>JAJPGS010000555.1:1366059-2732118 GCA_028654335.1 Alnus rubra | reverse complement strand
AAACGTTGCCATGGCGGTCGCTCGAGCCATCCCTCCTAGTGCCTCTTATCGTTGGGCTTCAATGTGCTTTGTGGTACACGATGGGGGTTGAGCAAGTGGATCTGAATTTTGGTTGCAACTCATAGCTTCTCCTCCAGTACTGTGACATGATTGAGGTGTTGCTATGGTCCAGACTTGGCTCGTGGCAACTTCTAGGTAACCTTGGTGGTAGGATTTTTTGAGAAAACTTGGTATTATTGGTGGTGGGGGAAACAGTGTTTGGTTGAATGAATGGGTCTGTGTCACTGTGTGATTATGGCCAAGCAAGGTGGTGAACGTGGTGAAGTTGTCGGATTGACTAGTTGGTAACTAGAATCAATGGAAGATTCTGATAGGGAAGGGTATGGTAACGTGACTGGTTGCGGTGATGGTGAGGCTTCAATGGTTGGGTTATTAGGTTTGATGGAGTAATGGTCATCGTGTGATAGTGTGCTTCAAACATTTGTTCATTTCAACACATGCATATCTCCTCCATTCGCTTCATCATGCTCTAGATCTCTTGCTCCAAATGCATGTTGGTAAACATCTTTTGTTGAATAGATTTCATGGATCTCAACCGCTTCTTTAATCGTTCCAAACGATAGTTGTCCATGGCAAAATTAACGTCGTAACGGATAGATAAGGGTAGTTCGAAGAACCTTAATACTTTCTAAATCAATTCAAGAACTGAATATTAATAATCTTTGTATACTTTATTCATCGACCCAATAGGTTTATATAGAGTTACAAAGAAATGTGATAAACATAAACTACTCTTGTAAAGATGTATCATATCATTAACACTTCATAAAAATGTATTCTATGACTGTCCTTTCACTACCAACTATTAATTAATAAAGATAATACATAACTTCTTAGAGATAACATACTATATATCTATTTTTTCTATTATTATCTACTACTAAAATCTTAAAAGAAATAATACTTTCAAAAGACAAATAACAGCTATTTCCATATGATGGACTCTAACAAACACAAAGATAAGAGAATGTTTATTCTGTGGATGCATGATCGAGTAGATTTTTCATTTGCTCCTTTGTTTGTTCACGTCTGCAAAATATGTTAGGCTTTGTGTCATGGTAAGCAGGTACACAATTCATCGAAGAGATCGAATATAATTGTCGGGTCATATCTCTAATAAGACAGTGTGGACCAGACTCGATTCGTTAGCTATTATTGTGCTGATCAGCGACAGCTTGCGGAGGGAGATTTTGGTATCTATAGAGGTACGTGCTCTAGGGCCGGCTCAAGTGATCGATCTTAGTGATTCATGAATAGGGAGATTTGGTATCTCTAGAGGTACGTGCTCTAGGGCCGGCTCAAGTGATCGATCGATCGATCTTAGGTGATTCATGAAACAGTGACCCGAGGTTCACCAGATCGACTCAAGTACGTACATATATATATTACGTTGGCCTGAAACTATATATATATCATAGTATCTACAAAGTACATCAGTTTGATTGGCCAAATATCTCTCTCATAGACTGTGACTGTTAGTATATATATACGTACGTTGATACACCCACGAACCAACCATTTTGATTGATTGATTGATTTTCTAAAGAAAATTCCACCTGAACTGACATGCAGCCTACATGAATACTTGGCCTAAATGACACTTGGAGTACTGCTTGTTTCCATCCCTCTTAAACTATTACCTTGATGGCGCGCTAATTAATTTATGGGTTAAAGGTGTACGTGGTTTCTAGACGTAGAAACACGTTTTAGAAATGATGATATCACAAAACTATTACATTAACTAATTAGAGCATTCACAATCAAATTCTTTACGTATAATATTTTAATATAAAATAGTTAATTAAAAGCTACTGTTTTTATTTTAACTAGCTAATGTCTTTTTAAATACAGTTTATGTCTGGTTATCGATCTACTATTTTTTTATATCATTTGGAGAGAGAAATCATAAAAAAAAAAAATTAAACATTCATCTACGGTGGTTCCTACCGTAGATAAAATGCAAAATACATTTGGTTAAAAATTAAAGAACGTAATGAAGATTTTTTTTTTTTTTTTTTTTAGTCATTTTATGTAAAATTAATCCAAGCTAGTGTGATGCTCTTACCAGACAAAATCCTTTGAATTCCCCTAAAAAGTCTGGTGCATGCGCTTGGAAAAACTAATTGGTCCAAATTCGTATTTGGTGCATGGACAACCAAATCTATTTTATCAGATATTATAGGGATGAGAATCGTGAGAAATAGTTGTCATCAGCATTTGAGGAAATTTATATAGACATGCTATTGTACCACACATAATCATGACTCGATATTTTCAAAGATTTCCACATTTTGCTTGATTATGGAGGAAACATCTGCGTTTTGTCTTTTCAAATGTTTGAATTATTCTAGAAACTGTACAAATGATTTTCAAAGCATGATTGCAGACAATCTTTTGTTTTGTTTTGTTTTTAAAGTAATATATTCCAAGAAAATATAGCACGACGACCAACTTTTTATACATTTGGTTATATAGAGGACCTAACTATCACTATTTGGACATGTGGAAAGGCATGCTTAATTAGTTGTTTCACAAAGTTTCTTCATTTTACATTATTCAATGCATGGTAAGTTAACTATACAAGCTATCACTTTAAAGGATTTTTTATTGTTATTTTTTGTTGGTATTTGACAATAAATTAATTAGCATTAATTTCGTTTTCATGGGTTGTTACGTATGGATAGACATGCATGGAAAAACATATGCATGACATGTATTCCCAATAACAAATTATAGGGTGTTTATAGAATATTGAAGCATGGTACCATGCATGGTGGGGGGGTCTTGCTATCCGATAGCTACTCCTACCTATGAGATCTTTAGGTCAAAGATATTCGTCTGTTGAATATATGGGACGATTTTGTTTAGTCTAATCTCAATTCCCAATCAAAATCTTTGCCTCCAGACCTGACGATATCTTTGTCTATACTGTGCCTTCAATATTTGCAAGATATTAACAATAAGATATAAATAATTGATAGTACGTACTTTAATTAATTTGTTAATTATTCTACAAATAAAAACTATGTCCATAACTATATGTTTAATATTGGCAGGGACTATTTCTTGCAAATTAATCCAGCAGATTCTCCCGTGTGTATGGCATGATATTTGTTTTCTAGCAATATTTTTATAAATGCATGCTAGATGCTGAATATCAAACATAGTAATTTATTGACAAAGATTATATACTACTTCTTATAATTGGCTTTGAAGTATGCAAACGTACAGCTAGCGTATACTAATTAATAATCCGGAAAAAAAAAAAAATGCTGACATGCAGCAGTTTTAAACAATTTAATTTGGACGGAATGATTGAAATAAAAAATTCAAAAACATTAAGAAATTAATTGAAATGGCCGATACATGCAAATATTACTCAATGATTAAATATATATTTTTCCTTTTAAAATTGAAATTATAGTTGTTTACCCATGATATATAGATGGAATTGGAAACATCCTTTTTCTCTTCTTTTCTTTTTTCTTTCTGAGACAATATCTAATTTCCCTGTCCCATGGAAAAAAAAGATCTAGAATTGAGATTTGGAGTGATCACTTCTGAGACAACATGGGCTGGTTAATTATCATTAGAATCCAAATTGACTTCCACCAATTACATGTTGCCTTAGATACTCACAACCAATTAAGATCTACAATGAAGAAAATTCTAGTTTGATGTTCACACCAATTGATCTTTCTCCATCAGTATTAAATCTCAAGGTTGAAGACAACGCCTTGATTCGTAAGAATTGCACCAAGCCAAAAAGAAAATCTCCATGCAAGATCCTTTTGACGATTACCTAATTTTGACCACTTTTCATCCTGGCAGTGGCCGGATTGGAAACAACCAACTAATTTCTAATTTAAAAAAAATATATATACAATTTGGTACAGAGCCAATTGACCAAACATGACTTATCGTACTCATCCAAAAAAAAAAAACAAAGGACTAACCTTTTTTGTTTTTGGATGAATAAAATGGATTAATCTTGACCATGAGAATATGATCAACGGTCTATCCTTATTGTCTTGGTCCTTGATTGATGGGTCCACAGAATGAAGACTTGAGTTGGTGGATTGGATCATGATCATTATGATGCATAGACTGGTAGATAAAACATTAAATTTTAATCCTATGGCACGAGCACCTCGTGGCGTTGGGAAAGAAAGAGAGAGAGGGAAAGACAAATTAATCCAAGGTCGATCGTCATAACTTGTCCTACAGTAGCTTTGAATAAACATACACGGTAGGTAACGCCGTCGTTTCCTATGCAAAAGCCAAAGATTTTCTTATCTGCAGAATATTAAAGGACATCCCTTGTTTCTTAAAAATTGGGACCCTCGTTAGGAAGAAATAGACTTTTCAGACGCCTTTTGGATCCAGATTTATGGACTACTCTTAGAATAATGATTCCATTACAATTTTCATATAGTTATATTGGGTGAAACTCACACGTGGGACCTACATGTATGAGTCCCACCCAATATGTTTGGATTGTAATGGAATCACTCTCCCTGCTCTTAATAAGTTACAATCTTGCGTAGTGTTTTACTTTTACATGCATGGCTTACGTACTAAATATTTTGAATATAATATTGTTAATTTATATTTTCTAGTTTATGTCGATTTGTATTTCTTTGTATAAGTCGATTTATGTTTACTTGTATAGGTCAATTTATTCAACTATAAATAAAAACTTATGCATTGTAAATAAACAAATTATTGAGCACAATGTAGCCCTTTGGGCTTTACACTGTGAACGTAGATCATAGACCAAACCACGTAAATTCTCTTTTTCTTTTGGTGAGGGAGAGAGACTAGAGGGAGAAAAGAGACATAATTTATGGATGCCAGCCCCAATTTAATTGCTCAAATCGCTCATCTAATTGATCCTCCACGATCTGCTACAAACATATCGCTTGTTGCTCCTCATGTGTTACTTCTTCGTGTTCATGCACATCATTTAGGTCTACAAAACATCTGCCCCTTCCGCCTCCTCATGGCGTCATGAAAAGTAACTTGGGCTTTGATACCAGCTAATGCAACATAACGTCGTGGGTCGCAAAGATAAACAACAAGAGACTCACAAATATTCTCGAAACCTAAATTCTATCTAAGGTTTGAGGCAACATCATCAAAAAAAAAAAAAAAAAAAACTCAACTTTGGGTAGTTCTTAATTAATAAACCGATCCAAATAAAATTCAACTCGATCTCTTGTTACAACTCAAGCTACAAATTTGTAATAGTAGGATTACTTGGGGCCAGCTAAAAATTAATCCAAAAAGGAAAAGGGCAATCAAAACAAATCATAATATTATTGGGATAAATCGCCAGCTAATATGAGATTCTTCAATAAATTCGTCATTAAAAGAAAAATCCTTTATTCTGGGAAGCTTCATCATTAATGCGCTTGATCCTTGGATTTTGTCTTTAATGCACTAGTCGAATTCTCGATCGCTTATCGATTCAAGGATCGCTTATTCCTAGATCGCTCCTCGCCTAATCGCATCTCATCCGATTGCTTCTCTAAAAGACTATTTGATCGCTTCCCATAAAGATTATTCAAGACAACACTTACATATGCTCCTATCTTCCTTAATTTACACGCGTCCTGATCTACATCACTCATGAAATCTCTCAATAAACACCCCATAGTGTAGATAGTATCACAGCACGACAGTTCTAAGAGTAATATGATCCAAGTGGGACAAGTGGGGTTGTTTTGTCAAACTCAACGACTACCTTCGAATTCCTCCATACCTAAGCCCAAACCAGGCGCGTGCCCGTGGAATATAAGTATACCTAGGGTTTTAGATCATGTACACTTCTGCAATCTATTATTGTTTATAATTGTTGTCACCAGGAACGGAACTGAAATGTTTACTAGCATTGACCAAAACATTAATAAACCAAGAATTCCGAATTATAATAGGGGCTAAACTTAACTTTTAGGGGTAATTATATTTTTCCCCCATCAACTACTAGTCATTGTCAACATGCTCACATGAACTGATACATCGACCAAAAGAGAGTATCCAACAATCAACTTTACATACTGTCTCCTTCCGTCAGGGAATCCCGGTAACTTAGACGGAATATTCCATTTCTGGGCGTTAATTTTGATTTAAAGACCAAAATTCCTTCCAACAATAATTAATAAAAAAAATATTAAAATTAATATATTTAAAAAAGTTGAGGGCATTAATGTCATTTTTGAATTTGAGTTAGGGTATTTAAGTCTTTTCACGAATTAGACTGACGGAATGGGGCAAAATATGTAAAGTTGGTAGTTGGATACTCTCTTTTGGTCGAGGTGTCAGTTCATGGGGGTATGTTGACAATGACTGGTAGTTGATGGGGGAAAAATGTATTTACCCCTAACTTTTAGTTGTAGTGTCCTTAAAATCTCGAGGAGATTGCTAAACCAAGAAATCCCTTAAAATCTCAAGGGAGAACTACATTTATCCCCCACTCTCAATCTACTATATTTGTTGCAATATTTCCTCGATCTTTCAATTTGGTTAATGTACACTAATAATCTACCATTCTGGTTGCAAGGTCCCCATTTTGCCGCCTCCCCCAAAAAAAAAATCTCTAAAAAATAAAAACAAAAAAGGGGAAAAATCACATTAAAAAAATTTAGGAAAAAAACAACTAACCAGACTCATTACGCGGCATGGGTTATTTTTTCTGAATTTCTTTTAATGCTCTTTTTTGTTTTTAATATAAAATAATAATAATAATAATTTATGGTATTTTTATCTTTTAGAAAAAAGAAGTAGAAGAAGAAGACATTACAACATTAATGATACATTAATAAGATACATTAATCAAATTAGAAGAGTAGTAAGATTTTTAGGTGTGTACATGCGGGTGGATAATATATGTCCACATCCGCTATCTGCAACTATCCTCTATTCATACATGCAGAATGCGGTTAGTAAAAATCATTATTTGCATATGCGGATGAGAATATCAATTTTAGAAGATGTGGTCCGCGTACACACCCTTTATATATACTATGTATTTTATATATTTCTTATAGCGACATTGTTTTGGTGTTTAATACCAAATGACGTCGTTTTAAATTAAAATATAAGTTATGTCTACATTAGCTTGGTTGTTTGTTGCTTTCTCGTGCAACACTTGGACAAAAAGGCAAAAGTAATGTGAAATTAATATACTTTTAAAAGATTATGATTTAAAAAAAATTAAAACAAGTCCAAAACACAAAAAAAATCGGACTAAATTATTTTTAAAATTGTTTAAAATAGGCCATAATGAAGACCCAAAGAAGGCCTAGCTGAAAGACTAAAATAAGTCTGCTACCTAATATACAAATAACGGATAATAATCATATTTAATAACCGCAATAACTGTGCTGATGTAATTAACAAAAATATAATGTTGGTACGATTGTAAATATTACAAATAATTTCATTCACGCCTACACCCTATAAGACATCACAAATTATATAATAGATTAAAACGCCTAAGTATAAAAAAAATAAAATAAAAAAGGAAAAGGGCCCAACTGGCAACTAAACTCCCAAGTATAGATTAAATCTCTAATTAATTAAGACGACCAAGACCGCAGTGTCTCCAATTGTGCCGTGTCTTCGTACTTTATGACTTTCGCAGTACGTACGTGAGGGCAATCAAATTGGGATGGTTTTGGCGGTGGGTATAGTACGTAGTTATTGTTTTGGACCACGTGATCTTGTTGGCTGGCAAACTTGGATCCCCAGAAAGATTTCCAGTATCTTAGAATAGTCCCACCCCCCCCCCCCCCAACCTTCTCCACGAGCACCCCTAGTCTTTATCCATATTTTTCTGCACGGCCACCTCTCTCTCTCTCTCTGCTTTGCATGCGGAAGAAGCATGTATGATCAAAACTCAAGCTCTCACTTACAAGACCAAAAAAAAAAAAAAAAAAAAAAAAAAAAGAAGCTATCATTTAGAGGTAACTTTTTTTTTTTTGACAATAAATTATTAGCATTTCGTTTTCAAGGGGTTGTTACGTATGAATAGACATGCATGGGGCAGACATATGCATGACATGTATTCACAATTATAAACATGCATGTTTCTTATTCAATATATAATCTGGCATAGGTGCTTTCCCTCTCTGCGAACCACAGCCATAAACACCAATTCCTCTCATTTCCTCTCTTTCTCTCTCAGAAATGGCTGCTAATTTTCCAAGTACACCAAATTTCATAGTCCTTTTTTTAATATATATAAGCCGTTTGATGCCCACCGTTGGAAATCCAAACCCATGGACGAATTTGCTGCCAGCCAAACTTCAAACCCTCCAGATCGCAAATAGGCTCCGTGATGACCCTGATGCCATTAGATTAGCCTCTAGTGACTATGGCAATATTGTTCGAGAGATCCCAGCTGCCGTTCTTTATCCATCTTCCTTGAATGATATTGCGAGCTTAATAAAGTTTGCGCACAGTAGTTCTTCTCCTTTTAATATAGCTGCCAGAGGCCAGGGCCATTCTGTTCGAGGACAGGCAATGGCTCGCAATGGGATTGTCGTGGATATGACATCCTTGAGAAACCACAGAAATGGTTACGGAATCACTGTCTCCTGGAGCCCTTCAATGGGTTTTTATGCTGATGTTGGGGGCGAGCAGCTTTGGGTAGATGTCTTGCATTCCACGCTTGAACATGGACTTGCACCCGTCTCTTGGACCGACTATTTGTATGTGACGGTCGGGGGGACGCTCTCTAATGCCGGGATTGGTGGGCAAACCTTCCGTTACGGTCCTCAGATCAGCAATGTGTACGAAATGGATGTTATCACCGGTATATACGATATTATTATACTGGTTTTTAAAGATATATGTATTGACATGATATTATGAGTCTTTTCATTGGGGCCTACGTTTGAAACGTTTTGGACATAAGTTCACACGGGGTCCTAGACAGAGCATGTATTGTCTTTTTGTTTAATTTCTAGTTGTTATTGTGGTTCAATTATTCTCTGATAATTTACTTTTTATGAACTTTCACTTTGCTGCATGCACCATGCAGCTATATATATATATATTTAGTTCTTTTAGGTTAACTGATGTGGTTTTCACTTGCTTGATCCAGGAAAAGGAGATTTTGTGACTTGCTCCCCAGATAAAAATACGAAGCTTTTTTATGCGGTTCTTGGAGGTTTGGGCCAATTTGGGATTATTGGCAGAGCGAGAATTGCACTAGAGCCAGCACCAAAGAGGGTATGTACAGATCACCATTAATTGACTCAGATTTGTTTTTGTCGTTCCCACTGTCCAGTCTAATGTCGATTTTTGAAGCTTTCTTAACTCAGTAATGTGTTATCATGATCACAACGTCTGTCATGATGATGATAAAGACTGACAAAAATCCATCCAACTACTCCACAACAAGAATTTGCATTATCAAGAACGATAAAATTGATTAATTAAGCAAATCTAATATATATCTGGTTGTACATCACATAATTAGTATTTGGAACCATCTCATAATCCTTCTTTTAATTTACTCTTCAAAAATTAAAATAATTTCATGTACTCCAATTAACTCCATATGCTAACCAGCTAGGGACCACCGTACATTTTTTTTTTTTGGGGGGGGGGGGGGTGGGGGAGGGTAAATTGCCATTATTGTCGTTATTGTTGAGGAATTTTGATCTCGCAAATTCTTTTAAGGGGGAGTGTCATAATCTCTTTTAAACGGTAGAATTAACATTTGAACTTAAGATCGATCTTGACTATTATCCCATGTTAAATTATTAGTATTTATTTCAAAAGCTTAAATAAATAAAAATAAAAATAAAATTATTTATTTAAATTAATATTTTAACCATATGCATGTATGTACGCCATTGTTTATTGATGTCTGTGAATTTTTTTTTTTTAGGTCAAGTGGGTTCGAATGCTTTATAATGACTTCTCTGCATTTGCTAGAGACCAAGAGCGGTTGGTTTCAATTAACGGAAGGAAGCAAAAAAATGCACTCGATTACTTGGAAGGTTTACTTCTCATGCACCAGGGTCCTCCGGATAATTGGAGATCATCCTTTTTTCCATTATCCGATCACTCCAGAATTATTTCCCTTGTAACCAAATATGGAATCATCTACTGTCTAGAAGTAGCCAAATTTTATGATGATCGCAGTATTAATTATGTGGACAAGGTACGTATAGTACATGCATCATAATGATCATCATCGTTCTACCTTAGTTATAGCAAATTATATATATTTAAAGTCTTTTCTAATATAATGTATAATTTATTTTTTTTTCTTAATAGGAACTTCAAATTTTGTTTGAAGGCTTGAGCTTTATCCCGGGATATTCATTTGAAAAAGATATCTCATATGTAGATTTTCTTAATAGAGTTCGAAGTGGAGAGCTAAAGCTTCAGTCACAAGGACTGTGGGATATTCCTCATCCATTTTTGAATCTCTTTGTACCAAAATCTCGAATCTCAGATTTCAATTCCGGTGTTTTCAAGGATATTGTATTTAACCGGAACATTACGACAGGACCTGTCCTTGTTTACCCCATGAACCGCAACAAGTGGGACGATAGGATGTCTGCGGTTATACCTGATGAAGATGTTTTCTACACCATAGGGTTTTTGCATTCAAGTGGGTTTGATGACTGGGAAGCCCTTGATGTACAAAACAAAGAGATACTGTTGTTTTGTAATAATGCTGGTATTGAGGTTAAGCAATATCTTCCCAAATATTACAAGACAAAGGAAGAATGGAAAAACCATTTTGGCAAGAAATGGAGAACTTTTCAAGAGAGAAAATCCCAGTTTGATCCGAAAATGATACTATCGCCGGGACAGAGAGTTTTCAATAACAATTAACATATCAAATATTACTAGTGATTGGAGTTTAGCATTAATTAGAAGGGACAATAGGGGTACTTATCCTTTTTCTTTTGTAGTATTTTGTATTTATTTTTTTGTTGAGGGTTTTTGTATCATTGTTGATAAGTAGTTTTCAGAAGTTTAATTTAGGAGATATAATATATCTTTTTGTAATCTTGAGGGTCCATATTTATATATATTAATGGGCTATTTGTATTGGACATGTTCTTCTCTTGCCTTTTTTTTTTTGTCTGAATTATTTATTTCTCGGACAATATTATGATCGATTGTTCATGCAGTAGTTAGAACTTAATGGTCCAGAAATCTGGCCAGTTGGAGTACCCACTGACCATTGAAAATTTTCTTGATGCTATTGTTTTGGTCAAACGACTGTTGTTGCCATTACCTAACTTGAGATACACGGATCTGTTTTTAACGATGGGAATCCTGTAGTAATAACGTAATGTTTAAACAATGTTGGCTTTATATATATATATATATATATATATATATATATATATATATATATATATATATATATATATATATATATAAAAGTTTACAATTATCAATTAGCTTAATTGCTGGTTAAGTGTGATCATCTTGGACTGGCCGGTTGAGATTCCCATATTTCATCTAAAACAGAGTCCTATATGTAATATATATATATAGCTAGCTAGCTGGCTGTGGATATATAAGAAGTTATAGCGATGATGATTATCGAGAAAAATATGACTAAGGCCCTATTTTTAATGAGCAATTCTACGAGGAAGATTACCTTCGATCTCAAATGTCACGTAACTTTTAAAATTATAATTAAATCAAAATATAGTAATGAACATCTCAAATTCAATGATAATTTTAAAAGTCACGTAACATTTACATGGTAGGTTTTTAACCTCAAATCTTAGAGATAGGTCCTGTTTGTTGAGAATGCAACGTAACTCTTATATATATACTAGCAGTTTCTATTACATGAAAGTTTATAAGCTAATTAGGTGACAGTACGTAGTTCACTTGCCATTTATTACCGCGCGCTTTTATTTTTTTTCTTTTCAAAAATAAATTAACACTAGTATTAATTAAAGGAATTAGATACACATCCTTGCCAGCATGAAAATAAAAGAAATAATAATAAATAAATATAAAGTGGGCAAGATTCCAGAAAGGTTGAATTGATAATGATTAATTAGCAAAAAAGAAACACATGCTTTACGGCCTGAAGGCGGGCTAAATTACAGACAAACCTTCTTTTCAAACATTTGTAAATATTGCATAAAGCGTGTTCCCAACTCTTATTGCAGCTCGCGGGCAAGCAGGAAACATCATAAGTAATTTCACTTCCCTTTCCTACCCAAATCATCCTTTAACTTTTCCTAGTGCTTAATAGAATATACCTTCTTTTTCTTCCTCATCACTGAAATTCCTTGGCAGGATCCCAACATCAGGATGACAACGTAATTATCATGATCTTTGACAATAAGACAACAAACCTCTAACTTTTAAACTACTGGCACCGTGTGGCAATCATTTTCTTTCCACCTCTTTTTTTTTTTCTTTTTTTTTTTCACTTCTCTTAAAAAAAAGCCGATAACTTCAAAATATTTTAATTTTTTTTTTTTCACTTTTTATATCACATCAATCAATTTTTATTATTATTCAAATAAAAAAATTTACTACAAAACACAACTTTTTTACTTTTCTATAAAACAATTTCAAACTTTTTTTTATACTTTATATCACATCAATAACTTATTATTACGTACTATTCAAACAAAAATTTCACAACACAACCATTTAATGTTTGGGTGTTGAATTTTTTGAATAAGAATAATATTCTGAATCTGTTTGCTGATTTCGAGGCAATGAAAATGTGTTTGAGTGTTGAATAGAATTCAGATTCTTTTTTAATTTGTGTTTGGGTGTTGAATTTTTTAGATTAAAAAAAAAGTGTTTTTTAATGGTAGGAATTTATTAGAAATGATTGGATTGTATGAAAAGTTGTGTAGAATGATTGGTGTTAAATTTATTAAAAATAAATAAATAAATAAACTTATTTTTTTTAAAAAAAAAAATTAAAATTCAAAAAAAAAAAACAAAAAAGGAAGGGGTGGCTGGGCCAATGGGGATGGCCGCGTGCCACCCCTTCCCTTTTTTTTTTTTTTGATTTTTTTTTTTAAAAAAATAAGTTTTTTTATTTTTTTATTTTTTATTCAGATGGACACATATCGTCATCTTATTGGTTTGATATGGCACTAATGTGGCATTTAACAAAATCTGTCAATTTTTTTAATAGAATTTAACTTCAGGGATCGATTTGTAATTATAGTTTACTACAATGACTTTTCATGAACTTTTTAAACCATATGGAGTAATTCGTAATTATGGCATACCCCAGGGATCAATAGTGTAATTATCCCTTAAATATTTTTAAAATTAGAAAAAAAATATTTTTTAATGGTAGGAAATGATTGGATTGTATGAAAATTTGTGTATAATGATTAGCCTTATGAAAATTAATGTTGGTAATAATTGAAATAATCATGACATTTGAATATTTAAATCCGAGTTTTATTCGGCCGGGTTGGACGTGGGTTTCGGGTTTTTGAATAAAACCCTATTAGAATATTTAAAAAATTTCGAACCAAACAGTTAAATACCACTGCCTTTTTCTCTTTTTGCCTTAAACCGATTATGTTTTTTATTTTATTTTTTATGTTTTTAGAGTATGTGATTTTAATGCATGTCGTACGTTATCCGATCTTTTTTATTTTTTTATTTTTTCTTTCTTGGAAATATCTTAACTACTCCATGGAAAAAAAAAAAAGAAATTAGATTTCGAGTGAGACAACACGGGCTGGGTAATTATCAAGGGAATCCAAATTGACTTCTAGCGAATACTTGTACCCCTTAGCTAGGTACAGGCAATTAAACAAGATCATGTACAAGGAAGAAAATCTGGTTTGATGTCTACCCCAATTCTTATTTTCCCACAGATGATTTGTGACAATTCCTGATCCAAATCAAAAAAGAAATCTATAAAGATCCTTTTGATGAATTTCCTAGTTTTGACCTTTTTCATATATATACATATCCTAGCTAGATACGCAAATTAACAACCATTAATTTCTATTCAAAAGCAACATGATCGATCTTCTAGATCTTAGGGGTTGGTCTTTGATAGACACCCAAGAACAAAGACTTCTGTGGGTGGCTTCGAATCTTCATGATCATGATGACAGATACATAAACACACAAAAAAAAAAATTAGAAAAATGTGTATATTTTAATCCCATACCACGTACAAGCAATTCTTGACGTTGAGTGAGAAAATTAATCTCCTGTGTGTGGCTTCGAATCTTCTTGATCATCATGATGCATACACAAACATACAAAAAAACGTTCAACATGTAAATTTCGATATCCTGAAGCATTAATTCGTGTCGTTGGCCGGGGAAGACAGAGAAGAAAAATGAAGCCAAGACCAAGATCTTGTCCTACCGGGCGTATCTTTGAATAAACATATATGCGTCAGAACACGACGTCATTTCGTATGCAAAAGCCAAAGACTTGCGTCCTACCTACCTAGCTCCTTCCCTGCAACTTCGTTAACGGCCAAATAATAGTTAATGTATTTAATTAGTCGGTGGTGTATAATTAATTGCTCTCCTCCCCCACTACCAGTCTACGTATATGCCACAAACACCACCAACACCTTCATCAATTAATTGTTTCCTACGAATCTTCATGATCGGGATGATCCATACATCATACGTATATAAACACAGAAAACGTTTGTGATGAAAATTTCAATAGTATGAACGAGCATTAATTAATTAATTCATGTCGTTGACTGTAACACCCCCAATTCAAAAAATCTGCATAGAAACATACTTTTTATTTCTAATATTCTCAAATAAATCTATCACAATAATTTTGTTATGGATAAAATTAACCCTAAGACACGTGGATTCAGAAACATCTCGGAGTTATGTCTCGGACATTTGTCCGCCCAGCAAAAAAAAGATCGTCTAGGTATAAAGATATCTCGGAGGTATAACGACGTCTCGGTCTTAACAATCCAGGTTACGGTATATAAAATATTCTGAGATCTCCTAGTCTGAGACTATCCGGATATAGCCGAAATATCTCGGATATTTTAGTCTCGGAGTATAGCGCCTCAGGGTAATAACGTCTCAGGGGTAATAGCGCCTCGGGGTAATAACGCATCGGTGTGATATCAAGTCGGAGTAACAACATCTCGGCCTTACACAACCTTGTTATGGTGCGGCGATACCCCGAGATCTCCAAGTCGGAGCGAACATATCTCGGGTATCATCACCTCGGAGGTTGGCTGAAGTGTGCCGCAGTTGTCTTAGAATGCGATAAGGATAGAATCCCAGAAGATCAGGGATAAACCACAATTCCATAATTAATGGGATAAGATAGTTATTGATACGGAATCAAGTTTAAAGAGGTACAAACGCAATCAACTTCGGACTCTACAATCCATTCGAATTCCCTGAAGATATGGTTAAAGTTCAACCAAGCTAGGACTCAAACTCCTAATCCAACTAGGCGTCAAGAAGTCTGGTGAGACGCAAGTCTGACCTATAAATAAGACCGTCACACCAGGTATGAGATTACAATTCTCTGAGTCTTGAGATTGAGATTGAAAATACTCTTCAGAAAATTGATTTGAACTGACTTGGGCATCGGAGTGGGCGTAGTCGGCACCCCCGACGAGTTGTTTGTTCTTTTTGCAGGATTGAAGTAGTAGATTAGAACCCAGCAGCGAATCACCAGGCGACACGTCACCATACCGGAAACTGTACCAACAAATTTCTACGTGTTAACCAGGTGATCATTTATAATCTTCAAGCATAAGTGATTATTATCCAAAGATCACCTGCGTTCCATATAAACAAGACGTTTAATCTTAACACTCCCAAGTAAAATTTAAAGACTCCTAATTATCATGTGTGCGTAATCAACAGTGCAACAAAATATTACTGCGGAATTTAAAGAAGACAAATATTTTGTTGACAAAGTGAAAACTTTTATCAAGAGAAAAATCACTCCGGGACAGCCAAACCCAAGAAATCAACTATTAGAAGACAAAACTAGTTACAAGACAGTAGTACTCACATAATCCAATGAAGTAATCGTACCTCTAACTCTGACACGTACCTATACATGAACGCTTCCCAACCAAACCCCTTATTTGAAGAGGTAACTCCTTTAGCTTAGGGCTCCTCCCTAAACTAGACTTCAATGTGCTGATCAAATCACACAAATAAAACTCTAAAAGAGCTAGCTGGTCTTACAATTTCTGTCTAAACATCCTCTTGTAGCACAATGGAATTCAGTACCAAATTCACTAAATAATACAACCTTAGAGACATCTATATATAGGCTTTAGAATACCTAATACAACTTTGATTCAGAGTTCTCTAGGCGGTGTCCGGACCAAGACAGTGGGCGTCCGGACAACAAGCAGCAACCGACTTCTTTTCAAGCGGTCTCACGCGTTTCTTCATTAATCTTCAGTCATCGTGTCCGGACGGCCTTGCCTTAGTGTCCAGACGGTTGTATGATGTCTTCACTATTCGCAACTTTCAGTTTGCTGTTCGGGCACTTGTGCGAACAGGTGCTCTCGGGAGTTGATGTCCGCTGGACTATCCGAACATCTGTGCGAACATGTGTTCTCTATAATTGGTGTTTGCTGAGGTGTTCGGACACTTCTTCGAACACTGGTGGGCGTCCGGACGCTTCCTCTGGCCGTTCAGACGGTCTCAATGGAAACTGCATTTGCTGAGCTGTAAGCGCATCAGAATCTTCCTAAGCTTATGGAAATTGTCTTTCTTGATATTTGTGACAATGAACTTGTTATTAGGTCATTTCCATATTAGAGAAAATATTAGAAATCTCTCTGGAAAATTCTCTGAATAATGGTGTTCCTGTTTCAGTAGTCTCTTAATATGGTAGTGATTTTGTCAACAGAATGTAGCCAACAAACTAACAATCTCTACTAATCTACATAAGTTCATAAGTCACTTCAAAATATTTACACCAATACATATCTCTAAAAAGTTGAGAAAACATACATCAAGCTTATACATCAAAAATAAATCACATAGGATTTTTCCAACTAGCTAACTAGTCACCAAAAATCTCTCCAAGATAATCAACCTTTCGTTAAGCTTCAAAATTCTGATCAAATTTCCCCAATATCGATACTATTAAAAGTCTTTGCTATTTCTGAAAAAAAAAAATGTAAATTAAATATAATGAGCAACCTCAGTAAGTAGAAATAATTAATCAAAGGATTGATGTCGAATCGTTTACCAGTTGGAATTATGTACATAACTTAATAAAACAATTCTCAATATTTTTCAAAACAAGATATGAAATATTACATTTGTAGCATTCAATAACTATGAGAATTGAATAATTTGTGCACATGTGTAACCATTCTTAATGTGAGCAATAAAATAATGCAATGATTCAAGTATATTAAAAACCATTTCCCAAATATCATACACTCGTTGTCAAATATTTGTTCCCCTTCTGACTGGGTTGTGTGGTCCCCGTATAGGAACTAAGATCCTTCTCAGGCAAGAAGAATCGACCATCCTTAGAACCTCTAGCCATGGGATTGCCCAAATAATTTATGAGGAATTCACCCATGACCGATTATTATGTTGCCTCTCCCTCCAAAGCACACATAGTTGCATGATCCCAAAATTTAGGATTCAAACACTCGACATCCTCGTACAATGACTAGCTTCGGTACCGAGCTTATAAATATCACTATGCCATAGGGAGTTTTCAAATAATAATCAATATGCTCACAGTCAATATCATTTATAAATCATATATAAGGTGCCAATGTCCACTTCTGGAAAACTCAATGTCATATTGTATCATAAAAATATCAACGGTGCCAATGTCCACTTTTGGAAAACTCAATGTCACAAGCCAATGCCTTTCCAAATCAACAATATATACAATTCATACTTTTTCACATATAAATTCTACAATGGTACCACTATATCAATCTCACATTATGCGTTACCATTATCAAAATATAGCTAATTGACTCACTATTTGCATGATTTATTTAAAAATTCTCATTTACTTTGATAATCAATGACAATAAGACATAGTCATATGTATTTACACCAAAATACATTTCATTTGAAAATATTTACTTTTTGGTATATTATTTCATAAAATCATATTGATTAATAAGTTCTACTTATCTTAAATTCATGTACCACTACCATGAAGATTTATTACGCCTTAATTAGCTTATGTCACTTGTTCCTAAAAATAAAATAATTAATTATCAGTATCTAAAATCAAAAATACATATTATTTAAGTTATAAATTTCTAAAAGCCAATTTTTCACTTTTATATTTTATCTCCATCTTTTTGATCTCTCACATTTCCTAAATTTTGTCTTATTCTTACATTTTTCTTTTTCCTTTTAATTCACATACGTATATATAGGACCATTTCATTTTTTTTTTCTTTTTCTTTTACGCGCTATCTCTCTCTCTCTCTCTCTCCCCCCCCCCCCCCCCCCCTTAATAGTAACTCAAAATCATCTAAACAGAAACTCTACCTCAGTCCACCAAAATACCTGCCAAACCTTCACTACAAAATCGCTGCAGTTTGACACGTGTCTACAGTACCCGTTACTGTAGACACGCGTCAAATTTGACACGTGTCTCAATGACACGTGTCAAATTGTGCAAGCGTCAAAAATGGACACGCGTATGAAAGACACGTGTCAATTGGACACGTGTATTTAATACGCTGTCCAATTGGACACGAGTATTAAAGGCACGTGTCCAATTGGACACGTGTCTTTAATACGCGTGTCCACTTCGGACACGTGTATTTTTACACGTGTCAAATTGGTATTTTTTGCCAAAATAAACATTAAAAAAAAAATCAGTGTTGTATTAATTTTTTAAAATAAAAAAAAAAAATTAAACTCATTATCTTATTAATCATACAAATCTTTGAAATTACGGTGTACATAACTTATACACATAAATTAAGTTTGAAAACTATATGCTATATGTAAATTTTATATTTGAAATTTATACTTTTTAGGTTCTTTATTTATATATATATAGTATACTATATTGTACTATATGCATAATTAACCAAATTTGGTGCTATATATCTAATTAAACCAAATAGTTCAAATTAGGGTTCAGTTTTGTACACCATCTACGTTTAGAAACAAAAAAAAAAAATTTAAACATAACAAAGTTAAAAAACCTATAATTAATACTATATATATAGATATGCATGCATGTAAACGGTTTAGAAATTATATACAGTAACCTTTTTATTTATGGCTATATATAGTAAATGCAATTATTTTAGAGTTCTGCGCTACATAATGAATTAAATACTTATAGTTTAGTCCACATATAGTATACATTTAGGGTTTATGGCTATATATAGTACATACCCTTAGGGTTAGGGTTATAGCTATATATAGTATATACACTTAGGGCTAGGGTTTATACCTATATATAGTATATATACTTAGGATTATGGTTTATCGATATATATAGTATATACACTTACGGTTTGGGTTTAGGGTTTATAGGTATATATAATATATACACTTAAGGCTATGAGTTATAATTTAATTGATTTTACGTTTAATGAATAATAATGTCAATATATTATTCACGTTTCATTATTGTACACTTTTATAATATATATATATATATATATTATATATTATATATAATATATATATATATATATATATATATATATATTAAATCATGAGCAGTTCAAAATTAATAAAACGATATATATAGTATATACACTTAAACTTATGATTTATAGCTATATATAGTATACATACTTAGGGTTAGGGTTTATCGCTATATATAATATATACACTTAGGGTTAGGGTTTATAGCTATATATAGTATATATTTAGGGTTAAGGTTTATCGCTATATATAGTATATACACTTAGGGTTAGGGTTTTATGTTGTATAGGTATATATAATATATACATTAAAGCTATGGGTTATGATTTAATTGATTTACATTTTATGATAATAATGTCAATATATTTTTCATGTGTTATTATTGTATACTTTTAAATATATATATTAAATCACGAGGATTAGGGTTAGGGTTTATGACTATATACAATACGTACCATTAATTAGGATTGTAGTTTATAGCTATATATAGTCTATGCACTTAGGGTTAGAGTTTAATTTTATGGTTAGGTTTTAGTTTTTATTTTTTATTTAGCTATATGTACGGTATATACATTTCAGGCTGCATGGGTTTGTATTTTTTTTTATGTGGTTAAATTATATAATAAATAATATATATATATATAATATATATTATATATATATATATATATATATATATTTATGCATGCAAATACATTTCGGGACGTGTATTTAAATACACGTCCCGGATTGGACACGTGTACTCAGTACACGTGCCAAACCCTATAACAAAACAAAAACTCTAACCCTAACCCTAAACCATTTTTTTAAAAAAAATCCCTAACACCCTAACCCTAAACACGGAACAATAAACCCTTTTTATAAAAAGAAGAAACACCCTAAACCCGTATTTGTTTTTGTTTTTTAAATAAAGAACATTCAACTCTTAAAACAAAACAAAAACTGTATCCCAAAACTTTATATCCTAAAATCATAACCATAAAACCAACACAATAATAAACCCTTAAATAAACTCTGAATCCTACACGTTGTAAAAAAAAAACCCTTACCCTAAACCCAAACCTTAAATCCTAAACCCTTAAAAAAAAAATTCCTACACTTTCAAACCCTAAAACCCTAACCCTAAACCTTAAACCCTAACAAACCCTAAACCCTAACCCTAAAAACAAAAGTCCTAGCCTTAAACCCTAAACCTAAACCAAAAAAATATCCTACACTTTCTAAAAAAAGAAACCCTAACACTACAAACAAAATTCCTAACCTTAAACCTTAAACCCTATACCCTAAAAAAAAAAAATATCCTACACTTTCTAAAAAAAAATTCCTAACACTAAAACAAAAATCCTAACCTTAAACCCTAAACCTAAGAAACTAAAACCCTAAACCCTAACAATTTTTTTACGTGCATGCAGTGCATACCAGTACATGCAGTGCATACACGTTCTGCATGGGTTGCATGGGTTTATATAAAATATATATAATATATTAAATATATATATAATATATATAATATTATAAAATAATATAAAAATAATTACATTTGGAGACGTGTATTTATATACACGTCCCCAATTGGGCACGTGTACTACGTACACGTGTCCAATTGTTTGGCCAGGTACTGGCGGGATTTCTCCCGCGCGCCACCTGGCCAAACTTATGATATTTTAAATTATATATTTTATTTAAATTATATATTATTTAATATATATATTTTATTTATATAAAAGAAATGGGTAGCTTCCAGAGGAAGCTACCCATTTCTTACGTTCTCTCTCTCACTCTCTCTCTCTCTCTCTCTCTCTCTCTCCGTCGAGCTCAGCCGGCCGGCGACAGCCCATTCCGGTGCCTCTCTGCCGGCGACCCTCCTCTCTCTCGCTCTCTCACCTCCCGTTCCGGCCACTGTCCGGCTCTCTCTCTCTCTCTCTTCTCTCTCTCTAGCTCTCTCTCTCTCTCAGCTCCGGCCACTGTCCCCGCCCACCACAGACCGGTATGCCCTCCACTTCCTCTCACTCTCACTCATCTTCTCAATCTCTCCTCTCTCCTCTCTCTCTCTCTTCTCTTCTCTCTCTCGATCGGTTTACAGTGCATGTTTAATTCTAACATTTTCAGCTTTTTTTTTTTTTTTTTTCTGTCAAAAAATTGCAGGCACACGTACAAGCTTGCAACCATCCTTACACTACAAAAATCACTGTGAGTTATTTTTATTTTGTTTTGAATTTTTTGCTATAACTTTGTATATTTTATTAATTTTTTTTTGTGATATTTGTCTAATTTTTTTCATTGTCTAGTTCGTGGAAATATGGAATATATATATATATGAATTGTATTACTGATTTTTTATTACTGTGAGTTATTTTTATTTTAGTTTTGAATTTCTTGCTATAACTTTGTATATTTTATTAATTTTTTTGTGATATTTGTCTAATTTTTTTCATTGTCTAGTTCGTGGAAATATGGAATATATATATATATATATATGAATTGTATTACTGATTTTTTATTACTAATTTTTTATTACTGATTTTAAGTGAATTGTATATATATGATTTTTTTTTTTTTTTTACTTTTTTTTGCTGCGGTTGGTCATTATGCATGTAGATGTTGGAATTTATTGGTGATTATATTTAATTTTTTTTTTTTTAAAACTCTTGATGTAAGGATATTTGAGATATATTTTGGTGTGCTACTATGAATTTAATGTGCTATTGTGAATTTTGGTATTTTTAGGAAGTGGCAAAAGAAAAAATATCCGCTATCATTTTAATTTTATAAAAATATGATCGTGAGCAATAATGGCAAAGTAAAATTAAAATACAAAAGTATAATCAACATATTGTGCTATGAATATATATAATTTGTGGGGAAAAAAATTGTGCTACTAATATATATAAATTGTGGTATTTTCGGAAAAAAACAAAAAAAAAAAACAATTATTCCACTGTCCACCATTTACAATCATATTCATAATAAAAAAACTTAAAACAAATGTCATAAATCATCAATTGCGACGAATATGTTTTTATCTTCCATTTTTAACTTTAACTATTCATGTGAAGAGACTACAGATTTATAAGAAGAATTTGGTATCTTCGGATAAAAAAAAAAAAAAAACAAAACAAAAATTTCTCTCATATGCATATATAAACTTTATATCCTAAAATCATAACCATAAAACCAACACAATAATAAACCCTTAAATAAACTTTGAATCCTACACGTTCTAAAAAAAAACCCTTACCCTAAACCCTAAAAAAAAATCCTACACTTTCTAAAAAAAACCTAAATCCTAAACCCTAACCCTAACAAACCCTAAACTCTTATAAAAAGAATAAAATAAAACCCTAAACCCTTTAAAAAAAATAAAAACTTCCTACACTTTCGAAAAAAAAAACGAAAACCCTAAACCCTAATCCTAAATCCTTACAAAAAAAGATTCATACACTTTCTTAAAAAAAACTCTTAACCCTAAACCGTAACAAACCCTAAACCCTAAACTCTAAAACCTAAAACCCTAAACCCTTACCCTAGACCCTAACAAACCATAACCCTAAACCCTAAACCCTAAAACCCTAAACTCTAAAACCCTAATCGCTTAAAAAAAAAAAAAAACCCTAAATCCTAAACCCTAAACCCTTAAAAAAAAAAAAAAAAAAAACCTAAAACCCTAAAACCTAACCCTAGACCCTAGACCCTAACAAACCATAACCCTAAACTCTAAACCCTAAACCCTAAACCCTAACAAACCCTAAATCCTAAACCCTAAACCCTAAAAAAAAAATAACCTACACTTTCTAAAAAAAAATACCCTAACCCTAAACCCAAAAAAAAAAATCCTACACTTTCTAGGAAAAAAACCCTAACCCTAAACCTAACCCTAAACCCTAACAAACCCTAACCCTTTAAAAGAATAAAAAAAATAAAAACACTTACACTTTCTAAAAAAAACTAAAACCCTACATAAAATAATCCTACACTTTCAAATCAAAAAATACCCTAAACCCTAAAACCTAAAACCCTAAACCCTTACCCTAGACCCTAACAAACCATAACCCTAAACCCTAAACCCTAAAACCCTAAACTCTAAAACCCTAATCGCTTAAAAAAAAAAAACCCTAAATCCTAAACCCTAAACCCTTTAAAAAAAAAAAAAAAACCTAAAACCCTAAACCCTAACCTAGACCCTAGACCCTAACAACCATAACCCTAAACTCTAAACCCTAAACCTAAACCCTAACAAACCCTAAATCCTAAACCCTAAACCCTAAAAAAAAATAACCTACACTTTCTAAAAAAAAATACCCTAACCCTAAACCCAAAAAAAAAAATCCTACACTTTCTAGGAAAAAACCCTAACCCTAAACCTAACCCTAAACCCTAACAAACCCTAACCCTTTAAAAGAATAAAAAAAATAAAAACACTTACACTTTCTAAAAAAAAACTAAACCCTACATAAAATAATCCTACACTTTCAAATCAAAAAATACCCTAAACCCTAAAACCTAAAACCCTAAACCCTTACCCTAGACCCTAACAAACCATAACCCTAAACCCTAAACCCTAAAACCCTAAACTCTAAAACCCTAATCGCTTAAAAAAAAAAAACCCTAAATCCTAAACCCTAAACCCTTAAAAAAAAAAAAAAAAAAACCTAAAACCCTAAACCCTAACCCTAGACCCTAGACCCTAGACCCTAACAAACCATAACCCTAAACTCTAAACCCTAAACCCTAACAAACCCTAAATCCTAAACCCTAAACCCTAAAAAAAAAATAACCTACACTTTCTAAAAAAAAATACCCTAACCCTAAACCCAAAAAAAAAAAATCCTACACTTTCTAGGAAAAAAACCCTAACCCTAAACCTAACCCTAAACCCTAACAAACCCTAACCCTTTAAAAGAATAAAAAAAATAAAAACACTTACACTTTCTAAAAAAAAAACTAAAACCCTACATAAAATAATCCTACACTTTCAAATGAAAAAAATACCCTAAACCCTAACAAACCATAACCCTAACCCTAAACCCTTAAAAATAAAAAATGAAATAATCCTACACTTTCTAAAAAATGAAACCCTAATTAGGGTTATAACCCTAAACCCTAACCCTAAACCCTTTAAAAAAAAAATAAAGCAATTTCTTACACTTTATAAAAAAAAAAAACAAAACCCCTAAACTCTAACCATAAACCCTTTAAAAGGGAAATAAATTCGTACACCCCATGTTGCGTGACATGCACTATATTTGTACACGTTTATACTGTAAGACGTATGATTTGTCTTGTCCTCTTAACCCTATACAGAGAAACATGGACAAGTCTTGGATGTCAACACCTAGGGGTACGACACGGTATAACGATGGGTGTAGGGCGTTTGTGGCATTTGCCGTTAGTAACTGTACGGCCGGCGATGGAAAAATTTACTGCCCATGCAAGTATTGTCGAAATAACCAGCGTCACAATCCTGATTACGTTCTTGCCCACCTGACTGGAGGTCGGGGGATGAATCCGGGATACAATTTGTGGTATATGCACGGTGAGACTACGACTGGGTCCGCTATTCCTGGTCAGTGTTCGAGTCATCACAGTGGCACAGAGGCCGCTGACCGTAGCACTGAACATAGTGAAGTCACAGAACAGGAGGGTGTCGCCGTGGAACAGGATGATAACATGCACGCCATGTTGCGTGACGCCTTCGGCGTGCACGATGTTCCTGAAGCCGTCAATACTCTTCCGCAACAAGTTGATGAAGATACCTCGTGCGGGGACGCATTGAAGTACCAAGAGCTGTTAAAGACTGCCGAGAAGCCCCTTCACCCTGGTACAAAGCACAGTAAATTGAGTGCTACTGTACACATGTACAACTTGAAGTGCGTTGGAGGTATTAGTAACAAGATTTTTTCAGACATTCTCGAATTCATCAATCAGTTGTTGCCTCCTTGCGAAGAGGCATTGCCAGATAACACGTATGAGGCGAAAAAGTTCCTAAGTGGCATGGGTCTGGGGTATGAGAAGATTCCGGCGTGCCGTAATGACTGTATGTTATTCTGGAAAGACAATAAAGAATTAGATTCATGTACCGTAGTGGAGAGTCTAAGTGGAGGGCTGATACACATGTAGATGATGATGGTGAGATCATATCAGCGAGAAAAAAACGCCCGGTGAAGATCTTGAGGTGGTTTCCACTCATCCCACGGTTGCAGAGGTTATTCATGTCTGAGCATACTGCGCCCCATATGAGATGGCATGCAGAAGGCCGCACTAGGGATGGCGTATTGAGGCACCCGGCCGACGGTGAGGCATGGAGATCGTTTGACATTTTACATCCAGATTTTATGGCAGAGATTAGGAACGTTCGCCTTGGTTTGACAGCAGATGGATTTAATCCATTTGGGAACATGAGCACATCCCACAGCACATGGCCGTAATGCTTGTGCCGTACAATTTGCCACCTTGGATGTGCATGAAACAGTCGTCCTTCATCCTTTCCATGGTTATCCCTGGACCGAGCTCACCAGGTATGGATATTGATGTTTACCTTCAGCCATTGATTGATGAGTTGCTGGAACTGTGGAATGTAGGGGTACGAACATTCGATGCTTCAAAGAAGGAAAATTTTATTATGCGATCTCAGTTGATGTGGACGATAAACGACTTGCCAGCGTATGCAGATTTATCTGGTTGGCCTAACAGGGGTGCGAAGGCATGTCCTTGCTGTATGCAATCGACGCGTTCTATACGCTTAAAGAACGGATGCAAATTTTGCTATATGGGGCACAGGAGATACCTGCCGCCTGAACATCTGTGGCGGCTTAACAGGAGGACATTTGACGGTACTGAAGAATTTGACAGCGCACCGATTGTGCCATGCGGATACGAGGTTCTCCAACAGTTGGACGGAGTTGCGTTTGGGGATGAGACTGCGGGTAAGAAGAAGAAACGGAAGAAGCGGAAGAAGGGTGCAGGGAGTTCCGATATTATATGGAAGAAGAAAAGTATATTTTTCAGATTGCCGTATTGGAAAGACAATTTTCTTCGGCACAATCTTGATGTTATGCACATAGAGAAAAATGTCATGGACAATATACTTGGCACTATTTTGGATATAAAAGGGAAAACGAAGGACAACTTGGCAGCTCGGCTGGACTTGCAGGAAATGGGGTTGAGACCTAAGTTGCATCCGTTCACGGCCGCCAATGGTAAAACGTATATTCCCGCTGCCTGTCACACCATGACTAGAGAGGACAAAGAAAATTTTCTGAAGGTTCTTCGAAATGTGAGGGTCCCGGACGGATACGCCTCGAACATTTCACGATGTGTTCGGCTGAAGGACCGTACAATTTCCGGCTTGAAGAGCCACGATAGCCACATACTGATGCAACAGCTTCTCCCAATTGCACTGCGTAAGTCATTGCCTGATAAAGTGGTTAGACCTCTTGTGGAGATTTCGGAATTTTTTAGAGGCATATGCTCAACAAAGCTATCACAAGAAGATATGGACCGATTGCAGGGTGACGTCTGTATCACTTTGTGCAAACTAGAACAGATATTCCCTCCAGGGTTTTTTACGAGCATGGTCCACTTGGTCGTGCATCTTGTGCGCGAGTGTAGACTCGGCGGACCCGTGCAGTATAGATGGATGTACACGGCAGAGAGGTAAAATTCGGCGTAATATGTAAATATATAATTTGATTTAAATGTAACCATAATTGACGACAATTAAATTGTCGTGTATGTGTGTACACCAGGAGTCTGGGGCATTTCAAGTCTACTGTGCGCAATAAAGCGGCTCCTGAGGGGTGCATTGCGGAGGGGTACATAGCGACCGAGCTGGTAACGTTCTGTTCAAGGTATCTGAATCACGCACCAACATTCCACAACAGACCTCAGAGGAATCCTGATGGATCCAAGGGGGCGGGCACGCGTGTTACCCTGAACCGGTTAATAATGCACCAGATTCATCGTTATATTGTGTTCAACTCTGAAGAGTTTCACAATTTGCGGACGTAAGTAGTGTTTATATATTTAACAGAATTCGAATAACGCAATTAATTGATTTTACTACATAATTGTATACGCTGAATGTAGGATGCACAAAGACGCGCTTAGGCGATCATGCACTAGAGGTCGCATTACGGAGGCTCTTATTGAAGCACAACATCATGAGCAGTTCTGCGAATGGTACCCTGCATATGTAAGGAAATAGTTGTAATTTTTAAGTTGGATAAATTTATGCGGGTTCAATATAATTACCCAATACACGTGTTTAATATTTGTAATTATAACATAGGTCGATGGCCTTGACGATCAACGTAGGGAGGAATTGGGCCACAACTTGGTTATGCGTTGTAGAGGGCTGAAGGAGACAGCGGTCAAGTACAACAGGTACGTGGTAAATGGGAAATTATTTCGCACGCTTGCCCATGATGTGGGAAGGAGGACTCAGAACAGCGGCATATGTGTTCCTACCGTTGAAGGCGAAACGTACTACGGGCAGTTAACCGATATAGTTGAGGTCGAGTACTATGACAGGACTACGTACGTCCTATTTAAGTGCAATTGGGCAGACCCCACGATGGAAAGAGGATTCACAATAGATGAGTATAGCCTAGTGTTTGTCAACTTCAATCACCTCGTCCACAGGGGAGAACTGATTCAGGACAAGCCGTACGTGCTTACATCTCAGGTGGATCAAGTATTCTACGTCAAAGATGGAAGGAACCCAAATTGGGTTTGTGCGGTTAGGACCAAACCGCGCAACGTGTACGACGTTGGCCAGGGGGATGGGAGTAATGAGGATGGTACAACCTACCATGAGTGCGTACCGCTCGTACTAGCCACTGATGACCTACCCGATACGAATGATGAATTCGAGTACGACAGGCCCGACATTGATCCGATTGAAGCTCCCGTGATACAATGATTGATGTATTTCTTGTGAGTATAATTAGCTTGAACTCAACACATGTGAATACGAATTTGTTTGTACACTTGACTGATATATATATTGTTTGTAGAATTCGCTTGAACTGAATACGAATTTCTATTATTTGCATAAATTTCGTTGTATAATTTGCATATTCATTAAAAATATATTACAAAAAATATTCTAAATAATTTGTCTACATTTGTTCGCAGGTATTGATGGACCAGGGACGCCATCCTTATGCATATCGGGCACCTCGCCCACCCGTGCCCCCCATGACCACGCCCACTGATTCTACGCCAGTATATACTGCGGCGTGGCCACACCACCCAGACGGGGCTTATAGACCATTGTTGCCGGGTATGGTGGCCGTGCCCACGTCAGATCACGGGCAGACCAGCACAGCTGGACCTTGCAGCTCTCCATTGTCGGAGCCGCCGACATTATCTCAGTTAGGGTTCACCCAACCGGGTAACGCCTATCGATGGTGGGTGCGAGAGGGGATGGGGCCACAGGGTTATGCGCCGTACTTTCCGTATACGTATAGTGTACCGTCGACGTGTAACCCTGATAGTGAGACGCAGGATTGTCGATTTCCACTGTCACAGACCGGGGAGATGCAGATGGCGGCTGTGGGGTTGGGACAGATACCGGCACAGGCGGCGATGCAGGGCCATATTTTGGGGCCGAGACAGATGCCAGCATCGGGGGCGAGTCAGGGCCCGGGGCATGTAGAGAGCCAGATGCCATTACCTGGTGAGAGCCAGATGCCGCTTTCCGGTGAGAGTCAGATGCCGCTTTCCGGTGAGAGTCAGATGCCAGATGTGGGGGGGAGCCAGACTACCCATGAGGAGGACGTTGCGATGTTGGGTACCGATCAGTTGGCCCCCGGTAGCCCCCAGGGTATGGATTCAGATGATGATCAGCATCCTCCACCAGCCGGAGAGGTTGGCGAGGAGGTTGCAGGCGACCCAGCGACGCAGCACATAGGGACTGGGCAGATTCGGTTGATGGGTAAGTACATATGTAGATGTAGCGCCCCAGTTTTTAAAAAACATATTAATAATTGGATTAATGTTGAAAAATGATTATTTATGTGAATAAATAATCGATCAATTGTTTGATAAATATTTTCAACTGATTTAATAAACTGTGTTTTAATAAGCTGATAATTATTTTATCACCAAAAAAATTACTGAGTTAATAAAATAGACAGATAATTTACCATAAGATTAATTAGCCTTATTTTTATAATGGTACAGAATATTATTTAGCAATTATCCTTTATGTGTGATAAATCGAATGTATTATTTCTACTAAACAAACAATTCTAATCCAAAAGAAGCTTTGGCCAACTCGTAGACTATGGGATTAATTTATGCAATAAATTGTATGATTATTATATTGCAACTTATTCCCCACTTTGCTTAAATTTAATCGCACCAATTCAGCCCCATCATTACAGTGTTATAAAATTCAGCCGTTGCCCTCCACTCTGATTAAACTAAACATTTCAGTACTCCCACCAACCTCTCCAGCTCCTACACTCATTACAGCCATTCACTCTTCAGCTCAGGCACTCATTTCTCTCACGTTCTCCAGCTCATGCACTCATTACAGCCATTCACAATTGTTGCCTAAGCCTTTTCAGGCCTTTATAACTGACTGCCTCTCTTCAGAAAAGACTGGCACCTCTCGAGTACTAAGCTCTTCCTTTCTTCATTTGGACCGAAACAGAGAGGAGGAGAATGTCGTTGGAGGTGAGACCCGGACCCCTATATATATATATGATTTTCTGTCAATTCATAAATAAGGAACAAGTTATGTTAAATACTTATATATATTAGTATGATATCTCTTGAGTTTAAGTTTATTTGTTTAAACTAGTACATATTATTTTACTTGAAAATCTAGAACTATGATTTACTATATTGAGTGATATTTTGGATATATGAGTGCTGGGAATTATGCAGAAAAAGGGAGTTAATAAAGATTATATTAATTATGTAGTCTCAATAACTAAATTAAAAACATGTTAGATATATTAGTTTATTTTGATATGAAATTGATTTTGGAAATTGAGTGTGATGTTTTACTATAGTTTCTAATATATGTTGGTTGCAATAATTGTTAGAGTTAAATATGTTTTAAATCAAATGTTTTGTTAATTGGTTTAGTGCTTGGATTGATATTCCCCAAAAGTGATTAGGTTTTGTTAGAAATATACATAAGTTTCTTGTTGGTTTATTTATCCATGCTATAGAGAATGATATTAAGAATTTTAGATTGTACTCAAGTGATTACTTGAGACCTAGATTCGATATTATTCTAAGGTATTGATTTACTAATCGATTGGGCAAATATTAAGACTTAACCATGTTAAGCGTTAATAAATGTAAATGATTTTCCAATTAATAGATGATCGCTTCTATGTATGTGTCTATGTATAAAAGTAGAGTTCATGTTTAGGCATGAGTTTCTAGAAGGAATGATATTGACCTTGTATGCACATGTATATGTATTTGATGCAGATGACGAATTGAGACAGCACAAAAGGACAGTAAGTATAAATTACTTACTGAGGGTAGCACTGGATTTCAATAATGTTGTGTTTATGTTTTATTTTAATTGGATGCGTGTGATTGATTATTGCATACTGTTAATAATCAACCTATTAATATTGGGCGCAACGTCTCCCAAAGGTTCAGGATGGTAAATGTGCCTGAAACCGGAAACAATAATAATCATATTGATTGGAACGTCTTTCAAAGTACTAGAGGAGGGAGGTCTCCGATAGTGCGAAAACAAGTTAATTAAAATGTAATGTAGAGGGAACGGCCTCGAGAAAGACGCTGACCGGGGGAACGGCCCTTACAAGAGAGGAGTGCAATGACTATATTGAACTGTTAAACTTTGCATGAAAACTATCACTACATCATTATGTCATATCTCTGTTCCTTAAATAATGCATAAACCATTATGTTGTTGAATGACAGTTAGCTCACTTATGGAACTATGGGATTGTGGTTATAACCACCTTCTCATAGATGACTGTGCAGGCACAGACACTGACGAGTATCAGGATTATCAGGAGCCTTATGATGATCCTGGTTTCATAGATGAGACAGTCTAAAGTCTCCTTTTTATGATAGACTTGCTGAACAGTTTATCTTCCATGTCGTTATTAGGTTTTATTTTATGTACTTCCTAGACATCTTATGCTTTATTTTATGGTTTGTAATATGACTACTATTACATAGGACGTGAGCCGTGGTGGCCCTTATGTTATTGCTTTTGTGTGTATTTATTTGTAAGACCTTTTATTATTATTTTAATGTAAGTTGAGGTATTTCAATTAAAGCTCTATATGTGTTGAAAGGGAATTGTCCCTATTGTTTTAAAAAAAAAAGGATATTCGTATTTTCCGCTGCGAGATTTATCGCCTCTGAAAGGTTAACGACACGTGATTATCCAGATATAATTACTTACGCTCTTTTGTAAAAAGCGGGTCGTTACAGTAGACATCCTTAAAACTCATATTATGTTACCAAAATAATTTTTTTGGTTTGGAAAAAAATAACTATTTGATTACATTTTGTTTATATATGTGTGTGTGTGTTATTTAGTGTTAACCAATTAAATTAATGTTGAATATATTTTTCATTAGGGTACAACCCAGACGGGACCATTTATTATGAGGTGATTGACGACCCAGCGAGAAACTGGGTGCTCCCGAGGGGGAAGAAGGTTGTATTGCAGTACAATGCTGCTATACAACCTGTAGGACGAGCCTGCAATCGTTTTCGGCGGGCAGTGGGCAAGATGATCAGGAGGGGGTCCTACATACACATGCGGGACGAATGGGCGAAGGTAAATAGGCAGATTAAGCAGGCAATGTGGAACGCGCTGATGGTATGTTTATGAATATAATTTAATTATTTATTTGAATTAAACTTGAGCTTAATGTTTTTGTTGAAGATTTTAAACCTATAATGCTTTGATTGAAATGTGCAGGAGGAGTTCTATCTACCTGTATCAGTAGACATGCGCAGGGCACAACAGGAGGCGTGGAATGATATTGGACGTAAGCACCGCTCGTGGAAGTCGAGGTTCAAAACCCAACTACAAATTGGAGACGGTGACACGCCCGAGAGTATCCGTGCGAGAATGCCGGAGAAATTTTTTGAGGAGTATGATGCAGAAGATGTAGAATTCCTGCTGAGAGATTGGTGCAGAGAGCATAAAATCGTATGTAGGCCAAAAAATTGTCAACTATTTTTTAATAACAGTTCATTTAATTTTAGTTTTTATTTAAGTGTGTCAATTGTTACATGTTTATTTTCATGTTCAATGCATAGGCAACCTCTGAACGGATGAAGAGGTTGCGGGAGCGGAATGACCTACCCCATTGTGCGGGATCTAAAAGTTATGCCAGATTTAATCACGAGGAGGTAATTAAATATATATGTTTATGTTTTTAATATTTGTTGGTAATTGTTTTTCTTTTTCTTTTTCTTTAAACTATTTTTATCGCTATCTGTTTGTTATATATGTCAACTGCATGACGACAGACATGTACATCTGGCATGCCCCCCACTCGCGCCGCGTCGTTCGTGAAGACCCACACAAGGAAGGACGGCACTTTCGTGAACGACCGTACACGGGTCTTATGCGTATGCTACTGATTTAGTTTACTAATATTTTTAAATTATGTGTGATATGTCATTATTCAATATATGACTTTTTCATGTTGACGACGTACAGGAGAGGATGACGCAGAGTTTAGCCAGTGATCCAGCCGCCACGCAAAGCGTCTCCGCAGACACGGTGCGTTGGGCACCGAACGACGCTTACGAACAGGCGATTGGGAGGCCTGAGTATGCAGGGAGGGTTCGGCAGGTTGGGCCGAACGTCACACCTGTTCGAGGGACATGTTTCTCATATAGGCCTCGGTCACAAGGGGACCATCTCAGGGGACGTCTCGGGATTGGGCCGAACAATCTCGGAAGATGGAAGAGATGCAAGTGGAGCTACATGCTGAGCGAGCGAGGAATGACCGGTTGGAGCAGCGCGTGCAACAGTTCGACGGCATAGAGCAGCGCTTGCGACAGATGGAGGTCTTCATCTCCTCCATGGGAGTACCAGCACCATGTGTTGGTAATCAGTCTTCTCCTGCACACGTAGGTAGTACGTCGTCCGTTGGTAGTGCATCTGCAGGTATGATTTATATTGTGTATAGGACAAAATTAATTTCAATTTGTTTTCATTACCCCTTTAATTTTGCAAGTAATATTATATACTTTAATTGTCTATATTATTTGCAGGTAATTCGACAACGGTTGGTACGTTGTCGCCTGTTGGACGACAGCTGAGCCAGCACTCCACTGTCTCTACACCTTCGCCCGCTACACCATTCATTGCGCAGCAATCGCCGGTGGGCGAGAACACGCCTGGGACGGTACCTCGTGATTCGCAGAGACGCCTTTCAGATTTGTAGATATTTTGTGTAATTATTTTTTGTTCGTAAATATTTGATTGTTAACGAATATGTTATTAATTATTTGTTTGTGTAGTATGATTTCGTGTTGGTTTTGGGTAAAATAAATGTTGTGTTATTTGTGTCGAAAATTACAAAATTTGAAAAATTCAAAAAAAAATTTAATTAACCCAAATAAATTTTAAAAAACAATAAAAAATTTATTTAAAAAAAAAATCCAAATTCAGTTTTTTATTTAATTAAAATTTTTATTTAATTTTATAATTGTATTTTTAATTAAATGAAAAATACAATTAAATAATTAAATAAAAATTTTAATTAAATAAAAAACTGAATTTGGATTTTTTTTTTTATTAAAAACAGTTTGACACGTGTATTCCTGTACACGTGTCAAAAAGAATTTGACACGCGTATTGGACTACACGTGTCAAATTTGACACGTGTATTCCAATACGCGTGTCAAAAAAAATTTGACACGCGTATTGGAATACACGTGTCAAATTTGACACGTGTATTCCAATACGCGTGTCAAATTGTGCAGTTTGTGACATTCAGCTTTGACACGCGTAATACGCGTGTCAAACTGCACGTGTCTAAATGTTTGACACGTGTACGACACTGTACACGTGTCAAACTGCACGTGGCTATTTGCTGCTATTTTTGTAGTGACACTATACTCATTAATTAAAGCATTAATTTATTAGCATGTGTTACGATGTCTTGCAGGTGAAGCTCCCCACATTGGGGATGAGGATGATGCTAGAGCGGGAGATGATGGCATGGGAGAGGCCACCAAGTGTCTTTTTTCCAACTGTTGAGGAGGGCATTTTCCACGTGGTTGAGTCCAAAAACAGATAGCTTCCAATAGTGAACAGAGCTACAAATAATATATATGTGTCTCTTACTAATTAATAGCATGTAAAGCCTTTTGAGGATATTTTTCATGTGTCTCTTAGTTAAGTTATATATACTCAATCATATCCGTGATTCCGTACTGTTAGTAGTGTCATCCAAAAGGTGGCAAGAGCAATTGGAATCTTATGCCCAGTTTGTTTTACTGTAAATTATTTTCTGAAAAATGGTTTTTGTATTTTTGGTGTTTGGTGCGACTAATAAAATAATTTAATCGAAAATATTTTCGGTTAGGTAAAAAAAAATTCTTTAGTTTCGAAAATTGATTTACATTTTCAAATTCCGTAAATCACTTTTCAAATTTGAGTTTCTCCTAGTACTCAAACCATTAGACCATCGTTAAACCATCACCAAGACAAACCCGGGTCTTCACTGGGTCACCACCGGCACCAAGCCATCCCAGACCACCACTGCCACCCCCGAACCATCTTCAAGCCACCCTCAGACCACCACCGAGCTACCCTCAAACCATCATTGAGCCACCACCGAGCCACCTGGAAGCATTGCCAAGCCTCCCAGGACCACCGTTGAGCCACCCTAGACTATCACCGAGCCACCTCCGAACTACTGCCAAGCCACCCTAGATCATCACCGAGCCATGCACCCCCAGACCACCATTGAGCCACCACGGACTACTGCCGAGCCACCCCGGATCACCATCGAGCCATACTCGGACCACCAGAAAGCCACCCCTAAACCATGCCACCAAGCCACTGCCAGACCACCACTGATCGAGCCTCCCCTGAACCACCCTCGAACCACCCCCAATCATTATTTTATATTAATATTTTTATGTTATGAATAAAAATTTATTTTTATAAGTTAATATCATTAAATGAAAATATTAAAAAAAAATTATAATTTTTCATAGACACCAAATGCCAAAAAATATTTTTTTGAAAAATAATTTTTCTAAACATATTTTAATACTACGAACGTTTTACATCGAAATAAACGGATCACTAGTAAGTGCATGTAAGTGCATATTAGCGCGTGGGAAAGGTATGCATAATTCAATAGAATCATGTATTCAATCCCTTATTGATCAGTGACTCGACAACCTCAGAACCCCACTTTCATGACAGGGTGGTCACCCTAGAGACAAATTAAGTACCTTTTTTATGCTCTGCCACACTCTCTTTAATCTTCTTCTATGCCCCAAGTACCCGCATGCCCCACCTCACCTGGAACTCTATGCAAAGCCAAGTTCCTCGTAATATTGCTTCTCGTAATAATGCTGCCTTAGTTGCTCTGGATTTCTGATGTGAAATGGGTTATATTAACATTGAATGTGAGGGTGATTCTTTGTAAATTATTAAAGGAGTATGTAGTTTAGATCACTCTCTTGTTAGAATTGGACATTTTATGGATGCCATTAAACAGAAAGTTGCTAGTTTTTCAGTTTGCAAGTGGAATCATTGTTATAGAGATACAAATGAAGTAGCCCATATTCTTGCTAGAAGGGCTTTCTCAAATGGTATATCTCATATTTGGGTTGAGGAAATGCCTTTGTTTATTTTTTTAGTTTCTTTTAAAGACCTTTTGGTCTCTAGACTGTAATGGTCATTTTTCTTTAATGAGAAGATATCCCTTGTTAAAAAAATAAATAAATAAATAAAGACAAACAAATATAAGGTGGTAGATTAGCATCGATCCTAGCTAGGAGGCCAGGGTTGAGGGGTTGATTGGTACAACTTTCAAATTAATTAAATGCTTCAAGCGCATGATGACAAAGACACTTTAATTTCCTAAGAAGACTTTAGGCATGTACGTTTATAACATACCAAATACCCGGCCAGTTGTTTATTATGCAGTTGACAGGACATGTTGCGCATGATAAATTAAGGGATATGCTTTAAAAGTGACATGGGAAGTTAATTAGCCTAATTTGTTAATGTTCTCTTTGCATATTAGACAAAAGTTCTTGGGATGAGGACCCTTCGAGCAATCATACAGTAAAGTTGCATGTAGCGACAATTAAGGTCTTAATTTGTCAGATTGTGGTCGTTTTGGATTACTTTATATATAGCTAGCAGGAGTGTCACTGTAATGTTACGTTGTGGTTGGACGCCACCTGAGTGAGGCTGTTTGTCATTGTACATGTGTTTTTCTTGTGAATACTTTCTTTAATTAATATAATATCTTTTACTTCACCTTGTTTCCTTTGGGGGAGCGCAGCAGATTTTGCAGAGAAAATTAAACTCATTTGGCTCAATAATGTTTAATATTTTGAATGAAGCTAAACTTAATTGGATGATACAAAGTTAAAAAAGAAACTAAATTTAATTGTACTTGTAACCAAATTGTAATTAAAGAATGCATTCTCTCTATCAGGTTCTTTTGATTATGCATCTTTTAGTATCGATCGGTCAAATGTTTGGACAATTTATATTATAATGTTCGATCTGTTTCTCTATTCATTAATGATTATGTTTTTATATTGTATTGAGTACCTTGTATAGCTTATATTGACAATGAATATATATATATATATATATATATATATATATATATATATATATATATATATATATATATATATATATACATATGAAAGTAGTTGGAGTTTTATTGGACAGATTTATGTTATATTTGGGTTGATTATTTAACATGTGGCAAAAAAAAAAAATGTAACGTCGTTTATTTAAAAGGCCGCTAAAAATAAATAAAAATCTCGCCATTTTCCTTAAAAACGATGACAATTATGTCCTTAAAATTAATGTCATTTAATAATAAACGACGTAAATTGTTAAATATCTTGTCATTTTTTAGAAACGACTTGAAATTTTGATTCTCAACAATGAATTCAAGGCGTATCTAAAACAACGGGAAAAAACCAATGCTAAAAAACTAGCGTCGTTTTAGAAACAAAGCTAAGAGCATGTTTGGGTAACACATTTGTTTTTATTATATTTTATTATTTTTGAAATACATGTTTGGGCGTCGTTTTGTTAAATTTGAATTCTATTCAAGTTTTATCCAATTTTTTTTTTAATTTTGTATCCGGTTTTCTAATCCCATCTAAACATAATTTTAAAAAATAAATTTCATCGGTATTCACAATTTTGAATATTGTCAAAAATAGTTGAATATAATACAAAAAAAAAAATAAAAATAAAAAAAATTTGCACACCCAATCATGTCCTAAATGTTTTTTTTTTTGTTTTTTTCCTTGCATCGGGCTATCGAAAAAAGAATTCCTGCCTGATATTGGCAACCACCTTTCAACGACTACTTTGTAGTCATCACTAATTGCAAATTTTGTTTTTTGTAGCATTAGGAACGATCACAAAATGTTGTCCCTGATATTAGGTTATTAGCGCGCGCGACAACATTTTGGTGCATGGTAGATCCCTACTAGTTTGGTCGATCGCTAAAGACCAAATTTCTTGTAGTGATATATATTGAGATCATTAAATTAGAGGTGGCGGCCTAAAAAAATTTTGTGGGAAAATTAATAAGGTGCATGGCAGTTAATTACATTGGGGTTATCATGATTTGTACGTACCACTGTGAAGAGGCAGTTAGCGGTTGCACCGTTTTTTCAACGTCTCTCAGCACCAGTTTGGTGTCATTACTTAAAAGAATAAATCTATTCGTTAGATTTAATTATAAGCGTGAAATTTAGCAAAGAACTTCTGTCTGACAGCTTGAAGAGTAAACAGATGAAGCTGACCCATTTAACCTTTACTCCAAGAAGCAGAAAGTAATGTGTTAGTTACAAGGGAGGGACACCTCACGTACATCAGCCGCCTTCTCTTTTTTTTTTTTTTTCTTTCAGAAATGCCACCAATTTTTTGGCAACGAATTTGAAATAGAACTGCCTGACCCGATCGACGCCATCCATAAATACTCGACAGAGTCGACACAAAGAGGCGTTTTGATATTTGGAAATTATTCTAACCACAATAAGTTCACGTCCTTCTGCTTTATTCTTCCACTTTTTTGTATCCTATTGCAAGATTTTTCTCTCTTTTCTACAATGGCGAATAATAAGGTGCCTCCTTTTCTCATTTTCTTTCTCTGTTGTATTTCTGCATATTTTTTCTGATGCCTTTCTACTTTTCTTTTTTGTTTTCTATCATGCCTCATTTATCTGAACTTTCTGTGATTCATGAGTCTTAAGGCGTGCCTTATTTTCGTCTCATTATGTTGTTGCATGGCCCATGGCGTTTTAAATTTTGTTACTGATTTGATACTTTTATGGCCTTGTTCTATATTATATTGTACTCATTTGAGGGAATTTGTGCTGATAAAGAAAGATGGATGTGGGTTCGATCTTGTTTTAATTGATCTCCTCGTGCATGCATGCATGTTAAGTTCTCTTCTCACTTCTTATGGAATTGATCGCTCCATGAGGTTTTCTTGGTTTCATATTAGCTCTTCGATCATGCATGTCATGTCTGACCTTCATTCTTATAATAAAGATTTGAAGTTCTTGCTAAAATCTTGTTTTCATGGCCTTTCACATGTATTAACTCTTCATGTTCATCTCTGACCTTCATTCTTCTAACAAAGATTTTAAATTTCAACAGAACTTGCAGAGGTTGAGAATGGAGGCTAACCTCCCGAATATTTTCTCGGAAGACTCCGCCGCGAGGGATACTGCATTTTCAGTCGTAACAGAAATCCTTCAACACTCTCCCAGGGTTGATGTTTCTTCTGCGATGTTGGTGCTTGGAAGGTCTTACGACGAGAAAGGAGGAGATCACGTTCTCCTTGACTCTGCCAAGAAACTGATCAAAATCATGACAATGGTTGCAGTACGTAATGAGGATCCGAGCTTCTTCTCGAACGTTGAGGTTGTCAAAGTTTTACTCGGCATCTTCTCTCAACACGGGGTGTCTGAGTTTGACGAGGCTGTTGAGTACATGTTTGACAGATTCTCGCAATCCATCTCTCTGGCAAAAAAATTTAAAAGGGATCGTGTGATCGAAAACTTTTTTCGGCTGGCAGACTTCAACCTGATTCTTGACTCCGACGATACTCTCAGGGAGTTCTTTCCTAATGGAAATGAAGAGTTCTTGATTGCAAGCAAAGCGCTTTGCCTGAAGGCCATGGTGGGAACTTTCATCTGGAAATTTTGTTCCGATACAGAGAGGGAAAATATTTGGGATTGTGTTCGTATGGCCTTCGAAGCAGGACACGTTGAAGCCGTTCACGCGTCACTGGCACGGAAGATTATTGCTGTAGGAGGTTCCTCCATCGGCAATGAAGAACTTGGCGCAATGCTCAAGGCGGTCGTGCCGATTCTGGGCAACGCAAAAGATACGCGCGATGGTGGGCTCTGCGTGGCTCTTTGTGCACTGCTGACAACCCTTTTGGCGAACCCAAGTTTCTTCAATAACCTTCGCATTCTTCTCTCTCTAGATCCCAATTATGTTGGGTATATTCTCAGCGCCAAGGACGATGTTCTTGAAGGGTATCAAAGGATTGGCAAATATCTATATAAGAGTTTCACTTTAGCTGTTGAGAAGCTTCGGTCAATTCTTGAAAAATGCGACTTCGACCCCAGCCCTGTGTTCGCCGACGGTGTGGCGCAAGCCAAATTGGCAATCGATTCAATTTAGCCGACGATTGCTGCGGTGCAAGTATTGGGTGAATTCGGATTAATGAGTCAATGTTTTAGTTACGTAGGCTTGGTGCTTCGATTATGTGGGCTTGCTAGCTGCGCGCCATAAGCCCAACAATCCATGATATTGCTAAAAAAACTGCAAACTTCTTTGAGGACATCTGTTGTTGATACAGTTTTCAGCATGGTGACGTGTCGGATGATGATTCGCCTTGTTCTTTATAATCTGCAAAATAATAAACACTGCGTCGGGGGGGTGCCGACGATCCCCCTCCGATGCTTAAGTAAGATGATAGTTTGAATATGAGCAGAGTAATTTTTAGAAGCATAGAATAGCATGTACCTTAATATTAGAAGAGATTCTAGTATTTATAGAGATTGAGGAGCAGTTTAGGATTGTTCCCGGTTTGTGTAGGGATCGACAGTTGAGGAAGACGTGGCCTCGGGCGCACGGGCACTTCGGGTTCCACGACCGCGTATCTCGGGCGCACGATCCCTTATGGGTGACATGTTTTTTGGAGAGACTTCGGGCGCACGATCTAGTTATGTATAGTGTGTCGTGTCCCTTAAATCCCGGGTAATTCTGAGATATTCGCGGACTCGGGTGTTACGAGGTACCCGGGTCGGGAGGTCGGACTCGGGTGGTCGGAGTCGGGTGAACCGGTTAGGCCCAAATGATTTGTATGGGCTTTGGTAAACTAATATTTTCCCTAACAGTTACCCCCAATTCTTTTATGCAAATTTTGTGCGTAAGGGAATTTAAGAATAATCAAGCGGCCTTAACTTATCACGGATTCGGAAGTTGAGTCGGGTGTATGTTACCGGGGAGGTTTTGATTTTTCAGTCGTTGCTTCACCCGAAGAGTGTCAGTCCAGAGGCCTTTGGAAGTCATCTTTGGAAAAATCCCGCACTTTTTCAAATTCTAAATTTCAAATTTGCTCACCTTCAAAATCTCGGGTTTCGGGATCGGCTGACGTATGCAATAAGGTGCATTTAATGCGATTCGACGTCGGTTCAGCTTTTGAGTCCCGGGTGTGCGAATCAGTGGTAACATTAGATCGAGTTTTGAATGACTTAACTGCGGCTAATGGAGATAAAGCCCAGCTGCCGCCGAGCTTGATGCCTCTCAAACTGAGGAAGGAAGCTGTTCAGTTTTCTGAGCTACCCCAACCGGGGAGGATAACTGCCAAGTAGGAAGAATCTCAGTCCCGTGAATACAAGCGACAATATTGGGATAGAGATCCCTGTGTATCTTGCCCATGTCTGCTTTTGGGACCAATTAGATGCCGGATCTGCGTATGCTCTTCTTGTATTTCTTGGAGCGGAGCTTCCTGAGATGAAGTATGTTCCAGACCTAGGGGTCGGGATACTCATAAGATTCTGACGACCGGTCGGGTTCTCTGGTTTCATTCGACCCAATTGAGCTTCTGGTTGGGCCACAGGCCTGCACAATCTCGGGTGCATGCCGACACCAGGTGACTTGATGGGTGTTGACTGAACTGATTGATTCCCAGAAAGACAAAGAGCATCTTTTACGGAGCTTAATGTATCTCAGGCTTGGAAGATAGTGTTGGCTGCATAACTGTATGCCGCTAAGGCTGAGAAGGAACAAACTGTGACCGGGAAGCAAGCTATAATCAAGCTGCAATAGAGTGCTGAAGGAGGATGTCCAGGTTGGGGATCAAGATTGAGTGTTCCGGATTGATTGAGAGACTTGGGATCGGGAGCTCGAGGTTAGCTGAAAACAACGAGAAGAATTGCAAGGCCGGCATTTGATTGAGTTGTCTGAGTTATTCTTGAGGATGTTCATTGTTTGATTTGACCGAATTACTTTCCAATCCCGAGAAAGTGGCTCGTGCATGTGGCCGGCCTTTCAAACCGGTTGTATGTGAATTATTACTGAAGGGGATAATCGGAGTGACTTGGTTGTATTTCAAATCGAGGGAGACAACACTTTGAGTTGATCTGGTTTGAGTTGAACTGGGTCACCCCCGTGCTACCGAGGGACATGACCGGGTGTGTGTTCCGAGCCGGTTGTGTTTCAAACCGAGGGAGACACCACTTTGAGTTGATCTGGTTTGAGTTGAACTGGGTCACCCCCGTGCTACCGAGGGACATGACCGGGTGTGTGTTCCGAGCCGGTTGTGTTTCAAACCGAGGGAGACACCACTTTGAGTTGATTTGGTTTGAGTTGAACTGGGTCACCCCCCGTGCTACCGAGGGACATGACCGGGTGTGTTGTAAGGGTTAACTCCCCGTAAGGTTTGTTGTAGGGGTTGCCTCCCCGTATGGTATGTGCCGGAGCTGGACCTCTGAAATTTGTTAGAACAGATGTATATATATTGAATAATGATTAGTTTGCATACCTGAGTTGATAGACTGACTTCCAAATATCTGTGGTTGTTGGCGTTGCAACACAGAAATAGCACTTTGAAAGCACAATTGTTGTTGATTTGATCTGGTCTGAGTTGAACCGGGTCACCCCCCGTGCTACCGAGGGACATGACCGGGTGTGTGTTATGCGCCGGTTGTGTTTCAAACCGAGGGAGACAACACTTTGAGTTGATCTGGTTTGAGTTGAGTTGATCTGGTTTGAGTTGAACCGGGTCACCCCCTGTGCTACCGAGGGACATGACCGGGTGTGTGTTCCGCGCCGGTTGTGTTTCAAACCGAGGGAGACAACACTTTGAGTTGATCTGGTTTGAGTTGAACCGGGTCACCCCCTGTGCTACCGAGGGACATGACCGGGTGTGTGTTCCCCGCCGGTTGTGTTTCAAACCGAGGGAGACAACACTTTGAGTTGATCTGGTTTGAGTTGAGTTGATCTGGTTTGAGTTGATTTGATCTGGTCTGAGTTGAACCGGGTCACCCCCCGTGCTACCGAGGGGCATGACCGGGTGTGTGTTCCGCGCCGGTTGTGTTTCAAACCGAGGGAGACAACACTTTGAGTCGATCTGGTTTGAGTTGATTTGATCTGGTCTGAGTTGAACCGGGTCACCCCCCGTGCTACCGAGGGGCATGACCGGGTGTGTGTTCCGCGCCGGTTGTGTTTCAAACCGAGGGAGACAACACTTTGAGTTGATCTGGTTTGAGTTGATTTGATCTGGTCCGAGGCTTATAGCGGCTCTGGGCCTATGGTGGCGCGAGGCTTACAGTGGCTCGGCTTCGTGATCGGACGTACCGAGGCTTTTGCTTGGGATTGTGCTCGATGCATGCCGAGTCAACTCGAGGCATGACGAGACTTTCGCCTTTTTCTCCTCTTGAGCTTTTCAGTGGATCCCTTTATTAACACGACACAAGGAGATGAATAGATCAAAAACATGAGTTTTAAAGAGATGCTTTGAGTGACCATCGATTCTTGTGAGGCTTCTATCTGTCACTGAGAGAGGCGGCGTTAAAGCTCCTTTTCGTGTTGCGCAAGCTGAGGGTAGCGTGGCTTTTTTTTTTTTTTTGGAATTTTCTATAAAAATTTCTGGCTTGAAATATTATCCTCGCCTGTGTCTAAGCGGCACATATGTATGCATATATGTAGCAGAGTTAGTAGTAGAGTTTAGCAACTAATAATTTATTAATGCAAAGTATGCAAAATAGCACTGAGATTCAATCATGCGACTTGATATAGTTTTCTGTTTCACTTTTCTATTTCACCGGGTAGGCACCCCCCAACTTTTATACTTGGCTGATTTTTAGCTAAGTTTGAAAGTTTAGGATATTTATTGTGTACTACCGGAGGAAAAGTTTGTGGGTACCCCCACTTTTTAGACTTGATGTGTAATCATTTTTGCGGTGGGAAGCTAATTTTAAATTTCTCTGATCAATGCATGAGATATATATTTGACTGTCTAAAAAATTATAAGTAGGCTAGCATAAACAAAAATGCGAAGAGCGAACTTATCTCAATATTTTGATGAGGTTGTGCACTTGGGCTCCTCGGAAGAGACCCTCGAAATGAGTCCTTGGATTGGACCCTCAGCCCGGGATGATCCTTTGCTCGGAATGGATCATCGGCTCGGGATGATCGATGGCTCGGATGCATCCTCGGACCGGGATGATCCGCGGTTCGGATGGGATCCTTGAAATGAGTCCTCGGATTGGACCCTCAGCTCGGGATGATCCGCGGCTCGAATGACATCCTAGACTCGGATGGAGTCTTCTGCTCGGATGCACCCTCGGACCGGGATGATCGATGGCTCGGCTCGGATGCACCCTCGGACCGAGATGATCGATGGCTTGGATGACATCCTAGACCGGGATGGAATCCTTGGCTCGGAATGGATCATCGGCTCGGGATGATCGATGGCTCGGATGACATCCTCAACTCGGATGGTTGGCTCGGAATGGATCATCGGCTCGGGATGATCGATGGCTCGGATGACATCCTCGGAATGAGTCCTCGGATTGGACCCTCAGCTCACGATGATCCGTGGCTCGAATGACATCCTAGACTCGGATGGAGTCTTCTGCTCGGATGCACCCTCGGACCGGGATGATCGATGGCTCGGCTCGGATGCACCCTCGGACCGAGATGATCGATGGCTTGGATGACATCCTAGACTCGGATAGAGTCTTCGTCTCGGATGCACCCTCGGACCGGGATGATCCGCGGCTTGGATGACATCCTCGACTCGGACCGAGGCTTCTGCTCGGATGCACCCTCAGACCGGGATGATCTGCGGCTCGAATGACATCCTAGACTCGGATGGAGTCTTCTGCTCGGATGCACCCTCGGACCGGGATGATCGATGGCTCGGCTCGGATGCACCCTCGGACCGAGATGATCGATGGCTTGGATGACATCCTAGACCGGGATGGAATCCTTGGCTCGGAATGGATCATCGGCTCGGGATGATCGATGGCTCGGATGACATCCTCAACTCGGATGGTTGGCTCGGAATGGATCATCGGCTCGGGATGATCGATGGCTCGGATGACATCCTCGACTCGGATGGAATCCTTGGCTCGGATGCACCCTCGGACCGGGATGATCGGCGGCTTGGATGATGCACCCTCGGACCGAGATGATCGATGGCTTGGATGACATCCTCGGAATGAGTCCTCGGATTGGACCCTCAGCTCACGATGATCCGTGGCTCGAATGACATCCTAGACTCGGATGGAGTCTTCTGCTCGGATGCACCCTCGGACCGGGATGATCGATGGCTCGGCTCGGATGCACCCTCGGACCGAGATGATCGATGGCTTGGATGACATCCTAGACCGGGATGGAATCCTTGGCTCGGAATGGATCATCGGCTCGGGATGATCGATGGCTCGGATGACATCCTCAACTCGGATGGTTGGCTCGGAATGGATCATCGGCTCGGGATGATCGATGGCTCGGATGACATCCTCGACTCGGATGGAATCCTTGGCTCGGATGCACCCTCGGACCGGGATGATCGGCGGCTTGGATGATGCACCCTTGGACCGAGATGATCGATGGCTTGGATGACATCCTCGGAATGAGTCCTCGGATTGGACCCTCAGCTCACGATGATCCGTGGCTCGAATGACATCCTAGACTCGGATGGAGTCTTCTGCTCGGATGCACCCTCGGACCGGGATGATCGATGGCTCGGCTCGGATGCACCCTCGGACCGAGATGATCGATGGCTTGGATGACATCCTAGACTCGGATAGAGTCTTCGTCTCGGATGCACCCTCGGACCGGGATGATCCGCGGCTTGGATGACATCCTCGACTCGGACCGAGGCTTCTGCTCGGATGCACCCTCAGACCGGGATGATCTGCGGCTCGAAATGGATCATCGGCTCGGGATGATCGACATCTTGAATGACATCCTCGACTCGGATGGAATCCTTGGCTCGGATGCACCCTCGGACCGGGATGATCGGCGGCTTGGATCGATGGCTTGGATGACATCCTAGACTCGGATAGAGTCTTCGGCTCGGATGCACCCTCGGAACGGGATGATCCGCGGCTTGGATGACATCCTCGACTCGGACCGAGGCTTCGACTCGGACCGAGGCTTCGACTCGGACCGAGGCTTCGGCTCGGATGCACCCTCAGACCGGGATGATCTGCGGCTCGGGATGGATCATCGGCTCGGATGGACGATGGCTCAGATGACATCCTCGACTCGGACCGAGTCTTCGGCTCGGATGCACCCTCAGACCGCTGACTCGGCAGGCGAGAGAGCCAAGGCTGCGACGAGCTCAGTTTCCCATCGACAGTTTCCTTTGTGAATCAGGTCGGTGGTCTGTTCGTCGGTCGCCGGGGAGTACAAGATGTGGGTAACCCGGCTCCAAGGGGGGAGTTGTCGACCTGTCGGGCCGTTGGACTCAATCCGAGCTGGGCTTGAGATGGGTTGAGCTCATTCGTGTTACGGAACCTTACCCGAGACCGCACTGTTCAACCCGGCTTCTCCTTCTCTTTTTGTTTCGTTTTTCTTTTGTAAATGAGGTACTTAAATAGTATATGCCTTCCCCGCATAATAACAGGTTGATATCTAAAAGAGACATGCGAAAGTCCAATTTTGAGCTATAACATGATGATGCAGCAACTGTGCGACTTCTTCGGCGCGCCCTTCTAGGTTATGTGGGCTTCAGCAAGTTGAGGATTTCATTCTCCAGAACAGAGAAGTAGATTTGAAATAATGACAACTAATGAGAAATACAAAACTTATCTTGCATGCCCAGATACGATCACCAATTTGGTGTTTGTGAATACAGAATCACATATCCGTAACTGCACATCTGCATATTTGGGGAAGGCCTGTATCGCCTTGGTGTGGCCAGCAGAATATGGACGATCTAAGAATCGGAAAAGAAGACCCATCAGCCAGAATTAGCCGTAATTCTCAGAGACGAAAACTGTCATTCCATAGGCGTAGTCACCATTGCGGATTTCTTTTTTTTGCAAGGAACGATTTTTTTCGTTCCCACAGACGGCGCCAAACTGTTGATACAGTTTTCAGCATGGTGACGTGTCGGATGATGATTCGCCTTGTTCTTTATGATCTGCAAAATAATAAACACTGCGTCGGGGGGGTGCCGACGATCCCCCTCCGATGCTTAAGTAAGATGATAGTTTGAATATGAGCAGAGTAATTTTTAGAAGCATAGAATAGCATGTACCTTAATATTAGAAGAGATTCTGGTATTTATAGAGATTGAGGAGCAGTTTAGGATTGTTCCCGGTTTGTGTAGGGATCGACAGTTGAGGAAGACGTGGCCTCGGGCGCACGGGCACTTCGGGTTCCACGACCGCGTATCTCGGGCGCACGATCCCTTATGGGTGACATGTTTTTTGGAGAGACTTCGGGCGCACGATCTAGTTATGTATAGTGTGTCGTGTCCCTTAAATCCCGGGTAATTCTGAGATATTCGCGGACTCGGGTGTTACGAGGTACCCGGGTCGGGAGGTCGGACTCGGGTGAACCGGTTAGGCCCAAATGATTTGTATGGGCTTTGGTAAACTAATATTTTCCCTAACAAAACCTCTAATGCATGCTAGCATATAGCTTTCGCAAGAGCCTCTGTCATACTCTGGAGTTAGTGTTGGGCTCTTGAATTGGCTTCGATACGTTGAGATCATTAGAGAAGGTGGACGGTGAAAAAAGTTCCGTGGGTAATCAAATAAGGTGCAGTGGCAGTTAATTAATTACATTGGGATTATTAGATTCTTAGCAGATAAATGGGGGGCAGTTAGCAGTTGCACCGTTATTACGAAGTCTCTCAGCATCACCGAGATTTCTGGAACTGTCATTCGTCCGGTGGCAACAGAGAGTTACTGTGTTAGTTATAATGGAGGGACACGTCACACCACCATTCTTTATTCGGTAAAATAAGATCAAAGCGGCTTCTTTTTCTCTTCCAGAAATGCCACCAAACGAACACCGTCCGTCCTCGATGATATATAATTAAGGAGCATTTTGGTATGCTTGCAAATTATTCTAACTTCAATTAACTCGATCACGGACTCGATCTCTGAGACGTCTTTCTGCTATTCTTTTTTGTTTCCTGCTGCGGCTGCTGCCACATTTTTCTGACTTTTTCTCAGAGATATATATATATATATATATATATATAACAATTAGAGCCCTGGTACTGATTTTTATACTTTGATGGCTTCTATATCCTCATTTGTGGGGATTTGTGCTGATAAAGAAAGATGGGATGTGGGTTCTTGTTTTAAGTTCTCTTAATAGTTCTCACCCTCTTGGCTTCTTATGAAATTGTTCTCTAGCTCCAACAGTTGGCCACGTGGACCATAATTCACATGGCCGACTGTGACCACGTGTAACATAAATCACGTAGCTAAAGTCGGCCACATGGTTTGCAGCCACGTGGCAAAATGTAATTTTTTTTTTCCAAAAAAAAAAAATTTAAAACCACAATATTTTTTATATAAATTCATTTTTTCTCAAAAAATATCATAAAAATATTATGACAACATTTGAAATTTACCATAAACACAAAATCAAATTACGCACATTAATAATTTTAAATTCAATACAACAATAGATTAAGTACTATTAAATGTTATTGCTATGAACAAAATAAAGTTACACAAAATATCTACAAATCGGAACGCCCTCGTTCCTGCGGATCACGAGTTCCCGTACCAGGCGTGTACTTGCCAACAGGCGATTGCTGCACAAGGGACGGTGTAGCAAGCGATGGTGCCCCAACGGAGGAGTGCTGGCTCAGTTGTCGTCCAATAGGCGACAACAGACCAATCATTGTCGCATTAACTGCAAATAATAAAAACATTAAAACATTTGAGTATATGCATATCAAGTCTATAACATTGATTAAAAATAAGCAGTTTCTACAATATTAATCATACATGCAGATGCACTACTAACAGACGACGTACCACCTCCGTTTGGAGGTGGAGACTGCTGAGCACCAGGGCTCGCATGTGATACTCCCATGGAGGTGAGCACAGCCTCGAGGTGTCGCATGCGCTGCTCCAAGGCGTTATACCTCTCGGTCTGAGCCTGTAGCAATGTCTCCATTGGCGTTTGTTTTAAACTATGGATCTCGTATATTCTGTTAAATATGCATTGTCACAGGGTCAATTTTTTTTTTTAACCAATTTTTTTTTTTTTTTTTTTTTTTTTAGGACAGTAGAATTCATGTATATTCATAGCACCTTCAAATTTTTTAAACATTTTGACATCAAAAATTAAAAATTCGAAAAGGGAAAAGGGAAAAAAAAAACAAAAAACCAGTATTATTTAAATATGCATTTTCTTTTTCTTTTTTTGGGGGTTTTTCGCAAATTGTTATTCTTTCCGAGGACAGTAAAATCTGTCTGTACTCATAGCACCTTCGGATTTTTATAGCCTTCTCACATCAACAATTAAATTTTATTTTATTTTTTAAAAAAAAAGATAAGATAAGAACGTGACCGATTAAATTGTGCAACTTTGGCAATTGTTTTAAACTGTGGATTCCTTAAATTATGTTTATATATGCATATGTGGGAATTTTAGTAAATTTTTTTTATATATATATATATATATTTTTTTTCGCAGAAGATACCAAATTCTTCTTATAAATTTGTAGCCTCCTCACATGCATAAACAGTTGAAGTTAAAAATCAAAGATAAAAAACGTTATCGTCGCAATTGGTGATTGATGATTTAGGGTTTAGGGTTTAGTAGCAATTTTTTTTCCCCCGCACAATTTACATATATACATAGCACGATTTGTTGATTATGATTTTGTATTTTAATTTTAGTTTGTCATTGTTGCTTACGATCTTATTTTTGTAAAGTTATAATGATAGCGGACATTTTTTATTTTCGCCAGTTCCACAAAATACCAAAATCCACAATAGCACACTAAATTCATAGTAGCACACTAAAATATATCTCAAATAAACTCACATCAATAATTAAAACAAAAAAAAAATGGGAAAATTGCACCGTTGGTCCCTGTGATATGCCATAATTATTTTTCACTCCCTATGGTTTAAAAAGTTCATGAGAGATCCCTGTGGTATGTAATAATTACAAATCGATCCCTGGCGTCAAATTCTGTTAAAATTGTTAACAGATTCCGCCAAATGCCACGTCAGCACCACGTGTCGTCATCTTATTGGTGACACGTGGCGCTGACATGTCCAATCTTAATAAAAAATTATTAAAAAATAAATAAAAATACTTATTTTTTAAAAAAATTAAAATTCAAAAAAAAAAAAACAAAAAACAAAAATGGGAAAGGGGGTGGCTGGAAAGGGATGGCGCGCGGTGTTGTGGACTCAATTGGGCAATTGGGGAATTAAGGCTATAATAATTGGGAAATTAGGGTTTCTGCAATTAGGGATTGCAATTGAGGAATTGGGGGGTATTTTGTGATGAGCTGGTAGAGTATTCTAGAACTCTGCATTTTAGCCTTATGGTTATTGTTTTGCTTTTCGTCATTTACGCTATTATGTTTTGGTTATTTGCCTTAGGAAATATTCTGCAGTTGAGAGAAGGGGTGAGCTGGCCATTTAGTTGGATATAGCACCTGACTGGTAATTCTATAAATAGGAGGCGTCAGAGGTCAATAGGGAGAAGAGAGAAAATCCTTTAGTCCTTGCTTGTATCCAGGAGACCGAGCTTCTCTAAATGCTCTTTTAATACAATATTTCGTACTATTCAGTAAAAGTCTGAGTCAACTTTCCTTTCTTATTCCTTAAAAATCCTTGCGCACTCTACATTTGGTATCAGAGCCCTCTCCATTCTTCCTCCTGCTCCCTCTTTCCTCATGGCCGACGACACCCGTCTCCACCAACTTGCCGACTCCATCAAAGAATGTCAGGACGCCATTACCCGCCAACACACTCACAACACTTCTGTCCAAACTCAGCTCACAGATGTCACCGACATGCTCCGCACCCTGCCGGCTACTCGTCCACCTCCCAACATTCCTCCCTTGGGCGGTTTGGACGATCGTCGCCTCCATCACCCTGAACAACGGGATGATCAGGATGACCGGGATACTCGTCGCCTCGTCCAGGACGAAGAAGACCTCGAGTTTCCTCCCGAGGATCGGGGCATTCAGGCTCGCACCCTCCGCCTGGATTTTCCTCGCTTTGATGGGGATAATCCGTCCGGCTGGTCTTATAAGGTCAATTAGTTCTTTGACTATTACCAGACGCCCTTGTATCAACGTGTTCGCATGGCTTCCTTCCACATGGAGGGCGAAGCCTTGGTCTGGTTCCAGGACGCCAATGAAGCCGGCCAGTTTCCAACGTGGGACGCCTTTTTACAGGCTCTTCTCACTCGTTTTGGGCCTGTTTATGACGACCCCATGGAGTCTCTTATGAAGCTCCGGCAAACCGCCACTATCACAGAGTATACCACTCAGTTCGAGTCCCTATCCAATCGTCTCCGCGGAGTTTCCGACAAGAATCGTTTGAGTTGTTTCCTTAGCGGGTTGAAGGACGACATTCGACTTCCCCTCCGAATGTTGAATCCTGTCACCTTGGCTGCTGCTTTTGGTCTGGCCAAGCTCCAGGAGGAATACCTCATCAGCTCCCGCCGTTCTCTTCGCTCCCCATCTCCGTCGTATTCCTACAGTAAGCAGCTACCGTGTGCTACTCCAGGGGGTTCCTCCTTCTTCATTACCGTTGCAACGTTCTCCCTCTTCCGTTCCTATCCAGAAATTAACCCCGGCTCAGATGAAGGAACGTCGGGACAAGGGACTTTGTTATAACTGTGCCGATTAGTGGAATCCTGCCCACAAATGTAAGTCCCCCAAGCTTTTTCTCATGCATGGGTGTGAAGTTTTTTCTGACAAAAAACTGGAGGAGGTTTTTTGTGATGATTCGGTGGATGGCAGCAACCCTTCGAGTGATCTTATTGTCACTGAGGTTTCGGAACCGGAGATTTCTCTCCATGCGATTACGGGCTCGGTTACCCCCTAAACCATGCGCCTGTATAGGATGCTTCGCACGTCCAAGGTGGTGGTCCTGTTGGATACGGGCAGCACCCAGAATTTCCTTGACCAAGCTGTGTTGCGCAAGGTTCCTTTGCAGGTTACTTCTAATGTTCAGTTGCAGGTCCGAGTCGCTAATGGTGCATCAGTCGTGAGTGCTGGTTGCTGCTCTGCGGTTCCCCTTAAACTCCAGGGTCGGCTCTTTACCGTGGATTTTTACCTCCTGGCATTGGGTGGTTGCGACGCCGTTTTGGGCGTTACTTGGTTACGCACCTTGGGTCCTGTTTTATGGGACTTCCACTTATTGACTATGGCTTTTGGTCAAGGCACTTCTCGGACGATTCTTCAGGGGTTGACTCCCTCGGGTTTTTCTTTGGAAGATGGCACTCGCTTCCTTCGTTCTGACCCCGCTAGCAACAAGGGTTTTTTCCTTCAAGTGGGGCCTCCACACCCTTCGGTGTCCGCTTCTGCTCTGGATGACTCCACCCCTGCACCTATCCAGGATCTTCTCGGGTCCTTTGAGTCCGTTTTTGATAAGCCTAAAGGTCTGCCACCTCCTCGGTCCCATGACCACCAGATTATTCTTCAGGATCCTCATCCTATCAGTGTTCGGCCATATCGTTATCCGTTTTTTCAGAAGACGGAAATTGAGAAAATTGTGAAGGAACTTCTGGGTTCCAGGGTCATCCAACCCAGTCTTAGTCCCTTCTCTTCTCCAATCTTACTGGTGAGGAAGGCTGATGGGAGTTGGCGTTTATGTGTGGACTACCGGGCTTTGAACCAAGCTACAGTCAAAGATAGGCACCCGATCCCCATAATTGACGAACTTCTTAATGAATTATTTGGGGCTCAGGTTTTCTCCAAATTAGACCTCCGCTCGGGGTACCACCAGATTCGCGTTCGTCCTGAAGATGTGCCGAAGACCGCCTTCCGCACCCATGAGGGTCATTACGAATTCCTCGTAATGCCCTCAGTTTAACGAATGCTCCTTCCACTTTTCAGGGGCTTATGAATGATCTCTTCAGGCCGTTTCTTCGTCGTTTTGTGCTTGTTTTATTCGACGACATTTTGGTTTATAGCCCCAATTTCTCTGACCATTTGCTTCACTTACAGCAGGTCTTGGAGGTCCTTCAGTCCAACCAGCTCTATGCTAAACGCTCCAAATGCCAGTTCGGGGTCCCTGAGATCGCTTACCTCGGCCATCTCATTTCTTCCCAGGGTGTTCGTACAGATCTGTCCAAGCTGGCTTCTATGGATAATTGGCCGACTCCTCACAACATTAAATCCTTACGAGGATTTTTGGGCCTCATCGGTTATTACCGGAAATTTATTCAGGATTATGGTTCTCTTGCAGCTCCCTTAATGGCTCTTTTACAAAAGAATGCCTTCTCTTGGACTCCAGCTGCTACCGAGGCTTTCCTTCGCCTCAAAGCTGCTGTTACCAGCCCTCCGGTTTTGCGCCTTCCGAATTTTACTCAGGAGTTTCTCATTGAATGCGACGCTAGTGGCTTGGGTCTCGGCACTATGTTGATGCAGGAAAATCACCCCATTGCCTTCTTTAGTCAGGCCCTGAAGGGACGTGCGTTGCTGCTGTCCACTTATGACAAAGAACTTCTCTCCCTTGTGTCTGCAGTCCAAAAATGGTGTCCTTACTTATTGGGCCGCCCCTTTAAGGTTCGAACCGATCAGCAGGCTTTAAAGTACCTCTTGGAGCAACGGGTTGCCACTGTCCCTCAACAACGTTGGATCGCAAAGCTCATGGGGTATGATTTTGTCATCGAGTATAAAAAAGGTACTGAAATAGGGCTGCTGATGCTTTATCTCGGCAATTTGATACTCCTGCTCCTGATCTCTCCATCTCCCTCATTTCCTTCCCCACCCCGACTTGGGTGGAGGACTTACAAGCTTCTTATGCTCAGGACCCGCAGACTCAGTCCACTTTGCTCAACCTCCAGCAGAATCTCCCTGGCCCAAAAGGTTTTTCCCTGCAACGAGGGTTGTTGCTTAAGAATGGTCGCCTTTGGTTAATAAGGCATTCTCCCTTTCAACTACAAGTTCTGGATTTTATTCATTCGGACCTGTCAGCAGGCCATTCTGGCTACCACAAAACCTTGGCACGCGCTAAGTCTAATTTTATTTGGAAGGGAATGCGGCAGGATATCAAAAAATTTGTCCGGGAATGTGCTGTCTGTCAGGTTTCTAAACCTGAATCCATTCATCCTCCGAGCCTCTTGCAACCTCTTCCTATTCCCAGTCGAGTTTGGTCCGATATCTCGATGGATTTTATTGAAGGGTTGCTTTCTTCTCACAGTTTCTCCGTTATTATGGTGGTCGTCGACCGTTTCACAAAGTACAGGCACTTTATCGCCCTCGTCCATCCTTACACCGCTTCTAAAGTGGCCCAGTTGTTTTTGGCCAACGTTCTCAAGCTCCATGGCATGCCCACCACCATTGTCTTCGACAGAGACCGGGTATTCACTAGCTCCTTTTGGCAGGAGCTGTTCCGGCTGCAAGGAGTTTCCTTGGCGTTTAGTTCTGCTTATCACCCGCAGTCGGATGGACAGACGGAGGCTTTGAACAAGTGCATAGAAACCTATCTCAGATGCTACTCGGCTTCTACACCAAAAAATTGGAGCTCTTGGCTTCCTTTGGCTGAATGGTGGTATAACACCAACCACCATTCCTCCACTGGTCTCACTCCCTTTGAAGTTATCTACGGCTACCCCCCTCCCCCTCTTCTGTCTTATGTTCCGGGGACTTCTGCTAACTTAGCTGTGGATGATCTTCTTAAGGATCGTAGCACTACTATTAGCCTCCTCAAAGAAAATCTCCACAAGGCTCGCAACAGAATGAAGGTTCAGGCTGATAAAAACAGAACAGATAGGGAATTTTTGGAGGGTGATTGGGTGTACATGCGTCTGCAACCTTACAGCCATAAGTCCTTGGCTTCTCGGAAGAATTTGAAACTTTCCCCTCGGTTCTTTGGCCCTTTTCCAGATTCTTCAACGCATTGGGACTGTTGCTTACAAATTGGACCTTCCGGAGGCCGCTCGGCTTCACCCGGTGTTCCATGTGTCGTGTTTGAAAAAGCAGCTCGGTCAGCACTCGGTTCCCCTGCCCACTCTCCTTCCGATTGACTCGAATGGTGAGCTCCGCCCAGAACCAGAATCCATTCTGGACAGGCGTACCGTCAAGTCTCGTGGCCACTCTGTTACTGAATTCTTGATCCATTGGTCCGGTACCCTACCGGAAGAGGACACTTGGGAGAAGGCTTGGAAATTGCAGGCTCAATACCCGCACCTTGCGAACAAGGTGCTTTTAGAAGGGGGCATTGTTGTGGACTCAATTGGGCAATTGGGGAATTAAGGCTATAATAATTGGGAAATTATGGTTTCTACAATTAGGGATTGCAATTGAGGAATTGGGGGGTATTTTGTGATGAGCTGGCAGAGTATTCTAGAACTCCGCATTTTAGCCTTATGGTTGTCGTTTGGCTTTCTGTTGTTTTGCTTTCCGTAATTTACGCTATTATGTTTTGGTTATTCGCCTTAGGAAATATTCTGCAGTTGAGAGAAGGGGTGAGCTGGCCATTTAGTTGGATATAGCACCTGACTGGTAATTCTATAAATAGGAGGCGTCAGAGGTCAGTAGGGAGAAGAGAGAAAATCCTTTAGTCCTTGCTTGTATCCAGGAGACCGAGCTTCTCTAAATGCTCTTTTAATACAATATTTCGTACTATTCAGTAAAAGTATGAGTCAACTTTCCTTTCTTATTCCTTAAAAATCCTTGTGCACTCTACACGCGGCCACCCCCTTTCCCATTTTTGTTTTTTCTTTTTTTTTTCTTTTTTTTAATTTTAATTTTTTTAAAAAAATAAGTATTTTTATTTATTTTTTAATAAATTTTTATTTTTTTTATTAAGATGGCGACACGTGTCGCTAACGTGTAGGGCTAACAGATTCCGTCAAAATTGTGGACGAAAAATTGACCCAGGGAGAAAAACGTAATTATTGCATACCACAGGGATCTCTCATGAACTTTTTAAACCATAGGGAGTGAAAAATAATTATGGCATACCACAGGGACCAACGGTGCAATTTTCCCAAAAAAAATATTAGAATCACCAATAAATTCCAACATCTACGTAATCCAACCTCAGTAAAAAAATATATCGAAATAAAAAAATAATGCTCAAACAATTCACCTAAAATCAGTAACATTGCATGAAAAAAAAATCACAAGTATATATTCAAAATTTCCAAGTACTGGACAATGACAAATATTAGGCAAAAATCACATAAAAATGAATAAAATATACAAAGTTGTAGCAAAAAATTCAAAACAGAAATAACAAAATTACTCAAAGTGAATATTATAGTCTAAAGATGGTTGCTTGTACGTGTACCTGCATTTTTTTGGGAGAAAAAAAAATTAAACAAACAAATATAATGGAAAAACATGCACGGTAAGTCGAGAGAGAGAGGTAACTGAGCTGAGGGAGAGTGAGAGATACCGGCTGTGGGGGTGTCCCGCCGTTCCAAGGTGGTTGCCGGACGGTTGGTCTTTTCAGTTAGAGAGAAAGAGAGAGAGAGAGAGTTGTTCGGAGAGATAACTTGAGAAGATGACTGGGAGTGAGAGGGGGTGGAGGGGATGCCGGACGAGGCTGTGTTGGGCGGGGGACAGTGGCCGAACGGAGCAGAGAGAGAGAGAGAGAGAGAGAGAGAGAGAGAGAGAGAAAATGTATATAGGGAACTCGACTGAGCATAGGAAGATTGAGAGTGAGAGGACCAAGGTGGAGGGGATGCTAGACGAGGCTCAACTGGGCGGAGGAGAGTGGCCTGCCGGAGTTTTGTTTTAGAGAGAGAGAGAGAGAACGCGTGGATAGCTTCCTCAGGAAGCTATTCGGCTTTAAAAACCCACTACCTTTTCAAATTTTCGTAATTTTTTTTTTTTTCTTTAAGGGCAGGTGGCGGGCGCAGAAATATCCCGCGCACCGCAACCTGCCTCAAAAGTACACACGTGGCTTTAAGCCACGTGTGTAATGGGCGACGTGTATATCGCCAATTATACACGTCACCCATTGTGTGACGTGGTCTAAAACACGTGGCTAGTGTGCCACGTGTCCTATTACCACGTCACTGTAATGTATTTTTATTAAAATTAAACTTTTTATATATATATAGTATATATTTTGTATTTGTAATAAACATTGACCCTAAGTATAATATATATGGCACTAAACCCTAACCCTAAGTATACTATTTATATATAGCACTGCACCCTAAAACCTAACTCTAAATGTATATACTATATATAGCCATAAACCCTAACTATATATATATATATAAGGACTTATACGAGATTTGACTAAATGAGGAGAGTTGAAATAAAGTAGTATTATATAGAAGTTGTATTTATTGAACTATTTTCTTTAAAGTTTTAAAAATTTGGAAAAAAAAAATATATATGTATATATACCAACAGTGGGCCACGTGGCAGATTGGACACGTGGTATATTTCCACGTGACGGATTGCCCACGTTGTACCAGTGAACGTGGTGAGTTTGCCATGTGGACATTTGGCCATGTGTCCAAATTCCACGTGGCCATGGCCACGTGCACTAAACCAAGTGGCCATGTGGCCACGTGTCCTTATCCACGTGGTTGATTTTGGCCACGTGGCTTTTAGACACGCGGCCACATGGTCGCATCCCATATTTACATGCACATGCATTAATCCACGTGGCCATGTAGACACGTGTATGTGTTAATCCATGTGGCCACATTTATTCACGTTGCGACATGGCCACGTGGCTCCATTACATGCGGCAACGTTGTCACGTGTACAGATAGCTATTTCATCTTTTCTGCTACATCTCGTCACGTGGTCGTGCAAACACGTGGCTATTTGGCCACGCTACTGTAGCCACGTAGCGACTCTCTTATTTTTTTAAGTGTTCTCTGTTGTATTTCTATATTTTTTCTGACGCCTTTCTTACTTTCCTTTTTCGTTTTCTACCATGCCTCATTTATCTGTACTTACTGATTTGATATTTTTATGGCCTTATTCTATATTATATTATACTCATTTGAGGGAATTTGTGCTGATAAAGAAAGATGGATGTGGGTTCGATCTTGTTTGAATTGATATCTGACCTTCATTCTTCTAACAAAGATTTTAAATTTCAGCAGACTTGCAGAGGTTGAGAATGGAGGCTAACCTCCCGAATATTTTCTCGGAAGACTCCGCCGCGAGGGATACTGCATTTTCAGTCGTAACAGAAATCCTTCAACACTCTCCCGGGGTTGATGTTTCTTCTGCGATGTTGGTGCTTGGAAGGTCTTACGACGAGAAAGGAGGAGATCACGTTCTCCTTGACTCTGCCAAGAAACTGATCAAAATCATGACAATGGTTGCAGTACGTGATGAGGATCCGAGCTTCTTCTCGAACGTTGAAGTTGTCAAAGTTTTACTCGGCATCTTCTCTCAACACGGGGTGTCTGAGTTTGACGAGGCTGTTGAGTACATGTTTCACAGATTCTCGCAATCCATCTCTCTGGCAAAAATATTTAGAAAGGATCGTGTGATCGAATACTTTTTTCAGCTGGCAGACTTCAACCTGATTCTTGAGTCCGACAATACTCTCAGGGAGTTCTTTCCTACTGAAAATGAAGAGTTCTTGATTGCAAGCAAAGCGCTTTGCCTGAAGGCCATGGTGGGAACTTTCATATGGAAATTTTGTTGCGATACAGAGAGGGAAAATGTTTGGGATTACGTTCGTATGGCCTTCGAAGCAGGACACGTTGAAGCCGTTCACGCGTCACTGGCACGGAAGATTATTGCTGTAGGAGGTTCCTCCATCGGCAATGAAGAACTTGGCGCAATGCTCAAGGCAGTCGTGCCGATTCTGGGCAACGCAAAAGATGCGCGCGATGGTGGGCTCTGCGTGGCTCTTTGTGCACTGCTGACAACCCTTTTGGCGAACCCAAGTTTCTTCAATAACCTTCGCATTCTTCTCTCTCTAGATCCCAATTATGTTGGGTATATTCTCAGCGCCAAGGACGATGTGCTTGAAGGGTATCAAAGGATTGGCAAATATCTATATAAGAGTTTCACTTTAGCTGTTGAGAAGCTTCGGTCAATTCTTGAAAAATGCGACTTCGACCCCAGCCCAGTGTTTGCCGACGGTGTGGCGCAAGCCCAATTGGCGATCGGTTCAATTTAGCCGACCATTGCTGCGGTGCAAGTTGTGAAAGGATAGCATGTACGTTTCAGCTGTTTGTTTGTTAAGAGTACTCCTAATATTAATTGATATGTTGAACGACTTTCTTCTATTTTCTTTTCTTTTTTCTTTTTTCATTTACAAAATAGAACATTTCTTCATTTTTAGTTGTTTTTTCTCAGTTACAAAATAGAACAGAGATTGCTCATGACAACATGAAATTGAGGATTTGACCAGAAAAAACATGAAGAACACGTACATCAAGCAAAAATTTGAAAGCCATTACCATTTCTATAGGCTGGCCGGGACTGTTGGAGTTACCTAATCCTTCATAAATTTAATTAAGCATTCAATTCTTAACTGAATGAAACTATACCTGTCTTGAGATTGGATCAGTGCTGATATTACTAGTTATTATTTTTTTCTCTTGCAAGTATGGTGAAGCTACTGTCCGGCTGGGGTTATCGTTACCTGATATTTCATAATTAACCATGCATCCCAATCTTCAGCTGAATGACGCATCCAACTAAATGTATTTTCAACGAAATAAAAATGCAGGAGAGGTAGAAGATTATATATTATTCTTTAGAGCAGCAAAGAAGAAACTGTTTGCAAGGAAAACTTTCAATAACCATGCACCAATCAATTTTCATAAATAAGAGTGTGATTTTCCAAGGGGTACATATTAGGATATCCCACGGAAGTAGATTCATATTGGAATTAAAACAAATTTATCGACAAATTTATTTTGTTAAATATTGTTTGTATCGACTTGAAATCACTCCTTCGCCGGAGATAATTTTTTTTTCCGTCATATCATATTCATCAACATGGCCACATTTCAATGCTCCATTAAAAACTCCATTAAGTTTATGGATTAGTGCCTCTACAGTTATATTACACTCTTATGGCCAGCGACAGCCATTACCCTTGTTCATTACACACACTGTAGTTCCAATTAACGGACAAATTCATGGTATATGATGGTCATCGACAAAAATGCCGATAGGACACCTATTTTACCCAAACTTCTAGGCTTACATGGCCGGGCGGCCGGTGCCAATTTTTGAGGTGAGCAAGGCCAGTCCTTCATTGAAATCCACAACTACATAAGAAATACAAAATATAAGAGATGACGACCTATTTTCATACCTTGAGATAGATAATGACTAACATGATTGTTTCCTTTTCCTCTATAATGACTCTCTTAGTCATATATTTTCGTTCCTTGGCTCTAAAGAGTATCATTATTGTACATGTTTCATGAACCGATGAACGTGTCTTTCAACAAGAGTCAACTAACATCAGGAGCGGCTGAACTATCACCAACTCTTTCCATTTCCATTGCCACATTTTCATCATCCTCCACTTTTTCAACCTTCAATTTCTGCTAGCATAAACAAAAGACAATTATAGTGAATGTTGTGAATAATCCACAAGACTAACTTAAGGGATCACAGCTAGCCACAAGACTAACTTAAGGGAACACAGCCAGCATAGCCCAAGAAAAATGACAAAAGAAATTCGTTCAAAATGAAAAATTCAAAATCATTTTGTAATAATTACTTCTCCGTAGCACCAAATACACCCTAATTGTGTTCTTTATGCAACCTATAATATATAAATGTGAATGGTGGACAGAAACCAAAACTCCAGTGCCTTGGATGCATGATTAAATTTACTAGAGCAAATCAAGGCTTTTCCAAAAGCAATTTTAAAACCAAGAGAATTAAGAAATTCTAATTGGTATCAGTCCATGTTGGTATTATAGGCAATTTATTTCTTCTCTTCTTCTTTTTTTCAGTTAATCCAAATGATCATTCGTAGGATTTTTAAGATATATCATTTTAAGGTCACACATTATATAGAGAGACATCTGCCTGTTAGATGACTCCTTTAAAGAGGACAGATTCGTGCCACAATTTCCAATTAGAAAATAGTATATATAAAACTCACATGATTTTCACTAAATTTCCCATCACACCCCTGGTCATCTTCATGCCATAGCAATTCATAACGGAATAAAGGTCATGTGGTTACCTGATACGTTCAGATTTTCCTAGGGCTAGGTGGCACTACTGTAGCCACCAAGCAACCTCAAGCCGGCTGGAATAAGGAGTTTAATTCTCCATATTTTATTTCCTTAAGTATCTAGTTTAATAAGGAATGTATTTTCCATTAGTTATTTCTTCCTTAGTTTATTTTCCTGCATTGTGTTATGACGGCTAGACCTAATGGTTATGTCTTATGACCTAGCCGTCATCTATTTAAGTGTAATCCTACTCATTGAATAAACATGCTGAATATTATGAAAACCTAGACCTTTTTGGTTGTTTTGGAGATCAAGGCTCTCTCGAAGTAGCCATTGGAGATCACGGCTCTCTCCAAGTAGCCCATATCTTTTCTTTTGTTCCTTTTTATTATTTGATTGCATCAAGTGGTATCAGAGCGAAGGTTGATTGTTTTCTACAACAATCTCCGATCCACATCATCACCATGTCTTTTTTGGAATGAAGTGGAACGAGCGAGGCTAGACAAGATGCGGTCAGAATTCCTTGCGTACAAAGAAGAAGCAAGCAAACGGATGGAGGAGATCAGGAAAAGAATTGAAAGTTTTTCTCCACCACGCACCTCTCCGGCAACAAAAAGTGACTGGTTGATGCCAAAACCCCAAGTGGTGTTAGAGACGCGAACAAGAAACAAGAAAGCTGAGGATTCTACAAAACCTCCGGTTGCCACAACACTTTTCTATGGGGCTAAGGATACAGCTCTTTTGGGGAGAACCAGTGAACGACAACATGGACAACATGTTCCTGTTGAAGAGTACAAGCAAAATGCGTCTATTCTTGTTCCTGGTGATATAATTAGTGTTGAAATCCCTGGTGATAGTGTTTATTCAGGTTCGACATGCAAACAGGGAGAGATAGAAGCCGTGGTCATTGCTACTGGAATTCATACATTTTTTGGCAAGGCTGCTCACTATGCTGGACAAGACCTGGTGCCGAAATTCAGAGCTGGTGAGCCATGGAAGAAGGTTTTTGGCCCAGTATTTATCTATCATAATTCTGCACCTATCGAAGATGATCCATTTTGGCTATGGGAGGATGCTAAAATACAAATGATGAATGAAGTCCAAAGCTGGCCTTATAGTTTTCCAGCTTTTGAGGATTTTCAAAAGGTTGTTCTTTGCGATGTTCTTGACAAGGAGATGCTGGAGCAGAATGTGAAGGAGGAAGAAGAGATGAAGCCAAGGTTGGAAGGGCTGGGACTGATTTTTGCAAAACCAGAATTCTTCCTTGGGGACAAGGAAGATGTTAGGGGAGAGGGATGATACGTTCAGATTTTCCTAGGGCTAGGTGGCACTACCGTAGCCACCAAGCAACCTCAAGCCAGCTGGAATAAGGAGTTTAATTCTCCATATTTTATTTCCTTAAGTATCTAGTTTAATAAGGAATGTATTTTCCATTAGTTATTTCCTCCTCAGTTTATTTTCCTGCATTGTGTTATGACGGCTAGACCTAATGGTTATGTCTTATGACCTAGCCGTCATCTATTTAAGTGTAATCCTACTCATTAAATAAACATGCTGAATATTATGAAAACTTAGACCTTTTTGGTTGTTTTGGAGATCAAGGCTCTCTCGAAGTAGCCCATATCCTTTTCTTTTGTTTCTTTTATTATTTGATTGTATCATTACCCAACTAAAAGGCACTTGAACGGCGATGTTCTGATATAAATTTTTACTTTATCAGTGTATCATAATGCAAAAGTATGTAGGACATGAATGTTTGGTAATACTTAAGAAGATCAATTGTGGGAAAATATGCATTTAGCCATTGGCATGATATTTACAGTAGCAATTATGATGGAGATGTTAGCGTATATGATTGTGTTGAATTGATAGTGCTATGGCAGCAACAGAGGAAGTTGGGTAATAAGGGTTACAACAGAGGCAGAAGAGAGGCTGATGGTGGCGCGAGCAATGATAAAGATGTTGTGACAGAAAAGCAATTGTTGCAACGAAGATGTTTATGGTAGTTAAGTATCAGTTGCAATGTGGAGCTGCTTTAAATGGTGCCTAAACAGTGAATGTGGTAACGTGATTGTAGTTGTGGTGATAATGTATTAGTGACAGTTAAATAAAGAAGTTAAAACTTTATTAGCCACTAAGAATCATGCATAGCAATTCATCAGCTCGAAAAAACATTCAAGTTCCTTTTAACTTTCTTGCCTTCTTTTAGTACTCCCATGATGCAAGCCAAACATTGCGCAATGATTTCCAACTTTAGGATCATTAAAAGCTACTAAAATAACAGAAACACCACTCACCTTTGTTGCCACAGGAGTGTCCCTTGTCATACGTGCAAACATGTTTATGTAGAGCTTTGAGTCTCTTTTGTTGCTTTCAGCTTGAAGATGTTTCAAATTCTTCTGAATCAACTTCACCTCCCTGGAGAAAGAACCACAGGATGTTTGAGGGACTGCATAACATATCAATTCTAATTGCATGCAGCAGATTCTGACACCTTCAGTTACCTGTTCTGTGGATCAGTCTCAAGAGCTTTCTTGATGTCTAATTCTGCGGAGAAAAAATCTGCAGTTTCCATATAAGCTTGTGCTCGCCTGTACAAAGCTTTTACATTGTAGAACTCAATGTCTAGCACCTGCCAGAGGTTAGAATTTATAATATATATGAGATGAAATTTTTCCTGATACTCCACCCTTCTAAAAAAGTAAATACTTATATTGTTGAAAGCTCTGGTATTTAAGAGGATTCATTTCCTCCTTCCAACTTGATACTATAAACTTGCAGAGATTATAAACCCCACCATGCAATATTTTCATGAGGGTGGCTCCTCTATATTCATTTTTTATGGTTGCTGCATTTGCCAATCTGACAGCAGTAATGTGCACATAAAATAGTGTATAGAGTGGCACTGCCTTTATTTTACTGGGAAAAAAAAAAGCACATAAATAATTTTAATCGATCCTTCCTCAGTGAAATCATGACAAAGCTTTTACAACATCATGTAGAATGCTGTGAGCCTGTGACACATTTGTTATTACAAGCAGAAGGAACACTTCAGAAGAACTGGACCCAAGCCCCAGGGCCCTCAACGCAAAAAAAAAAAGTCAGATTAGCAAACTTTTGATCACCAATGCCTTATTTGAATAAGACTATTGTCAACCTAACGATTCAAACAGTTTGAATTGCCTGACTTCAAGGATCTCATTCATTGGATCTTAATGGCCGCATTTTGTACATACAACACCGGCAAAGACCAGACCATGTTGCTTTGCTTATCAATTTTTATGTCATCTATAATCTCTTTTATACATCTCCTGTAATTGTCAATTCTTCCACCAGTACATATGCTTAGTTCTCTCAATCCGGGAATAAGTTTTCAAGTGATCCAGTCATTTACTTCTCTATATGCATGGTTGAATTTTTTATTTTTATTTTTTCCATCTTTGGCCTATATTTCTTCTTTTAGAATCTACCTGTGAACATAACTTGATTGCTCCCTGAAAGTCATTTAGTTTGAGGCTGCATGCTGCACGGTTCAACCAGCAAGAAACTCTTAATTGTTTAGCAAGCTTTTCCTCATCATTCCCAAATGATTCATCTTCACTAATGTAGTCTGCAGCCTGAGAGAATACAACATAGCAACTCAGACATAAGATAATCAAATGAACACTCAATTTAGATGTGCACACGGGTACATATCTAGTTACCTTGTAGTATTTTTTCCCTGCTTGTTGATACTTTCCAGTTTTAAATAATAGATTGCCTTCTTCTTTCTTCCTTCTAGCTGCCTCAATCTTCTCACTGTTACTCATTTCCGAAGGTTCCTTTTCCTTTTTACCAAAGAAGTAATAAGTAGGCAACAAGATAAATTAGAGAATATGCTGAAAGGATCCAGATATTCGATCTAGTAACATATACTGGTTCAACACATACAGAGCACTTACAAAGAAAAACACCGAAAAATGTCTTCAAAACCTCATTATTATTATTATTACAAAAAAAAAATGTCCTAGCTCCTATATGCTAACAGAGAAAAACATTGCTCATGTTGGTTATATTTTTCTCTAATTAATGAAATCAGATTGTGCTAACATGCAATGATAATTTCATGGAGAAATCAGAAAGATGCGTATCTCATTGTTAAATCTACAATTTGATCAAAATGATTGTTACCTTAGAAAAATCTAACACTTCAACTTCATAGACTACATTTGAAGATGGCGGAATTACAGCAAGATCCCGCCTTACTTCACTGCTTCCAAATCCAAAATCAGGATTTATAGTCAATATTGCCCGCTCTCCCTTCTTCATTGTTGCCACTGCTCGGTCTAGACCAGCAATTACTTGTTCTAAAGATAGCAAGGCAAAATCTAGTCAAAGCTGCTTTTTAACAATCTGACAAAAAAAATGTATAACATAAAGAGGATATCAATAAAGTTCAGGAATAAAACTGACCTTCATCAGTTATAAACTCCAAAGGTTGCTCTCCATCAATTCCTCTTTTCTCAAATACAGTGCCATCTTCCAGCCTAGCCACATAGCTAACTGCAAAGCGGGAATTGATTACAACAGTTTAATGTATAAAATCGTGTGACCTTACAAGTCCATGTGATTCAAAACATATAACCTCTGTTGACATTTACAAGATACAGGATTTTTTTCCCCTGAATTTTTACTGATGCTATTCTTCGTGCACTGTATGATCACATTTTACATTCAAGTAAAAAGTTTGTACTATTTGTTTATCTTTGGTTGCTGACTTTGAAAAATATTTCTTTGTCTTTCTCTTTAGTTAAGTAACACATTAAAAGTAAAGAGATACAGCAGATCCATGGACAAATTCAAGAATTTTCCAAGTTGAATACTAAACTTTGACTAACAGCCTTGATGATAAGGGAAAAGTTGGAAGCTTTTTGCATGCCAAGTGCATATGAATTGACTTCAAATTGATAATTTACATGTATTTGATATCTTAATACTTCTGTGGATGAGCAAAAGAATGATTTGTAAAGAACTTTGAAGTATCTGAGCATGCCTGCATATGTTAAATTTACCGAGTAACATCTCATATCATATCTATAAACATTTGAAATTCTAAATTCCTGTTCAGATCCATGTCAATTCCACCCTTCACAACTTTGCAATCCAAGTGAATTTTGACAATAATGATTAAAATAGTTATGTACACATCAGTCTACTTACTAGTAACAGCTGCACCTTCATTAGCAACAACAGCACCTTCACCTTCTTTTAAGATCTTCTTAAATACTTTGGAATCACCAGTAATGTCAATAACAGGCTTGAAGGAAACCAACTCCACATCAATGTTCAGCAAAGAACTTGGGGGAATTGAATGAACCCCATTACTCATGTCCCTCCCCTCCCCCCCAAAGGCATCTGCGCAAGATTTGTGGTTAATACTTTTAACCTTGGACAGGACTTCAAATCTTCAAAGTTAGGAAACAAGACAAGTTTTTTTTAAAAATAAATAAATTAACTTACCTGGCTGTCATCTAAAGAAAAAAAGAGAATTGGAAGCATACATAGCCAAAAAAGAAGAAGAAAGGACCTTGATAGCTTTTTACAAGATACATTAGAAGGATCACAGAACTCAACCCCGCAACAAGTGCATGTATCTTTGAAGCATGCCATTACTCACTCCACTTAATATCCTATGAAGCACTTGTCATGACCTCCACTCAACCATAAGCAAATCACAATTTTGAAAATTAATTAATTTTGTTGCATTGAGTAGGTTGGAGTGTGATGGACACAGTTTGGGGTTCACACTCTAGACTTTACAGAAATGAATATTGGGTAACAGATTGCTCTCGACATGCCCAACTCTGGACTTAAGAATGGGAACAGCACCAAATTTAAATACATGGAGTTGCAAAAGTCCAGTCATTCATAATTTACCCCTTTCACGATTCTTATTTCATTATCTCTAGCCTCTGAATACAATTATGAAACTCAAGCACACCCCTCGTCTCAGCCTATCTCGAGGAGAACACCACAAATTCTAACAAAACTTGTTGATAACAAAAAAGATGCAAAGACATACACTGAGGTTGGACAACTAATTGGGCCTCCTCTCCCCTTTTCATGGTCTTTACTGCCTTCTGCAATGCTGCACAAAGATGACCTGCACAAAACAAAAAAGCTAATCACCACGAATCGGCACAATAAACAGAATATTGACTATCCCCTCATTGGTACCAAAAAATATTACCATCCTTCACATAAAATTCAAATCCTTCTTCTGGTGTCTCGGCCACAACAGTACCATCATCCAGCACCACTCGATACTTCACTGGAATCAACAACAAAAAAATCCCTTTACATCTCCAAACAATTGAACTACCATACGCACACAGCCAAAACATAATCAAAAATATTTCTCACATTTTTCATAATGATATGTAAACAAAAAGAAAATTACATAATAAGCCTTAGAGCATTACCATGAACTTCGTCCAAATCACCAGGGACCTCATTCCTGTCTCCCTTGTGCATTATTTTCTTGATAATTCCACCGTCTTTGCAAACATCCACCACTGTGATCCATGAGACGAGCTGGACTTCAAACTGAACAACTGAATTGGGCGGAACCGCGCCGTTGAGGCCCGAAGCTCCATAGCCTAATTCGGGAGGCAATGTGAACATCGAGATCTCCCCCTTCCTCATTGTAATTATCCCTTGGTCCAATCCAGTAACCACTTGACCTATCAATCCCCTTCAATGAACTAGTAAAATTAACGTAGACTAAACAGCAAATTGCATTTCAACAAGCAAACAAACAAAATCAACTCACCGTTACCAAGCTTTATAGTCAAAGGTTCGCCTCGATCTCTGGTTGAATCGAACTTTGTTCCGTCAAGCAAAGTACCAACATAATGAACTGCATTCAATTGAACAATCATTTCCATCAACAAATTCAAAGAAGAACAAAAAAAACTGAAATTGTGATTGACTACTAGTGTACCAGTGACTTCGTCACCGAGCTCAGGGGTCTCCCATCCATGGCCGCCCTTGAGGAGCTTCTTCTTGAGGCCGAAGCTACCGAGCTCGCGCTCTTCGCCGACCTTGAGAGGTGGCGCCGATTCAATCACCTCCCCAGGCTCTTCGTCGAGGTCATCCTGGCCCTCGATGTCCGACTCGTTCGTCGCTTTCTCTGCCGCCATGGCGGGACCTTCCGATAGATCAATCGGAACCAGCGGGAGTGTAATGCTTTTGCTGGTGAGTTTATCAGACTATAGTGATATGGTCTATTGGAGTCAAGTAAAGGTCTGAAAGATTGATCGGACAGAGAGCGTTGGTGAGGTTATGTGGCGCGACGATTTGGTTCTTGTGACAGTAGCCACGTCATCATCGCTGTGCCAGGTCATGTTTGTTATTTCCACGTCGTTCAAGGGTGTCTTGGTGTTTTTATATTTTTCGAATGTGAATGATTTGGATTATGCAAAGTTGTAACCTTCTGGATTCTTCGAGGGCGGGAACCCAGGAGTCCATAGGCTATTGGGCCAAGAGCCAATCAACATTTTTTCCTTCCTTTTTTGAGTTTTTTCTCTTCTTTTTTTTTTTTTTGTTTTTTTTCCCGTGTATTAATCCCATCAAAATGGGGTGAGGGGTCGTGATAGTGAAACAGTAATATGGCTTGTTTTCAATCACAGGTTAATATCATTTTCTCTTTATTTTAATGAGCTGCGTAGTTAAATTTTTGGATTTAAAAAATAATAAATAATAAATATTATTAGGTCCAGTAAAATGATACATTACTAAAATTTAACTTTCTGAGCCCAAAGCTGATTTTAAGTAAAAAAATAAAATAAAAAATATGTTTGGTGTTGGACCCGGCTTTGAAATCGATTTCAAAACTAAGTTCAAACACAAAAAATTAGTGAAATTTAAGAAATTTGGTAACCCAATAGCGCGGTTAACAAGATCCGACGATCATCTTACTTGACGTGCAGAATTGTAATGCTTACAAATTAGAGCAATTTCTCATTTTCAACAACCAACGCCCAAGAAAGAAGTCCATTTACGTACATAATTCATTGCCATTGGTGACCAAATTTAAGGCCTTATCCTTTAAAATGAGAAGTTTTTTAAAACATTTGAGTAGGGGGAAGGGCCGAAGGGGGCTGAATAATCCTATTTGATAACAAATTGTCCAACAACAAAAAAAAAAAAAAAAACAAACCCAATTCCATTTGATTCACCTTTAATATAAAACATTTCAAATGACAAAAGATTAATAAAACGAACCAAAACGAGAGAGTAATTCTTACTACTCTCCCACCCAACATGCATCTTTTACAAGAATGTTTGCAGGAGATCGATGACGATCAAAACACAACACTTCTCTTTGTGACAGCGTAGCTTCTGCTTCTTGGATAAAACAAATCCGCCTTCACGCCGCCAGCACCAACAGCTTCTTCAAAATCACACGGCCTGTCCTCATCGATCTTGCCCATTCCGACGCTAGAGCACTTGGGCAATCCCTTGGATCCGGCCATCATCATTGCGGCGGACTGGGTCGCCGCCTGCTGCTTGAGAATCATATCCATGTCAAGCCTATCAACCGAAGTCCTAGCGGAGGCAGCTCTCATAAGCTCTCTAAAATCTTCGTCATCGCCGCCCCTCGACGAGCTGACACTGAAGCTCTTAGGCAAGGTTGCCGCGCTGCCCATGGTCTGGCTGTAACCCACTCCCTGTGCGCAGCTCGTCATGCTTCGGACGTAAAAGTCTCTTGTTTTGCCCAGAATCCTAAAGGGTATTGTTATGAACCGGACGAACTTGTTTTGGTGGTGTCCCTTGATTCCCATCTTGCGCTAATTCCTACTGACACAGTGATGAAAAGTTAAAGAAAGATCTGTGACAGAAAAAACCTTCCTAAGGAATTCAGAGAGGGAGGGTAGATATTGGTGACGGAGTGAATCTGAGGGAATGGCTTTGTAGAGGCAATTAAGGAAGAGGTAGAAGAAGGTGGGTGACGGTGCGATTGGACTTTCTCAAAGCACGCCGGATTAGAAAACCAGATAAGAACGAGCTGACTAAGAATAATCCTGTGTCAGAAAAGGTGGGCCAAATTAAAAACGCAGGATTGTGATTGAGTTGACTGCCGGCCGGCGTTTCAACATGTATGCCATTCACACTATCATATCGTTTGCTGAGTCATCGGGTTTCCTAGCTAATCTCTTGGAGTGCAAACCAGCCCCAATCCCACCTTCCTGAAAGGAACTTTTCGCTTCTTTACGTAAATTTCATTGACAACATATATATTTTGAAATAAAAAACAAGACAGCCATGTCCCCATTTTTGGCTAAATGGGTCCCGACACAAAGAAAAGAAGATACAATCATGCAAGGGGCAAAAATATAACCGTAGTGAGTGGCGGTGGGTCCAATCTTGACTCAATCTCTGTTTAGCCGGCCTGCTACATTTTCTAAGTTAAAAAAAAATGCATTGAATAAGATTTTAGTTCGTTGAGCAAGTTTTACTTAAGAGTTAGAGTAATGGTAATATTTTAAGTAGTTAATATATATATATATATATATATATATATATATATATATTAAAGGGCCATACGTAAAAACTTACTTATATCACGTCATATTTATGTATCATTTTGCGTTTAATCTTGACATGCATATTTGTACAACCAGAGATCGTTTCTCCTCTTCAACTGATCTAGATGGAAATCAATGTCTCTCCTTCAACAAACAAAATTTTGAAAGAAAATTTTAAAAAGTCTTACATTTCTCTACTTCAAACATCACTCGATGGTGCTATTTCTTGGTCTTTTAATCAAGATCCAAAGGACCGGATCATTTTTTTAACTCATTTCTTATTATTTATTTTTATTTTTATTTTTATTTTTGGATTGTATTTTCATTTTTCGGTTTTTTTATTCTTTGTAACCGTTTTCTTATTTGCTCATTAAAAAGTAAAAAAAAAAAAAAAAAAGAAAAGTTCACATTCCCCTCAAAATACCATCAAATTGACAATATTTTCCGAAACCACCAAAAAAATGAAAAATTATCAATATCCCCTTAAGGCCACCAAAAAGACAAAAATGACTTTATAATTTTTTGAATAATACAAAAATACCCCTATAAATTCAAAAAAGAAAAAGCAAAAATAATTTTAATTTTAATTTTTAAAAAAAATATAAAAAATTTTATTTTAAAAAAAATGAAAATTTTAATTTTTGTAAAAAAAAAAATTGAAAACTTTTTAATTTTTCTTTTAATTTTTAAATTTGGCTACCCCTAGTTTTTATGTATTTATTTTTCATATATTTTTGTTTTTCAATTTTTAGTATTTTATTTTATTGAAGGTATTTTCATCATTGGATATATATTGACAAATTTTATTAGTTTGAGAAGATATTATCTAAATTAAAAAAAAAAAAAAAAAAAACATTATCAATTAGATAATAATTTAAATAAAAATACATCGACTTTACTCAAAAGTAAAACATGTCGCATCAATCAAAGCAAAATTGGTGTAAACATGGTGGTTTGGGTTGTGGGCCTCGGACTACTGTTGTTAACCATCAAGGGGGCGGCTGGACAGTTTGACAACTGTAGGCGCCCATCGTATCGGTTTCCCTTGGGCAATCATCTTCAATGAGAAGTAAGAAAGGACGAAAGAGGTAGGGCAATGGGAGGAAAAACAGGAAGATGGAGTAGACTGGGCAATCTTTTATAATAAAATGAATGACTAAAATATTGTGCGCCTCAATTTCAATTCTAAACGGTAAGGAATCAAAACATCTTTTCAGAATTTATTTATTTATTTATTTATTTATTTATTTATGTAACTCATCTTTCAATCGTTATCCATTTACAAAATTACAAAATACATATGACTAGTCACTCCTAATCGCATACATAAGAGAAATTGATAGGATAAGGGGATATGAATTGTCTCCTTTGAACTCGTTAGTGGTCAAAATTATTTATGAGAAAATTAAGATTTAACCAAAAAGACAAAAGAAAAAGGCTTTCGTTTCAAACATTATAACAGTGATTTTCTTCGATAATAATTTCTTATATAGGGCCCGTGGTGATTGGCTTGGAACGTCACGCACGCATCACCATTGGCTGAAGCTCACATCAAATAGAAGATTGAGTATATTCATCATGGACATAAATATTTTACAAATTTGTTTGTAAGAAATATCGTATAAATTATTTAAATATATGAAAAGTACATATTTTTTTTATTAATGCTATTAAAAAAAATGTGAGAAGTACATGCTATTAATACAATATGTGTTTTTCACATGCCAAATGACATATATCAATCTTATATGTGGGTTGTATGAAATTTTCTATGAACCAGTTTTATAAAAAATTTATATTCATTCAGGATTAAGTTATGCACACTTCTACGCCCACACTTGTAGCATTCAAAAATTCATCTTTGAATAATTCACATTATGTGACTGAAAATATACAAAAAAATAATAATTAAAAAAAGTAAAGTCTAAATATTCTCTCAAACTACTACCAAATTAATAATGTCTTCAAACTATCAAATTGGACAATGTTTCCTCAAATTAAACTACCAAAAAACTTGTCAATGTCCCTCAAGAGTCAAGGCTAAAAAAAAAGGCAAAAATAATCTTAAAATTTTTTGCAATAAGACAAAAATATCCCAAGATATTCGAAAAAATAAATAAATAAATAAATCTTTTACAAAAAAAAAAAAAAAATCACCCCTGGTTTTTTCATTTTTAGTTTTTTTTTTTTAATTTTTATTTTATTTTATTAATAATATTTTCGTCATTATACATTGACAATTTTGGATAGTTTGAAAAGACATTATCAAATATGTGAATTCTCCCCTAAAAAAAAATTAAAGACCAGTCAAGTGCTCCTTAATTAATTAGAAAAAATAAAAATAAAAATAAATGTTCCTTAATTGTTTTGGTATTACGTAATGAAACAAGATTCACTTCATTTACTACAAAAGATAATATTATAGGATTTGGTATCGATAGCAATTGGTCAATGAAATTTGGGGTGCTTTCATTGGGTTCCCTTTGCTACGAAAAGCGTACGTGTCCAGTTTTTCCATAGCTTTGAGTCGCATGTGACTATTTCTGGGGTTGGCAATTTTTGACACGACCGCGAACCCGGCTCGAACACGACACGAAAAAATCGAGTTTGGGTTTGGGTCATAATCGGGTTGACCTGATTATAATCGTGTTTGGTGGGTCAACCCGCGGGTTGACCTGCCAACACGATTATAACCCGATTAAAAAAAATTGAAGGTAGAAACTAAAATTGAAGGTTGAAACATGTGAAAACAGTGAAATTGATGCCGTGTCGGGTCGTGTCGTGTCGGGTAAACGGGTGACACGTTTATTAGTCGTGTTTGTCGGGTCGCGTGTCACAACCCGATTAATAATCGGGTCGGGTTCGTGTCATACCCGTTTGTGTAGTCGGGTCAGTCGGGTAGACACGAACCCGACCCGTGAACCCGAATTGCCAACCCTAACTATTTCCCAACTGTGAGACACCGTCATCGAAATATTAAAGTTTATTTCAAGTTGAACTTTATCATAGAGATTCCTGCGGAGTGCCGACGAAAATTCAATTGTCTCAATTTAGGGATTATCAAGTTGTGGTTGAGGTGGCAAAGATCCCCTTCTCTTTAGTGTTTCCTTTATTCTCTTTTCTAAATATATTTATAAAAAAATATAATAATTAAAAAAAAAAGTAGTGGGTGAGGTGGTGGTTATTTTGATAACTGCCCACTTATTTTAATTATAAATAATCTGTCTCTTCAAAAAACTCCCCGTCTTTTTTTTTTCTTTTTTTCTTTTTAAATTTTTAAATAATATAAATAAGGCATATGTGTGCTATTTAATATTTATGATATTTTTGAAACCGATGTGTCCATTTGATAAAGAGCCTTACCATAAGCACAAAATAAGCATTTAACCCTAATATTATATATAAATATTAGAGACATAAACTAGTTTCAACTCCATTAAGAAATTCTTACCTAATCAAGGAATATGATCCTCTCCACTGAAATATCATATTTTTGAGATAACCAACAAAAAAAAAAAAAATCTATGTATTGTATGAGATCTGATCTCATTTTCAATTCAATTAGGGTCCATTCATATAAAAGAGAAGTGTTTGTTGTACAACTCTTGACATAATTCTTGTACAATTTCAACAATTTTTTTTCAAACTAACCATTGAATTTGTTTTTCTACATATTGGTCCTACATTTTCAATAGTTGATTTAAAAAAAAAAAAAAATTGTTTAAGTTGTACAGAAGTTGTAAACGTATCATGTCTCCATATAAAAATGCAAGACTATCCTCAGTCTATAACCCAAGCTTAACATTGCATCACCCACTTTTAACATGCGATCGTCAATTATTTTTATTTCAAATAGTCAAATTTTTTTATTGATCCAAATCTTTTTGCATAGATCTGCAAATGACCAAAATGAAAGAACATATAAACTTATTATGTTCAACTAACATGCGCAGCAGAAAATAAAAAGATGAGGATTTATGCTTACCTCTAGCTATTTTTGCCCAAGCGTTTTCACGAATATCTGAAGAACAAAAATATATTATTTGAGTGATCTTCTAACCTATGCCTATGACTGTATTGCCGTATTGTTGGTGTACACAGGCTATTAATTTATAGGCTAGGTCAAGGACCCTCAAATATGGTAAATACCGTATTATTCATCCCATCAATAAAACAATATTATTAATTGATTTTAAATCAATTAAACGATTCCATTATGGTAATTTAATTAATTAAATTACCTAACCGTAATACCGTATATACTATTTATTTATTAAATATTAATAAAAACTTCCTTATGTGGCATATAGACCATATATGGAGATAATATCTTACATTCTCCCACTTGGCCTTTATGACACATAACCTTATGGTATTAAGTTCCTTAGTTTGGTCAATCACTTATGGAATCCTCCCACTCAGATAATAAATGTTTCACATGAATCATGGCGGTAAAACCATTATAAAATTATGTCGTTCCTTCCATGTATCACAATGTAAAACACTCCTTACATGATGTAACGTCTCACTTTTACAAAAAAGCGTAAGTGAAATTTTTTGAATTTTCACGTGACATTACTAACTTATCAGATTTAAATATTGGCAACGGATTATATATAAATGTAATACAGACTTAGGAATTAAATGATACTTCAGAACTTCTACTGAAAATACCTAAAAATATATATAATAAGCCAGTCAGTATAATTATACAAGTAGTAGTAGCCATGCCTCATAGGGCATAAATAGTCATACCAGCCAAAATATATAAGGTTTAATAACTAAATAACTGCAAAATTATAAATATTATCTTAAGCTATGTTAATTAACTACAACAGGGTAGTTCCCAGAAAGAAGGCAATCTAGCCTCAAAAACCAATATCAAGAACCATCTAAGAGTCTGGATAGTTCTGATATTCTTCTTCTTCATAACTTGAATTATCACACAATACAAGGAGAAAACAACAACATAAAATACTAAAGTGAGTCCACTGTTTCCCATAATAATATGAATGCTGATTTATTTAATAAATACAACACAATGCAATGGCCTTATAATCACATGTATATGCAAAATATAATCTATGGTCGCGAATCATAGACATAAATTGAATATAAACATAATCATAAAGCAATAACAGTTTTAAGTGCAGAATTTTAGGTATTTTCCTTTTTCCACTCCTGTGTTGGCCTTGGCACAGTTAGCATTTTATTTGAAGCCTGGGCTTCCTCCCTTTAACTTTTAATTATATTATTTGGGAGCCTTGGCTCCTGGAAACCTTGGTTTCCCTAGTGACCTTGGTACATCAGTTTTTGTATTTAATATTATCTTTTCGGGTACTTCCTCATTCACTGAGAACCTTGGAACTCAAGTGAAGCCTCACGTACCCACTGTAGATCTTGATCCAACAGCTTGTTATTAGACAGCTTATTAAAATAACAAAATATGCAAAGTCACATGTGCAAACAAGTAAATAAAATATTAATCATAATATTATAAAAAAAATCAACCAACTTCGTCATCAGTAAGTATAGAAATACTTACTAGTTTGCTTCAACGGTTATCCTCAAAATTGCATAATCATAATCATGCAATAATAATAGATTAATTAAAGGCACTACAAAACAATTATTATTTTCACTATATTTATTCTCAAGAAATTACTATAACAATCATTCTAACACTTCCATTTATAAGTTGGATGATGTAACGGTATTGATATTTGGTTGTCTTAATTATGATATTGATCGCCATTTTAGATTATTGAGTAATGAAACTACTATAAATAAAATCTAATATCTTCTTTTATTAACCATTAGTTCCAACTAGTATATATATATATATATAACTCACACATATACTTCTACATAAATATTCACCTTATTCACACATTTATGGTTCTTAACAACACATTCAAATGCACCCATTTCAACACACATACTTGCTGTACACACTCACTATTTCTCCTTTTGAAGCACATATCCCTTTCTCCTCCATGCACACACATCCACTCACATACTTATCAACCTCACACACAAACACTTTTATACTTGATTTTGCTTGCTGATTTTGTCTTGAAAGAACAATAGAGATCCATAAATATATATACATATAATTAACCGATTATTGCTTCTTCAAAGCAGTAAAACAAGTCATAGTTTAACGCAAGAAAGGATTGCTTATTCTTTGAGAAATTTAGGAGAGAAATCACTTACTGCTGCTGCTGCTTTATAGTGACTCAAATGAAGATAATGAGTTGCTTGTTTAAACCAGAAAATCCAACCAACGACACTTTGTTTTCTTGGCCTAAAACAGGGGTTGTTTTTCGCTTGGTTCCTGCTGGTTTTGGGTGCTGGTTCTGGGTGATAAGAGGGCAATTTTAAGCTCTAATATAACTTACTAGGTGCTTGAAAACATGATGAAGCAAGGATATTTTCAAGCTTAGAGTTTCTGCATTGAAACAGGGAAGGAGACAGTAAGAACGTGAGAGGGTGTTGGGCTGAATTCTTGGTTTTTCTTCATGGAATTCAATCACCCATGCATGCTATATATAGTAACCTTGAATGGCTGAGATCAAGCCAGCAGCTGGGGGTTTCAATGGCCGGATTTAAGCCAACCAATCATCCAAAATCGTAGCCAAATCTCTCATATCTTCTAGAATGGGATTTTCATATCTTTAGGCAATAATTACTAAATATCTATGAAAATCTAGTTGGTTTTGAACTAAATTGGGCTAACTATACTAACTAGAAGGGGACAAGATCATCCTAGGTGTAGTATCTTCCGGGGTATTACACATGAATACCTTATGGATAATCAAGCTTTATGAATGAACTTCCTATAAGTCATTCGGTTTCAACTTTATTTATCCTCATGGATAAAATAACAAATTTACACAAAATCTTTATTATAATAACTTCATGTCTATAGACCAAAAAGAGACAAACCAACTTAATCAAGCAAAAATGAATTAATGAATTTCATATACTTCGCATGACTTTATACTTTATTTACCGGTAAACTTTTAGTCATGGGATCCGCAATCATTAATTCAATACCTATATGCTCAATAGACCCTTTATGTATCTTAATGTTATCTCTCGTACTGAGATACTTGATGTCAATTTACTTATGCTTCTACTATTTATTCTTATAAAATAAAACTATAGTAGAATTACCGCAGAGTATCTTTATAGTCTAACTGTACAAATTGACAATATTGAGACTTTCAACAAAAATGTCTCATCTATCATGCTTGTGTACCAAATTCATAGCATGTAAGAATTTAAACTTTTTTGGTAGACGTAGCAATTATAGCTTGCTTACTGCATCTCTAAGATATATCCCTCAATAAAAAGATATATACCCTAAAGTAGACTTTCTACTATCTACACAATCAACAAAACTCAAATTTGAACAACTAACCACCTCCAAGTGGAAATTGTATCTTTAGGTTAAGTTGTACTTCTTGGTTCCTTGCGTATACCGCAAGACTTTATATGCAGCACTTTATTGACCCAATATTCTTACTGTCAGTCCAATAGTTAAGTCTAGTGCAAGCATATGCTTACATTAGGTTGCATAATGCAGATGCTTACAAAAAACTTTTCATTTACCCTTATTCCAATACATTTTGGGACATTAATCTGTATTGAATTGGTCTCTCTTAATTGCTACTAAATGTGCAAATTCCTTCAAAATAAATCTTCCCAAAAAAATTTCAATATAGGCCTTCAGAGACAATGTTAATGTTCTTTATGTCTTTGTGAATCTCTATATCAAAAGACATAAGAGGTTCCGCACAAATTCTTCATTTCAAAGTTTTGTGAAAGGAACTTCATGTAGCAAACCTAAATCTCTACTTACAAAAATAATATCTACACATGGGTCTAAAAATATTACTTTACTCCCACTGACCTTAAGGTATATATACTAATTAACAAGGTTTTTCAATAAATAATGAAGTAATAACCTTGTAAAAAGTATACCACCGATGAGAGATATGTCACAGCCCATAAATAGAATTCTTTAATTCGCAAGCATTCTGACTGTTATTTATAAAACCTTTATGTTGTATCATGTAAACCTCATCTTTAAGATCCTCATTCAAGAAAGTTTTTTTCACATCCATTTGATGTAGCTCTATATCAAAATTAGCTATTGTATCACAATGTGGAATTATCTCTACTCATGGCTTGAGAAAGCAACTTTGGATCATATTTAGGCCTGACATCAAAATCAAACTCTTGAGGTATATAACATAATCACTAGAGATTGTTAATCTCCTTATTCTATAGGATTTTCTTAATTCTACTTCCTAAACATTTTGCAAAGTCTAAGTAAATTTAAACTGAACCTATTATTCATGAGTTGACAATTCTAAAACTGATTGTAGCTCAGGGTAATCAATTTGATTTTTCATAAATACAATCAAAGATCATTCATATAAAGGATCTTCCATCAACTCTTGTGTTTCCTCTAAGTAAAACATTTTGAGGATAGACACTCCCACTAGGTTTAACATCTTCTAGAAATTTTACAATCAACAACTTTATGATTATATGAAGGATAATAAAATATGAAAACCCACTTGGCAATGATGGTAAATCTTCACTTTAGCATGGCAACCTCATATGTGTAAATAATTTAAACTATGCTTCCATTTATTTTATAAAATGTGTCTCAATGATAACCTTAAATGGAATGCTGTTTAATATATACACAACGGTCTTCAAAGCTTTACTCCATAAGAGTAATAGCAGATTAGTATTACTAATCATTTCCCTTTTGTGTGTACCTACCTTAATACTCTATGCCTATATCAGATCTTATGATCTTCATATTATTTCTCTTCTTCTACTTTATAGGTATTGAATGCTTTCAATACCCTCAGACGTATCATTTAGAAGATAGAGATACATAAATCTTATATGGTCATCACTAAAAGAGATAAAAATATCTCTAACCATTTAGCCAATGATTATGAAAAATGTCAACACCTTTCAATGTATGATGAGTGCCAAAAAGTGTATATTTGGATCCCTTAATTTACATTAGTTAAACCTTTAACTTTGTTATTTTCTGATGTTTTGGTTAGTTTTGGTGTTTTTGCGTTTTTGCAGGACATTAAGAGAAAAATTGTAATTTTCAAGTGAAAATACATAAAAAGCTGGAAATTCAGAATTGCTGGGAAGTCGATCGATCGAATCTAAAGTCGATCGATCGATTATAAAATCGATCGATCGAATTTATGTTGAGCTGGAATTTCAGAAACCCTAGCTAACTCTATAAATACCATTCTTTTCTCATTTTTATAAGAGAAGGCCGCTTGGGAGCACCCTAGGAGCCGTTCTCACTGTAATTTAGTGCTTTTGTGTTGATTTTGACCTAGAACTTCAATTCTTTCTAAGTTTCTTTGATTTTTAATGCATTCTTGTTGTTTATTTATGCTTTCTTTAGTTATGTGTAGCTGAAATTTCGTCTAGGGTTGATGATGAAGCATCACCATTGAAGAGAAACTGAGTTTCCATTCTTGGTTATGCTATTTGAGTTTATGGGTTTTGATTTTTCATTGTTCTACTTCGATTATTGAAATTATTGTTGGATATCTCTTGTGATTTCCGGATACAAGTGATGATTTAATATAGTTTCATTAAATTGATGGCTTGGGTTTTTATTTATCAAAATGTTGGATATTCGTTGTGTTTCATTCCATGGATACATTTGATGATTTAGTCAAAACTAGATATCTTTTGTGATTTGTGCAAGTATGGATTCATCGAATGATTTAAACAACTTTTGAAGCAAAGTAGAGCATACCTAAGTTTTGCATGTGAAAACTTCAAATATGTGTGATGAGCATGAGAATAGGTTGCTATGATTTGGTGAGTGTGGATTCCAAAACCCTAGACCCCTTTATTTTCATTTATTTTGTTTATGCTTTCTTTTGTTAAAAACCCATAAATTTGGAACTAGGTTAAAATATGATTACTTTGAATAGAGATTAATTTTCACAACACAATTCTCTGTGGGATCGACCTCGCACTTGCATAACATTATATTGCAAACGATTCGTGCACTTACGAGTACTTTAAAATTTACACAACAATGTACATGATCTCAAGAATTTCAAAAGGCTCTCTTCGGCACCTTTAGTGGTCTTGTTGGTATGCTTTCCCTTATGCAATCCACACAAGTACCAAAGTCAGTAAATTATTATTTACTGACTTTTATTTTCTGTATGGAGATATATTTCAATCTCCAATGTCATAACAAAAGCATTTTTAAATTCACACAGACTCCATTATATGTCAACATCAATATGCATAAATAATTTTGTTTCAAAAGTTTGGATATAGGTCAATTTTAAATAGACCATTAACCAATATTCCACCAAAAAAAAGAAAAAATTTCAAGTTTAAAATAAATTGAAATTTTTAACAAACTAAACTAGAAAATAAATTTATAAAAGATTATGAAATATAAAATATTTTTGAGGTCAAAATTTTAACTGAATTTTAAAATTAACCTATAGATCCCAAAAACGTCCAATAAAAACACGTGTTCTGCATTTATTGACAATGTGGATTGTTAAACCATAGTCAATCCATAATATATTTAAATGAGTCACTAAAAGAGATTCACAACACACTAGATATATGAGATTATATTTATTTTAAGTCATTTCTCATACTTTATGCAATCTTTCTTTATATGCTCCCAGTTTTCCTTATTGCAGAAGAAATAATTGTCTTGATTGCTATAGTATTTATTGGCACCTTATTCTCATGTTTTAACTGATGAACATGATTGCATTTATTGGTATTTTCCTGAATGATAATATGAACACTTTATGGATTCTCTCATATTCTTAAACACACATGGTTAGAAGTTCTTTTACTAACCATTTATCCTTATGTGTGTTAAAAGATAAAATTCTACACTTAGAAAAGAGAATTCAAAAAATGAAATAGACCAATAATGACTCAAAAAATCTCAACATTTAGGAACTTAAGCTAAGCTATAATATCTTTCATTCCCATAATGGGATTATAAACACTTTAAAAACTGTAAAATGTTTGTCTTTAAAGCTTTTTTCTATTAGGGTGCTGGCCAAGCTTTATTTGAACTTAGTAAATGTTCATAAACAACCTTTATAAAATCTTTGGCCCTAAACCATTTAGGAATAAATCCTTGATGACTTTTGTCACGCCCCCATTTTGGGATATAAGAGGAAACGCGAACTGAGTAAGTCTATGTAAAAATAAAGACAAAGAGTCCTAAGACACAAGTAATAAAACTAATTATACTATCAACATTAACAGTATCAAAAAAATATTACACAGGGGTTAAAAGTTATTTACATCTCAAAAGTAAGGAGGTAATAAAAAAAAAAACTAACAATCATAATTACTAGATAACCTCCTATCTATTTAAGGGACGGTAATGTGTACAGTTACCATAACAAAATAAAACTATATTATTTTAATTTTTTAGCTTTACGGTCCATGTCAACGGTGGAGTCCTCAGGAATTAAACTACTACTATTTACAGATGGCTACATCTTCTGCTAATCAACTGAGTAGTGGGCCCAAGTTTCCCACTGATACGACCATATCTGTGGATCACTAACGACGAGGAGTCCCATCGGAACTCCCCCCCTCATGACAATGATGTAAACCTTTATCTGAAAATGGTTATAAAGAAAAGGGGTGAGTTCGACAATTCAGTAAAGAAAGCACAACACCAAGGAAATAAAACATGCTATAAAATCTTCATGTCATAATTTTTAGTCATGCATAATGACAGTTTATGCAAAATAACTTAATGAATAATTAAACAGAATTTATGAGTAAGTGAACATGATTAATGGCATAAGAAATTTATAATGATCAAATAATTCATTTTCATTTATTTTCTACAGGCATTTGTGGGTTCAATGCGAAAATTGTTATGGATTAAATTATAAGAAATTTTTGAAATCAAAAATGAATATTTGCGAACACTGTGGACATCATTTGAAAATGAGTAGTTCAGATAGAATCGAGCTTTCGGTTGATCCAGGTACTTGGGCTCCAATGGATGAAGACATGGTCTCTCTGGATCCCATTGAATTTCATTTAGAAGAGGAACCTTATAAAGATCGTATTGATTCTTATCAAAGAAAGACAGGATTAACTGAGGCTGTTCAAACAGGCACAGGTCGACTAAATGGTATTCTTCTTAAAAACTGTAACTGTAGTTTACCCCTTTATAGACTCTACATCGCTATTTCGCGTGAGCGGAGCACGTTGGCTTTGTCCAAAGGACCTATAGACTCAGCATGTCGTTACAGGGGAGAGTCGTCGAGTTGGAGAGCTTCCCTAGGTGAAGGCCAACCCCGGCCGGTAGCACACACCGTCTTTTAGTATGCTTGTCATGCTACCTTATATGGTACCGATCATAACTGTAATAATGCCTCAAGGTTAAACAATTTATGCACATGAAGGTTTTCTGTAATTCTGTAGGCTCTGCTATAACTGTACAGTTTACTTTAAAACTGTAAGAGCCGTTTTCATAACTATAGTCATGTGCAGAATTTAAACTTTAGATCCTATTTTCATTCAAAATTGTATTCATGTATAAATCATAAACTTTGGAATGCTCTATAATCATAACTTCGACATGCTCTTATTCATAACTGTAAGTATGCATAATCCATAACTTTGAAGTGCTTTTAATCATAACTGTAATTATGCATAAATCATAACTTTAAAATGCTCTTAAGCATAACTGTAAATTATGCACAAAATTCTTAAATAATAACATATGAGTAATAAAAGCTTGACATTGAAATAATTAAAATCATGTAAGTAAATGCTTCGTAAAATTTCCCAACACGTTATCAAAAGATTTGCAATAAAATATTGTTGGGGGTTTTTTTCGGTATTGTATCCCCTTACCTTGATGAACCAAAGTTTGGAATGTCCTTTTACCTATACAAATCACAAGGTTAAATTGAGAGGGGTATTATGAATTTTAGATAAAAGTTTAAATAAAAGTACCCTATATATAATATATCCATTATCACAAAAATAACTATAAATCTTAAAATTTAGTAAATTTCTACATGTATAAAATTTCTTATCTAAATTAGAGTATATATATATATATATATATATATATATATATATATAATTCCCTACGTAACACATAACCAAGCATACACTTACATTAATCCAAATTATATCTCTTATCACAATTGATCAACAAAAGTCACAACTCAAACACTGCCTAATCAAACTATCACATACATATGACCGGATCCTTCTTCAATCACTTAGTGACTGAACAGCTCAAAGGATCAACAAATATCAATTAAGATCACCCCACAGCCGAGATCTTCACAGCCAGAACAGAAACACACCCAACATCAATACACGGTTGGCCAAAACCCACAAAACAGGGAATACAAGGCACACTCTCAACCGGGTCGTTCATCAACCAAACCCGCACGCAAAACTCATCAAAATAGCATAGTACCCAGTCGCAAAAGCCCACACCTTCGTTCAACAGAAACCCAAACGGAAATTACACCACAAAATCATCCAAAATCACCAACTAAAACTTCTCTTCAACTTATAATTTTTTCTCTCTACTCATACGGTTTACCCAAGGAAATTGTCCCCAAAATCTTTCAGAAAAACAACCCAAATGATAAAAGAACTAGGATTTTCACTTGCCCATGGAGAAAATGAGCTTCCTACTGTATGGGTACCGGACAAATCACCGGAAAACGCCCTCTGGTGACGTTGCCGACACAGGGCTGTGGCCTGCCGGCCCGGCGGCGTCGTCCGCCCAGTCTGGTGGCCAGCCCACCGGCTGGGTCTTCTCCCTCCCCCACTCACTTGGCCGATCTTCCCTCCTCCTTCCCCCTTCTTTGCCTCCCAATCTCTCCCTCATCTCAAACTCTCTTGTCTCTCTCTGATCGGGTGGTAAGGGAAAGAAAGGAAGAAAAACGGAGAAGAAAGAAGAAAAGGAAGAAGGAAAAGAAGAAGAAGAAGAAGAAAAAAAATGGGTCTGGGAGGAGTGAGTGCTTCGTGTGACAGAGAGGGAGAAGAAAAATAAAATTACATAAATTTATCTGATAAAAGCTAAAGAAGGATGTACTACTAAAAAAAAGAAAGAAAAGGTTAGAATTACCTGTTCGCTGTTTCTTTTGGTCAGCAAGCTTTTGAGTTAAGAAGAGGTGAATAAGTGAGGCCCCAATGTCTTTAAATCATAACACAGGGGTGAACGTTACTTGAAGAAGAAGGCTTAACTAACTTGCAGGTTATGGAAATTAAGGACGTCCAAAAAAAAATAAAAATGAGAAAAAAAAATGAAGCTACTCACAGCCACACGCCCCTCTATTATGCAAGCTCTCTCTTTTTCTTCTTCTTCTTCTTCTTCTTCTTCTTTTTTTTTTTTTTTTTCTTCCTAAGGTGTTATAACTTGGTGACATGAGATTTCATGAACATCCAACTTAGGTGATTAAATCACTCCCACCGTTCATGCTTAATAATCTTATGCGGCGTACTTAATTTTGTGGGAGTAGGTGGTTTGTCCACATGAATCGCCAAGTTTCTAACACCCCAAGTGAAAAAGCATATTAATCTTTTTTTCAGTCAGAAAAAATATTACCTTAAAGTATTGGAACATAAAACTACAAAAGTAGAGTAATGGGAATAGCTGCAATGACCAAGAAAAATAAACAAAATAATACTTTAATGCTATGAAGTAATTTTATTTTAAATTAGCCAATGCCAATTTAAATAGTAAATTTCAACCTACCTTTGGGCAAAGGTTGCATCATGCATGAAATTTACTCTTTATTAATAAGACTAATAAATTTAAATATTAATAAATAAAATTCCCCGTATCTTTGGGCAACCGAGAGAAATTTTACTTTTAATACTAAATTTGTTATCTCATTCTAATTAAGTCATAAAAATAAAAACTTCCATTTGGGGATAAGTAATTAAATTTATGAATTAATTAAAATACGATGTTAATTTTTCTATATGAAGTTCATGTGTATGATCTTTATGCAATTATTATAAAATTATGATGTTTTGGCACTCCCAAAATCATAATAATCACGTTGCAATTCATGAACATCTAATAAAATTGTTTATGAGGTTCATGCGTGTAATCTTGATGTAATTATCATTAAAAAATGGGATACTATGGCTCTTCCATAATTATTATGATAATTACATGTGTGCAATCTTGATGCAATTATTATTCAAAAATTGAGACGCTTTGGCTCTCCCAAAATTATCATAATAATTGCAACTTCATTAACATCTAACAACTTTATAGATGCCCCAAATGGCCCCAAGAATAAAACAAACCAATACAAAAATGGGGTAAACGGTGTTCTCCAAGGTACAAGCAGGTGAGTTCCCAGGAAAGTGAGGGGAGTCACATGGACACTCTTAAATCCCAAGAATTCCTTGCCATAACTTTTTCAGACATTGCATTATTAGATAGTGCCGTAAACACACCAACTTATATGGTATTGTTAATTATTCTTAGGTTTAGGTATCAAGCAATTTATATTTAAACAATATAGATTCAACAATTAAAATATATTCCTCAATTTATGTATTAAATAAATAATAATTTTAATACAGATCAATGCAAATCATAAGAGAAATAAAATTGCAATATGAGGACATAATAAAAAAACATGGCCTAATGGTTTAGTAGGTGGCCTTAGGCCCTTTACACTTGGTCAACCCAAGTTATAAGCCTACTATATTTAATTTTTGATGGGCTACTGAAATGGGTTGCTGTATTGGGCTGACCCAATTGGGTCAACCCACCTAATCAGGTTGGGTCTCTATATAGGACTGGCCCAAACTGGGTCAACCCACTTATATGGGTTTTTTTTTTTTTTTTTAAACAAAAAATACTGGATAGGGCCAACGGGTTTTTGGATGGGTCAGCCCACTAAGTGATAAGTCTTAAATTATTCGATTCAAGACCCCTTAATTTACATTTGTTATGCCTAGTTTGTGTTGTAAATATAATATTTTGTTGTGTTTTAGTGTTTTGTCTTATTTTCAGGTTTTAATTGAAATCTAGTTCAAAACACTCAAATTAGATCTGGAAATACATCAATGGCGACTTGGTCATTTCCATAGTTCAAAGTTGCTCATGCCAAGTGAAGAATTGGCTAAGGCAAATCGATCAATCGACTTTATAATCGATCGATTGAATCATCAGTCGAAAAAAAATCGATCGTGCAAGATGCGAATGATCGAATGTTGACATGTCACTCTTCCTTGATATTTTAAATATCTTAGATATTTTTTAGATATTTTTTAGATATTTTTAGATATTTCAAAAATATCTTAAATATTTCAGAAATATCTCTTATCTTATCTTATTTTATCTTATATCTTCCTTAGATATTTGTAAACTCTCTTCTATATAAATAGGAGACTGTAGAGAGGGTTATTTTTCATGCGTCTTTTGGGGGCTTCAATTTTCTCAGGTGTATCTTAGTTAATTTTAGTGCTTTTTATTTCCTTTTGTAATCTGAATTCTCTTAGATTAATATATCGTTCTTAGTTTATTTAAATCTTGTTTTCTTTACTGTTTTCCTTTAATTTCATGCTTAGATTAGTTTACTTCATGTCTAGCTAAGCCCTTTCTTAGGGTTTTGATCAAATCTTTTCCAAAAGCCATGAAGTGTTCTTGAGTTTTTCTTGATATGTTTGATGATTGTGTAAGGTTAGAGGATTTCAAAACTCATGCTAAAAAGTTTTGTCTTTAATATTCCAATCAATTTATTCATGAAAAAGAGTTATACTTGTCTATGAGTTTTCTTGATTTCTTGAATAAAACCAACGTTCTTGAAAGGAAACGATGTATTTTGTAATGGTTCTATTTGACATGAAATATGTTTACTTGTTAGAGTTACCTTATAGGGTATGCTAGGGAGCACCGGTCATTTCATACCTTTGGTAGTGTAAAACGTCTTTCCATTGTAGTTTAATCTTTTCATGGAATAGATCTGTGTGAAACTAAGATACCTTATCATTGTGGCATAACTATGGTGTTCATGTATTTTGTATGCTTATTAGGATGTTTTATAGAGTAGTAAGTTAGGAGCATCAATCCCCCACACCTTTGGTAGTATAATTGCTTTTTCATTGTAGTTTAAATCTTTATGTGATAAGTGTTTGATGTGAAACTAGGTGCTTTATTATTATGTCTTAACTAAAGAATTTTCATGTCAAGATCATCGTAATGGTTGACTCCCATTACGCGCTCATATCATGCATGTTAGGAAGATCCATTTAGACTTTAAGCATTCCATTAGTTGAGGATTTGATAAGATCATTACCCTAAGTTTTCTTTCATTTTTTTTGTTTTTATCACTTGATTCATTGTAGCTTCAATTCTATAACCTTTACTTTGTTTTTATTTTCAAAGTTAAGTTAAATACGTTCCTTTAAATATTCTGTTACGCAAAATAACCACAAATCTCTGTGGTTAGATAACCCTTACTATAGTACAATTGACTTGTACTATTGCGAGTGGTAAAACTTATAAATTTAAAATCCACGTACAGAGTCGTTCAGACTCGAGCGTACCACTTAGCAACAGGTTAGGCTAATGGGTTTAAAATCCTTACCCGATGCCCAACCCGACCCGCATTCCCTTATGGGTCGAAACCCTACCCGAAAATCCAAGACCCGAAATCGAACAAACCCTAACCCGTCAACTGACCCGAAAACACTTTGAATCCTTGCACCGTCTTCTTCCTTCTTCTTCCCCATCCGTCGGCCGCTTGCCTGATGCTCACTGCCACCTTATGCAGCTGCCACGAAGGGCCACTGCTCAGCAGCAACGACGACCAAGAGGGGTCGCCATTTACCCAGAAATCGGGGGGCCCATAAGGGTCGCAAGTTTCGGTGACGGGGAAAGGCCGCCTCCTCCTTACACGGACTACGCCAGCCATGACAGGCCGACGCCTACTGCCTACCGAGGGAGGAAAAATGGGAGGAGAACTGCTGGTGGTGACAAGATGGGTTTTATGGTGAATTCGTGAGTATCACAGCAAAACCCCGTGATTTTTGCAGTGCAATAACTAATAAAATTTATAGCTTTTCAGTATTTTCCCAAGCAATTTCTTCACTGCTGTTTCACGACAAATCATGTTTTACAATGTGCAAGTTTACAGATGCAAAACAAAATCTCTTTAGGCACAGATGCAGTTCTTCACAAAACGAACAGTATAAACAAATGGAAAATACCCTTAAACCCGTATGCTTTTCAACAAATTATATTATAAACAAATTATGTTCGCAAAGAAAAATACTGGATTCAACAAAACACTTGATGCTGAGCAAAATAGCATAGAAATCGCTCTGATACCACATGAAAGAACATATAAACGTATTATGTTCAACTAACATACGCAGTGAAAAATAAAAAGATGAGAATTTAGGCTTACCTTTAGCCATCTTTGCTCAAGTATTTTCACGAATATCTAAAGAACAAAAATATATTATTTGAGTGATTTTCTAACCTATGCCTATGACTGTATTGCCGTACTGATGGTGCACACATGCTATTAATTTATAGACTAGGTCAGAAACCCTCAAATATGGTAAATACCGTATTATTCCTCCCATCAAGGAAACAATATTATTAATTGATTTTAAATTAATTAAACGATTCTATTACGGTAATTTAATTAATTAAATTACCTAACCGTAATACTGTATATACTATTTATTTATTTAGTAAATATTAATAATTACTTCCTTATGTGCCATATATGAAGATAATATCTTACACAAAATCGTTAAAACCAAATTATTAAAATTTTGGCTCATATTAAGACGGTATATAACATAGCATATAAAAGCTTAAAATAAAAATAAAAATTAGTGTACTGAAACATGTGAGAGACACATGTGACTTTTAAGACACTTGTGCCTTAATATTGTATTGCTATTAAAAGTTACATGTGTCTTTCACAAATTTTAAGACACTTGTCAAATTATTAAACCGGTTTATAGCTAATTTTCGGAGACGAAAACAACAAAAAGTCTCTTTGGGTAACTATTAAGAAATTCTTAGCTAATCAAGAAATATTATCATCTCAATTTCAAAATAAATTATTTTACGATCAATATTAGATTTTATAAATTTGGTGTATATATATTGTCACATATTGTACATGCTATCCTGTTATTTAAATTTTTTAAATAATGTAACAACATGTTACACCAAGTAACAAAACAAAATATTAACCATAAATGAAATAGAGAGCAGGAGCAAACCTATACACAAGCTTGGGACAGTAGCCACCCAAAATTTAAGGAATTCTTCTACACATGCACTCCTCATCCCCTCTGTCACCATTTTATAATAAAAAAATTAATTTTTATTAAAAAGTTGTTTCTGATGTGACATCAAAGACAACTTTTTAATAAAAACTGATTTTTTTAAGGAAAAGAGAGTGACAAGGGGGGATGAAAGACTCATCTCTAGCATTTCCCAAATTTAAGCCCCCCATAGTCCTCTAGTTTTGCCGAGGGACGGACCCCCAAGAAAGAAAGTCTTATTTTTAGTTTTTCCGAGTGACGAATATAATTTCAGCTTTTTATTGATTCTCTTTTTTCTAAGATTAATGTGTTCATTGCATATGAAAAGTACATATTTTCTTATTAATGCTATTAAAAAAGAATATGAAAAATAATATATGCTTCTCATGTGTCAAAGAACACATGTCAATTTTAAATATGATTTGTATGAAATTTTTGTCGGTATGTAAAAACATAAATTTAAAAATAAAAGAAAATTGTATTTAAAATAGATAGAGCAAAGTTATTGAATAATGACTGCTGCGGCGACCTTAGTCGACTTCAAAAACATGTCGCCTCACCACCATGGTGACGAACTTAATGTCGGCACTTAAAACCTTTTTGAGGCGAAAGCTTTCGAAACTTGACCACCAATAACTTGGGAAAATAAACCTAAAACCGACTCCAATAATAGATTTCTGCGAACGAAAACGACGACGTTCCTCTATTAGTAACGAAAGGCATTCCCCACCACATGTTGCATCTTGTACTTGCACAACTCCCCAGAGTCCACGTACAGCAAGCAAATCCAAAACTCTCTCTTCCTCACGACGCAACGTCGAAGAGGAGCGAGCTAGGCAGGTAGCACTACCGGCCATCGGGGCTGGCCGGAGAGGTTAATGGGCATGAAATTGGCACTGATCTCAGTGGCTGTGATGATGTACACGTGTCAAGCAGGAAGCAGCCTCCACCCTTTGATCCTAATACCTGGGAATGGTGGGAACCAGCTAGAAGCCCGGCTAACCTCTGGCTACAGACCCTCGAGCTTGTACTGCAACAGGTGGAACCCGGTTGTGAAGAGCAAGGACGGTTGGTTCAGGCTATGGTTCGACCCCAGCGTGCTCTTAGCTCCCTTTACCAAGTGCTTTGCTGAGCGCATGATGCTTTATTATGATCCTGAGTTGGATGATTACCGCAATGCTCCTGGGGTTGAAACCAGGGTCCCTCACTTCGGTTCCACTCAGTCCCTTCTGTACCTGGACCCTCATCTCAAGTAAGCTCTTTGTGCTGTCCCATCTTTCTTTACATTTCTTGGTAAATTAAGCTACTTTGATTCTGATCAAACTTGTTAGCTATCGATGAATTGGGTTGTCAATTTTTTGTAAGACTCACGAATTTGACATAAATGTAACACATAATTAATGGGTTAAACCGATTAACATGATTAGATGAGATTAATAAACAGGTTAATTTCGAATCAATCAGCATAATCCGAACAGTTAAAACATCTCTAACAAGTACTATTAAAAAAATTAAAACCTTATGTGTAAGACTAAAAAATTACATTCAGTCTCATTCTTAGCTGTAAGGATATGATTTCGGTAGTGTAATTTTTTCTCATCGGCAATAATTAAGAACTTAATTATTGTACCAATATCTTTGTAAAATGGTATTTTCATGCTCAATAATTAAAAAATTTGTTAATTAAACGGATTGGGTTATTCATTTATTTAAACGGGCGGTATTAAGATCGAAGGACTGACCCGTTTAATTAAATTAACCAAATTTGAAATAATTTTACACCCATAACTTAAGACTCAACATGACTTTGAACCTGAGACACTAAGACAATAGTCCTCCGTAACGGGAACTGGATCCTCTCCAGCTGCTCCGCAACGGTGGATGAGTTTTGGTAAGAGGCCAAATAAAATACCTACATAGTAGAGACTGTATAGAGCCAAGTCGAAGCCTGCTTCATTTCATGAGTATTTTGATTTGGGCTGTGGGCTGCAATCAATACGGGTTTCTCAAAACTTGAAATAAGAGAACCCGTTAGCCACCTGTCTTTCGTTCTATATATAGGCTTTGAGGTATATTGGCCCAGCACACCACCTGAAATGCCGACTAGGAGGACTTCTATTACCGAGCGCAGTCTTGCTTTTTGTTGGAGTATATCAAAATACTTGCATAATAATAGTTTGAGTAGAGATATCAAATGAATATAAATACTATATATATATATATAAATGATGTCTTGATGGGATTAATGGTATAAATTTTTTATAACTCTTTTACAACTTGCTGAAATGTGTTATTGTATGATTGAAGTCGTGTTAAACGCCCTCTAATCACAAGCCCATCAGCTTTAGAAGGTCCATTTTTCATCATGAAAACACAAGAAAAGTGTCAAATTGACAGATTTGTAACCAGTAACAGTATCAGATATCAAACCATTTGAAGCTTACCATATGGCTATATGTTATTGCATAGTGTTGCTATTGTTGCTATTTGATAGATAAATTCATAGTTAAGAAAAGTAATCATCTAATTATATATCATTTTGCTGTTGAATTAAATGACTAAATAGTTAAGCAATTTGTGTGGCAGCTCAGTTTTAAACAAACAGTAATCGTATTTACAGGCACATTACAGCATACATGGCACCCCTGGTGGAATCTCTGGAACAAATTGGATATGAGAATAGGAAAACCCTGTTTGGAGCTCCATACGATTTTAGATATGGTTTAGCAGCGGAAGGTCACCCATCCCATGTGGGTTCCAAGTTCCTACAAGACCTAAAGGAATTAATTGAGAACGCAAGCTCTTCTAATGGAGGGAAGCCAGTGATACTTCTCTCCCACAGCTTAGGAGGCCTCTTTGCCCTCCAGCTTCTCAGCCGAAACCCACCCTCTTGGCGCCAAAAATTCATCAAACACTTTGTCGCGCTCTCCGCCCCATGGGGCGGTACTGTGCAGGAGATGCTTACCTTTGCTTCTGGGTATTCACTTGGAGTGCCTCTAGTAAGTCAAATACGTGAACTATTTAATTAAAATGAGAGGTGAATGACAGAGACAGGGTTTGAACTGCTCTGATACTATGTACTTAATCATTTAATTTATATTTTAACAGGTAGAACCATTACAAGTACGAGAGGAGCAAAGGAGCTCAGAAAGCAACCTATGGCTCATGCCTAATCCCAAACTATTTGGTCGCCAAAAACCACTTGTAATTACTCCAAACACTACCTATTCAGCCCATGACATCGCCCAGTTCCTCAATGACATGGGATTCCCACAAGGGGTTTATCCTTACAAGTCTCGCATTTTGCCTTTGATAGATAAATATGCAGCACCTGGGGTGCCTATCACTTGTATAATCGGGAGTGGTGTAAGGACGCCAGAGACTTTGTTCTACAGGAAAAGTGGTTTTGATGAGCAACCAGAGGTTGTTTATGGGGATGGAGATGGGACAGTGAACATGGCGAGTTTGTTAGCACTAGAATCGCTATGGTCGAACAAGAAAAATCAACCCGTTAAGGTGATCAAAATTCGTGGGGTTTCTCATACGTCAGTACTCAATAACGACGTTGCACTTGATGAAATTATAGAAGAAATTTCAGGTGTCAATTCACGCGCAGAGTATTCTGTTGTGTAAAGATTCAAATAGGGCTAGCTAGTTGTGATGCATCATGTCATTGGGCAACACCACAAAAAACACTTTAAGACTTGCTTATTCATTCTTTTGTGATTACATTTTCTGCTCAAACGATGCTATATACAATGCCATTATCTAACTATTATCTTAGTATACTGACATGAGACTGTCAATTCACAACTGAATCGGTCCTTGTTACAAGAAACAAAAAAATTAATGATGAATTGATAATATCACGTCAACATAATGTGACAGTAGTATAGTATATAAACATTATAACATGTCTCTTTTCCCTCTTCAAATAGTCAGGCTAGGACCTTACCATAGGGAGTATCCATCTTTAATTTGGATAATGAATTAGTAGGCCGTCAATATATATGGATCGAGATCAAGGTAATTGGACAGACAATTTGTGAGAGGCAATCTCTTTATCTCCAATTTATTATTTTAAAAATAGCAATCCATAAATTATTCATGATGATTTAACATAATTAATTTCATTTTTTTTTTAATATTGGTCAAACAATACATAACCAGATAACCTAATCTCTCTCTCTCTCTCTCTGTCTGGCTCGTGCAGAACCTAATCTCCGCAAAAGTACACAATCTACGTGCTAGATTTTCAGAGCCACCAGAATAATGAATACTTCCAATACAAAAATAAGAACTGAGCTTGTCATGAGAACATACTTCAGTAATGGTGGGGGCAAAAAATGATTCTTCTTTACGTGCCTCTCAATTATGGAGTAGGAAAAGTTAAACCGGATATTCCATTTTCTATAAATCTTATTTATTTATTTTTAATTGACACCAAAAAATCAAGTAATGGGCCAAGGTTTCCAGAGAGTTCGATTGCTGGAGATAGAGAAATAAAAGAAGGCAAAGTGGTTTAGAGGCCGGCCGAGGCCATGCCAACGAAATATAATAAATATGGCAGCGAGAAGGTTCACGTTGTCTTTCAACTACAGCTAGCTTATTGCTTCAGGCAGGCTTTGCACATGATGATATTTGGTGGGATAAGTTAAGGTGGTCGAACTAAACGTAAAATCTAATATTTTATAACTGCAATCGATCTGATCTGATGCATCCACTACGTTAAATAAAAACTTGCTTATTGCTTGCACTGACTAGTCAATGTCTGTAAATTTAATTATATATGAAAAATCATTCAGATTCAATTTGGATCGATCGATCAACTTATTAAATAAATGCTACTACTCCCCTGCTTGAATTCATAAGCAAGTAATTGAATCTAGCTACTTTATCTTTTTTATTTGGTAAGTTTCCTCTATTCACTAACCGCATATGATAAGACAGAAGTTGCTGTTTATTGGATTTGGATCATGATCTCATTCATTTTATGGTCAATATTAGATTTTATATATTTAACAATGTAATTGTTGCCATATAGTGTATATGTTATCGTGTTTAAATGGCACGGCGCCATGTACACGTTAGATGTAACAAAACAAAATATTGTCCATAAAATGAACTATCTCGATTGATAAGTCAACTGGTTTATTTGTCGAAGAGTAATGTTAGAAACTACATTTTTATATTACAATGTGAAATCGACATATTTTCGTTCGAACGAGCCCAAAAAATTACTATATATAAATACCAGCCCTCAAAAGGAGAAATTTCAAAATTCTCATTTCCTTGTCTTTTGGCACTTAGAGAGTGATTTTAGAAAAATAATTATAAAGAAAGAAAGAGAGAAGCTTAAAGAAGATATCCGGGATCGAATAAGGAAAGCTAATTGGAGGAACTCAAAGAGGTAAGATTTTGCCCAGTTTTCTCTTCATTTATCTTGAGTTAAAGGCGTTCTCCTTCGGACCCTTCACTTGCCTAAAGATTGCTGTTTAATTCTGTTGATAGAATATTGATAGAGGTTATAATTATTATTTGCATTAGGATTATTGATAGATGAATAAGAATGGGAAATTAAGGTTTTGATTCAATTGAGTAGTTTTGATGGTATGGAGGAAGATATTAGTGATAATAAAGTTAGAGTTAATGGTATTTTTACATGGAAAATTCAAGGCAGGGAGATTTTGTTCGAACGAGTCAAGCACAAAATGCCTCGTTCAAACCCCGTTTGCAAATTGTTCAAAAGAAATAGCATATAAATGAAGAATTAGGGTTTTCTTGATGAAAGAAACTATTTAAGATTTATATGGAGTGTTAGGATTTTCAACAAAAAAGAATCCTTACTAATTAGCATAATTTATTGCATACAAATACGGGATATGAAGTGAATGATAGCAATGATTTGAGCAAAGCAAGTAAGTAAATCTCTTTACCATATGTGATATTGAGCATGCTTATGCAAGTAAGTAAAACTGTTTACCTACAATGATGTACACTCAACGTGATCAACTCAAAGAGTAATGCTACATATCATTCCATTGTCCTCCTTTTATCCTCCCAAAATTGATGTGGCTCTTAAAATCATCATTGAATTTATGATAGATCATTATTGGATTTTGATCCAATGGTGATTTTAAGAGCCGCATCAATTTTAGGGGGACAAAAGGAGGACAAATGGATGATATGTAGCATTACTCCAACTCAAAATGGGGTCAATCATTCGATACTAAAAGTTGAGCAGGGTGATGCGCTTGACGAGTCTAATCCGTTTGGAATTAATCAATAGAGCACTAATTGAGCGATGTGGTATGTTCAACCCTATAGGTTGAATCAGGGAGGACATTCAATAACCCAATCCGTATAGAGTTAATCCGTAGTGCATTAATAACACCCTTAGGTCGAACATGGTAATAAATTCAACATACTAATGGAAAGGACTAGTTCCATAACATAACAAGTTTTTAGTATTCAAATTATGTGTGTGTTTAAAGTTATATTTTAGGTTGAGGAATAATTTAGAATTTTGTTGACCAACTTTTGACTGAGGAATGATCATGTTTAATTGGGTTTAGGATAATGACACATTTGTAATTATTTATAGTTTATAAAAGGTGTGAACAGCAAGTTATCCATGTGGGACGGAGTTGTATGAATTATATAAATCATTGCAATTATAGTTTGGGCTAATGCTTTAGTATTACCTTTATAGTTTATAGTTTTTTTATTTTTTTTCCTGCATATTTAATATCAAAATATAGTAATAACGCCTCATAGTATTTATAGATGTAAAAACAAAGTAGATTAAAATGTTGGGGCGTTACACGTGCAACTTCATAACATTTTACAATATTGAATATCATTAATTTGAAAGAAAGGAAGAAAAAAAAAATGTCATTTGACATGACTTTCAAAATGGTGTAGTCTAAAGTGTACAATTTTAAAGAAATTAAATATTTGGGTAACACTTGTTTTTTATTATTTTTTAAAAACATATTTTGATTTTTTTAATTAAAATTAAATCCATTTTTTTTTAAAAATTTTGTCTCAATTTTTTTTAAACCATTCAAATGTAATTTTAAAAAACAAATTTTCTCTGAGATTCAAGAAAAAAATTAAAATACTAAATATATAATCAGGAAAATTTGCACTTAAAATACTAACCTTGTTTGAGTGATATGTTTTCAAAAATTAAACTCGAGATTCACACTATTAAGTGTTTATTCGTCTTTTTTTTTTTTATAAAAAAATAATAACAAAAAAATAAATCAATTCAAATTAGTGCTTAAAAAAGGGTTAACTGAGGTATGAGCTCTTCAAAATCGATTTTTTTTTTTTTTTTCCTCGTGAAATTGAAAAATAATTTCGGAAACTAGAGAACAATAATATATATTTTTTATTTTTAAAAAAAGAAGTGGATGCGACAGGAAACCCGTGGGGTGGGGTCCAGGCAGAGCGTGCCTTTCATAAAGTGCCAGCTAATTGTTTGACCGGTCTTGGGGGGAGGTTTTATTTTAGAGTTGCATGGTATGTACGTCTCGATTGCCTTTCCGGTCGCCGGTTTGACCATTTTTGATGGTGCAAAATAAGGTGCGTCCTCTCATGCAATTGCTTGCTTTTTTGGCCATCGCGACACTTACACGTGGTAGTGGGAGCCGTGCGTCTTCGCACTTTCGATCTGCCTTCCCTCCCCCTTAATCGTGTATTGACTAGCATTTATTCAAAATTAACTCTTGCTTTTTAGAGTGCTGCTATAAAGCAAGTTTTTTCTTTTTTCGAGTCATATTATAAAGGGAGTGATGAGAGAGGGATCTTGGACCAGTTAAAGTATTAATAATCAGTTAAAATTTTAATATAAGTAATTATTAAACATGATATGAGAATAAAGTCCAATGCAGGAACCTTATATATATATGTCATTTATCACATATTTTAATTAAAAATAATTCATTTAAACTTTTAATATAAATGATAATTTAACACTTTTAATGCAGTTTACAGGTTGTATGGTCAGATCGACACTTATCATGGTATTGTTAGGGTTACTACAAATATCATATTAGTCATTAAAATATGAACTATCACGTGAATATTCAAATAACACTTAATACGTTTTATAAAATAACATGTCAACTCACGTGATTACATTAGCCACTAAAATATTGACTATTGCATGACAACTTATTTATTATCGCAAAAACTTATAAAAAAAATTATAATAAAAGTAGTCGTACCCGAACCATTTTCCTAAAATATATTATTAGAACACCAGATAAGGTATAGCTACCAGAATGGCAGAATCAAACCTTTTGTTTTTTTTCTTTTTTGTTAAAAAAAAAAAAAAAAAACTAATTGTAGAATCATCCCAAAAGAACATTAACAAATTATATTTCTTTTAATGCATGACATTCATAATTATAATTACGCTATACTTCAAAAAGAAGCTCTTGGACTGAAATTGGATGTGAATCCACCACAATTATCCCGGTAATTTGATTAGTTATTGTGAAAGAGTTTTTATGTTAGATTGTCCAATCATTTACTTGGATAATTAAGGCTTTATTTGATAATCCCTTTCCTTATTTTCAATTTTTTTTTTTTTTTAAAAAAAACAAGTCAATTTTAAAACATTTAAATTTTTTTTCACCTTTTATATATATCACACCAATAATTTTTATTACTTTTTAAACAAAAAACCAACCACTAAACAATTTATTTATTTATTTTACTTTTCAAAGAATTTATAATTTATTTATACTTTATATCACATCAATCACTACTTACTATTATTAAAAAAAAAAATTCACCTAAATTTTTTATACCAAACACACCCTAAATTTCACACTATCCCTCACACAATAACCCCCCAAATTACTATCAATTATTAGACAAATAATTGTGTAAATCCCCATACCTAAAATTGTGAACAATAATCTTCCATTGGAAAAAGAAAAGAAAAAGAAAGAGGGAAAAAAGAAAGAGAGGATAACTTCTCTGCAACAAGTATACGAAACCCATAACCAAGTCATGTGGGTTGCCACGTCCAAATACTTGCCTTGAACCCTGCAATTACTTTGAATGTGGGGAACATCAATTTCTCTTTTTGACCATCTCCACCTGGTCAGGTCAGGTCAGGTTGCGTCTGCGGCTCCTATAGATTATCTCTCCCGAGGGGCAACGACTCTCAGAGAAAATAATAAATAATTTTATTTTCATGAAATTTAAGTTATTTAACCACCCCCCCTAAATTTTATTAAAATAAAATAAAATTTTAAACAAATAAAACAAAAGACCGGATACTGCAGTGACTGAGATGAGGATATGAGTGCACGTGTGGTGCACTGTGCCCAAGGACTGGAACACCGGCTACAACCGGTCAGTGCAGGTAAAATTCTTTACTTCCCCCAAGAAAATCATAGTAGTAAAAGAGAAAAGAAAAGAAAAGGAAAAAGCCATTTTATGGGGCTCTCATTACTTGCTCCAAAAGAAGACCAAGGAGTGGAGGAGACTGTGCAGAAGATTAGCTTTTCCTTCTGCTTTACTCTCTGTCTCTCTTTCTTGCTCTATGAGACTTGGTATGGTATGGTATGGTGATGAGTTTTCCCATTCTTTCATGACCATGCTGTTCCAAATAGTGTATTTCCAATTTACTATTTCTGTTTTGTTTTGTACAATTTGGGTAAGCTGAGGTGTGGGGGATACTGTTCATGAATGAGTGGGTTTTGTAGTGCTGTTGTAACGACTTTTGATAGCGTCTTTTTCACTGATCTGGGGCTGATGATTTCACACTTTTGTTTGAGCTTGAAGAGGAAGTGAGCTTTGGTATTAGGGAAGAAGATTGCAAATCCATCATTTCCTTGTTGATGATGACGATGATGGTAGTGAAGAAGAATGTGACCCTTTTGACCAGAGAAAGAAAGAGAGAGATCAGATAAAGAGAAAAGAGAAACAAAGCCTAGGGTGGAGAAAAGATGTCCCCTTTGACGGGCATTGTTGCTTGTGGATTGTCAATGAGAGAGATAGCGAGAGAGAGACAAAGTAAGAGTGAGTGAGAGAAAGAGAGAAAACACCACTCTCCTCCTTTCTCTTTACCACACGTTTCTTGTCCTCTGGATGTGATGGGTCTCTTGCAATTTTAAGGCTCTCTTTCTCTCTCTCTCTCTCTTATCAATAATCTGTGTCAAATTTTCTTTGAGCATTTTGCGAAGAGGGTGTTCGACAGAATGCCGATGTACCAGCCGTCTACTCGGAGAAGAGATGGGGGGGATGTGAAGCTCGACGTGGGCGGTGGCGGGCAAGTGTTGGATCTGGAAACCGCCGTGAAAGATGGTATTCTGGGAGGCGATGGCGGCGCGTTCTTCGGCGGAGGTGTCGCCGAGAAATCGGATTTGAAGACGATGGTGGCCGAGCTGGAACCCATAGATGTTCCCTCGGTGTTTATCTGCCCGATCTCATTGGAGCCGATGCAGGACCCCGTTACACTTTGCACGGGCCAGACCTACGAGAGATCCAACATTCTCAGATGGTTCTCTTTGGGCCACTTCACTTGCCCCACTACGATGCAGGAGCTCTGGGACGATTCGGTCACGCCGAATAAGACTCTGCACCAGCTGATTTACAGTTGGTTCTCGCAGAAGTACTTGGCGATGAAGAAGAGGTCGGAGGATGTACAAGGAAGGGCCTTGGAGCTTTTGGAAACGCTGAAGAAGGTTAAGGGTCAAGCTAGAGTTCAAGCTCTCAAAGACCTGAGGCACGTCGTGGTTGCTCATGCTTCGGCGAAGAAGACAGTAGCGGGCAATAACGGTGTGCCTTTGCTTTCTTCTCTGTTGGGTCGTTTCACTTCGCATGCAGTTGGGTCGGAGACAATTGGGATTCTTGTGAATTTAGATCTCAATTTGGAGTCAAAGGCCGATTTGATGCAACCCGCGAAGATATCGTTAATGGTGGACATGTTGAATGAGGGATCCATTGAGACGAAGATCAATTGCACGAAATTGATCGAAATGTTGATAGTTGGGAAGGATTTTGCATCTGAGATTGTCTCAAGCTTGAGTCTTTTGGTTGGATTGTTGAGGCTGGTAAAAGATAAAAGACATCCAAATGGGGTCTTGGCCGGTCTTAGTTTGCTCAAGACGGTCTGTTCCCATGAACCAGTCAGGAGCTCTGTTGTGAGTATTGGGGCAGTTCCCCAATTGGTTGAGATCCTTCCCAGTTTGAATAATGAGTGCTTGGAAGTAGCTCTATATGTCCTAGAGGTGTTGTCCACTCTTCCAGAAGGAAGATTGGCTTTGAAGGATTGCCCGAATTCCATACCGAATGTGGTGAGGCTAATGATGAAGGTTTCTGAGAGCTGTACGCAGTTTGCATTGTCAATCTTGTGGGCTGTTTGCAAGCTTGCCCCAGAAGAATGTGCTTCGCTTGCTGTGGAGGCAGGTTTGGCGGCCAAGCTGCTGCTTGTAATTCAGAGTGGTTGCGATCCGATTATGAAGCAACGGTCCGCTGAGCTTTTGAAATTGTGTAGTCTAAATTACACAGCCACTCTCTTCATTTCCAAGTGTAAGCTTACAAGAACGATACAATGAAAGCATAATTAGAAGTTGTTGATATACATCTGAATTTTTCTACCCTTTGGCCTGAGGGACCAAGGAACCAAAGAACTTGTGGGATGCAGCAGAATTTGAAACAGAGCTTCATATTGGGTTTCTGAGGTACCCTTTCCTCTTTTGTGTATACTGAGAAGTTAGATTCTATCAATGAGTTACAATTATTCAAGAAGCAAACATAAAATGTGGATTGATATTGCTTGTTGCATGGTTATAATCCATTGCCTATAAGCAGGCAGTGTTCAGTGAGTTTTCCCAATAATCCCCAGAATCTTCGTTCGGATTGGCCTATGTCTATTTGGGAAACCAGTTGCTGATTGTTCCAATCCGCAAGAGAGCATTGTATATTATGTGATCCGTGATAGAGTTGATTCGGGGTTTGGCTGTGAAAATACAGGAAAGGATTTTGGAATTCTCGTAAGCATGTGTTTGAATTGTAATTGTAGTCAATTTTACATGGATGTACATCCTAATTTTTGTCCCGTCTCTTGTGAGGATTTGTGGGAACTCTCTATTTTCCTTTGGGTTTTGAAGGGGGTTCATCACTGAGTCTCACCGTTCTAGAGTTTTCTAGAGCTTCTTTGGCTTTAAACACAAAATCCGTTTACACCCATTTTTATTTTCCTACATGGCTACATAATTAACTATAAGTTGCTTATGTTCAAGCTTGTTCATCCTATTTTTGAGCTCTCCCCCCCCCCCCCCCCCCCCCCCCCCCCCCTCTCTCTCTCTCTCTCTCTCTCTCTCTCTCTGTGTGTATTTACAAACACATGCTTTCTCACAGACGAGCAGTGCTATTGCTGATATATGCATCTTCGAATTGACTCCATTTTAAGCCAGGGACTACCAGCGTTAGCATGCCCATTTAACACGGATCGTAACAATTGCCTTGTTAATTGAAAATATTGAAGATGTACAGTACAGTGAATACAGTGAGAGAAATCTAAGAGATATTGGGGTGTGTAGACTGGTCAACCTATTTTGGCCATTGGAGAGGTACATAGCAGCCAAATATGAATATGAGCACCATGGCGACTCCTCTCAAGACATCTTCCTCACTTTTTAACAATTTGTATACACTTCGGTTGCAAGTCAGTTTTTTGACTTTTTCAATGTTGAGTCCTATTTAAAATTTGTATAATTTAATATCAGAATTAATCATCATCGTATTGAGAATGAGATCGAAATCGAAGGGGTTGTGACTTTATGGTCAGGTTATAAGAGGGTGACTTATAGGCTGAATTAAAATGTTTTGGTACTATGCACGGGTATAGCGCTATGCCATTTGTATAGAGTGATAATATGTTACGATTTTAAGTGTCACGTATGGCTTAAATATAATCTTACTCATGTGTATATAAGCTTTTGGACACCATCCCCTTAGAACAAGTCAATTTCTAAGAGTGAATTCTACAAAGAATTTGTATCCTCCTCCTTCCAAACTGTAAGGAGTTTTTCTTGTTCTGTTTTTAATGATTGATATGAAGGGGGTTAATAATGTGAGGATATCGTATCTTGGTATTTATCTAGACTTCGACTCTTCAAGGGCCCTCGATGCCACTTTTGTCGTCACGAATGTGTGCACACGGACACCCCCTCGACCACGGAAAGGAAAAGGAGCTTCAAATCCTTGCCCTCCTGAAAAGAAGAGGAGGGCTAGAAACTTTTGAGGCATTGGCAATATGGCATCTTTGAATGAATCCAAATTATGAAATTTCCATGATAGTTCAAGAAAATGTCGCTCAAAGTTTGTTGCATATTGCAAGCACAGTGGCATGGCTGTCCTTCCAAATTCTGGGGGCTTTAATGTTTTTCTCGTTGCTTCGTTCTATTAACTTAAAGCCTGTTAATTTGTTTGATTAGTTCTCGAAGAAAGATTAACAGTAATAAGATAATTCTGTAGTTCCAGACAGGTGTTCGGACAGCTCAAGCTAAAGTTGACAATTTTTGACACGACCTGCGAATTTGACACGAAGTTATAAGGTTTAGATTTAGGCTAAACGAGTCATAAACGGGTTGACCCGATTAGTTAAACGGTTTGACATGCCAACCCGATGGGTGACTCGTCCAACCCGTTTAGTTAATCGTGTCGGGTTCTGGATCCGAACCTGATGCGGCAACCCTAATTTGAGCAGGTGAAATCTGCCTGAACTCTCACATGTCTTGTCCTATTGCAGTGCAATACGAGTAGGGCTATTTTATCATATCATGATCCCATCATCCGAAACCATAGTGGTTGACACTTTGAATAAATGTAGACCAACTCTCATAATCAAATTTGAGTTAGATCGCCAACCAAACTAACCATTCGAATTGTACTTGAGCCCTTGAGTGGTTTTGCAAATCTACCCACCCATACAAAAACATTCATTATTGCTTAGAAATGGCAAAACCAGCCTAAAAAAGAAGTAGCTGCCAGTGGCATGAAGCCTGAACTACCACTGTAAAGAATTGTATCTTTCTGTTTGGTCCAGTTTTATTTTACTTACACTGCCTACATTCATTATTGAAGATGCATATTTAATATTCTTCAAGGTCGCTAGCTTAGTTGTTTTCTCGTAACTTGATAATCAAGATATAGGCCTAGGCTTTCAAACATGGACAAAAAAAAATTTACAAATCAATTTGTAAAAAATTATTATAAATCAGCTTCTAAAAGGGACATGTGATTTTTAAATTATTAAAAAAATATGTGAAAAATACATGTTATTTAAAAAACATGTTGTTATTAAAAAACACCAATTTGTAGAAAATTTGAATAATTAATGTTCCGTTTGTTTCAGCGTAAAATATTTTCAAGAATAATTAATGCTCCGTTTTACGCGTACGAAAAATCACAGAAATGTTTTATATTTTCATCCAATCATATTAACCTATAAATATCAATTTTCATTCGTAACATAAAAATATTAATATAAAATAATTGTTTGGTGGTAGTATGGGGTGACTCGGTGATGGTACGGGGTGGCTCGGTGGTGGTATGGGGGTGGCTCAGTGATGATTTAGGGTAGCTCAGAGGTGGCTCAAAGATTGTTCAGTAGTGGTTTGTAGGTGGTCCATGGATGGCTCAGTAATGGTCTAGGGTGGCTCAGAGGTGGCTCGAAAATTGTTCAGTAGTGGTTTGTAGGTGGCTCGGCAGTGGTCTGTGGTGGCTCTATAGTGGTGGTTTGACGGTAGTTTTGGGCTGGCTCGATGATAGTTTATAGTGGCTTGATGGTGGTCTATGGGTGGTCTGGCGGTGGTCCAGCAGTAGCCCGAGGGTGGCTCGATGATGGTCCGGAGTGGTTTGGTGGTGACTCGACGGTGGCCCAGGTTTGTCTTGAAAAATGATTTACGGAATTTAAAAATATAAATCATTTTCCGAAATTCAATCAATTTTTTTGTCAAATTAAAAATATTTTTTATTTAATTATTATTTTCAGTCATACCAAATACCAAAAAAAATATTTTATGCCGAAATAAACTGACCATAAGATTCACTTACGGTTTGCTCATTGATTTTTAAGCATAGTTGGGGTCATGACTATTCTTGATCAACAATTTTTTTTTTTTTTTTTTTTTTTAAGAAAAGTTGAAACTTTCATTAATGAAATCAACATTACAACAACAAACACAATATATGTGAACATAATAAACAACCATCCCAAGGTTATACCTCCAACATGGTCAACAATTTCATTTAGCTTTAAATAAATAAAAGTTGAATGAAAAGTATGAATGCAAGTGGATAATAAGATATGTCAATAATAATGCTCCAACTTTTTAGCTCACACGATGAGCTTCATGATATGAATAAATTACATTAAAAATCCATTAGTGTCAAAAACAATTTTAGTTTTATTTTCAACCGTACAAATAATATCTGACCATTCAGCACACTTACCTTTCCTCGAACTGGAGGATATTTCCTAAACAGGGTTGGAACCAAATTTTTTCTTTTAAAGAGACCATAGTATAAATGAAGGATGGTCAAGCAATTTTATTTTTTTTAATATTTTTTATAGATAAAAAAAATTAAAAATCAAGATAGAAGTATACAAGCAGGGATTATCAACTGCCTAATAACCCTTTTTATAGGCGGTCGAAAAAATCATTAATTGCCTACCCTTATATATAATAATAATAATAATAATAATAATAATATATCTTTTGCATGTTTATGTGGATTAATTCATGCATTTTAGCTTATTGACTTCTAGTTGGTGTGTGAGTGTATATATATATATATATATATATATATATATATTATTTTATTTTAAAAAAATTTAAATTGAACCCTTGTTTGATTCTTTATAGGTACAAACTCTGTTGAGCAGTATTTTGGGTCATACATTTACCCCTTACAGAAAGAAACTCATGAACAACTGCATTCAAGTATGGAGGTTATATCAAACGCTCCTCTCGTTGAAGTAATTAATAGCATTTGATGAATCCAAACCATATGGAATGAAGTTGTATGATGTTAAGATTAATTCCTGGAGATATAGATTCAGTGCTCCTGGCAAGGAGCCCGGCCTACAAAACTTTGCCTATATATATATATATATATATTTCATGTTATTTTTGGCCTTAAAAAGAGTCCAAAAACACTTAAAAACATGCTCAAAACTATCTAAAATAGGCTCAAATAACCAAATCAGACCCAAAAAATCCATACCTAAAAAGCAGTTATGTGGTGCAATTTTTGAACTTCAAATAACTGCCTAAAGTGGAGCGGTTACGATTATAAAAATCTAATAACTACCTGAAGTGGTTATAGTTGCAATTAGAGACAATAATCACTAACCGCTAACCGTAACCACTTGTACACCCCTAACCAAGGAGGCAATGCCTATAACTAATGTGCAGTTTTGTCCATGTCCCTCGATTTTGAACATCCTTAGATTTTTATAAACCGCTACTTTCAAATTTTATGATGGATAGCATTACCACCTCATTTTTCTTCTTATTGACCTTTCTTAACTGTTTTTGTTTTTTATTTTTGTTAACATTATTATTTATTTTTGTTCTTTTTACTGCTTTCTGGTTTACTTGTTTGTTTCCTATATATTATTGTCTTATCTATTAAAATGAGTAATGCTGCATATCACACAAACATCCCACGAATATTTCACAAAATTGATATGGCATGTTAAATCCCGTGACGTAAGCTTTGTGGGATGTTTCGCATTGTTCATCAACAAAATAAATTAACAAAAACAAAACTTTAGCATTACTATGACCTTTATGTGAAATAGGCCCAAGCCCAAGTTGAAAAAGATTCATGGGCTTGGCATGGCTTTAAAACCTTATTTCAATTATTGCGAGGTGAAGTTTTTTTTTTTAATAAGTTACTGGGATGTGAAGTTAGTTTAAAAGATAATTGCACCGTTGGTCTCTGTGGTATGTCATAATTATTTTTCACTCCTTATGGTTTAAAAAGTTCATGAGAGGTCACTGTGGTATGCAATAATTACGTTTTACTCCCTGAGTCGATTTTCCGTTCACCATTTTGACGGAATCTGTTAACCTTACACGTCAGCGTCACGTACACGTGTCCATTTGAATAAAAAAAATATAAATTTATTAAAAAATAAATAAATAAACTTAATTTTTTTTTAAAAAAAAAAAGAAGAAGAAAAATGGGCAGCCACCCCCCTCCACCTCTAGGGGTGGCTTGGCCACCCTAAGCCTGCTTTTTTTTTTCTTTTTTTCTTTTTTTCTTTTTTTTTTTTATAAAAAAAATAAGTTTATTTATTTTTTAATAAATTTATATTTTTTTTATAAGATGGACACATGTTGCCAATAAGATGGCGACACGTGTCGCTGACGTGTAGGGCTAACAGATTCCGTCAAAATTGTGGACAGAAAATCGATCCAGGAAGTAAAACGTAATTATTGCATACCACAGGGACCTTTCATAAACTTTTTAAACCATAGGGAGTGAAATATAATTATGACATACAACATGGACTAACTGTGCAATTATCTCTTAGATTAATTAAGATCGTGACATTGACGCCAATTTAACCCCCCACTTTTCCGTTAAATCACTTTCTCCTCCCCAAATCCGAAAAACATAATTAAACAAAATGTCATGGCTCGCTCGTTCTCTCGCCAACTCCCTTCGACTCGACGACGATAACGACGACGACGATGAAGACAACGACGTCGTACCCTCCCACCCTCACCACCCAGACTCAGCACCATCTTTACCCACCGAACAAGTACGCCACAACCTCCACCAACAACAAAACGAACCCGAAGACAGTGATTGGCAATCAGAAGAGGCCCATTCCCAGGGCGTCAAAGACGACCTCTCCGAACTCAAACAAACCCTGACGCGCCAGCTCTGGGGCGTGGCCTCCTTTCTCGCGCCCGCTCCTTCCTCGGAACCCTCCACGCCCTCGCATTTCCCCCAATCTGACCCGTTCGATCAGTCCGCGTCTTCCGGGGGCGAAGAGGAGCCGTCGGAATATAAGTTCTCCGGGATCCGGAGCGACATCGTGGAGATCTCAAAGATGGCGTCGAATGAGGAGCTACTGGAGGCGCGTGGTCTGGGAGGAGCCGTGGGGATCACGGACGAGGTGTTGGCGTTCGCGAGGAACATCGCGATGCATCCCGAGACGTGGTTGGATTTTCCGCTTGATGAGGAGGAGGACTTGGATGGTATGTGCGTCTCTTTTTCTATGATCGCCTTTTGTTTTCAATGTGGTCTTTTACGCTTTTGGATTTGTGGAATATGATGCATTTGCTTCCTTGGATTAGAAATTGGGGCTTTGAATTGTTAATTCATTGTTCGGTAGCTCATATTAAACTGCCAAATCCTATGTCTTCCCAAATGTACCTTATGTGCCACCATTGGCCATGTCTAGGAGATTGGGCCTTTGAGATGAGAATGATGCCTTGATGAAATCTTAAGTTACCAAGACGGTTGATTATTAGGCTTTCATGTTTTTGATGTGAAGTTACATTTGGTTTTCAGTATTCTGTAAAGACATTTATGAAGCAGATGGCTGGATCGCTTCATTATGACTTCAGCCAACGTGAAACTAAGTGTCTTATTTTAAACTTGACCTTGACTTTTGTATAATTATTGCTATAATAAAGGAAAAGCAAAGCATAATTCATATACTTGAATAGGGAATAGGATCCTCTCCATTTCATTGTTACGATTTAAAGTTCATGGATATAATGGTGTATATAAAGTCAATGTTGACACGTTTTTTAAAAAATTTAAATAATATGGAATCATATACACCATTAGATATACCAACTTTAAATCCCGACTATGAAATGGAGAGGATCCTTGTCCATTGAGTAGTTTGTAGGTTTTTTCTTGGTTATCATTGCATTGACAATTTCCTGAAGATACCGCCAATACTTTGTTATTCTGTAGTTTGGGCTGGTAGTTAAGCAGTCAAATGTGGTGGAATCTTGTACTTTTAAACACCAAGAATCCTTGCATCCATTTGCAGTCTTGATTTGAGACCCATTTTTGTTTCCTTTTATGGAAGATCGCAATTTGTAGAGTTGTACAGATTGGTTCTGGTATAAAACATAGCATAACTGCCCTTTATCTTTTCTGAAGAAAAAATTTCCATTCTTGCATATCTCAGTCTCTGTCTCTCCTCCAAAATTTTCCTCCCTCCATTCCAAAATAGATGGGATGATTGCAAATCACACCATTTTAATGAAACAAAATAATCATAATAATCTTACTAGAATATCTTTAGTTAAGCCTAGAAAAAGCATCCTTGTTATCATTATTCTCTCTTTCTTCGATCGACTATACTCCGTTTCGGCTCGACATGGAGAGGGCGACAGGTTAGTGTGGAATCCCTCTAAAAAAGGTTTATTTGAGTTGAGATTCTTCTATGAAGAGCTTATTAGGAAAGATGACCCATCTTTTCCCTCTTTTCCCTGGAAGAATATATGGCGTGTTAAGGCTCCAACAAGGGTGGCTTTCTTCGTTTGGTCAGCTGCTTTGGGCAAAATATTGATGCATGATAACTTGCGTAAGAGAAATGTTATAGTGATTGAGTGGTGTTGTTTGTGCAAGAAGAGTGGGGAGTCTATTGATCATTTGTTGCTTCATTGCGAAATCACACGGGATCTTTGGAGCTACATTCTTACTTTATTTGGGGTAGAGTGGTTTATGCCACGATCGGTATTGGAGTTGTTGAATAGTTGGGGGCCGGCGATAGGGTGTGCTCGTGCTAAAGAAGCTTGGCGGTTAGCTCCTCTGTGCTTATTGTGGTGTATTTGGAGGGAGCAGAATGCGCGGCTCTTTGAAGATGTAGAGACATCTATGGTGGAGCTACGGAAGCGGTTGCTCAATACGTTATATATTTGGATAGCGTCCCATCATAGTTTGAATGTGTTTACTTATGTAGACTTTTTAAAATTATTCTATGTCCGTCCCTTTTAGGGGTTCTCTTGTATACTTCCCGTTTATAAGGGTTGCGCCCCTCTGCACTTTTTTATAAATTTCAATTACTGATCAAAAAAAAAAAAAAAAATTAGAAAAGGTGGATTCAAATTTGAGGATGAATGAGAAGTTAGATGGATAAATGCTTTCATTTTTTGAAACTCCCATATATTTTGGGACAACCAAAAGAAAAGAAAAGAAAGCACCCCATCTATTTTGGGATGGAAGAAGGTGGCTTAAGATTTGGCATATCCTTTGCTCAGGGCATCGGAGGTTATGAATGAGTGCTTGCTAAAATTTAGAACAATGAATGGTGAAGGACTGTTAAGAAGGCCTTAGATTACATAAGGCAGAAAAATTATTATGCTTTCCTGTATTTCCTGTAATCAGCTGCGCTGCTCCATTTCAGTTGCTTTAGTGATAACTGTTTTAAGTGTATGCTTTGATAATTCATGCTAGATTCTGACAGCTGTCTTTTCCTTGTTATAGATTTTGACATGTCTGATGCCCAACAAGAGCATACTTTGGCTATCCAACATCTTGCTCCCAGATTAGCTGCCCTGAGAATTGAACTTTGTCCTTGCCATATGACTGAAAGTTACTTTTGGAAAGTCTATTTTGTGCTTCTGCACTCTAGACTCAAAAAACATGATGCAGATAACTTGTCTACGCCCCAGGTAAATTGTTTTGTTTTATTTACTATTTTAGATGAGGCCCCAATAAGTTCCTACTTCCATATGACTTTGTTGTTATTTTTGCATGTTAGATGCACATATCTTATTAATGGGTGAGTATTATGATTATGAGCACCTGGTCAGTTGATCAAATTTTTATGCTAATATTTTCAATATATTTTATTTTGTGTTTTATTATATTTTATTTTATCTTGTTTTAATTCTGTAGATGACAACATGAATGGTCCACTTCAGTCACTACAGACTGAGAATCAGTTGATGGCATTTATTTATAATCTCTACTACATAGTAGACCAGAGATTGAAGTCCTACCTAGATGTAGAGTTTTGTCTTCCCAAAGTATGTCTAGTTTGTAAATGTAAAATAGTTTCAGATGAAGTTGGGACTGTAGTACAATCTCTCATTCTTAGGCACCAGTGATTGCTCTTTAACTTTTATGAATGGAGTTCACTAAACCCATTTCTTCTGACCTCTCTAGGCTTCTGTTCATGGGCATTATATATGCATCCTCTGCTTTGTAAACTCCAATTTAAGCTATAGTGGGCCTTATAAGATTGTAACAAATGAATGATCTCTCTTAAGATTTAGAAGGAAAAAAGATTTTGTATGTTTTTAAGGGGACTTTATTTGCATATGTTCCTGTATGTTGTGTGCATGGTTTGGTAGTTGCATGTGTAATTACCAATATGTAGGTTTAATAAGAGGATCATAGAAGCAGTCTCCGTATTAGAGCTTGTTTTTCATGAAATATTACTACAATAAATTGGTTCGTAAGTACTTCACAATTTCTTGTTAGGATCAGTCATCATTATTATACTTCAAATGTTAAGTCTGATACTTTGATCTTAGAATATTTGCCTGGTGTGATCAATTTACATGTATACACATACTTATCAAAAGACATTTACATGTATACACACATAACTATATTATAGTACAAGTATACTGTGATGTTCTGTTCTGTGTTGTATAGATTAAATAAGCACATATACTGATTCTTGCAATATATAAGCGCTCCCATCGGGGGTGGGAGGAGTATACTGTGATGTAATTTGGTGATTGTGTGTATAGCAGCTTGGTAAATTGCTTTGCATAAAATTGTCTTTAATTTTTTCATGGATGTTGTAAGTTTTGCGTGCTTGTCAAATGAATTTTGTTGAAGTATGAATTGCTTAACTTATGTTATTATTCCTTTTTTTTTTCTCCCCTGATAGTTCTCCAGGTCAGTGTCTAATTTGTTGTGTGTTTTGGGTGGTCCATCTATAAGTTTGTAAGATACCTATTTTCTTATTCCTCGCTATTGTGTTGAAATGTTATAGCAATCTTGACATGATAAATTTTGGTTCTATTGGCATCAGCATAATATTTTGAGTTACAATGATTTAACCTATTTCTTGCAGGTAGTGGCTGCCAGAGCAATGTGGATGCAGGAGCTACAAAAGCAAACAAAGGCAGAGACTGACTGGTTGGCAAGAAGCCAATCCTATTCGAAAAACAGTGCTAATATACTGGAGGAAGATATTGAACCTATGCCACGGGGGACATTTTCATTTGAACCTAGTAGCTCCTCCGTGGCTACAGATTTCGAGACTGAGAAGCACCTGGTTGAAAGTAACGAGCTGCAATTTATTGATAAGTCTGTTATTGAAGAGAGGCCAGTAATTAAGACTGCGAATAAGGATTCTAAACTAGTGGTTCAGAATTATGAAGACGATGAGGATGACTGGCCTGAGGATGATTCAGAGTTAGGTAGGTGTAGTGGAGCTGCCATTTATGTGGGGAATGGAGAAGACATATCTTTCAGCGATCTGGAGGATGATGAGGATTGCAGTGTACCCATAAAGTCCAAGATAGTAGTTTCAAAGGGGTAGGAATTTTCGAGGAAAGTCCATGATTTGCGCATAAGCTTTGCCTATTGGACAAAACATGGAACTGGAGAGGCGGCTTCCTATATGAAAATTCCTCACGTGGCCCAAGACCGGACATGGTTCAAGCATATGGTGATGGTGTCATATGAGCTTTTTGTACATAGTGATTGATAATCTGTTTGATTGGTTTGTGTGAGAATTATAACAAACGCATTCGAGTGATTCAGCAAAGCAGAAAGCTGTTGTCATTGATGAACCATTTTTCTGAAGACAAAACGTGCGAGGACTCCAGTTAGTTAAGCGTGGAAGCAATGAATTGTTCCACGTCTGTTGCGATGTACAAAAAGCCTCATCTTAAATTGCGAGGCTGTGATTTTTGCTTCTCTGTATTTTTTTTATTTTTTTATATAAACTATATTTGAAGCGTTCAAATACAACCAAAAAGGTGTTGGTTTGGTGCTTGTTTGTAACCATAGAAAAGTGAATCTTTTGCGTAAAATATAGAAAAGACGTTTCATCCCATGGTACACTTTTTTCTTTAACTTTTGTTTTGGGCAAATGTAAAGCAACAACTAGAAAAAAGTAAACAATAGAAACGAGTGAGAATCCTTATGATTTAAGTTGAACACATTACAAGGGTAAATAATAGGTTTTTTTTATCGAGTTCGCCACGGAAAATGATTTGAATGAATCGGGCAAGGCGATTCGCCATAGAGAAGTGACAGTTGAGAAACAAGTGTTCCTAGGACTCTCCCTCTAAATGAAAGATTTCTTCTTAAAGCTGAATGAATCCTCCTAGTTTGGCCCTCACATGGAGGGAGTTCCAATTAAGCGATCTTCCAGATGAGTAATTTGAGTCTTTCATGGATCTTAAACTTCCACAGTTTATCCCAAACCTTTGGATCAAGAGGGTCATTGTCAAGGAGATTTTCCTGTTAATCTTGAAGCAAGAGCCTTTCTTAATGCCAAGCATCTTCCTTTAGTTTGGGGTCCAAATAAAGTGTGTTAACGTTATATCTAGAAACGCGCAGGAGGTTTTAGGAAGGAGGAAGGTAGACGGCATGCTAGTGGCCGGCAACCGATCTGACGAGGGACGAGGGTAGTTCTACTTGCCTGAGATAAAGCCTTTGTACAACTTCAAAACTATCCATGTTTTCGTGTTGCTGTCATGCTGCAAAAACTTGGATAACAATTGAACTTTCAAAAATATTGGCATGGTGTCAGCAGCATGAGGTTAAAAAAGGGCTCTAAATATTATTATTCAGTAAGAACAAAATAAACCTTTTCAAGTAAGACACCATCCAACAGCAATCACGAATTCTTTTCCTTGCATGGCCTCTCCCTCCACCGTCTTTCTACCGCACATCCCTCTACCAGAGCTTTGATAATCTATGTTTTTTTTTTTTGTCACTTCTAGACCCCTTACGTTAAGTTTCCCTCTTTTTGCCATGGAGACAGTAAGAACTATTATTCATTGCACATCATTTGTCGAGCACCTCTTACATAGAAGGAAGCTCATCTACAATAGTTCTAGTTCAATTGACATCAGTGCAATCTTTCCCTGCCATGACATTCAAGATATCTTGTTTCTATTGCAAGCGTCACCTAAAGTGAACTCACTTGTGAACTGCTTCAAAAATTGTTGTTCTTGATGACCTTTTTTTTTTTGGCGCTCAGACAAAAAGCATTATGCAGGGTCCAATTTTTGGCCCATTTTCAGTTTATTTTATGATTTTTTTTTTTTTTTTTTGTGACACGAAATTGATTTGTTTTGAGGCTTTTGATGTTAGGACACTGACCCCCTAGTTTTTTTTTTTTTTTTTTTTTTTTTGAGTCCACCCCCTAATTTTATCTTACCTTTAAAACAAAGTAAAAACTCATATGGCATATGAGTCATATGACCTAGGACCTTTATTCAATTGGACCAAAAAAAAAAAATCTTTACCCAGACAAGAAAATTCCTTGTCCAAAAAAGCTATATCACTGTATAGGGATAACAACTTCTTAGGATATCGGTATCCGAATCAATCCGATATCCACGTTTACCGCACAATCTTTAAACTCTTTTAAGTGTTAAAGACTTCAAGCCACCCTCCGCACAAAATGCAATTCGCGCCGATGAGAGTGCAGGGTCAACCGGTCAAGTAAAGGCAACTATATAAATCTGTTTAGCCAATCAACGCATTTCCCAACAAATATCAGGGACGACTTGCAAGTTGTAAGGCTGACTCTCTTTCTCTCTCTTTCTCTTCCTTCTCTGCAACTTCATTTTCGCCAGCGCCTCTCTGTTTCGTCCTCTTCGTCCAGTTTTCGCAATTCCCATTTTATAATGTTCGATTAAATTAGAAAAAGAAAAGAAAAAATGTCTTTGATTAGATAATCTTGTCCATTTTCCTTCACAACTCAATCGCTATTCCTCGATCCTCGATCCTCGAAACCCCACCCCCCCCTTTTTTTTTTTTTTTGGGGGGGGGTTTTGGTTATATCAAGCCCTAGGGTTTCGAATTTGTAAGCGCTAGGGTTTTGATTGGTCGCCGGGTCGGATATGGATATTGAATTCGTGAAGACGGGCTTGAATTTTTCTCAGAGGAGAAAGAAATGGATAATTCTGCTTGCCGCGTTCGGCGTCTCTGGTTACGGTGCTTACAAGGTCTATCATTTGCCCTCTGTGGCCAATAAGAGGAAGAGGTTGATGAAGCTCTTTCGAGCCCTAGTTTCCGTGGCCGAAATGGTATCCGATTCCGCGGAGACGATCGGTGTTGTCTCCAGGGACTTGAAGGAGTTTCTCCGATCCGATTCGGACCAAATTCCCAATAGTCTGAAGCAGATTTCGAAAATTGCACGGTCGGAGGAGTTCTCAGGGTCGTTGGTTAGGGTTACGGAAGCTTTGACGGTTGGGATTTTGCGGGGGTATAATTCCGAGACGAGGATTGAGGAAGGGTCCGAAACGGTTTCGGGGAATTCAGGCTTTTCTCATAGTGTAATGGAGAAGCTTTTTTCTACGGCTGGGACTGGCTTTGTTTCGGTTGTGGTTGGAAGCTTTGCGAGAAACTTGGTTTTGGGATTTTACTCCAATGGTGGATCCGTGGATGGTTCAAGCGTGTCCCAGTGCAGTTCGAGTTTGTCGGACGAGCCCAGATGGGTCAATGTGGTTTGCAATGATAAGTGCAAAGAACTCATAGCGAATAGCATTCAAGTTTTTGTAAGCACGGCAGTTGCAGTGTATCTGGACAAAACGATGGATATCAATGTGTATGAGGAGATGTTTAGTGGATTAACTAACCCCAAGCATGAAAACAAAGTGAGGGACATTCTGGTTAGTGTTTGTAATGGTGCTGTGGAAACACTTGTGAGAACATCTCACCAAGTATTGACGAGTTGGAATTCGAGTTCGCACTCAGATTCGAATTCTTCTTGCTCAATTGTTGATGAGAGTGAACGTCCAAGTGCCACCAAAGATGGGTGTTTTGAGCGAGAAGCCTCTTCGAAGCTGAAAGAGGGGAATTTATTTGATGGATTTCGGGATAGTGGGTGGCTTGGCAAGGTTTCATCTACATTGGCAGTGCCGAACAATAGGAAGTTTGTGCTTGATGTGACCGGGAGGGTAACATTTGAAACGGTGAGATCCGTTGTGCAGTTTCTGTTGTGGAAGCTATTAGATGGCTTGAAAAGAAGTCTTAATGTAGTTCGTGGGCAGGCTGTGGACAGAGGATTGGAAGTTATCAGATATTTCAGTGCAAAGTCTTCTGTTATTGTTACCATATGTCTTGCTTTGTATCTACATGTTCTTGGCGGTACCAGGGTTCTCATGCCTGCTTAATTTGACGGGGTTCTCCCTCCCTTATTAAGTATGCTAAGAGTGCTCCTCATTACAGATAGGTTTTGTATGTATATCTTTGTTTCTGTTAGTTGAAATGCAGAGGTGGTTTCAGCTACTTCATTTTGATTGATAGATTTATTCTTTTCTTTCCTCTTATTTTACCTCTTTGAGTTGGCATCCATATATGTATGCGTAAAGTGCTTTGAAACTAAAAGGAAGCTTTATTTTGGGTTTTTTATTATTTTTTTTGGGGGGGGAGTGGATGTCCTCCCCAATTTGATAATCCTGTGGCATTATTTTTTTGAAGGAATGGTGCTAAATTGCTTTAGTATTAAAGAAGTATCGAGTAGTGGCAGACTTGCTTCCTAGGTCTGACTTGCCAAAACCTTTCTTCTACATCAATTTACTAAACAATGCCTTTTGTGGTTCATTGTTGGGATGACCTCTTTTTTCTCTATAACAAAGGAGTATCAGCGGGATTTCTTGTCTGATCATACTTTGCTGAATGTTATAGTAGCAGGGTGGTTGGAATTAGAATACAAGTGGTAATTGTTTTCTATGATTTAGGATACATTACTGGAACAGAATGTGATCTACATGCTGATACTATCTTCCTCGCCAAAAATTAGGGTTTGGGGTGCTTGAAGAAGCATTTTTGAAAATATTTTATGGTTAAGATCAATTTTAAAAGTTCATTACTTTCCAATGAATCTTGAGTTTCTCTGTCATAATTTATTCTGATGCGGGACAACACTAGATTGAGAAGAGAGTAAGAAGAGAGAAGAAGAAGCTGATAAGAGAAATAAGAGAGAATAAGAGGAGGGAGACGACAAACAGTCTTTCACTTTTCTTAATTCATCATAAACTCTATTTGCGCACAGCATACTCCTAGTATGATTCAATCTCTTAAGAATCCTAGTGAGTGTGCTGATAGACTTCCGGTTGATCAAACCTCCTAGTGAGTGTTGATAACACAACCGATTGATAAGGATAAGATTATCTAGAGGAGATTTACTTGTAATTAGATTTCTATCTAAGAGTTTGAGTTAGATTAGAATACTATAAGCTAAGGCTTATTATGTAAACAATACTACCTTGTATGTTCTATATATAATCTCATACACGCTCACTAGATGAGCAAGCTTGAAAGCCAATATACTCTGAAATTCTACATGGTATCAGAGCTTCTATAGACTCACGTCTCCAAATATTTTTTTTTTTTCCGGTTAGTATGTCTGACTCCTCAGATTCCTCCTCCAAGTCCTCTTCATCCAACGTTCTCTTCACCGTCCCAAATATGAACCATACCTTGAATATCAAGCTGTCCAACAGCAACTTTCCTAGCTGGCGAACTCAGATTTTGGCCTTTGTTAAAGCCAATGATGCGTATGGCTTCCTGGATGGTACAACTCCACCTCCAGCCCAGACCATCCCGAATACTAGCACCACTCCTGGTGCCCCTGCCACCATGGCTAATCCCGATTTCCTTCTCTGGTGTCAACGTGACCAGATGCTGCTCAGCGTGTTGATCTCCACGCTCACTGAACCATTAGTCGTTCATGCCGTCGGTTCAGCCACTGCTCATCAACTTTGGACGACTCTTGTCTCCATGTTTGCTTCCCAAGCTCGTTCACGGGTTATGCAGATTCACTATCGCCTTGCTACAGCCAAGAAAGGTAGCTCTTCTATCACAGAGTATTTTCAATCCTTTAAAGCCATGTGTGATAATCTTGCTGCTGCCGGACAGCAACTCAATGACTTTGAAAGCACCTCCTACCTTCTTGCTGGTCTCGGATCTGAGTATGATCCCTTTGTCACATCCATCACCACTCGGTTGGATCCTCTCTCCTTAGATGATATTTATGGTCATCTCCTTGCTCACGAGATGAGGATAGAGCACAATCTTTCCCCCACTGAGGTTTCCCCTCCAATGGCTAATATTTCTACTCGGGCTCCCATGAATCGTGGGAGAGGATATCGTGGTCGAGGTCGCACCACGTATAGAGGCAGAGGACAGTCTCCTGGTGGCCGAGGTAGAGGTCATTATTTCTCCCAAGACTCTACTGCTCCTTCTCGGCCAATCTGCCAACTCTGTGGCAAGATTGGGCACACTGCTCCAAGATGTTATCAACGCCCGGACCCTGCTCTGGCTGCTCCTTCTCCTCCAGCATACTCAAATGCTCAGGCTTATTACTCCTCCCCTTCCCTGCCTCCTGAAGAAAATTGGTATCCGGATACAGCTGCCACACATCACATGACAAATAATTTTCAGAATCTGAATCTCTCAGCAGATGAGTACACTGGCCAAGATCAGATTCGCATAGGGAATGGTACAGGTTTGCCGATTTTACATTCTGGTTCTGCCTCCTTTTCTCTCTCTAATCGTCCATTCCTATTGCAGAAATTACTTCATGTTCCTACTATATGCAAAAATCTCCTTTCAGTTCAACAATTTGCTCTTGCAAATTCTGTTTTCTTTGAATTTCACTCTTCTCATTTTATTATCAAGGATTGCAAGACCAAACGTCCACTCCACCAAGGTCCACTTAACAATGGCCTCTATCAACTCTTCCCTTCGAAAGTGCCCACATCTCCATCCCAAGCATTCGTTGGTGAGAGGACTACATCAAATTGTTGGCATAAACGTTTGGGTCATCCGGCTCTTCGAACTGTCAACCTAGTTCTTTCCAAATTTCAGCTTCCAGTTTCAACAAATAAGGCACATGCGCCATGCCCCACCTGTCCACAGGCCAAGGGTCATCAATTGCCCTTTTCTCGTTCTACTACTACTATTTGTAATCCCTTAGAATTGGTTTATTCCGATGTTTGGGGCCCTGCCCCACATCTTTCAATAAATGGAAATCGTTTTTATGTTTCATTTGTGGATGCTTTTAGTAGATTTACTTGGGTGTATCCTATCTCTTCTAAATCTGATGTCATGTCTGTTTTCCTAAAGTTTCAAACTATGGTTGAACGCCTCCTCAACACCAAAATTAAAAGTGTCCAATCTGATTGGGGTGGCGAATATCGTAATCTCAACAAATATTTTCAAACAATTGGTATTAATCATCGTGTGTCCTGCCCTCACACTCATCAACAACAAGGGTGTGTTGAGCGGAAACATCGTCATCTCATTGATACAACCCTAGCCCTTCTTGCTGATAGCTCCCTTCCAAAGAAATATTGGGATGAAGCTTGTTTAACTTCTTGCTACTTAATAAATAGGTTACCAACCCCCTTGCTTGGAAATATTTCTCCTTTTCAAAAACTTTTCTCTCAAACTCCTGATTATCAATTTCTAAAGGTGTTTGGTTGTGCTTGTTTTCCTAATCTTAGACCATATAACTCTCACAAATTCTCTCTTCGATCTAAACCCTGTGTGTTCTTGGGTTATAGCTCTCACCATAAAGGCTATAAATGTTTTCATCCCGAAACTGGTCGTGTTTTTGTTTCTCGAGATGTTATCTTCCATGAGGAAGTGTTTCCTTTCTCTCACGCCAAACACAATTCAGAATCCTCCCCAACAGTATCCTCTTCCTCAAATTCCGTCTCTGTTTCTCTTCCATTCTCTCCTACCCGAGAGGTAGTTCCTACTTTCCCCAGCACCTTTCCTTCAATCCCCGTGTCACCCACCTCCCCTGCCACTCTTTCTTCTTCTACTACTCCTAGTCCCTCTTCTGCAGAACCAGCTGTTACATCAGCATTGCCTCCTTCCCGTATTCACCCTATGCGAACTAGATCTCAAAACAATGTTCGCCTAATTCGACAACTCACTGATGGGACTGTTAGATACCCTCTACCACGAGCCTTACTTGCCGAATCAGCACTTATAGAGCCCACATGCTTCTCTACTGCTGTCAAGGTTCGTGAATGGCGGACTGCTATGCAGGTTGAGTTTAATGCTTTACTTAAAAATCAAACTTGGTCTCTTGTCCCTCCTTCAGCAGCCCATAATGTCGTTGGCTGCAAATGGGTTTTTAAGTTAAAGAGAAAGGCTGATGGTACTATAGAACGTCACAAGGCCAGACTGGTTGCTAAGGGGTTCCATCAGCATGCCGGGATAGATTATGGGGAGACTTTTAGCCCTGTGGTTAAACCAACAACAATTCGAACTGTTTTGTCCATTGCTTACTCTGCAGGCTGGTCTATGCAGCAAATAGACATCCAAAATGCCTTTCTACATGGACTCTTGAATGAAGATGTCTATATGGCACAGCCACCGGGTTTCATTCACTCCTCCTATCCTCATCATGTGTGCAAGTTGCAAAAGGCCATCTATGGTCTGAAACAGGCACCTCGGGCATGGTTTTCTCGTCTCAGTGGGAAACTTCTTCAGCTCGGTTTTGTTGGTTCCAAGGCTGATTCCTCTTTGTTCATCTATCGTACAACAGCTATAACTATGTTCTTACTCATTTATGTTGATGATATTATCATTGTTTCTTCAGTTTCTGCTGCTATTACTGAACTTTTACAGCTACTCGGCACTGACTTTGCGGTTAAAGACTTGGGATCATTACACTATTTTCTTGGCATTGAGGTTATACCCGTGAAGGATGGTCTTCTTCTCTCCCAACAGAAGTACATTCGGGATCTACTAAACAAAACCAATATGGCAGATGCAAAACCGGTTAGTTCTCCAATGTCTTCTTCCTCAGCCTTGTCTGCATTCACGGGTGACCCTATGGAAGATCCCTCTTTATATCGCAGCACAGTTGGTTCTCTGTAGTACTTATCTCTCACACGTCCAGACTTGGCGTTTGCTGTCAATCGGGTTTGTCAATTCATGCATCGCCCAACAAAGCTTCATTGGCAAGCCGTCAAGCGAATTCTTAGATACCTAAAGCATTCCATCACTCATGGTCTGTTGCTGCACAAGAACTCTTCCACCTCTATTCAAGCTTACTCGGATGCTGATTGGGCGGGATGCCCTGATGACCGACGCTCTACAGGAGCCTACTGTGTTTTCCTTGGCAACAACTTGATCTCTTGGAGCTCTAAAAAGCAACCAACCGTGTCTAGGTCTTCCACAGAGGCTGAATACAAGTCTGTTGCCAATACTGCCGCAGAATTACTTTGGCTTTGTTCTCTTCTCCAAGAACTTGGTGTTTCACGACCTAATCCACCAAAACTTTGGTGCGACAACATTGGGGCCACTTACTTATCGGTCAATCCCGTGTTCCACGCAAGGACGAAACATGTGGCCATTGATTTTCATTTTGTTCGGGAGTTAATTGCTTCCAAGTTCTTAGAAATTCACTTTGTTCCAAGTTCTGATCAGATTGCGGATGTGCTCACCAAGCCTCTTGTTTCGAAGCATTTCCAACTCCTTTGCTCCAAGCTCAACGTTCGTTCACTCCCGCTGCACTTGAGGGAGGATATTAGCGCACAGCATACTCCTAGTATGATTCAATCTCTTAAGAATCCTAGTGAGTGTGCTGATAGACTTCCGGTTGATCAAACCTCCTAGTGAGTGTTGATAACACAACCGATTGATAAGGATAAGATTATCTAGAGGAGATTTACTTGTAATTAGATTTCTATCTAAGAGTTTGTGTTAGATTAGAATACGATTTATTTGTAACTAGATTTCTATCTAAGAGTTTGAGTTAGATTAGAATACTATAAGCTAAGGCTTATTATGTAAACAATACTACCTTGTATGTTCTATATATAATCTCATACACGCTCACTAGATGAGCAAGCTTGAAAGCCAATATACTCTGAAATTCTACAAACTCAAAATTAGTTTTAAATAGACTACGAATAAACCCTAACCCTAACTCTAATCATACTTGGGCTACAACCAGTCTGAAAAATAAACAATAAAACAACTAAAAGGCAAACTAATAAAAGCCCAATAATAATCCAGCCCTCAATCACCCAACCACAAGGTCGTCGGCTGGGCATCCTCTGATGTTGACTTCCATACACAGGTGATATGTGGCTTGTGTTTGGTGTCCCCATCATTTTCTAGATTGAGCATGTTTGTTCAGTTTTCTATTTGTCTGCTGCTTGCATTTAATCTATGAGTCATAACTAGTTTACTCTTCTTTGAGCCCTTTTTTCTCTTTGCCCGATAATTTTAGTAAAGCTAATTTTTCTCTCATCTCCTTAGCCCTTATTCATAAATATGATTGAATGTTAGCGAATCAAATCTTCTCATATGTCTACGAGTGGGACAAATAGTAAATTTTGAAAGAACTTATTGTAAACCTCTTTCAGATATGGGTTGGAAGGGCAATGGGATCCCCAATAGCTGGAGATGAGATAAACATTTTCAAAATTTTGTGACATTTTTTTTCATCAGTAGAGTATTACTGTCAACACTTGTTGACAGATTTAGCGGCAAGAACATCATGAAGTATGCTGCATCTTATGTGACTGATGCAGTTACTCTATAACTGGGATTGCAATTTGTCTAGCATCCTTCTTTGTTTTGGTTGCTTTTGGCTGCTGCTGGTTCTGGTTTTATCATTATTGCTTCACTTTATATTAGTTTACGGTTTACAACTATATATGTTTGTATATCACGGGATGGGATTCCTCTTGCTACTAGCTCCCACTATAATTACAGAGTTAGCCTTATACTTTGGTTTTAAAGCACAACTAGATTGACATACTAGCGAATCCCTAATTTTGTTTTCCAAAATGTTGTTTTCATTTAGATTTAGGTTCAGTAATTTATTCATGGTGGCAATATCAACATATTTTCATAGGAAATGCTCAACAGATGTTAGTGAAACTTCATAATTAATTTTTGAGAATGACAAAAAGTTATGTATGGTCTACTTGATATGCCTCTGTAGGTGTGATATAAATGGGACTGAGGTTTCTAGAAAAGAAAGGCCTTAAAAGATGTAATGAAGAAAAAGGGTAGACTCGAAGTATTTGGGAAAATAAGTATTTTCTTTTCTTTTTCCCCTGTATTTGGGAGAGGATTTTAAAATCTTCTATTGAAGCATTTTCTGGAGAGATTTGTGTGCTGGACTGGTGGGGTTCAAGCTTGGAGCTTTGAGTTTTGAGAAGCTGCTGCTAGAATAGGAAATTGGAGAAATCATTATTGTGGCAATTGAATAGGTTATGAAGCATTCTTAGAGGGCTGTGGTTCTTGTTATCTTTTGGGCCTTGGTTATTTTTTATTCTTAAATTTTATAGCTGGTATATGGTGCAATTAAGATCTGGAGTCCTGTCTGCAGGACGATTCTTTAAGTTGATTTAGTTTTCTTGCTGACATTTTTGTTTAACCGTATAGCTGCCAACTATGTACCACTTTGCTTTGAAGCAAGTATATGCAAGAAACTATGGAGTGGAATAACCATAGTTGGTTCTCTGTGTTGTTGCCTCTTATTGCATAATTGCTGATGAGAATATATAGGGTTTCAATCAGGAATCACTTTGAAGCATTAAAGCAAGAGAAATTTCGAGAATTCGAAGTGGTTGCTGATTGTGAAGTGTAGGTGGGAATTGGAGGATTCAAAGTGGTTGCTGTTATCACTGGTTTTTAAATGTGGGGTGCACTGTTATCTGATTGTGGCAACCGCGTTTGGGAAAGTTTATTAAATTTGGCTGTGCCCTCTTCAGTCAGTAGAGGTAATTCTTTTCAACAATGAACCCTTAAATAATTTTTTTTTTTTAGAATTTCTTGATTTGTGTTCTTCTGTTTATTGATTGGGTGCTTCTCTTGTGAACTCCTCGTATACTTGGGTTATGTCCCCCTGCTCTTATTTATGAGATTTGAATTACTTTTTTTTTAAAAAAAACCTTTAAATAAAGTTTGTAACTGCATTTGATGCAATCCAGGGGCCAGATCTAATTTCTTGTCTTGTTGCTGTAAAGCTTTCCTTGGCCGAGATGTCTCTATCATTTTATCTTTTCTAGCTATCTTATGTATGTAAAGCGTGATGCTTTTCCATTGTCTTTTGTATACACAAACCATAAATTGTACTTTGTTAGATTCCTAGGCATGCTAACTGTTGCTTGTTTTATTTTCTTGTAGTCCACTTTGAAGTTAAATTGTCATTGTCGGGGGACACTGATTAGGCTTGTTCATTGAGTGAAGGACTGAAAGGCTATCATTATGTCTAAATTATTGGGCTATCTTGATCTAATGAAACATGATTAAACATGATGCCAATGCATGTTTAGAATCTAATTCTTTGAAAGAGAGAGGAATGGGATTATTTCAAACCAGTTATAATTTTAACATGAGCAGAGGTAAGACTTCTGATGCATGAAAGTGGCTATATGGATTGCTGAGTCTGAGTGGGAAGGTCCTGAATCCTGAATGGTTTGATTTAACTACTTTAAGTTGAACTAATAGGCGCACTTATTTTGCACACACAAACTGCCACAAAATAGTGACTGATCCTGTTCCCATTACTTGAGCTCACAATGGGAGTTTTAGGTTTAATGATTTTTTTTTTTTTTTTTTGTCAATTCATTATGTTTTGTGATTGACTGTTCATGCTTTATACGTGGTTGCACCTCTTGACCCCATTCAGAAAGAAGTGAATTGTACATATCACATACTTTATCACTCTTGATCCCATCCAGAAAGAAGTGAATTGCACATATCACATATTTTATCCTGTGTATGAATTCATTGAATTGTGCAGTTTGAGTGGGAAGGTCCCGAGTCCTGAAATGGGTTGAATGAACTATTTTAAATTGACCTAATATTACCCACACTTATTCTGCGCACGAACCTGCCATTAAGTAGGTTTCCTGGTAGTGATTGTTCCTGTTCCCATTACTCCAGCAATAAGGGAGAGCAAATATCCTTTGTAACCACCAGTGCATTGTATTCTGCATGTCTTGACAATTCTTGCTTTATAGATGGTTGCACTTAGGGGTGTAAGATGAGCTAGCCACTCGTAAACTCGGCTCGGCCCAGTTAAACTCTATTCGGTCTCAGTTTGATAATAAATGAGTTGTTTGTGAACACAATAATATTTTCGAATGTTAAATGAGACATACTCGTATAAACTCGGCTCGGTTCGGTTTGGATAAGCTCCTATAAAGTATAAACTCATATTAACTTTATTTTTACAATTTTTTTTTTAGTATTATTCTCATTTTGTAAAAAGGACACTTTAAGTAAAATGAAATTTTTTTACTAATACGATAAATATAACTTGAATTATTGTTGTTGTGAGTTTGGTTTTAGAAATTGGTGCGTGCATGAATATGTTTGTGAGTTGGATGTATATATATGTACGCGTGTGCGCGCGTATTTGTGTATTTACATGATTAATTTGCATACATATTACAAAATATACATATAAACTCGAGATTTGATTATTTAAGATTTAAATTCATTTATTTAATTAATTCAAATGATAAAATTTTAATGATAATTAATTAATTTATGATTAATTTGAAATTTTGAAAAGATAAATAATCATAATATTTACTTTATATGGAAAATGAATAAGTTAAGCGAATAAGCTCGAATTTGTTTAGAAAATAAATGAATTAACTTCGAACAAAATATCTTATTTAATAATAAGTTTTTAAAATAAAATTAAATGAGTCGAATTTAAACATTTATGACATGGATTAGGTGGTTAGATTAGATATTCTTGGTTCCGAGGATTGAAGTTGGAGCCATCTAGAATTACAGCATCTCATAAATAAAGTCAGCTCCCCATTAATAGGCGGTAGAGCGGAGATGTTTTTGAAAATTCTGATTTAGACTCTAACCTCGTTAAATAACAGAAATTACCAACCCAATTATAAATTCAGTTGCCATACATTTAAACCAAAATACACAAAAGCATAAAATCAACCCAAATTTTAAAAACTGTTTTGTATTTTTAAATATTTATTAATAATATTTTTTTGAAAAAAGTGTTTTTTTTTATTAAGAAGTAAGTCTTATTAAATTAATCTGCAGAGGCTTCTAATTTCTGAGGCTTTCTCTTTCTCTTATTTTTACTTCTCCCAAAAAATGTCAACTTTAAAATATTCTTAATTTTTTTTTATTACTATTTAAATAAAAAAATTCACTATAATATAAATATTTTTCACTTTTTCATATAAATATTTTTTTATTTTATATCACATCAATCACTTTTTATTACTACTATAAAAAAAAAAATCTCACGCCAAACCGGGCTATTTTAAATTAAACCAAACAGGAATATGTAGGATCCTATACATTTTAAATTAAATAAAGAAGAGTTACTTCTAGGCGAATATTAAGTTTTACAAATTTAATATATATTATTGTCATTTAAAAAAGTTTAAATAATCTAAAATTATTTATTAAATATGAAAACTGTGGTAGTTAAAAATGCATTCATTATTATGTAACGTAAGTGAAGCGGAGGTCTCTAGTTTGAATCTCTTATTTCTCCTCTTGCGTGGACATGTCACAAAAAAAAAAAAAAAAAACAAACAAACAAACGTAAGGGAAAACAGTCATTGTAACTCATAGTTGTCGTCAATAACTCGTGAAAACGACTTGATGACAAATTGTCAAAGCCGTCTTTGACACTGCTTTCATATCGGCACAAAGAGGTCTGGAAATTGGAAGAAGAAGATGATGTAATATAGTTGATTATTATTATCATTCTTCTTCTTCTTCTTCTTATTATTATTTCTAATTAAAAAGGCATGCGAGATTAATTGTAATTATTTTAATCTAGCGTAACCGTATTATCGCATGCTTCAGTCATAAGTAAAGCGGTAAAAATTGTACAAAAATAATCTAAATAATGAATACCGTTAGACACCTTTTTAAATTCGACTGAACTATAGCCTAATATAATTCCATCAGGATATTAGTAAGACTTAAAGACAGCAAATACTAATCAAGTTTAAGAACTTTCATTGCAAGAGTCGAACATTCATCATAATACTTCTTTGTCCAACCACTTAAATTAAAATTATATAAATTATGCTGAGACTGAATCACCACCAAGTGATATAGTTGAATTATTATTTCAAACATGATTTATTGGTGTGGTAATTACAATACAAACCTTTTACCAAGATATGTTGATGATTGCTTCTGCAGACCCGATTTGACGAAAAAAGAAGCGTATTAGTGGCCTTCCCTTTAACATTCCACCTAACTGGAATCTCATTCGCATCCCAACTTGACCTTCTTTTATTTTATTTTATTTATTTATTTATTTATTTGTGTGTGTGAATGGAATGGTCCTTAACCATTTTCAACCATTTTTCTTTTCTTTTACTTTGGTTCTAATATTCTGTGTAAGAGAATTGTGTTCTGATGTCGTACACCTGGAGTTTTGCTTATACGTGTGAGTTGTGACCCAAGGCTGACGTCAAATATATACCTTCTTGATAAACATTTGCAGGAAAATAATTAGACACATATGCTGGTTACATATCTCGGAGACAAATCTGAAAAAATAAAATAAAAATCCCGCATTTTTTGTTATAGAAAAGAAAATGATTCTTCATGGATTAATTTGGTTAATTATTGATTCGTAGCTAGTTGAAAAATGCTGTAAAATTTATTATTCACATAAGTATTTATGTTGCCAATTAAATCATGACCAAATTAAAGTATTTGTAGTGAAGTCGTCAAATGAGACAAATTACTAAAATTATACGATTTTGCTCAAAATCATGTCTCAATGAGCTCGTCGCCTTTATCGTCAAATTGAGGATTGTCATAAACCCTTGTCTGATGAGACGAGGGTTTCGTCAATCGTTTCTTGTTATTTTATAATTTTTTTATTTAATTTTGCGGGAGAAGCTCGTTAGTCATAGAGGTGGAAAGCCAGTTGAGGGCAAAATCGGTCGAGAAGATGCCGGCTGTGCCAAAACCGATTTAGGGCAAAATCAATCGAGAAGATGCTGGCCATGAGGAAAAGCCGGCCATTGAAGAAGTTGGTCATCGTGGAAAAGCCGGTCCCTGTGGATCTAGAAGCAGAAAAGGTTGAGCCTCCACTAGTCGTCGAAGAAGCCAGTTCGCAATGAAAAAGCCAGCCGTCGAGCCTCTCCACAGGTCGTCGAAGAAGCCTGTTCGTGATGAACAGCTGGCCGTCAAGCCTCCACCGGTCGTGAAGTCGTTGATCGTTGACGGTTGGGTCCGGTGGAAGTCGATTCTAGAAGGTCAGAGTCTTTTAGTTGGTTGGTTGGTGGAAAGGTTGATAAAAAAATAGTATTTATTTTAAAGTATATATTATTTAAAAAGTTTGATATTTAGAGTTTTTGAAAACTATGTAACTAAAATAACGAAAGTGTATTTTTAGTCAAAATTTGTTTAAATTTTGACAACTTCACTACAAATGCTCTTAGAGCCCCTTATTTTTCTTAATTTGGCTGAGTGATCATCTAAAGAAAGGTGATTATTTACGTGAAAATTATGTGTTTTAAATATGAGTAATGCTATAAAAAAATTTAAAAATAGGTTAGAATTGCAACTTTAGAATTGTGGAATAAAAGTATACTTTTTAGCACTATTTCTTAAATATCTGAATTGATTTTTTTTTTCTAACAAAAAAAAAAAAACTTTTGGATAGAATAAAAAATTTCATAAAGCTTTGAACAGTGGAAATTCAGGTAACTTCCCATATCAAATAATTAATTGTTGGATATTAATTAAAATATGTCCTATTTATTAACGTAGGTTCGTACAGTGTGCCAGTGCGTCGCTTTTTTCAACACACTGGAATGACGTCATTGACTCAAAAGCACTCAAACCGCGTAGACAGACAACCAGCTCACTGATCGTCGTGTCCCTTGTGGGCAAGAGTACTCCAGACAGAACGCAGTTAGGCATGGCGGCATGGCCCATCTTCTTCTTCATCAAAGCCAAACCAAATTCTCTATTCAATTCTATCGCCAACGAAGTATGGTCCAAGTCCAACTTATTGTACTCTTATTAACAGATCGAGTCAACGCTGCTGTTTGTAGAAAGAAACAACCCAATTCATTCTATTCATCCATCATCTTATATATTAATTATTATAGTTATATATGCACCCTGGCCTTCTTGAAAAGCTCCGATGATTAAACATAATAATTTTATTTTGCAATAGAAGATCTATAGAACTGCTAAAAGATCCAAACCAATTAATCACACAAACACAAGACTTAAATATATATATAAACCACAATATTCCATTTATTTGATTATACCAAATGAGTGCACTTCGATATTATTACAATTTCTAGCTACAGAGAACATATATATATATATATATATATATATATATATATATATATATATATTAATATGTAGAGGAGAAGTTGATCAACTTTCAAGGCTTGTGCTTCTGCGTGTAGATATAATCCAGATGAGCAGCGAGTGTCCTCCTCATCAAGCACTCTTCTTTCCCTTCCACTCCTTCACAACTGTCTTCAACCTCGGCGTTTTCTGCTATAACATCCTACATGTATTACGAAAAAAAGAAAAGAATCAATGGACAATAGAATTTTTAAAAAAGATAATTAAATAAATAAAAAACACGAGGGAATAAAATATTGGAGTGTACGTACCCCATGTTGTTGGGTTCTAACCAGAGAATGATCTGATCCTGCCAAGACAAGAGGCTCTGGACGAGCGGCTTGGGTTAGCACCAAGCTGACGAGAAGTGCAATGGTGAAGAGGGTGCTAAGCTGAGACATGTTTTTCAATGGGGTTCTAGCTTTGTATGGGAGACTAGTGCTGCTGCCTGCTCTATTTATAGTGGTCTAGGCTCACCCGAAAGGTGATCAACTAATGTCACCCTCAAGCTTTTACAGTGGAGTAGGCTAAACTCATGGACCTGATTCGTTCGCAGCCAAAAAACAAAAAATCTCTCGTTTGGCAAATCAGCTTTAGTTTTTGTTTTTGTTTTCACTTAATTTTAATTTTTAAAATAGGCACGTAAATGCGTTTTGCTGTTTTGAAAACTGTATAGATAATGTTTTGACCGACATAAATATATAATCTGAACCATTGAACAATTGATGGTTTAGATTAATCTAACTTTATGGATACCATTACAGAAGCTTTTCTATGCTATATGGATAAGAGCGAGTAGCGTGCATGTGTACCGAATATATATGATGAGGAGCATTGAACTGATGAGACATGAGAACGCGCGGCCTATATATTCTGATGCGGATTTTGGCAGGATTTCACACTAGTCTGAGAGACCCGATTCAACCACAAGTTGTATACGTAGAATCTGCAATTAATTAATCACTGGTCTGAATGGATGATATCAAGTTTGACAAAATCATGCACCCCAGTGCAACAATCTGTAGCAAAATCGATCATAATTTGTTTTTTTTTCTCATCTTCTTTATATTAATGGGAATATATATATATTCATAGTTTTTTTTCCTTCTTTTTTATAGATAATTGGCCACGCAATCAACACCCTTCATAGTTTGTATTTGTCTTATATTCTTTATATTTAATGCGAAAAGTTAAGTGCATTTCACCACCCTTCACCAAACTTTCATTTATTATGGATATTAACTCCATCCGTGTTAATTATATACTATAATAATTTTTTTTTATTAGTTGTCTATACGGAATTTATTTTCGTTATCCCAAAAAAAAAAGTCTACCAATATTAATGCGTTGAAAAAACTCATCTTTTTGTGTAGAGGCTAGCTTGTTATTTAAAATAAAAAAAACAATACTGAAAAAAATTATAAAAGAGAAGCGGTCAGACAATCAAATCACTCCTGGTGTTAGAGGTGGCCACACAATCAACTCTAGCTTGTAGAAGTGGCCGCACAGCCTCCTCCTCTTTGTTTGGACTTTGGGGTGGTCTCTTGGCAATTCTCTTTCTTTCATTGAGGGTAGACGTAAGACGGAGACGAATTCTCTCCAGTTGGTTTCAACTAGAGAGGAGCTGGTCTTTTATAAGTGGAGGACAAATCCGACACATGACCATCCATTCTTTTTCATTGGGATGACTATATATATATATGAAGTAAAAAGTCAATGTCCCCAAGTGAAATTATGAGCATGTATTTTTTCAAAATAATCATGTTGGTGTTTGGTTGTTTGAAAACACTAAAAATTTTACAAAATAAATTTCTTCTTGGACCCACAAACAACTATTTTCAAATGCAAACTCTATCTAAAACATTCTCTACTTTCCATCACATCAAAAACTCTTTTTTAAATCAAAATTTAAAAAATACTTACTAAACATATATATAATTAAAAGAGAAGTGATACATACACTACAAGTGCACAACTCTAAAGCACATTAAAGTGGAGTTCACATATTGTCCTTATCCTTCATCAAACAGGTATATTGTCGCTTTCCCTTTAATTTCAATAATGATTTAAAAAAAAAAATGAAAACCTCTATTATATAAGGATTCTATTATATTTTGACTGTTTGAGTGGTACCAATTTTTTTTTAAACGTATTAAAATCCATCGAGTATTATTTTTATTTTCCCTACAAAATATTTAATATTTAATTTAGGCCGGATGAGACCTAAATTAATTACATTCATTGATGTCGCATCGATCCCCGTACACATCAAAATTAATTGCCTTCATTGCTCCTCATGCAAACCATTTAGCTAAGTCAAACTTTCACACGCCGACAAGGTGGGCACTGGGCAGCCGTTCGCGTTCGCTTCTCGAATTTAGATTTGTATTGAAGTATGCAAATAAAATTATATTAGTATAGATTAAAATTTTTAATTGTAATTTTTTAATTTTATATTAAATCCGTGATAGATATATTTATAAATTATGTCAAAAATTATTTATCATTATATCGTATGTCGAGTTCAAATTATATTAATAAAAACATATATATATATATAGAAAAAATAAAAGACTATGCATATTAATTATAACTCTAACTCATTTACTTTGAGCAACAAAGTGAGCTGAGATAAAGAAGAGAGCTCCTTCGATCGATAGCTTGAGGTTGTAAAATATCTCCCAAACCCAAACTCACAGCTCAGCATTTAATTTTTGTTCAGTGTGGATTGATGATGGACTGAATTGTGTCAAACATGAGCACCTTGGGGGTTGGACTCAAAGTTGTGACTTACCAAGTGGATGCCCGAGAACATTATAATTTATGAGACTAGGATGTCTTCGTTCGAAGCTTAAAATTCTAAAAATTCTCAACTTTTTATACATATAATTTTTTTTTTCAAATATTCAGCAATAAGTATTTTTACAAATTTAGTTAAATTTTGACCAACGCTTCAACCCTTGCAAATATTTTTCTCAAAAAAAAAAAATTGAGAGCATTTTGGGGAATTTTAACACATCTCTATATGATTTAACGGTAACGGAAGGGTAAAATTGAAAATAAAAAGTTGAAAGATGGATACATTAAGTTGAGAGTTTTTTAAGTTTAGAATGACAATTATAAATATGATAGAAGTTCCACCCCGGGGGCGTAACTAAAGTTTTCCCTGAAAAGTTTAAAGAAAAAGTAAGTTTTGTTTTTTCTTTTTAATTTTATAGAAGATATTCTTGTTATTTTGAGTTGCGAAAGAAAGATATTACAAGGCTCGTTTGCTAACGTTTTGAGGATTGTTTTTGAACTTTTTAGTTAAAAAATAAAAGCATTAATAAAACAACTCAACACATAAAATACTTCCAAAACACTCAAATATATTTTTGCATATATATTAAATCACAACCAAAAATAGAAAGCATTACCAAAAGAGTCCTACAACTCCAATGATAGATTGTGGAACATTACAAAAGCTGAAATATTAAAAAACACATTAAAAAAAAAGTAATAATAATTAATGCTGATTTGGCCCAATACCTTTTGATTTAAAAGGGTTAAATGTATTTAACCATGTTTTCTTTGCACCAACCCCTAAGACCCTAAGTCCATGGCGTTCCCTTTTGTTAGAAAAACAGGAAAAACCAATAGGGCTACAAGACTAGAAGGAAGTGGGCTTCAGAATGCGGCCTTTGCTGTGCAGGCCCAATTTTCCAAACCCATTTGCTATCCCCGAACACCTCACGCCCACTTCGACCTTATAAAACGAAAGATTCCCTTCTAACGTAAGAAAAAGAAGTTTGGCAGCTCCATTATACTTCAAAAACAATACATTTGGATTTGAGAATATTAATTAATCGATATGAATTTGAAATTATGGTATTTATTTATATGTTTCTATTGTTAAACAATGGGGTAGTTTTAATGCAGTACTTTCTTTTATTTCTTTTCTTCATAATTGAGTTTACATAAGCTTGCTTATGTATTTTTATATGCAAAATATATAGTTAACTAAAATTTATTTTATCTATTTTAACTAATGGGTATCAAAAGCTACCATAGATTCCATTATATATTATTTCTCCATATCATTTAATTTTTTTTAATATATATATATATATTATCTTTCTCTATTTCAATGTAATCATAAGGATTGTATTTTTTCAATCATAACTTTTTTCAAATGGTCATTTTTTTGGACAGTTATTTGCTATAAAGTGTCAGCATTATTATTATTATTATTATTTTAATCTGAGATGGTTCACATGAGTGTGACTTAAAAACGGCAAAATAAATTTTGTCCTATAGACACATTCAAAAATATATACAATTTCTTTTCTCAAAGTCGCATAGATATATTAAAATGTTGCTATCGTGTAAGACATGAGATTCCAATTGTCCAGCAATGAAACACATATCAGGACTCAAAGCAAGTTGTATGACGTCTGAGAGGCAGATCGGGATGCGTTGGTGAAAAGAGAGACACAACAAGCTGTAGAGAGAAAGGGAGAGAGATCGAATTTTGTCCATAAAATTGTGAAACAACAATTTTGTCCATCAAACAAAATTAACTTGATCCTCTTCTGTTCTTTCTTGAACTGGAGAGGATTTTTCATTTTTGTCCAACAATAAAAAATAGTTGCATCACAAATGCATTTTGCATTTAATTTGTATATTTAAAATAAGATACTTTTTAATGAATTGGTTAACTATGTTAATCTAAAGATAAAAATGACTGAACCATGCATTAATTAGAATGCTCTTTGTATGCATGTTGGTGGGAGAGACATTTCCTGTGTCTATCTCACACATATGAATACACGCGTGAATGTCTTGACATCAAATGATATATATTGGGAGAAGTAATTGCCATTTGTCGGCCAAAAGAAGATCTGCCATGTTAAGGTTTTCTCCTTCTGTGTAGAGACTTAGAGTAGGTTTGTTAGCTGGGAACGTAATGAGATGGGGTCACCTGGGTATTTGATATGATGACACGCACTTTCACCTTCAGCTCTCATCATTGTACGTCTTCCTCCCCCATTCGATTTTTTATTTTATTTTATTAATTCGCACCCTCCTCCTTCCCTTCCATCACATCCTTCATCTTTTCTTATATATTTTTGGCCCACATCCTTCATCTTCTTGTACTATAAGTTTCTAACGTAACTGCTCGCAGTACGTAAAATTTATGCGCTAACGTGGCACTACAATGTTATCTCTCTCTTTGTTGTTATCGAGAGGTGGCCAACCACCTCTCTTTAGGTTTAGGGGTATTCGGTCACCCATATAACCTTTGAAAGTGATTGCGATTACTCTGATCTTTCATTAATTTGGTGCAAAACAAGCATAACCATATTTGGTGCACCGGCCATATTGGTCTATCTTGCCCTAGATTTGGCGCTCACTACCACAGTCACGTGGTGGTCGAGAGTTGCCGTCAATACAAAAAATATAACAGCATAACAATTTATTTCACAGCATAGGAGAGGAGACTCAAGATGAAAGAAGAATGCGAAAATACTGTCACCGGTACTAGTTGTAAACGCCCATGTTAAAAATTTGTGAGTATTATAGACATTATTGAAAGGTTCTTAACTTTAGACTAGCTCTAAAATGAGCTGTAAAAGCAAATATATATATATTTACAAGTACATAATGAGTTTCTACCTTAGATTGTGAGACAGATAACAACAAAATCATTATACTCTGAGGTCCATATATGAATATGGAGTCTTCTTCTTTGCAGCAAAATGTTTAATTGGAAGAGAACTAAAGGAGTTGGGGTAAAGATCCGATAAATATACCAAAAGAAGCAAAGGAGGGCGGCAACAGGCCGGTGTAGCCCACACGCTGTAATGAGGCAAAAAGAGAGTATGGGAAACAAAGAGAGGCAGGAAAAAAAAGTTTATAAGGGTAGGGCCGATTATTCAAGTGATTGATAGTTACAGGACAGGAACATCTCACTCCTAAAAGAAGCCTTGATCTTAATTATTCTACGACGTGGTGTGGAGGAAGGAAGCTCCATGGCTGAGAACGAGAAATTAAAGTTTTTGTGTATGAGTGTTTTTGTTTTTTTTTTTTTTTCAGAGTACTGAGAGAGATCTCTCACTCATATTCATGGTGGACACACAATATTGATTATTAGAGAGTATAATTTTTTAAATTACCAGGAAGTATTATTAATTTTCTCGTTTTTATGAATCTTAGATCAGTTTGTAAGAAGGTAGATGATATATACGTACTTGTTAGGTCTTTAATTGGTTTAATTTTCACCAATCTTGTTGAAAAGAGAAATTGAAGGGAATAACTTCCTTTTTCTTTTTCTTTTTTTTTTTTTTTTTTTTTTTTTTTTTTTTTTTTTCTATTGAAACCAGAAAGGGAATAACTTTTGTTTGTGTTATTCCGAATTACATTTAATCTCTTTTGTTAACATATACTATGGATAATATATAGGGAAAATCAGGTTACAAATCCATTGTACTTTTTGTAACTTTATATTAAGGCATCAATTTTCAATTTCATAAATTTAAGACTCGAGTTTACATCTCCTATTTTAAACAAGACCTCTATTAATATTTTAGTTAGAAATGACATAAAAATACAATTATAACCCCCATATTAAAATTAAAAAAGAAAAAAAAATAGTGGCAAGATTGAATATATATGACGATGGTCAGTAATGGTTCAGCCACTCACAATAAATCGTAGCTGCCTCAATCATAAGAGGTGTCCTCGCCCCTTCTGAATGGGGTGGCCAAAAGCCACGTTAATTAAGAGGCAGTTGAAATTGATCACGACCAAACCATGATTTGAAAGTGGCTCCACCCTCTTTTAATGGAGTGGGAACAAGCTACCATGGATGGCTGGGAGCACAACCAGCCATGCATGGTTGTGTCATGCCTCACGACCACGGCCATAGTTGGGTTGGTTTTTTTTTTTTTTTTTTTTTAATAAAAAAAATATTTTAAGGACATAATTATTTTTTTACATTTATTTAAGACAGAAATGTTGAAAGAGGTATCGAATTTAAAATGTATTTAAACTCAAGTATGCACGTATTTATGCTACTATATATTTGTTTTGTACATACGTACGGTGCATAGAAAATTTCGAAAACAAAAAATTGTGAAACAAGAAATCCAAATAGATTATGCATTATAACCTATAAAATAAAATTGCTTCCTCAAAAAATTAAATATTTAGAATATGAGATGCTGAGAGCCCTATTTTAACGTTTAGGGAACCTTATCTAATCTAATGTCACTAAACCATTCAACCATAGTGTAAATTACTAGTAAATTATGCTTTAGAAAATCCCCATTTTATTTATTTAATTCTTCTAATGGAAGGTGAGTGATATTTCAGTTGCTTTTTCTTTAATCCACGATTTTTTTTTTTTTTTTTTAGTATGATATTTTAGTTGTTCGCAAAGGAAATTGTCGGTGAGAAGTCATCAGCTAAGCAGTTTGTGGGAAATATATGAAAACGACTTGTTGTATGGACCGTATGGTTGAACGGGGATCAATACGTACGGCCCAATCAACCCCCTAAACGACGCTAATGCGAATCAAAGATTCAAATATTATATAACCTCACGTTCATTATCACTAAACTAATACACATTAGTAATTCCTTAGCTTTGTGAAGGGCATACATTGGATTTCTCAATATTTCTCTTTAGAAATCATTAACAACAAGTCCTTAATTGGCTGAGCTTGAAGCCTCTCAAAACTCTCTGATCTTCCTGAGCCGGCCAACTCTCCAACTCATGGCTGCCACTACCTCTTCGAGCTGTGCTGCCTGCTTCAGCTTTGAATCCAAACCCGTCGAGCCCAGGCCCCGGACCTCGTCGAGCCATGGCTCACCCGGGTGCGGCAAGATTGATGGGGTGGCTATGTGGCTCATCAACGGTGTTACGACGGCTTTTTTCGCTTCTTTGGAACGATGTTCTTGCATCCGCATCGCTACTGAAGATGACTGTGATGAAGCCAATGACTTGCCGTTAATTCTCAACGATGGAAATCTCAGGCCCGATGGTGGCACTAGCCGGAGGAGGACAGGGAAAGGCAAGAAGGCCGGGGGAGCCCTTCTTGAGGACTAAGAGAGTTTTATGATAACTAAGCGAAATCAAATCAAATTAAGTTCTTTTTTTGGTAAGTGATTTGTGAGTTCTTTGGAGTTGTGGAGCTTGTTTCTTAATTATAATTATATATATATATATATATGGTTTTGGAAGGAATGGCAAACCATGAAGAAAAAAGAGTTATCAGTTATGTTTACTGCAATATTTGAACCTTAATAAGTGCATGCTTTTCATCTATGTTCTGTAAATCTTTATACTATGTTAATTTGCAACTTCTTTACTTCAATTTTTCTGTGAGAGTTAATGAAGCTCAAAAATGTCAGTTTTTTGCCTTAAATATATAGCTTTTGGGAAGACTATATATATACATGAAAGCCTGATCATCAGATTGGTTCCATATGCCAGAATCGATGGATAATTAATTGTTGTTTATTATCAATTTTATTTTTCAATTTTTGGGCAATTTTGGTCTCTGGAGATCAGATGATTCGATGAACAAGATGTAAATAAGCTAATTAGTGAAGGAGAAACTGAGTCAATCATTTATGCGTTTGAAAATTAGCCCGATTTGATGATCATTAGCTCTTGGTCTTTGTCACCATAAACATCGATCTCAATGGAATATGTTTCCAAATTCCAACAACATAAGTTAAATGGTTTGTCAGAATTACAAGACCAGTTTCATGTTACAACAAGGAATTCCGATCCGGTCGCCGTGGAAGGTTTTCCGTCGAGCTTTTGAACATGATTAGCAGATTGCACTGTTCATTTTCTCCATATTTTATGTTGAAGACAATTATTAGAAAAGTAAACCAGCACTAAAGGCGCTTTAAATATTCATGAAAGCTTTTCTCCATGATTTCGAATGATGGCTGTCATTTTGGTCATCATCATTCTGTTTCCCTACTTGCTAAAGTTTCTTTTACTTTTGTTTATCTTTTCACCAAACCGTCAACAGCGGGGAATCCAAAGCTATATATATATATAAAATAAAAAGATGAAAACTTCAGGATATTTATTTTTATCATTTTTATAGTTAAACATTCAAATTTTAAAAAGTGTCAATTTAAAAGATTTATTTTTCAATTTTTTTTTTAAAGTTTCAACCATCCGTTTTGATTTACCGTTAAATTTTATCAAATTTCAAATTACCCAATTGTTTTTGGAAAAAAGAGAAAAAAATTGCAATAATTTAGGTGTTGGTTAGAATTTAACGGAATTTATAAAAATACTCATGCCTGAATCTTTAAAAATTTTTATAATTTGTTTTTTAAAAAAAAACACATGAATATTTTAAAAATTTTAATAGGATTTAACGGAAAATTTTAACGGATGGTTGAAGAATGTCTTAAATTAACACTTTTTAAAGTTTGAGTACTTAATTGTAAAAGTGATGAAAGATCGAGAGTTTTAAATGAAGTTTTTTTTTTTTTTTAAATAAAAAAAAAAATTCCTCTACTTCTAAATTATAATGGCTAAAAAGAAGCGAATTAAAATACCTACCTATTTGACTTAAAAAAAAAAATACCTACCTATTTGCCTCTCCTCTCGGACAACGAAAATAGCTATAATTTAGCAACAAAGAAGAATTGTAGTGGTAGGGAGGAGAGTGAGGGCGCCTGAAAAGGATGAAGGAAGAAGATCACTGGATTGAACCATCATTGGCCATGGGTCATATACATATCTAACCGCATAAAAAGGATAAAGTAATGCTTATTACTTTTTTATTTCTTTAATATTTCAGATTAATTGATCGGTTCCATAGTCTTTAATCGTACGTGCTTAGTGAATCCCATACCGGCACATATTAGTGCCAAGCGTTAGGATCTAATTATTCTATTTTTAAAATTATCAACTCTCATTAAAAGCGTACACAGCCGTAACTAAAGCACATGTAGATTGTAGAGTAGACAAAAGAACACTCAATTAAGAAAGAAAAAAAGAAAAAAAAGAATACATAACAAGAAATTCCCCAAAAAGAAAAAAAAAAAAAAGAAAAAAGCCAAAAGGTGTGAGCAATTGTCCAAATATAAAAGAGATTTGAACATAGCGACTTTCAATTTTATAACCGTCCTCTTATAATTTTTGAAGTTTTTTTTTTGAACGGAAACTGTATTCTATCATTGATATGGCGAAACGGCCAATGCTTACAACTTGAAAATAAGAGACAAGATCCACCCATACTCAAAATCAGAAGGATCTGGCTTAATAAAACAACTGCCTAAGTAGAAATACAAATTTTACAAGAATGACATTTGAGCTTCTCTTACATTAACGCTCACTTTCTAAAGAAGAGAGACCAGATCTAGCAATTAGCCAACAAATATTCTCATAAAATTTGAACCAAACACAAGCAGACTGTGGCCTAAGAAAAAGAGGAAAAAACACACGACACTAAGCAAAAACCACCCAAAACAAGCTGCCAACAGTGGAGAAAAGGGGCCAAGAAGCAGGACGGTCACGCGTGAAGGACACGCACCGACACCGATGCCACCCAAACGGAGGTCCGACGCCATATTATCTTTTTCTCCAAATGCATTAAGCACGTACATGGGATCTTTTAGGCTTCTTTATTTGAAACTAACATTCCGGTCAAGCTAATAACTCCACCACCCATTAGAGCATGACCCACTCTATTCTAAAAAACGAAAGATCAATACCCACAAGTATCTAACTACTTAATGGAGCAAAAGGTACGTAATCAATATATATATATATATAATTTTTACGCTTTTCTTACACATACCATACCAATTTATTATTATGATTGGCCTCTTTAATTTTCAAGTTATCCATAGTTAGATGCTTTTCTTAAAATTGTCGTCCATACAAAAAAAAAAAAAAAGACGCCACTTTCAAAAAAAAAACTTTATTTCTTCAAATGCTCTTCTAAAGAAAGAGAGCCAATATAATAAAACATGACCTAAAACATCTGACTTTTGAAAGGAATCCAATAGATATTATTCAAATTTCTCTGAACTTTTGATTTCGATCGTTGGAATATTATTAAATCATCAACATGCATTTTCTTCGATCTCGATCGGTATGCTATATGATAACATGGTCTATTTTTATTTTCTAATTACATGGTCTATATATGTTTTGATTTCACATATTGGTGGTCTAAAACCTGCCCTTGATATCCAAAAGCTAGTTGGTGCCCTAATACCAACATTATCGCTCACAGCATATGTACACTCTACTACGGACATCAGCGTTCTACTAAATAATTGGTTAGGGCTTCTGGCTGCATTTTTACACCATTTTTATTTTGAAGTAAAATATTTTTGGTTGAAAATTATATTTTAAAAAATTAATTTTCAGAATATGAAGCTTTAAGTGATTTTTTTTTTTTTTAAAAAAAAAAATTATGGACTGCCAAATAAGTGTTTTGAAAGAAAAAAAAAAAAACACGTTACATCTAATACGATAGTAAATTATGGTAACTCTACATCCATAATTAGCTTTAAATTTGTTAGAAAAAGAAATAACCTAAAAGAAAAGAATTGGTCTTTCGGTTAATTACTTCCTCAAGTAATAATTTAGGTAACTTTTTTTTTTTCTTCCTATTTTGGCCTCTATTTTTTTTTTTAATTTTTTTTTATTATATATATATATATATATATATATATATATATATATATATATATACACACACACACACAATTCGGCTCCCTTAAAATTAAATTTATAGTTCCAGCCCGGAATTTAGCCTGGCATGGCTTAATAAAATCGTTCGAACATCAGTTTCTTTAAGATTTTAAAACATAATTAAAAAGGTTAATTAGATACTGTAATATTTGGTTCGGCCTAATGGCAATGATTTATGGAAGTAAAATCCAAGTACTAGCTGAGAAAAAGGACAAAAAAAAAAGAGAGGTAATAATAAAATAAAAATAATTTTGGTACGTGCAAAACAGATCTTAAACTTTGTTTGTGTCAGGGATCTCGTTTTCTTTGTTCTCTCACTTAGTCTGTTCAGTTTCTTTGGAAGCTGGATTAGATCTAAGTTTTTATTTTTTAGTTTGTTCGATTTCTTTAGAAGCCGAACTAGATCAAAGGTTTTAAGGGTTCTTTTATTCCTAATGGTTTTATTTATCTTAGTGGGCCGCGGCTTTTACAAATTGCATTCTCAAGTGACATTCATCTTCTTTAATTTCTTTCTGGGCTTTGAGGCGCTTATGGTCTTTTCCTGTATTTGTATTTTCCTGTATTTCGTTTCTGTAATTTTGTTGATAAAAAAAAAAAAATCAGTTTTTAAAACTGTACTAAACAACGCGGATAATTGGGACAAAGCTACGAATGGAGAACGAGACCAGTTCTGGGCCGTGCAGCTGGCGAGGCGCCGAGGCGGCCCGTGGCATTTATATCTACCTTTTATTTGCTTCAAGAAAATGTTGTAAAAGTCAAAAAATAGGAGGACGCCGTTGCCGGGGATCGAACCCGGGTCACCCGCGTGACAGGCGGGAATACTTACCACTATACTACAACGACCTTGTTGATGGAGGAATTAATTAATATTAATTTATATGACTCCCCATTTCAGAATGTTCCTTCAGCCACACGACACATGGAATTATTCCTTCGAACCAGCTTTGCCCACAGCGAAGGTCTTCTGACTCTTCCCCATCTTGGCACACTGTTTCCCAGGGATGGACAAATTTACAGCTAATTTGCATCATGACGTCCATTGCTCGCGCCAGCTAGTCTTAACGTTGGTTCGCGCGTAAACCCTATTATTTATCATGATCTCCCATACCCCGAGCCTGATTTGAAGAAGAATTTCATTATTTCTACGAAAACTGCACCATTAAAAATGCTCGGAGATGGAGGAGAGATTCCTTCCAGGTCTGATTATAATATGTTTGAACCAATTCGTTTCGAATTCAACATATAAATGCTTGTTTTGAAATTTGTTTGTTTTGGTAGGTACGAGTTGCTGAGCATGGTGAAGAAGCACTCCAATTTGCTAGGGAAACCCGTGGTGGACGAACAGCAGGGAGATGATGCTTGCGACGACGTCGAATTGGATCATCGCTTTTGGCACGATGTCTTCGACTTGTATTTCGTTCGTGGCAAGGAGACCCGGGGACGTCAGGACGACGATCTCCTATTTTTCGTCAGAAAATTGGTATGCCTTTGTGGTATTAAGAAATTGAATTCATTGGTTACAGTCCGTTCTTTTAATCTTTCTATTTGTTAACTTGCATTTGGTGGTTCTTTGAATTTTTTGTTGCTATAGAGCTCGCAAGGATATGGTTTCAATGACAACGCAGAAGCTGTTGCTCCTTACTTTGTACGCAGGTGGGCACCTAAGGTAAAAGCACCTTGAAAAACCAGTTTGATGAGCTTCATGTTTCTGTGTGTGCGCTAAACTGAGTTCCTTTATTGATGATGATCTCGGCCGATTGCTTTTTCTTGCTAGTAGCACTTGCATTCAATTTGAAATGTTTGCGTGGAGTTCATGATATAGGTGTCAGAAATCTTAGTTTACCTTTTATGAGGACTGTTGCAACACTGAAGATGAGAATTGTTGTGGGATTTTTAATTTGGCCTTTTAGTATGTGGGAAAAGTTTGAAGTTGGAGTTTGACATGTATTTGAAGAATCTTAGTTTACCTTTTATGAGGACTGTTGCAACACTGAAGATGAGAATTGTTGTGGGATTATTAATTTGGCCTTTTAGTATGTGGGAAAAGTTTGAAGTTGGAGTTTGACATGTATTTGAAGTGTCAGGATAAACAGTATCAAGAAAATAGAGTTGATTGATATGGTGGTACTTAGCTTGCACACTAATGGTTGGCACCATGTACCTCTTTCGTTACCACTTAGTTTACAAAATGTGCCTATACTCTATAGAATTTATGAACCCCAAAAGACAGCATCTGGTATCATCATCATATGAATTGACTAGCAAAATGTTAAAATGTTTTTCGTTCTTTTTTTCTTTTTATAGTAAATATTGGGCAATGTATAAAAACCTAGTGGAATATAGAGATTTTTATACACAAAAGTTTGCGTGTAGTAGAATATGTAGGAAAACTGAGCAAAGCCTTATTCTCAACTTTGTGGGCTTAACTACGCAGATCATTTTTGCAACTCTACTCTATTCTCCATTAAGTCATTGGCATTTGTCCTTCTAGATGCTTAAACACATGCTCTTTTTGGCCTGCTGCTTTTTATTTTTTGGGCTGTCAACTAATCCCAAGGGGTTGGCTCAAGTGGTAAGGGCCTTGGTATTTATGGAAATCTCATGAGGTCTAAGGTTCGAATCCCCTTGAGTGCAAACAATTTTTTGGGGCTAGCCTGCCGGCGAAACCAGAGTATTACCCGATCCGTGTGGATTGGGCGTTTTACATGGTTCCGAAATTTACCTGATAGGGGTGGGTACACGAAGTGACACTGTCTTGGAAGGGTTCCTCCTCATCAATATATTGATGCAATCAAATAGTAAAAAGAACAAAAAAAAGGGATAAAGGCTACTTCGAGAAAGCCGTGATCTCCAATGGCTACTTCGAGAGAGCCTTGATCTCTAAAACAACCACAAAGGTCTAGGTTTTCATAATATTCAACATAATTATTCATTGAGTAGGATTACACTTAAATAGATGACGGCTATGTCATAAAACATAACCATTAGGTCTAGCCGTTATAACACAATGCAGGAAAATAAACTAAGAAGGAAATAACTAAGAATGGAAATACATTCCTTATTTAGCTAAGACACTTAGGGAAAGAAAATATGGAGAAGTATTCTATTCCTTATTCGGCTAAAGGCTTCTTATTATGCTAGAGACGGCTAGGGTTAAATGTGGCTAGGGTTAGGGGTTGCTGCTGCAGTGCCACATCAGCCCTAGCTTGCTGTCCGTATCATCCCTCCCCCCTAACAACTTCCTTGTCCTCAAGGAAGAGTTCCAGCTTTGCACAATTCCCTCCCTGCCCTTCCACCCTTGACTCCAACTCTTCTTCTTTCTTTTTCACATTCTGCTCCAGCATCTTCTTGCTGTTTTCCTTTCTCTTCCTGAACCAAGCAAAAACAAAAGCTCTCTTCTTTACCTCTCTCACACCAACAGTGAACACGAGTGACTCCTAGAGGCATGGAGGCACGGCGTGAGTTGATGACAACGCGTTTGGAAGGTTGGGTCCGGTGCCTTCTACATTTATGGCCGGTCGACGGTGGTTTGGTGGGACGCCGGTGTGGATGGATTTTTGTTGCTTCAACCGCTCTTTTCTTCCTCTTTTTTGTGACGATGGCAGCCGGTGAGGTAGGTGTTATGTGTGAGGCTTGGCTTACTGGAGAGGTGCGTGGTGGAGAAAAGCTTTCAATTCTTTTCCTGATCTCCTCCATCCGTTTGCTCGCTTCTTCTTTGTACGTGAGAAATTCTGACCCCAGCTTTTCCCACCTTGCTCATTCCGAAAAAATCGAGAAGACATGGTGATGGTGTGGATTGGAGATTGTTGTAGAAAACAATCAACCTTCGCTCTGATACCACTTGATGCAATCAAATAGTAAAAAGAACAAATAAAATGGATAAAGGCTACTTCGAGAGAGCCGTGATCTCTAATGGCTACTTTGAGAGAGCCTTGATCTTTAAAACAACCACAAAGGTCTAGGTTTTCATAATATTCAACATAATTATTCATTGAGTAGGATTACACTTAAATAGATGACGGCTATGTCATAAAACATAACCATTAGGTCTAGCCGTCATAACACAATGCAGGAAAATAAACAAAGAAGGAAATAACTAATGGAAAATACATTCCTTATTAAACTAAATAGTTAAGGAAATAAAATATGGAGAATTAAACTCCTTATTCCAGCCGGCTTGGGGTTGCTTGGTGGCACGGTAGTGCCACCAAGCCCTAGGAAAATCTGAATGTATCATATATATATATATATATATATATATATATATATATATATATATATATATTTTGGGCTGTCAACTTGGCCATAAAATGTGACAAGGCTCAACCATTAGGCAATGGTTTTCTGTTACTTCTTAGTGCTTAAATTTAATCACTGATTGGATTGTCTGCGTTTAGTAATTCATCAAATGTGGCAATTAATGATGCTATGGTGTTTACTGTTTATGTAAGATAACTCTCTTTAAATCTGTCAACCAGTTAGATACGTTAGTTGGAGAAAGTTCTGTTGATGTGGATTGGAGGCGCTCATTTTACTTGAACTTTATTGCTCACACTTCATTCACTGTTACAGTAGCAATTTGCAGGTAATCTTTCTTCTTTGTCCATTTTGCATGATCTCTAGGTCCGTTAAGTTGCATTAACACCTTTTTCTTTCAACTTCTATATGCTTGCATATGTAGTTTCTCTCTGGAAAGTTAGATAATATGCTTGTATGAGTTGTCATCATTCAATTATGTAATTGGTGATGATATATTCATTTTGCTTTTTTTTCTTTCTTTCTTTCTTTTATTCATTTATTGTTGCCCTGATCGAGAATTTTGATTGTGTTCTATCAGTTGTAATTAGGTATTTGATAGAAGGTTTCAGAGTACTTGCAAATATAACTTTGTAGATTTCCTGAATTATACCCATTGTAAGGTGTTTTCTAGGATAATTTTTTTTTTTGATAGGTATGTTTTCTAGGATAAATTGTATGATCTCTATGGTTCTCTGTATTCAATGAATGTAGTTCTTGGGACTTGTTCATCTCCACTGAAAGTGGTTTGGAATAGAATTATTGTTGTATCTAGCCTATATGACGCTAACAATATTAATTGATTTGTACAGCAGTTCCATGTTGTTGCCATGTAAATTGATATATGAGACTGCCAATAATAACAGTTACTTTCCATCTTCTTGGAAGTGGCATTTACTTAATTAAATGCATTTCTATGACTATTCCTATTTTGATTGGGTTGTATCGCTCATAGATACCAAATGCACACTTGTTATTGTGGAGGTTAAATGATATTTTAGAGTTGCAGTTATCAAAATGAACTTCTGTAAGTTGCAGCTTCCTAGAGGCAATAGATTGATTTTGTTGTTACCGTGCACAACAATGATAAATAATATGGAATTGAAAAGAGAGAGGGCAAGAGAAAAAATAAGACACAAATTTACGTGGTTCGGCAATGTACTTACGTCCACAGGAGTGTGGCTATATTCAATAATTGTTTTCAACATAACATATTTTTAACAAAACCCTACTGTATGAACAAATATGGAAAACCCCAAAACACTTCGCTCCGCTCTGTCAACTGGCCGTTTTACTGGTACTCTCGTACTACTCTCTATACCCAAGAGAATATGAGCCACTTGTTCCAACAGATTTCAAGTTCTATATGTTAGCTGTTGTCATATCAATATTTATTTGTCCACTATTTTTTGGGGTAAATTCTTCTTACGAGATATTAAGAAGAACGAAACAGTAATTGTTAACAGATATATTTTAAAGTTTTAAAGGACCTTGCTACTAAGATTCTTGTTCCCTGTTGTGCTGCTTGAAAGCTCAATTATGGTAGAATCTGAAACATGTGTTTTCTTCAGTCATCAGGAACTTCGGAATCATCAAGTTAGCCAAGATAAACCATTGCTACCTATATATAAGGTATTCACGCCCTTAATTAGTGTAACATACATTTTCTACAGTTATTTTTAAGAGGTGATAGTAATGTCTGTTAGTGTTGTTATTTTCCTCCGAAGTATTGAGAGTTTGCCTTTACCTGTAAAATGAAGTGTGTTGTTGTCAGAAGTACAATCTGCTTGAATTTGCTGCCAAGAAAACAAAAGGAATAGATGATGTTATTGGGGCGGTGAATTGGGTGTGGATTCCAGGACCTAGAAATGTAGGATCCTTCTCATTAAAAACCAGATGACTACTGCAGCAAGATGTTTTGTCAAATGAATTTTAATTCTGAAATCATGCTAGCTCAACCGCAATCTCTTCATGTTACCTGACGTTGTTTGCAAGTCTATTTTATGCATGGTGATCTAATCATGAAGTATGGCCCACGGCATCTATGCAGGTTGTAAAAACTGTTTATGCATCTCCAAGTCGTGTCAACTTTCATTTGGATTCCAAAAAGGCAAGTAATGTATTTTCTGCAAAATGTTATTTTCTTGAGTTGCACTTTATCTTCAAGTTCTGACACTGTTGCTAATGTGTGTCTAGGAAGTAGAGACCACACCTGCCTATCCGGATATCTGTTTTGCAGTTGATGACTTCGATTCTACTTTTGATGCAGTGGTAATGAGTTGTTTTATTGCGTATATTGTTTCACTAATTCAATTTATTAATAAACTGAGTCATAGCTGGCTTTGGGGAGGATAATATTTAGGATGTTATAACAACTGTTGCAACCTTGCTTTATCTTGCTTATTTATTATTTCTACAATATTGATACGTTGAACTGATGACAGGTTGGAGTGCTTGACTTTGAGTATAACACAAACAAACTGCCACTTTTCATAACAAGATAATATCTTCTCTTCTTAAAAATGGTGCTTTATGCTATAACCACATAATGTTACATGTTGCATTGTCCAATTATAGATTTCAAAACTGCTTGATAATAGGATCTATAGCAAATAGCTGTAACTACCAACTCTTTTTTTTTTTTTTAATACCAGATGTGGGGTATGCTTGTTGGGGCAGGAGGCAAGTAATAAGATATCAGTAATATACTAGTTTAGGAAATTCTAATTTTGATTCTATTTCCTTTATGGTACTAGAAAATCGTGACTTTGTGAAACTACCTTCTTCCCTTAAAGAGTTAAGCATGCACTGTATAGTGAAAAGGCATACTTGCACTTTATGTAATAAGTTTCTGTTACTAGTTGGAAAGCTTTCAGGCACGGCTAAATTATTTTCTTTTACAAATGCAATGAGGAAAAGCATACTCTTTTATTTTTAGTGTTTCTAAAAGTAGCTGTTGATCATACATTCCCAGATTTGTTTCCAAACCTTTGCATTTTAATAGGCATTGGGTTTTTTGGAATTTTTACTTGGCTTGAAGGGACCATGTTGTAACTAATTTGACGTATAATTAGGTTTGGAAGTAGTTTATATATATATATATATATATTTTGTGGGGTTATGAGAGAAGTTCAGTGATTATCCTAAAAATTAGGCAGCAATTGTTAAGACTTAAGATCCTTGAGTGCTAGTAAGGGCTTGATTCGAATTGTTTTCAGTTCTCCCAAGAATGTAATAGTGTTAGAGTCTTAGGAAGGCATTCAGGTCTTAAAACACGCACGGATGAAACTTCGAAATTTTATTGCAATTTAAGACCACAACTTTTGAAATTTTAGATTTTACAAATTTTCAAATTTGAATTTTGATTGTATTCAACCACGTTTCTTGGTTGAGTTAGGGATTGTCTGTTTTAGTAACTCTACATACAGCATATATATAAACTCTAGAATGATGAAACTCTTCTGCCTTTTCTTGTCTAACGAATCTACATTCTTGAAGAATCAAAAGCATGTCTGTGTAATAAAAAAGATTTCCTGTTGAATTTTTTTCTTTATTTTGTAATTCAACAACTTTCACACATTTTTGAATATCAAAAGACATAGTGGTTTGCATTTGTTAATAGGAAGGAAATCTATGAAAATGAAGAGCTGTTTTCTATATCAGCCCTTGTTCATATTTTTCCCCATATATAGGAGAAGCATACATTTACATTTACAATATGGCAGAATAATCTGGAAAGAGAAAACTGGTAGTGACTGCTGTACAGGGACACCTCACCAAGTGGTTCTTCTAGAAGAGTACAACATGGCATAGCATTCTTTCTCTCTCTAACAGCATCTTATGCTTTGAGGTTCATGCCTCATGCCTTTGAGCTTACATTTGCCCTCATAAAGTATAAGATGCTGCACACTTTGGTTCCTGAAAATACTATATGCATATGCAGATGCATTTGGGCTTGTAGGAAGGCCTGTTCTGGTTTTTCAAATCAAAATAAGATATTTGTTGTATAATTCTACTTGTCCCTCTGCCTAGTTGTTTATATGCACAAATGCAGAATTAAGTGAATAGGTGGTAAGACCAAATAAATGACTTAATTACTGGCTCAGAAAAAGGACTTTACTACTGAAATGTATGATGTATCTTGTTACATATGTCTTTAACATGAGAAACTTGCACATATGAGGTGAATATTAATAGGATTCATGTTCATACCATATCATCAAGACAGTCTTACACTGGCTGTTAACCTTCCACAACCCTTCTCCTTTACCTAAGCTTGGAACTGGCTATGCAAAAAAGATAGTTTGAGGTGTATTGTCGTTTGCCTTGGAAATTTTGAGTCTGCTTGAATTTTGGCGTCCTTCCATGTAATTTTTCATTCCTTTTTGGACATTCGACCCATCTTTGTCATGTCCCTGTATTGAAGAACAGAAGAACGTAAAACATTTTGCATTCTGGGATTTTGCAATAAGAACACTACCCTGATATCATTCACTTGCATGCCACTACTCTATCATGTGATTTATTTTGAGTATCTTTTCAGGTCTTAACAGAAACAGATCACTGCTATTGTGTACTCCTCAATGCAAATGATGGGGCAGCATTTCCTAGTGACACTGCAAATCATGGGGTAGCTTCTTGTAGTGAAAAGGAGCCACAAGATTGCAGTTCAAGCAATTATTCATCTTTGAGAATTAATACTAATTCTGAAAAGGCCAAAAGTACCAAGGTTTGGGTCACTTCTCACTACGCATGAGAATTATTCATATTATTATTACGTTCTTCCTTGCCTTGCCAGCTTTTCAATTTGTTGTGCTAATACTTTTCCTGATTAGGAAGTATTTAGTCACTTCATGTTAACTTTTCTCCAACATACATCTGTTAGTGACCTGCCAAAGACAACCTGTAATGTTGATTAAACCAAACATGCATGGTAAAAAATTGGTCTCCCCCTTTTCCCTCACTTCTTCCTCTCATTATCTCTCTGAGATGTTCAAGCTTTCTTTGTGATACCTTCCTTGAGTAGGACTGAACCAATAACTTCTTGGTCATGCAGAAAACTCGGACTCAAGGCTTCAGAAAATTGAACAAAGAAAAAGAATGATAAGTCGAGAAGTAATTCACTAGTAATAATAATTATTATAGACTCACTTTTACATTTACCATAGTTGACTGAGTTACCAGTTTGCTGCCTTTTGATGACTACTTTGGTGTTACAGAAGAACATAGGAACTCTTGCTGTCAAATTTCCTTGGGAGGTTTATAGAATAATATAGTTACAATTCAACCAAGCCTAAGATACCAACTACTAGGTATGAGCTGTTAGGAATATCATGGTACTGCAAGGCACTCTTGAGATCCCCATTCACTTGACAGGAAAACATGGCATAGAATCAAATGTTCTATCTTTACTGAAACATTGACGATGAGGTATCCAAAGCAGCCAGTGCTTCTCTCTCTCTTTCTCTCTCTGTCTCTCTCTCTGTGCCTACTTTACTTTTATTTGTCCTTGCTGAAACGAATTAAGCATGAGAAGATACTATTTTGGTTGTATTTCCTTGTTAGATAGTAGCAACTCGGGCATTAAAATGTTGTAAAAGTTTTGAAAGTATGTGTCTACAAAGATGAATGCCATACACATACACAAGCACACAAAATGGTGCTTGGAAGACCCATTTGACATCTTGACTGTGATTGCAGCTTACTCTTTTCTCGGGATTTGTCAACTATCAAATGGTTCGAGACGCATATGATGGTATGTCTTCCCACTAACTGTTCTCTCTCACCCCGGAAGATGAATTACTTGAATTGAAAATTCTTACTTTCTGCTGTTTCGTTCCGATTCTAAAGTATGTTAACTTCACTTTTTCTAGATAAGTGAATTGTTTATTAATCATGTTCTTTAGTTTTAGCTGGGCTGATGCGTTTATTTTTACTGCTTTTATATGTTATGCATGCAGAAATAAAGATATGTGAAACATGTATACGTATGTCTAAGTTGGAATTGACTTTGGTTCTGCTGTTATATTTGAACTGTGTTAACTTGCATTGCTTAGAATTCAATTCAAGAATAAATAAAATCTATTAAGATTTAAGATACATCCGAGCAATCTTAAAATAGTTGGAAGAAGGCATTCGTTATTTTATTTCGGAATGTCGCCATTCATTTCCGGTAGTAATCCTGATGCCTTCAGATGCTTGTTTAACATTTCAACATCTTATTTTGTAGACATCTTTGTATTTTTAACTGTTTCGCACTATGTTTCTACTGCATAAACTAGAATTCTTTCTTAAATCTTTGAAAAAAAAATCTTTGCAAATTTTGGCACACAAGACTAATTCTTTTTGAAATACAGCAGTTTCTGAACTTATGTCATGTGGCTGGACCTCTGTTCAGGCTAAAATCTTTGAAATATACTAAAGTCAACTCTTCTGTTCACTTTTTAACAAAATGTTCACAATTTGCAGAATAACCTTTGTTGTTGACGTTTTTCTGTCATATACAGCTGGAAAATCTGGATTTGGGAGCCTTCTATCACTTGGACATTCTGGCAAAACAGACAGACTATACATGAAAGGTCCTGGTGGACGTGGAGAAGTTGAAGTTGCTGTTTCTGGAGTTGCAGGTAAGAGGCTCCTTTCTCTGTATAAATAGGGTAATGTTATAAATCCTGTACCATTTATTTTGTTCCTCTTTTTAGTTGAGTGGATGAGATGATTTCTCGGAACATAATCCTTTAATTATCACTGAAACACCTTTTATCTTCATAAGAAAGAAAAGTTGGCATTCATCAGCAGAGGAGCACATCTTTTTCTTAACACTTTCATTGTACTCTGATTTTTTAATTACATTGATTGTCGCATTCCAAACACTTTCAAAATGATCGAGCACAAAATTAATTAGTGTAAAAGAAAAATAGTAACAGCCCATAGGTTATTGTTTCTTGCCTGGTTTTCATGTATCTGAGCATTTGAACAGGTGGGTCTTATGCTGATTACTTTGAAATTTTCCAAATGTTTTGCTTCTTACAGAGCACTAGAGATCACAACTTTTTGGTTGACCTGGGCATCCTACCCTACCTGACCCTAGTAGATTGGGTGTAGGAAAGCTGATTTAAAATGCCGGATGGGTTTGGGAAAAAAAGTGAAACATTTTATTTTCATATTGGGTTTCAGTTCAAACCCTTGGATGGCCAAACCCAATCATTACATTTACCGTTATGTTACTCATACATTAGTTATATGTCAAAATTACTTGAGTATTTTATCATTCTACTCATTTCTCCAACTGTCTGATGCACAGCCCTTGCCTCTCATTGATAGCTTACAGCTTCTCAGACTTTTCCTTTTCTCTTGCATCTTTGCTCACTATACAAGTGCATCTCTCCATCTCTGATTAGGGGAGGCAGGTTGCTATCTGGCCTCCTCAAGAATGGGAGTCAATGGGAGCAGAAATCACAAACAGTTTTGCCTGGGAGATGTTAAAATTTATTCAGAGTGGAATTTTGGTTACATTATACATCTTCCCCTTCAGCCTTCTATTCATTGCTTTTGTGGAGAAGGATTTCTTCTTCTCAGTGGTGGCCAGGGCTTTTTTTTTTTTTTTGTTAATCATGGCTTCCACACAAGTGGTCAATCCGATTTTTTTTTTCTTTTGATTTAAATTTCAAAGTGAAATGTTAATTTGCAGATCTATTTGTTTTTTCTTTTTCTGGGCAGGATGGGTTGGGTTTCAGGTTTTCTATTATTTGTTTGTGATGGGTTTCATATTCATACTCCAAAACACCAACTTGAGTTCGGCTTAGGTTAAGGATGAGATATTGAATAGGGTTCAGGTTTGGAAAATTGGAAGGGTTTCCCATTCAAAACCCAACCCATTACGTAGAACACATCTTATTTCTGGTCTACCGATTGGTTTTGCGAAGTAGGTGTCATTTTAATCAAATGATTGATTCTATGAAGTGAATGGTATATTAAAGACTGAAATACTGAATTTGGAAGTACTTATATCAGATCAAAGCCAGCAGGACTCAGGCCCTTTTTCACCAGTTATATCGAGGAGAGGATTTGGTATTGGCTCGATTGTCCGTAAAGCAGCATCTGTTGCATCTGTGGCAGCAAAACATGCCTATGCAGCTGCTGCTGCCACACCCATGAATTCTCATGAAGAAATGCTGCCTCTGAAATGCTGCTTGATGTCCATTTCGTTGCCCTGGGAGTACATTGCTCATGACCTGTTGTTTAAGGTGAATCTTTGTTCTCCAATTGCTTCAATAACCTACTTTGTTACTTTCAAATCCTCTTCATTTGCCTGGTAGGGGAACTTCTTTTCCTGTGATTCACCAGCAGACCTTGCCTCTTGTTTTGAACGAGTATTAGCATTAGTTGGTCAGGTTTTAAACCTTGTTTTGTTACTAGAATATTAGAACCCAAAAACCCATTGACTGACCTTGGCCTTTCTTTTGGAATTAATTAATTAAAAGTGGTGATCAATCATTCTTTGCATGGCTGGAAGAATTGCTAATTTTGATGCCTGATTGTAAATTCAGGGAACTCCTCCGGTGAACTTATAAGGACCTTACGTTTACCCATTGGTGAAAATTCAAAATGTATATGGAGGTAACTTTTGGGAGGCAAGCATGAGATTATCAGAGGCATGCGCTTGCTCCCTGCCAGAACACGAGAGGAGGAGGTTATTTTGAAATCTAAGTTGTACGTACAATATGGAAATCTCTCTGTAATCTAAGTTGTGCGCGGAAACCTCTCTCTCTGTCCCTGTGCATATCTGGTGCCGGGTTGAGTGTCTCAGGGCTATGTTAAAATATTGTTAGATCATTTTATTTGAAGTAAGCACATAGTCAACAAGCTTACAGTTCAGTACGCCTTCGTAAGATTTGTTAATGGAAAGACTTTGGATTACTTTTTGCATTACCTCTATAGCTATTTATAAACTGGATCGGTGCCTTGACCGACGCTATGGGACCAGTGCTTTAAAGGCTTTTGGGCGATGCTCCCTCTTGGACTAACCTTAGTGCCCTTTGTGGCTTCTGAACGTAGGATTCCTGGGATCTCTTTTTCTTTTGTGGAAGGCTTCCAAACCTTGTGGGAATTCGCTTATGTTGCACATAATTATTTTAACCCCGTCTCCTTCACTTTGACGTTTGTAGCGCTTTATTATTATTATTTATTTTACATATACTCTGTCCTTTACAGTTGAGGAACTGCGAATTTTGGAAAACTTTATTGATATATTTGCAATTTTTTGGTAGAATTTGTATGAGACCGAGATTCTCGTTTAGCTTTCTATTTTAATAGTTAGGCATAGTGATTCAAATGTTTTCCTTGCCTCCTCTAATTGTCAGCAAAAGCAACTCATAAGTAGTCCAAATGGATATAGTTTATTTCCAAATTGGATTGGAGAAATTTTTTCAAACCCTGACTATTAAACTGATATATAAATATATATAATATAAGATTTTTATATGCATTTTCAATTGAGCATGATTGCTCATATGTTTTAAGGACAAATGTTAGCTTAATAGATTAGATTGAAAGAATTCCTTATAAACCTAATTTGGAGAAAAATTTTGTCAATTGTTTTGTTCATTCTCGAGTGATTTGTTATAAGAAAGTGTTGACTACCTCAATCTATTATAGACTGCAAACTCCTCCCACAAGATCCAACAAAAAGAAAATTAACATAAAAGCAAAGAAAGAAGCAGGGAAAGGAAAGCATTGAGCCGATCATTTGAATCGGGTTGTACCACTTTCATCTGGTGGAATGACTGAAATAAAGTAATGTTAGATTCCGTTAGCATGAAAAATGGTGGGTTTAGGAGTGGAGGAGCACAGGAAGAAACAAAACAGGGCAGTTGCAAAGCATGTGTCATGGCAGTTGATAAATCAAAAATGTGGCATGAGATGGTAATCGTTATTATTTATTTAAATGGGAGGCAGGATTCTAACGTCACTTTAATTAATTGATGGATTAAAATTGGAATATTTAACAACATTACATTTACGGGTCCATGTTAGCTCCCACTTTACTGGGGCTTTTGTGCATGCGAACGTGCAAAGACACAGACTAACTGCCAACAAACTTATGAGAAAACTACCTAGTAAACCCCGAATATTCCTGATCATAATTATTATACAAAAGAAAAAAAGAAAAAAGAAAAATTAAAGTGTGTACGTACGTATGCCATGTTTAGAGGCCGGTAGGAAAAGCTTTCAATTTCTCCAAATTAAAGAATTGGTCTCTCAAAATATAGTAGAACTGTACGTCTGAAAGTTGAAAAAGTAGTGAAACCTGCTTTTTTAGGGATCAAACACGCGTTACACGCCCAAGGAGCCTACTGAAAGGCAGTTTTTATTTGGAGAGCACGAAAAGAACTTTCTAGACTCAAGAATGTAAGTACGTAACTAAAGTAACCCATGAAAACTTGTGGAGCTTTCTTTTTGCCCAACAGCTTTAACTTTTCTTTCTCTTTTCTTTCTTTCTAAGGTTAAAATTGATTATTATATGTGGTTCTTGAGTTGGGTAATCTTTTATACGCAATAACTATGCTTACTTTGTATAATAACGTTGACGTGAAAATGATTTTTATAATAAAAATTAATAATGTTTCTTGCATAATAAAAAATAAAAATTGTAAATTATTTCTATGTTGTTGTACGAAGTGTGTATAATTGTTGTGCATAAAACATTACTCATATTATGTAAAAGATTTCGTTTTGTCTTAAGGTCATTATTCAAAATAATGATTTAATATGACATATATATGTTGTTGATGTCATAAAAATCAAAACACAAAGCAATAAAATAGATAAATTAGGAAACGCAATGTTTATTATTATTATTATTATTATTATGCAAAGGTTTAAATTTGTTTGACATATTTGTATCAAAAATCTCAATAATTGCTATTCACATAATAATGGTAAGATAATTCATGGACTAAAATCATATTTGGTTGAAATGGGTTTGCCTTGGGTAAACTTTATACTTTCATTCTTTAATCATAAAATTGTTGCTGAAAATAACTTTCAAAATATACTTGGACTATATGTATACTTTTCATAAATCATTTTTGAAATATTTTCTCAATTATATTGAAAGTATTATAAAGAAGATGCTCATATACACAATTTATGATAAAAATATCAATATTGATGTAGGAAAATAATTTTACTTACATTAATGCATGTTTAAGTAGATTAATATTTCAGTTGGTACGATGATTTCCTTACCTGTTTTGGTAACTTGTACTTTCTCCACATTCTTTTTTTTTTTTAAACATAGTGCCGTCTTTATTACTGAGAATCCACCCCAAAGAGGTAATACAATCTGGAAACTAATACAGAGAAAACAAAGCACCAAATGCAAGGCTACAAACGCCCATTGGTGAAGAACAACAAAGCCCAAAGGGCATAAGAGTGATTAGAGAAAAAGATTCTTTACCCACAAAGCTAAAAAACTTACCTTAAAATAGCTACCATTATGGTAGACTGTAATCGAAGATAAGAATATACAACCAAATACAAACAGAAAACCTCCGGAAACAAGCACCAGAAAAACCGCCGCTGGAGCCGACACGTGTAGAGCACGCGCATTCTTTGGGAACCCCCTTTGCGTTAGTCGATCTTCAAGAGTCCAGATTGTCACCTTTCGAGAACGAAGAAGCAAACAGTGACCCACATGCGCAAGACCAAGGAGAGATAACCCCCGGCGCGTCGAATGACCACCATGACCGGAGAAGGCCAGCGACCGCAACAGGAAGGTTCTTGTCGACGAAATTCCAACTAAGTCTTGTAGATCTAGCTTTGACAACATAAAATTCGAGCATCATAACCTCTAATATACTATCATAATAAATATTTAATGGACACAATTTCTTTAAATTAAAAATAAATTAAAGAAAAATGGGCAGAACTGTTACTTCATTGAGCTTTTATGCAGGCTAGCTCCCTTCTTCTAAGAATTTCTTTAAGTTTTTCGTTCTTTTTTCACTATATACTAATATTCACAAAATTTCTTTTTAGGATCTAGAGCCAAAGGAAGGAGAGTTGTGGAATTTTACTATGAAACTCCACTATTCATAGAAATTTTTTTTTCTCTCTTTTTTTTTTTTTTTTTTTTTGGGAAGTGATACGTTGCACTACCAAGTGCCGACAAGCGGCACCGTCTAGGTGTTGTCGAGCCACCCTTTTTTTTTTTGAAGTGACGTATGGCACAACCATAGATTGACATGTGGCCCTAATCTGGTACTTTCTAACGCATGGCAATTGTAATACCCCATTTTGTACTAGGATTAGGAACATCTTAACAAATGTTTAAGAGAAAAGTAAGAGTCAGTAGTTAAGTTGGAAATTAATTGAGAAAAATTGGTTTGAAAAACACTTAATAAAATCTGGTCAAGACCTTTCCAACAATGGAGAAGAACTGTTCAAACGATATGCATAGGATGCAGCATAGGATAAAGGAAAAACCCTAATGTTCGAACGATATGAAGACCATTCGAACGGTATGACGAGAAGCCATGTCGGATGAAAGGAAACCCTACTGTTCGGGCGATATCGTTCGAACGGTATGATGAGAAAACCACGTAGGATAAATTGAAAAACTTTAGCGTTCGAACGTCATAAGAATCGTTCTAATGATGTCAAACTGCATGCAATTTATATAAATCCAAAATTTGTAAATGTGTTGGAGGGCTTATTTAAAGCCCCTTGATGGAACCCTAACGACCATTTGGTCGTCTAGGGCCACCATAGAGAGAGAGAGAGAGAGAGTGAGGGAAGAAGAGAGAGAGGGAGAGAAGATGAGTTCTTGGAAATTTTTTACTTCAAGCTTGGTTTCAAAGAGGTAACTCTCAACCTTTACCTTGGTTCATTACGTTACAAGCTTGCTTAGTTATGGTTTTTGTAATGTTTATGGTGTATTTGTACGTGTGGGTGTGTTAAAGTAGCTAGTGTTGAGATTAGAAAATATGAAGGCCAGCTAAGAAAATTAAGCTCTAGTTTGGTAATTAAATGATGTCTCACCCGAGTCAAATGAGACCAAAATAAAGCCTTGGGCTCTGCGATGAGTAGATTTAGGCTGCCTAAATGTGTTTTTACTTTTTGGTGAAAAAAAGATTGTAGGAAAAGAAAGTTACGAGATTTTTAGGTATATAGATTGTAAAAACGTTACATTTTTAGGCTTTTAACAGTGTTAAACGAACAAAATAGGTTTTTTTTTTTTAAAAAAAAAAAAAAATCGAACATAACTTAATTATGTTGCAAGTAGGAGAATTGCGCATAAGATCCTAATCCAGAAAGCTCTATTCGACCCACACATTATAGTATCATTTATTGGCCCAAAATTTATCGTTTCCATTTTCAAAAACCTTCTTTAAATTTTCTTTTTTTGTTATTTCTAAAAAAATTAATAGTCATTTTCTTTAGAGCGGTCAGAGTTCTCTAAATTTTTCTTACTATCTTTTATTTATTATATATGCTTCACAGTTGGAGTTTTCACAATTTGCTTACTCATGCATGGTTATTAAACATCGAAGTTGTCACTTTCAATTACAAAAGTACTCGATATGCTTTGAACCCTTGTTTTTGGAGTCGGCCTCTAATCCCCCCACCTTGACACCTTGTGGTTTCAACTTTCAAGCTTATGAGGCCGCAAAGAAACTTACTTGGCTGCTATTTGCCTGACAGCTTTTTTATAATCCCTAGCTATTCTTCATTTGTTTGATTCTTCGCGATTAAGCTAACCTAATCTTCTCCATAACCTGATGACCCCACCAAAACTGCACAATTACCCCCACCACCATCTCAAAAAGGTTTCACGTATAGTAAAACACCCTCACCAAAAGAAGCAGACAAAGGAAAACATATTTTATTGTTATTAGCCAAAGTGCCCTCCATTCTCCATTTTTTTTTTGCTTAGATGGGCCCCGCATCTGCTCTTCCCAGTCGTCCATAAATACCCAGTCCCTCCACTTCCTTACTTCCCTGTTCCCTTCCCTTCCTCCCTCCGGTTCACTCTTTTAGCTCTCCTTTTAGCAATGGCTCTCTACGAAGAACCGGTCGAGTTTCAATTTCCGGTTTTCGAGGAAACCGGGTTCGCCATGGACGAACTCCGAGAACTCTTGTCTCTAGATCTCATTCAATCCGGAGACTCTGTGTCTATGAGTCCAACCTCCGGTTCGGAGGGCTCCAGCCGGGCGGTTTACACTGATAATGAGAGGAAGCTCAGGCGCATGATATCGAACCGGGAATCAGCCCGTCGGTCCCGGTGGCGAAAGAAGAGGCATCTAGAGGACCTCAAGGACCAAGTGAACCGGTTCAGAACGGAAAAGAACGAGCTGAAGAACCGGTTGGGCTCGGCTTTACATCACTGTCACGTAGTACGGATGCATAATGAGTTGTTAAGATCCGAATCCATAGCTCTCAGGGCTAGACTTTCGGATCTATCCATGATCATTTCATTCACCATGCAATCGCAATGAGCCTTGAAGCCGTCAAGAAACTAAACTATTACGAACCCTAATAAACTTCTAAATGCTACATTGGCTGCACACTCAAAACATCAGCTTTTGCTTTCGAGGAAAACAAGTTGGCTGTTTTAATTAAGAAACCCCACGTTGTTGGACGACGTAAAGATTTGACGGTCTGCTTTTTAGTTTGTCGGAGACATCCTTTTTTTTCGCCTTTTTTCTTTTTTATTTTCTCTTTCTTTCTAAAGTTTTTTTTTTTTTTTTTTTTTTTTTTTTTTTTTTTGTTTTGGAAGTTATTTAGTGGTAAAGTCAGGGCCACTGACGATATGTAGAAAGCTCAAGGCCGGGGTAATCACTAATTAGCATCATATTTCTGTAGTCTAGTGCAGCTAAGCGCGCACCGATGTAAATATATATTTCTTGGACAACCAGTGCCATATATGCTTGTTTCTTCATCATTAACTGCCATGATCGATTACATAATCCTTAATTTACCTTTTTTGAGACCGACAGAAAATTATGTGAAGTACTTAGGGCCAATGATATGCATGTACGTAGTGATCGACCACGTGGATTGGCCGGCGAGGATTTTCCATAAATTCCCAGTCATAGCAAATTAAACATCAAAAATAAAAAGATAAGAATAATTAATGGTAATTAAGCGATCTCAACATCGATCCAATGGTGCTCAACCATTTTGTTAACTACAGTTAGTCTTCTTGTAATTGAAAATCAGTGGTAAAATATTTTATCATTGCATGTGTAAGAGATCAGCAGTACTGATCAAATCCAAACATAGATGATTTTAATTAAGATGATCTTTATCAAAATTACTTCACTTATTTTTTAACTCTAATACATACGAAAAAGGAAGGAGTGACATGATCAGGAAGAAGTGAATAACAGTGAAAGTAAATTAGAATAATGATATATACTCTTTACACTTATGTCAGCCACTTCATTAATAGAATGATAATTACTTAAAATACGTCACGTTAGTCAATGTGAAATAAATATAAAAGATTATGAGTGTGAAAAGTAATATTACTAAAAATAATAAAAAATTACTAAGTTCATTTAAAGATAAAAATCAATCGGGGAATTTTATAATGTGAAGAGAAGTTCATATTATATATATAAATGGGGTAATCAATAGTATTCATTGAAAACTAAAGATTGAGATTTGCAATTAATATAATTGTCAAATTTATGAATTCATTATATTTTTAACAATAAGTGGCTTTATATTCTATGATCGATGATCAATATATAGATCGACTTTACGAAATTTTTTGATACATTAATTATGAAGTATTGGAATGGTCATATATACAAAAAGAAACAAAGTCGGTTTCTTAGAAAATGATTAATTATAAGAATTATTAAATGACAACAAATTAAATATTATAAAATAATCAATTAAATATTAACTCTTAGTAGAGAATCTACTAAAATTACTCAACTCTTAAGGTACGTTTGGTATGCGGAATGATTGTTTCATTAGGAACAAGGAGTAGCCTTTATTAAGAATGAAGAATGTAGAATCAATTAAATAACCTTGATGTTAAAGCATACAAATACTCTAAAACTTTTTTCTATTTTTTTTTTCAATTCTTATACTCTAACCCTTAGAATAGTCATTCCCATGGCTAATGAGGGAATGACTATTTCTAAAATTTAGGAATAATTATTCATTTTAATTTCATTCCACTTTTTTCTATTTTCAATAAAAACTATTTATTTTTTCTAACGAAATAGTCATTCTAAGTATGTACCAAACGTAATCTTAGTGTACGTGAATGAGTCCTTAGTATTGTGACTCAACGCTAGCTAGCTAACGGCTCACTATATATATATAGATCGATGATCCTCCTCATCAGATCGATATAAGGCCTCGGGGACCATTACAAACAGATACAATTAATTTACATTTTGTGATTCTTTTCTTTTGTTTTCCTAAATCCATTATTGAACAGAAAATGTTGATTAATATTATGCTTCAAAGGATACATACACACACACACACAACACACTGGCAAAATGCAAATTTATAGTTATATATTGATTATGTGAGTGCGTTGCATATATGACTGTTTTATACAGCTATTTTCAAGGATAGTACTCTTCAAACGATACATAGACTTGTTTTCTTTTCTTGGTAAACAAGAAATAAATAGTACTCGATCTTTGACTGTGGGCCTGTGGCCGAAGATCATAAAGAATTAACGCACCATTGATGCGTCTGTTCGGTCGAGTGTAACGTTTTGGGAAACCATTTTTTTTTTTTTTTTAATGAATAAAAGACTTTATAAAGCTCAACTTCAACAATCCAAACAATCCAGTGAAGACTGGAAACAACTCCTGCATAGGGACAAAACCCCCTAGCTAGGAAAGTTTTGGGAAACTTAGGATTGAAGATTCTTAATCTTTCTAGCTTAGATATATATAAACACTTTATTTTGGTACGTACGAGAAATGGTTTCTGCTCATCCAAGACTCAAGAAAAGGACAATTAAGTCCCATTTATATATATATGTACGTATTCTTTGGAAATTAATGATTTGATGATTTTCTTTGAGAAGTCTTCAACCGTGTATTGAAAGTTGGAGCTTGCAAGAAGCAATGAATAGGTATCATCCATCCAAATTTATTATGATTAATTAACTAACGTGTTTAATTCGTAGGGATAATGATTGAAGAGTAAAGAAGATGCATGAAAATATTAAAGTGCATGGACTATATATCTACCTCAAATGTCTAAAATGGATGGATCCTTTTTTATCCTGGTTCAAGGAATGGATTAGGTATGGGATCTGTAGCCCCCATCAAATCATCAAAAGTCTCATTCTCCAAACAAAAGAAAGTAAAAGGAGAACCATAAGAAGACAGAAGACAAAAGGAGTCTTCTTCACCCCACGAATGCATGACTCTGACCATTATATTAGTTTTTGAACCCTAGCTAATTATAGGGAGTAATATTTAATCATCCATTATTTATGTCCCTACATGCACTTCTACTTGATACGTCATTAATCCTTTTATTCTTCAATTTTCCATCCAATCCTACAATAATTAATCCACATCTTTCACTATTAACTGGAGGCAAACTAATTAACTTGCATACTTATATATACAACATTTTAAAATATAAATTAAATGGTTAAATTAATTATTTATTTTTATCAGTTTAAATTTTTTTAAATAAGTTAGCGTTAATTTAACATGTTATGAGAGCAAAACTCTATAATAATTTAACGTGGCCTTGATCAATGCAATGCCGGCCGGCTTGCCATCCTGTTGTTAGTCAACTTCTATCCGTTTGCTTGCCAAATTCACATCACATCGTGCTCTAGCTATTGCTTTTTTTTTTTTTTTTTTTTAACTTCTTCTCTTTAATTTCTTCGTTTGTAAGTTTTAGGAAGTTGCCCACGAAAATCACATGTATTTGACACAGAAAAAAGTTCTTAAAGTTAGAAAGTTTCTTTTTGACCCAGAAGCATATGGACCATATAGATTAAAGGATAATGCAGTGAATAAAGGTAACGAGGACAACAATATCTCATGCGATCGTATACCCCATTGATTTGCAAATTTTCTCTTTTCTATTGGATAAGAAATGCTTTTGCGTACTTGCCGACCATCTCAGAACACTCATAATGGACTCTTTTAATTAATTAATTTATTTATTTTTACATTTTTAACAAAAACCACAAAAATGTCCAAATAACGTACTCTTTAGCAAATGTTAAACTTAACATTTGTCAGATTTTCTCTTTGAATTTAAAAAGCCAAAAAGACAATGTTATAACTTTTGTTAATAATACTTTTTACAAACCATGCCAATGTTTTTTATTTTTTTAATAAATAAAATTGTTCCATGTGACAATGTTATTATGAATGATATAAAAATAGCATTTATCTAAAGTAGAGAAATATTTAGAGAGTTTGTTGTTTGATAGTTTAAAAAAGTGACTAACTAAAACCCTTAAAGTAGATTTTGAAAGTTAAATTTACAAAAATTATGAAGAGGCCATTGTGAATTCTCTCGGCCCTCTTACGTACACACTACTCTACAATTTGGTTGTAAACTTCATTACTAAGAAAATGACCATTTTATATAAGAAATTGGTTATTCTGAAGCAAAAAGAAAAAGAAAAAGAATATTGATTCCTGAATTTTGTCTCTCTCCAATTTCCATAGCCTTAAGGTCCTAGTTCTTCGGTAAAAGAAAAACCTTGATCTCCCTTAAAATAATATTTTTCTGTATATTTCATTTGGGTCATATGCTTAAAAAAGATGACATGATAATCACTCATCCTAAATTTGGGCCGGGCCCAAATAAGCTAGAGGTTCCCATAATGAAGGCCCATGATCAAAAAGGGTTTGCATGAAACTACTTGGTGGATTATGTGGCAGGTCCAAGTGTCCAACCTTTACATTTAGAACCACGCAGGTCTGGCCTGAGAGCCGCATTCCTACGCCTCCACTTTGTAAAAATAAAGCTGGCCTGTTGGCGCAGTTTTGTGTTCCGAGTCTAATAATTTACTTTTCTTTTTTTTTTTTCTTTTCTTTTTTCTATATATATATATATATATATATATATTTGAACCATAAAACTCACTTTGGGATGACAATAATTTGAACATTGCAAATTTGGGGTAGTTTGGAAACATTAATACAATTTTTAATTTGAATGAATATTATAAATTAATTGAGTGCTAAATTGAGAGGGATATATGTATTGTTTTTTTTCCCTACTTTCTTCATTTTGGTATCAAATCATTAAAATCCTAAGAGATAAGAGTCTGTCGGTGATGATAGGAGAACAAAAACTCGATCGAAGACCCCTTCCTCATCCAAATGCTGACGCCAAGGTGATAGACGCTACTGGAGTTGTGCTCGAGGTCTCAAGAGTGTCTTCTTTGTGTACCTTGGAGGTGGTCAGCACGGTGGTTCTGAGTTTCCCTTGCCTCGGCGGAGAAAACGGAAACCGAAAGTAGTGTGCATTGGGTACTGTGTTTGTGTCTTTCGTTTTTTTGGTGAGGGCACGATTGGGTGTACAATTTTTTTTTTTTTATATTCAATTATTCCTTATTATATTTAAAATTGTGAATACCAAAAGAATTTATTCTTTAAAATTGGCAATACTCGTGTCTTCCATACACTTGTCCAACTGTAATACACGTGTCTAATTTGTGTTTTTTTTTTGAAAAAAATTTCAAATTGTATTTTTAATTTAATTATTTAATTGTATTTTTAAATTAAATTAAAAATACAATTAAAGAATTAAATAAAAATTACAATTTGGATTTTTTTTTCAATTTAGTTTTGTTATTGTCTTTTTAAATTTGTTTGGGTTAATTAATTTTCTTTTTTTTAAAAAAAAAATTAATTATTTCCGAACACAAATAATGCAATATTTATTTTACCCAAAAATATCACAAAATAAAATTACACAAACCAATAATTAATAATGTATTTGTTAACTATGCAAATCTTTAGAAACAAAAATTAATTACACAAAATGATAAAATGGTTTTTGTAAGAAATTACCAAAAATGATTCCTTCAATTTTATTTTTCTCTCTATAGCCAAAAATGTTGAAATAGTACGATATACTTGTTTCAATTTTATTTTAAACAATTCCATAATTTTATTTTTAAAAAGTGATTTTGTATATGGAGACCATTTTTATGAGTCATTTTTCCATATTTTGGTTTTTTAGAATTCCCAAAAACCAAAATATGATAATTGCCAAAAATGATAATAACAACACAAATTTGTAAATGGTAAAATATATCACCAAAAAACATAAAACTGTACGCATGCATATTTCTCATGCATAATAACCAACCACAGTAAAACCAAAAAAATGACACAACAATATATATACAAACCCAACAATATATGAAATTTATATAAACAAATACATAAATTTATTATAGCCAAAAAATGAAGGAAACAAAATTTGAAAATTACTCACAATTCTGTACTCTGTGGTGTAATATATGGTTCTTGTATTTTTTGGGAGGAAAAAATTAATACTAACAAAAAAAATTAAAAACAAAAAAAAAACAATAACAAACGTTACATTAGAGAGAGAGAGAGAGAGAGAGAGAGAGAGAGAGGGGCAGAGAGAGATAGGGAGAGATACACAGAGAGAGATAGAGAGAGAGAGAGAGGTAGAGAGAGAGAGAAAAAAATAGCCAGAGAGGGTACTGAAAGCTTACCCTAAGTGGTGGCTGGCCGGAGTTTAGACAGGTAGAGAGAGATAGAGAGGGAGAGAGAGATACAAAGAGAAAGGTAGAGAGAGGGAGAGATAGAGCGAGATATTAGAGAGAGAGAGAGAGCGAGAACCGAGCAGAGAGAGCTGGAGAGAGGGCGTGTAACCGGCAGGAAGGGCGGATGCGCGGTGGTCGGGGAGCTGGCCAGTGCGGCTGTGACGGAGAGGGAGAGAGAGAGAGAAAACTTAGAAATGGGTAGCTTCCAGAGGAAGCTACCCATTTAGAAAAAATATATATATTTTATAAAATAATATATTATTTGAATTTTAAATAATTTATATATATATATATAATTCGCAGTATCCGGTCAAGTGGCGCGCGGGAGAACTCCCGCGCAGCTGTCCTGGCCAAACAATTGGACACGTGTACTAAGTACACGTGTCCAATCAGGGACGTGGTATTATGCCACGTCGCCCATTGTAGCATTTGTATTTAATAAAAAAATTATATTATAATTATAATTATATATTTATATAATTTAACCACGTAAACAAAAATACAAACTCATGCAGCCCTAAGTGTATGTACTGTACATATAGCTAAATCCTAAGCTCTAAAACTAAACCGTAAACTATAAATTAAAACTAAACCCTAACCCTAAAATTAAACCCTAACACTAAGTATATATTAAAATTAAACCCTAACCCTAATTTTTTTTTTGTTTCTAAATATAGATGGTGTACAAAACTAAACCCTAATTTGAACTATTTGGTTTAATTATATATATATAGCACCAAATTTAGTTTAATTATGCATATAGTACAATATGTAAATTAGGTTAGGGTTTACGTACTTATCACTATACCATATATATATATATATAAAGAAGGAACCTAAAAAACATAAACTCCAAGCATAGAATTTACATATAGCATATAGTTTTAAAACCTAACCTTATGTGTATATGCTATGTACACCGTAATTTCACAGATTTATATAGTTAATAAGATAAGGAGTTTTTTTTTTTTTTTTTTTTTTTAAATGAATACAAAATGTATTTTTTTTTTTAATATATATTTGGAAAAAAAAAAAATCAGTTGGCCACGTGTAATAATACATGTGTCCAATTGGGGTGTTGATACAACTAGCCACGCTGTCAAAAAGACACGTGTCTAATTGGACGCGTGTCTACAGTAACCGGTACTGTAGACACGCGTCCAATTGTAGAGTTTTTTGTAGTGGGGTCGCTCGGGAGGGACAAGGCCTTAGGATAATCATACTTCTATGTTAGAGACGATTGTTTCCACACTAGTTTATAGTTGTATTTTGTTATAGGTTTTAATGTTGACTTATTTGGTGATCAAAACGAGATTTGTAAGTCTTTGTCAACACTTGGGTGTTTTGGGGTTTTCATCTAGAATTGATTAAGTGAAGATTTATACCGGCGGCAACAATTGTGGCAACAAAGGCGTCCTGAAGTGACTATTCTAGAAGTACTCCAAAAAGCCTCGTTAGCAATTGGCGTCAGCTAGCCATCATGACGCGATTGGTTAGAAGAGCCACTGAGAGCCTACCATTAGCAAGAGCATCAACAACCTGTTCGGTCGTGGCTGGTTCAGAATACTTACAGAATGTGTCGTCAGCAATGGTTTCAACAAGATGTATTGATGCGAAGACTTTCAAAGAGCTCCATCCACAAAGTCATCAACAACTCGTCCTGAGGTCTCAGTAAATTTACTTCTAAGACACGAGAAACCATAGAGGCGTCCTACCGGGACTAATTATGCATCCTAACGCCATTGCATGAACTGCATGAATTCAAGTTTTCCTTCAACGTGTAATTTATGGAGGGGTTAATTACAACAAAATAGTAGTTTGATGTATCAAAATGTCACATCCGTCAGTTTATAAGACTACTTTGAAAATGACTGTTTGTTTAGGGGGCAAAATGTATTTAACCTTTTTTTTTTTTTTTTTTTTACAAACATTGGTTCATATGCTCTTATGAAATTCAAAGCATGTTAAAATTAAATGCTTGTCTATCTTAATGGTACTGGCCACATTATATTGTATTCATACGATAGGGTAGTCGAATCCATGCATCATAGGGATAGTAATTTCTTGTTTGATGATCTTTTAGATTTAGGTTTGTAAAAACAATTGTAAATTAGATTTGTTTCAAATGATAAAATGACAACGAGGAGCATATGATCGTCCAAGGAGAAAAATTCCTACCTTTTTTTTGTTTTAGAACCTCTCTCTCTTATCTTAGTTATGTTACAGTTTCTTTTACTGAATGATCTTGAGAGATTGGAAATTAAAAGATCTTTATTTTCATTTGCATCTAAAACATTAGTGGAGCTCTATGCAGAGCGGAGCTACATTAGGGCTTGAACCCCAAGCAACTATGTTTTCACTAAAAAAAGTTTAAAAATTAAAATTTTACCTTCTCCCTCCCGCTCCAAGTCATATTTATTATGAAAGCCAAAATTTACATGAGCTAAGTACATCTAAAGTTTACAAAAATAATTACATATCTTAACCTACAAATTAAGTTGACCCCCACAAGTGGCCGGTACTAGGTGTGTATCAGCAAGTACGTACATATATTCAAGGTGGACACGGTAGCTAGCCTTATGACTTAGACAATTTCATCAAGTTCTCCAGGTTTAACAGTACGTACTGTTGTTGAGGCTAATAACATCTTAAAAATCACTTGCATGGTTGGCCTAGACCGTGGATTTGCACGTAAGCAAGCAGTTGCGCAAGTCACAACCTTTATGAGTTCGTCTTCAACTTCAATTGTGGGAGGTGAAAGGCGTTGGTCCAATATGTCCTTCAGCTCTATGTTAGCATAGGGAGACGATGCAGTAGAGATGAATTCACCAAGATGATTTCCTTTGATTACTTCAAGTGCTAACACTCCAAAGCTATACACGTCACATTTCTCGGTCACCTTCGTTGTGTAAGCAAGCTCTGCCAAAACAGTTTGGAAGGAGGTTTGTTAATGCATATGTTTTTATAATATGGTTTGCTAATTGACATAAGTCTGAACAAAGTAGTATTAATTACCTGGAGCTACATATCCAAATGTTCCTGCAAAGCCAGTACAATTGGATGAGTCTAGCTTCAGAAGCTTAGCAGTGCCGAAGTCCGAAACATGCGCTACATAATCAGAATCCAACAAAATGTTCTTGCTTGATATGTCTCTGTGAACAATGGGCGGTGAGCAATCATGATGCATGTATGACAAGGCACGCGCCACATCTTTAACAATATTCACCCTTCTACTCCAGTTCAATTCTTTAGCTTCTTTTTCTTTGCTTAGGATGGCGGCCAAGCTTCCCCTCTCAAGGTACTCATAAATCAAAAACGGGCATTGTGCATTTGAACAAAAACCATGTAGCTTCACAATGTTTCGGTGCCGTATTTGTGTTAATGCCTTTATCTCGTTGAGAAACTCTTTCCGATCAGTCACATAATCATCATCGGATAATGTGTGGATTTTCTTTGCAGCTACGATATTACCCGATGGCAGCTGTACTTTGTAGACGCTTCCATATCCACCACTCCCAATGCAATAAGTGGAATCAAAATCCCCGGTGGCGGCTATGATTTCTTCGTACAAGTTTTTCCCATCCAAGGTTAATGTCGGATACAAGTTCTCGTCTTGTTTTTTCGGCGAGCTTCTCTTTTTTCTTATAAAAATTGACATTCCGATCAGTGCAAATAAAAGTACTTGTACTCCCAAAATGGGGAATATGATTAAGAACACGATCTTTTTTTGCGGGAAATGTTTGACGGGAGTGGATGGTTGACAAGGTTGTAGTCCTTTCACCTGGCCACACAATCCTTTGTTCCCCTCCAATGCTTCTATCGGAGCGTCGTGAAATGCTTTGTTGTTGGGAATTGGACCCCAGAAGTCATTGAATGCTATGTTGACATTCAACAAGCCGTGCATGTCCTCAAAAGCCCTCGGAAGGATGCCAGAAAGGTGGTTGTGGGAGATATCCATTGTCACCAAGCTTTGCAAGTTCCCGAACTCTGTTGGTATCTCTCCCGTGAGTTGGTTATGACTCAGATCAAGCTCGGACAGATGAACTAACTTGGCCACCTGAGTCGGAATTCCACGAGTAAACTCGTTGTGACTCAAATTCATGTGGTGCAAATTTGAGAAGTTCCCTATACATCCTGGAATTGAGTTGCTCAGTTTGTTTATGGACAGGTCAAGATACTCAAGTTTTGTTAGGCACTCGAGCTCCGAAGGTATACCACCTGAAAGTTGATTGTTCGTCAGTATAAGCTTCCCCAAAAAAGTCAACCTTCCCAATTCCTTAGGGATCTCCCCAACTAAGTTATTTGAAGAAAGATTAAGAAATTGTAGTCGAGTTGCGTTTCCAATCTCAGGTGGTATGCTACCAGTGATATCATTTCCAGCAATTTCTAGATCTGTTAGTCGTGAGCTCTTTCCCCAGTTAGGTGAAAGTTCACCGTAAAAGTAGTTGTCGTTGAGGTTTATGTAATCCAGGTCCGGATAAACCCCAAAAACTTCGGATATATTTCCAGTAAGTTGGTTCCCGTCTAGACGAATTCTATATAAAGTTGTGCAGTTTCTCACGCTTTTAGGAATCGGACCTGTGAGATTATTACCATTTGCGGTGAAGTTTCGAAGCAATCCACCTTTGCAAATATTTTGTGGCAAATAACCAGTAAATTGGTTTCTAGCCACTCGAAATACAGTCAACTTTAAGAGATTTTCTACGTCCCGAGGAATGGAACCAGAGAGTTGGTTGTCGCGAATGTACAGAACCTCTAATTTGCTCAAGTTACCAATTGAAGCCGGAAGATGACCAGTGAGTTTATTTTCTCTCAAGTCGAGAGTCACAAGAGACTTCAAGTTTCCTATTTCTTCTGGAATGGGACCAGAGAGGTTATTCTGGAAGAGATAGAGAAGTGTAAGGTTTCCAAGGCCACAAAATGACATTGGGATAGAACCAACAAGATGGTTGGTTGCAAGGCTTAGATTCTTCAAAGATTGGATGTGCCCTATTTCTGTGGGGATGGGACCAGAAAGATTGTTCCGAGACAAATCCAACACCGTTAAGCTAGAAAGATTTCCAATTTCTAAAGGAATGGAACAAGATAGTGGATTGTCATAGAGGTACAAGTAAGCCAATTTGCTTAGATTGCCCAAAGAAGAAGGAATGGGACCGTTTAAGGAGTTGCTGTATAAAGCAAGCTCAACAAGAGACCTCAACTGACCTATTTCTGGAGGAATTGTGGCGTTCAACTGATTTTTAGACAAGCGCAAAAACTCAAGGTTTGTCAATAGGCCTATTTCTGGTGGGATTTTCCCCGAGAACTGATTGATGGAGAGATCGAGATAGATGAGTTTGGAGAGGTAACTGATATGAGGTGAGATGGTTCCAAAGAGCGAGTTTATACTGAGATCAACAAATTCAAGATTCGGAAAAGACGAGAATGAAAATTCATGGAGTGAACCTTTGAGGCCTAAACATGTAAGATTTATACCGATGACACTTTGAGCATGGTTGCAATAAATACCAAACCAAGAACATGGGCTTGTGCTTGAATTGAGATTGGTAGAAGAATTGGTCGCATTATTGGGAAGCAAAGTCCAAGAAGATAGGCTAGATAGCTGAGACTGGGCTTCTTTTTGGAGGCTTGCTTTCCATGTGAGGAGAGCATCAGCTTCTTCAATAGAAACAACATTCGGTGAAACAAACAACAAGAAGGATATTAGAGAGCATACCTTCCCAAAGGTTGACGATCCCATGCTTTTGTGTTGGTGTAAAGGACGTGATGGTTCAGATCTCCATTTACGGCACATCCTACTCATTATTCTTTCTTTTCTTTTTTCTTTTTTGGTTCACGTTCAGACCCCAAATGAGAATTTTTATTTCTTCTTCTCCATGATCATCATTCCTGACGAAGGCTTGAAAAGAGACGTCGATGTCATTTACTTATCTTCATTTATTTTATTTTATTTTTTATTATTATTTTCTTCTCGTTTTTGTGCCTTGGAGAAGAGTTGGCCTTAATTTTTCCTAGAAATTATAATTAATTTGGACACGATGGACTTTTGCGATTGGAATGTCCGTGCAATTTCCGAGGATTTTCCAAGAACCTTTAAATACAAATTTGGCTACTTAATTTTAGGCACTTTGACCTTCTTTTGGATGCTGTGAGTTTCAAGGATTTCCTTATAACCAGATCAATGGTATGAAATTGCATTACAATTTCCATATATGTGATGTAAGGCCTAAACTAATCATTAATTAAATTAAACAGAATTTGAACTGTTTAATTATAAATAATCATTAAAATTTAAAGTGAAATTATAGTACAAAACACAAGTAATCATATATGGTCCCGGGTTGACTTGCTTGATGGCTACACTATTCATTAAGTTAGTTACATGAGATCCCTAAAAAATTAATAATAGTCCCCTGAAAATAACATATTTTTTAGGAATAATTGCACTACTGGTCATTGGAGTTGGCCTAAATTACAAATCACTCCATGTAGTATAAAAAGTTCATGGAGCTAGGGTCCATGTGATAAACTGTAATTACGAATCACTCATTGAACTCGTTTTTCGTCTACCAAGTTAACAAATTCCGTTAGTTTACCGTATCATACCTAATAGGAAATCGATACGAGGCCACCCCAGGCCTAGGGGAGGCCGTGCGCCATCCCCAGACATGGCCGGGCCACTCCCGGTAGCCACCCCTTTGCTATTTTCTTTTTTTTTTTTAAATAAAATAAAATATTTTTTAAGTTTTATTTATTCATATTTTTTTATTGTAATCGACACGTGTCGATTTCTTATTGGGTATGACGTGGCAAACTAACAGAATCTGTTAATTTGGTAGACATAAAAAGGGTTCAGAGAGTGGTTCGTAATTGTAGTTTACCACATGGACCATCCATGAACTTTTTGTATTACAGGGAGTGATTTGTAATTTAGGCCAATTCCAAAGACCAATAGTGCAATTGTTCATATTTTTTAATTAATGGTATATTCTTATATTGTAAAAGAATAATTAATTATCTAATAGAGGATTGATGAACACGCTAAAGGAACAGAAGCATATTATATGGGTTGAAGTCCAAATGTTCAATTTGTCAAAGGAGGTAGGCTGGGACAATCTTGACGCTTCGATCACACTGATGTAACAAAGATGTCGACGTAGAAAAAACCTCCACCAAATAATCCAACAGACATGTCAAAGCATGGCATTTCTCTTCTGGTTCATGTTAATTAAATAGGTTTAAATCAATTTCGAACAAATTAATTAAAATAATAATAATAAAAAAAAAGCTAGATGCAAATTGTTGATGCAGTTTTTTGTACTGTCAAATATAACTATCAACAGGGGCGGAGCCACTAAGGGGCTGGCTCCCCAAGCCCAAGGTTCTCCCAAAAAAAAAAAAAAATTAAAATTAAAATTTTACTTCAAATTTTATTATTTTTTCTAATTTTGACCCTCCTAAAACTTTTTTTTTTTTAATTTGACTCCAACTTGGGGGCTGGCTCCGCTCCTGACTATCAAGTTGTATCAACACTTAACAAAAATGAAAGAACCACCAGCGTGGTGCCGATAGTAAAGTTTAAATCATATAACTTTTTTGAAATAACCTCAATAATATTTTAGGAATCTTCGTGCCATGCACACTTTCATTGAAGTTTTTGACCCTTCTTGTACAGGATTTTGGAGGTGTATTTCGGATGGTATTTCTTAATATTTTGGGATTTTGGAGACGATCTTTCGTTTGTAATGGGCACATAGTTGTGTAGTAGCAATTTAATAGGCGGAAATCTTCAAATTTTATGACTATTTAATTGAGTGAACCCTTAGTCATTTATCAGTTGCCCCCATTCCATGCACATAGCTGTAGGGGTTTGCAATCGATTGCGATTATTTCCTTATAACAGCAATCACAACCGAGATACTTGATTATTCCAATTTAAATAACCACAACCGCAATTGGTAAACCGATTGCAGTTATTACCAACTGCCGGTTATTAACCGAATAACCGGTTTTCATATATACATAGTTGACTCTTTTTTTTTTTGTTATTATTTTTTTTAACCCAATGAAAAATGCTACGTGTATTTAAACTTTTACAAATGGAGCCTTACTAACTGATATTGAGCTTATTCATTAGAGATAATCAAAACAATTAATAAAAAGAAATGTTACGAGTACTAATAAATAAGCTCAACATCATCTTAGTACCCATCTCTTAGTAAAAAATTTAGTACATTTAACATTTCTCTAATCGAATATCCAACCATTCAATATTCAATGCTAAATAGTAAATACTACTGAACATATATAATTTCATTTACCATTTATTATTCATTCATCTCAATGAGCTCACAATCAAGCTCATAGATTAAATAAAATGATTGTAAAGAAAATCAAACAAACAAATATTATAAAATATAATGACAATTGTATTGTATTTAAAATATGATGACAATTTAAAAAAAATACCAAACCTTCATATTAAAAACCTTAAGATGATTTATTAATTGAATTTAAAGGTTGAGTTTGAGATACATTTATAATAAATATAATTATTTGTATATATATATATATATAAAACTAGTTATCGGTTGCCCGGTTATTAACCGGTTTCCTAAAACCCTATAACTGATAACCGCAATCGGGGTACCCGGCTATCCAGTTATGCGGGTGCGGTTATTTTCAGTTTTCCGGTTAGCGGTTATTAGCAATTAATAACCATCTTACTCGTACACTCCTACATAGCTGTGTAACAACAGTCTAATCGGCAAGAATCTCTAAATTTTATGGCCATTTAATTGAGTGAACCCTTTGTTATTTATCAATTGCCCCCATTCCTTATATGCATATAGCTGTGTAACAACAGTCTAATTAGCAAAAATCTCTAAATTTTATGGTCATTCAATTGAGTAGACCCTCAGTCATTTATCAGTTGCCTCGTTCCATGTCCGATTTGTCAATGTTATATATGTAAATAGTCAAATTCTTAAGAGATTTGGCCTAAAATTATGACGAGTGTCTCCTTAGAGTACTTACAATGGCTTTTTCATATTTAGTTTTTTTCTATATTTTTAACAAAAATCACAAATAAGCTCATATAACTGACCCTTTAGCAAATGTTAAATTTAACATTTGTCAGATTTTGTCTCTAAATTCAAAGAGCCAAAAAGATAATGTTATAATTTTTTTAATAATATTTTTTGGAAACCATACCAAAGTAGAAAAAAAATAGTATTTATTTAAAGATAATGGTATTCATGGTATGTAGTTATTTGTGAATGATTAAAAAATATTATTTATTTAAAGTAGATAAACATTTAGAGAGTTTGTTGTTTGATGGTTTAAAGTAGATTTTTAAAATTAAATTTAAAAAAACTATGAAGAGGCCATTGTATACGTTAAATGAGAGTTTTGGTTAATAAGTTCCATCCAAAATGACACCGTCAAACTCAATCAGTCAACGAAAGAAAGTTGTCCCTTTTTCACTGTTTGTTTTTTATTTCTTAGAAAATTTGCTCAAGAACAAAGTACGTTTTTAAGTGTAAAGGTTTGTTCATCTTCAAAAAAAAAAAAAAAAAAAAAAAAAAAAGGTGTAAAGGTTGACGTTGTGTTTGGGTATTAAATTTTTGAAATCAGAATTGAATTTTTATTCTCTTTACGAATTTCTAGGCAAATAGAGTTTAGAGTTTTTTTTTTTTTTTTTTAAATTGTATTTGGGTGTTGAATTTTTTAGATTGAAAAATAGTGTTTTTTAATAGTAGGAAATGATTTGATATATGCAAAGTTGTGTATAATGATTGATGTTATGAAAAGTAGTGTGGAATTATGAATGAAATAAATATAATGATTAAAAAATGACTATTAAAAGGAAATTTCATACTTAATTAAAATTAATTAAAAAATTAAAAAAATAATAAAATTGCAACCCACGTGCAGCCCGGACCAAGAGAAAAATGCCGCTTGCCGTTGATTCCCTGCAATTCGAGAAGGCCCGGTCCTCATCTTCACTGTCCATTTCTTGGTTTTCCATTTTGCCCCTAATCATTTTGTATTCCTTGTTGGTATAAGAGATCGATGAGGGTCCATTCCCTCTTGGTTTCCCATTTTGCCCCTAAGTATTTTTGCTTTTAATTTTAATTACATTGCTTTTTTCAATCTAAACCGCATATTTCCGTTTAATATAAATTAATTTACTTTTTAAAATCCAAGAAGAATACATCTTTTTCTTATATTTTTACTATAAATTAATTTTCGTAAAGTATCATTTAAAAACTGAAATTAATGTCATTTAACTTAAATTAATTTGGGTAAGCTAAATCTAAGACAAATGCACACATATAATAATGTAAAATAAAGAAAGAAAAAACATACATAAATCTATGGAAAGAAAAAAAACCATGCAGGTCAATTCCGAACAAAGCTTGGCAGCCAGTCAAATGCATAGCTCCATTACAGTTCAAGTAGCAATCTCTAGAAATATCCGGCATATATTATACAAATAATTGCCATTTTTTTAATTATCCCCATCGTCGTTTCCATGTGCATTATCCCACATTGCTTGTGCAACGCCTTCTCTAAAATTGGTCATTCCAACGCCAGCTTCAGATGAGAAGTCATACTGTCTTGAATGTGAGGGGCTTGCCTCATCATCGTTGCCATATGCATAAGGCTGCTCACTCATCCCTGGTTCTGCTGCATCAGTGCCGTTGAATATTTGATCATTTGGATTACGTGTCCCAATGAAGTTGTGCAGTGTACAACATGCCATTATAATGCCAGGTTGACGTGGCAATAAGTACTTAGGCATATCGTATAACATACGCCATCTCCTCTTCAATTTGGAGAAGCAGTTCTCGATAATCATTCGCAGTGAGGAATGTCTGAAGTTAAACAGTTCCTTATACCCATGGGCAGAGGCCTATTGCAAAAATGGGAAAGATGGTGCCTTTCCCCTTTATAAGGAGACAAGAAACCCTGCGTGCATGGGTATGCAGAATCGGCCACATAATAGTGCATTTCATAAATAAAATACCCAAAGTTTATTTAAGAGCATGAAAATCTATGATGGATAGAAAATTATGCAATTGTATGCAACGTACTAACCATTTGTAGGCCACTCAAAGCCTCGGTCAGTTGTAACAGCATCCTTAAAAATGCGGTCATCGTTCGCGGTTCCCTCCCAGCCAACATACATGAACGTGAATAACATATCAAAATCGCATACTGCCATAATGTTATGTGTGCACTCATTTTTGTGGCCACGAAAGAGGCGGTGGTGCTTTACCGGGATCATTGCCTTTATGTGTGTGCCGTCGACTGCACCAATACAATCCTGTAATAATTTTCGAACAAAAATAAACTTCAAAATGTACATTTGTTTGACAAGTTTTGAACAGTGGCATTGATAGAGCCGATATGTTAAAAATGAACAACACTCACCTTAAACCAAGGATAACATTTAGGATTACTGCGTACGTGTGGGTGCACCCCAGTCCTGTGTCTCACTTTGATGTAGACCTTAGCCAGATAGCCCACTGCTCTCAGCACCTTAATACAATGCCGGTTTATTGCCTCCGTTGAGTGTTGAAAGCGATCTGCAGCGATCCCCTGCCCTTGGCGGTGCCCAGTAAGCAAAAAAAGTATAGCAGCACTTTCCTCAACATCAAAGTTCCTTGTACTTTATATGAACCAGTGCTCACTCAACTCAAGACACAAAGATATAAAATACGGTGGCTCCATACGAAACATTTGAAAACATGGCATTGGGTGACTGTTCAGCATGTATGTAATGTACATGGCCCATTGTAATGGCAAGTTGCGTTGCGGCATATTGGTGTTTTCATCGTCGTCTGATGAGTCAATCGCACTCACTAAAAAGAAAATCTCGTCATCAAGTTCCTCGTCTCTATCTTCATCCGCGGGTACAAAAGGGAGGTTAGATCCGTCCATCCTACTAATAGAGACTTAATTCAATACAGTTTAAAATAATTTGGTGAATAATACCATCTAACACACATTCAACACTTAATTATTGTCACATATGCACGCAGTAAAACACATTGCACCAATTAAACTTGTCTCATAGCTAATAGCTAAAATACATTAAACTAACGTAAAATAACACATTCCACCAATCAACTCAGATTGTCAGTCCAAGGGCTTGACCTTTGATAGCCAAATCAACACATTGCACCAATTAAACTTGTCTCATAGCTAATAGCTAAAATACATTAAACTAACATAAAATAACACATTCTATCAAACAACTCAGATTGTCAGTCCAAGGGTTTGACCTTTGATAGCCAAAGCAATCTGTGTTCTTTGTTCCAAAGGAGAAACAAGTTTTGAAGTTTTTCATCTAGTAGGGCAATTGATGCGGCCACGTAAGTCTCAACTGTAATTTCATCCTGCAACTCATCCAGCACAGCGATTGCCCAGTTTATTGGAGGTGCGGATTTGCCAATGCTGAATTGTTGTGTCGAACTCAAGTCCTGCTGAGTTTGCTGCTGTAAGGATTCTCTTCTTGCCTTCGCCAGCTCCCTCACCTCATCGTACATAGCCCGCTTCGTAGCTTTTAGCGTGCCTTTTGTTTCCCTTGAGGATTTTTTACTTGAAGATCCTTTCCTTGAAGATCCCATGCTCATGCCTAATCCGATATCACAGGCCGGGGCATTTCTCCTACCCCTTATATCCTCCACCATTGGCTCTTTCCCTCTACGACGACCTTTAACAAATGAAGGTTCACCAGTCTCGTCATCATGCGAACTGCCAAGGTCAACAAATGTGGGTGACAGATAACCTTCGGGTTGACCTCTACGACCTACCCTACCATCGTACACATGTATGCCTTCTGTCTGCATACGGTGCATAAGATGTGCTTCCTCATCGGTGTCAGGTGGGGACTGTGCAGAGGACCGGCGGAGAATGCCAGTTGCTGTGGACCGATCGAATATGATCCCGAGTTCCTCATAGTTACGGCACCCTTTTGCTTTGAAGCGTGAAATTTTCGGATCCACCTACGGAAACCCGAAAAAATTATTATTCCCCAAATAATATATAAGAGTGATCATACCAAGCTAGTTTGGGATAGAGCATACCATCTTCACACACTCCCATTGCGTTGGGGTCCCACAAACTGTGTTTAATATTGGATCCCAACCAAAGCCAGTTTCATGATTTAACAGACCAGAAAAGTCTTTGTGGTCTTTTCGCAACCTTACGTACTTCGATGATAGCTGGCTAGGAGTCTAAACTGTACTTGCCCTCAGATTCAAAACATTGGTTAGCTCCACCCACAATTCAGGGTTCATGGTCCCTCGGATAATGGAACCGTTTTGCACACATTCAACAAGAAGTTGGACCAAAAGGTCCTCATCCTCTTTTGGCCACTTGTCTGATTTTCCGCTTGGCATTGAGTCTCGTTTTCTCTAGTATGTTAACGAAAAGTAGGGCTATTATAAAAGTTTAGTAATGGCTTACGAAAAAAACTTCAACCAAAACCAACAAAAAAGTTCACATATTTTTACATAACCCCCTCGAATTAACACCTCATTTTCAATGTCTCTCAAACTACTAATTGCGTCAATCTTCTCCCTTAAAGTACCAAAAGATGTCCCCCTAATGACAAAGTTACCCTTAATTTTATATATTTAAAAAACATATAAACTGACATAAACATATTAAAACAATAAAAGCAATAGAAAAGAAAAGGTAAAAAGTGAAAAGTAATCCTAATAAAGGAAATCCTATTAAAGGCACATGTCTTTAACATATAACCAAAACTTGGTCCTTAAGTAGAATAGGAAAAAAAAACAATATTTTAATTAAAATAGAAATTTACACTCTATCCTTTAAGTTTAGCTATTATTACTGAAAATGCATGTGGAAAGTATATATTTTTTTATTGGATTCGGCTACTATGCGGTACTTTTAAGTACCGACTACGATTCATTCTCCCTTCTCTTTTTTTTCTTCTTTTTTTTTTTTTTTTTTTTTTTTTTTTTTTCGTATTTGGCTTCTTTTTTCTTTTTTATTAACTCTGTGTTGTTGTATCCTCCGTTACTCTTTTTTTTTCCCTCTCTTTTTTTTTTCCCTCTATCTATCGCAAAAAAGAAGTCTCCCCCAAGCCATTCTTCTTCGAACGACGACGGCGAGGTCTCGTTCCAGCGCTCGCAGTGGTTGTCCATAGACATGCCGGCCATCGGGAAGTTCATCTGCAAGAGGAGCAGCAGCTTCTCGTGGCGATCGTGTAGCGACGGTTCGATCTCGGCGGCAGACACTTCGAAGATGACGGCGAAATTGGGCGGCATGACAGATTTCGATCTCTCTGGGATGAAGGTGGTCGTGAAGGTCAAGAGTAATGTCGAACTCAAAGGCCGAATCAACTTCTTCCCTTGGTTGGATTGCAGGGACTGCACAACGGAAGTGATTTGGGTTTTTTTATTAGGTTTTGTTGCAAGATTCCAGGTTTGTAAGTGATTCTGATGTAACCCAGAGTGTGATTTCTTAGAACATGCAGGAAAAGCAAAGGGCAAGGGTGAAGGAGAAGATTGACAAGGGTTTTAAGCAAAAATTGATGGATTTCTGCTAGCACCCATGATGCAAGTTCTGCAAAAATGAGAGAGAAAATAAAAATAAAAATAGGAGCTTCTGTTTAACGGATCCTTCACGGAGTTAAAAGCAAAAAGACAAAAAACTACAAAGATGAACGGCTGTACATTTTCCCACAAAGCCAAGAGAGAGAGAAAAAATAAGAAAAAGAAAAAACAAATAAAAAGGTGGAGAATGAATCGTAGCCGGTACTTAAAAGTACCACAGATATGCGGTACTTAAAACGAATCCTTTTTTATTAATAACATGTAATTCTCCCTTACCATATTAATTAATAAAAAGTAGTAGAAGTCGTTCTACATTTAATAGTATACATTATACATGATATATTTTCCAGATTTAATAGAAAACAAGATGAGTTTTTTACTTTGAACAACTCACAACTACTTATAAGTGAACAAGCATTTATATAAAACAGATAAAGAAAAAGGTTGTGCGTAATACCTTTCGAATATGTTAGAACTAATCGCTCCTAATAAATTGTACTTCCCACTTCTCGTTAGATAAGGTTGTACACCATGTAAATTCAATTAGTCCAGCATTGTGACAGATGATTTCAATTTTAATTTTTTTTAAACAAAAACACATAGTTAGGAAATTGCATTTGCCTAAAGCTATTGATTTGAAAACGTGCGAAACTGCATTTTAAAATTGCAGGTATAAAATGCTTATTTGAAAGTGCAAAATTGGATGAATAATATACCAATAATTCATCTGTTTGAATTGGACAAATTATAGTATATATATTCCATTTGTTTGATCAGTTTTGACCTATAAATATAACTAAAACTATTCTGGCAAACTAATGAAATTAATGAAAATTAATTTTCATCCGGGTACAGTGAATTTTCATAATATAATAAAATTGAAAAAACATATATTTATAAAAGCATGTCTCTAATATGAGGCGAAATAAATATTGTTTCTATTTTAAATTATAATAATTATTAACTTTATTGTCTGCTACATACTAATGACACGTGTTATTTTACTCTCAGCGAAGATGGAAAATACACGGTATTGACTTCTGATTTTTTTTCATTTGACAACTAGTTTCACATTCTACATTTAATAGTATAATACATTATCTATTTTTCAGATTTAATAGAAAACCGGTTGAGTTTTTCAATAAAATTACAAAATTTTGTAGACCAATTTTGGCAGATTGTTGTTACATTTCCAAAACCTAAAAAAATAGCACATTTTTTTTCATTCCCGCTTTTCATCTTGATGTGAAATATTTGTTATTAATAAATCGATTCAATTCTTTCTTTCGTTAAAAATTGACTAATAAAAATTATTTTGCAAAACCAACGGATAGAGGTGATCAAAAAAATAAAATACTTTAAAAAAAAAAAAACAATACCACAGAAAGATATGCGGGAACAACTCGACGAAAATGAGCTCAAGATAAATACATACATTGCATTCAAACGGAAATAACACCATTCAATAGAACATTCAAACGGAAATTACAGAAAGGAAAAACATTCAAACGGAAATAATTGTAAAGGAATTAAATAGACCATGATAATCAATTAAAAACCCAATAATAGTCCATTAAAACTCATTAGCAGTGTTCTTGGGCAACATTACAAACAACTACTTAAAAAAAAAAAAAGGAACAACATACTAATCTCAAATTTAAAACTAACCCTCCAAGACCGTGTTCTCGGACCGACCACGTGGACTGGCTTCACCGAAAGAACTGGGTACCATGAGGAGTTGGAACTACTGGATGAAGAAGGTGATTCCGAGTGAAGAGCATTCTCCAATGTCATGGATGGGTTCTTCCACGGCACTGTGCAAGGCCTCAAATCAGCCTCAAGTCAGACTCAAATCAGTCTCAAGATACTCAGAACACGCTGCCCCAAAAACGGTAGGTTAAGGTGAGTAATAAGAAGTAAAAGCCAAAGGAAAAAACTTAAAAAAAAATACGTACCGATCAAACTCTTGTTCAAGATATGATGGGGAAGATATGCGGAATATTGCACTTTGTGAGGACAACGGCCGTAAGGAGGTGATAGATGCCTGAAAAGCACCTTGACACGCTGCTACCTAGCAATGGCTTGTAACGGAATGGAGAGTCGTCCTCGCACAGTGCAGGAGTAAAATGAGGGAAATACTTTTGGGAAAGACATACGGTGGGCTCAGGTTCGAGTGTAATGCACAGGTATTCCGGAAAATAGTATGAATGGGTGATTAGAACTCAATTCAGGGCTATGGAAATCCAAGATTGATCTAACGATTGAGAAGTTAGTAAAAAAATGTGGCCTATCGTGAACTAATCAAAGCCATAATGCCATCTGACGCATCGGGGGTGGAAAAAGCTGAAGAGGAAATGGGGAGTTTTAGGGTGTGGGCACTCAGACGGAGTACCTAAAAAATGGACGTTTCAAATGATATCTTATCCACCTTATACGAATTCAAGGGCTAGTAATCACGCAAACCTAGAAACACGGTGTAAATATTTTACACCCTATCCAATTTGGTACCCTTCATGCGTTTGACAACTTTTTTTTTTAGGGGTAATTACCTTTTCCCCCATCAACTACCAGCCATTGTCAACATGCCCCCATGAACTGACACCTCGACAAAAAAAGAGCATCCAACTACCAACTTTATACACTTTGCCCCCTTCTGTCAAGGAATTCCGTTAACTTGGACGGAATATTCCATTTTTGGGCGTTAATTTTGGTTTAAAGACCAAAATGCCCTCCAACAGTAATTAATAAAAAAAATATTAAAATTAATATGTTTAAAAAAGTTGAGGGCATTTATGTCTTTTTGCGAATTAAACTGACGGAAGGGGGCAAAGTGTATAAAGTTGGTAGTTGGATGCTCTCTTTTGGTTGAAGTGTCAGTTCATAGGGGCATGTTGACAATGACTGATAGTTAATGGGGGAAAAAGGTAATTACCCATTTTTTTTTATTATTATTCAAACCTTGTTTCAAGAGACAAAGCGGGAGTGATTGGGTGTGGGCGCGCATGTATCGGTACATAGCGAGTTGATGGTATAGATGAAATCTGATCTACAAGGCATTTCATCCAATGGCTATTAATGGGGCATATTTTCTAGGACGGTGTTTATCAATTACACTGAAGACCAACCTGCGGCATATTAGGCCTATATGCGTGGGTCCACTATGTCTGGGAGTTGCGTCCGGTTTTGTTGAGGCAATAATGAGCATTGGAATTCGAGATTCGTGTGGAAAAATTCTTGAATTCGGGCTTTTACTCAGGTTAATTGCGGGTTGCTGGGTTTTGAAAAAGAAACCCGAAAAAAATCAGGATTCTTTTCGGTATCCAAACACACCATGAGTAGTGCTATACGTGCGTCAAGAGTCCGTCTGGTATCCGACTCTTGACCCATGTGGCACGTTTGTTTTTTTTTTTTTCTTTTTAAAAATATATATATATATATATATATATATATATATATATCAAAAAGAAAGGAGAAAACCGCGGGTATAGCATTTCACAGTTGTCACTTTCATTTTCAAAAAATTTCCCCCCATTTCCCAAATCTCCCCCTCTCCACCGTCCCTTCCCCCACCGACCCACCGCCTAACGACCGACGCCCACCAACCCACACCGTCCCTCGGCCAGCACTCTGTCTCTCTCTTTCTCGCGAACCCAGCAAACCGGTGACCACCAACTGACCGGCGCCCAACCACTAACCGTCCCTCGCCCAGCTCCCTCTCTCTCTCTCGGACCCAGCAGCCCGAGCACTACCCACAAGCAGAAGGGACTCCATATGAGGTAGTTTCTTAATCTCTTATGACAAAAATCTCTTATTTTTTCCTTTGTAGGGTAATCTTCTTGTGTTAATGGAAACTAGTGTTGATGAAGTACTAGAGTTTATCATCAAGTGCCTATTTAGAAGTATTTTAATTACTTCTATGGGTTACCCATCTTAATAATATTGAAGTAGTAGCTATGTATGAGTCTTATGTTACTAATATGTTTGTGAAATTATTCTGTTAATGTAGGTTTTTGAATTCTTTAGACATTCCTGTCTGTGGAAACTGTTTGTGTATTTACTGCACCTATATTCTCTGCATTTGTCTCATGGGCTACTTGCCTTCTAACAAAGGTATGTATTCTAACTGAAAGGTGTGTCCTCAGAGTTTGGATTTTATCCTCAGCTTTGATGATGATCTTAAATCACTCCCACCTTTACAGGAAGTCAGCTTTGATGCTAACTTGGTTGAAAGTGATGGGGTTGCTGATTTGATGAATATACATAACAAAAGCTGTTTTTTTTTGTTTGTTTGTTTATCTTGAAGCCCTTTTGGCTTACTGGTTTTCAGCTTAACTTTGGGGGCAGATTGTTGGCAGTGGATGTAGAGGCTGTTAGTAACTATTTTTGTGTATTAGAACGGATGATGGTGTACACATTCTTTGGATTATGTTTTGTTGAGAAATGCATGTATAGGTGGTGTATATTTTGAATATTCCTTACCATATAGTTTAGTGTTTAGGAGACTTGTTTGTTTCATGGAGTTTCTAGCTAAAAACAGCTAGAGTGCATTGTACTTCATTGTTGATATATGAAACAGATTTATCTTCAAAAAAAGAAAGAAAGAAAGATATATGATTGTTGATAAAGATGCATTTATATTATGCAAATTCTGTTAACAACAGAAATAATAACCACAGCTTGAAATTCATCACACCATTACTTGACTAGAACAGTGACTACTGATAACAAACAAAAATTCTTCATTATAATAGGAGTTCATTAACTAGCCAATCAAACATCCAAGATGCATTCAACATAAGCAAAAGCAAGGAGATTCATTGCTGGCCATCAAGACAACTAGAATTAATTTCCCAAAGCAGATTGCAATATGTTCATGTCAAAACAACATTGGTCTTATTTTATCTCAAACATATAGATTAAACTCTTAAAATTGCAATCTTTCATACAACACTCCTGGAAGTGAGGCCTCTAAAATATTAGGCAATTGATATTTTTAATACATTAGACAATTTAAAATAATCACATCATGTACAAATTTCACTATAATGATATCCAACAACACTTGTAGTGCTTATCCATTATCCAACATTACAACATAAAAATTTCACTATATCCTAGTCACATATAATGCTATAAACAAAATAAAAAAGGCTTAAGCAATATGATATCGTTTCGTCATCGATCGGTACTTCTTTTTTTCAACCCCCAACTTCATTCGACATTTAGCAACTTCTATTCCCATTTTTTCCTTGCACTTGCATTTCTCTTTTTTCACTGTATCGCTCTTTGCAACTGCAGCTTATAGCCTTTCTTTTTCATCTTTTAGGCACATGTATTTATCTTTCAACCGGTTCAAAACTCTTTCGCCATGCTCACATATGGAAGGATCATTAACCCAAAGTTATCTTTGGTGAATGCCCATCTAATCACAAATGGAATTCTGCAAAAGCACACCGGAGCTCTGTCACTAGCAACATTTTTTCCTGAGTATATGCTATAGGATGGATCACTCATCTTCATTTACTAGCAAATAAGATAATCATTACACACAAACACACACAAAAAAAAAAAAAAAAAAAAATCATAAGAGAGCATAAAAATTAGTATATCCATTGACAAAATATTTTGATGTAGACACAAACAATTAGTATATCCATGATTCCATAGTTCCAGGGACCAAGAAATGCAGTGTATTCTGGCCAATTCAAAGGCAAATCAGCTTAGTAAACGAACAGACCAGAATAAAATGGAGAGGAAATCAGCAAAGAAAACATGAAGTTCCCAACATTTTCAAATGCCTGTGACAGAATGCAATGAATGAAATAGAAACCCAGTATAGTTTATGTATTCAAATGAAAGTAAGGAAAAGAAACAACAAAAATTCTCCACTCTTTGGCTATTCGGTCAACACCAAACTACTCCTCAATGTTTCACCGAAATTCCTCAACAAAACATCCAAAAATCACAACCAACAACAACTCTCAAATCACCAATCCATAACCCAAATCCCATAAGCTAATCAGGTAACCTATTCAGTTTCTCTACCCAAAACATTTTTCAATACCCAGTAACCTCAACATCAAAAAGAAAACAAAAACCCATTCGGTCTTTCTACAGAAAAACCCTCCAGAAAACAAACCCAGAATTTATTCTCAAATTATCCAAATGAAATCAATAATTTTCAATACTAGTACCCAAACCGAAACTTCCCATGGACAACACTTCAACCCATTCGGTCATCTAAACAATTTACAGCACAATTTCTCAAAATAAAAAAAAATTCTCAATCCCATTCTCACAAATCCAACTCAACCAGCCCGACACACTGACACAGACACTTGCAAAAACAGAGAAAAGCCAGAAGTTCAATACCCATTTCCGGCTTTGCCCGAGAAGTGATTCATAACCAAAGCCAGGCCAACTTTTATGTAAAAGTTGGGTTTACGTCCGATGCTCACCACGTATTCGATGACATGACTGTGAAGACCACATTCTCTTGGAATACAATAGTTTCTGCATATGCCAAAAACAGGGCAGGTTATTCTGAAAATGCGATTCAGATGGTTATCGTGAAACTCAGTTTTTTAGAATACATTGGTTATTAGCAACATCAGTTCATTGAAACTTATAAGTCTGGAACATAGAGCCACTGTTCTGGCACTATGTATGTATGATAATAACCATTTCAAATCTTGAACGCCATTCCGTGGACTACTATGATGGTGGTGGTATATAATCATTTTGGTCATTCTGAAAATGCGATCAAGATGTTTGTAAACAAAGGATATAATCCAAGTTTCGGCCGCCAACGTGCAGCCCAGCTTAGAAATTGTTATATTGTCATAATAGATTTCTAAACCAATTGCAAACATGCAACTGGTCTTGTTAACCCAATTCAGGTTTTGTTGGCAGTTTGTATTTCCTTTGTTGCTGCTGCGGACCAGTGTTTGGAGACGGTGGTGGAAAAGTGTTGTTTGTAGCATTGGAGGGCCCTATGGGCGTTGCAAATTCTGGGGAGGATAAAGAGCAGGAGTAGTTGGCACAGATATTGGAGAGATAGGTTGCATTATCAATGCAGACGAGGAAGAAGGAGGTGCAAACTGCAAAGAATGAAGAGGGCTTCAGAATATTAGTGCCCCCTCCCCTCCGATTACTGCTGATTGGATCGAGATTGGAGAGAGAAGATAGGTAAGGTTTATTTATTTATTTATTTTATTAATTTTACTTATGCATTGTTAAACAATTCAGCAAGGTAGCAACTAGCCATTTTCTTAGTTAAAATGAGTAGCCAGATAAAGTTATTTTTTACTCAATTTTACTACAGAGCTAGCCAAAATAGTCTTTGACTAGCCTAATAAAAATGCTCTTAGTGTCCATAGCCTTAAGCTCCTAGCCCTCAGTAAATGGAAAAACTTGACCTCTGTAAACCTGCTGGCCGGGATCTGGCCCTTCCCCGACCAGACCGGCCGGATTCCGGCCTATTTGGCCGGGGAACATGTTGCCGAGGTGAATGGTCAGGAGTTTCCGGCTATGTGCTGTGTTTTCGGCGTGCTGTATTCACCCAGAGATGGAAGGGGCATTTTTGTCTTTATGGACTCAAATATTTTTTAACTTATTTTACTATTAAACTGATGTGGAGCCACATATGAGGTCCACATCAATTAGTAAAACTCTCTTCGTAAAAGTTTAAGTACACCTAGCACTTCTCGCTTAAAAATATGACATGATCACTCATCTTACAAAGGGGCCAAACCCGAATAAGCTATTGGTGAGGCCCAAAGCAAATAGGTTATGGACTATGTGGCAGGTCCAACCTTTACATTTAGAACCAGGCATATGCAGGTCAGGCCTAAAAGCCTAAAATCAACAATTAGTTCTATTTTTCAATATAAAAGAAAAAAAAAGAATGATCTATAGAGGCAGTTTTGTGATCTGAGTTCTCCAGGTAGCTAGCTGGCCTTATGATTTAGACCCTTTGAAGTTCTCCAGGTGTAACTGTACTAAGAATCTGCAGAGTGGAGCTTGCTGATAACGTCTGAGAGATCATGTGCATGGTTGGCCTAGACTGTGGATTTGCACGTAAGCAAGCAGTTGCACAATTTACAATCTTTTTCAATTCATCCTCAACTTGAACTGTGGGAGGTGAAAGGCGTTGGTCCAATATGTCATTCAGCTGTATGTTAGCAGAGGGAGACGATGCAGTAGAGACGAATTCGCCAAGATGATTTCCTTTGATAACTTCAAGTGCTAACACTCCAAAGCTATACACGTCACATTTCTCAGTCACCTTCATTGTGTAAGCAAGCTCTGCCAAAAAATTTGTAAGAAGATTTGTTATTTAATGTTCTTATAAAATGGTTTGTTAATTGACAGAAATAGTGTTACCTGGTGCTACATATCCAAATGTGCCTGCAAAGCCAGTCCAATTGGATGAGTCTAGCTTCAGAAGCTTAGCAGTGCCGAAGTCCGAAACATGAGCTACATAATCAAAATCCAGCAAAATATTCTTGCTTGATATGTCTCTGTGAACAATGGGCGGTAAGCAATCATGATGCATGTATGACAAAGCATGCGCCACATCTTTGACAATATTCACCCTTCTACTCCAGTTCAATTCTTTAGCTACTTTTTCTTTGCTTAGGATTTCGGCCAGGCTGCCATTCTCAAGGTACTCGTAAATCAAAAACGAGCACCGTGCATTTGAACAAAAACCATGTAGCTTCACAATGTTTCGGTGCCGTATTTGTGTTAATGCCATTATCTCATTGAGAAACTCTTTCCGATCAGTCACATAATCACCATCACATAAGGTGTGGATTTTCTTTGCAGCTACAATATTACCCGATGGCAGCTGTGCTTTATAGACGCTTCCAAATCCACCACTCCCAATGCAATACATGGCATCAAAATTCTGAGTGGCTACCATGATTTCTTCGTACATCTTTTTCCCATCGAAGGTTAATGCCGTATACAAGTTCTCGTCTTGTTTGTTCAATGAGCTTCTCTTTTTTCTTACAAAACTTGATATTCCCATCAGTGCAAATAAAAGTACTAGTACTCCCAAAATAGGGAATGTGATTATGAGCACGATCTTGTGGCCCCTTTGCGGGAAGGGTTTGGCCGGATTGGATGGTTGGCAAGGTTGCAGTCCTTTTACCTTGCCACACAATCCTTTGTTCCCCTCCAATGCTTCTATCGGAGCATCTTGAAATGCTTTGTTGCTTGGAATTTGACCCCAAAATTCATTGAATGCTATGTTGACATACAACAAGCCGTGCATGCCCTCAAAAGCGCTCGGAAGAATGCCGAAAAGGTTGTTGTGGGAGATATTTACTGTCACCAAGCTTTGCAAGTTCCCGAACTCCGTTGGTATCTCTCCCGTGAGTTGGTTATGACTCAGATCAAGCTCAGACAGCTGAACTAACTTGGCCACTTGAGTTGGAATTCCACGACTGAACTCGTTGTGACTCAAATTCATGTAGTGCAAATTTGAGAAGTTCCCTATACATTCTGGAACTGAGCTGCTAAGTCTGTTTATAGACAGGTCAAGATAATCAAGCTTTGTCAGGGTGCCAAGTTCTAAAGGTATACCACCTGAAAGTTGATTGTTACTCAATATAAGCTTTCCCAAAGAAGTCAACCTCCCAAATTCCTTAGGAATCTCCCCAACTAAGTTATTTGAAGAAAGATCAAGAACATGTAGTTGAGTTGCGTTTCCAATCTCAGGTGGTATGCTACCAGTGATATGATTCCCCACAACTTCTAGATTTGTTAGCTTTGAGCTCCTTCCCCAGTTAGGTGAGAGTTCACCATAGAATTTGTTGTTGCTAAGGTTTATGTAATCCAAGTCAGGATAAACCCCAAAAACTTCGGATATATTTCCAATCAGTTGGTTCCCGTCCAGACGAATTCTAAATAAGCTTGTGCAGTTTCTCACGCTTTTAGGAATCGGGCCTGTGAAATTATTACTATTTGCGGTAAAGTTTTGAAGCAATCCACCTTGACAAATATTTTGTGGCAAATGACCGGTGAATCGGTTTCGGGCCACTCGAAATACAGTCAATTTCATGAGATTTTCTACCTCCCGAGGAATCGTACCAGAGAGTTGGTTGTCGCGAATGTACAAAACTTCTAAATTGCTCAAGTTACCAATTGAAGATGGAAGAGGACCACTGAGTTTATTTTCTCTCAAGTCGAGATTCACAAGAGACTTCAAGTTTCCTATTTCTTCTGGAATGGGACCAGAAAGGTTATTCCGGAAGATATGGAGGAGTGTAAGGTTTCCAAGGTCACATAATGATGTCCGGATATAACCAACAAGATTGTTTGTTGCAAGGCTTAGAGTCTTCAAAGATTTGATATGCCCTATTTCTGTTGGGATGGGACCGGAAAGTTTGTTTCGAGACAAATCCAACACCATTAACCTACTCAAGTTTCCAAGAGTAAAGGGGATGTGACCAGTTAAATTGCTGGTATACATGCAAAGTTCAACCAAGTTGGAAAGATTTCCAATTTCTAAAGGAATGGAAGAAGATAGTGGATTGTCATAGATGTGCAAGTAAGCCAAATTGCTTAGATTGCCTAAAGAAGGAGGAATGGGACCGTTTAAGGAGTTGCTGTACAAAGCAAGCTCATCAAGAGACCTCAACTGACCTATTTCTGGAGGAATTGTGGCGTTCAACTGATTTTTAAACAAGCGCAAGACCTCAAGGTTTGTCAGCAAGCCTATTTCTGGTGGGATTTTCCCAGAAAACTGATTGATGGACAGATCAAGATAGATGAGTTTGGAGAGGAAACTGATCTGAGGTGGGATGGTTCCAAAGAGTGAGTTCATACTGAGATCAACAGATTCGAGATTTGGGAAAGACGAGAATGAAAATTCATGAAGTGAACCTTTTATGCCTAAATATGTAAGATTCATACCGATGACACTTTCAGCATGGTTGCAATAAATACCAAACCAAGAACATGATGGGTTTGTGCTTGAATTGAGATTGGTGGCATTATTGGGAAGCGAAGTCCATGAAGATAGCTGAGACTGGGATTCTTTTTTGAGGCTTGCTTTCCATGTGAGAAGAGCATCAGCTTCTTCAATACAAGCAACATGCGGTGAAATGAACAACAAGAAGGATATTAGAGAGCATACCTTCCCAAAGGTTGATGATCCCATGCTTTTGTGTTGGTGTAAAGGACGTACGTGATGGCCGTTCAGACTTCAGAGCTTCATTTAAGGCACATCACTTGAAGAACCCAAATGAAAAATTGTCTTTCATCCTGTCCTTGATAATCCTTTGTTAGTGGCGAAGGCTTGAGAAGACGTCGATGTCGTTAGCCGTCTTTTTTCTTTTCTTCTTGTTTTTTGGTCAAAGGAGAAGACTTTTTTTCATAGAACTCAACCAATTTGGACACTAGCTATGACTTTTTGCTATTAGAATGGATGGTTATAAGCGGCTAATTGGAGATCCACCTCATTTTTTGTTTTTTTTTGTATTACAATGATGGGATTTTGTTACCTTAGGTAAGAAAGTGAAAATAGGATTGCAGTCCCCGCAATTTCCAAAGAACAAGGAATTGCATGCCATCTCAATTAATTCGTGAAAATGTGCTGCTCAGTGCTCACGCCTTTGCTGGCAGCCGATATAAACCATTGCTGTCTTGGTTTGATTAAACGCGCTAATGGAAGAGGCCGGCACCGGGCACGCTGTTAGCCTCGTATGATTTGAAGTCCAAATGTCCCATTCTATGAAACTCTGATGCGTCAAAGATGTCGGCGAAAAACCAAATAATCCAACAGACAAGTCAAAGTATGGAATTTTCCTTTTCGTTCATGTTTGGACTTTGGACACAATACAGCAAACTGAGTTATCAAAGGTTCAAATCAATCTTTGAATAAATTAATTAATTAAAAAAAAAATATATATATCATAGGAGAAAGAGCACCACTCTCTTCTCTGGTTTTAAGATTGGGTTCGTACCAAATGAAACAACATATATACTCAACAAATTAGAAGAAAAACCAATGATTCATGGCCTTTTTAGTGGTTTTGGGGATGCTGCTGTACTTGTGCTAAAAACTTGCCAATAATGGCCTAATGGGCTCATTAACAATACTTTTTAAGACAACTTTTCTTTCTTTTTTTTAACAAATATATATATAAAATTTTCTACAAATTGGTTTGTAGGAAATTTTCTACGACCCATATATAAAAAGAATATGTATCATTTAAACATGTGAGAATTACATGTTTTTTTATTAATGCTATTAAAAAATTTTGGAAGAAACACACGCTATTTAAATAACATGCGATTTTCACATGTCAAGGAACATGTGCTAATCTTATATGTGAGTTGTAGGAAATTTATGTCTATATATATATATATAGGGCCGGCTCTTCAAATAGGTGGATTAGGCAACCGCCTACGGCCCGAAGTGGAAGAAGGCCCCCATAACAAAAGTTGTGAGAAAAAAAAAATTAAATTAAATAAGGCCTCTGCAAAGAAAGAATAAGGCCCCATCCTGAATTCCTAATTAACAAAAAAAAAAAAACCCGACTAAGGCCCCATAAATAAGTTTGTAGAAAGAAAAAATAAATAGAAAATTAAGGCCTTTACAACGATTTTGACAAAATAAATGTTCATTATCTCTCCTTGGATACTCTTAAACTTCCATAGAAAAATCAATAGTTGGGGGCCAAGAACACAACATTAATACAAAAAAAAAAAAAAAAAAGTGTTGTAAAATTAATGAAAATAACAAGACAAGATAAAGAGATTGTAAATATGAAACTAGTTCTTCAGGAACTATGTATGATTCTTCTCTATAATTGTGTGTTTTACAAAGTACTCAATACTCCCTTTTATAGACATAGAATCATAGTGGGAGGTTAATGAATAGGAAAGGATAGGACATGAATTAAAAGGCTACATCAATGTATTACATGAATGTTATGGAATTCTAAAAGATGACATGAATGTGTAGAATTCCAATAGATGAAACTAAATGGTCATCCACCAAATGCATGAATGCATTCATAACACTCCCCCTTGGATGACCATACACTAAGAATATGCCTCATTAAAACCTTGCCAAGGAAAACCCAGTGGGAAAAACCTGTGGCGAAGGAAAAAGAGTACATTATTCTTGTGTGTCGTCATATGCTTTAGAATTGCCTCATTAAAACCTTGCAAAGGAAAACCCAATGGAAAAAACCTTAGCGAAGGAAAAAGAGTACAATCAGCATAATCATTTTACTCCCCCTCATTAGGATGAAGAGCTTCAATTGTTTATGATGAAAGATCCTTGAGTCGGCGCATTCCAATGTTATTCACCAACTTTTTAAATGTTGCAGTTGGTAATGTTTTTGTAAATAAATCTGCTAAATTGTCACTTGATCGTATCTGCTTCACATCAATATCACCACTCTTCTGGAGCTCATGTGTATAAAAGATTTTTGGTGAAATATGTTTTGTTCTATCACCTTTAATGTATCCTCCTCTGATCTGTGTGATACAAACAGTATTATCTTCATATAATATTGTCGGGCTATCTTTGATTGTGGATAAACCACACTTTTCTTGAATGTGTTGAATTAGTGATCTTAGCCATATGCATTCCCGACTTGCTTCATGAATTGCAATAATTTCTGAGTGATTTGAAGAAGTAGCAACAAGTGTTTGCTTGACAGATCTCCATGAAATAGCAGTACTTCCACATGTAAATAGATATCCTGTTTGAGATCTACCTTTATGCGGATCAGAAAGAAAACCCGCATATGCATATCCAACTAACTGTGAATTTGAACCTCTTGGATAAAATAATCTCATGTCAGTTGCTCCACGAAGATAACGTAGAACATGTTTGACCCCATTCCAATGCCTTCGAGTTGGTGCAGAACTGTATCTTGCTAGTAAATTAACTGAAAATGCTATATCAAGTCGTGTGCAATTTGCAACATACATGAGTGCGCCAATTGCACTAAGATATGGTACTTCAGGACCAAGAATTTCTTTGTCATCTTCTCGAGGACGAAAATGGTCATTTTTCACATTAAGTGAACGAACAACCATTGGAGTGCTCAAAGGATGAGCTTTCTCTATGTAAAAGTGCTTCAGGACTTTTTCTGTGTATGTTGATTGATGAACAAGAATTCCATTTTGAAAATGTTCAATCTGTAAGCCAAGACAAAATTTTGTCTTCCCAAGATCTTTCATCTCAAACTCATTTTTTAGATAAGTGGTAGTTTTTGTGAGCTCTTCTGGAGTCCCGACAAGATTTAAATCATCTACATAAACTGCAATGATAGCAAATCCAGATTCTGATTTCTTAATGAAAACGCATGGACAAATTGGATTATTCTCAAATCCTTCTTTCAATAGATATTCACTAAGACGATTGTACCACATGCGTCCGGATTGCTTTAACCCGTATAAAGATCTTTGTAGCTTAATCGAATAAATACTTCGGGATTTTGAATTACATACTTCAGGCATTTTGTATCCTTCAGGGATTTTCATGTATATATCATTATCAAGTGATCCATATAAATATGTTGTAACCACATCCATTAAACGTATATCCAAACTTTCTGTAACTATCAAGCTAATCAAAAATCTAAATGTAATTGCATCCACTACAGGTGAATATGTTTCTTCATAATCAATACCTAGTTTTCTGCAGGAAACCTTGTGCAACAAGTCTTGCTTTGTATCTCATAATTTCATTTTTCTCATTACGTTTTCGTACAAATACCCATTTGTATCCAACAGGCGACACACCTTCTGGTGTTTGGACTACAGGTCCAAATACTTCACGTTTTGCTAGTGAGTTCAATTCTGCTTGAATTGCTTCCTTCCACATTGGCCAATCATTTCTACGTCGACATTCTTCGACGGATTGTGGTTCAATATCATCATTACTTCTGATAATGTCAAATGCAACTTTAAATGAGAATATGTTGACGACAACAATTTTGTTTCTATCCAATATTTCTCCTGTACTTATATAATGTATTGAGATCTCATTATTTTCAGGTACCTGTTCCTCTTCAGGGGGTAACTCTTCAAGAGATTCCTCTTCAGGGGATTTCTTTCCAGAATAATTTTGTACAGAAAGTTTGGATGGATCAATTTACGTTGCCTGTTTTGTGGGTAAGGCCTATTCAGGAGCGCCGATTTCATTTCCTTGTGCTTTTCTCTTCCAGGGAATCTTATCCTTTGCACCAATAGGTCTTCCACGCTTCAGGTGTGCCTTAGACTCATTTGCTGCTGTATTAGTTAATTGTCCTACAGGGACTTTTATCTTTGCTGGAGTATTAGCAGCTGGAATGTGAGACTTAATTATTTTCTTGTTGTCAGTAAATGCATCCGACAATTGATTTGCAATACTCTACAAATGAATGATCCTCTGAACTTCTAGTTCACACTGATTTGTACGATGATCAAAATGAGATAACGTCGAATTATTCCAAGTGATTTCTTGTCGTGTTTCTGGCAACGACTTTTCTTTCCCTAGTGATGGAAATATATTTTCATTAAAATGACAATCTTCAAAACGTACTTTAAAAATATCACCCGTTAAAGGTTCAAGATATCTAATAATAGATGGAGAATCAAAACCAATATAAATCTCAAGTCTACGTTGAGGTCCCATCTTAGTGCGCTGAGGTGGAGCAATTGAAACATATACAGCACAACCAAAAATGCGAAAATGAAAAATATTTGGTGGTTGACCAAATGTAGGTTGTAAAGGGAATATTTTTGGTAAGATGTTGGTCTGATCCGAAGTAATGATGCAGCATGTAATATTGCATGTTTCCAAGCAGAAACAGGCAGTTTTGATTTCATAAGCAAAGGTTGAGCAATTAACTGAAGTCGTTTAATAAACGATTCAGCTAAACCATTTTGAGTATGTGTATGAGCAACATGATGCTCAACATTAATACTGATTGACATGCAATAATCATAAAATGCTTGAGATGTAAATTCACCCGCATTATCCATCCGAATAGATTGAATTGGATAATCAGGGAATTGTGCCCGTAATCTAATTATTTGGGCAAGAAGTCTAGCAAATGCAACATTACGAATAGAAAGTAAGCAAACATGTGACCATCTAGTTGATGCATCTATTAAAACCATAAAATATCTAAATGGCCCACATGGAGGGTGAATTGGCCCACATATATCCCTTGAATTCTTTGTAAAAATGATGGAGATTCAAGAATTACCTTAGAAGGTGATGGTTTTATTACAAGTTTACCTTGAGAACATGCAGCACAAGGATAATCACTTTGTAAAAGAATCTTCTGGTTCTTTAAGGGATGCCCATGAGAGTTCTCAATTATTCGACGCATTATAATTGTTCCCTGATGTCCAAGACGATCATGCCAAAGCATAAACATCTTTGGATTAGGGCACTTCTGGTGCATCACAACATGTGATTCAATTGTTCTTATTGTTGTATAATACAACCCGGAAGAGAAAGCAGGCAGTTTTTCCAATATGAGCTTCTGGCCCGAAATTATTGAAGTAATATAAAGATATTCGTCACTGTTTTCATTAGTGGTTTCAACATGATAACCATTTAGACGAATATCTTTAAAACTGATTAAATTTCTTCTAGATTTAGAAGAATACAAAACATCATCAATACAAAATTTTGTTTCTTTTGGCAATATAATATTTGCTCTTCCAGAGCCTTCAATTAGGTTTGATGAACCTAATATTGTATTAACACTAGCTTTGTTTAATATTAAGTATTAAAAATATTTCTTATCTCTAAGAATTGTGTGTGTTGTACAACTGTCTGCTAAACACAAATCTTCACCAATCATCTTTGAATTAATCATTCCATCAGTATGGCCCATGCCTCCATATATAAATGAAATGAATTTCATTAATCAAAAGAAAATAACAAAATACAATTAAAAGTGACAATGTAAACATAATATGATAAAAACATAATGAAAACATATTAATTGTTGTAGACATATTCATCACCAATCAAAAGATCTGTTTTTCCGTTAGAGTCTTCAAAGAAATCAGAAACATCAAGATGAGTGCTACCCTCTCTTTTTAGAGTATCAAGAAAAAATGGAGAATCTGCAGGATTACTGTGATTGGCAAAATTCATTTCAATCCTTTTTTCTTTCTCTTTTATGGAGGCTTGATATAGGTCTACCAGATGTTTAGGCGTACGACAGGTACGCGACCAATGTCCTTTCATACCACACCTGTAACATTTATCTTCATAGTTCTTTGTAGGTTTATTCTGCAAACTTTTGTTTTCATTTTGTTTCGCTTCAGTGTGGTTCCACTTCTGGTGGTAAGGGACATTTCTTTTGTAAGAATTATGAGTACGTTCCCTTTGACCTCTATAATTTTTTCTACCACGTCCACGTCCACGTCCACAACCACGATTTCTTTTATTACCATGAAATGAGGTTCCATTTGCTTCAGGAAATAGTGTAGAACCCGTTGGACGAGATTGGTGATTTTTCATCAATATCTCGTTTTTTTGCTCAGCAACTAGAAGACAAGATAGTAGTTCCGAATATCTTGTGAATTTACCCTCTCGATATTGCTGCTGCAGGAGCACATTCGAGGCATGAAATGTGGTATACGATTTTTTCTAACATATCCACATCAGTAACTTTTTCTCCACACAATTTTAATTGTGAGCTGATTTTAAAGAGTGCAGAGTTATATTCACTGACACTCTTAAAATCTTGCAACCTCAGGTGCATCCAATCCTAACGAGCTTTAGGGAGGATAACTGTCTTCTGGTGCTCGTATCTCTCCCTTAAATTATTCCACAAGGTCAAGGGATCCTTTACCGTAAGATACTTAGTTTTTAATTCTTCATGCAAATGATGGCGAAGAAAAATCATTGCTTTAGCGCGATCCTGCTGGGATGCTTGATTATCTTCCTTAATAGTATTTCCAAGATTCATAGCTTCAAGATGGATCTTAGCATCAAGGATCCAAGATAAGTAATTGTTGCCAGAAACATCAAGAGCGACAAACTCAAGTTTTGTAAGATTTGACATTATCTATGACAAAAATATATCAAGAATTAAAGAAATAAACATTATTTAAAATTAAGTGATAATATACGCAAACAAACAAAAATAAAATAAAATTTTAACTATAAATCATCATATTCATAGCATTAGGATGATATCGTTTTAGTTCACATTAATCTCACATGGATCATAAGATTTATATGTTATAATATGATTCTTAAAATAATAAAATTTCTAAGCATATGTTATAATGTTAATTAACAAAATAGATAATAAGATTATTAAATCTTAAAGAGACTTACAATGAATTGAGAATATCCACGGATAGCTTTTGATGTTGAAGATCAACAACTGGCTAGAGCTTCGTGCTGATAACGTGTTGTAAAATTAATGAAAATAACAAGACAAGATAAAGAGATTGTAAATATAAAACTAGTTCTTCAGGAACTATGTATGATTCTTCTCTATAATTGTGTGTTTTACAAAATACCCAATACTCACTTTTATAGACATAGAATCATAGTAGGAGGTTAAGGAATATGAAAGAATAGGACATGAATTAAAATGCTACATCAATGTATTACATGAATGTTATGGAATTCTAAAAGATGACATGAATGTGTAGAATTCCAATAGATTAAACTAAATGGTCATTCACCAAATGCATGAATGCATTCATAACAAAAAGTTAATTATCTCTCTCACAAAAAATCAATTGCCTAGGAACACAACAATTCCAAAAATCAATAAATAAAATAGTTCGTTATCATACAAGAAGGCTCTAGAACTCCAGCATTTAAGAACAAATAGTCATGTGACTCATGCCGAGGAAGACATTTTACTTTTAAAAAAAAAAAAAAAAAAAAAACACATACACAAATCTTATTCTCTAAACAATCTCCATAAAAGTACCAAAATCACTCTCTGAAATGCTCTACAATCCTCCGGCAGTCAAGAGGTAGGATGCCCAAGACCACCGGTAGGACCTCACAGCTGGGCATCAACCAACCAGATCTCGCGTCCGGCTTTTGCCTCTCCCTTCGGTAATCTCTCACAGCGACCATCAGCCTAGATTTGCTTCGGTTTTCTTTTTTGAGGTGCACGGTGCACCGCATCAAGAGATTTCTCTGCTTCAGTTTCTTTTTTTTTTTCTAATAGTCTAGTACTAATCTCTCTGTAACTGTAAGGCAGCACCGACACCAAGAGATGAGACAAGAATGCAAGAGCCCAGATGTGTGGCTGTGGAATATTTTTTTCATTTTTATTTTTTTATTTTTTTTCATATAAACGTGTGGATGTGAAGCAACCACATGTTTCATTTATTGTGTGGTTTTTTTTTTTTTTTTTTTTTTTTTTTTTTTTTTTTTCTCTATGTTATTTCAGGTTTCATTTTTGGCAAAACAAAAACTAAGTAGTCTTTATAAGACAAAAACAAAAACTTGAGTAGATCAATTGTGTTGTGCCACCTCATGCAAGATAAGTTTGAAGAAATTTTCAACCATCAATAGGAAATACTATAAATTTATTTTGAATAATAAAATTGTTTAACAAAAAAATAATATATATATATATATATATATATTTTTGGTCTTTGCTTTTGTAGGTTCAGGGAATTAGATGATCTTAACATAAAGTGAAGTTGGAAAAAATGTTTGATAAATCAGGTTCTATTGTTCTTTTATTTTAATTTTATATCATGGATAATGTTCTTTTATTTACAAATAATATTTGTTATAAATGTTTGCTAGAAATATGCATTTGAATATATAAAAAACTGCAAAAAATAAAAAAAAGAATAAACAAATTAACTGAAACTCAAAATAAATTATATAGATTTGATACTAGCAATATAATATTGAATCTCAATAGCTATAAAAATAATTTTTAAATAAAATATATATATAAATATAAAGGTCTCATTTAAAATTATCGCCTTAGGCCCCAAAATATATAGAGCCGGCCCTGTATATATATATATATTAACAAACAATTCAAAATACAAAACATTCACAAACAACTTTCACCGTTAATGAACTTGTTAATTACTCCGCCTTCAGCGGCCGGTAGCATTTGGCGATTCCCGGTGAGGTGGCCAACGACCTTCGGTGGCGGTTGCTAGTGACCTCCGACAGAGTCGATTGACGACCTTTGGCAATAGCGATAATGAACTATGAGAGAGAAAGCGCATGCAAGAGAAAAAAATTCAAACTCGAAAAATGGTTAATGAAAAAAAAGAAGAAGAAGAAGGAAATAAAGGTTTTCCAAATCAAATTTTTAGTTTGATCAAAATTTTGAATCGTACTAAGTACATAAAAATATAAAAAATTAAAAAAATATATTATTGTCTCTTAGAATATATTCTAAATATATTAGATTTCTTCGCAATCTCAACCTGGGCTCATTTTTTATTTTATTTTATTTTTCTTTCTTTCCCTCCCGTCGACCCCTAGTTGGTTCTAGGCCCACAACACGTCAACGCCTAAAAGCATTCCTAGTAGTCTCACTAAAATAGTTTTTAACTATTTTGGTGAGCTAATTTGATGAAAACACTAAAAAATCACTCCCACCAGCCACACCACTTTAACCAAAAAGTTTTTACTCACCAATTTTGATGAGTAACATTTACTCACCAATTTTGTTTCTCATTTCTCTCTCACATGATTAGCACACTTTTTTTTTCTTCCTTTTTTCTTCCATTTTTCATCTCTCACACACGATGATGTCCTTATTCTATAGACATGAAGGTTTCTTTGTCCCTGACATAAACTTTGTGGTTCTTTCATTTATCTTTTCTTTCTTTCTTTCTTGAATTTGGTTAAGAAGCAAATGAAAACTTCTGTGAATTTCTTAATAATGGTCTAATCTCAAGATGAAGGTGTATGAAATTTAAAAAAAAAAGAAAAAAGAAAAGAAAAAGATGAAGGTTTATGGAATTCAAAAAGAAGAAGAAAAAAGATGAAGGTGTAGCTTGTTGTATAAAAAGATTAAATAGAAAAAGAATAAAGAAATTTGAAAAAATATTATTTAAATGGAATAGTGATAGTGAATAGTTAAAATAGTGAAGTTGCTGGGAGAATTTTAAAAAAGTGGCTCACCAGAATAAAAGAAAATGATTTTTAACTACTTTGATGTGTAAAATTTGATGAGGCTAGTAAGAATACTATAAGTAACTGTCAAAATGGGCTAATCATTTTATTTTTTCATGCCCGCAGTCTACCCCTTGTCAATTTTTGACCCGTTCAGAACCCTTTAGGCTTTAATGGAATGGAACCTTTAATTTGGAAGGTCGAAGACAATCGCATTTCCCTTCACAAGGTTCATCCTCTTCTCTGGCGTCTCTTACGCTTTTGGTATGCACCCCCTTCTCTCTCGCATATATCTATGTGTGTATATATATATATATATATGTACTTATGTGTGAAATATGCATGCTCGTGATCGATCTGGTTTGTTTTTCGCTTCTTTGAGATCTTCTTGCGAGCTTAATTTATTGTATGAAAACCCCCGCCACTCCAAGTTTCGGCCACCAACGTGCAGCTAGCCCAGCTTAGAAATTGTTAAATTGTGATAATAAATTTCTAAACCAATTGCAAACATGCTGCTCGTCTTGATAACCCAATTAATTCAGGTTTTGTTGGCAGTTTGTATTTCCTTAATGTTGTTCCTGCTGCGGACCAGTGTTTGGAGACGGTGGTGGAAAGGGCTGTAGCATTGGAGTGCCCTATATATGGAAGTTGCAAATTCTGGGGAGGATAAAGAGCAGGAGCGCGCAGTTGGCACAGATATTGAAGAGATAGGTGGCATTATCAATGCAGACGAGGAAGAACCGGGTGCAAACTGTAAAGAAATGAAGAGGGCTTCAGAAGATTAGTGCCCCCTCCCCTCCAATTGCTGCTGATTGCATCGAGAGAAGACCTCCGAATTTTTTATTTTTTATTTTTAATTAGAGGATAAATAATATATTGCTTTATGTTTTTTTATTAATTGTACATGAACAGTTCAGCAAGGTAACAACTAGCCATTTCTTAGTTAGAAATTTAAAATGGCTAGCCAGATGAAGCTTATTTTTTTACTTAATTTTACTAGCCCCATAAAAATGTTCCGAGTGTCCATAGCTTTAGCCCAGTAAAAGGAAAAACTTGACCTTCTGAAAAAAAGAATATTATCTTCATTTCATTTGGATTATATGCTTAAAAAGATGCAATGATCAATCTTACATGAGAATGATTCATGCACTCCTTGGTGCCCAACAAGTGCACTAGAAATATTTTTAGCATTTCTCCATCTTACAATTGGCCCGAGCCTGAATAAGCTACAGGTTCCCAACATGAGGCCCGAAGCAAATAGGGTTTGCATAACACTACTTGATGGAATATGTGGCGGGCCGCAGGTCCAACCGTTACATTTAGAACCAGGCATATGCAAGTGAGGCCTGAAAGCCTAAAATCAACATTTATTTAGTTCTATTTTTCGATATAAAAAGACAAAAAAAAAAAAAAAAAAGATCTTATATATAGAGGCAGTTTTGTGATCCGAGTTCTCCAGGTAGCTAGCCTTATGAGTTATGAATTAATCATGATTTAGAGTACCCTTTCATGTTCTCCAGGTCTTACTGTACTAGGTATCTGCACAGTGGAGCTGGCTGATACCATCTGAGAAATCATCCTCATGGTTGGCCTAGATTCTGGATTTGCACGTAAGCAAGCAGTTGCGCAAGTTACAATCTTTTTCAGCTGGTCCTCAACTTCAACTGTGGGCATTGAAAGGCGTTGGTCCAATATGTCCTTCAGCTGTATGTTAGCAGAGGGAGACGATGCAGTAGAGATCATGAAATCACCAGGATGATTTCCTTTGATTACTTCAAGTGCCAACACACCAAAGCTATACACGTCACATTTCTCGGTCACCTTCATTGTGTAAGCAAGCTCTGCAAAAAAATATGGAAGGAGGTTAATTAATTAGTTAATTTTTTTATAATGTGGTTTGTTAATTGACTGGAGTGTACGTAAACAATTAAGTAGTATTATGTACGTACCAGGTGCTACATATCCAAATGTTCCTGCAAAGCCAGTATAATTGGATGAGTCTAGCTTCAGAAGCTTAGCAGTGCCGAAGCCCGAAACATGCGCTACATAATCAGAATCCAGCAAAATATTCTTGCTTGATATGTCTCTGTGAACAATGGGCGGTAAGCAATCATGGTGCATGTACGACAAGGCATGCGCCACATCTTTAACAATATTCACCCTTCTACTATAGTTCAATTCCTTAGCTTCTTCTTCTTTGCTTAGGATTTTGGCCAGGCTGCCCTTCTCAAGGTACTCGTAAATCAAAACCGAGCGTCGCGCGTTTGAACAAAAACCATGTAGCTTCACAATGTTTCGGTGCCGTATTTGTGTTAATGCCTCTATCTCATTGAGAAACTCTTTCCGATTAATCACATAATCACCATCAGATAAGGTGTGGATTTTCTTTGCAGCTACAATATTACCCGATGGCAACTCTGCTTTATAGACGCTTCCAAATCCACCAGTACTCCCAATGCAATACATGGCATCAAAATTCTGAGTGGCTGCTATGATTTCTTCGTACATCTTTCTCCCATCGAGGGTTAATGCCGTATACAAGTTCTCGTCTTGTTTGTTTAATGAGCTTCTCTTTTTTCTTACAGAACCTGATATCCCCATCAGTGCAAAATAAATTACTAGTACTCCCAAAATAGGGAATGTGATTTTGAACACAATCTTGTGGCCCCTTTGCAGGAAGAGTTTGGCCGGATTGGATGGTTGGCAAGGTTGTAGTCCTTTCACCTTGCCACACAATCCTTTGTTCCCCTCCAATGCTTCTATCGGAGCATCTTGAAATGCTTTGTTGCTTGGAATTTGACCCCAGAATTCATTGAATGCTATTTTGACATACAACAAGCCGTGCATGCCCGTCAAACCGCTCGGAAGAATGCCAGAAAGGTTGTTGTGGGAGATATCCATTGTCACCAAGCTTTGCAAGTTCCCGAACTCCGTTGGTACCTCTCCCGTGAGTTGGTTATGACTCAGATCAAGCTCAGACAGATGAACTAACTTGGCCACTTGAGTTGGAATTCCACGACTGAACTCGTTGTGACTCAAATTCATGTAGTACAAATTTGAGAACTTCCCTATACATTCTGGAACTGAGTTGCTCAGTTTGTTTATGGACAGGTCAAGATACTCAAGGTTTGTCAGGGATCCGAGTTCTGAAAGTATACCACCTGAAAGTTGATTGTTCGTCAGTATAAGCTTCCCCAAAGAAGTCAACCTTCCCAATTCCTTAGGTATCTCCCCCACTAAGTGATTTGAAGAAAGATCAAGAACTTGTAGCCGAGTTGCGTTTCCAATCTCAGGTGGTATGTTACCCGTGATATGATTTCCAGCGATTTCTAAATTTGTTAGTTGTGAGCTCCTTCCCCAGTTAGGTGAAAGTTCACCGTAAAAGTTGTTGTTGCTAAGGTTTATGTAATCCAGGTCCGGATAAACCCCAAAAACTTCAGATATATTTCCAGTTAATTGGTTCTCATCTAAACGAATTCTATATAATCTTGTACAGTTTCTTATGCATTTAGGAATCGGGCCTGTTAGATTATTACCATTTACAGTGAAGTTTTGAAGCAATCCACCTTGGCAAATATTTTGTGGCAAATAACCAGTTAATCGGTTTCGGGCCACTCGAAATACAGTCAACTTCAAGAGATTTTCTACCTCCCTAGGAATTGAACCAGAGAGTTGGTTATCACGAATGTACAGAACCTCTAATTTGCTCAAGTTACCAATCGAAGCTGGAAGAGGACCAGTGAGTTTATTTTCTCTCAAGTCGAGAGTCATAAGAGACTTCAAGTTTCCTATCTCTTCTGGAATGGGACCGGAAAGGTTATTCTGAAAGAAATGGAGAATTGTAAGGTTTCCGATATTACATAATGATGTCGGGATGGAACCAAAAAGTTTGTTCTGAGACAAGTCCAACACCGTTAAGCTAGAAAGATTTCCAATTTCTAAAGGAATGGAACAAGATAGTGGATTGTCATAGAGGTACAAGTAAGCCAATTTGCTTAGATTGCCCAAAGAAGGAGGAATGGGACCGTTTAAGGAGTTGCTGTACAAAGCAAGCTCATCAAGAGACCTCAACTGACCTATTTCCGGAGGAATGGTGGAGTTCAACAGATTTTTAAACAAACGCAAGACCTCAAGGTTTGTCAGAAAGCCTATTTCTAGTGGGATTTTCCCAGAGAACTGATTGATGGACAGATCAAGATAGATGAGTTTGGAGAGGTAACTGATTTGAGGTGGGATGGTTCCAAAGAGTGAGTTCATACTGAGATTGACAAATTCGAGATTTGGGAAAGACAAGAATGAAAATTCATGGAGTGAACCTTTTAGGCCTAAATATGTAAGATTCATACCGATTACACTTTCAGCATGGTTGCAATAAATACCAAACCAAGAACATGATGGGTTTGTGCTTGAATTGAGACCGGTGGCATTATTGGGAAGCAAAGTCCATGAAGATAGCTGAGACTGGGATTCTTTTTGGAGGCTTGCTTTCCATGTGAGAAGAGCATCGGCTTCTTCAATAGAAGCAACATGCGGTGAAACAAACAAAAAGAATGATATTAGAGAGAATACCTTCCCAAAGGTTGATGATCCCATGCTTTTGTGTTGGTGTAAAGGACGTACGTGATGGTTCAGAGCTTGATTCAAGGCACATACTACGTTTTTTTCTTCTTCACGCGAAGAATCCAAATGAGAAATTGTCTTTCATCCTCTACTTGATACTCTCGTTAATTAATGGCGAAGGCTTGAGAATGAAAGACCAAAACCAGTGAATGATCTGCTATTTATAGAGTTGCATGTACAATTGTTTTAGGCATACTAGTACGAAGTTGTTAGAGCACTCTCAATAACTTATGTATATCTCAATTTAGAATAACTAATCAAAACCAATTTTATCTAGTTTAGCTAATGAGTTTTAAAATGCACCATACATCCGATTATCTATTCTTAACTTTATATTATTTATTTATTCTTTTTTTATTACTTTTTTCATTATCGTATTTTTTGTCTCTTTTTTTTTTTATTTTTTTAAATAGTTATATTTGTCAACATCCGTTTTGTTAAAATTGTCATTTCTCTGATGCAATTTTTTAACAGTCATTTTCACCATATTTTTAACAGTCATATTTTAACAGTCGTTTTGTTAAATCTGTCATTTTTCAAAAGCAATAATTTTTAATTGATCATACCAATTTAAAGAAAAAGATTATCCTTTTATTATTGCTAGTGATTAAACAAATGAATAATCTTAAAGCAACTTGGAATATTTTCACTTGTGCAAGAAAAATATCACAACTAATTGAGATATTTATGGAATCTCATTGGCAGTATGCTTCATGTAGAACGTGGAGTGAAAGAAAAAAACAAAAGAATGTGGAGGAAAAAAAAAAGGATATGTGAATAGTGCAATTTTACATGTAGAGTTGCACTATTTAAGGAATTAAGTAAAATCTATTTTAGAGTTTGAATAGATAAGCCAATGGAGTGTCTTTTTAACACTTTAATTTTCTATTTTAGCTTAAAGGTGAAAATACATAAGTAATTGAGAGTGTTCTTACAACACAGAAACAGAAAAAAAAAAAAAATATGAGAAGATACAAAAGATGAAAAAGGTGTGTGCTGAGCTTGAGGAGTAGAGAAACATCCGGGAAACATGGAGCTGGATTGTGCAGCATGAATCAAGGAGAAGAGTGTTGTGCTGCAAGCTACTAGACTGTGCTGCTGCTGTGCTACTACTGGGAGGCCAGCTGGTCAACATGAAATGTGGAGTTTTTTTACTGATTTTGAGGAGGGTTGGGTGTTGAATTTTTGAAATCAGAATTGAATTCTTATTCTGTTTGTAAATTTCGAGGTTTAACTTTTTTTTAAAATATTGAATAAAATATAATTTGTTTAGAAAAAGTTGAATAAAATATTATTTATTTTTGTAAAAATTGAATAAAATATAATTTATTTAAAAAATAAAAGAAAGTAAAATCAGAATTATATTCTGTTTCCAAAATTTCATATCCAAACACACCATATCCTCTAACAGAGAAGACGTCGATGTCGTTAACCATCTTTTTTTTTTTTTTTCTTTTCTTCTTGTTTTCGGTTTAGGAGAAGATTTTTTTTTCGTAGAACTCATAATCAATTTGGACACCATGACTTTTTGCTTTTAGAATGAATGATGTATATGCGGCTAATTGGACTTAATTTGTATGGCCACCTATTTTGGAGGCCAAACATGTATTTTTAATTAATGGATTTTGTAGAAAGTATTTTTGTCGAAGTCTTTTGGTTGTTCCCACTCGGTTTGTCTCTGTCATGTTGTCGGCCGTCCAGTAGCAATTGTTTGTTGAGTCCAAATTTTATCATTTTTGTTCATACTTTTGATCAGCATTTGAGCGTTGAAATCGACTCTGTCATGTATAAACCATTGTCGTCTTGGATTGACTATACACGTACGCCAATGGAAGAGGCCGGCACCGGGCACGCTCTTAGCCTCTTATGATTTGAAGTCCAAATGTCCCATTCTATGAAACTCTGATGCGTCAAAGATGTCGGCGAACAACCAAATAATCCAACAGACAAGTCAAAGTATGGAATTTTCATGGCCTTTTTAATGGTTTTGGAGATGCTGTTGTACTTGTGCTAAAAACTTGCCAATAATGGCCTAATGGGCTCATTAACAATACTTTTTTTTTTTTTTTTTTTTAACATGCAATCCCCGATGAGGTGGCCAACGGCCTTCGGTGGCGGTTGCTGGCGACCTCCAACGGAGTTCGTTGATGACCTTTGGCGGCAGTAGCGGAGCCAAGATTCTCATTCAAGGGGGTCAAGATGTTTTATTTTTTATTTTTATGAAAGAAAAAAAAAAGAATAAAGTTAAATACAAAAAATCAATTAAAAATATTAATATATATATATAACTAAAAAAATTTAATTATTGTTTAAAACATATAAATGTAACATAAAATTTATTATGTCACGTTTAATCTAGCATGTTACTTTATTCAATTATTTTTGACGAGTCTTTATAATTGGTTTAAACAAATGTATGTTTTTATATTTGTTAAATCTACTTCAGCACGAGCTGATTTAGAATTTGAATCGAACATAATGAAATCATTGTTGTTCTTCATCATTTTAGGTAACTACCGTTATATATTTCATACAATTAAAATATGTAGGTAAATCTATATATATTCATAACAATTAATTTAATTGAGCAATCTAAATTTAAAAGCTTAATCAAATTTTAGATTACATACTTGAAATTTTTTAAGAAATGAGAAATTTAAAAAAAAAAACAATTGATTTAAATTGTTAAAGGCTTGAATAAAAATGAATTGACAAACAAAAAGAAAAACTTTAAAATTTTGAAAAAGTCTAAATCGCAATTTTCAGTTTGCAAATTTGTTTTTCACCGTCAATGACCTTATCTCTTGCTCAGCATTTCCTTCTAGATTTAGGCCTTAATATACTATTATTTGCTTTTTTCTTTTTTTCTTTTTTTAAGTCAGCAGGACCTATATTTGTATACTACTATTTGAGGCTTTATTATTATTATTATTATTATTTTTAAGTATATATTTAGAGTTTAGACACACCATTGTTTTGTACTTTTCGTTTTTAAAAAGTCAGCACAACCCATTGGCCCACCCCACATACGTTTTTTCTTTACCTAAGCCCACTAACTCAACTTACAAAATAATAATAATAATAATAATAAAAAGACAAAAACAAAAGAAAGAAAGAAGCTAGCTATAAGGCAATGGCCCACAGGGCCACAAGGATACAAACAAAACAATCCAAATGAATTTATTAAAACGGTGTGTTTAAGGAGCATTGTGATTCTCTATCATCTTCCTTCTCTTTTTCATCTCGATCTAACCTAAACCTAAAATTTAGAAAAATTTCAAGACATCCCTGCAGCTGAAGTTTGCCTCTGAAGTTTGATGACTGGATTTTAATTGTCTCTGATTTTGAAGTTGAGGGTGGGCAAAAGCGCATCTAGAAGATTTTTTACCATGGGTAAAAAATATTTTTGGAAGTTAAGGGTAGGGTATGTGCCCCCTCTCGACCCCCTAGCTCCGCTCCTATTTGGTGGTAACGAATAATGAACTGCAAGAAAGAGAAATTCAAACTCGAAAAATAGTTGATAAAAAAAATAAAAAGTAGAAAAAGGAAATAAAGGTTTTCCATATCAAATTTTTAGTTTGATCAAAATTTTGAATTATACCACACACCGAAAAATATAAAAAATTATAAAAGAAATTATTGTCTATTAGAATATATTCTAAATATAATAGATTTCTCCACAATCTCATCATGGGCTCATTTTTCCTTCTTTGCCCGCAGTCGAGACATAGTCAGTTCTAGGCCCACCACGCCCACAGATAACCATTCCTTCTCATCATTTTTTTTTTTCATGCCCGCAGTCTATCCCTTTTCAATTTTTGACCCGTTCAGAACCCTCTAGGCTTTAATGGAATGGAACCTTTGGAAGGTCGAAGACAATCGCATTTCCCTTCACAAGGTTCATCCTCTTCTCTGGCCTCTCTTACGCTTTTGGTATGCACCCCCTTCTCTCACGCATATATCTATGTGTATATATATATATATATATATGTACTTATGTGTGAAATATGCATGCTCGTGATCTGGTTTGTTTTTCGCTTCTTTGAGATCTTCTTGGGAGCTTAATTTATTGTATGAAAACCCCCGCCACTCCAAGTTTCGGCCACCAACGTGCAGCCCAGCTTAGAAATTGTTAAATTGTCATAATAAATTTCTAAACCAATTGCAAACATGCTGCTCGTCTTGTTAACCCAATTAATTCAGGTTTTTGTTGGCAGTTTGTATTTCCTTAATGTTGTTCCTGCTGCGGACCAGTGTTTGGAGACGGTGGTGGAAAGGGCTGTAGCATTGGAGTGCCCTATATATGGAAGTTGCAAATTCTGGGGATGATAAAGTGCAGGAGCGCGCAGTTGGCACAGATATTGAAGAGATAGGTGGCATTATCAATGCAGACGAGGAAGAACGGAGTGCAAACTGTAAAGAATGAAGAGGGCTTCAGAAGATTAGTGCCCCCTCCCCTCCGATTGCTGCTGATTGCATCGAGAGAATTAAGAGCTCCGTAAGTTTTTTTATAATTAGAGGATGATAATATATTGCTCTTTTTTCTTTTTTTATTAATTTTACTTTAACAGTTCAGCAAGGTAACAACTTGCCATTTTCTTAGTTAAAAATTTAAAATGGATAGCCAGATGAAGCTTATTTTTTACTTAATTTTACTACAAAGCTAGCCAAAATACTGAAATATTCTTTGACCAGCCCAATAAAAATGCTCCGAGCGTCCATGGCTTTAGCCCAGTAAAAGTAAAAACTTGACCTTCTAAAAAAGAATATTATCTTCATTTCATTTGGATTCATATGCTTAAAAAGATGACATGATCACTCGTGCATCTTACAATTGGCCCGAGCCTAAATAAGCTACAGGTTCCCAGCATGAGGCCCAGAGCAAATAGGGTTTGCATAACACTACTTGATGGATTATGTGGAAGGTGGCATGCAAGTCAGGCCTGAAAGCCTAAAATCAACAATTAGTACTGATAGAGAAATTATCATACCCTAGGCAAATGAGTCTATACCCGAACCAAGGTCCACTTGATCTTGCTAGCCCAACTTGACTTGCTCGGTCACTAGGGTTTAGCAAAATCCTATAACACCTTGAAGGCTATATTTGGATCACATGGGATAAGATACATGATTCAAATATCTTATGAAAAGTAAGTGTTCCACTCGTCCACTCTCCCACTCAACCTCTATTTCATCCCACTAAGGATTCCACTCAACCATGACATGAAGGTGGAGCAATGCGGTTGAGAACTATATGCCTATAAATAGGCTGCTACCCCAGGTACAAAATAGACTAAATTATTTTTACACTGTCTCTTTGAAATCACGATCAATATTCTCAGACTCAAGCATCAAAGAGGGATCGTCGACACCCACGACGCAGTTATTTGTTATTTTGCAGGTCATGAAGAACAAGATGAATCATCAGGCAACACGTCACTATGCTGAAAACTGCATCAACAAGAACTATTTTTTTTTGCGATATAAAAAGACCAAAAAAAAAATAAAAAAAATGATCTTATATACAGAGGCAGTTTTGTGATCCGAGTTCTCGAGGTAGCTAGCCTTATGATTTAGAGTACCCTTTCATGTTCTCCAGGTGTAACTGTACTAGGAATCTGCACAGTCGAGCTGGCTGATAACATCTGAGAAATCATCCTCATGGTTGGCCTAGATTGTGGATTAATTCGCACGTAAGCAAGCAGCTGCGCAAGTTACAATCTTTTTCAGTTGGTCCTCAACTTCAACTGTGGGGGTTGAAAGGCGTTGGTCCAATATGTCCTTCAGCTGTATGTTAGCAGAGGGAGACGATGCAGTAGAGATGAAATCACCAGGATGATTTCCTTTGATTACTTCAAGTGCCAACACTTCAAAGCTATACACGTCACATTTCTCGGTCACCTTCATTGTGTAAGCAAGCTCTGCAAAAAAATATGGAAGGAGGTTAATTAGTTAATGTTATTATAATATGGTTTGTTAATTGACTGGAGTGTACGTAAACAATCAAGTAGTACTCTTATGTACGTACCTGGTGCTACATATCCAAATGTTCCTGCAAAGCCAGTACAATTGGATGAGTCTAGCTTCAGAAGCTTAGCAGTGCCGAAGTCAGAAACATGCGCTACATAATCAGAATCCAGCAAAATATTCTTGCTTGATATGTCTCTGTGAACAATGGGCGGTAAGCAATCATGATGCATGTACGACAAGGCATGCGCCACATCTTTAACAATATTCACCCTTCTACTACAGTTCAATTCTTTAGCTTCTTCTTCTTTGCTTAGGATTTTGGCCAGGCTGCCCTTCTCAAGGTACTCGTAAATCAAAACCGAGCGTCGTGCATTTGAACAAGAACCATGTAGCTTCACAATGTTTCGGTGCCGTATTTGTGTTAATGCCTCTATCTCATTGAGAAACTCTTTCCGATCAGTCACATGATCACCATCACATAAGGTGTGGATTTTCTTTGCTGCTACAATATTACCTGATGGCAGCTCTGCTTTATAGACGCTTCCAAATCCACCACTCCCAATGCAATACATGGCATCCAAATTTTGAGTGGCTACTATGATTTCTTCGTACATCTTTTTCCCATCGAAAGTTAATGTCGAATAGAAGTTCTCGTCTTGTTTTTTCAACGAGCTCCTCTTTTTTCTTACAAAACTTGATATTCCCATCAGTGCGAAAAAAATTACTAGCTAGTACTCCCAAAATAGGGAATGTGATTATGAACACAATCTTGTGGCCCCTTTGCAGGAAATGTTTGGCCGGATTGTGTAACGATCCACCCCCAATGACACAATACTGTCCGCTTTTGGCTCCCAATATTAGACTTCCCACTTCCCAGGAGGTCACCCATCCTGGGATTGCTCTCGCAGCGGCTCGCTTAACTGCGGAGTTCTGATAGGTTCATTGCCATCACGGCTTTAAAACGCGTTATGTCATAAATGGTGCATTTATACATATAAACACATCTCCATTCCCAGGCGATGTGGGACGTCACAATCACCCCCTCTTTGGACCCAGCGTCCCCGCTGGCGTCCCTCATTGGGCTTGTGCACGCTCCCACCATCTCAGGCTGGGCAATGGCTCTGATACCATTTGTAACGATCCACCCCCAATGACACAATACTGTCCGCTTTTGACTCCCAATATCAGACTTCCCACTTCCCAGGAGGTCACCCATCCTGGGATTGCTCTCGCAGCGGCTCGCTTAACTGCGGAGTTCTGATAGGTTCATTGCCATCACGGCTTTAAAACGCGTTATGTCATAAATGATGCATTTATACATATAAACACATCTCTATTCCCAGGCGATGTGGGACGTCACAGATTGGATGGTTGGCAAGGTTGTAGTCCTTTCACCTTGCCACACAATCCTTTGTTCCCCTCCAATGCTTCCATCGGAGCATCTTGAAATGCATTGTTGTTTGGAATTTGATCCCAGAATTCATTGAATGCTATGTTGACACACAACAAGCCGTGCATGCCCTCAAAAACACTTGGAAGAATGCTAGAAAGGTTGTTGTGGGAGATATTCATTGTCACCAAGCTTTGCAAGTTCCTGAACTCCTTTGGTATCTCTCCAGTGAGATGGTTGTGCATGACTCAGATCAAGCACTGACAGCTGCACTAACTTGGCCACTTGAGTTGGAATTTCACGACTTAACTCGTTGTGGCTCAAATTCATGTGGTACAGATTTGAGAAGTTTCCTATACATTCTGGAACTGAGTTGCTCAATTTGTTTATGGACAAGTCAAGATACTCAAGGTTTGTCAGGGACCCAAGCTCTGAAAGTATACCACCTGAAAGTTGATTGTTCGTCAATATAAGCTTCCCCAAAGAAGTCAACCTTCCCAATTCCTTAGGTATCTCCCCCACTAAGTGATTTGAAGAAAGATCAAGAACTTGTAGCCGAGTTGCGTTTCTAATCTCAGGTGGTATGTTACCTGTGATATGATTTCCAGCGATTTCTAAATCTGTTAGTTGTGTGCTCCTTCCCCAATTAGGTGAAAGTTCACCGTAAAAGTTGTTGTTGCTGAGGTTTATGTAATCCAGGTCCGGATAAACCCCAAAAACTTCGGATATATTTCCAGTCAGTTGGTTCTCATCTAGACGAATTCTATATAAGCTTGTGCAGTTTCTCATGCATTTAGAATTGGGCCTGTTAGATTATTACCATTTACGGTGAAGTTTTGAAGCAATCCACCTTGGCAAATATTTTGTGGTAAATAACCAGTTAATCGATTTCGAGCCACTCGAAATACAGTTAACTTCAAGAGATTTTCTACCTCCCTAGGAATTGAACCAGAGAGTTGGTTATCACGAATGTACAGAACCTCTAATTTGCTCAAGTTACCAATTGAAACCGGAAGAGGACCAGTGAGTTTATTTTCTCTCAAGTCGAGAGTCACAAGAGACTTCAAGTTTTTTATCTCTTCTGGAATGGTACCAAAAAGGTTATTCTGAAAGAGATGGAGAAGTGTAAGGTTTCCGAGGTTATATAATGATGTCGGGATGGAACCGGAAAGTTTGTTCTGAGACAAGTCCAACACCGTTAAGCTAGAAAGATTTCCAATTTCTAAAGGAATGGAGCAAGATAGTGGATTGTCATAGAGGTACAAGTAAGCCAATTTGCTTAGATTGCCCAAAGAAGGAGAAATGGGACCGTTTAAGGAGTTGCTGTACAAAGCAAGCTCATCAAGAGACCTCAACTGACCTATTTCTGGAGGAATGGTGGCGTTCAACAGATTTTTAAACAAGCGCAAGACCTCAAGGTTTGTCAGCAGACCTATTTCTGGTGGGATTTTCCCGGAGAACTGATTGATGGAGAGATCAAGATAGATGAGTTTAGATAGGTAACTGATCTGAGGTGGGATGGTTTCAAAGAGTGAGTTCATACTGAGATCCACAAATTCAAGAGCAGGGAAAGACAAGAATGAAAATTCATGGAGTGAACCTTTTAGGCCTAAATATGTAAGATTTATTCCGATTACACTTTCAGCATGGTTGCAATAAATACCAAACCAAGAACATGATGGATTTGTGCTTGAATTGAGATTGGTGGAATTATTGGGAAGCAAAGTCCATGAAGATAGCTGAGACTGGGATTCTTTTTGGAGGCTTGCTTTCCATGTGAGAAGAGCATCGGCTTCTTCAATAGAAGCAACATGCGGTGAAACAAACAAAAAGAATGATATTAGAGAGCATACCTTCACAGAGGTTGATGATCCCATGCTTTTGTACGTGTTGGTGTAAAGGACGTACGTGATGGTTCAGAGCTTCATTTAAGGCACATACTACTCTGTTTTTTTCGTGAAGAATCCAAATGAGAGTTAACCATCTTTTTTCATTTCTTATTGTTTTTGGGTCAAGGAGAAGATATTTTTTTTTCGTAGAAATCTTAATCAATTTGGACACCATGACTTTTTGCTTAATTTTATAATGAATGATATATATGCGGCTAATTGGAGATCCACCTCATATTTTTTTTTGTAGTATAATTATAATGATGGGATTTGTCACATAAGGAAGACAAAATGGGATCGAATTCCCTACAATTTTCAAGGAACAAGGAATTGCATCCTATCTCAATCCGTGAAACTGTGCTGCTCACGCCTTTCATTTTGGTGTTTGTGTGGCCACCTATTTTGGAGGCCAAACGTGTATTTTTAAATAAATTGGTTGTTCCCACTCGGTTTGTCTTTGTCATGTTGTCGGCCGTCCACTAGCAATTGTTTGTTGAGTCCAAATTTTATCATTTTTGTTCATACTTTTGATCAGCTTTTGAGCGTTGAAATCGACTCATATATAAAGGAAGTATCTATTAAAGAAAACTTAAACCGGTTTATTTGGTCTAGTTCGAAATACATGCACGTACTATGGACTCAACCTATTTGATCAGGAAAAAGAAAAAGAAAAATGGCACCATGGACTGAACCGTGCATGTTTGGGCAATTCACGTGTTTAGGCATTAGAAAAAGACTCCCGGCAGCCGATATAGACCATTGCCGTCTTGGAATGATTAAACACACTAACGGAATAGAAGCACCTTACCTGGCAGAGGCTGGCACCGGCACGCTCTTATGATTTGAAGTCCAAATTTTCCATCCTATGAAACTCTGATGTGTCAAAGATGTGGGGAAAAAAACATCCAACAGACAAGTTAAAGTACGGAATTTTCGTTACAAAAATGATATTTGTACAACACCCCCACATGAGGGTGGACCCTAACACTGGGGTCCACCCCATGTGAAGGGGTATTGTGAAGTTGTTATACCTGTGTAGTGTAGGAATCAATCCTCACACCGGTGCGGCCCAACAACCTTTGGTGGTGGTTGTTGGTAACTACTGATGGCGGCGAATAATGAATTGCAAGAGATAGCGTGCACTAAGAAAATTTTCGGCTAAACAACACTTGGGACTCACAGTTAGGAACCCACATATCCTGGCCTCGTCCAGCAGAGAACCCACTTTCCAGGCCCATAACTCCTGGGCCGACCGGTTCTTCCTGCGGGCCCCACAGCCATTTATTTGAATCAGACCTGAATGTCAATTTAGCATATTGTCAAGGGCATTTCCGTAAACTAAACGCATTCAAATTTGGTAACGCTTCAAGAGGCAAGCGAAACAGCCCGCCTGTGACTGTGAGTTCCTGCTCCGTCACAAAACCTCAGATCAGAGCGAGTCAGAGAGAGAGAGAGAGAGAGAGAGAGAGAGGGAGAGGGAGTAGAAGGCCATGGAGAAGATCTGCGTCGCAGTCCGAGTAAGACCTGCAGTATCCTCAGAACCCTTTAATGGAACCTTCTGGAAGGTCGAAGACAATCGCATTTCTCTTCACAAAGTTCACGGCACCCCTATCTCTGGCCTCTCTTACGCTTTTGGTATGCATCCCCTTCTCCCACACATTTATCTATATATATATATATGTAATTATGTGTGAAATATGCATGCTCCTCTGGTTTGTTTTTCGCTTCTTTGAGATCTTCTTGTGAGTTTGTTTCATAGTTCATTTTTTTGGCAGATCATGTATTCGACGAAAGTTGCACTAATGCTAGGGTTTATGAGCTTCTTACAAAGGACATTATTCACGCCGCAGTTGAAGGCTTTAATGGTATTCCTTTTTTTCAATTACCTTTTTCGAATTGAGCTCATTTTTTGTTCTAAAAGATTTATTTAATCGGTCAATTTTTGTTAAATTGTTGAATAAATATTATTTCAGATTTAGTTTCCTCGATATTAGTTTCTGAGAAAACTGAGAAGGAAAATGGAACATAATCTTGAATATTCAATTACCCCCCTAAAACAAAGCAAAAAAAAGAAGAAGATTTGTATCTCTAAAAAAATGTAAATAAGAAAAATTTGTCTCAGATGAGCTTGAGGGTTCACAAGACACATGAGTCTCAACCATTGCTTCTGAAGAAAAAGTTTTTTTGTTCACTGAGTCTAAATGTGTTAACTAGGGCTATAAATGAACTGAGTTGTTTGTAAATAGCTCGAGCTCGACTCGTACAAGGTTCGAATTCGAGCCTTATTTAATTCGAGTCAACCTGAGTTTGGTTTGTTTAATAAATAAACCAAGCTTGAACATAAATTTAGACTTGTTTATTAAACAAGTCAAACTCGTATAACTTCAATTTTATTATTTAGACTTGTTTATTTTTAAGATATATTTTTAACCTCTTAAGTATTTAAAAAAATAAAAGGGAATTTTTTTGTAATGTAGTAAATATATATTGAGTTATTGTAATTGTAAGTCTTGTTATAGATATATGTGTATTTGTTTTCATATAAGTGTCTTCGTGTGCATGTCTATGCGTATGTGTAATGAATGAATGAATATAAGAAAAACATATAGGCTCAAATTAGATTGTTTAAGATTCAACTTAATTTATCTAATTAACTCAAATAGTAAATCTTAACAATAATTAGTATAAACCCTAAGGGGTTGGCTCAAATGGTAAGGGGTTTGGTATTTGTGATAGTTCCATGAGGTCTAAGATTCTAATTGTCTTGGGTTCAAATAATTCCTTGGAGTCAGCCTGCTGGCGAAGCCAGAATATTACCTGATGCATGTGGAGTAGGCGCTTTACACGGGTCCAAGGTTTACCTGATAAGGGTGGGTACACGAAGTTGTCTTGCCTTGAAGGGGTTCCTTGTCGTAAAAAAAAAAAAAATTACGAAAAACATTAAATGATCACTTATATATGGTATGAATAAGTTACATGAGTAACTCGTGTACAAGTTCAACTTTGTTCGAATAATAAATGAACTAAGTTCGAACAGATTATCTAGCTTGGTGATAAGCTCGAGCTCGGCTCGTGTTAAAAAAAAACTTACATGAACCGAGCTTGAATATTTAATTTTTGGCTCGACTCAACTCGATTACAAACCTAGTATGAGCTATTAAATTTTAAATTTGAGTTTAGACAAATCTGTAAAATTAAGAGAATGCAAATTCTGATGGTGGAAGGCTATATTCAATATTACAGTTTTGAGGAACTCAAGGATTTCCTAGAAATTGGAAGGAGAGGAAAAAATTTAATGCAGCACATTACATGATTAATGATTACGAAAACAAGAGCAGAGGAGGCTGTTGTTGGTCAATTGAAGTATCTAATAGAGGGAGATTTTCATGTTCGGAGTACTTGGGCACAGTAATTAATGTGTGCCATAAGATTTGTGATCAGTTACACTCTAAATCACCTTGGTTTTTGTCCAGCTAAATTGATATGTCATGCGTGTTCTGCATCATATAGAACTCAGCAGTGTTTTCCATATGTATTGAATGTGAAATGTATGATAAGGAGAATGTATTGATCACTTATTTCAATGGGCCATGTCATTTAGATATTAGTAGCGAAGCTGATAAATGGAATATTTATAGGAACTGCATTTGCATATGGACAAACCAGCAGTGGCAAGACTTTCACCATGAATGGTTCTGAAACCGATCCAGGGATTATTCACCGGGCAGTTAAAGATATATTTACAAAAATTCAGATGGTAAGCAGCTCGGTGGATGTTATTGAAATTAATGTTTTTGTGGTTATAATGGCGACCTTTTGGTTTTCACCTTTGCGTTTTGGTACTGCATAATTTCAGATATCTGATCGTGAGTTTCTGATTCGAGTTTCCTACATGGAAATTTATAATGAAGAAATTAATGATCTTTTTGCTGTAGAGAACCAGAAGTTGCAAATACATGAGAGTTTGGAGGTTGGCTACTGACAGTTTGATATTTTACTATAGTTTGTTATATGTATAAAATCACTGATTTTTCGTGGTTTTAGCGTGGGATATTCGTTGCAGGCCTGAGGGAGGAAATTGTTAACAATGCCGAGCAAGTATTTGAGCTCATAGAATCTGGAGAAGGTATGACAACAAAACATAAATTCTTGGCCTAGGCTTCTTATATGCTCTTTTAATTGGATATCTTCTTATATATGATCTTGAAAATCATTGTTTACAGTTAATAGGCACTTTGGTGAGACAAATATGAATGTTCGGAGTAGTAGATCCCACACAATATTCAGGATGGTATGTCCTTGACATGTTGGTTCAACAGCTCTTATTAAAACTCTTGGATTTCATGTTAACTTTATCTTATATATGCAGGTGATTGAAAGCAGGGGTAAGGATACCAATTCTTCTTGTGATTATTCAAGTACTGATGCTATCCGTGTCTCAGTCTTGGTTTGTATTCTATCCACCATATTGTGTAACAATTTATTAAAATAATTGCATAATATTGTTGTTTAATATTTTTTAGATGATATTTGTATTTATATCTTTTTTGTTGGCATATTTTGTTGCATGGAAAAAAAAAAAAGAATTTGGTAGATTTAGCTGGGTCTGAAAGGATTGCTAAAACTGGAGCTGGTGGAGTACGTCTAAAGGAAGGGAAGTACATTAACAAGAGCTTAATGATTCTGGGTAATGTGATCAACAAACTAAGTGAAGGTGCAAAGCAAAGGTATTTGCTTCTCTATCAGTCAATCATCTTGATTTCATACAATAACAATCTCATGGTGAAACAATTTTTTGGTGCAGGAGTCATATTCCTTATCGTGATAGTAAGCTAACCCGCATACTTCAACCTGCTCTCGGTGGTAATGCCAAAACTTCAATTATATGCACTTTAGCACCTGAGGAGGTAGTCTACCATCTCTTTCTTTCTTTTTTCTCATCTTATTTTCTTTATCTTAATATTTTTTTTTATGTCTATTATATTAAGTTCAACACTTTCGGTTCTTAATATAGTTTGTTATTGGTACATTTAGGTACATATTGAAGAAACAAAGGGAACTCTTCAATTTGCTAGCAGAGCCAAGCGCATCACTAATTGTGCTCAAGTGAATGAAGTATATTCCTTGTTCTGTCTAGTCCATTTACCATTTTGTCTCATTCATGAATCTGTATTTGGCTGGTATTTATTTCTTATGTTCATTGCAATGGTGGATTTTGATGTATGTTTTATGGTCTCAGAAAAACTTATAATCCCTTCCCCATATTTTCCAGGGCTTGGTAAATATGATGTTATTCCAATTTATTAGTCTTTTTTTTTTTTTTTTTTTTCTCTTTATGGTCATATTATGTATATTTTTCAGCATTATTAGTTTCTCATATTTGGTTAATCTTTAAGTTTCAATGAATTGAACAAAAGGATATAGTCCAAATGTATCGTAGTCTACAAAAATATGATAAATCTAATTGAGCATTTGCTTATGTTGAATATAGTTATAGATATGTGCCAGAAAAGTAGCATTCTGCACTCTGTTTTTAAAAGGGTAGCCTTAAACATGGACTGCAAGAAACTAAAATTATGGTGCCAAGATCAATGTCCTATTCAGCAAACATTATTGTATCTAATTTTTTGACCAACAGCAAAAATAAATTAAATTTGTAAATATCCAAATGTACTATTGATATTATGCATAGGAATTTTAAAATTGATTCACTACTTGCTTGGATCATAAGTAAGAGTGTCATATATTATAACAAAACACTAAAATAATTAAATCAATAAAACAATTGGTCAGGGTGCAAGACTCACTTCGTAGTGCTTCAGCCTCATACACTCTCTTTTCTAATCAAGTTAAATAATTAAAGATAAGAATATTATAGAACTCTATGGGTTGCGCTGTAATTTTCTCTGCCGAACCTGCTCAACCACCTGACATACTCACACTTCACAGAGCTCCTTTTCTGTGCAGATGTTGTGGATCACATATAGCATCTTTTTCTCTGCAGCTATTGATGCTTTGTGATTGGCACTGCAGAGCTTATCCTCTTGAACATTGCCTTGAATTTGATGGTGTGACTGAGTCTAATAATGGGTATATGTTTTCATAGATTTTGACAGATGCAGCCTTACTGAAGCGGCAAAAAGTAGAGATTGAGGAGCTTCGTAAGAAACTTCAGGTGATGATCCTTATGCTTCTATTACAAAGAAGAGGTTAGATGCAAACTAACATAGTTAAAGTAATGTTTAGGGATCTCATGCTGAGGTGCTAGAGCAAGTGATCTTAAAATTGCGGAATGATTTGCTCAAGGTAGGTTGTTTTTTTCATCTGTGAAATCTGGACAATTACTTTGAGGCTTAAGCAAGCATAAATCCTTTCATAATTTCATTCGAGGCAAGTTTTTTTTTTTTTTTAAAAAAAAAAAAACTTATTTTCCATTATTTAGTATGAACTTGAGCGCGAGAAGCTTGAGATGGAACTGCAAGAGGAGAGGAAATCACGCAAAGAATGTGATCAATGCATTCGGGAGCAACAGATTAAAATCGTCAATCATAGCAATCTTGTTACTTCTTCAGAGTTCAACATGAACTCTAGTCAGGTACTGCTCATGCAAAGTAATGGATATGATATTTATATTTATACTGATATTTTCTAAGTTCCTTTTGTGGTAGAACCTGTCTAATCACACTCTTTTCCATTATGATTGTTTTTAAGTTCTCTAGAAGGAACTACCTTGCTTTCACCTCATGCCTCACCTTGTAGACAATAACTACAACTTGGAGCATCCAAACCTCTAACTAACTGATTTTGACGATTGGAATACTTATCTGCCATTCTGTTTTATCTACTAGGTCTTATCTTCTTTGAATAACGTAGATGCTGAATAGCAAGCCATATAAGATACCAAGCATTGCTATAGCTATGTTCTCATCTTACTGAAGATTTCTCTTTCCTTTGTGTTATGCATTGCAACAAAGGTACACTAATGACGAATTTATGTACACTAATAGATTGCTGCCAACAGTTTTTAGGGAAGTTGGCTTTCCCCCCAATGAATCTCTTGAAGGACAAGATTGTTTTGCATAAAACATGTAGACTAGATTACCAAGCATGTTAATATGTAACAATTGTGCACCTTACATACACCCTCAGCAACCCCCCCTCCCCACCACCACCCCAATGGAAAAGGCTCATAATAGCAGGTTCCTATGTACACAATGTTAATTTTTTTATAACTTCTTTCTTTTCTTTTTTCAACATTTCTATTGGTTTGCCGATGATCTCATTTCTCTATCTACTTGTAGGAACATAATTCTGTGAGACAAATCCTTCAGGAAGAATGCAATGACAGCAGTGGCATAGATCAAGGAGACGCTTTTAGAACCCCTTGTTTCAAGGCAGCCCCCAAAGCCTTTGTTGCCAAGCGATCAAATTACTCAATGCTGCCTGATTATAGTCCTCTTCCAGATACATTCAGCAATGTGGCTGATGAAGACACATGGCTGAAAATGAACAAAGGTTACATAGCTGATCTTGATTTGCTTCAAATGACTCCTGCAAGAAGAGTTCAATCATTTCCTTCAAGTGACGTAACTCCTGTGAGTTTATATTGTTTTGATTTCTTTTTTCCTGAACATAATGAGTTCATGTTATTTCTAATCATGATATTTATATTCTGTTTCATTTAGCAAAAACAAAAATATTATATTTTGATTTGTTGCCTCTTATACTAAGAAGCCAAAGTTACCGATTGTTGATTTAGTTCTTTAGTTGGCTTATTTATGTGTAGATGTTCATATCACCTGTTTCCACACAAATACTCTCGAAGGTGAAGGGAACCATTTTAAACTAGAAGCTGATTATCTTCGTTTTTATTCAGCCATCTTAAACAAATATCCATATCTTGTCATGGTTGTGAGGATTTTGAACAAGCAGTAGTTTGGTTGAAGGTTACTTAATGAAATAATAAAACCATGTCGTAAACTAACGTAATTTATGGCTATGGTGGTAATGCCTTTTCTCATGTTTGTATGATTTGCTAATTCTTTTGGAGCCTAATGTTTTTAGACTTTTTGGTGGGACGCGTTACATTTTCTCAGGCTTGTTCAAATGAAAATTATACACAAGAGATCCAACAACTTAAGAGACAATTAGAGATTGCCACTGAGGAGAGAAATGAACTGGAGGTTAGTATATATTTCATAATTTTGACTTCTTGTTCTTGGATACTTTTAAATTTCAAATGCATTTTTTGGCTCAGCAATTGCATAAATACTGTTAATTGCCATGGCAAGTACTATCTTTTTCTTGCTTCATTTTACAGTCAAAAGTAAACCTTCTAAGCTTACCTCCCCACTTTCAAATTTTCATGAGAGCCTTTATCTTTCAAGCTCGTCCATCTATATAGTTGCTTGTTGTCTTTGTTAGGTCTATACTTCTTTCCAAATAACCTATTTCAATTAGTATATTTGTTGCTATATGTGAAACCTATAAGGGCACATTATAGCTTCAACCTTTTTTCTATTGTTGATATCATTCAGTTTCTCAATGATTTGTACTCCTCAACGAATATGTTTACAGAGAAAACATGCAGAACAGATATTGTTGAACCATCGACTAATGGATGACATATCTGAGCTTCAACAAGAAGCAAAACTTATGCGAGAAATCCCAAAAAGGCTAAGTGAATCTGTGTCGAATTGCAAAGATATTTATGAGGATGTTTTGTCAATAATACAGGTAAAATATATGTGCCATATTTGCATCTTTCAACCTTTATATGATGGTAACCAATTGAATTGACATTGTCATTATTATTATTATTATTATTTTGTGACCTTACAGAGTTTTGTATCTGATGAGGAATCCTCAACTGCAAAATTGCTATCAAGCACCAGTGAAATTGGTAAAAGTCTCCTTACGACTTTGGAAACTCATTTCTCCATGGCAATGGATGACAACAGTTCTTTCACTGGGAACAATTCTCTAATTCAAGAACAACGCAAAATGCTTTATGAGAAGTTCAATAGCACAATTACAGGCTTGGTATTATCACAAACACAACAATCGAGCTGTGAGAATAAGGTAGCGGCCTGGTCACACTTATCAAGATGTTATTCATTCATTATGTTTTTATTCTCCTTCATGTTGTTAGGATTGCTTTTTTCCTTTTTCAGCATTTTGATTCTTTAATTATCAGTGCTGTTTATTTTGACTGAATTATTTACTTAGTTGGCTAGTTTTTGCTGTATAGTAAGAGACTATGAGTAAACAAGTAACCCAAATTTGAAATGTTCTTCAAATTTTTGTTCATTTTCAGGAAAAAAAAAACATAGGGAATCATTAGCTCATCTTAGTTCTTCCTTATGATAAGATCTATATGTGAAACCAATTGAAAGCTCTAATCTTTATTCTCCCTTTATGATATCGTATGACTTTAAATTTGCTTCTTTGTGGTCATTATTAGAGACTATGTGAACCAGGGTTTTACAAAATAGTCTTAAAAGTGCATGTTGCATATAAGAATTCTTTAGACAGAGTGATGAACGTGTTATATATGTTTTTGGCTGAGGAAGATTATTGCATTAGTATGAAGTGTTTTGAGTGGAGTAGCTTCCCTACATCAAACCTTGAAAGCAAACGAGTTTTAATGAAGTAGCTTTTAGATATGCTCAAGTTACCTACCCTCCTAAACTTAATTTCCAAGGTAAGTGTGGTTAATGAGGATCACTATCAGAAGGTGACCTATTGCCACATTATTGAAGAAGTGCAGTGTCATTAAGCTCATGCTAGAAGATTATAGTCTCAAGTACAGAGTATAGTGTGGGGAGCATTTTACACGCTGAGTAAAGATGCTTTATGACTGCACATGCTCTTTTCCTAGCAAGGAGAGAGAGAATTTGCTGTGTGTCTCCATGTATGGGCGCACGCAAATGAAGTCTCTAGTTAGTCACATAGAACATATGCAAAAGAACTATATTCTGGCTGAAAAGTTAGAAGATAGTGTTTAGGTTGCTTTCCTTCATGTTTAAAGATCTAGTTTTTGTGTTTGGGCTGCACTCAGGGAGGCAAAACTGCTTGTTGGAAGGAAGAACTGAGCAATGAACTGAACACCATCAAGGAAAGATACCATGACTTGGAGAAAGAGTTAGATATCAATAACCAGCTCCTGGTGGTTTCTAAAGAAAGATATGATACTTTGGAAAGAGAATATCAGCTTTTGAAAGAAGATAGAGATCTTTTGAACCAAAAGATCTCTGAATCATCCCAAAAACTTGCACTGGTTACTGACCAGAAGGAAAATGCTTTGAATGATTTGGATACTGAAGTACGGAGAAGGAAAAATCTTGAAGAAGAGATTAAACAATTTAGTGTTGCTTTTGCATCTCGGCACAAATCACTTATGTCTTTCCATAGAGATGTTAAGTCTCAATGTGAAAAGCTGAGAGCTCAATATTTAGTTTCTCTACCCAATGCTCTTGGGTGTTAAAGATCATTAGCGCTCACTTATTTAATGTTATGGTAGGTTAACAGTTTTAGCCATGATTGTTTCTTCTGTATTTGATGATCCTTAGTGGATGTTATGTATTTAAATGTATTTCTTAGACCTAATACAACTTTTCGTTTGTAATTTCCCTTAAATGTTTGAAGCTCATTACAGTAGATATTTAGAGATATCTTGTTGCTTAATACTAGTATTGTTAATAGCGCCAGTTGCCCTTGAGGATGAAGGTCTCGTGGAAAACCAAAAAAAGCACACTCCATTTTATTTTTTTTGAAACCTTTGTGATCATAGATTCATAATGCCTTACAAGTTACACCTATACTACTCTAAAATAAAGATAAGTACAATATTCAATATAAAACTACTAAATACTTTACAAATAAACTATCAGAAGAGATAAAATGAATTAATGCTTTGTTTTTAGATAAAATAGATAGCAGACAACACATCTTTTTTTGTTTCATAGTCTCAAGTTGTGTTTGTTCTATTTTTTTCCCAGTCCCTTTGAACTTTTGGTGTCTAAATAAAATGAAAAAAATAGTATGGATTTGTTTTGGAAAATGTAATTTATTTCTCTCATTTTTAGAGGAATATGTATTCCTCCTCGTAAAGAAATAGTTATTCATATATTTGTAATAATGATGTGCAACAAAAAGAAAAAGAAAAAGAAAAAAAGAATAGACATTCTATAAAAATAGCCATTTCATTCTCAAAATCTACTCTGGAACCCAACGTGAGTCAGTCTCATATAACATTGTGAAGAATATTTCAACCTCAACGGTCTTTTTTTTTTAATTTTTCTTTTTTAAATTACGTCTTTTTGGTGTTGGTCAAGTAGACCTGGTTTGTTTAACACTTCTTTCTAAACAACTGAATAGGGCTGCTTTATTTCAGTTTCGGCCTCTATCTAAGAAGAATTGGGCCCAACTTGATCAAACTTAAGGCCCAAATTGTGGACTTAAACAAAAGAATATCATGAAATTAAAGCGAACCCCATTATGGGTTTTTGTCGCTCAAAAGTTCAAAACGACGGTAGATCGGGTCTCCCGGGCACCGCCTTATTGTCCATATTGTGTTTGAACTTGAGGCGGTTGCCGTAGCTATAGAGATATCAAGAAAACCGTTAGTAGGTATAACACATCCTATACCCGCAACAAAATCTCGCCGTGCTCCACCGCCATTCACTAAAACCCTAGAAATCTCTTGCCAAACAAAAGGTAAACTCTCTCTTTTGTCTTCTTCTCCACGCTCGATCAAGGCTTCAATGGAGAAACCTGTTACTGGTATTTGCCATCCACCTTCTGATATGCTTGTTGTCGAACCCGAGTATTGCCCCCAGGCCCCCCAGGCTGTTGTGGATTGGTACAAGTTGGATGAAGATGCACGTTACAATAGTAGTCTGGAAGATGCGGAAGAAATGGCAAGAAAGCATCTCGCAGCAATGGGGTGGGTGTTTGTATTTGGCCGGAAGGGAGTAAAGCGCGAGTTACGCTACACTTCACCCGGTGGAAAATGTTTTCACTCGCTTCGAACGGCGTGCAAAGCCTGTATTGATGAAGGAGCAGTTTCTACGACTGTTGGGTCTAATTCTGTTTCCCGAACAGTTTCTGTTGCTTCTGGTTCTGTTTGTGAAAAGATTGCTCGTTATCGTAAGCCAATCAAATTTGTTCATGTGAGTGACAACGTAAAGGGCGACATAGGCGGCCGCCCAAAGAGAAAGAGAAAGAGAGGAAAGGTGCTTGCAGAATTGAAGAAAATAAGGAAACAGTCGAGCGGGACTCGGTCAAAAAATCTGCTCGGATCAGGAAAAATTGTACGGGATGCAGTAATTTCTAGCTCCTCAAAGCACAAGGTTCGATCATTGTTGTGTGGGCTGATAGACAACAATGTGTTGTTGCCTAGGACAATAGTACACTACCGTGGGAGAAATGGTTGTGCTCCATCGAAAAAGGGGCACATAACTCGTGATGGGATTAAGTGTGATTGTTGCTACACGCTGTTTTCTCTCACTGCTTTTGAAGCTCATGCTGGCAGTTCAAACCATAGACCGGCTGCCAATATTCTACTCGAAGATGGGAGGTCTCTACAGGATTGTCGAAGGCAGGGGATTAATAATAACTCCACAACAAAGCTACAAGAGAATGATGAGATATGCTCTGTTTGTCACTATGGGGGTGAATTAGTTTTATGTGATCAGTGTCCATCCTCATTCCACAAGAGTTGCATTGGCTTGCAGGATGTTCCAGTTGGTGATTGGTGTTGCCCATCATGTGCTTGTGGAGTTTGCGGTCATGGCAAGTTTCAAGAAGACAATGGGAATTTTATGGACGATAGTTTTGTTACTTGCAAGCAATGCGAGCACAAATTTCACATTGGGTGCCTAAAGAGTAAAAAGATGGTCAATACAGATCGTTGGTTCTGTGGCAGAAAGTGTGAATGCATATTTCTGGGCCTTCGCAAGCTTTTAGGGAAACCAATTCCAGTGGGTGTTGAGAATTTGACTTGGACACTATTGAAGTCCACATATTCTGAAAGCTGCAATCTTGCAGATTCTCCTAGAATTGAGGCCTCCATGGAGAATTACAGAAAGCTCAATGCTGCTCTAAGTTTGATGCATGAGATTTTTGAGCCTGTCAAACAACCTCTTACTAACACAGACCTTGCTGAAGATGTAATTTTCAGTAGAGGGTCAGAGCTTAAACAATCCAACTTCCGAGGGTTCTACACTGTGCTCTTGGAAAGAAACGATGAAGTGATTTGTGTGGCTACTGTAAGGATTTATGGGGAAAAGGTGGCAGAAATACCGCTTGTTGGCACCAGTTTTCAACATCGTAGATGTGGGATGTGTCGCATATTGATGGATGAGCTTGAAAAGCTGCTGATTGCACTTGGAGTGGAGAGGCTAATTTTGCATTCTGCTCCTACTGTGCTCAAGACGTGGACAACTTCATTTGGGTTTTCCAAGATGACAGATTTTGAGAAGGTGCAGTTTATGGATTATACTTTCCTGGATTTCGAAGATACCATCATGTGTCAGAAGCTCCTAATGAAGAAATCTGCAGTAGAAATTGTGGACCAGGGACTTGTAGATACTGCTGTGACGCATGGAAAATTCAATTTTCAGTGTTTTGATGAAGTCTTCAATTTCAAAGAGGCAAGCAGGGACAGCAACAGTGATTATTCCAAGAAGAGGAAGATATCAGCATGGGAGAGCCAGAGCAGTGACTATTCCAAGTTCTGCAAGAGGAGGAATATATCAGCATCTGACAGCCGATTCCCATTCCATGATACAACTGGGAGATATCTTATGTCAGCATTTTAAATATCACTTCATGAGATCCTTATTAACTTCTTTGCACAGAATGTATGTAACAGAGTTAGAAATGCTTAATTTGAATTTCATGTCCATATATTTTGTAGTAACTATAATTGAGGAAATGAAATTCATATTTTTTGATCCGCAGCAGAATTATTTACACTGAAAAATAGTTGATTTTCATTGCATTTTTTCAATCTTATTTTCCAACACATAAGGTAATGATGCATCATTGGTTTGCAATGCTTGGGGCATCATCACTTCCAATCCTTTTGTATATCATCATCAACAGGGTGGCACGACCGATTATATTGTAGGATGGCAGCATAAATACCTATCTGAAATAGCTCCTTTTCACCTTCTTGATAACATAACATGCAAATCTAGTAGACAAAATTAATATTAAAAAAAAAAAAAAATCTCGCAATTGTGGTAAATCATGCACAGTTACATACTTCAATTAATAGCCTCTAGTATACAAAATTCATATTATAAATAAGAAAAAAGAAAAAAAAAAAAAAAAAAAAAGAATCTTAAATCGATTACAAGATCATCATAGAAAATCTATATTACAACTGTTGTCGTAAATCAAGCTAAAATAAAAAATTCTGAGGCAAGTCATACTAATAAACCATAGGGTTAAATACATTTTGCCCCACGTGAGCATGTGGTTTAACGACTTTATTTTTTGTTTCATGTGCTTCATTTTGTATTAGAGATTGGCTTTGTTTGGTAACTAAACATCCCCTCTCCTTCCCTTATTTTCACTTTTTCCAAAATAAAAAAAAAAAAAATCAACCTCAAAATATTTTAACTTTTTTTACTTTTTATATCACATCAATATATATTTTTATTACTTTTGAAATAAAAAAACTTATTACAATACAAAATTTTTTCAAGTTTCCATACATATATTTTTTTTTACTTTATATCACATCAATCACTTTTTACTATTACTAAAAAAAAAAATTCACCTCAATAATTTTTATCAAACACACTCAGTACCTCGTTTATGGCTAAAAACGGAGATGGTACCTCCGTCCAAAAATGATGAAAGTCCATGTCAATACCCTTAAGAAATTGAAACATGTCCTATGACCCATTAAAAATTAAAAAACAAAAAACAAAAAATATTAAAAACATTAAAAAGAACTTTTGAAAAAAATGAAATAAAAAATAGAGGGGTGGCTCGAGCCACCTTATACCCGGTGTGAGGGTGGCAGTACCACCCCCATGGCCCATGGGAGTGGTTTGGCTACCCCTAAATAGTAAAATAGGGTTGGCCGAACCACTCCCAAGGCCCTTGGGAGTAGGGCTAAGCATAGGGCGAGGATGCCCATTTTTTGGCCCCACCCCACAGGGGTGCAGGTTCCTCACCCTACTAAAATCCCTCTACATCCGTGCGGTGCGGGGGTGGTGCGGGGCGAATTGTGCGGGATGTGTGGGTATCCCCGATTCAAGCCAAAACATGAGGAAAAATCCAACAAAAGCCAGATTCAATACCTATTTTTACCAAAATCCACAAACAAAAAGATGGCCTGAGAATGTTTGGTTTCGTCGCTTGAAAAGGGGAAAAATGGCGACGGGAAGTAGCAGATCAGAGAAGGTGAAGAGGATTTTCCAGCAATTTGATGCGAACCACGGGACCGTTGCGTGGGCGGTCTCGCCCAGAAGAAGCAGAGGAACGTTGCTTGGGTGATCTCGCCCAACCACGAGATCATCTTCGACAACACGTGGGAGATCGTCAACGAATTGGAGATTCTCATCAATAGGCTCAAGGCAAAGCAAACGAAGGTCTCCATGATGGTTCCTTCCTCAGAAATGGAAGGAAGAAGACGAAGGGCGGAAGGGGGTGAGGGGTGAAGGAAAAAAGGAAGAAGACGAACGGCAGGGGTGCAAGGGTTCGCTAGCTAAGAAAATAGAAATGATGGGTAGGGTTTTTAGAATTTTAGGTATTTAGATGGTCAGCGGGGCGGGGCAGGTCCTCGTGGTTTTTAAAAACCGCAACTCGCCCCGCCCCGCCCTGCACAGGTATATCATTTTTGGACCCGTACCTGCAAAAAATCAACTAAAACTCTAGATTTTAGGGGCAGGCCAGGGCCGGGCATGCGAGTTGAGGCGGGTTCGCGGGTATTTTATCACCCCTACTTGGGAGTGGCTTGGGCACCCTCATTTGGTCTGGGGGTGGCTTCGGCCACCCCTAATGGCCAAACCCAAAGGAGAATTTTGTTTTCGTTTTTGTTTTTTGTTTTTTTGTTTTTTTGTTTTTTGTTGTTTTGGCGTTATGCGGATGGCTAAACAACCCCCAAGGGCTATGGGGTGACTCAAGCCACAAATTTTTTTTAGTTTTTTATTAGGCTTAGGGACACATGTCAGTTTTAGGTTAATGACGTAGTCTTCCGCCTTGTTTTTGGATGGAAGATGAACGGATGTACCATCTTCGCCTTCAGCTATAAACAAAATATCATCTACCATACAAAATGAAGCATAAGGGACAAAAAATAAAATTGTTAAACCAAAAGGGCAAATAAGTATTTAACCCTAGACCATAAATATATAACCACAAAAGTAATGAAACTAAGTATAGCAAGCAAATTAAAGTTGAGCATATATACATGCAGCGGACAATAGCTTAGGCACTTACGAGGTCATGCTATGTACTAGACATAGAACAACATTTGCATACGGCTAAAATAGCAGTGACAAGATTATTGTTAAAAAAATTTCAAAATTCATAAATATATATTTATTTTATGGTTTACGACTATTTTAAATGAAATGTATTAAAGAGCTTGAATGAAGATAGTCTTGCGTAAGAAAAAATAAAGTGTAATTGACATTTATAAGGATAAAAATTAGTTACAAACTGATTTTTTAATAGCTTTGCTTCTCACATGTTTTTTTAATAGCATTAATAAAAAAACATGTATTTCTCACATGTTTTAAGAACACATGTCACTTTATCAGTTTGGTTTGTAGGAATTAGTTACAAAGCAGCTTGTACCTAATTTTTGTCACATTTATAAGGCCCAACACACTTTACGCCTTTAAAGTAACGCTTGGGTGTATGTACTCTTGTGTATACTCTAGTATGGTACGAAGCATTGGACGCACACTCACGCGTGTGGGTTGTAGGGCTAGTGGCGCCTTGATGACGTACTTGGCCATAGGATGGTCAATGTCACTCGCTCTTGACCATAAGATGCTTCTTAGGTAGATCCAGTAATTAGATTTATTGGACGATCACTAAAGTAAACTGTAAGGTCAAATTAACTTTAATCTAACGGTTGAAATTAAATAATTGCGATCTAATGATTATTATTAAATAATCATTGATAATAATTTGATCTGATGGTCAGAAGTAAGTGTCAATTAAAATAGTATTTATGACTGTTAATAATAAAACAAAGTGACTGTTAGTGAATAGACATAAATAACTGCTATTCAGTACAATATATTATATGCTGCAATCCAGTTTTTAAAAAGATTGAAAGTATCTCCTCTGTTCTTATGTTTTCTCTTTAACTCTTCTATACTTTAAATTTCAAGTTTCTGACTCTTTCTATAATAGAAAATTTAAGGGTTTTCAGGTTTAGTTTCGTTTATGCAAAATATGACTAAACAACAGATTATTTTTGAGCTTTATTGTATCTTAGAAAAATATTTATTGTAACCATTTGCATACTAATTCTAGTAAGAACAAATGTTATTTTTTTAAAAGAGACGTTGTAACGCAATTTAAGAGCATTTGGTTTTCTGCTTTTTATTACTTTTCTAATAATTCTCACCAGGAATGACCCTGGAACTGATCCAGGGGCTAAAGAGATATTTGCAAAAACTCATATGTATGGTAAGCAATTCGGTTGATGTTATTAAAGTTGGTGTCCTTGTGGTTATAATTAATATATTTTCCCCTTTTTCTTTTATACTTAATATTTTCAGATATCTGCCCGTGCATGAGTTTCTCATTTGGGTTTCCTATAATCCTATATATACACTTCTGCTTGTTGCGGGGCAGGCCATTAACCTACTAAGTCTCTATATGTACATATACATGCACAAAAAAAAAAACCTTCAACTTATTATAAAAAATAATAATAATAAAAAAAAATTAAAAAAATTAAAAAAAAAACCTTCTACTTACCCCTTTTAGTTCATAAGATCCGAAAACCAGATTTTTTTTTATTTTTTTTTTTATTTTTTTGAAGTCCTCATACCTGTGATGATACACACCAATCTTTTTCTATTTCTTTCCGTCAAATACTTTAACAGAATTTAACTCGAATGACTAAATTTTTTTTTTGGCTTATCCTAGAGACTTCTAAAATCGATCACTTTGACAGGATACAAAACGATTTGTAATTTAAGTCAACCACAATGACTGACTTTACATTTTTCTCTAAAAATATTTTTAACTATATATTCATCAAATGCAATAGTGAGTATTCGATGCAGACGTGATAGTGGCAGAGATAAGGGATGCCGAGAGGGAACAAATGACCCTCTAGCGTGATTAGAATCACACTACTTATTTGGTTGCCCACCTTGAGAAAGAAAATAACTCCGGTCATTGTCTATATAAATGATTCCTATACATATCACAGAAACTTGTCGAATAATTGTAACTCTCAAGCTCAAAAGGCACATGTTAAGGCAATTACAATACATTTCTATGTCTCTTCAAGTGTTTAAAAATCAGTTCCTATAATGCATGATGTATGATCTTTTGCCATCCCAAGACATAATTTTTGACAACCTTACCTATGTGGCAACTGGCAAGATGGTGTCTTATCACTACAAAAAAAAAGACAACTTGGCGTCGTTTAATTAGCGGCGTTTAATGCTCTATAAGCGTCGCTAACTAATTCGCGACGTTTGTGTTATGCCGCGAAAGTCCAGTCGAGAAAATAAATTCGCGACGCTTTTGGGTGAAGCGTCGCGCATTTAGCGACGCTGATGGAGTAAACGCCGCTACTATTTTAGCGGCGTTTGTATAGATTATAAGCGCCGCTAATTAGCGGCGCTTGTTATGAGTCGCGAAAAAAACGACGCTAATCTGGTTAAAAATACCGGCCATAATTTGCTATTCCCATTTAAAATGTTTGATCACCTGTATTGTGTCTTTTCATATAGATGATTACTTAAAGCTTTTATCGGCCACAAAAGCAAAGATATATTATTCAAAAAGCAAAGCAATACATTATGAAAAGTACTTTAATCAAGACAATAACATAAATATTTTAATTGTCATATAATTATAATCCAACATTAAGTACAACTAGTCAAAATGATGCAAAAAACTTAAGAGTACATAGTCTCCACCCTTGAAGGCTTGAACAAAACATCAAAAATAAATATCAAAATGATTCTTTCTTCCATCAAATTTTGTCCAATCCACTGCATGTCAGCATCTACCTAGATAAGAAAATAAAAGAATTCATAACAACACCAACAATTATCCATAGTAAAATTCATATTATCATAAATGAACAAACAGCACAATACACCCCACGTAAATTAAGAAATGAAAGAAAGATGAAAACCATTTCATTTGATCTTTCCACATCATTTGTCAGCCCCTCCATATGCTTGTGCAGACTTGTATGCAATGGAGCAAAGAGGATCAATATAGCATGATTTTTACAAACCATGGTAGAACAACATTAGTTCAATTTCATGTACAAAATGATTACAATTTAAGTGTACCCTAAACGAGCACCCCTTATTTTCCCTTTGACAAAAATGAGCACAAAGGCTAATAAATTGCATGATGCTAAAGAAACTGAACTGAAGATTAATTATTGCGGAAAATCCAGTTCAGTCTGGATTGGAATTGGGGTGGGATCATAACTCTAGCAATTGGTTATAAAGAAAACAGATATTAGTATGCATCTTATTCATTAGAAATGAATATTCTAAAGCTCTAATTTAAAAACCGATTGTCTTCTTCTTAATAGAGGATTGATAATGTTGAAACATTCTCAAGAAAGCTTCAATCAATTAAACATTGTTTAGTTATTAATTACTGGGTTGGTTTAATTTTGAAAAGTGGAACAAAGGAATTATGGTCATGTAACTACAAATGATCGTAGTCTATTAATTCACTTTGGCATGGATCCTAAGTGAAACTCAACCAAAGTGTTAAATATATATGCAATCCATATACTCTTTTGATCCTTTCCATTTTCTCATCCAACTCTTGTCCATGTCTTCACTACATTGCAAATATATATATATATATATATATATACACAATTGTGAAATAAAATTATGTGAAAATGAATTTGGTGGGTATACAATTATTACAAATATAATAAAGAGACGTGTCTCTATGCCAAAGAAATAAGGGCCCGTTTAACAAGTAAGCCTACTAATTAATCAACATATATTATTGTTAACAAATTTTCTGGAGCTGATGACTTGGAATTCCGGTATAACGCGATGTAGCAAAGCTCACAAGGTTGATGAGGATCAAATAAAGGTTCTTCAAGTTTTCTGCAAAACAAAAGGGGTCGTCGGGGTGTCCCGGCAACACCACCTCCGACGATCAAATTAGAATGGGAGAGAAAAGTCTAGTCAGCAAGAAGAAGTGCGCATATCATTAGAAGAAGAAGATACCTCTATTTTTTATCAGCCCAAACCTTTTATATGTCTGTCCCTCATAAATATCCTTCACGTCAACATTTATTACCTGAAGATGCCTTTCTTTTCCTTAATTAATTTGAGCCCACGAACCCAGGTGTTTATACCGACTTATCCCTACTTTATCTGATCGGCGGCGGATGATCATCGATTAATAAGACAAAAAATATTAATTAGAGAGAAGTCTCCCACTCCAGTCAAATAGCTCTGCCCGTAGCCGTAGACTTCAGCTCATCTCCCTATCGTTTTGATTAATGGCGGGAAATTCCTTAACACTTACCCCCCGAATTCTTTCTCCATTCCTGATGAAGGGGAAGAGAATTCTAGCACTTTTCCCGGGATTGTCTCTTTCCGCCATTTAATTTGAGGGTGTTCCGGCCTCCATTGTGGGCCCCAGGGAAAGGACATTTGATTTCACCTTTCGCCAGCGTGACCAGTTTGCTGTGGAGGGACTGGAAACGTTCCTACACTGAACAGGCGCGTTTTGTCAGAGATCAAGGACTTTAACGTGCGGCGTAATGATGATGACAAGAAGGCCTTTCGACTTCCGCGCCGATTACAGAATTAATTCGCCACTATCAATCAAACAGTCGCACGCCTCTCCGTTTTCCAGAGGCTGTCGACTTCATTATAAATATCTCTCTTCGGCCGCAGCTCTGTTCATTCCTTCCGTCGTTCATTCTGTCTTTGTCTTCTTCTTTCTCGACTCTTTCTCTTCATTACCTCCTCCGAACTTCACATGGCCATCACTCGCAGAGACCCAGCATCCAGGAGTCATGTGGACGCTCCTGAAGAGCCTGTTCCCTTGGCCATTGTCTCCTCTTCTACTGTCAGACCTGGGGTCGCGCGTTTGGTGCCGCCGGAAGATCGATTAGAGTCAACCTGGTTGGCGTGCCACGAGGCGACACTTCGGAGGGCTTACGACATCGGCCCATCTGTCAACATCTTTTTCCAAGAACCTGAATCGCGGGGAATAGCCGGGGGCGAAGTTACCTTGACGGAGCGTATGTTCATGGCCGGGGTTCGACTTCCGTTCCCAAAAATCGTTCGCGAAGTGTGCACGTTCCTCGGGGTGGCCCCCGGCCAGATCGCTCCGAATGGCTGGAGGTACGTGGTAGCGTCATCCATCCTGTGGCGGCTGATCCTCGGAACTGAGATGGATGCCGCCCAATTCTTCAGTATATACCATCCGTCTACCAAGGACGGAGCCGTCGAGCTGCGAGTGCGCCAAGATCCGATATTCATCTACCTCGATCAGCGTAAGTACGGGAACAACAAAGGTTGGAGAGAGCAGTTTTTTCGGGTCTCCGAAGAATGGGAATGCCCCTCCCAGTCGGTTATTCTGGATTCCCAACGGGTGCCCAGAGAATGGAGGCCCTTGGTCGACGACTTAAGGATCCTACCCACACTGAGCGTCGCTAAAATCAAGGAGGTCAACACCATGCTCTCCTTTTCGGCCAGGGCGGTTCAGTCGTCGATCGACTACGAAAATCTCGTTTCGGTCCAGAGCCTGAACGAGTGCTTTGGGTACCAAATCCCAGAGCAAAAAGTAATTCTGGACAAGCGGGGGACCCCGATAGTTGGGTGATCCGTTACGACCAGTAGGCCCATTCCGGGTAAGGTTCCGAAGAAGGTCGCCCAAAAGGGGAGTACGTCAGGGAGGCAGGCCGATCAGTCTCCTCGAAGAACACGCTCCTCAAAGGTTCATCAACCACAAGCCCCGGCCTCTCGAGTTCCTCAGGCCCTTCCGAACAGGCCATCTTCTGATTCATCAATCGGCTCCGATGATTCTATTATGAGGGAGATTGATGATGTAGCCGAGGCTTCATCCGAAGAAAAAGAGGGGAACTCTTCCCCAGCTGTAAAGATTCTTCCCCGAGACCCTCGGACGAGCCCTTCTTTCCTTGGTTTAGATGCCCGCTCACCTCCCATTTCTTTCAATGACGTCGTCGAAGATGTGGCCATTGCTGCTCCCCGACCTGCAGAAGGTTCAGTTATTCAACATGAGGCGCCCCTGCATCAGCAGAAAGGGAAGAGGGTCGCTCCGGGGGCCGATGAGGGCCCTGAATCCTAAAAACTTCGAGCTCAACGGGATAGTAGTTTTATGGTCGGCCGGATATTGGCCATGGCCAAGGTTTATACTCCTCCTGGCATCCAGAATCCTCCAACCACTACATCCCCTCCTATGCCTATCACGTCGGTGACTTCTCCGGTCGAACCTGTTGCCCATCCAGGGGCTAAAGCGAGCCCCGGAGTTAATGTTGTCGTGGCAGATGAAATTCTTCCTAGGGGTTCACCAATTCAATCACCACTGAGGGAGGAGCTGGATACTTTCTCTCAGGAGTTCAGCAAATTCCAAGAAGAAGTGGCCTCCGAAAGGGAGGCGCTCGGGCAGGCCTCTCCGATGACTGCTTTTCCTGCTAGACCTGAGTCCTCGACCCCGGTTCCGGTCCCCACATCGCCCCAAGCTTCTACCTCCGTTCTCCCTTCCGATTCTGTGACTGCTGGGAGGCGACAGGACTTTCAGACCCACGGGCTAGCGGGATGTCCCCTGGAAGCTTTGAGCTCCTTAGACACCCCGGACTACAGCCCCCTGTTCGGGGAGCTCCATGTGGAGGGCTATGCCGAGCAGCTTACCGGAAAGATCCTTCAGGTACATGGTTCTGATATTCCTTATTTCTAGTTTATCTCTCATTTCCATTCAAGTGCTGATGCCTTATTCTTACTTAGTTCGCCGTGGACGTTGCCGCATCCTGGAGGAGTCTCCGAGAACCCGAGCAAGACCAATGCGAGGCCATTCAATCACTACAGGCTCAGGTGAAGGAGTTGGAAGAGGAGTCCCGGGGGCAGAGGAGAGCTTTGGCCGAGTCCGAGAAGCACCGGCTAAGGCTCCAAAAACTATTCGAGCTCCGGGAAAGCACACTAGAGAGCACTTTAAGCAGCTGCGAGAGAATGGTCCGTGACATGGAGACCCTTGAAAGCAATCTATCCGCAGCCCAAACTCGGCTAAAAGATGCTCTTTCCGAGAAGGCGAAACTTGAAACCACATTGGGGGTAGAGCTTCAATCCTCTGGCTCTTTGCGGGCGACTGTCCAATCCCTACAAGCCGAGAATTCGGAGTTGAGATCCGAGCTGCAATCGATTCAAGCGGCGAAAGACCAAGCCCTGATCGACAATGAAAAGCTCGCCGAGGAAAGAGATCAAGCGTTGTCCGAGAAGGGAATAGCACTCACCGCTAGGGATCGGGTTACGTCGGAGCTCGAACAAGCCATTGTTGACAAAAAGCAAGCTCTCGACGATCAGATCAGTTCGTTTGAGGAAAGGAGAGAAGCGGTGGAGAGGATTGAAGAGCTCCATCTCCAAGTGGTTGAGCTCACCAGGGAGCTTTCTCAGGTTCCAGAGCTCCGAGATACATCATGGGCCGTGGGCTTCAATTGGGGCTTTGAATACTACAGAGGTGTTGCCAGAAGTGCCCCTCCCGATGACGAGTCCTTCAAGGATCTCGATATCAGCAGCATCCAGATCCCGGACGTGGCCTTGGAGACCATGGCCAAGATTGGAGTCGACCAATTACCTCATGTGGCCGATTGGTGCCCGAAAACCTCTAAACCCGCCCCAGCAGGAAACTCAGAGTCGGGGTCCACTTCCTCTTCGTCCGGAGAAGGGGCTCCTTCCTCCAGTCGCGCCCCCGGCAACCCCTGATAACTTCAATGTATTGTTTTACTTTATCGTTTTAATGAAAAGGAGATCCGTATATTTCATTTATTACTGCCATTAACGAACCTCTCGTCTGGTCTTACTCCATTAATGGCTACCGGCCCGAATTAATTTTCAATCTAACTTTTCAGCGTTAGGTATACCTGTCATTATGGGAATAGCGAATGCATTAAACAATTTCGCACCTATATATATATGTACCTCTGGACTTCCCCATCCATCACATCTCCATTTCAAGCTCTCGTTCTTGCCTCTTCTCATTTGGAGTCGCGTTGTGTTCGCGGTTCCAGCACTTAGGCATGGAGTTAGGAATGTCCCATTTCCAGCATCTAGACCCACTTGGATGCGTGATCTTCGGCTTTATTTAGCAAGGGAGGCGTGATCTCCGGCTTTACGCCGGAGATATTCCATTGCTTACCACGCCCAGTTGGAAGTCGCCGGGCCCAGGGTCCACTCCGGCGTCCAGTGGACCCCATCGTCCAGTGGACCCCGTCGTCCGACTCCTCGCCACTCTCCAACTTTGCATTGGCCACATGTGCCTTTGAACAGCTGGGTTCCCGTCTGCTAGGGATGTCGCCTCCTGACGACGCTTCCATGGGGAGGAAGCGGAAGAGGTCGATGACCTGTTGGCGCCCGACTTACCCTCGTGTATGCAAGCCCAAATATTTTACAACATGTAATTGTGCATCTTATCAATAAGCATGCTCTAATTGTGTATCTTATATATAAGCATGTCCTTTTCTCTCTTTTTAAATATCTCCTTTAGATGATGTTCCCGAGCCAAATAATAACGTACGAACGTCGGAGGGGGCGGGATCACTTACCGGATTACTTACCTCACTCTTCCCCTCCAAATCCATGCGTTGCTACTGAGTAGGAACAGAGGGATTTGCTATGCGAAAGGGGTAAATCGAAGTGATCCCAAACAAAGCAGTCAAACGTTATTTCATTTTTAAAAAGGACCTCGCATTCCATGTCCGTGGGTTGGATTATCCATTATTACCCTTGTTAGAGTATTTTCCCCTTAGTCCCCCTGTTATCCCGTTCATCCCCTTGTGGGGGCGGGCTTCCGTTACTCCCCTGTCCGGAGACAGGGGGTCCACCCAATCGTCCCCTCGTGAGGGCGGGCTTCCGCTACACCCCTGTCCGGAGACAGGGGATCCACCCGTTCGTCCCCTCGTGGGGCGGGCTTTCGTTACCCCCCTGTCCGGAGACGGGATCCACTCGTTCGTCCCCTCGTGAGGGCGGGCTTTCGTTACCCCCCTGTCCGGAGACAGGGGATCCACCCGTTCGTCCCCTCGTGAGGGCGGGCTTTCGTTACCCCCCTGTCCGGAGACAGGGGGTCCACCCGTTCGTCCCCTCGTGAGGGCAGGGGGTCCACCCGTTCATCTTCTCGTGGGGGCGGGCTTTCGTTACCCCCCTGTCCGGAGACAGGGGGTCCACCCGTTCGTCCCCTCGTGAGGGCGGGCTCTCTTCATCCCCCTGTCCACAGACAGGGGGTCCACCCGTTCGTCCCCTCGTGGGGGCGGGCTTTCGTCACCCCCCTGTCTGGAGACAGGAGGTCCACCCGTTCGTCCCCTCGTGAGGGCGGGCTCTCTTCATCCCCCTGTCCACAGACAGGGGGTCCACCCGTTCGTCCCCTCGTGAGGGCGGGCTTTCGTTACTCCCCTGTCCGGAGACAGAGGATCCACCCGTTCGTCCCCTCGTGGGGGCGGGCTCTCTTCATCCCCCTGTCCAGAGACAGGGGGTCCACCCGTTCGTCCCCTCGTGAGGGCGGGCTTCCTTCAATCCTCCTATCCGGATATAGGAGGTCCACAGTTTTTCAGAATTGATACAATGAAAGCTTCACTTTACAAGACAAAAGCTTCAAAAGTAATATTTTTTGAGGTGTTCTACATTCCAGGCTCTTGGGAGCGCTTTCCCTTGTTCTGTAGCTAGGCGATAGGCCCCGTTTCCACAGGAGCTTACGACTCTGTATGGCCCTTCCCAGTTCGATCCCAGCTTACCATCAGTAGGCTCTCGAGTCATCAGATTGACCTTCTGCAGGACCCAATCACCAACTTGAAGTTCTCTGGGTCTAACCTTCTTATCATAATATTTGGCCACACGGTGTTGATAGGCTGCACACGCTGCGCGGGCGTCCTCCCGCCGTTCCTGCAGCAAATCCAAGTGCAGATTCATGCCCTCTTCATTCAACCCCTGATTGTAGTGGGCCACTCGGAAACTCGGTGACCCCACTTCAACTGGTACTACTGCTTCCATCCCATAGGTGAGGGCAAATGGGGTCTCTCCCGTAGCAGTTCTGACCGTGGTCCGGTAGGACCAGAGCACTTCCGGGAGGTACTCGACCCATGCTCCCTTTCTCTGACCGAGTTTTTTCTTCAACATTTGAATCAACGTTTTGTTGGTGGCCTCCACCTGTCCGTTCGATTTAGGGAAGACAGGAGTGGAGAAACTCTTCCGTATGCCCAGCTCGGAACACCATTCACGGAAACGGCCACAATCAAACTGTTTGCCGTTATCGGTCACCATGGCATAGGGTATTCCAAATCTGCACACTATCGACTTCCATAGGAATTTAATGACATTCTCGGTTGTGATCGTCGCAAGTGCCTCGGCCTCCGCCCACTTAGTGAAATAATCCACTGCCACCAGTACAAACTTCTTGTTACTTTTTCCCGTCGGCAGGGGACCGACAATGTCGACCCCCCACTTGGCGAATGGCTAGGGAGAGGTGATTGAATGAAGGTATTACGGGGAGCTTCTGGGGATACGACAGAATCTCTGGCAGGCATCACAAACTCTCACTAACTCCGCCGCGTCCTTACTCATCGTCGGCCAGTAATATCCTGCTCGGACAACCTTGTTTACAAGAGCCTTAGCTCCGGAATGGTTTCCACATACTCCATGGTGCACTTCTCTCAACACATAATCCGCATCTTCACTCGGCAGGCATTTTAGCAAGGGAAAAGAATACCCCCGTCGGTACAAAGTTCCTCCGACAAGGACATAACGCGCCGAGTGACGAACAATTCTCTGAGAATCTTCCTTGGTCGGAGGGAGCTCACTTGTTCTTAGATACCGCACAATTTCAGTAGCCCATTCGGGGACCGCCTCGGCTACTTGCATCAGTTCTTCTGTCGCCAACACCGTGGGATGAGCTTTGGTTAGGAGTTTGTAGCCACGTACTGACACCGCAGGGTCCGATCCTGATTCGATGCGCGAGAGAGCGTCTGCCATCCCATTCTTCTCCCGGGGGATTTTTACTACGACGATCCTGTCAAAGTACGAGTAGAACTGGTGTACTTTTTCGAGGCATTCGGACATCCTCGTTTCCTGCGCGGCGTAACTTCCATTTATCTGCTCGACAATCACTCGCGAATCGCTCCGGATCTCTATATTCGCTATTCCCATTTGCCGCGCCATCTCCATGGCCGACAACACAGCCTCATACTCAGCTTCGTTATTAGTGGCAGGGAAATCAAATTTGAGAGCATATCTGAGCTCCTCTCGGTCGGGCCCACGGAACACCACTCCGGCTCCGCTTCTTCCCCCTGCTGAGAAACCATCTACATAAGCAACCCAAGTCGGTCCTTTCGACGAACCTTCCTCGTCCGGACTTCCACCCATCTCCACTACAAAATCAGCCAGGGCTTGTGCCTTTGTTGCTGTCCGAGGATGATACTCGATATCGAACTCTCCTAACTCGATTGCCCAATTGACTAGCCTTCCCGATTAATCTGGTTTCTGCAGCACCTTCCGAAAGGGATATTCGGTAAGGACTCGTACTGCATGGGCTTGAAAGTAGGGCCTTAGTCTTCCCGCTGAGATCACCAGAGCGTACGCCAATTTCTCAATCCGAGGATATCGCTCTTCCGCCCCATGTAATACCTTACTAGTAAAGTACACAGGCCTCTGCTGGCCTGATTCCTCCCTCACTAATACTGAGTTGACTCCGGTTCGGGACACCGCAAGATACAAATAGAGGATCTCTCCCTCCACTGGGCGACTTAAGAGCGGGGGGTTGGCTAAATAGGTCTTTAGCTCCGCAAAGGCCCTCTCACATTCTTCCGTCCAACTGAAAGCCTTCTTTAACACCCTAAAGAAGGGCAAGCATTTGTCCGACGACCGGGAAACAAAGCGACTCAAAGCGGCTAACCTTCCCGTCAATCGTTGCAGTTGCTTCATTGTCCGAGGAGATGGCATTTCTAAAATAGCCTTAACTTTATCGGGGTTCGCTTCGATTCCCCTATGCGACACCATGAACCCCAAAAACTTTCCGGAGTCGACCCCAAAAGCACACTTCTGCGGATTCAGCTTCATTCGGTACCTCCTCAGATTTTTAAACGCTTCCGCCAGATCGGCAATATGGCCTCCAGTAGTCAGGCTTTTGACAAGCATGTCGTCAACATAAACCTCCATATTCCGCCCGATTTGCGTTTGGAACATTTTATTCACCAATCTTTGATATGTAGCGCCAGCATTTTTTAATCCGAAGGGCATTACCGTATAACAATACAGCCCTCGATCAGTCGTGAACGACGTCTTCTCCTGGTCGGACTTCGCCATGCGTATTTGATTGTAGTCGAAAAACGCATCCATAAAGCTTAACACCTCGTGACCGGCCGTCGAGTCAACGAGCTGGTCTATCCTGGGAAGAGGGAAGCTGTCTTTCGGACACGCTTTGTTTAGATCGGTGAAGTCTACACACATCCTCCACTTTCCATTTGCTTTCTTTACCAATACTACATTGGCCAGCCATTCCGGATAATCAACTTCCCGGATAAATCCAGCTTTAATCAACTTTTGCACTTCGTCTGCAATCGCCTGATTGCGCTCTGGGGCAAAAGATCTCCTCCGCTGCTTCACTGGCCTACAGTTCCGGTCAACATTTAGCCGGTGCTCGATAATCGAGGGGTCTACTCCGGGCATCTCATCATGCCCCCAAGCAAAGACATCAAGGTGATCCCGCAAAAATTTTACCAACCTCTCTTTTTCGTCTGCTGGAAGCTGTGCGCCTACTCGGAGCTTCCTACCTTGGGGTCCGACCTCCACATCCTCAAGATCCCCGGTCGGACTCCCTACCTGTAGCTGCTATTTAGCCACAGGGCCTGTCTCCTGACTAGGGTGTGCCTGGCGAGATGGACCCCCCAGGGAAACATTGTAACACTTGCGGGCTGCCTTCTGCTCCCCCCGGACTTCTCCTACTCCGTCATCCGTTGGAAATTTCATTTTAAGATGGGGTATCGATGTGATCGCTTTCAACTCAGCCTGAGCTGTTCTCCCGAATATAGCATTGTAAGTGGAGGGTTGATCGACAATAAGAAACCTCACCGGAATTGTCTTCTGTGTTGGGGAACTACCCACCGTAACTTGAAGCTCAATCGACCCCAGTGGCATCACTTGTTCTCCTGCAAACCCCACCAGAGGAAATCTGAAGGCAGAGAGCTTATCCTTACTGATTTTCATCAAATCGAAGGCTGACTTATATAGGATGTCCGCCGAACTACCATTATCCACCAAGACCCGGTGAATCCTGTGATTTCCTATAACCATGGTTACCACCAGGGCATCCGAGTGGGGTAAGTATACCCCCTCGTAATCTTCATCCGAGAAGGTGATGGTTAACTTCTCGCGCCTCGCAGCTTTTTCCGGCCTCGCGACCATATAAATGGACACCTCTCGCATTTCCTTCGCATAAGACTTGCGAGACGAATAAGTCTCGCCTCCACCTCCAAAGCCTCCAGCTATAGTCTGGATTTCGAGGAAGCTCCCCGAATCCTGCGGCCTCCCGCGGCTTCTACTCCGCTCACGCTGAGGCGACTTCTCCGCCCGGACATCCCTACGGGGCTGTTGAGGCGGTCTTCTTTCTCGATAGTATTGCGGCTTTCCTGGGCGCTCATCACGCCCGGACGATCCCTGGTTCCCGGCAATTTTATATGCAGGGCGCTTGTCCGAGGAGCTCTCACGTCTCTCCACGAAACGCTTCAACTTGCCATCAGCTATATACCTTTCGATCACCTCTTTCAGAGAAATGCAATTGTCTGTATAGTGACCAAAAGAGTCATGGTAGTGGCAGTACTTATGCCGGTTGCGCAGAGGCGGCTGGCCCTTTATTGGTGAGGGATCCCTATAGCTCGGATCCTTTCTGATTTCCATGAGAATCTCCTTCGCCGGAGCATTCACGGGCGTCCAGTGATAACCTTCAACTCTCCTAGCGGGTCCGCGCTCTGCAACCTCCCTTCCTGTCGGGGCCGTCCTTGGCTTCGATCTCCTGTCCGGTACGGGGTTTTCTTTCATTGGCCCCTCGGAAAGCGCGGAGGGTTTCTTCCTGGTTCACGAACTCTTCTGCCCGATCATAAAATTCCTGCAAACTGTCTGCCGGTCTCCTTGCTAGGTCCGCCATGAGGGCACCATCTTTCCTGATCCTTTGATAAATAGCACAGTGGATGAATTGCTCATTCTGAGTTTCCGCGGCCAACCTCTCCTGGTTGAAGCGGAGCAAGTAACTTTTCAATGACTCCTGGGGGCCTTGCTTAATGGTCATCAATTGTTGAGCAGGCTTTTTCCGGACAACACCTGCCATAAATTGAGACGCAAACTTCCTGGCGAGGCCCTAAGAACTCGAGACTGAACGAGGGGGCAGGGTTCTGAACCATTCCCGAGCTCCCCCTGCCAAAGTAAGGGGAAAAGCCCGGCACGCAACTTCGTCCGGGGTGCCATGCAGCACCACGTGCGCGCGGAAACTTGCCAAATGTTCAATAGGGTCCCCCAATCCCGTATATACGGGTATTTCGGGCATTTTGAACTTACTTGGGAGTTGGCATGACATTATACGATCAGTGAAAGGGGACACCGCGGTAGAAAACAAGCTATCGGTCAACAGAGCTCTCCCCTTAGCTCCCGCTTGCGTGGATCCCATCAAGTAATCACACTGTCGTTCCAATTTAGTCAATTTTCGAGCCCACTCCTTTTTCACCTTTTTATTCTTTCCCATAAGGTCAACAAGTTCGGCATCCCCATCAGACTCGTCATTACCTTCAACAACCTCTTCCGGACGCTCATCTTCACACTCGAGATTTGCCTGATCACCCTGTGGCGGGTTTTCTTGAGTTTCTGGCTGCTCCGCTCGATTTCGCTCCTGCAACTCCCTCTCGAGTTGCGCCACTTTCTCATTTAAGCGGACTATCTCTGTCTGGGGGCCATGTGAAGTCCCTGGTCCCTCACGCACATTTTCTTCAGCCATACTTCTTCGAGTTAACCGCGTACTTACCATAGAAGATTCCAAGTATTCTCGTATTCACAGGAACACGTGACCACGTCGTTCCCACAAACGGCGCCAAAGTGTTAACAAATTTTCTGGAGCTGATGACTTGGAATTCCGGTATAACGCGATGTAGCAAAGCTCACAAGGTTGATGAGGATCAAATAAAGGTTCTTCAAGTTTTCTGCAAAACAAAAGGGGTCGTCGGGGTGTCCCGGCAACACCACCTCCGACGATCAAATTAGAATGGGAGAGAAAAGTCTGGTCAGCAAGAAGAAGTGCGCATATCATTAGAAGAAGAAGATACCTCTCTTTTTTATCAGCCCAAACCTTTTATATGTCTGTCCCTCATAAATATCCTTCACGTCAACATTTATTACCTGAAGATGCCTTTCTTTTCCTTAATTAATTTGAGCCCACGAACCCAGGTGTTTATACCGACTTATCCCTACTTTATCTGATCGGCGGCGGATGATCATCGATTAATAAGACAAAAAATATTAATTAGAGAGAAGTCTCCCACTCCAGTCAAATAGCTCTGCCCGTAGCCGTAGACTTCAGCTCATCTCCCTATCGTTTTGATTAATGGCGGGAAATTCCTTAACAATTATAAACATACTAATATCAAGTAAGGTGTGTACTGCTGGAACTACTACTCAAGTTACTCTTTACTCATAAAACAAGCCAAGCAAAACAGAGTCTTGTGCACTGTAATCTGTCCAGGAATACATCTCCTATCCGAAGTTCTAGTGCTGATAAGATAAGATAGTGTTCTTCTAGTGTTCAACTTCTATGTTCATAGTTAGATAGATAAGGGATAAAGCTAGATAGAGTTCTAGTCGATTGTAAAGAGGAAGAAGTAGTGTTTATCTTGAGTCCTAGTAATCAATCAACATATATCAACGAAAGCTCATGTTAATAAGCACGGTTGAAAACCCAATTATTCTATGTTCTATTAATTACAAATAAATTTTCCATATCACAGGAAAAAATTAAAAAATAAAAAGGAATATTATGAAAACACAACTTTTTTCTCTCTCAATTTCATTCAAGTGTGTATTACAGATACTGTCAATAACATAAACATACTAAAATCAGTATCTAAAGGTTATAAAGAGAAGTAGAAGTCTGAGAGAGACTTACAGAAAATTAATTTTCTGTCTCTGAATATGGGCACGCTAGAGCAGTCAAGTCAATATACATGTTCCATTGCTCATTTAGGCTCCCAGGGTAGTATCATATGGAATTCTGTAAGATAACTGTAAGATATATCTAGCTTTAGGGTTTTTTTTTTGTTTTTTTTATCTTTTATTTTTTTTATAAAAAATAAAAAATAAAATAAAATGTCACATGGTCAAAGATGGTCATGAGTTATATCTTACGGCGGCAATGTGTCATATCTCATAATGCATACGTCTCTTCAAAGCAATTAATGCTATGAAAAATAGAGTACAAGGATAGAACTTGAAAACTCTTTTTCTTTTTATAGCTAAAAAAATAAAAAAGAATAGAAGAAGGAAAAATGTACTTGGACTTGATAATGGTTTCTAAGGCATTGTAATAGTGGAGTTTGAGAAACTAATTTTATCGATCGATGTTCAAGCCAAGAATTTTGTGTATCTTTTTTCGATATTTAGTTGTCACTTGTCATTAGAAAAAAGCATATTCTACTAATTTTGTTAATTTTTTTTTTTCATGATCAAATAATGCATTGGTCGTACATAACAATGATATGATGAAATGTGTGTTGTTTAAATTTGGGTTTGAAAAATAGAATTAAAAATAATGATATTGAAACAATTGTTGAACAAATAAGGTTTATTTGACCAACACTAAAGAAATGTAATTTTTTTAAAAAAAATGAAGAAAAAGAAAAGAAAAAAAAACCTTGAGGCTTAAATATTCTTCACAAAGTTATATGAGGTTCCTCTTATTATTATATACGAGTTTATTCTAGAAGTCTATCATGTGTCACTCTTGTATCTCTCTAAAAATTATGTAACTTGTAAAATTACCATTTGACTTGTGATTGAGCAATACTGAATTTTGATCAAATAGTAATTTTAAAAATTACATTATTTTTAGAAAGACACGTGAGAGACTTTTAACCTCTTATAACTTTTTGAAGAATATTTAAGCCTCAAGGTTTTTTTTTAATTTTTAATTTTTAATTTTTTAAAATACATTTCTTTAGTGTTGGACTGTTGGTCAAATAAACCTTATTTGTTCAACAATTGTTTCTAAAATAACTGAATAGGGCGGCTGCTTTATATCAGTTTCTGCATCTAGCTATACTGGGCCCGATGTGATCCAACTTAATGCCCAAATTGTGGACGTGTCCACTTCAACAAAAGAATATCCTCTAAGAAGAATTGGGCCCGATCGGGTCTCCCGGGCGCCGCCTTATTGTCCATATTCTGTTTGAATTTCAGGCGGTTGCCGTAGCTATCAAAATAACAAGAAAACAGTTTGTAGGTACGTATAACACATCCTATACCCGCAACAAAATCTCTCCGTGCTCCACCGCTATTAGCTGAAACCCTAGAAAATCTTGCCAAACGAAGGCTAAGCTCTCTCTTTTGTCTTCTTCTTCACGATCAAGGCTTCAATGGACAAACCCGTTACAGGTATTTTTCATCCACCTTCTGTTATGCTTGTTGTCGAACCCGAGTATTGCCCCCAGGCCCCCCAGGCTGTTGTGGATTGGTACAAGCTGGATAAAGATGCACGCTACAATAGTAGTTTGAAAAATGCCGAAGGCATGGCAAGAAAGCATCTCGCATCAATGGGGTGGGTGTTTGTGTTTGGCCGGAAGGGAGTAAAGCGCGAGTTACGCTGCACTTCACCCGGTGGAAACTGTTTTCACTCGCTTCGAACGGCATGCGAAGCCTGTATTGATGAAGGAGCAGTTTCTATGACTGTTGGGTCTAATCCTGTTTCCAGAACAGTTTCCATTGCTTCTGGTTCTGTTTGTGAAAGGAATTCTTGTTATCGTAAGCCAATCAAATTTGATGATGTAGGTGACAACGTAAAGGGCGACTTAGGCGGCCACCCAAAGAGGAAGAGAGGAAAGGTGCTTGCAGAATTGAAGGAAATAATGAAAGAGTCGAGCGGGACTGAATCAAACAATCTGCTCGGATCAGGAAAAAGTGTACGGGATGCAGTAACTTCTGGCTCCTCAAAGCACAAGGCTCGATCATTTTTGTGTGGGCTGATAGACAACAATGTGTTGTTGCCTCGGACAAGAGTACACTACCGTGGGAGAAATGTTTTGGCTCCATCGAAAAAAGGGCGCATAACTCGTGATGGGATTAAGTGTGATTGTTGCCACACGCTGTTTTCCCTCGCTGCTTTTGAAGCTCATGCTGGTAGTTCAAACCGTAGACCGGCTGTTTCTACGACTGTTGGCTCTAATCCTATTTCCAGAACAGCTTCTGTTGCTTCTGGTTCTGTTTGTGAAACGATTGCTTGTTATCGTAAGCCAATCAAATTTATTCATGTGGGTGACAACGTAAAGGGCAACATAAGTGGCCACCCAAAGAGGAAGAGAGGAAAGGTGCATGCAGAATTGAAGAAAATATGGAAAGAGTCGAGCGGGACTCAGTCAAACAATCTGCTCGGATCAGGAAAAAGTGTACGGGATGCAGTAATTTCTAGCTCCTCAAAGCACAAGGCTCGATCATTGTTGTGTGGGCTGATAGACAACAATGTGTTGTTGCCTGGGACAAGAGTACACTACCGTGGGAGAAATGGTTGTGCTCCATCGAAAAAGGGGCACATAACTCGTGATGGGATTAAATGTGATTGTTGCTACAGGCTATTTTCTATCACTGCTTTTGAAGTTCATGCTGGTAGTTCAAACCGTAGACCGGCTGCCAATATTCTACTCGAAGATGGGAGGTCTCTGCAGGATTGTCGAAGGCAGGGGATTAATAATCAGTACTCCACAAGAAAGCTACAGGAGAATGAGGAGTTATGCTCTGTTTGTCACTATGGGGGTGCATTAGTTTTATGTGATCAGTGTCCATCCTCGTTCCACAAGAGTTGCATTGGCTTGCAGGATGTTCCAGATGGTGATTGGTGTTGCCCGTCATGTGCTTGTGGAGTTTGCGGTCATGGCAAGTTTCAAGAAGACAGTGGGAATTTTATAGACGATAGTTTTGTTACTTGCAAGCAATGCGAGCACAAATTTCACAGTGGGTGCCTAAGGAGTAAAAAGATGGTCAACAAAGATCGTCGGTTCTGTGGCAGAAAGTGTGAATGCATATTTCTGGGCCTTCGCAAGCTTTTAGGGAAACCAATTCCAGTGGGTGTTGATAATTTGACTTGGACACTATTGAAGTCCACATATTCTGAAAGCTGCAATCTTGCAGATTCTCCTAGTATTGAGGCCTCCATGGAGGATTACAGAAAGCTCAATGCTGCTCTAAGTTTGATGCATGAGATTTTTGAGCCTGTCAAACAACCTCTTACTAACACAGACCTTGCTGAAGATGTAATTTTCAGTAGAGGGTCAGAGCTTAAACGATCCAACTTCCGAGGGTTCTACACTGTGCTCTTGGAAAGAAACGATCAAGTGATTTGTGTGGCTACTGTAAGGATTTATGGGGAAAAGGTGGCAGAAATACCTCTTGTTGGCACCAGTTTTCAACATCGTAGATGTGGAATGTGTCGCATATTGATGGATGAGCTTGAAAAGCAGCTGATGGCACTTGGAGTGGAAAGGCTAATTTTGCATGCTGCTCCTACTGTGCTCAAGACGTGGACAACTTCATTTGGGTTTTCCAAGATGACAGATTTTGAGAAGGTGCAGTTTATGGATTATACTTTCCTGGATTTCGAAGATACCATCATGTGTCAGAAGCTCCTAATGAAGAAACCTGCGGCAGAAATTGTGGACCAGGGACTTGTAGATACTGCTGTGAAGCATGGAAAACTCAGACCCTGTTTGGTAAGTAGTTTAGTTGAGTTGTGGAATATTTGTGTGTTGTGTAGTAAGAAGTGATTAATGTAATATAAAATTTGAGAATGTTTTAACGAAAAGTAAAGAAGTTTTGTTTAGTAGTGAATTTTTTTATTTGACTTATATATATATATATATATATTATTTGAATAGTAATAAAAATGATTGATGTGATATAAAATGTGTAAAAAAGTTAAGAATGTTATTTTTTTAAGAAGTGAAAAGAAATAGAGGAAGATTTAGAGTGCATGATTTGCCAAACAACCCCTCTATTTTCAGTTTTTTGATGAAGAAGTCAATTTCCAGGAGGCAAGCAGGGACTGCAACAGTGACTATTCCAAGAGGAGGAAGATATCATCAGCATGGGAGAGGCAAAGCAGTGACTATTCCAAGTTCTGCAAGAGGAGGAATATATCAGCATCTGACAGCCGACTCCCATTCCTTGATACAACTGGGAGATATCATATGTCAGCATTTTAAATATCACTTCATCAGATCCTTAACTTCTTTGTACAGAATGTATGTAACAGAGGTCAAAAGATTTAATTTATTTATTTCTTTTTGATAGCTTTTCTGACGTCGCATGTTTTTTTACTTGATATTTCAGTTCATCTTGCTTTGATAAAATATGCTTTTGCTTTGATAAAATATGCTTATATATGATTGAGACTTTGAGTCTGAAATCTGCTAAGTTTTTCTGCTGCATTTAAATACTTAATAGTTTATTCCTCTCATGCTATGAAATTGTGCACTATCCAAAGCTCCCCTATGGTACATTTTATTCTCACTGATTTTTAACTTCTGGAAATTCTTATGAGAGAGTTTTTTTTTTTGCAAAGATGGTCAGATTGACCAACTCGCTAGTTGAACCTAGAACCTATAAACTCTGGCATTCTTTCTAGGTTGTAACACACACAATAAAAAGCATTTAATTCTCAGAAAATCTGGATCAAAAGATCCACTGCTGAATATGCTCAAAAATATTCTTGAACTTGTCCCTATAGAAACAGTCAGTGACCAAATCAATGCGGAAAGAGACGGTCACTAACGGACTAAGTAAAAGAAAAAGTGTTGCATCTTAGGAAGAGTGTATCAGATGAAGGTGACTAGGCCCTAGTAAGATAAGGTTTGACTTTTGACTAATCTAACATTAAATTTCTCTCTTGTTTAGAAAATTCAGTTGTTTTAAATCATATCAGCGAACATCATACCTTATTGAGAAAGCTTTCACACACACATGTATAGCATGAGTTGAGTATACTGTTTTAATTTTTATCTGCAGGAAAATTTATGCTTTTTGATTACTTGACTCTCAATTATATGTTTGTATATTTTTTATTTGCGACTTGACTGTTTTATCAGTTATTAATACATGCGGTGTTTGAAGCTAACATTAAGGAAAAATTATTTTTTTGCATTTTTTTTTCTTCACTTATTTCAGCTTTTCTGTGTGGATCGTCTGAACGGACCAATTCTTGATTCCAAACGAGTTAGTAACATGTTCGGACGCGCACCCTAAGGATATAAAACCTTATCGAGTTTTTCTCCCCAGCCGCCGCTGTGACGACCTTTTTTTTTTTTTTTTTTTGGAAACATACAAATGAGTCATTATAATGGTAGGACTACTTGTCGTTCAGCCAATGTATAGCACATGCCCCATAACATATACCTGATAATCATAGTTACATCTAAGAAACGGATAACGTATAATATCATCAGCGGAAAAGAACACTTCTATAAATACATCTGTTAATCAACAATAAAAGCTATTTACAAGTCTATCTGTTTAAAGCTTCCAAATCATATTACTCTAATTACATACCACAAGACTAGCCCTGCAAAATACAAGTGTCAAATAGGACACGAGCCATGAACAAAAGACTACCCAAAAATGGGACATCCAAGTCCACGCAACTATGACTCCAACTATATGCCTCAGTCGCAGTACCCCAAATACTGAGCTAAGGGATCAATTCCTAGATCCGCTGAACCTGTAGCCAAAACATCATAGTCTGCACGGTTGTAGGGTTAAACACATCTATATAGGTGAAATTAAGAGTTCATCGTCTTAGTATAAAATATACCGAGACCTTAATAATATACTAATCACTGAATTTTAGCAAAGAATCGATTTTCTTTTGTCTTACATTTACAATAACGACTACGGTAATGACGCATCATTGGTTTGCAATGCTTGAGCTAGGCATCATCACCTCTAATCCTTTTGAATATCATCATAGAAAATCAACATTACAACGGTGGCAAGTCATGAACAGGAAAAAAAAAAGAAAAAAAAGAACAGCATATATATATACGTGATATATGCTGATAAACCAAAAATCAAATTAAACTAAATATAACAAACAAATTAAAAGTTGAGGATATATATATACATACAACGGACGATAGCTTAATTAGGCACTTAAGAGGTCATGCTACGTATATTAGACAGAGAACAGCATTTGCATACGGCTAAACCAGCAGTACAAAGATTCTCACCACACCCCTATGTTTCTTCGTGCGCTTAAAAATCGATCTCTAGAATGCATAGGTCTTTTCGAAGAAATTAATGCTTTGGAAAATGGAGTACACTGATCATAAAACATGAAAAATCCTTCTTTTTTTTTAAAAAAAAAAAAAAACAAAAAAAAACAAAAACAAAAGGAAAAGGAAAAGAAAAAGAAAAAAGAGGATAGAAAAATAACACTTGGTCCCAATCATAGTTTCCAAGGCATTGTGATGGTGGAGTTTGAGAAACTAATTTTTTCAATAAATGTTGTAGCCAAACAATTTGTGTATCCTAGCCCTTTTTCAATATTAAGTTGTCACTTGTCATTACAGAAAAATTATCTGCGGCTAGATTTGTTAATTTTTTTAATTTCATTATTAAATAATGCATTGATTGTAAACAACAATGATATGATCGATCAAATAAATTGGCAACAATGATATTGCTCAATTTATAGTTGTTAGAATATATATTTCATATTACGTCAGTTAGGGCTAGCAAAACGAATTTGCGTGTTGACCCGTTTATGACCAGTGGGGACCCGCGACCCGTTTAAGGTAGACCCAAACACGACTCGTTTATATTAACGGGTCGGAAGCCCAGGCATGACACGGTAATTTTCACGGGTCAACCGACTCGACCAATGAAACTCATTCAGCATAATGGGTCTTATTGGGTCGGGTGACCCGACCTGAAAAACCCATTTAGCATAATTGGTCGTATCGGGTCGAAACGACCTGACACGACTCGTTTGACCCATTTATCTTAAAAGTGATTTTCTTTTTCTTTGCCTTTTTTTTTTTTGTATTTAAATGAAATAATAATAGTTTTAGCAATTCATCTCTAGAAATTAAACTCCTAGTAGGCTAGCACCAAATCACTTAATATGCTTAATTGTCTAATCAAATAACAAAAAAAAAAAACTACATCATCATTACAAATTTACAAATACAAATTGGGTTCTCATTTTTGCCCTATATTGTCCACTCTTGAATGACTCACAAATACGCTCATTTTCCAGATGAACTTGGAATGTCACAGGAATCATACTATCTAATGTCAAAACATCTTCTTCGTTATCCACCTTCATTATAGTTTATTCTATATCAAAATATTAAAGAAATTAATGTCATTAAAGTAAGATAAAAAATACAAGTAAATGAAAAAAAATTAAATATGCAAATAACTAATATTACCATGCTCCTCTATATCGCTCGGAAAAAAGAAAAAAAGTACATCTAGGTCCATGGGGTTCCATTCAATTATTTCATTTTGCTTTAGTGTTTGCATGTAAACTAAGTCAGAGTGAATGTATCTTATACTTTAATTGATGTAATATGTATGTATGTATGTATGTATGGAATGAGATAAAAATGAATATTGTCAAGTGTTAACTGTGTTGTCATAGCTAATTAAGTTTAATTATGAATATTTTATGCAATATATCCTGTACTTAATTATGATTTAGTTCTGCAATTTAAGCAGATCACGATATATAGACATTTGCAAATGGTTGAATTTTTGTCTTGAGCTGTCGTGACTCTGATCATATCTACGTTATACATGGTCGCACCACCCCCTGCTTTGATGAGAACTTCTCACATCTCACAATTATAGGTAACAGGCAATTGCAGAGGATCCTAAACTCTGCCTAATCCCATTTCACAATCGCATTTCTCTTCACAAGGTTCACGGCAACCCTATCTCTAGCCTCTCTTACGCTTTTGGTATGCATCCCCTTCTCTCACACATTTATCTATGTATATATATGTACTTATGTGTGAAATATGCATGCTCGTCTGGTTTGTTTTTCGCTTCTTTGAGATCTTCTTGTGAGTTTGTTTCATAGTTCATTTTTTTGGCAGATCATGTATTCGATGAAAGTTGCACTAATGCTAGGGTTTTATGAGCTTCTTACAAAGGATACTATTCATGCCGCAGTTGAAGGCTTTAATGGTATTCCCTTTTTTCACTTACCTTTTCCGAATTAACTCAAATAGTAAATCTTAAAGACAATTAGTAGGGTTGGCAATTTGGGATGTCTAGTCGGGTCGACCCTAGCAATTTGGGATGCTAGGGTTTTATATTGATTAAAGGAATAGGTAATTGGTAATTTACCTTCTGACGATCAGAAATAAATGTCCATCCATCTGCGCGCGCGCGCGGGGGGGGGGGTGAAAAGATCAATAGCAAAGCCTCTAAAAACAAAGTACAATTGTCTTTGACTTCTGCTTCTACCACTACAAAAGCCACTGGATACATCTGATTATTTGCATCCCTCGAAATGGCAGCCAAAAGTTGGCACTTATGCGGACCTTTCAAGAAGCACCCATCTAAGCCAATGATGGGCCTACAACCAGCAAGAAAACCGCTTTTCATGGCGGCTAAGGAGAAGTACAACCTTTGAAATTTTGCGGGCTTATCAGGTAATGGCCTATCTATTTTCATCATTACACAACTGCCAATATTTGTTCTCCTGATTGTCTCACAAAAGTCCCACAGCTTCCTGTACTGGTCGTTTACTTTGCCACGTATCTTGTCTTTTGCAAGTCTTCGAGCCCGGTACAACCTATGCTCCTTCACATCTACACCCCATCTTTATTTCACTATCTCTACCATTGCCTTTACAGGCATGTTGGGTTATGCTCTGAACTTCTCAATCAACTTATTTGCAATCCAAGACGATTTCAAAATAGAATTCTTGTGTTTCCTCCTACAATTGTGTACGGCCTGAACTGATCAAACTTCGAAGGATTCCTCATCCTTGCACTTGCGCCCATAAATCCTATATTTGCACCGCGTATCCCTGCATACCACTATACATTTCGCAAGGTAATTCCTCCTAAACTCTACATCCTTCCCTATGTTTACATTAGTCTCTCTAACTGCATTTCTGAAAACCTGGATCGACGGAAATTTTTGACCCACCACAAACTCTGTGTTACCCATGTCAACCGTTTGGAACTCAGAAGGCTCTGTCACATGTTTCCTACGACTCTAGGAGGTCACCTCATACTCATCATCACTTTTGGGAGGAGATGTAAGAATATCACTGTGTGGCATGTTTGAGTTTGCATCTTCATCATAATCAGATCCACTGTTAGAATAGTCGACTCTTAACCTACCTCCGTCTTCATCACCTTCCTCTTCACCCTCATCACTTTCATCGCTCTCTTCACCCTCCACACCACCATCACTTTCCTCCCTACCCTTCCCACCGATGTCTCCAATCCCCCCCCCCCGGTTGATGGCCCGAGAACATCATCATTATCCACAAACAGATCTGATTCATTTACCTCTTCCCAATATGGATCGTCCTGCTCGATCCTAGAATACCCCATCTCATCATCATCATCATTATCATTATCATCTTCATCATTACCCTCATCAATGTCAGGTATGGACTCACTAAATAAGTTGATGTACAACTCAACAATTGGTAGACCCAAGTGGGCTTGAACCATTTCATTTACATCAAAGTTCGATGTGATTAATTTCAACCCATTTAAGAGCCAGTAAGTAATAAATCAAGTCTCCGGATTTGTAGTTATAGCTTTTAACAATATCTTCTACAACTGAAAATGACACCCTATCATGCTGAATGGCATCCATGTACACATCAACATCTCCCCCAACATATGAATTCATGAACCTTCTATCTATGTGACTTCCATAATGCACCTCAAACATGAACTCTCGTGTAGTCGTCTTCACAACAAAACATAATAAATAAAGGAACAAACAAATTGAATATCAAGTGAAAAGATGTGCGCATGTGAGTGAGAAGCCATTTTTCAAACTATTCTAAATCAAACACAATGAGTTATTACTATTTTAGTTATTATGATTTTTTTTCCCAAGTGTTTTTTCCTCTTTTCTGTTTTTTCCTATGTTTTCACTGTTTTGGTCAAAAAAATCAAATCAGGTATCCTAAATTAGATATCAGTCATTCATCAAGTCTCATAATGTAAATGGAAGGTTTCAACCCAATTTCATAAAACACAAGCAAACTTATTTTAAAGGAATCAAGAGTGTGTGTACAGATTTTAAGGGAACCAATAGTATTTGTACCGTGTGTGTACAAACACAATCCATTTTCAATCACAAGCCCATAACAACTGACCCATTATTTTGGCATTTACAAAAGTCAATTTTCAATTAAGGGGACAGGAAAGTGTGGACAAGGGGACAGGGGATAATACAACTGACCCACGACTGTCTCTTAGGGGACCACTAAACCCTAAAAACCATTTTCTTAATTCAAATGGGACCAACTAAAAAATGGGACTAGCTAAACAAACAAATCATATGCAAAAAGGGTCGACGTCCAATATACAAACAAGAATCATAAAGTGTGGTAGGTCCAACAAGTCAAAATTTCGAATAAATATTGCAATAGACAAACAAAATGCCCATCGTTTTCTATAAAGTATAAATAAGGTGTCGGGTGTCGGCATTTAGGTAGTGGGTACTTACATACAATATTCCTGGGGAAGAGAATCCTTTGCACGAGACCCGTCCACAATCACCATTCTCACGAAACACACCCTTCGAGAATCACCCGAGTCCCTTCGAGAATTGCTCGTCTCCTCCCCTCCGACAGTGTCGACCAACGTAGGTGAGGCGTGAGCAGCGTGAGCAGCGTGAGCTAATGAAGTAAACCCTAGGATCTGAAATCTAAATCTCTTATTTTTACCGAATGGCATAATCGTAATTTATGTATAATAAACCATATTTTATTTCAAATTTCTCAATTAAAGGACCAAATGCCATTTTCGGAATTTCAGTTTGTGGGAAGAGGGGTAATCTCGGGTTTTTTGGTTAATTGAGTCACGTGACGCGCACGTGACTCGGTTTCCGTCCAGTTAGACGGCCCAAGCTGACAAATGGGGCCAAAATACAAGCGTTAGGTAATTTGGGGGGCCAAAATCCAAGCTTTGGTAGTTTGGGGGGCTAAATTGTATTTTTCCCTTCCCTTTTCTTTTATACTAATTAATATTTTCATATATCAGACCGTGAGTTTCTCATTTGGTTATCATATATATACACAACAACTACTTGTTGCGGGGGCAGGCCATTAACCTCTTTTTTTTCTTTTTTGTTTATTCTACGAAAAAGATGTGGGTTTCCCAACAACAAACCCATAAAAAACAACAAAAAACCAACCAAAATCCAACAGAAAAATGAAGCTAAACACAAATACAAACAAGTAACAGTAGGCAATGGTTACCACCCTTGATTCCAAAAGAATCACAAACAAGTCGTGCCTTTCCAAGGGCCGCACGAAGCATTTGCAAATGGCAAAAGGGCTCAAAAAGCCCCAACCAGTAAACAAACACTGCCATAAATCGAAGAAGATCAGTTACACAACCTGAAAAGACACAATTAAAACCAAAAACAATAAGATAAACATCAGTTGTCTGGTTGAAGGAGGTGGAGTGGGCCATTAACCTACTAAGTCTCTATATGTACATATACATGCACATAAAAAACCTTCTACTTACCCTTTTGAAGTTCATAAGATCGGATGTAAACCAGAATTTTGTTTTTGAAGTCCTCATACTTTTGATGATACACACCAATCTTTTTCCATTTCTTTCTGTCAAATGCTTTAACGCAATTTAACTCAAGTAACTAAATTACTTTATTGGCATACCATAAGGACATCTGAATTCACTTTGATACGATTAGAAGCGATTTGTAATTGAGGTCAACAACAATGACTGACTTTACATTTTTCCCTAAAAGTTATTTTCAACAATATATTCATTGAATGCAATAGTGAGTATTCGATGCAAACGTGGAAGTGGCAAAGGCAAGGAATGCCGAAAGGGAACAAACAACCCTCTGGCCTATTTAGAATCACACCGCTTATTTTGGTTGCCCACCTTAAGAAAAAAAATGACTGTGGTCATTGTTTATATAAATGTTTCCTATAAATATCACTGAAACTTGTCGAATAATTGTAACTCTCAAGCTCAAAAGGCACATGTTAAGGCAATTACAATACATTTCTATGTCTCTTCGAGTGCTTAAAAATCGACCCCTATAATGCATAAGATATGATCTTTTGCCACTCCAAAACAAAATCATTGACCACCTTGTCTATGTGGCAAGATAGTGCCCTAGCTAGATTTTCTATAAAAAGATAAATAAATAAATAAAGAGAGAAAGAAAGAAAGAAAGAAAGAAAAAAAAAAAAAAAAAAAGGTTAAAGTTGCCTAATGGGCAAAGATGGTCAGAAATTGTGTCTTGGAGTGACAATATATCATTTCTCGTAATGCATAGGTCTCTTCAAAGGAATTAATGCTATGAAAAATAGAGTATAAGGGGATAGAACTTGAAAACTCCTTTCTTTTATAGCAAAATATATATATATATATATATATATAGAAGGAAAAATGTACTTGGACCTGATAATAGTTTCCAAGGCATTGTAATGGTGGAGTTTGAGAAACTAATTTTATCAATTGATGTTGTAGTCAAGAATTTTGTGTATCTTTTTTCAATATTTAGTTGTCACTTGTCATTACAAAAAAGCATATTCTGCTAATTTTGTTAATTTTTTTTCTTTCATGATCAAATAATGCATTGATTGTACACAACAATGATATGATGAAATGTGTGTTTTTAAAATTTGGGTTTGAAAAATAAAATGAAAAATAATGATGTAGAAACAATTTTTGAACAAATAAGGTTTATTTGACAAACACTAAAGAAACGTAATTTAAAAAAAAAAAAAAAAAAAAAAAAAAAAAAAAAAAAAAAACCTTGAGGCTTAAATATTCTTCACAAAGTTATATATGAGGCTCCTCTTATTATATACGAGTTTATTCTAGAAGTCTCTCATGTGCCACTCTTGTATTTCTCTAAAAATGATGCAACTTGTAAAATCACTATTTGACTTGTGATTGAATACTATTGAATTTTGATCAAATAGTAATTTTAAAAACCATCTCATTTTTAGAATGATACAAAAGTGACACATGAGGGATTTCTAAAATAAACTCATATACAACAAGAGGAACCTCATATAACTTTGTGAAGAATATTTAAGCCTCAAGGTTTTCTTTTTTTTTGAAAAAAAAAATAAAAAAAAAAATAGGATGGCAGCATAAATACCTATCTGAAATTGCACTTTTTCACATTCTTGACAACATAACATGCAAATCTAGTAGACAAAATTCATATCTAATATATATATATATCTTAAATCCATTACAAGATCATCATAGAAAATCTACATTACAACTGTGGTAAATCAAGCTATAAAAATAAAAATAAAAAAATAAAATAAAATTTGAGGCAAGTCATACTAATAAACCATAGGCAGGGACAGAGCCAAAAAATGTTTTGGGTAGGGGCCAAGCCGCCAATGCATGAATTACAAATATACTTATTAAAAAAAAAATTTAATTAGTTAAATGAAATACGATTTTATGTTGTTGAAAAGATACTATTCGCCGAGACTGAAACCCAAGTACTCCAATAGTGGAGTGCATGAATCTGCCCATAATTTCTTCGTCTTTGTCTTCATCTTCTTGTAATTCTTTTTATTCTTCTTTTCTGTCTATACCCCTCTTTCCTTCTCTCTCCCTCATTTCCACACGTTCGCATGATGTTTGCATTTTATTGTCCATAAGTTGGTTGAACTATGGCAATAAGAGTGAAAATTTTGTTAAATTTGTAATTGAAAAAATTTACTCTTTGTTGGTCATTGAAATGGGATTGCAAATGGAAATGTGAACGGAAAAGCTTTTGCAACTCTTGGGAGCATCTTGAAATGCACAAAAAAAATCTTCTTGTCTTGTGAAATTTGATTCTGCCGCATGGTTCACTTACAGTTTCTTTTCTGTTTCCTTTTATTTTATCCATTTATATGTTTTATCTTTTTCTTTTTTTCTTTTTCTTTTCCTTTGAAATAATTAAAAAAGGGAGTTCTAAATATTAAATCAAAAGATGATCGGTGGGTGTCCAAAAAGTCATATTTGACACTCTTAGGTTACAAGCAAGCGAGTTACGAGTCAAGTGGCACCTTTCCGTAAATTACCCCCAAACCCAGTGGCATTTCTGCCCCCACCGTCACTTATAATCCCAAACCTGCCCACATTCCCTTCCCTCTACCCCAAAACAGAACCCAACAGCCCCATCTCTCCAAAAATGGAATCCGCAAATACCTATTGTTTTCTCGTGATATGTCAATCTTGATTTCATTGTCTGAGACCACCGCCAGCTGGCTTCATCCCGATTCAGCAGGAGTACCACGACTCGATCGGCAAGTGCTTGCTCGCTGGTGGGGACGCGGGATTGGAACTGGAATTGGAGGAGTTCGTGATGGACTCGGAGTTAGCTTACCAAAAAGAGAAATCCTTTGTTCTTATTGTTTCCATTTGCATTCTATATAGTAACATTTTTTAGCCATTTTGTTTGTTTATATCTCTATATTGTGCTGGTGGAAGCAATCAAAACCCATGCTGAAATAATGAAGCATTTCTTATAAAAAAAATTTCAAGAAATTGGAGGGGGGGGGGGGTGCATGGCCCATACCGGTCCCCCTTCCTCCGTCTCTGACCATAGGGTTAAATACCTTTGCCCCATGTGGGCATGTGATTTAACAACTTTATTTTTTGTTTCATGTGCTTCATTTTGTATCAGAGATTGGCATTGTTTGGTAACCAACATTCCCTCTCTTTCCCTTATTTTTCACTTTTTCCCAAACAAAAAAAAAAAAATTAACCTCAAAACATTTTAACTTTTTTCACTTTTTATATCACATCAATAATTTTTTTATTACTTTTGAAATAAAAAAACTCATTACAATACAAAATTTTTTCAAGTTTATACAAATTCTTTTTTACTTTATATCACATTAATCACTTTTTACTGCTACTAAAAAAAAACCACCTCAACAATTTTTACCAAACACACTCAGTACCTCATTTATTGCTAAAAATGGAGATAGCACATTTATCCAAAAATGACAAAAATCCACGTTAGTACCCTTAAGAAATTGACACATGTCCTATGACCAATTAAAAATAAAATTACAAACATTAAAATTTATTTTTTAAAAAAAATAAAAAATAGAGGGGTCACTCGAGCCATCCCATAGTCGGTGTGAGGGTGACAGTACCACCCCCATAGCCTATGAGAGTGGTTTGGCCACCCCTAAATAGTAAAATGGGGTTGGTCGAACCACTCCAAGGCCTTTGATAGTGGCTTGGGTACCCTCATTTGGTTTAGGGGTGGCTTAGGCCACCCCTAAGGGCCAAACCCAAAGGCAAATTTTGTTTTGTTTTTTTCTTCTTCTTTTTTTTTTTTTTTTGATATATTGGCCCGATGAGGGTGGCCGAACAACCCCCAAGAGCTATGGGGTGACTCAAGCCACCACTTTTTTTGTTTTTTTGTTTTTTATGTTTTTTATTAGGCATAGGGACACATGTCAGTTTTTTAAGGTTAGCGTTGGTACAGTTTCCGGTACGGTGACGTGTTACCTTGTGATTCATTGCCTTCCTTAATCTTCGACCTCCTTGTAATCTGCAAAATAATAAACGGCTCGTCGGACTATGGGGGTGCCGACCGGACCCCCACTCCGATGCCTAAGTCAGTTTAGACTAATTTTCTGGAAAATATATGTAATCTCAAAAGCTCAGAGAATCTGCTCGTTTTTAATACCTCACGCAGTAGTCTTATTTATAGACTCACAGTTCGCAGTTATAAAACTACTGGAGTGCTTGGAGCATAATCTAATTAGGAGTCTGAGTCCTAGATCATATAGTCTTTAATCTTATCTTCATAGAATTCAAATTGGGTAATAGTGTCCAAACTGGACATGACACTCTCTTTAGCTAATGTCATTCTATTAGGTACCTTATCCCATATTTGATGGGATAGAAGCCTATTTTGATATATTCTGAATATCCGTCTTTTTGGAGATAACGAATGGTCTTGTACTTAGGTCTGGTCTGGCCGGGCCAACCCGATGGGCTCGGCCCCCGATACTACCTTAGGCCCACATGTCTTTGGTGCTAATTATTTCTCCAACAGTTACCCCCCTAATTCTCTTATTTGAATTTAGAATATAAGAGAATTAAGTACCTCAATTTTTGAATCTGGATCTTCCATAATCTGTATCTGACAATTGTTGCCTCTTTCAAAGTAATTATGAGGAATAATGCCTCGAATCTCTGGAAGGATTAGAATTCCTGCTCCTTGTCGATCTAGAACTGCTGTCAGAGTTCTAATCGAGATCTAGAATTGATGTCAGAGTTCTAATTGGACTCTGATCCTTTATTAGACTTCTAATTTGATATCTTCTTAGACTTCTGATCTGATCATTCTTCTTATCTGATTTGACCATAAGTCCTATCCCAATTCTACCAGGGATAACTGATACCTGATTTCCCTGAAGTAGTTGCTAAATGTTTATCTCCTCCTTGGATTGGGTTGGTAGATCCAACTTGTGATCTGTCATAGTACTAATAGCAACTTCTCATAGATATCTTCTTCATAAATGCCTCTACATAATATTGTCGGTCGGGCCAAAGTTGTAAAAATGATCTCTTACTCTCAGTAGGAGATGGGTCGGACTGATGTAGTTGATTTCACAAAGATTGTGGTGAAATGCCACTCTGAGAGAACACTTTGCGTACAACTTTCCTGAGATCAAGGTTTTGTCTGACAAAAAATGGTAAACCGTTGAAGAAAAGGCTTAACATACCCGTAGCTTCTTCATCGGTAGCGCTTCGTAGACCGCTTCCACAAAAATCTCTCTTGGGGGCTTCGGAGGCCCAGACTAGTGCTGAGGCTTTGGTTGTCCGAGACTTATAACGACTAGGGGCTGCTGCTGGCCCGAGGTTTTGTGCTTGGCGTACCGAATCTTCTAATCTGAATATCATCTAGCTTGGTCTCACCTGTGAATATCTTTATTTTTGAACTTTGTAATGTTTGAATTCTTTGTTATGGAAAAACTTTCCATAACAAATCAATTCTCACTTATCCTCTAATAACTTGAACAAACAATCGGTTTGTATAAGTTAACTCCGAGAAGGATAAGAAAAATCTTTTGTTTCAAAAATCTTTTTGTTTTGAACTCCGTGACTAGGAGAGAAAAAATCTTTTGTTTTAACCTCCGAGCTGAAGAGGGAAAAATATTTTGTTTTGAACTCCGTGACTAGGAGAGAAAAATCTTACTTTGAGTTATCCTCCTTAACTTAAACAAACAATCGGTTTGTGTAAGTTATGACCGAGGAGGATATGAAAAAATCTTTTGGAAGCGATGAACTTACTTGGTTATTTTTTGTAGAGGTAATATCCTCGTATGGTTTGTTATAGGGGTTGTGTTGTCTCCCCGTATCTTTGTTCGAGTTGCTCCTGAGAGATCTTAATTTGAGAGTTTGGTGTAGCTTCGGTGATTTTCCCTTTGTAGAAGCTTTAACTTTGTTGAGCTACCCCCATAGCTTTAGTCCACGACCGCGGGCTAAGTCGTTCGAGGCGGATAGTCAAGTCCTCTTGGTATCCTGGACGATGGTGTAAAAGAGATCTCGGAGTTCGGAGTGAGTCTCAGTGCTTCAACCTGTAAATACTTGAACTTTCCTTTTCAAATGTATCTTTTCTTTTTCATGTAAATTTTTTTTTTTTGTAATGAACAAAATTTCAATGTTAATGAATGGAAGTCTTGGACACTTTGACTTTCACTTTCCTTATCTTACTAGCCGTAGAACATCATAATTTTTCAAACTGAATTGAACATCTTTACCTGGAAAAAAGTTTAAAGTTTCTCACTCAAAAAGTTTTTCCGAGACATATCTCGGTTTCTTATAAATCTTACTTTTTATACTAGAGTTACCCCCAAAACTTGAACAAACAATCGGTTTGTGTCAGTTTTTTCCGAGGGAAGAACTTGTCTAATTTTTTGAAATTTAGGCTACCCCAAAAAATTTTGAACAAACAATCGGTTTGTTGAAAAATTTTACAGAGGAGAATAAAAAAACTATTTGCATCAAAGTGTTGAGTCTTACTTGATGATTTTTTAAAGAGGTTTTATCCTCATACCTTCCTGAAGCTTTTCCTTCCTGAAACTTTATCATTCTGAAGCTTTGTCATCCTAACGCTTTGTCGTCCTAAAGCTTTGTCGTTCTGAAACTTTATCTCCCTGAACCTTTTCCTTCCTGAAGATCTGTCTTTCTAAACCTTTACCTTCCTGTTTGTTTTCCTAAAGCTTTATCATCCTGAAGCCTTATCTCCTTAAACCTTTACCATCCTGAACCTTTGTCATCCTGAATCTTTATCTTCTTGGGTCTTTCCTGAAACTTTGTCATCCTGAATCTTTATCTTCTTGGGTCTTTCCTGAAATCCTTGTAACCTGTAGAAGACTTTATATATTACTGAAATGAAATTACTGAATTGAAATCTTAACCTTTCAATTTCCTCATCTCTGAATTTAGATGATCCGTATTCATAGCATCTGGAGACCTCCAACCGAGAGGTTTTCTTGTCTTGGTGTCCTTTCCATAACCATTTCGGGTCATCCGAGGAAAGGACTCGGACCGATTCTATCTTGGATGTTCTTGTCCTTCCGAAAACCTGCAATCCCGCCGTCGTATCCTTTCCATAACCCTTTTGGGTCGTTCGAGGAAAGGATTCGGGATATCTTTAACCTTATCCTTCGGAAACCTCCAACCGGGAGGTTTCAACCCTTTGTATCCTTTCCATGAACCTTTCGGGTTGTTCGAGGAAAGGACTCGAGCGGATTCTAATCGGGATATCCATAACCTTATCCTTCGGAAACCCCCAACCGGGAGGTTTCAACCCTTTGTATCCTTTCCATGACCCTTTCGGGTTGTCCGAGGAAATGATTCAGGCGGATTCTTTTCTGTATATCCTTAGTCTTATCCTCCGGAAACCCCCAACCGAGGGGTTTCACCCTTTGTATCCTTTCCATGACCCTTTTGGGTTGTTCGAGGAAAGGAATCGGACGGATCCTAGTCCTCATCCTTCGGAAACCCCCAACCGGAGGGTTTCAACCCTTTGTATCCTTTCCATGACCCTTTCGGGTTGTTCGAGGAAAGGATTCGGGCGGATTTCTTTCCTGAGCATCCCCACCATAACTCTTTCGAGTCGTTCGAGGGGAGGAGTCAGATGGACGCTGATGTAGCTTGATCATCTTTGGAGAAGTTTGATGAAGAAGTGCTTCCATTCTGTTTCGGACTGCTGCTTTATTCTTAGCAGAGATCAATCAATACCTGGGGACTGTCTGTTCTTCCTTGCTCTCGGTGTTGAACTAACTGAGAGACTTTCCTTTTTTCTTTTTCTTTTTTTTTTCTGCAGGGTTGTCTCCCTGGCTCTCGGTGTTGGACTAACCGAGAGACTTTCCTTGTTTTCTCTGCAAGGTTGTCTCCTTGGCTCTCGGTGTTGGACTAACCGAGAGACTTTTCTTGTTTTCTCTGCAAGGTTGTCTCCTTGGCTCTCGGTGTTGGACTGACCGAGATACTTTCCTTGTTTTCTCTGTGGGGTTGTCTCCCTGGCTCTCGGTGTTGGACTGACCGAGAGACTTTCCTTGTTTTCTCTGCAAGGTTGTCTCCTTGGCTCTCGATGTTGGACTAACCGAGAGACTTTCCTTGTTTTCTCTGCAAGGTTGTCTCCTTGGCTCTCGGTGTTGGACTGACCAAGAGACTTTCCTTGTTTTCTCTGCAGGGTTGTCTGCCTGGCTCTCGATGTTGGACTGACCGAGAGACTTTCCTTGTTTAATTTGTTGTAGGGGTTGTCTCCCCGTATCTTTTCTGCAAAAAGGGTTAACGAAGCACTGCATATACTAAAACAAAATAACAGAATGCACAGTAGCACCATATATTCTTTTCATCCGTCGGGATGATTTTGTGATCATTTCACTCACGACTGGAGTGAAGCCTCAACACATGAGTCTATTTTATCAAAATATATATACATTTCGGCAAAGCGTACAAGTGCATGCATATATATATATTTTTTCTTGCTTGATAAAAACCAACATTTATCCTTACTGTAACATGAATCATGTTTGTAAAAGAAGAGTATGAACTTATCTGGTGAATTCAATGAAGATGGACCGTCTTACTTGGAGCTCCTTATACTGCACGCCACTCGATATGGTGCTCTTTGGGAGAGTTCCTTAAGTTGGACCCTCGGTTCGGATTGGTCCCTCGGCATGTGACTGTGCACTTCGGAGGATGGCAAATCTGGAGGGGTCTTCGGACTATGCTATTTGGAACTAGAAGCTTGGGCATAGGGTCTTCAGGATAGTACCCTCGGAATAATACTCTGGGTATGTGTCGTCTCGGTACATACTTTTCGTCTCGGTAGAATACCCTCGCGTCTAGCTTTTCTCCTTGGTAGAATGCCCTCGGATCAAACTTCTCGGAATGTACTTTCTTCTCGGTATGACACCCTCGGGTCTATCTTTTCACCTTGGTAGAACACCCTCGGATCTAACTTTTGTTGGAGGGTTATTATGCCTCGGGTCTAACTTTCCTCCTTAGTAAAACACCCTCGGATCTATCTCTTGTTCTTGGTAAAACACCCTCGGATCTATCTTTTCACCTTGGAAGAACACCCTCGGATCTATCTTTTCACTTGGGTAGAACACCCTCGGATCTATCCTTTCTCCTCGGTAGAACACCCTCGGATCTAACTTTTGTTGGAGGGTTATTATGCCTCGGGTCTAACTTTCCTCCTTAGTAAAACACCTCGGATCTATCTCTTGTTCTTGGTAAAACACCCTCGGATCTATCTTTTCACCTTGGAAGAACACCCTCGGATCTATCTTTTCACTTGGGTAGAACACCCTCGGATCTATCCTTTCTTTTTTCTTTTTTCTTTTTTCTTTTTTTTTTTTTTTTTTTTTTTGACATTTCTAGAATTCACATATTGAACACAGAGAACAGCACAAACAGGATCGGCTTAACCGGCTTTTGAACAGAAGAATGACCGAACTGGCAAGTCATGCCTCGGTCATTTGGCAGTGACCCGAGCTCTTTGCACGTGATTGTTTATTTGATTCGGGTCCTCCTTGACAGCGCTGTGTTTCCACAATCCACACTTTGAAATTTTGTTTGTGTCCACAGCACCGTGTCTCCATCTTCTTCCTCTGAGCTGAACAAGTCATCAGAAGCCCATGCAAAGACCCGATACCAAAAACGACACCACGCTCCTCGACGTCACACCTACCAGACTTGAACTCGACGTGGTGCTCTGCAGACGAGAGGGCTTCGAGGAGGATGCTTTTGGAACTTTTTGGAGTGTCCGGATGCATCTCTAGGTCTTCTCTTTTTTCTCTTTTTATGGTCTCTCGGATCCACTTCTGAATTTTGGCTCGAACTTTTCTTTCTCACCCCTTGCTTTGGTTGGCTTCGTGCTGATGACGTGTAGATCTTGGAGAACTACCTGGACTAACAATCCATTCCTCGGCTAGATGGTGAAACGCTCGGCGTTTGTGGTGGCTCGATGCCAGGCGCTCCCAGCCTCTGCCTTTGATCGATGATTTACCAGCCGAACAGTTTGTTGGAGAAGCAAGTGTGCTTCCTTCAAGGTGGAGCTCCGGACCCCATTGAAGTGTAGAATGGTTGGGTAGGCCTCCTCTGTACTGGGAGACCCTCCAGCAGCGTGGATTCCATGTCAGTCTATAGCAACTTCTCTTGTCGTTTCACGTTTTTGCCTAAAAAATTGAGACCAAACCTGGCGTTTCTGAGAGTTTCGGCAATGACCGACCCGGGGCCTACCGAGGAGGCGTTGTTTCGGCGTCGGCAGCATTGGGCGGCTGCGTTGCTGTACACTAAACTTAGCTATAGCATAGAGTATTTCCGTTATTTCAGCATCGGTCGAGGAGGCCCACCGTCTTCGTTGACCGAAGAGACTGTGAAGTATTTCTGTTGCAAAATCTTTCGATTTTCTAAGATATTAATTTGCTCCTTCAGGCCACTGAAGCCGTGCATGGAGTTCTTGAGGTTTTTCCTGATCCCGTTCATCACGGAGGTTCGACCACAAACCAGGTCCGCAGACGGGAAGGCTTCGATTGGTGGTGCTGGAGCGATCGGCGGGTGCAGATGTCACAGCTTTGGGTCTTTGCCTCCATGTGCCGATCTGCCTTAGTTGATGGCAGATCTACATGCCTTCCTGCATATATGCCGAGCCTCTTGCCGATACACCATGCAACCCTTTTACGAGAAAGGCCTAGGATACGATCTGTTCATCCTCGACAACCATGGTTCGGTAGCTAGGAAAGTCATGGCTGCAATCTGGTTCCACTATGAGCTCTGGAAAACCGTGTGGTGAGTTGTTCTAATTCCATCTCCGGCAGTCGGCGGGTCACAGTTAGGGCCCGATTTCATGGACGTGAGGCAAGTGAGAAGATGGTGCAGGTCCAGGTCTACTGGCCACCGTCCGGGTTTCTCACGCTCCTACTCCGTGTTCAGTCCGTCCGGTCATAGATGAGGATCCGTGGAAATCGTCCTCTGTTAGAGGTTCTGGGTCTCCATGAGTGCGACCCGTAAGATGGAGTCGATTGAGGGTGCAACATACCGTTTTGTGCTCTCTTGTTGATGAGGGTAATAGTAATACCGATTTATTGACCTGAATGAGACTTGTCTGCATCATGATTTTTCCACTACCTGAGGAAGGTAAGTCAACAATTCGGTGTGGCTGGCTGGATGCCAATCTGGGTCTCCATGGTTTCTTTTAATCCTCAATTTCTTCTAAAGCCGTGGATTGATCGGGATCGGAGAAAGCCCAAATCGTGAAATAACCATGAGATCTGTGCCAACCCACATTCCAGATTTTTTTTTTTTTTTTTGTTTTATCTTGACACGGATTGCACCTTAATCTTGAAGATCTTTGTCTATCGACGAAAAGAGATTTTCAGATTTAATTTTGATCGCACAGTCACCGTTGCGGATTTTTTTTCTTCACAAGAACAATTTGTCGTTCCCACAGACGGCGCCAAACTGTTGGTACAGTTTCCGGTACGGTGACGTGTTGCCTTGTGATTCGTTGTCTTCCTTAATCTTCGACCTCCTTGTAATTTGCAAAATAATAAACGGCTCGTCGGACTATGGGGGTGCCGACCAGACCCCCACTCCGATGCCTAAGTCATTTCAAACTAATTTTTTGGAAAATATATGTAATCTCAAAAGCTCAGAGAATCTGCTTGTTTTTAATACCTCACGCAGTAGTCTTATTTATAGACTCACAGTTCGCAGTTATAAAACTACTAGAGTGCTTGGAGCATAATCTAATTAGGAGTCTGAGTCCTAGATCATGTAGTCTTTAATCTTATCTTCATAGAATTCAAATTGGGTAGTAGAGTCCAAACTGGACATGACACTCTCTTTAGCTAATGTCATTCTATTAGGTACCTTATCCCATATTTGATGGGATAGAAGCCTATTTTGATATATTCTGAATATCCGTCTTTTTGGAGATAACGAATGGTCTTGTACTTAGGTCTGGTCTGGCCGGGCCAACCCGATGGGCTCGGCCCCCGATACTACCTTAGGCCCACATGTCTTTGGTGCTAATTATTTCTCCAACAGTTAGTAACATAGACTTCAGCCAAGTTTTTGGATGGAAGATGGATGGATGTACTATCTCCGTCTTTCGCCATAAACGAAGTATTATCTACGATACAAAATGAAGTATAGAGGGAAAAAAATAAAATCATTAAACCACATGGGCAAATAAGTATTTAACCCTAGACCATAAATATATGACCACAAAAGTCATGAAACTAAGTATAGCAAGCAAATTAAAAGTTGAGCATATATACATGCAGTGGACAATAGTTTAGGCACTTAAGAGGTCATGCTATGTATTAAACATGAGTAATTCTATTAGTACATTAAATGTCTATCAAGTATCCATCAAAAAATGAGGTAACTTTTAAAATCACTATTTGATCAATCACACGCCCAATGGTGATTTTAAAAGCCACCTCATTTTTTTATGGACACTTAATGTACTAATAGAATTACTAACTAGACATAGAACAACATTTGCATACGACTAAAATAGCAATGACAAGATTATTGTTAAAGAATTTTCAAAATTAATAAATATATATTTATTTTGTGGTTTATGACTGTTTTAAATGGAATGTATTAAAGAGCATTGAATGAAAATAGTCTCGCATAGGAAAAAATAAAGTGTAATTGGCATTTATAACAATAGAAATTAGTTACAAATTGATTTTTTAATAGCTTGTACCTCTCACATATTTTTTAATAGCATTAATAAGAAAGCATATACTTCTCACATGCTTTAAGAACACATGTTACTTTATCAGATTGGTTTGTAGGAATTAATAACAAAGCAGTTTGTACCTAATTTTTGTCACATTTATATTATTTTATAAGGCCAACACACTTTAAGCCTTTAAAGTAACGCTTTGGTATATGAACCTTTGTGTATACTCTAGTAGGATGCGAAGCACCAGACACACACATGCGCGTGTGGCCGAGACGGAGGGGGGGGCTGGCAAGAGCCATGCTCCCCCCCCCCCACAATTTCCTAAAAAAAAAAAAATTATAAGGTGGAAAAAAAAATTAAAATATTAAAGATAAAAAATAAAAATTTAGTCTACTGGCCCCTACAAATAAAAAAAATTTGGGCATTGGCCCCTGCCCATAAAAACTTTTGGTTCCATCCTTGGCGTGTGGGTTGTAGGGCTAGTGGCGCCTTGATGACACACTTGGCCATAGAATGGTCAAGATCATTCGATCTGAACCATATGATGCTTCTTAGGTAGATCTAATAGTTAGATTTACTGGACGATCACTAAAGTAAACTGTAAGGTCAAATCAACTTTGATCTAACGGTTGAAATTAAATCATTACGATCTAATGGTTATTATTAAATAATCATTGATAATTATGTGATCTGATTATCAAAAGTGTCAATTAAAATAGCATTTATGACTGTTGGATTGACAGTTAATAATAAAACAAAGTGACTGTTAGTGAACATACATAAATAACTGCTATTCAGCACAATATATTATATGTTGTAATCTAGTTTTAAAAAAGACAGAAAGTTTCTCATCTCTTCTTATGCTTTCTCTTTAACACTTTTATACTTTAAATTTCAAGTTTATGACTCTTGCTGTAATAGAAAATCAAAAGGTTTTTAGGTTTAGTTTCATTTGTGCAAAATATAACTAAACAACTTAACAACAGATGATTTTTGGATTCTATTGTATCTTAGAAAAATATTTATTATTTATCATTTGCATACTATTTCTGGTGGGAGCAATTTTTTTTTTTTTAAAAGGACATTGTAACGCAATTTAGAAGCATTTGGTTTTCTACTTTCTATTACTTAATATATATAAAAAAAAAAAATAATAATATATATATATATATTTTCCCTTTTCTTTTATACTTAATGTTTTCAGATATCTGCCCGTGCTTGAGTTTCTCATTTGGTTATCCTATATATACACTTCTACTTGTTGCGGGGGCAGGCCATTAACCTACTAAGTCTCTATATGTACATATACATGCACATAAAAAACCTTCTACTTACCCCTTTGAAGTTCATAAGATCGGATGAAAACCAGAATTTTGTTTTTGAAGTCCTCATACTTTTGATGATACACACCAATCTTTTTCCATTTCTTTCTGTCAAATGCTTTAACGCAATTTAACTCAAGTAACTAAATTACTTTATTGGCATACCATAAGGACATCTGAATTCACTTTGATACGATTAGAAACGATTTGTAATTGAGGTCAACAATAATGACTGACTTTACATTTTTCCCTAAAAGTTATTTTCAACAATATATTCATTGAATGCAATAGTGAGTATTCGATGCAAACGTGGAAGTGGCAGAGGCAAAGAATGTCGAAAGGGAACAAACAACCCTCTGGCCTATTTAGAATCACACCGCTTATTTTGGTTGCCCACCTTAAGAAAAAAATGACTATGGTCATTGTTTATTTATATGTTTCCTATAAATATCACTGAAACTTGTCGAATAATTGTAACTCTCAAGCTCAAAAGGCACATGTTAAGGCAATTACAATACATTTCTATGTCTCTTCAAGTGCTTAAAAATCAGTTCCTATAATGCATGATGTATGATCTTTTGCCATCCCAAGACATAATTTTTGACAACCTTACCTATGTGGCAACTGGCAAGATGGTGTCTTATCTAGCTTTAGGGTTTTTTTTTTTTTTTTTATATAAAATAAAAAATAAAATAAAATGTCACGTGGTCAAAGATGGTCAGGAGTTATATCTTAGGGTGACAATGTGTCATATCTCATAATGCATACGTCTCTTCAAAGCAATTAATGCTATGAAAAATAGAGTACAAGGATAGAACTTGAAAACTCTTTTTCTTTTTATAGCTAAAAAAATAAAAAAGAATAGAAGAAGGAAAAATGTACTTGGACTTGATAATGGTTTCTAAGGCATTGTAATAGTGGAATTTGAGAAACTAATTTTATCGATCGATGTTCAAGCCAAGAATTTTGTGTATCTTTTTTCGATATTTAGTTGTCACTTGTCAATAGAAAAAAGCATATTCTACTAATTTTGTTAATTTTTTTTTTCATGATCAAATAATGCATTGGTCGTACATAACAATGATATGATGAAATGTGTGTTGTTTAAATTTGGGTTTGAAAAATAGAATTAAAAATAATGATATTGAAACAATTGTTGAACAAATAAGGTTTATTTGACCAACACTAAAGAAATGTAATTTTTAAAAAAAAAATGAAGAAAAAGAAAAGAAAAAAAAATCTTGAGGCTTAAATATTCTTCACAAAGTTATATGAGGTTCCTCTTATTATTATATACGAGTTTATTCTAGAAGTCTATCATGTGTCACTCTTGTATCTCTCTAAAAATTATGTAACTTGTAAAATTACCATTTGACTTGTGATTGAGCAATACTGAATTTTGATCAAATAGTAATTTTAAAAATTACATTATTTTTAGAAAGACACGTGAGAGACTTTTAACCTCTTATAACTTTTTGAAGAATATTTAAGCCTCAAGGTTTTTTTTAATTTTTAATTTTTAATTTTTTAAAATACATTTCTTTAGTGTTGGACTGTTGGTCAAATAAACCTTATTTGTTCAACAATTGTTTCTAAAATAACTGAATAGGGCGGCTGCTTTATATCAGTTTCTGCATCTAGCTATACTGGGCCCGATGTGATCCAACTTAATGCCCAAATTGTGGACGTGTCCACTTCAACAAAAGAATATCCTCTAAGAAGAATTGGGCCCGATCGGGTCTCCCGGGCGCCGCCTTATTGTCCATATTCTGTTTGAATTTCAGGCGGTTGCCGTAGCTATCAAAATAACAAGAAAACAGTTTGTAGGTACGTATAACACATCCTATACCCGCAACAAAATCTCTCCGTGCTCCACCGCTATTAGCTGAAACCCTAGAAAATCTTGCCAAACGAAGGCTAAGCTCTCTCTTTTGTCTTCTTCTTCACGATCAAGGCTTCAATGGACAAACCCGTTACAGGTATTTTTCATCCACCTTCTGTTATGCTTGTTGTCGAACCCGAGTATTGCCCCCAGGCCCCCCAGGCTGTTGTGGATTGGTACAAGCTGGATAAAGATGCACGCTACAATAGTAGTTTGAAAAATGCCGAAGGCATGGCAAGAAAGCATCTCGCATCAATGGGGTGGGTGTTTGTGTTTGGCCGGAAGGGAGTAAAGCGCGAGTTACGCTGCACTTCACCCGGTGGAAACTGTTTTCACTCGCTTCGAACGGCATGCGAAGCCTGTATTGATGAAGGAGCAGTTTCTATGACTGTTGGGTCTAATCCTGTTTCCAGAACAGTTTCCATTGCTTCTGGTTCTGTTTGTGAAAGGAATTCTTGTTATCGTAAGCCAATCAAATTTGATGATGTAGGTGACAACGTAAAGGGCGACTTAGGCGGCCACCCAAAGAGGAAGAGAGGAAAGGTGCTTGCAGAATTGAAGGAAATAATGAAAGAGTCGAGCGGGACTGAATCAAACAATCTGCTCGGATCAGGAAAAAGTGTACGGGATGCAGTAACTTCTGGCTCCTCAAAGCACAAGGCTCGATCATTTTTGTGTGGGCTGATAGACAACAATGTGTTGTTGCCTCGGACAAGAGTACACTACCGTGGGAGAAATGTTTTGGCTCCATCGAAAAAAGGGCGCATAACTCGTGATGGGATTAAGTGTGATTGTTGCCACACGCTGTTTTCCCTCGCTGCTTTTGAAGCTCATGCTGGTAGTTCAAACCGTAGACCGGCTGTTTCTACGACTGTTGGCTCTAATCCTATTTCCAGAACAGCTTCTGTTGCTTCTGGTTCTGTTTGTGAAACGATTGCTTGTTATCGTAAGCCAATCAAATTTATTCATGTGGGTGACAACGTAAAGGGCAACATAAGTGGCCACCCAAAGAGGAAGAGAGGAAAGGTGCATGCAGAATTGAAGAAAATATGGAAAGAGTCGAGCGGGACTCAGTCAAACAATCTGCTCGGATCAGGAAAAAGTGTACGGGATGCAGTAATTTCTAGCTCCTCAAAGCACAAGGCCCGATCATTGTTGTGTGGGCTGATAGACAACAATGTGTTGTTGCCTGGGACAAGAGTACACTACCGTGGGAGAAATGGTTGTGCTCCATCGAAAAAGGGGCACATAACTCGTGATGGGATTAAATGTGATTGTTGCTACAGGCTATTTTCTATCACTGCTTTTGAAGTTCATGCTGGTAGTTCAAACCGTAGACCGGCTGCCAATATTCTACTCGAAGATGGGAGGTCTCTGCAGGATTGTCGAAGGCAGGGGATTAATAATCAGTACTCCACAAGAAAGCTACAGGAGAATGAGGAGTTATGCTCTGTTTGTCACTATGGGGGTGCATTAGTTTTATGTGATCAGTGTCCATCCTCGTTCCACAAGAGTTGCATTGGCTTGCAGGATGTTCCAGATGGTGATTGGTGTTGCCCGTCATGTGCTTGTGGAGTTTGCGGTCATGGCAAGTTTCAAGAAGACAGTGGGAATTTTATAGACGATAGTTTTGTTACTTGCAAGCAATGCGAGCACAAATTTCACAGTGGGTGCCTAAGGAGTAAAAAGATGGTCAACAAAGATCGTCGGTTCTGTGGCAGAAAGTGTGAATGCATATTTCTGGGCCTTCGCAAGCTTTTAGGGAAACCAATTCCAGTGGGTGTTGATAATTTGACTTGGACACTATTGAAGTCCACATATTCTGAAAGCTGCAATCTTGCAGATTCTCCTAGTATTGAGGCCTCCATGGAGGATTACAGAAAGCTCAATGCTGCTCTAAGTTTGATGCATGAGATTTTTGAGCCTGTCAAACAACCTCTTACTAACACAGACCTTGCTGAAGATGTAATTTTCAGTAGAGGGTCAGAGCTTAAACGATCCAACTTCCGAGGGTTCTACACTGTGCTCTTGGAAAGAAACGATCAAGTGATTTGTGTGGCTACTGTAAGGATTTATGGGGAAAAGGTGGCAGAAATACCTCTTGTTGGCACCAGTTTTCAACATCGTAGATGTGGAATGTGTCGCATATTGATGGATGAGCTTGAAAAGCAGCTGATGGCACTTGGAGTGGAAAGGCTAATTTTGCATGCTGCTCCTACTGTGCTCAAGACGTGGACAACTTCATTTGGGTTTTCCAAGATGACAGATTTTGAGAAGGTGCAGTTTATGGATTATACTTTCCTGGATTTCGAAGATACCATCATGTGTCAGAAGCTCCTAATGAAGAAACCTGCGGCAGAAATTGTGGACCAGGGACTTGTAGATACTGCTGTGAAGCATGGAAAACTCAGACCCTGTTTGGTAAGTAGTTTAGTTGAGTTGTGGAATATTTGTGTGTTGTGTAGTAAGAAGTGATTAATGTAATATAAAATTTGAGAATGTTTTAACGAAAAGTAAAGAAGTTTTGTTTAGTAGTGAATTTTTTTATTTGACTTATATATATATATATATATATATTATTTGAATAGTAATAAAAATGATTGATGTGATATAAAATGTGTAAAAAAGTTAAGAATGTTATTTTTTTAAGAAGTGAAAAGAAATAGAGGAAGATTTAGAGTGCATGATTTGCCAAACAACCCCTCTATTTTCAGTTTTTTGATGAAGAAGTCAATTTCCAGGAGGCAAGCAGGGACTGCAACAGTGACTATTCCAAGAGGAGGAAGATATCATCAGCATGGGAGAGGCAAAGCAGTGACTATTCCAAGTTCTGCAAGAGGAGGAATATATCAGCATCTGACAGCCGACTCCCATTCCTTGATACAACTGGGAGATATCATATGTCAGCATTTTAAATATCACTTCATCAGATCCTTAACTTCTTTGTACAGAATGTATGTAACAGAGGTCAAAAGATTTAATTTATTTATTTCTTTTTGATAGCTTTTCTGACGTCGCATGTTTTTTTACTTGATATTTCAGTTCATCTTGCTTTGATAAAATATGCTTATATATGATTGAGACTTTGAGTCTGAAATCTGCTAAGTTTTTCTGCTGCATTTAAATACTTAATAGTTTATTCCTCTCATGCTATGAAATTGTGCACTATCCAAAGCTCCCCTATGGTACATTTTATTCTCACTGATTTTTAACTTCTGGAAATTCTTATGAGAGAGTTTTTTTTTTTGCAAAGATGGTCAGATTGACCAACTCGCTAGTTGAACCTAGAACCTATAAACTCTGGCATTCTTTCTAGGTTGTAACACACACAATAAAAAGCATTTAATTCTCAGAAAATCTGGATCAAAAGATCCACTGCTGAATATGCTCAAAAATATTCTTGAACTTGTCCCTATAGAAACAGTCAGTGACCAAATCAATGCGGAAAGAGACGGTCACTAACGGACTAAGTAAAAGAAAAAGTGTTGCATCTTAGGAAGAGTGTATCAGATGAAGGTGACTAGGCCCTAGTAAGATAAGGTTTGACTTTTGACTAATCTAACATTAAATTTCTCTCTTGTTTAGAAAATTCAGTTATTTTAAATCATATCAGCGAACATCATACCTTATTGAGAAAGCTTTCACACACACACGTATAGCATGAGTTGAGTATACTGTTTTAATTTTTATCTGCAGGAAAATTTATGCTTTTTGATTACTTGACTCTCAATTATATGTTTGTATATTTTTTATTTGCGACTTGACTGTTTTATCAGTTATTAATACATGCGGTGTTTGAAGCTAACATTAAGGAAAAATTATTTTTCTGCATTTTTTTTTCTTCACTTATTTCAGCTTTTCTGTGTGGATCGTCTGAACGGACCAATTCTTGATTCCAAACGAGTTAGTAACATGTTCGGACGCGCACCCTAAGGATATAAAACCTTATCGAGTTTTTCTCCCCAGCCGCCGCTGTGACGACCTTTTTTTTTTTTTTTTTTTTTTTGGAAACATACAAATGAGTCATTATAATGGTAGGACTACTTGTCGTTCAGCCAATGTATAGCACATGCCCCATAACATATACCTGATAATCATAGTTACATCTAAGAAACGGATAACGTATAATATCATCAGCGGAAAAGAACACTTGTATAAATACATCTGTTAATCAACAATAAAAGTTATTTACAAGTCTATCTGTTTAAAGCTTCCAAATCATATTACTCTAATTACATACCACAAGACTAGCCCTGCAAAATACAAGTGTCACATAGGACACGAGCCATGAACAAAAGACTACCCAAAAATGGGACATCCAAGTCCACGCAACTATGACTCCAACTATATGCCTCAGTCGCAGTACCCCAAATACCGAGCTAAGGGATCAATTCCTAGATCCGCTGAACCTGTAGCCAAAACATCATAGTTTGCACGGTTGTAGGGTTAAACACATCTATATAGGTAAAATTAAGAGTTCACCGTCTTAGTATAAAATATACCGAGACCTCAGTAATATACTAATCACTAAATTTTAGCAAAGAATCGATTTTCTTTTGTCTTACATTTACAATAACGACTACGGTAACGATGCATCATTGGTTTGCAATGCTTGAGCTAGGCATCATCACCTCCAATCCTTTTGAATATCATCATTAACAGGGTGGCTCGGCCAATTATATTAATGTACCTAGGATGGTCCGATGGCAGCATAAATACCAAATAAGCTGCAGCCCATTTGCGCAATCTATCTGAAATAGCTCTTATATATTCACCTTCTTTATAAACATAATTAACTTGCAAATCTAGCAAAGGATATAGAGCACAGTTACAAAATTCATATTAAAAAGATATTAAATCCCTTGCAACATCATCATAGAAAATCAACATTACTACTGTGGCAAGCCATGAACAGGAAAAAAAAAGAAAAGAAAAAAAGAACAGCATATATATATACGTGATATATGCTGATAAACCAAAAATCCATGACCACACAAGTAAAGAAAATTAAACTAAATATAACAAACAAATTAAAAGTTGAGGATATATATATACATGCAACGGACAATAGCTTAATTAGGCACTTAAGAGGTCATGCTACGTATATTAGACAGACAACAGCATTTGCATACGGCTAAACCAGCAGTGACAAGATTCTCACCACACCCCTATGTTTCTTCGTGCGCTTAAAAATCGATCTCTAGAAAATTAATGCTTTGGAAAATGGAGTACACTGATCAAAAAACATGAAAAATCCTTCTTTTTATTCAAAAAAAAAAAAAAAGAAAAGAAAAAGAAAAATAACACTTGGTCCCAATCATAGTTTCCAAGGCATTGTGATGGTGGAGTTTGAGAAACTAATTCTTTCAATAAATGTTGTAGCCAAACAATTTGTGTATCCTAGCCCTTTTTCAATATTTAGTTGTCACTTGTCATTACAGAAAAATTATCTGCGGCTAGATTTGTTAATTTTTTTAATTTCATTATCAAATAATGCATTGATTGTAAACAACAATGATATGATCGATCAAATAAATTGGAAACAATGGTATTGCTCAATTTATAGTTGTTAGAATATATATTTCATATTATGTCAGTGTATTTTCTTATAATAATATTTCGAGAAAAGTTCACATACAGTATTTGACAATGTTTCTCACATACTTTCAATTGAGACAATTTCCCTTTTAAACTACCAAAACATTGTCATTATCCCTCAGGGCCAGCAAAAAGACAAAAATGACTTTAAAATTTTTTTAATAAAACAAAAATACCCCTATAAATTTGAAAAATAAAAAATTAATTTTTTTTTGAAAAAAATAAAATCTATTATTTAAAAAAGAAAACAAAATTTTTTTATTTAAAATAACGAAAATTTTAATTTTTCTTTTAATTTATAAATTTTTCCACCCTTGTTTTTTATGTATTTCTTTTATTTTACTTTTTAGTTTTAATTTCTTTCTTTTTTCAAATTTTAGTATTTTTATTTTATTTTATTAAGGGTATTTTCGTCATTTGGAGGAACATTGACATTTTTTTGTAGTTTGGGAGGAACGTTCATTGTTTAAATTGAAAGTTTGGAGGGGAGACATTGTCAATTAGATGGTAGTTTGAAGAGGTGGTATGTGACTTTACCCTAATATTTCTCATTCAAGTTTTATTTCTTTGTAGGGTTTATTCTCATTATGTTAGAATATTTATATTCTCTAAATTAAGTTTAACCCATACTTCTCTTTCCGCTTCCACTCTCTTTTTCTTTCTCTTTCACATAATATTATTTTCTATTTTATATTTATTTCTACGTACTATCGAGCCAATTTTCCTTTAGACTTCAATTATTTACCAGTTAAAAAAAAAAAAAAAAAGTGGTGCTAGGGTTGGGCGTCGTTGCTACTTTCTATGGGTCCTAGCAGTCGTTGCTTTTGGTCAACTAGTTTGATCACAATTGAGCGTGCTAGAGTGTAGATGTACCACACTAAAGGACTTTAACTGTCTCAATTTATTTGTGGAAGGCTTCGATCAGATTGCTCAAGTTCTTGGGTTTTTTTTTTTTGTGTGTTTCATTTGGATGTGCATTAAGTTTCCATTAGAACACTCCCATCAGTCTATGTATATTGGTTTCCTTCCCTATGTTAAAGGAAAATATCATAAAAAACACCAAAAATTAACCCCCAGCAGATACCCTAAGTTTGCATTTTTTTGGTTGAGAAGCACTGTTGCTTCCCAACCCATTATTTTAATTAAAAAAAAAATGGTTCTCTCCTCTCTCCTTCCCCCTTCCCATGTCCGGAAGATGGGTCTGCCGGAAACGATTTTCCAACACCACAGTCTGATGACTGAGAAACTTATTGCTATTTTCCTTCACTTTCTCACCAAACAAACAAATAACCACTTTAATCACACACACAAAATCCAACTGCTTGAACAATCAAAAAAAAAAAAAAAAAACCCAAAACAAAACAAACCCAAATCCATGTCTTCCAAACAAAGCAATCAGAGTACAGATTCATTGGAGGAGAACAACACAATCTTGTAGTTTTGTGGCCAGATCTTGTAGTCTTGTGGAACCACACCATGTAGTCCAGAAATCCTTGTCGGAAAATCGGCTCTGCTTAATTGAAAATCGTGTCTCCTCCGTCAACCCACCAGAAATTCGGTCCCTGTTTCGCCGGCAATGACCCAACGGAGATCCACCGGAGATTTAGGGCGTCAAATGTCGAGGATGGTGTGGGGGTTCTGCTCGGACTTGAGGAGGGAGAGCGCGGATCATGTCTTCTACTTGGAGGTGAGAGGAGTGGTGGAATTTGGGAAGAGGATTGAGGAGGCCGTGGAGAGGTGGTGATGGAGGGTGAGGGAGGCGAAGGCGAGAGAGGAAGAGAGAAAAAAAGAAAAATGGATAAAGAAATAAAATAAGAAAGAGAAAAAATAATAAAATAAGATAAAGAAAGAGTATTTAATTGATATAGGGAAAATTAAGGAAATCTATTGTGGAGTGTTTTTTATAGGGAAATAAAATGTAGTTTTGTTCCCTAAATGTAGGGAAAATGGTTGGGAATTTGCTAGGATTGCTCTAGAGATTGTCGAACATGTCTTGCATATGCCAAGTCTTTCTTTCACGACATGTGCACTTTTGGTTATTTTTTTGTCAGAGATATACTATCAACAATCATGAAGGCCGATGGAGAGACACCTCCAAATCCAGGTCCCAAAAAAAAAAAAAACCCATCTTTTGGATATTTGGCCCTATTTTGTTGTGATATGCAGCTGAATTCATTGTCGAATCTCGGCACATGGTTTGATCTTCATATGATTTTTAACGGCTAATTTATGTTCTTCAACCATCATTGTAAGTTGCGGTTTGGCCCTTCATGGGATCCTTTTAACGGATAATCTCCGTTTTCCGGCTGTTATTTTCAGCATTTCTCATCGTTCATTGACAAATCTTGGCACAATGTGGTTTGGTCTGTCACAAGATTGTAACAGTTAGTTTTTGTTCAATCTCCGACCATCATTGTCAGTTGCGGCTTGGCTCCTCACAGGATTCTTTTAACGGATAGTATCCGTTCTCCGGCTGTCACTTTTAACGTTTCTTGCCGACACCCCTTTGATCCAACTACCAACTTTAGCTGCATTTAAATCTTTTTTTCTTTTTTTTTGGTGTTAGCTATTTCTTTTATAGGTTAAAGGTGTGCAATTATTTCAATGTGGGTGGCCCTAGAAATTAAATTGAGTGGTATCTTGTAGGTTTCATTTCTCTAAAAGGTGTAAATGCTTTTTCTACCCAAAAGTGACCACTATGCTTTGTTGGGTTGATTAGAGCTATCGACTTGAGTAGATTGTGATGGAAATTGAGCTCCTCTCTTTATCCAATCAACATGTGCATTAAAAACACGTCGTGACGCCCCCACATCGATGGATAATGCAATATAATAAAGCATCCATCACAAATATATATATATAAAATTTGGGTGCAACAATTTCCCTCATTACTAGTACTCCCTGATTTTGCTCATTCACGGGGACGAGGAACAGACCAGATTCCGATATATGAGGATGTTGTTCATTATTCCAATTCATAATTTAATTAGAGGTTTCCATATTTATAATCAGACCCGATATCCATTGAGAAATGCTATGGGTACTTACAGACTTTTACAAAGAGAAGCTTACAAACTCACGTGGCATCCTACATAGAATAAATGTTAAATCACAAAATTGCCCTTATCTCCCCCAGCCATCGTTCTCCCCCTCCAGTCATCGTTCCAGACGCTATTCTCCCCTCCAGTCGCCAGCCATCAACTTCCATGTCTAGTTCTTGAGCTCCAGTCCCCAGCCGGCCGTCTGGACCAACCAAAACTATCGAATTTGGGTTTCTGAATGATCTCTTAGTAAATCATATCACCGAAGCATCTGGGTTTTCGAAACCCACACCGGCTGGATCTCTCAACCCAAAAAAACCCACGCCGATCTAGGTTTCCCGTCCGAATCTCTCAACCAAACAAAACCCATACCAGATCTAGGTTTCCCGGCCAAATCTCTCAACCAAACAAAACCCACGCCGGATCTGGGTTTCCGGCCGAACCAACCAACCCCACGCCGGTGTGCGTGGGTATCCGGCAGGATCTCTGGCCGGAAACCCACGCACACCGGCGTGGGTTTGGTGGAAGCCGAAAACTCCTGACCCCGACCACGGGCTACCCGCACACCGTCCTCTCCCGGGATCTCTCCCCTCTTGCCAGTCGTCCATCTGTCCCAACCTCCCATCTTCGGCCGTTCATCTGTCCCAACTTCCCATCGCTGGCCATGTATGGCCTTCGGGAATGGAAGCCATGGACGGGCAAGTCAGCTTGTGGAATCCAACCTTCCACCTGGATTTAGTGTGGACGTGGAATCCTAGTGTTTAATTTTTTTAGTCAATAAAATGCCACATATATGTCAGGTCAGTTTATAAACTCTTTTGGTAAGAGTTTGTAAGTATCCCTAACATTTCTCATATCCATTAGCACTTAAAAATAATAAGGGGTGTGCTTCAATTATTGAGCAGTGAGCACACTTTTTTGGATGTTTGGTATTTGCTGGGTCGCTTTTTGATTAGTTTTCTATCAAAGAAATAAAAAGGAACATATTTACTTATTTAGTATCTGGTATTATACCAAATTGATTCCTAAGATATCAAAACTATTTTAAAGATTTATTGGGTTAGCTATCGATCCAAAATAACTCATACAGTCAATTGTTTGACAAAAATTGTTAGATGCATATGTAGATCCAAGTCACAACCAATTGTCGATTAACACGTGGCATGGCTAATGATTAGCCCCTATTGTAAATTATAATTTTACCCATAAATTAAAAATAGAAAAGGCAACCCAATAACCGAAGGGAATTTGGCCACCCCTCACTGGTGGGGAGTAACTGACAGTCCTTTGCAAGGAGTGACCTCACCTCATCATAAAAGGGGCGATTGACTGGCCTACTCTGGACGGGTCAACCTCTCATAAGAGGGAGGCAGCTAACCGCCCTTCAACTGGGAAGAGACAACATCTCCTTAAAACGAAGCGATTGATTGCCTCTCATATGGTGAGAGGAAGCCTCTTGGAAGAGCGATCGGGTGCCCTTCAACTGGGAAGGGACATCATCTCCTTAAAACGGAACGATTGATTGCCTCTCATGTAGTGAGAGGAAGCCTCTTGAAAGAGCGATAGAGTGTCCTTCTTATTAGAAAAAACCAAGTCATTAGCCATATCATTTATTAATCAACGATTCATTGTGACATTGGACTATGTGCATCGAACGGTTTATATCAGCCAAAATACACAATGTTGTGCACCTCTCTCTTTTGAAGAATGATACAAGAAAAGACTCGTTATCTCCAATGTGAGAGGATGGTGAATGGCGCGCCACGCGTATCGTCAAAAGGCTGAAAACAAAAAGTAATAATCGATCCAGAAATACCGACATTCAATTTGCCTCGGTTCCCATCTACTTGGTTGTTATGGGGTACCCTTCACATATATGACAAATATTTAAGGACCATCATACAATTTATATTATATTATATATATCCACGAATAAAGACAGGAAATAATATGGATGACCAGAACATTAAAAGACAAGTCAGTGGATTAAACACACATAAGACCTATAGCCTTTAAGTCCGGCAATCTTGAGAATTCTTAGGGAACCCCCACAAGTTAACGACATATAACTCAGAGTAGTTGAGGGCATATACCCAGAGATTTGTCTCTCTCTCTCTCTCTCTCTCTCTCAGTCAATACCCCAATCTTCCAAACCGACAGGTGTGCTTTGTCTACCCCAATTAAGTCATCTTCACTTCATCGGTCTTCCCATTCTAAACCAGCAAAAACACATCATTTTTCAGCCTCTCCAAACCCTTCAACACAGGCATACTGTAATGGCTTCCACACCACCCAAACCATCAAAACAGCTCGGAGAACTTCTACAGGACAACCAAGAACCTTTCATCCTAGAGGAATTTCTTTCAGAAAGAGGATGTCTGAAGGAGAGCTCAAGTTCAGATGGTAACGTTAGCTGCTCTCACGGCAATTCAGCCAGTTGTTGCCTAAACAAGAGCAGAAAGGGCTTCCCACGCTGCTCCAAAATACTGAGAGCTGTATATAAGAAGTTTGTTTCCATTAAAGAGGGCCAGAGAGTGAAGAGTTCCGGAAATAGAAACGAAGAATATAGCATCAGGGATGGCAAAGAAGTCGCGGAATCAGACAGATTTTCCTCTGCTAGCAGCACAACAGTTTTCGTTTCGTGCTCTGAGAGTGATGAAGAAGAAATATCAACTTCATCGTGCACAGATCACACCATTGATGCAGAAACTCTGCAAGCTTTGAAACTCTGCAATATAGAGAAAGAGGTGGAAACACTACTTTTCCAATTACCCTCGTCTTTTACAATCAATGCCCATTAAATTAATCCCTTCAAAATTATTGATTTCAGCATGGTTACTCACAAAGTTAACAGGCTGCAACAGGTAGAAAGCTTCGGCGGAGATGCATGGAAGACAGCAAGCAACTCAGCCCCGTGTCAGTACTAGAAAAAATACCCTCCCATGAAGGTTCCTACAAACTTCACTATAAGCTTATTTTCTTTTTCGTTTCTCTACATTTTTATTAACTGGCTTTCAAACAAAACAGTGCAACAAAATGGCAGTCCCAAGAAAGTTTCAGAAGACTCACTCTCATCAGCTTCTCCACGGGAATTGCTTTTTCACTTGGCACTGGAGAAGCCAATTAGTTATACAGGAGTTGCAGAGTTGCAAGGGCTTGGAGAACCACACCCATCCCCTCAGTTATTGAAATCGAAAAGGGTATTGCAGCAAACAAATCAGCTTCTGTTTGATTGTGTGAGGGAGGTGGTAGAGTCCCATGCGAAAAAAGAGAGGGGGAAGCAACATTACAAAAAGTTCTTGGGGCCTGAAGAGCTTGGGAAGCTCATCTGTGAAAGAATAACATCGTGGGGGATACAGGACGGAGACGAAACAAACACAAATTATTTCTTGGATTCAGTGGAAGAATGGCGTGCTTTTGAACAGCAGAAGAGGGAAATTGAGTTTGATATCGGAGATACCATTTTAGAAGAGATCAAGAATGAAATCGTCACAGAAATGATTGATTTTCTGCCACCAACTAGATGTTGAGCTTATCACTACCTCTTCTATGGTATGTCTACCCTCGTCCTTTCCATCTTCATTGAACTCCAAAACACAAACCAGGTGATCTGCGCCGATTGTTTTTTTTTTTTTTTTTTTTTGAAACAATTCATTCAATCTTATTCATGAATAGTGGAAAAAGAAGATTAAAAAAAAAATCAGGGTCTCGGGACAACTTGTTCCCTACTTAAATATCAGAAATGCTATGAGGAATGTCTTCGAACCAAATGAAATCAGTGACATTGGCGGCTGCATCCCTTGCAATAGTGTGAGCCACTGAGTTCTACTTCCCTCCGTACATGGATTACAGAAGAGGACCTAAAATAGCTCAACACTTGTTTGATTCCTTCTATAAAATGGCCCAAGCTGTGCATAGATGAATTATTTGAATTGACCTCTTTAACAATCTGTAGAGCATCACCTTTTAGGATTATAAATAAATTAAAAAAAAAAAAAAAAAAAAAAAAAAAACCACCTCCTTGCTGAAAATTAGTGCATTGAGTGCTACAGTTGCCTCCCCCCCCCCCCCCCCCCCCCACCCCCCTTTGGATCCACCACCAGCTGTTGGGTTAAGCTGCGGGCTCCCAGAAAAAAGCCATGACACTCTCGATCTATGATACCAATGCCAATGCAACCCTTCTTCTTATTTACCGCAGCATCTCAATTGATTTTGATCACTCCTTCAGGTGGAGGCTTCCACACGTTCAGGCCATCTGTAGCTATATCCCTCAGCGTCGGTACAGGTTGTGCTTCCTCCATGTTGCAGGTTTTGAATTCTTCATAAGCCAAGAATGCCTCTCGGTAAACCATATTAGGATGGATGAAGCTCCCATTATGGACCACCGAGTTTCTACGTAACCATATCCTTCTTGCTATTACAGCCCACAATGCCAAAATCTCCTTGTCACAGGAAACATGTAAATTGGGAAAAAAAAAAAAAAAAAAAAAAAAAAAAAAAAAAAAACCCTCCACCAAACTTAACCCCAAGAGCATCTCTTTGGAAAAAAAAAAATTGGATCGCAACTCCACACGTCTTGCGCCGCCGAACAACTCCATAAAGCATCGATAACAGTCTCTTCATCGACTTTTCACACAACGGGCAAAACTTCTCATTAACAACCCCTTGTTGGAATAAATTTACCTTGGTAGGTAAGAGATTATTGCAAGCTCGACACAAGAAAAGTTTTACCACATTCTGTACATCAGCGCCGATTGTTAATATACAAAAGAGGACAAATTTCTTTTTGAGCCAGAGGAAATCCAACTAAGCTTCCAACTTCTTTTTACAGGGTTATTTTGCTCATAATCAATCGACAGATTTTTTTGGAATTCAATGGAGAAAAGAACCAAGTATTTTGGTATCCACCTTGTGAAAATCTTGCTGAAAACAAAATGAATAAAATGGAGGTTTTGCTTGTAACTGCGGAAATATCAGCACCAACCAATCAATCCATTCCCCCCGATAATCAATGGGCAGAACATGTGATGTTTAAGTCGGCAGTTGTTTGTGGTAGAGGTTAACTACGCAACAACAGATCGACAATTATTCTACAACAAGAATAGAATGCACAAAAAGTTATCATATACCATAAAGCACCCTATGCCAACCACTGTTTCGAATTGTAAATGAATCTACGAAGTGTACCATTGAGTGATAATTTAGAGAGCTAAAAAAAGTCATTGTTGCACAAACAAGGCACAAAAACGTTTCACTCTTCCACATGATCATTTTTATCTCAAAAACATATTCACCAGCGTCATCTAATATCCCCAACCTAATATATGAACAAACTCTTTCTACAAATTATGAATGACGCAAAACTTGAGTCCTACTTCAACAGTCCAAAATAATTTAATCTCGGGAGTGTTAAGTTCGCTCCATACATATCACCAGTGGTTTACTAGCATAAATAATGAACTAAGTGAAGGTTAGCGATCTCTCACAAAAGATACAAGCTACGGGATTTCCCCATCCTCACCAAGCTCGCCATCTTCAAGTTCCTCATATCCACCATTTCTACGGGAACCATCCCGGTGATCTCTCTTGTGTCTTTTATGCCGGTTTTCACTGTCTGATTCAGGTGAGTATGCATGCTGAGACGAAACATCAGGAAAAGTAAAAAAAATTTGCAGTCATTGTATATAGCGTTCCAAATATAATATCAAAAAGTATATTCACATACCTTTCTTGATTTTTTCCGGTCACTGCCATGTCTACGTGATTTTTTAGACTCTTCTTTCTCGTCCTTATCAGAACTTATGTCATGCCTGCGTGATCGTTTAGGCTCTTCTCTCTCGTCCTTATCAGAACTTATGTCATGCCTGCGTGATCGTTTAGGCTCCTCTTTCTCATCCTTATCAGAACTTATTTCATGTCTGCGTGATCGTTTAGGCTCTTCTCTCTCATCCTTATCAGAACTTATTTCATGTCTGCGTGATCGTTTAGACTCTTCTTTCTCATCCTTATCAGAACTTATGTCATATCTACGCGATCGTTTAGACTCTTCTTTCTCATCCTTATCAGAATTTATGTCGTCTGTGGCACTTTGATGCCTCTTCCGGTGTTTCCGATCTCTCTCTTTTTCTCTTTTTTTATCCTCTTTATTTACATGACTGTCAGTCACGTCTACATTTTCATTTTCTGTTTCATCCTTCTTAGATCGTTCCTTTCCTTTTTCTCTTTCACGTTCCCTCTCTTTCTCCTTTCTATCTTTCTCCTTTCGCCTCTCTTTCTCCTCTCTCTCTTTCTCTTTTTTGGCCTGCAAAAGAATTAAAGTAAGTGCTTCAAATCACTGAACAACTAGATATTTTTTAATATCATTTATACCTAGGAAAGCTTCAAATAAAAAGCCTCAAGATCCAGCCAGAAGCTCAGATTCCCAGACACTCTAGAGTAAAAGGAAAACAGGATGCTTAACCTTTTTATTTATCTATAAAAGCATATTTGATATAAAACAAACACAAATGCTCAACATTTTTACAAGAAGAAACAGAACTTAGAGCAATAAATGAGAGTAATGAAAGAAACAGAAACCCACCAAAGATGTGCAAGCGCATCATAATAATTTTTTTTGTTACAACTCATAAGTCATTCTCTCAAATTAGACACCAACCAGAGACAAAGAGGCATTAATCAACATTTTCGCATATTATAAAGCTTATATTCAGGAGCAAAAGATAATATTAGTCAATCTAGTCAATTCGGAGGTTTCATCAACATGATAAACACCGAAGGTATAAAATGACAATGTTATAAGTGACCTCCACTTTATGACACGTGGTCCCAGCCAATTGAGCTACCTCTTAGGTGGCACACATTCTGATAAAATTAATTACTTATCCAAAAATACATGGACACTTGAAAGCTATAATGATAAACAAGAGATTCAATTTCACATCTACATCAGCTTCAAAACTTCTATCAAGGCTACCTACTCAAGAACAACAACTTCTGTCAGAAGTGCTTGAAAAGAGAACTAAGCACCGAGTTACATATAGCAGAGATGCTCCATACCAGGCAATATTTAGTAATATCACACGTGTACAGAAGTAGCATTAGACAATGGTATCTTAGAGAACTAATTCTGAGTCAACTACTTAAATATTTGGAAAAAAGAAAAGAAAAAAAAAAGGGCAAAAAAAAAAAAAAACAGATCGTATTAGACATTCCAATAATCTTCTTTCAAAAGCAAACATTCATTCCAAATATTAAAAAATAAATAAATAAATAAAAATTTAAAAAAAAAACGTATATTTGTGTGCATGAACTCAGTCTTAAGAGCCATATCCAGTAAACAAATAAGATGACACCAACGACCGAGGCATGCTGACAGGACTTGCATACCTTCTCCTCCTCACGCTTGCGCTCTTTCTCTTTAGCCTTTTCCTGTAATTGTGCAATGTATGCCTCAAAAATCTCCCTCCTATAACTCTCCTCCCCAATTGATCTGAACAAGGAGCAAGATCAAAGGAAGTCCAAAAATACAGGAAGATCTAATACAGCTAGCATAAGGATAAAATATATTTTTACTAACTGCAAAACATGTTCTTGAGAGAGAGAGAGAGAGAGGGGGGGGGTGTTTGCAGTACCTATAATCTTGGCTCTCTTCAAAAAGTGGTTTACAATCCTCCCAATTAGAAGATACAGTAATTTCCTATAAAGCGGCACATCAATAAGTTAGACAGAAGCAATCTACTTAGTCTAGCAATGCATAATTGAAATATATGTGTCCCATTTAACAACAATAGTCTCATTATACCTTGAATGTGTACAATAGTTTAGTGAAGTCATCGGCAAGACGTTGACGCTTTCTAGCTTCCTTCTCCTCCTTCTCCTTGGTTCTCTCTAATAACTCCTCAAACACAAACTTCAAAGAAGTACGGTATGATTAAAATATTTAAATTAACACATTGCACAGACAAACTTTATACACATTATACAACATGCATACTTAATAACCACAGTGAGGATTCAACTTCAAAAGATAGCAATAGCAAGGTTTTTTTGCCTGTTCAACAGAACAATCAAAAAGCCTCTCCACCTCAGTCACTCCCACTCCCACAAGGGATGGACTTAATGTTGCTTATCAAAAATACAGCAGCAATAAAGGCCACATGTAAAGCATTAATGACAAAAGTGTAGCAAAACAGAAGATTCTAAGTAATGAAATATGACAACCACTGCTATCAAGAAGTACAGTTCAAACTTAGTTCTTACTCATACCCAAGTAAAGTATCCATCAGTTCCTTTAAACCATGAAGAGGACAGATTTTGGGAGAGAACAAATCAGTTTACTTTGTTCAAGACCCGTGAACTAAAACATCTCATCAGAGTGCTATTCACCAAAACAGGAAAACACTCCAAAGAAATACAATGTGCTATCCAATTACGCCATTTCTCTAGAAAACACCCCAAAGAAAGGAGTTTTCAAAGTCAAGTCCTTTTACTCCTTAACTAACTCTGGTAGCAGTCGCTTTCCCTGAAAAAGTGTCTGGCGTACTCAAGCTCCTCCTAGGGCTGCTTTCTTTGTGTGGCCCACGGCGCTTGGTAAGATACTCACCCAGGACAACCTTAGAAAACGGCATGTTATCGTGATCAACCGATGCTGCATGTGTAAGAAGAGCGAGGAAACTGTGGATCATCTTCTTCTCCACTGCGACATGGCTTTAGTTTTGTGGAATACACTCTTCAGCCGTTTCGAGATGTCTTGGGTTATGTCTATACGGGTTATTGACTTGCTTGCATGTTGGTGGTCATCTGGTAGATCAAGGAGTGCTGTTGTTTGGAAAATGGTGCATATTTGTATCTTTTGGAGCTTATGGTGGGAAAGAAACAATAGGAGTTTTGAAGACTTGGAAAGATCCTTGGAAGAGATCCTTTCTTTGCTCTATCACTCTTTGTATGTTGGACTTCGGCGTATGTCCATCCTTTGAATATTTCTTTTTCTGACTTTCTCACTCGCTTTTCTACTTCTAGATAGGTGTTTTCCCTGTATACTTCTAGTATCTACGGGGTGCTTTATGCTTTTTCTATAAAATTGATCTCTTACCTATCAAAAAAATAATTAAAAAATTACGCCATTTCTCTCCAAAACTGCACCTCCTCAACAAATACAACAAAAAATCCCGATTGACATGATCATAAGCCTTTTCAATATCCACTTTGCAGAGCACACCTAGATCCCTTAATAAGATCCTTCTTTCAAGGCAATCATTACCTATGAGAACAAAGTCTAAAATCTGTCTACCCCTAACGAAAGTGTTATGAAGCTTGGAGATAATCTTTTCCAAAACCATTTTCAACCTGTTAGCAAGAACTTTGGCTACAATTTTGTAGACGCCACCCACTAAACTAATAGGATAAGTTTTTAATATCAACAGCTCCTGATTTCTTCAGAATGAGAGTAATGACCGTAGCATCAAGACTTCTTTCAAACTTGCCTCTTGCATGAAAATCATGGAAGACGTTCTTAATATCTTCTTTAAGAAGATCCCAGCAAGATTGGAAGAATGTTTTAGTAAAACCGTCAAGAGTTAGGGCCTTGTCGCTATTTCAAGCTTGCACAACCTCAAGAACCTCTCGTTCCTCAAAGGCTTTCTCCAACTTGATGGCCTCATCCTCGCCAATGGAGTCCAAAGAAAGGTCATCCAGCTTACTCTACCAACTATACTGTTCAATAAACAAGCTATCATAGAACTGCAAAATGTGTTATTTGATCACAGCATGATCTGAAGAGACTACCATTAATCAAAAAGGATTTAATGAAGTTATTTCTTCTATTTGAATTGGCTACTCGATGGAAGAACGCACGTGTCACCCTCTTTTAACCACAGCCCTCAATTTATGCCTCCAGCTCACCTCCTCAAACAGAGTTGTTCACTCCAAATCAATAATAGCTTTATCCTTCCCCATTTCCTCCTTATCGCATAACACTCTTCTTCTTCCAAACCCTCAAAAACTTGCAAGTCATCCAATAGAAGCCTTTTCTCCCTCTCTACATTGCCAAACACCTCATTCCAAGCTCTTAAATCACCTTTCATTGCCTTAAGTTTGCGAGACAAAATGAAACTCGAAGACCCTTGAAGGTAGAAAGCATTAAGAAGACCACCATTGTTTCACCTTATCCACAAAACCCTCTGATTTTTTTTTTTGATACGTTTAGTATTATTGAAAGCGTAAGGCGCCCCTATGTACACTGGAAGTATACAATAGGAAGCACCTAACTAGAACAGGAAAAAGAAGCAAGAAAATCAGCAAAGCTGATGGATAAAGGGTACAAAAAAGCCATCGACCAGAGATACAGAGTATGGAGAAACAACTCTAACACCTCCTCAAGGGAGCTTTCTAGGTTCTTAAAACACCTAAGGTTTCTTTCTCTCCAAATACACCAAAATAAGCATATAGGCACCATCTTCCACATTTTAGCGCTCTTTGATCTCCCAAACTTCCACCAACAAGCAACTAGGTCTAGCACACTCTTAGGCATGACCCAAGAAATACCAAAGCGAGAGAAGATGTTGTTCCACAGAGCGGAGGCCACATCACAATGCAGAAGAATATGGTCCACTGATTCCCCATCTCGCTTGCATAGGCAACATCTATCTACAATGATTATGTGCCTCTTCCTGAGATTGTCCAAAGTAAGGATTTTACCTAGAGCTGCAGACCATGTGAAGAAAGCTGCCCTCGGGGGTGCCTGAAACCCTCTGATTTTAACCACATGTTCTCAAATTTGAAGTACCTTCTACCTCCGTGAAAGCCTCTACAATCAAGAAGATTAAGTGAATGATCTCAGCACAATCTAGGCAAGCTCTTCTTGGAAAATTCAGGGAACTGGGCTTCCCAATTAGGAGAAACAAGAAATATATCAATTCTCGACCAAGTGGGTGGATCCTAATTCATTGTATTTTTAACAAAAAAACATCAACATTAATGCAAGTGGACAACTCGGCAACAAAAAGCCCCCTCCATAGGGTTACTAACATTGTAAAAATAATTTTTGTACTTCTTTTCATGTTGTTGGGAGAGGGGGAAAAGGGAGTGGGAGGGGGGGGGGGATTTCAAGATTCAAAGTAGGCAACAAGTAGCCATAAGTATGCTACGTTGCATGGTCTCCTGCATTAATAATTCTTTAATAAAATCACTTATCAAAAGGATATAATTGCATGTCTTTGTCAGGGATCAACACATATGTCACCATAATCGGTCCATGTCTCATGAAACAAAGAAGTTAAAAGCTTGTTTAAGGAGTTATATTTATGCCTCACATGAAGAGCACCATATGATTTAAGCACCATGGTTGTAACATGAGACAATATCTTTGAGCTTGCATAAATGCCTCAAAAGCCTTTTAATCAAAAGATTTGCCTGTTTTCAAATAACTTCAAACTTAAACTACGCCAGAAAGTTGGAGACACAAGGTCAGCCACATCCCTTAAACTTTGATTAGAGACCATTGCTTATCAGAAAACGGTCAAAAGACTATTCTTTTGACAAAAGTGATACTCGACCTAAACTTATTTAGGGTTTCGCAGGTTATACCTTGCCAGGCACATAGTGGAGGCGGAAATCAATACATGTCGGTGCGGCTATTCATTCATTTCTTTTTTCATTCAATATATATTTATGTTCGAGCTATCGTCGAATCTCGCAACATCCTAGAGCTGCTTCAATGTTGAAAGATACAAAGGCGGGGCCATCTAGAAAGTTATTCCTGCTTTCTTAATATGAAGCATTTGAAGAGAAAGGAATCGGTGTATTTTTTAGTACTACGAGTACAACGTGCTTTCTTTAAGATTGTCTTTTATGAGATTCTTTTGAATTGGGTTGTACATTTTTCAAATTGTAGACGCTATAGGGTGTTTGGCTATCTTGTATACTTTTCATGTACGATGGCTTTTGCCTTTTCTTTCAACAAAATTATTATTCATCCAAAAAAAAAAAAGTGCTACTCCTCCATTTAGATACAGGCATGCCAAGCTTCTGGCTAGATGAGTAAAAAGAAATATTAAAAGCTTTCTCACAAAAGTAATGTCCATTGGGGAAAAAATTCCAACTCAAGAAGGATATCATTTTCAGGGAACTTGAATCCTACTCAAAACATGAATTTGTTTCATTTGACATCAACCCATTAAATGACAAGAAGCTCAAGTTGAATTGAACCATAGATCTAAATTGACCATATGACTACATATTCCGATTTTTCTGACACAATAAACATCACAAAGAACAGGTCAAAAAAACTTTATTTTTCCTTTTTCTCTTTTAAGGTACCTTTAAGTTGATATCTGATATTGGTGGGGAACCAAGATCGTCAAGAATAGCTGCCTTAAAGTCTTCAAACATCCAGGTCGACACCAAGGTAAACTGCGAAAAACAAAGTTGAAATTAAATGCCCAGGGAAGAGACAACAACAACTTCAAAATATCCTACCTTCCCCAATTTCACTGCATCCTTTATACGAGTTTTGTCATCATGATACTGTCAACATGCAAATGAACAATGTTAGAAATATTTAACAATAAGCATTGCAGCTTCCCATTACCCTCAGGCAAATCATCAAATTCAAAACCAAATTCTACAGAAGTTACTGAACAACAAATCCAAGGGATCAAGTATATTCCCTTTTTAATTCTTTTAAGAATGCATTTTAAGTATATATTTGAATTCACCAATTAAATTAGGCCGGTATTTCACAATGAAGTTTCAAGGAGTAGCCTGAAACATAGATCAACATAAATAATAAACTAAAGATAATCGACAGTAGAACAAGAAGCATGGATGATCTTATTTCCTGAAGATGTGATCAAAAGGATGAGATTTTGGCAATAGGTTGAGTTTTGTGCCATTTGTTTTTTTATTTGTTGTTATCGTCTTTGTTATTGTTGGGAAGCGGGCCACATGGTAAAATCCACACAACTACTAAAATTGCAAGCCCGCTTCGGCCTATTAGGCGATCAAGGCCCACCTCCATGATCAACTCTTTTAGAGTCAATCGTCGACCGGGGATCGGCCGCAATCGCCGATTACGATAGTAACAAGAGGATGAAACAGTTGCTCGCACCACGAGGATCAGCCAGCTTATTTAGACCTGCATTTAATGAGGATCTTCAGGCTGTATCTCATGACCAGAAGTTACCAGACAAGCAACAGTATCCAGGTAAAATCAACATCCCATCAATGTTCGGGAGTCAGGCCCAAGGTCCGGTCAATAATCGGGACCTGAGAATAATTCCCTACCTGTTGGGCCAAATAACCCACGATCGTTGTCTCCTAAGAGAATCAGCGATCACCAGCCACAACGAAATGGGAGGTTAATCCCCAAGTCCATCTCCCTCGATCGTCTTCATTAGCCCTTACCAGTCAAATACCTGCAAGTGGGGCCCGGTACACTCGCATCACTCCCCCTTGAGCCACTAAATGGTAGGGGAAGTACGTGTCGTGTTCAGCAGACCTGAGCCCATCCAAAGCCTAATGCACAGAATACAGAAATCATCCCCTCTGTGTCACCTGGCATCTAGTCACGTCTAAAGCTACATCATTTTCCCAGCTTCAAGACTCACGTGACGAGGGAATCAACTCCCCTTTGTAAATTGACCACTATATAAAGGGCAGGCACCCAGTTAAAACACGGGGAGAAATTCCCAACTTCTATACTTAGAAAAATAATCAAGCATGCTAACTTAAGCGTCAGAGTGTCTTAGGCTCCAGCTGGAGACCCTCTGACAATCTCTCTATGTCGCAAGAAAAGGCAAAACTGAGTTCACGGAAGGTAACATCTCAACCCCGTCATCAGACAACTGTGGTGCTTTAAACTCTCATGGAAAAAGTGTCCCAAAAAATGCAACAATTGTTATCATTATTACTACTAGTATTGCTGCTGCTACTACCACCACCACCACCAATGGAATACATGCAAAGAAAATCAACAATTAGATAAAGATGTCGATAAGCTTAACTTACATAGATTTAATTGTTCAATGTAAACTTTAGATCTAGATAATAAGCAATAACACCAAAGAAATCATCTAGTTCAGGCAGAACAAAACAACATGATAGAAACAACAGCATGTGCAACTTTGATCAGACGCTAATGTATTCATCAAGTCAGGGCCGAAAAGTCTTGTGCCATAAGTAAAATATGTTAATTAAAAAGCGAAAAAAAAAAAAAAAGAACAAAGAAGAATATATTACACATCAGGCATGATAACTTTCTTTTTTGTTTAATATGAGCTTATCCCGTTTGCATAATACCAGTGTACTTCAGGTGGTCTACTTCAGTTGTAACCCTTTTGACACTTTCTAATAAAATTTTATTATTCATTTGAAAAAAATTGACCAGACAACATAAAATAGGATTACGCATGTCTAGAGGAAGTTTAGCAAGTTATCATGCTAAAAGTTACATTTTAACTCAAGATAGCTGTCCAATTTTCAAATTCAAACCAGAACATTTACAATTCAAGGAGAGTGTAACCTCCTGTTTTCCAATCCAAAATTTCAAATAAATTTCACATTTACAATTCAAGGAGAGTATAAACTCTTGTCCTATATCTCAAAGTTACATGAGGTTTCTCAACAAAATCTCATCTCTGAAATAGAAAGGAAAAAAAAATGAATGAGAGAAGAGATGAGAAAAAGTTAAAGATGTTATTCCCGTCTTCAAATCATCAAGGTTTTAGCAAATATCAATGAAATAAAAATAAAATAAAAAATAAATCCATAAATATTTAATTGATACATTGGCAAATGCCATAATTGGAGATATTTCTATCTGGCAACTTTTATCATGCAATAACTTCAAATATTTATGGTTCTATATTCTTCTTTTCCAACAAACAGAAGGGGTGAATCAGACATTGAAATATAAAAGTGAGAATTTACCTGTTTCTCTAATTCTTCAGCAATGTCCTCAAATAAATCCTTTGGTGAGGAACCAGAGATGTTTGATGCAACAGCTTGATATTGAGGTGAATCCTTAACCTAAATGCAAAGAAGAAAAAAACCTAAACAAAAGAACCAATTTGTAATCCAGAAGCAGTTCCTATTCACCCAATCTTCCGTTGTTGCACAAAAATTGGACAAGGTAACGCACCTTTAGGCAATAATCACGCCAGTGAGTTTTAGCTGTGAGAATGCCAGCAGCAACGTTTCCTTCCAAAAGCTTGCGAAACTCATCACGGTTCTTCCGCTCAGCCCGCCTCAATTGCTCCTTATATGTGAAACACAAATGAAAATGAGAACACGTATTTTTTTTTTATTTTTTTTTTTGATAAGTAAGAGAAAAAATGAGAACACGTATTAGAAGAAAATGAGTGCTCACAAAGAAAGATTCTACCTTCTGTATCTTTTTTTGCTCCTCTTCTTCCTTCTCCAGGTCCCGTATATAGTCCTGCCACAACCTATGTCAACATATAGTTCCAGAAAATAGGATCAAGCACAAATAAAGCGAATACCTGGAAAATGAGCAAACGTTCCAATTTTTCAAGACGTGAACATCTTTCATCATCTTCTAAGCGATCTTGAACTTTTCTCCAGTGGGTATTCGCCTACAATAAGAGACAAGATAGAGTCTAGAGAATATAAAATCAAAAAGTAATTGATTTCTAAATATTTGAAGTCACAGGATTCCACCTTAATAAAGTCGCAGGATTCCAAATATTTCTTGTATTCTGATATACTCCACCTATGCTCCTCAGCAGCCTTTTCCTTTTCCTGCAATCACACATCAACCCATAAACAGAAGGTAGGGTCCAACTATCCACATGATAAGGGAATAACACAGAAATGCAGACAAATATGGTCTTAAAAAATGCTAAAAAAGATGGTTTGTTCATGATTAGGAAGTAAGGGGGAAAAAAAGAAGAAAAGAAAGTTAAGAAACAAAGAAAATATGTTCACTAACAATGTCAGAAAGACAGAAACCGTTTGATGCAAAAGAATAACACTAGCAACTAAGGTAGCCATCTATTACTGTAAATCCCTGCCTGCCAGCTCTTTGTCTAATTGTGACTCAGCAATAAAGAAAGGAAACCGCTACAAATCACAAGGTAGTTAACCATGCCTTCATCATAACAGCGTAGATAACAAGTTTAGCTAAAGCATCTTTCTCAATCAATACCACCTAGCAATTATGTATATTTTTACGACCTTTTGTAATTGTGTATATTTTTTATCTACATAAGTGCATTATGCAAAATCCTTTGACGTCCTATTTCATATCTTACTGAACCAGAATTAATGATTCTAACTTATACATTAAATATCTTTAAAAAAAGTACCTTTATCAAAGTTGTCAAAGGAACATTAACACTAATTTAACTGCTTTCAAACTCAAATTTTAATTCATTATCAGTCCCCAAGCACAATAAGACTGAACCAGTTAACAACATCACAACCAGAAAGTATGTACGTCAACAAACAAGTTCATTCATGCATTTATGTGGTATATCCATTACCTGTGCTTTGGAAAACATCATAAGATATGTTACTGATGTGGATACGATAGTTTGTTTCTCATTCAATTTTTCATAGTTTATGCACCCTCCAAAATAAAACAAGAGTTCCTGGATGTCCAAGCAGAGTTCTTGTCTGGTATAGCATGGAAAATTTTAAGATATGACTGGTAAGATGGGAAACACAAAATTGGATAGACACTGGAACATAGCTATAATAAGCTATAAAAGTCCTCCCAGAGTTGGCAAATAATGTTTTAATAGGAAAAAGACTCTAGATGGCAAATCCCCATATGTTTATTTTTGGGAAAGTCAGTCTTTTAACCACTATGTTGTAACAAAGAGGAGAAAAAACAAGGATAGACAAGAATCCCGATCTCACTGTCACTGATATTAAAAATCAGATCTTAAGGTCCACAAAAAAACAAAAACAAACAATATAAGATGGAAGGAACACCTTCATTGACTTGGAAAAACCAGAGTCCCGGAAGTGTATTTGATTGCTAATACAAAAGAAGAAATATGATTGGCCTTTAAAAAAAAAAAAAAAAGTTTGAATACATGAAAATACAAGTTTTAATGGAGCAGAGGAACATGGAGCTAAAGCCAGAGAGAGAGAGAGAGCGCACAAGAGATTAAGAACAATGACAAGGGAAAAAAGACTACTTTTGCCCATTCATGAAACTTCAACATAATTCACACAAGATTGTTCCCCTTTCCCTTTAACAACATGGACACTACTGATGAATAAAGATCCAGTTTAAATATGGGAGCCCCATTCACACTTACTACGTGAGCAAATGAAGTAGCAGTTTCTTACCTTCCTTTCAAGTTCCACCATGTAACTTTCAAAAAGATCCTCCCGGTCTCTAGTTCTTTCAACAGCCTTGAATCGTTCATCATTTTCAAACATACTAACAGCTTTGCTGACCAGGACAAAAAAGTTTGTCAGAAAATCATAAATATTTTGCTTGCTACCTAGGATCAAAAGCTACAGCACATAAGGGAGAGGCCTGAACCTCCATCTGGTGGATGACGTGAGTTCCTTGGACTCCTGAAAAAACATCGTATTGGAAAAAAATATTAGGGCAGGAAAAGAGTATCATATCAATCAGCTATATGCAAAGAAATGGCAAAAAGAGCCATTATGAAATTCACACAACATACTTCCAACATCTTTGTGAATTCTTCCCGAGCTTTTATCTGCTTCATGCGCCTCTCCTCAGCTTCGAGTTTCTTCCTTTGACCTAAGTACTGAAATAACGGATATAACCAATTTTATGTCATAAAAAAGACGAAAAATTATGCAATCTATGCATAGAAAATTATGAAGTAAAGATTGAATCATTGAGGCCCAATTGAATTCAAAAAGCAAGTCAATTTATGCAAACCAAAAAAAAAAAAAAAATCCCAGCTAAGCCATTCATATAAGTTGCTCACAAGGCTTACCTCATTAAATGCTTGCTTCCGCTCACCAAGTGTTTTCAGAGCCCCATATCTTTTGTCATTAATTATCTCCCTCATTGCCTATGTTAAAAGTCAACATCATTGAGATGCATTTACAAACAGATGAGAAATGGTGAAAATAGGAAAGGTACAGCTAAGCTACCTGTTCCCAAGTCCAATCAGACTGCACATTAACAGATTCCAGCAGAGTTTTGAATGCATTTTTTGCCTCCTAAATACAAAAGCACATAAAAATAAGTCATTGGAGACAAAAGATGACGGCGCTGAGCTTGCTTCACACTTCTCAACAATAAATTTAATAAGACGTAAAAATATAGGTTAATACCAGCTTACTGGCATACACCAAGGGTTCATCCTCAAGTGGTTTCTCCTCTAAAGGAGTCACATTAATTTTTCCAGCAACTGCCATTCCTTTTTTGGCTTCCTGCCAGGGACACCACAGAAACATGTCATGAAAGCAAATCGAGTATTTGTTCTTGTGCCTACTTTTGACAAGGTTACCATGTGTTCTCCAAATGGGTGGCCAATAGTGATCTGGCTTTGAACGGCAACTTGAGCTAGACATTGTTATGAACTTATTTTAGATGAGAAGCACTGTAGGGAAAAGGAAATCCCGTGCTTTTCTCCAAAATATGCAACCAGCATGCAGGGCAATCTTGATCATGATTGAAAATACTAGCCCAATTTAAGACTTCCAGAAAATTCTGCTGAAAAACTAGCCATACCTCAATATCCTGCACAGAAGCTCCATCTATAGAACCTTGAAATTCTTGAGATGCTAGGTTTTCGAAATGACTCCTGTAATAATTGAGGATACAAAAGGCAGAGCACTCAAACCAAACCCCTTTCCACATCAATAAAAACAATCAAGACAACTTCAAAATTTAAGCAACATAATAAGTATATACATTGGAGCTGGGTTGGCTTTCATTGAAATATCAGGAACTCCAGCACTTCCTGAAACAGCCCTAGGTGGAGTAGCAGCAGCTAGTGCATGATGATGAATACCAACAGCACTTGTTGATACAGTAGATTGTGCACCAGAAATGGTTGGTGATCCAGAAACCATAACAGGTGAAGGATTAGAAACTGCAACAACGGGTGTCACCGGAACTGGGCTCAAAGCGACCCCAGGTAATGTCGAAGTAGTGGAGGTGCCAGCTGAGACAGTAGCCACAGCTGTTTCAACTGAGGAGACAGTAACAACATCTGGAGCATGCGAACTCCCACTTGTTTCTGGTTGTGTACCCTGGCTAACTGCTTTTTGAGCCTGTTCACGAGCCAACTGAAAGCAAAGCATCTTAAAGTTAGAACCAAATTAGAACCTCCACACACACACCCCCACCCCCACCCCAAATTGGAACCTCCAAACCTTCAAATCCTCTGGTATTGTCCATTTAGAGTCCTTTGTAACCTTGTTGTAGTAATACCTGCAAAAGTCATTCCAATTATATCTCAAAAAATTATACATCAAACATTAAAAAAGAAAACGATGCATTAAAAAGGTACTCAACAACACTAATACTCTAAAACGATATAGGTAAATGAAATTAGCCGGAAAAGGAAAGATATAACGCACTTTCTTCCCTCTGCAGAAGTGTATTCCTTCCAAACAGTTGATGCATCAGCCTTCTGTTACAACAACAATAATAATCGATTGAGCAGATGAAACTAATAAGAGTAGATTATTCAAGAAAGAATACACTTTTACAACCCAATAAAAAGGGGGGAGGACAAGTTAACCTGAAGATAAATTAAACACGTGTTCACATGCTAAGGCAAGAAAATTAGGCACATGTTTAACTCAAAAAATAAAATTATGACGGGGAACCCGTCCAAGGCAGGGCCACTTCGTGTACCTACTCTTAAAGGGACACATGTTTAACAAATAAAAGCAATTAAGAACCATAGAAGACTTACCTGTGCGCTTGGGTATTGTTTACAATTGATACATTTTTATACAAATTATATAAAACAAAGAATTAAACGGCAAAAGGACATCAAGCTAAAATTCTTGTTTTTTAATAAATGACATGCATGCCCCTATGGCAGCAAAATGCAAATAAATATACGAAACAAAAACCAAGCAAAATAAAAATATCCACATTAAAATGAAGAAGCGACTAAAAATGTATATGTAATGGTTAATTCAAATAAGTGCAAACACAGCCCTAATTTCAGCAATGGTCACCACATATTTTGTCCATCCAATAATAACTCAAAAAAGCATCCCCAACACCAACCATGACTGGCATCAAAAATAAAGTTCTGTGTCACATTACATCTAAGTGATTAATCCAGAAGGCATAAGGCATTCAGAAATGGTTGCACTAGATTAACGTAAACAATCCTGAAGGCAACCCCATCAACCCAAAATATTCTCAGATGGCCTACTATGACCAAAAAGAAAAGAATAAAAACCCTTAAGGAGCCCACCCATGCATGAAACACTAATAGCAACAAGCACACAACGGCAAATGTAGTCAGATGAGTGCTTTAAACATTAACAATAACACAACCTGCACAAGGGATTGAAGCAAGAATGGAACTCAGAAATTAATGTGAACCCTTATGCCCTCAAATTTGAACACATCTACAAGTTTCTGGCCATACACCGATGTTCCGTTACAAGAGAAGAGCCATGATGAAACCAAAATAAAAAGGCAAATTAGTCAGCAAGTTTTTACTATTCTGCCAACATTTAGTGATCTCTACCAACCCATAATACAAGATGAAACCATCTCATAAATTTTCCAAAAAAATCACTTGCCCATGATAAAGTTGTTATCGTACCAAGGCCCCCCACCAAGTTTGTCTAACTGACATACGGAGAACTCCTTATTCCATTAAATAAGCAGAGAATGATGTAGTCTCTCTACGTGATAATAGCTCTAATATATGACCAATTGAGAAAGAAAATTTCCAAATTCTAAGCAACATCTTCAAGCTATATGAGAAATGACTGTCTATTCCAAGCATGCAACCACTCCCATAATATTGGAAGCACATTCTCCTGGAAGACCTAATATAAATCCCATCACAGTTTAGCTGATCACTAACAAATTTGATGAAACCATCATCTTAAAAAGGCCCCTAATTCCTAGCGGTAGGTTATAAACTACATCCCAGACTTTACATATAGATAGTACACGTCAATTCTGAAACACATTCTATGCCTGCCTTGACACAGGGCAAGTAGGCATGCTGTGCAGCATGTAGAATCACAAAAAGCCAGTGTGACAAATATACTCTGCACTATCATAATATGGTGAAGTGTACACCTCTTAACTTCTCAAATATAACAAGGAAGCTTATATCACTACATCATGTACATAAGTAAAAAGATTGCTAACAGTCACTGGTTGACAAGACCATGTCACAAGAGGGCAGTATCAAGGCAGAAAAAATAATAATGCGGCACGATTGGGAAGTGGATGTCTTTGCCTCCTTCTTTCAGGTGCTACAATCAGCCACGGTGAGTCAAGATCGTGCAGATAGGCTTTGTTGGGTCCCTTCCAAAAAAGGTGTGTTCAAGGTCAAGTCCTACTTCTGTTCCTTGATTGGCTCTATTAGTAGACGCTTCCCTTAGAAGAGTGTGTGGCGGACTCAAGCTCCTCCGAGGGCGACGTTTTTTGCGTGGACGGCAGCCCTAGGCAAGATTCTAACAGCGGATAATCTCAGGAAACGGAAGATCATCATTGTGAATAGATGCTACTTGTGCAAGAGAGATGGAGAATCTGTGGACCACCTTCTTCTTCACTGTGATGTGGCTTCCACTTTGTGGAATCTTGTTTTTTCTCAGTTTGGTATGTCTTGAGTTATGCCTAGTAGAATTATCGAACTTTTTGCCTGTTGGTGGAAGGCTGGAAGGCCAAGGAGTGCTGCGGTTTGGAAGATGGTACCCATTTGTATTTTTTGGTGTGTTTGGAAGGAGAGAAACCTTAGATGTTTCGAAGACATAGAGAACTCCTTGGAGGATATTGTTGCCTCGTTCTTTCGTATGTTGTATCTTTGGACGGTAGCTTTTTTGTCACCCTTGTCGCTTAGTTTTTCTGATTTTCTTGTTCGTTTTTCTTTGCCTACTTAGGCGTTTCCTTGTGTATACTGCCAGTGTACTTAGGAGCGCCTTACGCTTTCAATAAAACTTTATTTACTTATCAAAAAAAAAAAAACATATTCAAAATTGAACAATTTTGTGAACTATCAATTGCAAATGTATTGTGTGCTATAAAGACGGGGGGTCCAATAAATGGTTGAATGAATAAGCTCCAAGAAGTCGTGCCATAAATCCAACCAAGAGCATTTATGGTGATTTCCAGGACTTGCAAGAAGAAGAAAAAAGTTGAAAATAATAATTATAACATGATCTGGAACAAAATATGCTACAAAAGTTGGAAAGGTGTTTGGCTTTTTGAAAAAGATATTTACCCTACATCTATAAATAGGATTATCTTCAGGGTAGGGAGTTTTGTGCCTTCTAAAATGCAGAATCTAAGATAAGTGAAACTAGAAAACTTCCATTAGTAGACGCATCTTCTAGACAATTCAATGCGTATTTTAGGTCAAATAGCAGCTCATGTAAGCTACAAGTTAGCAAGTATGACTGCAAAATTCTACCCAGAAAATCCTGTGTCCTATATTGCAAGAGAAATTAAGGGATAGCACCCTTTTTTTGGATGAGTATAAGAGATAGCTTCAACCTAAAAGTATGTTGCATATTAGGAAGAAAATATGTGTATCAGTCCCTTTTTTTTTTGTAAAATACACCTACATTTTATATGGTATGTGATATGTACCAGTTATGCATCGACCTCTTAAACCATGCAAAATTTTCAGAGCACACCAACTACACAAACCAACTTTTCTAAGGCACGGGAGAAACATAGAAGTTTAGTGATTCCCACACTTGACACCAAATCAGACCATGTTTAGAATCTAATTTAGATAGAACGAATGGGAATCAGCCACTTCCATGTCTGTTTCATGGTTGGCACAATCAAAAAGACGAGTACATGATAAGAATGAAGAAAAAGATGAGCAGCTTTACCAGCACATGCCAAAGTTCTAAAACTTAAAAAATTTATAGGCCTTGTGGACACATATAATCCTCTTAATGTGCAGAAGACTGAAACATCAGATTCAATATTCTATTATGTCTTCTCAACTATAAAACCATCTTCTCCCTAAGAAAACTTAAACCTTTGCCTATTTGTAGCTAATCAAAGATGTTGCAATATTTGACAAGAAACCCATGTTTTTAGATGGGTTAAAACATCCGCTTCCCCTGTAATGTTATATAGGACCTTAATTGTATTTGCTAGTAACCATTAGGTTTTGAACATTTTCAGCTCTCTTTGCCCCTCTCAGAAAAACTAAATAAATATACAAGTATGCAAATGGATTCGTATGTGTCAAAAACAAATTACAATCAACTCCATCACAAAGAAACCTAGATAGCCTAAAGAGAGAAAAATCAGAAATAGCAGGATACCAAAAAAAAAATCCAAACAATTTAAAATTGGAGCAAGTGCCATTGACCTAGCATTTCATACCTCCAAAATCAGTAGCACCTAAGTGTACCTGTTAAAATACCCTTTAGAAACCAGACACCAAACAAGTCATAAACAACAAAAGAAAGCATGCAGAAATGTTACAAAGTAGGACAAAAAACATAAAAGATGGATAAACAATTGTTTCAAAATATCACAGAATCATGGGCAGCATATACTGTTATTTTTTGGAGCAAACAAGACATGCGAATGACATTTATCTAAAATAGAATTCCACCATAAGAGAGAAAATAACAATTTTTTTCTTTATGTAAAAAAATAAAAAAAGAAAACAACTCAAAATTTTAAAAACAAAAAAACAAACAAAAAAAACAAAACTACACCACAGCAGACTATAGTAGCAGACTACTGCCACAATAGATGTGAAGTTGATTTGTCATCCTACGACACCACTGACTAGAACGGACGAAGAAGGGGGAGGGGGAGGGGGAGGAAACAATTACTTTCTGACATTGGTTAAATACATCCAACCACCAATACTGGATTAAAATCGTCCCTACATGATAAACAAGATGTAAATAACAAATTGTTGCCTGCCTTGAGAAAGTGATACGCCGCCTTCATAGTGAGCATATAGAGCAGTCGTTAAATTTCTCCAAACTTGCCATGACATCTACAAACCAGTGGAAGCACATGCAAATAAAAGGAGAATTCGCATAAAACAAATATGATTAATCTGTCTACAATTGTCAGCATCCATAAAGAGAACGAAATTTATGGGTATACCAGAACATTTCAATGGCATGTTTAACAACTAACAGGAGATGAAAATCTAAATATAGCAATAGCTACCAATCAGAAACATTAATCACCTCGATTGGGGTCATCAATTCCGCCGGCTTCTCCCAACTAGACAGTTTTGTCCTCTTGTTATAATAATATCTGGTAAAATTTATGAATCAGTCAAGGTGAGCAACTAAGAAAAGAACACAGAATGCCGTCAACCATTTCAGTTATAAACTAAATACCAATCAAAATGATGCACTATTTGGATAAAGCATAAGCCAACATCTTAAATAACATTGCAGGAGATATGAATAAAAATTAAGACATGCAGCCCTAACAGGAAATTACCTTCTCCCATCAGTAGATGTATGCTCTTGCCAATCAGATGACTGTTGACTAGGAACATTTACTGCCTGCAACTCCAAAATTACAAATTCCAAAACCATAATTAGTCAGGTCTCACAAAACAGAAGCAAATAAATGAATGCACAACCCAAGAAGGCTTAAAAAATTTATTACATGTGAGCAATTATCAGAAGCCTAAACTTGTAAAGTTTCTTATGCTACTGCTGAATTTCCCATAAGGTTACTTCAAAATATCACTAACCTCCACTCTCAGGTCATCTACCATTCCAGGCTTGCAACTGAATTTCCCCTAAAAGTAATAATCTCACCTCTCAGGTTACCTGCCCTCTAATATATTACATTTTTGTTCAAATTACTTGACAGATTTTACAAAGCTTTTGTTCAGAAAAAAAGGAGTGAAGGGTGCTCAATTGACTTGTTTTTTCTTTTTTTATAAGTCAGTATTGCTGATGTCATAACACCAAGGGAGATCAATGACATTGAGATTAAAACGGTCACAATGTAGATGGTGAAATAATCAGCAATTCATTCAAGATGGCAAGTAAACCTAGTCTACTTGACTAAAATAGAGAGCCGTCAGATGAAATTGACAGTTTGATTTACCACAAGGACGCCAGCATGGGATTTCAAAACAACAAATAAAACGAAAAGAAAAAACTCTGTAACAAATAAGACTCTGATACATGAAATGTTGCCACCAAAACAATATGATATTAAAATGCCAGTTTGCAGCCAAGAATATATTTTCAAGCATCTTAAAAAGCACATCACATCATAAACGTGTTAAGTAGAAACATCAAAAAGAAAAGCATGAAGAAAAGACATGGACCTGGTAATTTTTGTATTGAAGTGATTAGAATGAATCAAAAATAACATTCATTAAAAATAAAAATAAAAATAAAAAAGAATAAAAAATAACAACAAAAAAATTACAGAATCTGTAGAAGGAATGACTGAAGGTTGTTGGCCAGTCTGCTGTACTGGTGGAACAGGCGGTGCTACACTTTGACTTCCAGAGGACATCCAAGGTTGCCCCGCAGCAGGTACAGCGTGTGCATGCATTTGAGACATTGGCTGGAATTGCGAGGGTATACTCATAATATTTTGTTGCTGGCCAAAAGAAGACGGTGCAAACTGAAAAATGCAGAACAATGTAATTAAGTGCAAAAGATAGGCCACAAAATCAAGCAAAGCACATAGGAAAATGTTGGTGAGATCTTTTACAGTATATGATGAAGAGATAGGTATCCCAGAGCCAGCTAAGCCAGGCATATGATTAGTTAAAGGGGGGCACTTTGTTGAGACTGCAGTGGAACAGATGCATGTGGCCTGTTTGTCTGAACATAAGACATTTGTAAAGCCTGTGGTGGTGGCGCAGTATGCCCAGGCTGATTTGGCCTTGAAGGTAACTGCTGAATTGGTTGAGAAAACTGCAGTTGCTGGCTTTGACTCACAGGCATCCCAACATTTGAAGGAAAACCCTGCCCTACAGGCCGAAACTGTGGGGATACCGATGGAACAAATGGCTGTCCTTGCTGTGTTGGAACAACTGGCCGAAACTGCAGTTGAAGAAATTTCCCATGACACGGCAAAATTCATATAAAAGAAGGATGATATAAGTCACTAAATATGGACACAACAAAATTACCTGCATAGATAAAGATGAACCAAAACTTTGAGGACCCAAGGATACAGCTGCAGGAGGCCGAAGTGGCTAATACACAGAAATAGACACCAGGCGGGAAAATAAAAAATAAAAAAACAAGTTATAAACATCACATTACACGGAATAAGATTTAAATGAAATGTGAGCATTGAGGTAAATTTTGATTAAAAAAAAAAATCCATAATCATTTAAAAACGATCAAGTAATTGAGCAAACCAAGACTAAAGAAGAGGTATAACAATGTTTAGAAACGATTCGGCTAACGACTATCTCAAGACAAAGTAAAAGCATCACATCCTTATTACATCTAAAAAGGTAGGAATTAAAATTTTCATGATCTGAGAGAGCCTAACAAAAATTTTTTTTGATAAGTAGAGAGAGCCTAACAAAATTGACTGAGATATCCAGATACTTGGTGAAAATGACCAAATTACAACCTTCTTCAATGAAACCTTTGCTAGAGCAACTTGTTTGAGATATAAACGAACTCACTACAGCTTAGTTAACTAGCATATTCATTAAGTTATAACCACACCTCATTAATATGACTATACTACATACATAATTTTGAGCAAATACAGTTCAGATTATGAGTTATAAAGCCAAAAGTTAGAAGTTTGCTACCTGTGAACCAGAGGACTGGGAATTATTGGCCATTTCAGCTCATAAGCAAGCCTCCTCAAAAAGCTGTAAAAAACCACTAAGTCATGAGAAATAACATCTTATCAAGAGATCAATAAGATACAGTTACATCCCCACAAAAGGAAAAGCAACGCGCATCCATCTGTTCCTAAGTAGTCAAGTTACTGGCCAAATGATTGACTCAGGAGCTGTGTAGCAGCAATGCAGACAAGTCTGCAACTATCACACATTGGTATCAAACTAACAACAGGAGAAAATAACTAAGCAGACTTACACAGCGCATGTCTGCATTATTTCTCATAATATTTCATGCCAGTCTTCATATCTACCAATAGGTTTCAATGTTCTCAACCACATGAATTATTTTGATGAATAATAATAATTTTATAGAAAGAAAAAAATAAATAAAAATAAATAAATAAAAGGACAAAGCCCTTGTATACGAAGAGTATACAGGAGAGCCGAGGCCCTAGATACTACTACAATATAAAAAAACAAATCAAATCAACCAGATTCCTTGAGGCAAAATAAGGAACGTGCACAATAACCTAATCCAAAAGAGATCTCATAAGGGAGGATTTAAGGAAAAGAACATATGAATTATGAAAAGAAGAAATTAATGCAAAGGACAAAAATGGAATAATAGCTTTTTATAGTTGTAATCCATCAATAGGAATATTTGTAATGCTCACATGAAAACCACCATTTTTTTTTTATAATAATGTATATTTCAAAAAGCGTAGAGAGGCGCAACCCACAGTACACATGATGTATACATGAGACCCCTAATTTAAAGAAAAAATAGAACACCTATCTAGAGATTCAGAATAAGAACACGACATAGACTGTAGTTTCTCTCTCCACATAAACAACGTTTGCATCACTAACTTCTTCAAGTTCATCAAACCAATCTCACAATCTTCAAAACAGCGTGCACTCCATTCCCTCCATACACAACACATCAAACACAATGGACCCATTCGCCAAATCATTATCAACGTTCGGTTGCCCTTTTGCCCCCTCCAACTCTCCAACATATCTTTCACCGATCGCGGCATTACCCACACCACCCCAAACAAATGCAGGATCGTACTCCACAACTCTGTAGCAACCATACAATGCAGAAACAAATGATCAATGGGCTCTCTAGAGGTCTTACACATATAGCACCACTCCATCACAATAATGTTTTTCTTTCATAAAATTGTCCAAAGTCTGGATTTTCCCTAAAGACATCGTCCACACAAAGAAAGCCACTCTCGGGGAAACCTTAACTTTTTTTCGTTTTTCCTTTTTTTGATAAGCCTTAACTTTCCAAATACTTTTCCGCGAAAATGAAGACTGTATAGGACTAAGTAAGACCTTATAGTAAGACTTTACCTCAAAGGATTTCTTTCGCCCTGGAATCCAACACATTTTATCCTCTCCCTCGCTTCTATAACTTTAAGAGAGTACAACATCTCAAAAAATCTACTAACATCTTCCACCTCCCAATCATGAACAGGTCGAGTAAACAAAATATTCTACAAATTGTGCCATTTTGTTACGTACCTAGGGTATATAACACGGGCATTATTGGAATTATATTTATACCTTCTTTAATAGAATAATTAGGTTAGGTTTTTAAATAAGGTAAGAGTCGTATTGTCTTTAGGAAAGAATAATAGATTATTATTATTATTAAGAAAATAAGGAGTCTTGCTCATAAAGCAATATCTCCAATAGGAAAGAAATAAATGAATTAATTATTGTCTCTTGGAAAGAATAATAAGGAGTCTTGCTCATAAAGCAATATCTCCAATAGGAAGGAAATAAGAGAATTAATGACCCCATTAGGGGTAGTAATATTTATGTAATATTTACTTATTTATCGTTTCCATATTTTCAGATTTGTAACCCTATAAATAGGGTATTGAAGAATGAAATGAATCAAGAAGAAAATTATTATAATTCAGCTCTTGTAGTTGATTAGGAGTTTTTTAGGGTTTCTCGAACAATCCTAACTTTAGGAGGCCTAGGGTACCTCGAATACCCTACTATTACACGCACCTTCCATCCCCAATTATCCACCGTTCATCTCCCATTACGCAGGACCGTAACACATTTTGTCTATACATACACTCCTCCACCCATGCATCCTTGCTACTAGCGATAAGAAAAAGATCTGGAAAAATAGTCTTCAAAGGTACTTCCCCACACCACACATCAAGCCAAAACAAGATTTTCAAAACATCCCCGACCTCATATCTTACATGAGCTGCAAAAGCATCCCATCCCCTCCTAATAGACTTCCAAACTACTACTACTCCAAAAGAACCCCAACCTCCTTAGAGCACCAACCACACCTCATACTTCCCTATTTGATATCCACCACCTTTCTCCAAAGAGCATCCATTTCCAAAGCAAACCTCCATAACCATTTACCCATCAAAGCTCTATTAAACTTAATCATATTTCTCACTCCTAATCCCCCGAAACCTTCGAAGAACAAATCGTATGCCAATTAACCAAATGAAATTTAAATTCATCACTAAAACCACCCCAAAGGAAGTCTCTCTGAAGTTTTTCCAAACGATTAGCCACTCCCACTGGAATAGGAAAGAGAGACAAAAAAATATGTAGGTAAACTTGAAAGGGTACTATTAATCAAAGTTAACCTCCCACCCTTAGATAAATACAACCTCTTCCACCCCGATAATCTTTTTTCCATCTTCTCAATAATGCTATTCCACATATGATAGTCCTTATACTTAGCACCCAACGAGAGACCCAAATGCTTTAAAGGAAGCGAGGCCACACTGCACCCAAGAATGCTAGCCAACTCCTCCACATCCCCTACCTCACCAACCGGAACAATCTCAGATTCAGACAAATTAATTCTAAGACCCAAGATAGCTTCAAAACATAGCAGCAAACATCCCAAATCCACCATAATAAAGGAAGGAACATATTTTCAACTCAGCTTAACCTAATCGTCTTAATTTCAACTACTAGTGGCCTAAGCATATAAATTATTTTTTTTTATAAGAAGCAACTTTATTGAAAAAGAGTAAGGCGCCCAAAGGTACACAGGCAGTATACAATAGAGCTCTTACAAACCCAAAACCCAAGAACAAAACTCAAAAATAGCAAAAACGACCCCCAACAAACACCCACTACACCCCGAAAGCACCCACAACAACCAAAACCCAGACGGCACCCACAACACCCAAAACCCACAGCCCAAAGAACAGTAATAACCCCCAAAAAACAGTAACAGCCCCCAACAAACACCCACAGCACCCAACAAAACCCAAAACCCACTAGAGACACCCAAAACCCAAGCCTACCAAAGCTGAAATACAAAACAAACCCAAAATACAACGAAAATGGCAGAGCTTAAAAAAAAAAAAGGTGGTGGCGCGGAAGCTACCGGAGAAGCCATCAGAGGATGTGGAATCTACCGGAGAAGCCAACCGTGAGGCGTGTGCGCAGAGAAAAGGACCCAAACACCATAGGTCTAACTCCCAAGTTTCAGAAACACCCAAGGCCATGCGCACAGCCATCCACAGATCGGCGCCGACATATAAGAATGGAACAATTCAGCGAGTCCCCGGAAGAGGCGCAAGAGGGCAGAAGAAACCCCAACGAACAAAGATCTACTACCAAGAAGCAGAAAAACCTAGAACAAAAAGAGAAAATGCTAGATCTCCATTCAATCTTATCAAAAAGCCATATTTTCTAGTATTCCCTTGCAATCATGTCATTCTCTATTCTCGTATAACTAAGAACCACAAATCTAATACTAACAATTAATTTTGACAACTCGACATACTAGAAGCTAGGTCCAATCACGTGATCAGCTAGACAGGACTCCTTCCCCTCCCCCCTCAACACATGCATACAACAATACACTCGCGTAGATTCCTACGCACACCAGTTACCATTGCCTCAATAGTTTCACCCATCTAAAACAACACTAAACTATTCAACATGTTGCTCCATATGACAACGTGTGGAAACACACACAAATCGCCTCACAACTACTTATTTACCTTAAAAGTTACACCAATCTAAAATACACAAATAATCCAACTCCATTTTTCCTTTTCTCTCAACTCTTTTTTTTTAAGTAATCGCAATTTATTAAAAAACGCAAAAGGTACAACCCAAGTATACAAGAGAAACACTTATCTAGAAGAAATAAAATTATCAAGAAAAACATGAAACCTAGAAATATTCAAGTCAAAGGCAGCTGCTAGTGATAAAGAGTCTTCAAAACTCCGAGTATTTCTTTCCTTCCAAAGACACCACTAAGGCAAGATGGAGCCATCTTCCACAATGCAATATTCTGAAGCCTACCAGATTACCCTTTCCAGCTGGCGAAAAGGTCTACTACTTGACTAGGCATAACCTAAGCCAACCCTAGAAGGCAAAAGATGGAATTCCAAAGAGCACTAGCCATCTCACAATGGAGTAAAAAGTGATCCATTGACTACCCACTCTTCTTACACAGATAGTAACAATCAACCACTGTGACATGCCGCTTCCTAAGGCAGCCGACCAAGCAAAGACAAAACTCTCATACGAGTCTTATTCCTCCAAATACTCCTCCAAGGGAAAGGAGTGCTATCATAGGGAGCAAGGGCGTTGTAGTAAGATCTAACATCGAACAACCTTTCTTGAAAGATACCCAACAAAGCTTATTTTCACCACCCCGTCTCAATCTAGAGTACAACAAATTGAAGAACGAGGTAATTACGTCAACCTCCCAATTGCGAGCCGCTATGAGAAAATTAACATTCCATCAATGAGTTGCTAGAGAACTCCAAAAGAATTGCCACGGAAACATCCTTACTACGGGCCAAACTAAACAATTCTGGATAGGCTACCTTGAGGGCCTTATCTTTGTACCACGTCATGCCATAATCTATCACCAACCGCAAATTTGGTATGACTAGAAAATTCCCCTCAGCCCCTCCTAATATTCGTTCATAGCCCCACCTCATACAACTCATGAACCTCATCTGAGCACTCCTCACAAACTATTGTATTTATAATCCACTACCATCCTCCACAAAACTTCTCTCTCATAAACATATCACCAAAGCCACTTCCCAAAAAGAGCTCGATTGAGCAAAAGTAAATTACAAACCCACAACCCACCTTCAACGATCGAAGAACACACCTTAGACTAGCTCACCAAGTGGAATTTGAACTCATCACCCATGCCACCCCACAAAAAATCTTGCTACAACTTCTCTATGTGATTGGCAAAGCCAACCAGGAAGGGAAAAATAGGCATGGAGTACGTAAGCAGATTAGATAAAATACTTTAAATCAAGGTAACCCTCCAGCCATTTGACAAATACCTCTTTGATCCAACCAGATAACGCTCTATCTTCTCAATAATACCATCCCAAATATATTTGACTTTCAACTAAGCTTCCAATGGAAGGCCTAGATATTTCATCGGAAGGGAAGAGACCTTGTGTAACAACCCGACCCATCTTGGGAAAAAGAGTTTTCCATATAGAGTAGGTGGTTTATAGAAAGAAACTCATTGGTGCGAAGTCCTACATTGGTTTCTTCCTAGGTGAAACTAGGCTTTATATGGGATTCTAGGGAGTCTTCAAATTAACTAGTTCTTTTCGAGTGATAGTGCATATGTGGTTAGCGTTTTACTCTGGGTCGTTACAAATGGTATCAAAATCACCTAGTAATGTGCAATGTGATACTGTCAGCACCGCATGGCGTGACCCTAATGAAGATATCAGAGGTTTAAGGATGGGAGTTTGTAACACCCCCGACCCATATTGGGTATAAGAGTTGCTCACATAAAGTGGGTGGTTTATAGAAAGAAACTCATGAGTGCTAAGTCTCACATTAGTTATTTACTAAGTGAAACTTAGCTTTACAAGGGATTCTAGGGAGTCTCCAAATTAACTAGTCATTTTGGGTTGATAACGCAGATGTAACTATCGCTTTTCTCTAAGTCGTTACACTCCGCAACCCAATATGCTAGCCAAACCTTCAACATTCGTGACATTGCCAACAAAGACCAACTCCAATTTAGCCAGTTTAATCCTCAAACCTGAAACTGCTTCAAAGCATAAGAAGAAACACAAAGATGATCTAGATTTGCCCCACAAAAATCAAATTATCGTTTACAAATAAAAGGTGAGAAATGTTAAGGGCACCAACATTCCTAGACCCCACCAAAAAGCCTGATGAGAGACACCCGTTCACTAAAGCAAAATCATTCTACTCAGCGCCTCCATAACAATAATGAATAGCAAGGGAGTCAAAAGGTCTCCTTGTCTCAAGCCAAGGGAACTACTGAAAAAACCCATCCGAGTATCGTTCAGCAATATAGAAAAACACACCTAAGAAATACAACGCGCTATCCAATTACACCATTTCTCCCCAAAACCTCATCTCCTCAGCATATACAGCAAAAAGTCCTAATTGACATGATCATAAGCCTTTTCAATATCCAGCTTGCACAGCACACTTGGCTCCCCAAATCTAAGCCTACTATCAAGGCACTCATTGGCAATGAGAACAAAGCCTAGAATCTACCTACCCCTAATGAAAGTATTCTAAGGCTTAGAAATGATCTTCTCTGCTACCATTTTCAGCACGTTACCAGGACTTTGGCTACAATTTTGTAAACTCCACCCACTAAGCTAATAGGTCGAAAGTCCTTAATATCAACAGCCAGGTTTCTTTAGAATAAGAGTAATGGGACTGGCATTGAAACTTTTCTCAAACATACCTTTAGCGTGAACATCATGGAACACATTCATGATATCCACTTCCAGAACATCCCAACAAGCTTGAAAGAACGCCATAGTTTCACCACCTCAAAGACCTCGTCTTCCTCAAAAGCTCTCTCGAACCAAATAGCCTATGCCTCCCCATTGGAATCTAAAAGTAAGGCCATTCAATGCGAACACTGGTCTCATATTGGTCTCAAGAGGCTGTACCATTAACCACCATTTGTTCAATGGAGTTATACCTCCTATCTAAATTGGCCACTCAATGGAAAAACTTTGTGCACTTGTTACCCTCTCTAAGCCACAACACCCTCTACTTCAGCCTCCAATTCACCTCCTCCAAATTATTAATCACTATAGCCTTCCTTAATTTCTCCTCACTCTCCCTTCTTCCACACCCTCAAGAACCTATAAATCTTCCAGAAGAAGCTTTCTCTTTCCCTCCACATATCCAAACACCTCCTCATTCCAGACTTTTAAGTCAACTTTCAAAGCCTTAAGTTTGTGGGCTAAAATGTAGCTCGAAGGACTCTAAAAGTGGAAAGAAGTCCACCCAATCTACAAAACCCTCTTAACTTTAACCAGATGTTTTCAAACTTAAAATACCTCTACCTCCATTGAGGCCTCCACAATTGAGAAGGATAGGAAAATGATCTGAGCACAGTCTCCTCTTCTAGGTCAAGTCAGGAAACTAGGCTTTCCATTCAGGGGAGACAATAAATCTATCAATTATGGACCAAAAAGGAGGGTCTCTATTGTTTGACCACATAAAAGAACCCCCTACAAGACGAACTATCCATAAGCCTCTACTCCAAAATGATATCTTAGAACTCCACCATGGTAGGACAAAAACAGCCTACACCTGACCTTTCACTAGGAGAGCGAGTGATGTTGAAATCTCTCCTTAATGCACCGTAGCAAGTTCCACCAACAAAACAATCTGGCCAACTCATCCCATAAAAAGCTTCTATCACAATCGGAATTGGGACCATAGACGCCTGCGAAAGCCCAAAATAAATTATCTTTGACATTTCTGAAAGAGCAGGCAACAGCAAACTCCCCCACACACTAGTCTATTTCTCCACATTCCTATCTCACATAAGCAGGACCCCTTCAGAATCTACTCTAGAATCTACACAACACCAATCCACGTATTGACATCCCCACAAACTGCCCACAATGCTACTAGACATATACTCCAGCTGAGTTTCCTGCAAACATATCACATATGCCTTCCACTCTTTGAGCAAATTCCTGAATCAAAGGCGTTTGTCCCCATCATTCAGCCCTCTTACATTCCAATAGCAATTTAGGCTTCAAAAGGAACCAAACACAGCCCTTTCCTTAACCCTGCCTCGGCTAGAACTTCCGACTTTCAAATTGTAGTTTATCGAACAAGATAATCTTTTAAATTCTGTTTCCTTTGTTAACCATTTGGAGCTAGAGGCCAACTCCTTTTGGGAGTGGCTCGCTTCAATGGTCGTAAGCAAACCCATCAACACCTCTTCAAATCCTTCACATGATAACCCCACTTGATGACAAATTTCCTTCACTTTTTGCAATACCAAGCTGAAGACTTTGGCACTGCACCAAGAAATATCTCGCTTGCTATCCGAGGGAGGGAAGGGGGGGGGCGGGGGGGGGGAGAGAGCTCAATGGCAAAGACTACCCCAGGGAACAATTCCAAAGCCATACAAGGTGAGCTCACAGAAACACAAGAACTGAACCCATCCACATAACCTATATCACATCCACATAACCTACATCACATCCACCCACCTTCAAGGATACAATACCCTTTCCTTTATCCACACAATTACTGTCCCCTAACCTCCTCAGAGGCAGAAGTAATCTGATTCCCCCTTTTAACTACCAGAGCCCACTCTGCAGGATTTGTAACTGCATCAACACCCAAAGGGCCCAAATTGGTAACATGGGCTTCAACCAACTCAATAGAACCTCCATTGGCATTCACTCCACCAGTACTTAAGTACTCAGAGTCAACAACATTGCTAAGCCAAGACCCATCGCACCCTCCCCCCCCCCCCCCCCAATTTCCTCGTACCACATTTCTAACTCCGCAAATGGAGTTTGAAGTTGAGGAACTCTTGACAAATTGTTTTTGTCTCCTTAGACCCCATATAAAACGGATAGATTCTTGAGAATAGTCACTTTAACTTCTAGGAAGAGAATGTAATTTGAAATCCTCGGAAACAAGGTTTATGGCAGCTGGGAATTATCCTCTGAAGCTGCCTAAAGTGTCTAAGCTTATGTTTACGTAGGTTGTCCCCCTCCAAAAAAAAAAATCTAGTTCCGCTCCTGCGCCGGAACAAGAAAATCAATCCCAAGTTCTTAAATTATTTTCAATTTCATTAGGATTTGTAGGTAGCCACACATCTAGTTTCAATTTTTCTTTTCCTATCTTTTTCCCCCTAACTTTCCAGCGACCAACAAAGAATACAAATTGACAATACAAATATAGTCGATATAAGAAAAGGAGAAAAGAACCAAACAAATAAAAAGTGAGCTTACAGCTGTGGCAGAGGAGGATATGAAGTGTGCAATAAATTCTGAACAAGCGCTTGTCGATGGCGCAGAAGGGAAAGCCTTGGATCGCTCACTGTCGGCTTCTCAGATGCTAGGGTTTAAAGAGCGTTGCAGAAGAAAGAGGGGGGGGGGGGGTTGGAAAATTTGGAAAATAAAATCCAATACGATTTACGAAGCAGTACAAGAGAGAGTCTATCGTACTCTTCAAATTTACCATTTTCCAGAATTTACGTGCGATGCGACCGTGTGCCCGTGACTCATAATTAATTGTTGAGCGCTACCGTTTCGGGGCTTCGTTTATTTGGTCGGGCAACGGGTTCCTTCCGTTATCCAAACCCGTACTCGACCCGCCAATCGGTTCTTTTTCTGCTTTTTATTTTTTCTTTTTTACCGATATTTTCTGTCGGCAAGAATATTAGAAATTTACACCTGGCTATTAAATTCTTTAGCTTTGTTTGATAGAATTTTTAAAATATATACATATATTAATAAATAATTCAAAACACATAATATTCAAAATTACTTACACTTTTATGTCACATTAAAACACTTTAAAAAAAAAAAACAAAATATACCCTCCAAAAAAAAAAAAACAAATGAAACCATAATTTTGTAACAAGACCATGTTTTGCCAACACCCATTATTAGATTGAACAACAGTTCCAATCAATTGAATACACAGTCTATGATTAATATGCACACCTAGAAATCTACATTTTTCGCATATTTTTGAAGATATTTTAACAGACAATAAATGAAATTTCACTTCAATGCCAATAGTCGACCAAAAGTTTGAAAATTCCTTTTAGACTCATTCTCGCCTGGAAAATATGATGGGAGCACTGATGGACTCTTGAGCGTCCATTTTTTAAATGTCACTTCACTCGAGTCATTTAGCACAATGCATCTTGGCCTCTTACTTGAAAAAGCTCCCCCGAGTACCTCAAATAGGTTAAAATAATTTGAAAGAAAATTATTAAATTGGTCCAATGATTTTAGGTAACTATCAAATTGTTCTTCATGGTTTCAATTTTACCTCCTTTTTTTTTTATTTGAACGTAAAAACCTTCTTCATTACCGGAACTACATACCTCAAAGTTAGGGTTACAAAGACCAGAACCAAATACACAATCCAGAGTATCGAAGGCAATTACAACGCCCGTAGGTGAAACTAAACAAAGCCCGAAGGCTAAGGTAGTGACTAGAGGTAAAGAACCTTTACCTACTAAGCCAATAAAATCCTAGCTTAAAGCAGCTACCGAAAACAGTAGGCTATGATACAAGGTAAGAATATACATCAAATAACCAGAAAACCCAGGAATACAAGCACCGAAAAAAAACAGCCGGAAAAACCAGCGCGTGCAGAACACACGCCTTCTCTGGGAACCCCCCCATCGACAGACGACGACCTTCAAAAGTCCAGATCGGCACCTTATGAAGCCGGAAAAGCAAGTCGTAATCTGCACACGCGAGGGTAGGAAGGAAGACCCTCGGCCTGTGCTGGTCACGCGCCGAACAGGAGCGAGCTACACGGTCCCGCCAGGTGACCATCATGACTGGAGAGGGCCGAAGACCGCAACAGGAAGGTTCTTATCGAAGAAAAACCAACCGAGGTTAATAGATCTAGCTTTGAACAACATCTCCACCGGCAATCCTCCAACACCCACCTTTCTCCACGAGCCAGAAACCTGAAGTCCTCTACTTGCACCAACAAAGACAAAGCAAAACAAAGAAAAATAAAACAATAGCCTCCACCAGTGCTACACTGGGAGAAAGAACTCCAACAGCCCTAAAAGGCTTGGAGAAAATAGCCACCACTGGAAAACGAGCCAGGAGGAACAAAAACCCTAGCCCTAACAGCCAAGGGGAACAAAAAAACTAAAACAAAAACAAAGTCGGGAGGAGGAGGCGTGAGGCCTCCCCCCCGGTAAACAAGATTCACCATTTCCTCTCTCTCTCTAGAAAACTCTCGGACGTTCTCTCTCTAAGAAAGAGAACCCAACTTCTCCAAGGACCATTTTCAATTTTACTTCATTGATTCATGTGTTTTGCACAATTATCAAATAATTTATTTCATCCATATTATGCTAGGATATTTTAATGATAATATAATCGTGCATGTTCAACCACGTCGTACTCAGTAAAACATCTCTATGCGTGTCTTAACTTGACGTGGAACAACATGAAACAAGAGGTCGCTAAATATGCAGAGCAATGCTTGATCTTTTTATCGAGATATGATACGTTTACAACTTTCGTACAATTCTTCTACTACTCTAACAACTTTTTTTAAGATCAACCATTAAATATGTAAGACCTACATGTAATAAAATAGATTCAATAGTTAGTTTGAAAACAAAAAATAAAATAAAATGTTAGAGTTGTGCAACAATCATTTATTCTTTCTATCAGCAGATGAAAGCATAACATCAGGGGCTAGTAGGGCCTCTTCGACTGCTTTACGTCCAAAATTAAAATGGGGGAAGTCACTATGAGCTTCATAGTTGGTTTGCCCACCGACTAGGCAGAACGCCGTATAGGTGGTGATTGATAGGCTAACGAGGAGTGCACACTTTATCCCCCATTAAAATTACAGATTTCATACAAAAGCTAGTTGACCTATATATACAATAAGGACGTTGTCATGCTACATGGGACACCAGCCATCATTGTTTTAGATCTAGGCTCTCGATTCACTTCAAGGTCCTAGATGAGGTTGCATAAAGCTATTGTTGGGGACAAAATTAAATTTTTGCATAGTCAACTACCTATTGACCAATGGAATTAAAGTCGAAAGAACTATTCAGATATTGGAAGATATGATGATGATGTGTATGTGTACTCAACTTCAAAGGGAGCAAGGTTTAATACCGGCCATTAATCGGATTTGCCTACAATAATATATAACTTTTATACAACCATTGGGATGATGTCATACGAGGCATTGTACATGCATAAGCATTGCTCACCCTTTATTGGGAAGAAGTAGGTAAAAGACAACTACTTACCCTTGAAGGAGTGATACGACCACTCCTGAAAATTCGTGAGGAGAGGAGTGGTTGACCACCTCCCCCTCCCCAAAGGTGGTCAGACCAATTCCTTTAGAGTGTAAAACAATGTCGGCCACCCTTTTAAATAATGACCAACCACCCCTTCATTTATAGGGTAAAAATATGGTTGCCCACCACAAGAGGAGTGGTCGACCATCTCATATATAGGAGAGGCTCGGCCACCCCCTTTCAATTTAAATCGTTCGTTTATTTTTTTTAATTAACAGTCTAAATCATATAAATAGCAGGCCCTTACTATTCTTTGAAATTGCAGGCCAGGAATGTCAATTCAATGTCAACATACCTTACTACCTTGGTATGATTTGCCGCCAAAGCGGAATGCTTCACGCTAATCACTGACCATTCATATGGTTATTTTATTTTATTTTCTCGTTATCTATATGGAGTAATTAATTTGCTCCATATAATAAGATGCAGATATTAACGAACAGCTTGGAAATTAAGAAGCCGGCCGATAACGACGCTTCCACGCGAAACGCACCAATCATACAATGTGTAATTTAGCTAGGTGACCTCTAATTTAGCCCGTTGACTCCACCTAGCTATTTATTTATTAGTTTTATGAAAGATAGAATTAAATGTCTAATTTCTATACTTAATCAATCTCCCCACCTATAATGCGTTGAACCCCAAATCTCTTCATTTATAAGAAAGAAAAATAAAAGGAAAACTTAACTTACTACCCATGATATTTAATTATTTTTGTAATCATACCATTAAATTTTTAAAAATGTCAATTTATGGTTACAATGTTTCAATTTTTTATAATATCAGTCCTCTCGTCCAAATTAAACGTTAAATAACTTAAATCATATCTGAAAAAGCAAAATTTCCAAAATATTATTCCCTTCTATTTTTTTTTTTTGGAACAATGTGATCCACATACTTGATTATTTTTTAAAAAATAAATAAATAATTTTAATTATTAAATCAAGGTATTTTTGTAATTTTATAAACATCTTAGGAGCACAAGAGGTACTATGTTTGTGATTTAACATTGAATTTTGATAGAATAGTTGCCATTGCAAAAAAATGAAAGTTGAAGATCATAAATTGACACTTTTTAAACTTTTAGGATATAATTGCAAAATAATGAAAGATCAAAAGTGGTAAGTAAAGTTTTTTCAAAATAAAATTATAGGATGTAATGATACATTATGGATATATATAGAACAATATATTTGTATATGTTATAAACGAGTAATTTTACATGTACATTAAGTATGCTTTAAGTATCCATTAAAAAATGAGATAGCTTTTAAAGTTACTATTTGATCAAAATCATCATTTGATTAATCACACGCCTAATGATAATTTTAAAAATCATATTTTTTTTGATAGACCCTTTATACATGAACACTTAAATGATTACTCGTTATAAACCTCCAAAATACAACAAGAGCTTTGATTCCTACACAACAACACCACAACACCCCCTCACATGGGAGTGGGGCCCAGTTTGTAGGGCCCATCCCCATGTGAGGGGGTGTTGTGATGTTGTAAATTTATCATTTTCCATACAATAAATAGAATCTCAAATCCGGCCCCCTTTGATTGATGAGAGAGGTGCAAAGTTGATTGCCTGAACCAGGAGATGTAAGGACAGCTGACACAAACTCATCAAGAGGGGTCGTTTGTCGCCTCGCGGTATTTCAATATTCAAGCAAAAATTAAAAATTTCCGTTGGTATCATATATATATTATATATATTCAGCGAAAAGCAAAAAATAGAAAATAAAAGTAAAAGATTCACGGCCTGGTGGCGACAAAGAAGAAGACCCACATTAAGATACATACAGTATGGTCTAGGAGGGTACATTGAACACGTCAAAGTTGACAAGTGGCACCTTGTTAATTCTCACTTCTCTGTCTCTCTAGCTATCCGCGTCTCTCTCGTATGGAAGCTGAGATATCCCCACTTGATTATCATCACGAACACTGCAAGAGCGCTTACACGAGAAAATTACAAGCATGTTCTTCCTGAAAGCAGACCGGACATGATTTCTAAACGACTTTCCTTTTGAGGTGCTCTTGGTGCACTCCTTGTAGGCTGCCAGAAAAGGGTCTTCATGATCATGCTTTCTAAGACCCTTTAGGGAAGAACTTCTCGAAGGCGGCTGAAAAGTACAAGGAGGGAGAGGGATTTGGAGATCATGGACAGAAGTTTTAGCAGCTTCTGAAGGACATGGAGGGGGAGCTAGAGGTAGCTTAAGCACAAAGTCACCTTCTGTAGGGCACTCTTGGTGTGCTAGCTTGGAGACGCCGGGCTTGTTTTCCCATGAGAAGGGTATGGTCCCTCGCGAATGAGCACTTGAGCTGCTTGAGTGACTCATCATCATCGATCTAATTAATGTTTTGCAAGAAGGAGCTGGTTTGGTCAGGCTCTTATATATAGAAGCTAAGCCAGAAGGCCTGCGCTGGACTTATTTCGCAAGGCATGAACAGATAAAACGTGAAGATTGGGAGATGGGAATTCACTTTTAAACAAGTTTAAAGGAAACGACAATAAAAGTGGAGAAAATAGACCATAGTGCTTATGGAACCACATCAACATAGAAAAGTTGGCCAAGAAAGCCTAAGAGCTAGGTGACAGATTTTGAAAAGTTGAGTCATGGAAAAGTTGGGTTGATATATGGGCCACGTAAAAATCTTGTGATCGATGGTCGATGTTCGATCAAGGACAGAGTGAGAAAATTGAGATGGTAATTGACTTGGTCCACTATATATATATATATAATTACAAGTAAGAATATAATTGGGATTGACATGGACATATTACCTACTTTTCATTGCCGCCTTGCTCTTTGTGATTGGATAATTAGTCAGGAGTGTCAAAGACGTGTATCTGAGGTTATATATATTTGCTTTTAATCTAAAATTAAATGGACTAAATTAATAACATCCAACGTGCTTGCTAGATATTGTTTTACTTGAAGATTAATTAGGGGTGGCCCCGTGGGGTAATATCCGATATTTTGCCTCTTGACCCGTTCCCGACTTGTGCGGGTTAGATTCCGACAAGGACCGACTTGAAGAGATCGAAAGGGATTTTACATTTCCAATCGTGTCGAGTCGGAATGCAGAAGAGGAAAAAAAAAAAAATTTGAACTTTCAGCTTGTTGGCTTCATTCGACCCGTTTTTCTTTTTTCCTTTTTTTTAAAAAAAAAATTAAATTAAATTAAATTAAAAGAAGGCATTTAAAAAACCGCCAGAGGAGCGTCGTTTTCTACATCAGCCAAACAAATTAACAAAACAACGCTGTTTTTTTCTCAATTTTTTTTTTATTTTTATTTTTTAAAAAAAGCAACTCTATTTTTGAGACACTTTTATAAGCATCTCTTTCTCACAATTTCACAAACCCTAGGCAAATCCACCCCATGAGATGGAACTATGAAACAAGCTAGCTAGCCCAAGCGATTTCCTTATCCATTTCTTTTTTCGTTATCTTCTTTCAAATAAATAATGTAGAATTTCCTTTATATTTTTGGCTTGTTCATGTATCTCACTCCGAGTTCACAAACAAAATGTGCGATTTTAAACTAAATTACAAAAAATTTATGATTTGGGAGTGCATTTTTAAAAAAATTGTGATTTAAAAACGTAAAAAAATATGTGTTTACAAATCTTAGGCAAAGGGTACGCATGCGTTTTTAAAAATGCACAATTTTAAATGTGAAACTGCGATTTTGCCAAATGCTTAGATCATTCTCATCCCGCTTTCTATTTTGGGGAAATCCCTAATTTCTGGAGCAAAAATGATAAATGTATCTTTTTGACTCTCCAGCCGACTTCCTATTTTGCTGAAAAATTTGGGAGCATGAACAATATTGGTGTCACTCCAAAATCTTTAAATAATAATAATTTAAAAGTTTGGCATTCTCTCTGCTCACAATAATAAAGAAATTCTTAAAAAAAAATTAAAATGGCATAATAAAATTAAAGTGGATCCCTAGTTTAAAGATGCGTATGTAAGTGTTTTGAAAAAATATGTAACTAAAATACCGAAATATGATTTTTTTTTAGCTAAAATAAGAAGTGAATTTAGGGAGTTACGTTCGATGAGAAAACTCTTAACCGTGCTTTTAAAAATTACTAACTAATTTAGAAAAAAAAATTACTAACTAAAATTACAAATTTTAAAATTGCATGTTCAATATTACATCGAAGTTTTTGGCGGCCAATGATATTAGAAATATTTTCATGCATTCCCCATTAAATGTATATTTTTTCCTACCATATATTTTGATTAGTCTACGTCATTGTAAAAGTAATTATTTTTCTTAACTACCAGAAATTGCTGATGGTTTGGTAAGAAAATCTTTTTTCTATTTGTCCAAAAAATAAATCTTTTTTTTTTTTTTTCTTTTTTCTCATCTATCTGTCGAGCGATGAATGTTGCTTTCCTCGTCAGCTACTGTTGGATTTTCAGTTTAAGGCAATGATATATATATCACAAGAGTACTACAAATACACAACTCCACATTCAGCATTTCCGTATTCTGCCTGCACCGCTGACTTGGCGGAGGCCGAATGTTGCGAAAATGTCCCCAGACGAAAAAATATATTGCCGGTATTTCACTATTTCTTACATTTCCGCCGTTAACAAAGGCGGAGACGGAAAACCTCTTTCCGCATCTCTCTCTTCCACTGCCCCAGGCCTAAAAATTATTGCCGTAAAGATTGAAGTTGATCACCAAGACGCTAAAGACATAATTAATGATCTTCATGTTAACTGCTAATATAGCCATCCTAAAAGGTTTTTAGCTAATAAACTCAAGTACGTCGACGACAATTGAATAACGGGAATAAGAAGACCAGCTTCTAAAGAGAAAATAAAAAAGAAAGAAAAAAAACCAACGGAAAGAGTAATGCCATCTATCATTTGCATCTTTATAGTGCAATTTTTTATAATATTGATGTGGCAGTCCAGTTAATTTTTAGATATTTGTTTTTAACAATGATTAATTCAATAGTTAATTGGGATTGTCATATCACCATTATTAAATAATTATGAGATAATATAAAAACGTGTTCTAGCATTACTCCCAAGTTTGAGTCGATTGAGATATATATTGATACAATTTTGACAATGTTTTTGAGACAAAACTTGAACTGATATCAGTAACAATATTATTATTCATCGTTAATTTGTTGCGCGTATATAAGTTTATTCTTCACTCAAATGATCAATAGAAACATACACATGAAGGTAATATCAAGCCCTAGCTTGTCGATCAAATGGAGCTAGCTAGCCACCATTCACTTCCTCTCAATGGATTTAGGAAACCGAGAGATTCTCACTAGATTATCTTCTATAATAGGGCACGAGTACTTACACGAAAGAGTACTACGAATGAAACTCTTCCTCTTTCCAAACCCAACATCTTTTTCGTTCTTACCAGACAACTTATGCATGGAAGAGCTCCTCGTACACCTTATGTAAGCTGTCAGAAAAGGGTCCTCCTCCGCCTTCGTAAGCCCCATTCTGAAAGAAGTAGTACTACTTCCTCTTGTCGCAGGCTGAGAAGCGCATAGATAACGACGTGGGATATTATGCAAATCATCCTCCACATAATTCCTAGGGCTGAACGAGGAAGGAGGAGGAGATAGCTGTAACGTGAAATGCCGGCCAAGAAGGTTTCTAGACGCTTGATCTGTGACTGTGAGCTTGCAGACCCCAGGCTTGACCTCCCATGAGAAGGGTACGTTCACTTTAGTACAAACCTCACTCTGGTAAGATTTCCTGGGTTCCATGGTGGCTGCTGATGATTTGCTTTATGCTTTCTAACGGCTAATATAACTGAGGTAGTTAGCTTATAAATTAAAATATGGGAGAAGAGGTGGAATTGAATAATGGGGAAAAGAAGACCATCTTCTTACGGGTTTCTACGTCATGAGAAACGTAGAAAACTAGAAAAGTTGCCTAAAAGAAGTTGTTAACGTAGAAAAGCTGCCAAAGAAGTCAAGGCCGGGTTGGCTAATTAAAGCTAGCTAGCTAGCTGATATATACGTCGGACGACTGTGGTTTTGATTGGGAGAAGTATCAGCCGATTAATGGTTTTGATTGGGAGAAGTAGTGAAGCTGTTTGGTAAGTAAGTGGGAAATGGAATATTACAATGGTTAATTACCAAACAGCTCCAGTATCTATCCAGCGAAGGCATGCCCTGTGATAAAAAAAGGGCTTTAATTTTTAATTTTGATAATTATAGACTTGAGTTTTTATCTTGTGACAAATAAGTTCAGCCTTCAAGTTTTTTGTCAATGTCCTGATGGAGGACTTGTCAACTGTTATTTTATTCATGTCAGACTAATAAAAACATGTGCCATGTGTACGTATTCAAATCCACTTCATCATGTCACATAGACAATAATATTAAAAAAAAAAACAAATTAATAGAAGTGGAAATCCACCATCCACCCCAGAAAGGGAGGCAGTACTGGAGTGTGGCTCCACACCGGCCCACTTTTGCCAGGGTGGAGAGCTCTACTCCCGCACACCTCAATTAGAGTGGAGCCATGACATCCACACATGCGTATGTGCGGGTGAAGATCATCTCCAACATCATCTCTTTGGGGTGTACGGTAAGGAAATGTAAACTATATCATCATGCATGTGTATATGATATCATTTATGGGAAAGATCGAGTACTGATAAAATATATATACCTGGATAACTGCTAAAAAAAAAAAAAAAAAAAAAGAGTATGTATATACTTGGGTAGTCAAAAAAGCGATGAAAGAAGAAATAAAGAAAAACAAATTAAAGAAATATCTTGGATTTTATAAGGTAGCCTGTACCTTTCGTTTTAATTAAGTCCTGGCTTTAAGGCCGGAAAATGAAATCCTTCGTCAGCATTTTAAGCAGTTAATTTGTTTCGTTGTAAATCATGCGCATGCTTTTTATATATGAAAAGGATCCTTCACCAATATTTTAGTTAAGCACCTAACCTAATTAATAATAACTATTTTTCCAATAGAGCTCTCGATCACGATCGATCACAATTCACCTGCCGCCGCCCATCGGCATTGATATTTGGCTGTACTTGAGATGATCATGTGCTTGCATGAGGCAATTGGAATAAATTTAAGGTAAATAGGCAAATTGCAGCTTGCACGCTGAAATTAATTTGAGGTTACCCAACTTTGTTGTATGCATCAGGATTCATGCCTGATCACTCTCGCTCGTTGTTTGGTCTCCGAAAGTGACTTCTGGATTAATATATTAATTAAGGACAACTTCACAAGTGGGTATTGATTTTTCAGTCATTTTGACGGAAGGATACCAAATTATCAAAACTGTCGAACTGGAGCATTTATGTATCAAAAACCATCACTAAAGGGTATTCCGTCTAGTTTCGGCGTTAAAATGTGACGGAACCCGACTCACGCACTACAAAAAACTTGGTTTTTAGTCACGTGCAGTTAGCTACGTGGGTTATGTGTAGTGAATCCGGTTGTTGTTAAATGTACATTTAGCCACGTGGCCTTTTATATATGTGGCTATTTAGCCACATGCCATCCCAAATGGCTAAATGTAATTTTATTTTCTAAAAAAATTGGGCACTTATAGCCACGTGTAATTAAAGCCATGTGGTTATAATTTTTTATTCTTTTTTTTTTCTCCCAATATCGTATATATACGATATTTCTGGCGTACATCCAGGCCGGGACCGGCAATCACCCAGTCGCCCGATTCAAACCCATCAAACCAAAAATACAAAAACCCAAAATGGGAAAAACCTAATTACGTACATTAGATTCAATAAACCAAAACAACAACAATCCAGTAGCCGGAAATCAAACAAAAAAAAAATCAATTCGCCGGTCATCAAACCTAAACAACAAAAACTCAGTCGCTCACTCAACCACTCACCGTAAATCATCAAACCAAAACAAAAAAAACCCAAAATCAAATTCAAAATTCGGCCGGTCTTCCAATCCATGCATCACCGAAACAACAAAGGATAAGAGAGAGAGATCAGCACAAGAGAGAGAGAGTGAGAGAGTACTTGTGGTCGAAGGAGATCAGCGGCCGAAGAGCATGAGTCGGCAGGATCTCCTCCATATCTGAGAGTCGGTCGATCTCGATCTCTACCTCTCGGGCCGTGACCCTCCAGACTCCAGCTCTGTCGTCGACCACGAATCTATCTCAAAATCGCTCCAGTTATCTCTCTCTCCAGCTCTTTCGGTCTCCCTCTTCCATCTCCCTCTCTGTGTGAAGAAAATGAAGAAAAAAATGAGAAGAATGAACGACGAGCATGGGAAAAAGGGAAAGAAGGAAGAAAATATAACAAAATGAAAAAGAATAGTTAAAAAAGGGGGCGGGGAACTGAAAAAAAAAAAAAAAAAAAAAAAAAAAAAAAAAAAAGAAAAATTGAAAGGAAAAAAAAAGTAAGGAGAGAGATAAAGAGGAGGGAAATGGGTTGGAGGGAAGTTTTTTAGCAATTAATGATAATTAGCCATGTGGCTAAAATTCTAAATCTTAAAATAAATTAAAATAATTTTAATAAATTAGCCATGTGGCTTATGTGCCACATGGCCAATTGGCAACGTGGTTAATAAATTACATGGCTAAAATTTTAAATATAAATATAAAAAAAGTTTAAATAATTTTAATAAATTAGCCATGTGGCTTATGTGCTACGTGGCCAATTCCACATGACTAAAATTTTAAATATAAATATAAAAAAATAAAAATAAAAAATAATAATTTTAATAAATTAGCCATGTGGTTTATGTGCCACGTGGACAATAAATCATGTGGCTAAAATTTCAAACTTAAAAAAATTTGAAAAAAAATTCAATTCAAAATTTTTTTTAGCCATGTGGCTAATTAGTGACTTGGTAAAAATTTAAGTGGTTAATTACTTAGACAAATCATTTAGCTACGTGGTATATTATTGGCACGGCTAAATCGTGGTGCGGCTAAAATCAAAGTTTTTTTGCAGCGAAATGACAAACATGTGAATTTTTTAACCTCTTCTACCCGTTTTGCCCCTATGCTAAATAAAACTACTCGTTGTCTCTCTCCGACCGGAATCCTCCCTAATCGAACGGCAGCAAGTGGGCCGGATACACGTCGGAAGCTCATCGGAATTGCCATCCTCTCGCTCTCTCTCTCTCTCCCTCTCCTCATAAATTATCTGTGGCAGATCGAGACAGAAATGGTAGCCTCCTGTTTGAATTTTCATCTAAAACAAAACAAGATGATGACGTTTGCGATGATGCCCTTGTTCACAAGAGCTTGCATGAGGGAGGCCCACTGGATGCCTTCCTTGAAGAGAGGAGAAGGATGGCACGGTCTAGCACTATAGGACTTTCATCAAACAAGCGACGCGCATCACCCATCTTCCCACACTCAGCACACATATTAATCAACGTGTTCTGTACATAAACATCCGAATCAAAACCCACTTTCAAAACATGATCATGCATCTGTTTCCCTTCAAATTCCGATAACCAAATAGCGCAGGCTTGAACAAGAATTAGGTATGTGTAATTATCGGCACCCTCAGTCTCATCCAACATCAATTTGTACAAAGATATAGCCTTTCCATGTGAATTCATCAATGTGGTCGAAGATTTGGCGGGAGTGATCGATGTGAATGGTATTTTCTGGGTATGGTATTTACCCAAATGAAGATTGCTTTGCCGCTGTGATTCGGGCATGTTCAAATGCGGACAATATCTCGATCGGAAAGATGACTTTTGGGTTTGTCATAAAGAGTGGATATTTTGAGTCCGATTTGTGTGTTGGGTGTGCATTGATTGATATGCTTGTAAATGGTAGTGGTGATGTGAAATTAGCGTATAAGGTGTTTGAGAAAATGCCTGAGAAAAATTGCTTAAAATCTTATTCTTCTTCCTCTGTTTCTTCTTCAAATTGCTTAAATCCAGTCTGTTCATTTCAATTTTTTTTTTCAACAAATTAAAACAAAAGGCAGTAACTGAACCTAATAATCTGCTATTGTTGATCGGCTGGCACGCAGATACTGAGGGACACAGAGAGATGGACTGAGGGGCATAATGGGAAGTTTAAAAAACTTAAGAGGTGACTGAGAGAGATGGACTGTGAACGGCCGGTGCTCCACCTCCAATGAGATCTGATTGCACCACCGGAGTCGCCACCACACCCTGAAGATGTGCATTCTCGTCCGAAGAAGAAGAAGATACGTCGACAGGAAGAAGGGACATAATAGGTAGTTTAACTTAAAAAAAAACATGTGTATCACACGTGACAGTTCCATCACATTTTAACATCGAAATCAGACGGAATACCCTTTAGTAACGGTTTTTGATACATGAATATCCCGGTTCGACAGTTTTAATAATTTAGTATCCTTCCATTAAAACGACTGATAAATTGATACATTTTTGTGAGGTTATCTGTATTAATTAATAATTGGATGGTAGCTTGGTCTTGAAAAAATGTTAAAAGAATAATATTGTATTGACACGAGAGGAACCAAAAACATTACAAAAAGTGTGTAAACAGATTGGATCGTAGCTAGACTGCTGAATAAGTGCATGCGACATCATTATAAATTAAAATAGATGTATTATATATTCACCAATTGCTGCTCGAGAATTGTCTGCAGTATTTGTTTGATAATGATATTTGTCCTTAGAAAGTAAGCTAGATCTTGAACAGTTTATATATATATATATATATATATATATATAAGGTTTTGGTTTTGATGCCTGGTTTTAACACACAAATCAGATCAGTCTTTGTACGATATAAACAATGATATTGGAGAAAATGCCAATGAAAAGCTAGACTTTAATAGAAGCCTGTTCTGGTGTCCATTGTCCATCGAAAATCTAAATTTATATATATATATATATATATAACGAATACCCAACAAGTGACCAAAAAAAAAAAAAAAGAGAATGAGAAAGCTGATCAGAACCTCCCATGACTAAACAAATATATATATATAAATTCTATTGATTCTTTTCCGGTAGAAGAAAAAAGAAGAAGAAGAAGAAAGAGTCTATATGCCCCGTTTGTTTCAACATAAAATAATTTCTATCGTAAAATGGTTTTAAGGAAGTCATTTTTTTAAAAAATATTTTTCTCCGAAAACATTTTTCGGTGTTTGGTGCGTACGAAAAATCACAAATATTTTTATATTTTTATTCAATGATATTAACATATAAAAATAAATTTTTATTCAAAACATATAAATATTAATGTAAAATAATATAAAAATCACTGGAGACGAGATTCTGTCACTCACCGACAGGATTCCGACTACTTTTACCGGATTCTGGCTACTATAGCCAGAATCTAAAATAAAGGCCGAAATCCGGACAGTCTCGTTAGAATCTGGGTTGGCCGAATTTCGGACAAAACAGCCGGAAACTGCCAGAACCGCTGGAATCCGGGCGTTATGGCCAGATCCCGGCCAGTCGGCAGGGATCCAGTCGGGATTTTCTGGCCGGGCTATTCTGGCCAAATCCGGCCTTTCTGGACAAATTCCAGCCAGCCGGCTGGAATTCGGCCATTCTGACCAGATTCTGGCTAGGTGGCTGGAATATGATCAGTTTGGTCGCCAGAATTGGGTCGACCTGATTTCGATGAAGATGGCTGGATTCCGGCGACATTGACCTGAGGTTGTTTGACTATTATTTTCACCCCTATCAAACACCGAAAAATATCGAAATTATTTTCTAAAATTCATTTTACGTCAAAACAAACAGAGCATTAATCTAAGAATTCTACGCGAGAGCATGCTCTTTGTTAACTATGGATGAAAGAACCGGCTTGATTTCAAAAAGAAAAAAAGAAAAAAAGAAAAAATAAGTATAGGTATAGCTATTCGTGTTGGTTGCGTTAATTAAGATTACAAGGTGGTTATTACTTATTAATTGGTTATTGAAGCAGTGATGGGCCATGGCCCCTTCCACCCCCTCCACAAAAAATAATTGATTAAAATTTCTTTTCAGCCTTTAAATTAGTTAAAAAAATAATTGAAGTCTTTTTTTATAATTTTTTTTCTTACTTTGACCCCTAAAAAAATTTCAATACAATCCCCGAATCCGGTCCCTTTCAAGTTAAATTCCTTTTTCTTTTTTCTTTTTTTTCTTTTTAAAAAAATAATAATAATTAAGGAACCCTTCAAGTTAAATTCCTACATTGAAGAATGTTAAAAGTCGTGGATCGCTGCCGTGATTTGATCCTAATCTTGAAATTAAGGAAAAAAATAAAGATTTTTCAAAGTCAATCTTGGACCGGCTGTCATTGGGTGGGTTGGAATTTTAAACTTTTTGATTAGAATTTAAAGTTATTGACTTAACGAAGAAAATGTTGCCACATTATTTGAATGACGTACAAAAATATTTATCACGTACGTGACATCATTTATATTGTTAAATATAACAATATTAAAGCTTCATTGTTTCAGCGTAAAATATTTTATGTAGTTCGTATTTTTGAGTATTTGGTGCGACGAAAATGATAATTAAACCGAAAAATATTTTTAGTTTGACCAAAAAATCTCATTTAGTTTCAAAAAATGGCTTGGTGCATTTGGATTCAGAATTATTCTATTCGGATTTTTTCTAAAACCCACCTACCCGCAGAAAAATCCTAATTCCACCCGAATTTAGTCTCAATTCAAGACTACCACTCTGATTTGATGATCGAGACCCACGCACATGACAAGTTGTCTCCAAAAACACGTGGGTGCCACATTTAATTAATAAAATAATTATAAATTAAATCAACAATTTTTATTTATTTTTTTAAAAAAGAAAAGAAAAAAAAGAAAAAGAAAAACAAAGGGGTGGCTGCCAACCGAAATGCATTTTGAGGTGGCGCGCACCACCCCCATTGCCTAGGGGTGGCCCCAAAGGTGGCAGCCACATCTTTGCTTTCTTTTTCTTTTCTTTTTTTTTTAAAAAAAAAACAAAATTATTTTTAATTATTTTTTTTAAAAAAAAAAGTTTTTTTTTTAATTAAACAATCAATATATAATAAATCATTATTATTTCAATCATTATTCCACACAACTTTTCATAATACCAATCATTATACAAAACTTTTCAAACCTCCAATAATTTCCTACCATTAAAAAAAATATTTTTTAATCTCAAAAATTCAACACCCAAACACATTTCTTTGCCTCGAAATCCACAAAGAGAAAAAAAAAATCAATTCTGATTTCAAAAATTTAACACCCAAACACACCATTATGTATTTAAATTTCATAGACCATTTTTCAAGTTTGAAGTTTGAAATTTGAAGTTCTCACAGCGCCGGAGGTTGCAGAAAATCACCGATTATTGTCCGCAGTTGCTCACTTTTCTTACGAGCCAAACACTGAAAACATTTTTAATTGAAAAATAATTTGAATGAAAATAACACTTTACATCGAAACGAAACGATCAGAACATAAACCCTGACAATGAAATAGCTTCTTCGGACAATATTATAATAACATCCTATAACTATTCCTTCAAACTTCTTCTTCTTCTTTTTTCTCTTTTTTTTTGTGTGTAAATGTATAATAAATCATTTCATAGCGCGATTTGGAAATAGTCCCTCATTTTTTAATTTTCAACATTAACTCCTTAACTTTTTCGCGATTTTGAATCGACTCCTTCCGTCCAATTTCACTGATTCTGTTAGTGCCACGTCACCTTAAGATATTATTTTTTTAATCATTTTATTTAAAAAGATTTTTTTTAAGAAGAAGAAAAGAAAAAATAAAGAAAGGGTTTGGGGTGGTGGCAGCCACCCCCATGGGCCAGGCTGCCGAAAATACTTACTTTTTGGTTATCTGTTACAATCATGTCTGGAATTTTTCGAAGAGAAATCTCCAACATTATCGTATGGCCGAATGAAATTGATTCAAATTTTATGTCTTTCTTTTTGAATCTATTATTTATGTGCCCTTTGAAATTTGAATGCGTCTTTTGCTGGGTTTTGTGTCTTTGTTCTCAGAGTAGTAGGAGTTGTCGTTGTATTTGCTTTAACAGGGGAACTTCCAACTGATCTGAAGGTGAAGGTGAAGGTTAAGGTAAATAGAGTTGGACGAGAGGGTGGTTTGAGTTGAAGAAGTTGTTTGTTTTTTTTTATTCCATTTGATATGAAGAATACTTGATCTGTAAAAAGGAAAATGAAGCAAAAGGGAGCAATGAACAATTTGCTGGAGAGAGCATATGGTAGGCATGGCGTTTGAGAAAATGACGCAATGAACAATTCCACTATTCTCGTCTCCTGAAATTGCAGGCCTGCCCTAAGCCCCTCCTCGTGCGAATGGATTCTCCAATCATCTCTGTGTTGGTACAATTTCCTGTATAGTGTGAATCTGCACGTTCTTTTAATGTTCTTCACGCTTCTCAATAATTATACAAAATGACCAAACCTAAAGGACCCTTCAGGGGCTCTTCTCCGATGCCTAAATTAGCTTCTGTTAGAAAATAATACTATGTGCATAAAAAATTTAGTCTTAGTTTATACTTGGGGTATGTGCCTATTTATAAGCAAATAGATGGAGTCAAACCTGAATTATAATTCCTACTCATTGTTGATCTAGAACTGCTGTCAGAGTTCTAATTGGACTTTGATCATTTATTAGACTTCTTATCTAATCTCTTATTGGACCATGAGTCATATCCCAATTCCACCAGGAATAGGACTACTGATCAAACTATACTTGGACTAATTAGAGTCCTATCCCAATTCTCTTGGGGATAGGATCACGTACTGATCAGATTATGACTGCTTACTTCAATTCAACTTAGAGTAGAGTCCTAATCCGAATTTATTGAGATAACTGATACCTGATTTATCTACAGTAGTTGCTAAATGTCTATCTCCTCATTGGATCGGGTTGAGTGAAATTTATCCCCAACAGTTACCCCCAATTCTCTTACCTGAAGCTCGCTTGAATAATAAGAATTCTATGTCCAAGGAAACCCGAGCTTTGTCTCCTTCTGAAAACCTGCTAACCTGCAAAACCTGAGGGTTAAATCCGACCCCCATTACCTTCTTGTTTTTCCTTAGGGTTTTCTCCCTATCTCTTAGAATGGCTAATTCCTGAAAACTTGCAAAACCCGATGGTTAAATTCGACCCCCTGGCTCTCTTTCTTTCTTTCTCTCGGCAATGACTGATCTGAGATGCTTTATTTTTGCTCTCGGCTATGACTGATCCGATAATTTTCTTCTTACTCTTGGCTATGACTGATCCGAGAGTTTTCTTCTTCCTCTCGGCTATGACTGATCTAAGAGTTTTGTTCTTACTCTCGGCTAGGGTTGATCCGAGAGGTTTTTCTTATTGCTCTCGGCTAGTATTGGTCTGAGAGGCTTTGCTTCTTGCTCTCGCTATGACTGATCTGAGAGTTTTGTTCTTCCTCTCGGCTAGGACTGATCCGAGAGGTTTCTTCTTGCTCTTGGCTAGGACTGATCCGAGAAGCTTTTCCTACAAAAGAAGCGACATCAACGGGTTCCCGGTCACTCCAATGCTTAAGTTAGCTCTATTCTTTTATTCTGAAAATACTTATTCCCAAAATCTGGGGAATTTCAGTCTTTTATTATAACTAGTATGAGTTAAAAATAAAAGTCTAGTTCTTTGCAAACATACATGCTGAAAATAAAAGTCTAGCCTGAAATTCCCGAGAGTCCTCTCTACATGATTACTGGCAGATTCAGTTGTTGCCTCGGCTCTCTCCGCCGTGGGCTTTTGCTTCCTCGGTCCTCTCTTCTTTCTATGTCATCCCAACGATCATTCTCCTGATCCCTTTCTTCTAGTTGAGGACGGTCTCAGGGATAATAATCTTGTGGCTGATAGTCCCGATGATTTCGAGGCCTGTTATTTACTGATTGGTTTCGTTGCTCTCCCAAAAATCGAACCATCTTGCCATTCTTTATGAATTCTTCTATTAACAACCTTAGGGTTACGCACCCTTCGGTGTAATGACGTGTTTGTTTATGAAAATCACAATACTTGCCTGCATTCTTGTAAGGAGGATTACCTTGTATCTTTTGTGGTTCATGAAACATCGGATCTCTTTTGATCTCCATAAGGACTTCTAATATCTCAGCATTGAGAGGATTAAAGTTGTAATCTTTCTCTATCAGATTTTTTGAACTATTTCCTTTTCTTTTACGGGGCTGTCTCTTGGGGTAGCCTAGAACTAGCCATAGCCTTTAGCGTCTCTTCCTAATTGATGAATTATTTTACCTTATCCATTAAGCCCTGCAAGGTACTCGGTTGCTTCTGGACCAACTTCTTCATCAAAGGCTCATCGGGTGAAATTCCCTGATAAATGGCAGCAAAGGTTATATCATCGGTCGGATCTTCGACCGTAACCTTCTCTTGGTTGAACCGGGCCATAAAATCCTTAAGACTCTCGTTGCTTTGCTGGTGCAACGTTAACAAATATCCCGATGGCTTATTCCTTGTCCGGAAAGCCAAGAACTTCGTTATGAACATCTTGGATAATTCCTTGAATTTATCAACATAATATGGGGGCAACTTCCTGAACCAGTCCCCGGCATTGCCCGAAAGAGTAAGGGGGAAGGCTCGGCATGCTACTTCATTGGGTGTCCCATGAAGGTCTAGATGAGCTCGAAAATTCTCTAAGTGATCTAGAGGATCCCGTATTCAGCATAACTTAAAATTTGAGGTACCTTGAACTTCTCGGGTAGCCGATAGTCTGCTACTCGCCTGGTGAAGGGTGAGTATATACATGTTAGGAGCTTGTCCACCACTGCAGATTTGCTTTTGTCCTTCCTTTCTATCTCCATGTACGTGCACCTTCTCTTCAGCTCGGCCAAAACTCTGCTCAAATCTCCATTAAGGTCGGGCCTTCTGTTCCTTAATTCCCGATGATTGACTTCCTGAAAGTTATCTTCTTGGTGATCATCCTCTCGACGACCGTGGTCGTCGATATGGCTGTTGCATTCTTCTTCGTGCTCATCCCTGATCATCTTGGGATGGGGCTGTCCCGACCTACTTTGCAACAATTCGGCATTCCGCCGTGTTAAGGATTCGATCTGGGCTTCCAACGCTCCTATTCGATCTTGATCTTCACCGTCTGGGGGAGGGAACAATAGAGGCTGTTGATTGTTTTGAATAATTGGCAAGGATTTGGACTATGGGCTCTCGGTTGATCTGGCTTCCGGAACGTGTGTTCATCACTATGCTGGATCTTCTTTTTCTTTTATGATGAACGAATAATCGTTTCTCACAGACGGTGCCAAACTGTTGGTACAGTTTCTGGTATGGTGTGAACCTGCACGTTCTTCTGATGTTCTTCACGCTTTTCAATAATTCTGCAAAATGAGCAAACCTGAAGGACCCTTCGGGGGGTCCTCTCTGGTGCCTAGATTAGCTTATGTGAGAAAATAATACTTTGTGCATAAAAAATGTAGTCTTCATTTATACCTGAGATATGGGTCTATTTATAGGCAAAGAGATGGGGTCAAACCTGAATTAAGATTCCTGCTCCTTGTTGATCCAGAACTGCTGTCAAAGTTCTAATTGGACTTTGATTCTTTATTAGACTTCTTATTTGATCTCTTATTGGACCATAGGTCATATCCCAATTCCACCATGAATATGACTACTGATCAAACTATACTTGGACTAATTAGAGTCCTATCCCAATTCTCTTGGGGATAGGATCACGTACTGATCGGATTATGACTGCTTACTTTAATTCAACTTGGAGTAGAGTCCTAATTCGAATTTACTCAGATAACTAATACCTGATTTATCTAGAGTAGTTGTTAAATGTCTATCTCCTCCTTGGATCAGGTTGAGTGGAATTTATCCACAACACTCCAACATGATAGTTCCAGTTCTATAGCAATTGGGTCGTCTTTGAGTGTTGACAATATCAACGATCCCATCCCTTCTCGCCCTTCTGCTTACCCACCTTTGGATTATCTCTTGAGCAATGTTCAATTGTTTGATAATTACCCTGTTGTCCCTCCATCGCCTTTGGTACCTTCTGTGCCATCATTGACGAGTGCCCCTCCTAGTGCAAGGTATGATAGGCAGGGAGAATTTTATGGCTGTCCTAATGACTTGATTTCGAGTGCTTCGGAGGGGTCTGATTGATTCATCTTGACAATTTGATTATGGTCACTCGAGCTCATTCAATGGGTCACAGCATAGTCAGAACTTGCCACATCATGCACATAACCTGGTCCCACGTCATAATTGCATTCAACATCCCACTACCCACATCTAGAGTCACCTTCACCTGAACTTGCAGATTGTGCCACATCATGCACATAACCTGAATTGACAAGGGAAAATGATGTAATCGAGCCGAGCCGAGCCGAGTCGAGTTTGAAAATTTCAAGACTGGCTCATTTATGAGTCGAGCCTAAATAGTCGAGCTTGAATTCGAGCTGAGCTATAAATTGCATGTTCAAGCTCGGCTCGTTTAAAACTCGGGCGAGCTCGAGTTCGTTGAAAATGACATTCGAGCCGAGCCGAGTTACTGGACAAGCTCGGCTCAATTAGAGCTCGATGTAGACTATTAAATTTTTCAATGAGTAATCAAAGCAGAATTCAAGCCCAAGTTTATGAACAACCTCAATTTATGAACAACCTCTATGCATTTATTAATAACAAAAATATATAATATGTAACTATATAAGGCATATTATAAAATATAGTACATAACTATAGTTTATAAGTAACAAATTAACAATATGTTATTATATATAAGTAGAAAGTATAAACTATGGTATATGTATAACGTGAACAAATAGTAAGTCTAATATATTCTATATAACTAAGTAACTAAAATATAAATATAATATATAACTATTGTTAATCATGTGTGATGTGATATATGTGTTTATATATATATATATATATGCTAACTATTTAATATTGTTATATTGTTATATACTAACTATTAATAACTTAATATGTTAGTTTAACATACTAAATATTGTTGTCAAAGTATTATAATTAATATGTAATACTATATATATTATATTATACTATATTTACTATTTACTAATATATATGTAAGATATGAACGAGCTAACGAGTTGAACTAACGAGCCGGGCGAGCGATCCGGTCGAGCTTTAAACGAGCTGAGCTCGCGAGCCCCTATCGAGTTTTGTCGAGCGAGTCGAGTATGTATCACTTACTAATCGAGCGGGTTTCTACAGTAACGATCGAGTTTCTACAGTATCGAGCTCGAGTTCGGATCGGGCTAAACCGAGCGGGCTGTCGAACGGACTGATTTATTTACATCCCCCCGAAATTCACTAGGGAACCAATTATTAGCAAGAATTAATTGTGCAGGAGATTTTGCTTCTTTGATATTGGACGAGAGGGGAACTTCAAAATCATTCATAGCAGAAGCAGTTTAACCATTTTGCCACTCTTGCACATGTCAGGCGATATAGGATGACGCAGATCGAGCTCCAAAGGGCTTAGAACAATGCTTACATAGGATTGTGAAACGGTCCGGCCTTATTGGCATATAGAGGCACTGGGTCTCCTTCCTTGTACCAGTGATCCGATGCATCTGACCTCACTTGATCGGCACCCAGGCTACCCAGCAACACCACCAGTGAGATGAACACCGACGCCATAGGCTTTTGTAAGAATGCAAAATCTATTTTCCTCCGATTTCTCAGCAACCAAACGGATTGTAAAGAAAACAGAAACGTAAAAAGCCAAAGACATTCTCTGGGGGATAACGGAGGTTAGAACAGTGCACCTCAACAACGGAGGAAAATGCAGGTCCGTAAGAGTGACATTCTTCAAGGAATAAGCCACCCCCCTCGGCAGCCATCTCCAACCGTTTCTTTTCTTTTATTTTAAAAAGAAAATTCTTTTTTATTTTTGTTTAAATAAAATTATTAAAAAAATAATATGGATAATTACACTTTACCCCCCCTGTTTTATCCACGGGGTGACGATTTACCCCCCAATATACCAAAATTGTTAGATAACCATCCAAAACTTGCCAACGTGTGGCAAGTTATACCTTCCGTCCACTCGTCTGTCTGTTTGGATGGAAAGTCGGTCACGTGCGTTGCACATGACCTTTTAAGCAAAAATCATTCCAAAATTGCCCACCAATTGAACGCAGCGTTTCAGTAGCCGTTCACGTGAAAGTCGTCTTCAAGCCTTCTATGATAGGTGGAATGGTTTTAGGTATCTCAAAGTCGTCTTCAAGCTTTCTACCCCCTTGACCAGGCTTTTACTGCACAGGAACTCCTCCGCGTACATCTTCTCCACCGTCCGATCACCATCGTGTAGGAAAACGTGAGTCTCACCGTTTGTTTTGTGCAAGTCGGAGAGACAGGGACAAGGGGAAAGTGGAAAAAATGAGTGGTGGTGAAGGGGAAGAGACAACGTTGGAGAAGAAGAGCAACCGAAGAAGACCATGCAGTAGCTTTGATCACAGGGGCTGAGAGGGAATCACCAAAAACGCTGCAAGTCAGACCAGGAAAACCGAAGCAAAGCCGGAGAAGAAGACCAGTAGCTTCTATCATAGGGGGGGAATCGCCGATGCTCCGAAAAACACACTTGGATACCGAAAAGAACGAGAGGGAATCAGAGAAGATGGGGAAAATTAACGTAAAACCTCACAAAGAGGTGGGTCAGACTGGAAGAAGGGGAAGAGGTTGTAGTTTCCCAATAGACCCCATCAATAATTAGCCTGGCCACTGGCATATACATGCCAAAAACAATGTTGACTCTAAGTTAACACCCCCACTGTACAAGCTGATGATAATACGGTTGAGACATGCTATGCAGTGTGCTTTAGTCCATTTCCTATTCTCTACCCCCTTGACCAGGCTCTTACTGCACAATCATGGCCGAGCACAAAGACGAGGAAGTTGCAAGGGGCGCGTGACTTGAGCACCTCGAAGGTGACCGTGATCTCACTCAGCGACTATTGTGGGACCACCCGTGAAATGGCCTAGTGGATGATGGCTTCGAGCTGGGTCGACGTGGGCGAGTAGTTGGCGACGACACGACTTCTGGTGGCGCCGCCGACGAGTGTGCAGAGTAGGGACGTCTCTCCGATTGGACCACATCTGATGAAGCTGGAGATTAGCAGCACGCCGCTTGCTAGACCGGCCAGGGCCACGCCGATGAGACATGACTGCTCGGGAAATGAACAATGACTCTTCATGTTTTCCAGTTACTTTGATTGGTTCTTTTGTTTTTTACTGGTTTTAGGTACGAAGGCTTAATAGGTGGAATGAGTTCGAAAGTTTGATTGGAATGAGTTACGAGTCCTTCATGAAGATCAACCAAATCCAACAACATTGTTTCAGATCATAAATCTCAGGAGCCAGGGTTGAACAGGGCCTCTGTTTCGGTTGGGTAGAACAGGGTTGAACAAAGGTAGGTTAATGGGTAGTGAAAAACAACCATGGAGACGTACTCCAACTCGGCGAACTTGAAAGCGAGGCGGAGGCATCCAAAAAGAACGGAGACCTAGGAGCAGGCGTCGCAGAACATGTCCAGTTCTGAGTAAGAGCTTAAATCCCACACCTGCTTCCTTAATCCAATATATCATGCTCGAGTTGCCACAGTAATTCGACAGTCTTTTTTTCACCAAATCTATGGACTAAATATATTAATGGACAAAGGGCTTGACAGTGTCTTCGTTAAATCCTTGATGGGTTCCAACATGTACATTCGAGTAACTTCATGTGAGATCAACTGCAACACTTGGGTTACTATGGATAACTCACTCTCATTGCTATTCGTATATGCATTTGCCAGCGGGCTTGACACATCACGAGCAGGAACAAGACTAACATTTTTTTTTTCCTTTTCTTTCCGCCGATTCACGTCAGCCCACTGCCCACCCCTCAATTTCTCCGGTAGCCATATTGGTTGCTGGTACCTCGCAGAGGACGAAGACATTCTACGGAGAAGGAAGATGCATGTTGCACGAGGGGTTTGAACCGGTATTTGGTGGGTTTGAACCTGATATAAAGGCTAATGGTGACATGGGTATTTTGTGAATGATTTATGCTTAAAACGTAATGTGCAACGCACGTCACCGAGCTTCCATCCAAATTGACGGGTGAGTGGACGGATGGTATTTATTGCCACATGTTAACAAGTTCGGGAGGGTCATCTAACAATTTTGTTACATTGGAGGGTAAATCGCCATCCTATGAATAAAAACATGGGGATAAAATGTAATTATCCCAAAATAATATTTTAAGGTGACGTGGTACTAACGAATTAGCAAAATTGGATGGAAAAGGGACGGAAGGAGTCAATTCAAAATCACAAAAACAGTTAAGGAGTTAATGTTGAAAATTAAAAAGTGAGGGACCATTTTCAAATCGCGTTTCGACTCAGGAATTTATTATACATTTACCTTTTTTTTATTTAAAAAAAAAAAAACCCTATTCCTTCAAACTAAGTCGGCCGAGATAACTAACTACCTCGAAGTTCAGGCCCAGATAGATCTGGCCCGGGCCTAGTCCAAGTCTCTTACAGTCCGGGTCGGGCTCAGCAAGTTCAGCTATTCATGTGCCGCTAGGGTTTCGATATCAACAGCTTATAACATTTTCTTTATAAACAAACGAGGCCTTTCCAAGTTCATAGCCTACAAGCAAAGCCTCTGCGCCGCGCTTCAAAGAATTGGTTCTTCCTCTTCCTCCTCTCTTATCCAGTTCTTCTATGAATTTCGAAGGCTTTGAAAGATTTAGTTTTTTTTGTTATATGCAAATACATGGGGTTGGTTGCGATGATTATAAAAATTCCTCGTACTGAATGCTTCATGGCATGACAGACACGTTTACACCCATAGAATATGAGCGCCATCCCATTTCATTTACATTCAGCTTATTACGTAATTAGTTCATTTCGCTCACTTATTATTGGATTCTGAACAGTTTCTTGATGGTTCTTTTTGAAATTTTGTTCTGTAAATTTGGAAAACCAATTATATATTTGGAAGAGAAGCGAAACTCTTTCAATTCCCTGCCTAATGTGGTGTTCTTGTTCTTCTTTATGTTTAGGAGTTGGCTTTGATATTCACAGGGCATTTTCCTATTATTCCTTTGTGCTCAGTCAACTCCTTATATTCATCTGGGTGGTGTTTAAAGCCCTGATTTTTGACTAAATAATTCTACAAGTCAGGGTTACGCATGCCTCCATATTCCTTCAATGTTTGTGCAACGTATGATTATACTGATTTCAGTCCTTACTGTTTACTGCTTGCTTTTTGTGTGTGTGGATTTTCTTTATTGAATGTTGTTTTATTATAGTTAAACTAATTACTGGTTACTGGTTATTGGTTCATTGATAATAGACTCGGACTTCAATAGCTTTTTGATCTAAATTTGAGTAATGTATTCCAATTGCATCAAAATTCATATGTTCTTCTTTTCCTTCTTGAATATTATATGAGATTTTTGTGGTTTGAAGAATCAATTAGTCAATATATGGCTTTCAATTTAAGAAAGACTCGGGTGCTTTTAGGAGATCAAGAACTATAATATTTCAATTTAATTGTGGTTTGTTGTTTGTGTTAATGGTTTCTGCTCAAGGAGAGCCCTTCCTGGTGGGGTTTGTATGTGCTCTACAAATATTTTGGGAATGAGACCTATTCTATCGACTTTTGTTCAACTCTTTTCTAAATCTACCGTTTGATCCGTATAGGTATTGAATTTTTGAAAAAAAACTATGGATGGAATTGGACGGGAGAAGAACAGGAAAAGGAAAAATAAGATTTTGTGAATATGTCTGTGTCTATCATTAAACTTTTTCTTAGAAATTATGAAATGATTTGTTAATTTAATCATCATTGGAATATCTTTATCATGAAAGAAAATTGTATTAAAAGTGATACAATGAAAAGATAAAGCTTGTTTGGTAACATTTTAAAATGTTATTTTCGTTTCTTAAATATTAATTATCCAAACAAATTGGTCTTCTCCTAAATCAATTCTCAATTCTCAATATAAATGTAAAATATAATGATGGTTGTATTATTGCAAGTAAAATTTGACAAAATAATAATACTCATTACTAAGAAACTACTAAATAAGAGGTGCTTCAGTCGTAGAATTTGATGCTTGAGCTTGAGGCTCAAACAATAGAAGCAACTTGAGTTAAATGAAAAAACTAGTAAGTAATAAAAGATCTTGAGCTAAATGAATAAAAGTTTCAATTAATTTATAAACAATTAAACATTTACCTTGCTTAGCTTTCCACAAATTCCTCCAACTCCGATAAGAAAAAAAACCAAAACATAATATTTTTCTATTTTCTCTTTCTCTTTCACAAAACATGCATGTGGTAGATTCATATATCTGGATTATGGAGATGACCAAGGAATCTAGGAATATGATTATCTTCAAAACAATTGTAACTTAGGTCCAAATAGTAAAGATGCTTCAATCCCGACAGAGAGTCGCTTACCGACCCGCCCAACTGTAACCGTTTAAAACCTTCATATGCAGCAGCATTGAGATCATATCGATTTTCTTTATATGCAGCAATGATATCATATGGATTTCTAAGATTTAGGTGGATGGCATGCCTAGTTATGTTGTCACGGCCAATTCCTTTCCAAATACAACACTCCTCGCCAATTCCTAGCTTTGAAGGTTAGAACTTAGAAGGGCTTCTCTTTCTCTTTTCCTGCAAAGAACGTTTGGATTTCCAAGAAAGATAAAAGGACCACTAGGGAACCGGTCTTCTTGTCCATAATCGTTCCCATATATAGCACAATGAGGAAGGAAATATTGCAAATACGAGTTGTCTCAGAAGGTGAGAGCAAGTTCATATATAAAACGTATATGAGACCCCTTAAGAAACTGAGTAGAGGATTCCTCTTAATATGACCGACAAAGATTAAGGTTCTTCAAGTCAATGTCCCCGATGCCAAATAGGTAGACAACCCAAGACTTTTGAGCCCATGCTTCACCAAAAATATCAATTGCTAGCAGCCTCTGTTCATGTCTTTGGAGTCCAACTGTCCAAGGTCCTAATTTCTAACTGAGTGACCCAGCACATTATGGGTTCAATTTCTTAGCTTTTTGTCCAAGAAGAGAGGATTGTGCCATTTTTTAGCCTATTTTGGACCTGCTGATTCTTGATGTAGATAGTTTGGATCACTGTTAATGCAATTCCTTGGTGGATGATGTTCTCTAAGCCTATTGTGTTTGCTTTGGTTATGAGATGTGTCTGATGTCACTCTCTTGCCTATCTCTTACTTATTTTTTGCAAATTCACTATTAGATATGTGAAACCTCATATGTGGTCTAACTTATTCAATGATGGATTTACGCATCTCTTATCCAGAGATAAACTAGAAATATACAATAGAATAAAACCAAACATTACAATAAAACCAATTCTATGAAATTATATGAATTGAACTAAATGAAAGATTGATACAAATGGATGATGGACATGGATAAGGAATGTAAAAGATGAACGCTGGTCTATCGAATATAGGCATTAGAGGTGCTTGGCCTCCTAGAGTATTTCGAGGTGCTCAACTTCTATTTACAAAAGTAAACTGATTACCAAATTAAATGCCTAATACATCTCTTTGGTCTTAGTTTATAAATACCCTTACAACTTCTAATCAAAACCATCCAGTTGGGCTACATAACCCATGGATCCTAACAACTATAATATGGAGAGATCTATTACAACCCAAGGTTGGGTAGTGGCGTGAGATGGAATTTGATAGCTCCTTTTGGGTAGGAGAGACCACAAATTTTCACTTAGGGTAGAAGAACACCACAATACTCCACTTAAGGTAGGAATCACCGTAAACACAAGGTGTTTGATTAAATCTTTTCTTATTTCACATCATAACCTATTGACTTTATAAATAGAAGAACACTCCTACTGGGCGTGAACAACCAATTGACTGATAAACATGATTGCTACTGATAAATAACTACGATAAACATAAGCAATAACACTTCTACTAACTTAACAACTCTTTAGATAAATCAACTGGAAAGATAAAGATAATAAGATAAACCAACTAGAAAGATAAAGCTAATATCTCATCACACTAATGAGATGGAGATCAGCTTGAACTAATCCAAGTACTAGGATTGGAAGAGGACTCCGATCAGGTCAACCTACCAAGGCCAAAGGCCAGTAACCTAATATACCCATAGGATTGGATTAATTGAAACTCAGTTGTAGAGTTCAAGGCAAAAGAGCAACAAAAATTCACGTAGCCTTGTTTGCACAAGTCATAAATGAAAAAGTAGCTGGGTGTAGATATTATTGCAATTTTCAGCTGAACCGAACGTAATTGACTAAGCTAACAACTAGAACCCTTGTTGGCGTAGTCATAAAATGAAAAAGTAGCTGGAGTAGATACTGTTGCAGTTTTCAATTGAATTGAACGTATTTGACTAAGCTAACAACTAGAACCAAAATCCTCCTACTTTACGGATATTAGAAATGCAACCATTAGAACCCTGCTTACGATCTGGATCTCACCATCTATTCAACTATTTTAGTTGAATATGTTAGGTTTTGTGTTGGTAAGTTTAGTGTCAAAACTAGTATGATTGTAAGTCTAAGTTTGTGTTAGTATAGTAACCGCATGCTGCTCACTAGGATGAGGATTTGCAAGAGAAGGAGGAGGTTAGAGTGTTTGATGGGGTTGGATATGGTGAGATTACTCCAATGGTCAAGTCAGTCTATTGAGGTAGGAAAGGAACTTGAGAGAATAATAGTATGATTAATTAGGTATGCTTTTAAGGTTCACCTTGGCTCTTTATAAAGATCGACGGCCCCCTCCTAGGGTTTGAGGGATTTCTGCTAAGAGTTTGTTATTTAATGTGAAGATTCCCTCCCTCAATCTATTAGGAGGGACAGCATGGTGTGGACGTTCGGTTAGCTAAGCTAGCAGAGGGGGAATCGTCTTTTTAATGGCATCCCTTTGGTGAAGGTGCACTTGGATCATAGGAGCTAGTTGAGCTTATGGGTCGTCAGATTGTCAGGACGTTGAACCCTCAATAACTTGCAATCATTTGTATTGTTAGAGGTCAGCTAGGCTTTCCGATAGACGGGCCCTCCTAGGGCTCATTGGTATCTAAGCCCTATAGTCCGGGTGTTAAGTTGGTTTTGGAGTTAAGAGTTAGTTCGAACAAAGTATTAATTGAAGTAGATTCGAGATGCTCTGATGAAACTCTATCACATATTGTTAGAACACTTCCGCTAAGAAAACTGCGAAACCGTATCACGCGTTTAAACGCATCATTAAGCCGCGTCAATAAACCTCTAGCATTCTCAATGTCTATTTAAAGACTTTAATGCATGATTTTCAGTGAGACTTGATGGCTTTGTTTTGTGCGCTAAGAAAGACCTATAGCATCTTTATACTTCCAATTTATAATCTCAATTTTGTTAAACCACACCAAATTTTAGAAAAACCTTCAATCAACGCGCTTATGGGATTGCAATAGAAGACTTGATTGAAGAAACAAACGAATAGTTGGTTTGGTACAAGGGATGTACCCATTACAATAGTTTTGTAAGCCTGAAATACTTATAATTTAATTCTTCTATAGAAGACGAGTCTTATAAGGTTAGCTAACCCATAGTGGTTTTTCTACTAACTATTTTACTTCGAAAAGTTCTTCTAGTGATTTGATTTCATCACCAAATTGCTTTGCTTATTTTGTGGTTCCTATAATTTTAACTGATTGAATTTTATGAAAAACACAGATTCACCACTTCTAGGTGTTGTTTGGGGTTTGGGGTCGACTAGGAAATTTCAGAACAGATATTTAGAACTCTCATATGCTTGCCGAACATATGCACCGAGAAATAAAAATGGAGCTTTCAAGCAACACCCACAAACCCAAATGGTGAGCCAGAAAAGAAACATGTTATGAAATTAGAAAGATTTAACACACTAAACGAAACAACAAAAAAAAAAGAAAAAAAAAGAAAGAAAAAACTCACTCTCACTATGTTCCTCACACAGATAAAATTCATTTTTCTTGCATCACCTAACAAATTTCTGAGTTGGCAGGTCAAGTGGCTACAAGGCAGGCAAGGACGAAGAATTCACAAGAGTTGAGCCAAGGAGGTCATTACACTGGCTAGCCCCTTCAAGCGTCCTGTGGTTGTCGGCTCTAGGGCTGCTCCCTGCACTGCTGTTAGAAAGAGACCCAAAAGTGGTCCTCTGTAGGACCCCTGTAGGAGATGACCCTATGGGTGGACTATTGTCCCAGCTGCCCCCAGTCATAAGGTTAAGTGCAGACGAATTCTTGCAGTCCCCTACACTATTACTACTATGATGCAAAACCTCTCCTAAAGGACCTCCCATGGACGTTTCCCAAGAGATGGGAATCCAATTTGCCTGCTTTTGGTTTGGCTCATTAAGTATAGTAAGTCTGAGGGGCGAGAGTGTGAGTTTCTCATTGGTGGGAGAGGAAGTGGATGAGATGAACTCTGAGGAAGCCATGGGGATTGAAATTGACAACTGGGTCCTGTCCGACTGCACATCGAGCTCAGGCCAGGAAATGGTTGAGCGATCAGATTGGGTTTTAGGCCAGTCGTCAATGAAATGACGAAGAGATCGTTGCGATTCGGTTCCTCTGTCACTGAGCTCTTGTGAAGAGCAGTTCATTAGACTAGAGGTTTTGTGTGAAGGGTTGAGGAGGGAATCAGAAGTGACTAGCCCAAACACATTTCTAGAGGATTCTTCATATGGGTTTTGCTGTTTCTGAATCATGAAAGAGTTCTCTTTAGGTTTATGGTCAATGGAGGGGCATAGAATGGAGAGGCTGGGTGTGTCTTGCATCGTCTCGCTCACATTCTCCTTGTTCAGAAGCATCCTGCAAGAGAAAATTACCAAACCGTCACTTCCATAACATTTCAAAAAAATATAAACCAATCCTTCTTAACAAGGAATCTCGAACATTAGACCAGTCACTATCCGCACTGCATACATGAACAATAGATTCTATGATTCTAATTTCCATCATAAAACAAAAGGATTAGATAACCAATGTGAATATGGCAGACCACAAGACACACCAATTTAGATGCTTCAGTTGAAGTCTGGCAGCGAATAGATGCTTAAGAGGATAAGAAGGTCCATGAGATAATGCATCACTATTCACCTGCTAATGGTGGTGGCAGCAGAAGGATTAGATGCACCAGGCTGCAAGTTCTTGAGTTGTTGGTGCGCTAGGCTGTTGGTCGCAGCGCTTCTGCCACTGCCGGGTGCCACGACCACCGACCCTGATGGGGATGAAGCAATAGACATCAGCTTTGTGCTAGTGCTTGCATTTGTGGTGGTGGCGGCGGTGGTCCCGGTAATGGCATGGCCGGTTTGACCTTCCACAGGCTTTCTTGAACGATGGCGGCCCCTGTTCATGTGTCGCTCACAATATTTCTGATCAGCAACCGCATCTCTGGAGCACCGCCATTTCTTCCCGTCGGTCCTCCGACACCTTCCGGGCTCAGGATCGTTGTTGGAGAATCCCAGATGGAAAGAACCCCATCCCACTTGATACATACAGTATAAAAAAGCATCCAAAGTCAAGAGAGAGAAAGAGAGAGATGCTCACATGAATTTTAATATGAAACCCCCAAAAAACAAGAAAAGAACCCAGTTTTAGAGTAAGTGCAGAAATTTCTTTTTCTTTGTGAAGCCTGGTAAGTACCAAACACTATTGTTTAAATGAACAGAGTAATCTGTGGCATATAGACACAAATCACTGTTGGAAAACAACTGAATATTGACTCCCTACCACAGTAGTAGGAATTAGGAACAGTGAGAGAGAGAGAGGTGGAGAGGCGGTGGTTCATTATGCAGCAATTTTAACTATCAAACACCATTGTGAACGAATAACTTCAAAAGATGAGCATGCAAATCTTGTGGATGTACAAATTCTTGCTCTCTTAAGTTGCTAAAAGGAACCAGGAAAACTCACAGGTATTGGGTCTCAGAAGGCTCCCAGGAAAGCTAGAGAAGCCGGCATAATCAAGGGCTTTTCTTATGGGGATGAGCAGGTTAGATGGAACAGGCATATTTGCATTGATGTATTTGTAGATCAAGGCCTGGTGTTCTAGCTCCATCCATTGAGATGGAGTGAATGGCCCTCTGGCTCCTGCTAGAACACCATGCACGCTTGCCCCACTCAAGCTTCCAGAGCTATAGCCTGAGAAGAAAACCAGACAAGATCAGATAAATCATAGTAAGAAATTAAATCATGAAAGCAAGAAACACGAAGTCATAACCCATATCTTTACCAAAACTGGAAATAAAGTTTATTTCTGAAGGAAAGCAAAATAAAATAAGTGCGGAAAGGGAAAATTATAGCTTGACTGAAATATTTAAGGGAGCTATGACAATCATAAATTTCTTGTCTTTCATAGTACAAAAAACAAAGTGATACACTGATAGTATTAAATAAAGAAGTGAGAAACGAGAAAGAAGGGGAAAAAAGATCAAAAGGGGAAAGGATTCAGAACCAATCAAAAATGGCGCTTTTCTTCTTGTTATGGCTCTTCCCATCCTAGCTTCAAATATATTTACTGCTTTTTTTGTGCCCACTAGTCTACTGTATTGAAATATTACAAAAGCCCATCTTCGAAAAACAAGAAGACAAGAAATTTCTCAGGGAAGAAAAAAGAAAAAAAAAAAGAAGGTTGCACTTTTTTCTTGACAAGACTCAGAACAAAGACCGCTCGTAAATTTCTTGAAAAGACCCTCGACCAGTTGAGGGAATCGAAATTCAAGTAACCAATAACAAATTAACCACAACCCCATCTCACAAAACCAAAGATCCATGCAAGTACGAACTTTTACCATTAACTCTTCAAATGGCATACAAAGACATATATCACTTTCACTTCCCCAATATAACGCTCCAGAGCCCCCACATAACTACAACCTTAAACTGCTTAATATGTACCTGTATTTCTATTATAAGCAGGTAATGCGTGTTGAAAGTAAGGCAATGAGGCATTCTGAGAGTTCTTTTCCACTAAAAAAGGTTCTGATTTGGGGGAAGAGAAGCTCAGCATTTGCTGCTGTTGGTGACCATCAGAGAAGAGAGTGCAATTAGATCTCAGTAAAGCATTTCTCTGCTGAAACAGCATGGCTTTGGAGGCAGAGAAATCATCAGTCTTGGCCAGCTTTGAGCTCCTCCAGTCATCTTCAAAGGTGCCAGCAGATCTCTCCTGCTTGAGGAACCCGGCTCCGTACCATTTCTGCTTTGTCTCAGGATCTGAAGCAAGAGAAGAAAAACCAGCGTCTGAACCCATTAACCCATCCAAACTCAACACCCCAAAATCCATCTAGAAAAGCCCACCAGAGCTCACAAAACTACTAAGCTGAGGAAATGGAACATTGGGTCGTTGGCCGAAAAGACAGAGACTTGAGGGGTTGGGTGGAGGCGCATTTTAAGGGTTGGGCGATAAGCTTAAGCTGAAGCTGAAAACCACACTGGTTTTATTTAGGAGTTGAATGTTTTGAGAAAAAATAATAATAATAATAATTGGAGAGAGAGAGAGAGAGAGAGAAAGGATGTACATGTGGGTAAAGAAACTGACCGAACAATGTTCGTACCAAATTTGATAAAAAAAAAATAATAAAAAAAAAATGTTCGTACCAAATACTCGCTTTATATTATTATCTCGTACATTGTAACAAAAATATCTGATATAGTACTTGTATTTCATTACGAATTAAAATAAGAATCCCCCGTTAAAATGAAAAATAAAGAATAAAATAAATCTTGGTCGTATTATTTTTAGCAACACAAAAATGGGCTTCTAGTTGTGCAAGCAAAGCAAAACCCAGCTTTATATATACATATATGTGTGTATTAGTTAGCCTAAAGAAAAAAGGTGCATATGTTGATAACTTTTTGTTTTAGGAGGTAATTTTTATGTTTTGATTGAAAATGAGTTTTGACTTTTTTTTTTTTTTTTTTTGAAGTGTTTTGTAAGAAAAAGTTGTTGATTAATATTTTAATTTTTTTTAGATAAAAAGAAAATGAAAAAAGATGATGGGTTAGCAAACAAGCCCATATCCTTGGGAGTAAGACAATTTACTTTGGAGGCAAAATAAGGTTATTTTTATTATTTAGTAAATCGTCGTACAATTGAGAGAATATGAAAATGAAAAATTTAGTCATTAAACCAAAAATTTATAAAATTAATGGGCAATTTTTAAGGCGATATTATCAAATTGAATGACACTGCTTAATAACACTATTCATTTCCAAATTTGACATTTGTAATTTTTTTTTTTTTTTTTTTAAAAAAAAAGTTGAATAGAGAGAGAGAGAGAGAGAGAGGGTTTTGGCTTGCAAAGTCCGCTAGCGGTTTCAAAGATTTCTCACTCATCTTAAAGTTAAAAGGCCAGAAAAGTGGTGGGCTGCATGAACAAAGATGCACCCGCCACGTGACACAGACGCCACCAGAAATTCTACCCTAATCTCATCTCATCTGTCCCTACTCTCACCCCATCTCCTCACCTATTTCACGCTTTCCCCCCTCCCTTGTCTTTGTGTTTTTTAACTTCAAAAAAAAGGGATTTTTTTTTTTTTTTTTAGACATGCTATTTTGTATATTTGAATTCTTTTTTCTTTTTATTTTATAACTTAATAATCATTGAATTAATAATTTTGAAATAAAAAATATATATATAAACGAAAGCATTTTTGAAATGGGTTTCTCCCTTGTGGCCAAAGGTACAAGTATAAGCCATTAAGCCTGTGCCCAAAGAGACAAAAAAAGGTATCACCCATTTGCAAAGGGGTGATGAAAGAAACTTGTCAAAGAAAAAGGTGATCCTGCGTGGGAAAAAGAAAAAAAAAGAAGAAGAAAAGGTAATCCACAATTAATAACCCTCCTACATTTGGGTGAATACGATTTAATACCCTTCGTTAGTACCGCCGACCTATATGTGTTGAGTGTTCAAACTAGGAATCTATTACCACATGGCACAAACTTAATTTGTACTGTTGACTCAATACTTTTTCTTTTTCTTTTTTTCTTTTTTTTTTTAAAAAAAAAAAAACAACAACAACAAATGTGCTTGAAGCATTCTCGTTGAACTAATTTTTTTTAGTCAGATTTTAATTTTTTTTTTAACTATTAACTTCTCAAAAACGAAATAGGATTTTCTCCGTTTGATTTGAAATTAATTTTTTAATCAAGATTTAAAATTAGTGCATTTTACAAAGTACATAATCTCACATTATTTAATTTTTTTTAAAAAAACGGACTTTTAATAAGACATACACAACTTTGAAACGTATGGACTTTAAAAATAAAGAATATAATAAATGAATAATTAAAATATAAAATTAAAAAAACAAATGTGATTTTTTAGCTGAACTGAATACTAAATTTTCTGGAAAATATTTTTATTTATTTAAATAATCTTTTGAATAATATTATATTTATTTTTCATTTATCTCATCTTCTCTCTATCCACGTTTGGTCTCTACATTCGGATAGTATAAAAGATAAATAAAAACATTACTTTTCGTTGAGTAGTTGATAAATCTAGGAATAATTACACTTAACCTTCCTGATTTATCCACGGTGTGGCGATTTACCCTTCAATGTACTAAAATTGGTACATGACCCATTCGAACTTGCCAACGTGTGACAAAATCGACCTTCCGTCCAGTCACCCGTTCGTTTGGACGAAAAGTCACTCACGTGTAAGTCACGTGACCGTTTAAGACAGAGACCCTCCCCAAGTCACTTGACTTGCACGTGACCGACTTTTCATCCAAACGAACGGGCGACTAGACGGAAGGTCAATTTTGTCGCACGTTGGCAAGTTCGGGGGGTCATGTACCAATTTTGGTACATTGGGGGGTAAATCCCCACACCGTGGATAAATCAGGGGGGTTAAGTGTAATTATCCCATAAATCTAATAGAGACATGTTACATGCACATCACTTGTACATCTTTTGCACATCACTTTTTTAAATCAATTATTGAATCTGTAGGATCGACGTGTGAATTCTTGTGGGTCCTACAAATTCAATGGTTGATTTTAAAAAATGATGTACAAAAAATGTACAAGTGATGTGTAAAAATCATTTTTCGTAAATACTTCTAATAATAATAATAACCAAAAAAAAAAAAAACTAGCGTCATTTTGGACGGTGATTTGGATCTAGGTTTTTCAATCCCTAAATTTAAAACAAAAAAGTAATGGTGTATGAGTTCACTTTTTGCAATTGAATTTGTTGTAATATTGAGAGAGAGAGAGAGATCAATGATCTGAACTCATTTTTTAAAAAGGATTTTATATTCCTTAATTGTGTACTACATTGCATGTGTTACAAGAGACGCATAGATAATATTATAATAAAATTCCCAAGCACGTGCCTTCCACGCACGCTACATCATGGTGTTTTTCTGATCTCACGCCTTTAGCCCAAATTGTTTTTTCACAACTTGTCCTAAACTGCACCATCCCTCTTCTCTTTAATATCATATATATATATATATATATATATTTGGAATCCAAAACAACAGCAGAGACAGAAAGCAAATTCAACTGAAAGAGAAATACACGTCCTGTCAAAAAAGGCCACAAAAGTACACAAAGGGGGAATGGGAACATATTTGAATGAAGAAAAGTTGTTAGTTGAACCGGTGGTAGCGGCCGAATGAGTCATGTTTTGAGATGGTTGGCCACTTCTATCTATCAGTTAAGGGGCTGAGCTTCGATCTCCTCACCAAATGAAGGGTGGTGATCGATCCCTCTATTATGATGAGCAGCATCCGTTTACGAAGGTCACAGGGAGGGTCAACGACCCCTCTGTGAGGGGAAGTTACTTTTTAATTGATATGGGTAATTGCTTGTAGAGAGAAGTGGCTACTCAAAAAGAGAGGGGTTACTCCTCATCAGATGAAGAGTGGCAGCTCCTATCCTATGTTGAGAATGTTCACTCACAAGGGGTGACCAATGACCATCCTTGTGAAATAAACAATGACCCATCTGTGAGAGGAGTCCACCCTTCATAGAGAGGAGTGGTGGATCACAGAGAAAAATGTCTACTCACAAAGAAGGATGCCCACTCCAATGCGAGGGGACATTGCCCCTCAAAGGAGAGAGGTTGTCGTCACCCCTTATTTGGTGATAGGCGACCCTTTTACTAATTAAGGGTGATGGACCACCCCTCCCCTCTCTTTAAAACAACTATTATTTTTTATTTAGGGTATACTTATAATTTGAAATAAATGTGACATGTACAATGTATAACCGGTACATGACATATCAAGCGAGAGCTAAGAGATATTTATTGATTGGTTTGATATGTTATATTGTTAATTAATGGGACGATAGATTAATAGATGGATTTATTTTAAACTATAGAATAACCAAAAGACCTAATTGTCGAAATTGAAAACACAATATCAGAAATAGAAAACCCAAAAAAAAAAATTAAAAAAAAAAATAGAGACAATATTCATAAGTTTTAGGCATTAGAATCATTCCAATTCTATTATGCATGGTAAGTGTTTGATCTTTGCCTTATGTGGAGTTGATCATTGCTGCTCAATCCTCATGCTGCTATCTTTTTTTGAGTAATGCTATGTCCACTTAAATGTTAAGCGATTTTTTTGAAATAATTATTATTTAATTTTGATCTAATAATTCTTTTAAAAGTCACATAACATTTTAAAAGACACAAAAAAGACTCTGCTCCTCCTTTTATATGATTAGTCTTCTTTTATTGATTTTTCATATTTTGGTAGCTTTCTTTAACATTTACCAAGTGTTACGCGTAAACACCAAAAACTCAACCCTCATAACCATTGATAACAACGTATCAACAATCGTCCACTATACAGATGTTTGCATCCAACACTCGTCTTTAACTCAACTATTATTTGTCACTGTCCTCAAGGGGTAGCTCAATCGGCTAGAGACCACGCCTCATGAAGCGAAGGTCACTAGTTCGAATCCTCCCCCTCTCTCTCCCTCTTGTATGGACATGCCAAAAAAAAAAAAAATTATTGTGTATCACTTCAAAAAAAAAAAAAAAAAAAAAAAAAACAAGCTCAACTATTGTTTATGATATCATTGTTGGAAGATTTTTTAGTCTTTTCAATAAGACAATGATATAATATATTGAGACGAGTGATGTCATATCGTGTGCAAATAACTTATTTTAATTTAGGGAAAAATATATATTAGCCCCCCAAACTACCACCATTTCTCCGGATGGCACCCCGAACTACCAACACTTGTACTCCGACCCCCCAAACTACCACTTTCTGATTTTTTGGCCCCATCCGTCAATTTATAACGTTAATTCTAACAGAAATTGACCAAAAACCCGAAAATACCCCTCTCTTAACCGTGAGAATTTCAAAGTGTAGGAGGGGTATTTTCAGAATTTTGTTTAAAATTAACGGCATAAATGGACGGATGAGGTCAAAAAATCAGAAAGTTGTAGTTTGGGGGGCCAGAATCTAAGCATTGGTAGTTTGTGGGGCCATCTAGAGAAATGGTGGTAGTTTGGGGGGCTAATATATATTTTTCCCTTTAATTTAAGTAGCTTTTTATTTTAGTTATTTAATTTTTTTTTATAAGAAAATGATGAAAAAAGTTACTTAAAACATATCGTGTTAGCAAATGAAAAATAGGCACAAAGAAGAGCATTACTCTTTGAGGTTAAGTGGTGTCTTATTAAAGTAATGTTACTCTTCACATCGAGAATTGTTACACATCCATCTTTTATCCATATTTTGTATGGAGCTAGATGACCAATAGATGAAAATCAAACATTTCTCTTTCACAATGACTGATGTGACATATTTTAAGTGTCTAACATATTCTAACATAACCTAAAAACTTTATGCTTATGGTTTGGTTCAATTGTATTATAACATAATTGTGGTAATGCGGTCGTATTTCCACTCTCAATTTGAACAAAAAATAAAAAAACCCATTAAATTTGCTAGCTATTCGAGTCTTTTTTTCCTTTACACCAAAAAGAGATCGAAGTGCTTGATTTCATTCTCTTGCATATTTCATGTTCATCTCCATATAAAAAAAATATGTAAATTTACTATTGAATTTGTGAGATAAATTCAATAATAGATGTTCAAAATATGAGTAAGAAAGTAACACCAAATACGTTGACATTTGGACCATCCTTATAGAGGAGATAGGGACGGAGCTAAAAGTTTTTATGGGCAGGGGCTACTGGCAAAAGAAAAAAATTATTAATAGAGGTCAATAGGCTAAATTTTTAATTTTTTAGCTTATTTTAATTTTTTTTTTTAACTTTTTAATTTAATTTAATTTTTTAAGGAAATTCACCCCCACTCCCCCCGGTCCCTGACAAACATGTTATTGCCCATTTATTGGAGAATCCTAACTAAGATTCGCATTAACTCCGTATCCTAGAAGCAAGCAATATTTTACGAGGCTTCTTGTATTTACAAGCTCGATTGACATTAGGGGGCAAGAATTAATAATGATCCATATTTGGATGGGCAAACCCAATATATATGTCAACAAATTTTTGTACAATGCCCTACACAACATTAAAACATAATCACAGGGTTGTTCCAATTACATTAATGTCATTGCATACGTGTCCTGCTTCCCCTTTATTGTCGTGGTGTACCTGTTGGTGGTGTTGGTTCCTTTCCTTCCAAATAAATTCGATCTGGCCTACGCTGGTCTCTCTTCCAACGTTGAATTTCTTCCACCTCTTTAAAAACTTGCTCTAAATTAAACCCTAAACGTACAGTTGAGTCAGTTTAGTTTCCATGGCCAAACTTTATGTAAATGGGCCAACCTGTGTCTCGTTCATAATCATAACTATGCATGCTTCAGCTGAGTCTGTTAAACAGAAAATTCAACCTCTGCAAGAAATGTCTGATCTGACAAATTATCAAATTGCTTTAAATATTTATGAGAACATATATATATATATATAAAAATCGTTTCGTGCATATACATATCCGTTAAGTTAGCATGTTTTATTCCGTGTTGGTGTTTTTTCCTATTAATTATGGGTGAATGAAGCATATCAACCGAGTGAAAATATACGCGAGATGAACGCCATAATGCAAATAAGCATTTTCCTGTTTCTCAATATCTACCGACAAACAAAAATTCTTCTAGCTCTAAGTGTTTGAAATATTTTTTTATAATTAAGCTTCCACTAATTTTGAGTTTTTATTTATCAAAAGCTTGGAAAATGTATAACATATAGTGATGTATAGATAAACTCAATATATTAAGTGATTGTTTATTAGTAGCTATTTGATTTAGATAGGTCGGTAACCTTAATCAGGATAGGGGTCTATGCTGGGATGGCCCTCCTCTCTATAATATTACACATCAAATTGATGGTTTGAAGGTTTGTTAATTTTTTTTTTTTTTGCAATTTGGAATATTATTGTATTCTAATTCTTAACATATTTTATTACAATTTTTAATAATTTTTTCACATTTAGGAAGTAGTGTTGTATTTCTTTTAGGATTAAAAGACATCTGCATGAAACGGATGCATAGTTGATTAGTTGTGTGAGTTTGGTTTTATTTGAGTAGGAGGGAAGTGAAGTTTTATTTTTTTTATTACAAAATGTAGGCGGCATAGACCAATTCTAAGTATTTTAGCTGGGCGCGATTATATTAACATGTGCCACATGGGAGCCTCACATGAAGGGCCTATACAATGATAACTGCAGGCATTCACTCAAGTCTAATTAAATCATAACTTGACTCGGTCCCATCATGGCATTTGTGCGACTCAAGACGTCTAGCATTAATTGGATTGATGATTTCCACTTCAAAAGTCGAACTTTCATCTGAATACATACACAACCACTTTGTGATTTCTTTAATGCCTCTAAACCACCACCATTAACAGTGGAGGAAAGTTGGGATTGATCTGTGATTTTGAGGGATTGTGAGCTTGGTTAGACTGTAGTTTGTGAGAGCTAGTAGATCAACTTCTATACATAATTTGAGCATTCGCATCCGACTCAGTAAATTTACTCTAAATTTCAACTAAAAAAATCGTCTCTCTCAATTTTAGCTACCCTTTTTAAAATCATATACATCTAACCCTCTGTTTAAGTTATCAACTTTCACTAATTCATTTAAATATTCATTTTCAATGATTTCTTAATTTTTTTTTGGGTTAAATACATATTTGCCCCTTGTGCTTTACGACCTTTATTTTTTGCCCTCTCAGTTTCACTTTTTATCAAATTTGGTACTTGTGGTATATGAAAAGACGGAAATGGTACCTCCATCTGATTTCCCGTCCAAAACTAACGTCCACCCACGTCATTGGGTACCTAAAAATTTGAAGCCCAGAACCCAATTCTTTACACATCGTTTCCAACAACATCCAGACAACAACATGACAGAAAATGCCGTGGATGAACGTTAGTTTTGGACGGGAAATCAGAAGGAGGTACCATTTCCGTCTTTTCATATACCACATGTACCAAATTTGATAAAAAGTGAAACTGAGGGGGCAAAAAATAAAGGTCGTAAAGCACAAGGGGCAAATATGTATTTAACCCTTTTTTTTTTTCTTTGAGAGGATAGAAAATATTAGAGTTTTTTTTTTTTTAACATTTAGTGAGTAAACAATGCTCACTAAATTTGGTGAGCACTATATATATTATATACCAACTTACGGATTAATGTTTCAGCATTTTTTGATGAGCTGAATAAAATTTATTTTAGTCTCATTTTAACATTTTGGCCCCATAAAAAAACATTATCTAAGGTTTGACTTAGGTTGGAATTACTCAATTTTTTTATTTTTATTTTTTTAAAAAAATCTTTGTCTGTATATATATATATATATCAAATTGACTAGGGATTCATTTAGGTATACGGTTTCAAATGCTGTGATTTTAAAATAACGATGATAAAATATGCGATTTGAAAATATAATTTTTAAAAACGCAATTAGCCAGTGAAATGTTTGGCCTTTAAAATCGCAGTTTATCTATCAAAATTTTCAACAAAAAAAAAACCCTTGTCTGTTATTTGAAAATACAAATTTTATTATTTTTTTTTCATTTTCAAATAAATTTTTTTAAAAGCGTATTCATAAACAATTCATTTTTTACAATTGGACTTAAAATCACAATTTTTTCCTAAGAAATCGCACCTGAAACACATTAAAAAAATCTTGTTTGCTTGTGTGTATGTTTTTATTCTACTTTACGGTTATGTGATGTGCTATACTTTCTGAGTTACAAATTTGTAGAGTTTAATTATGTGGTTAAAAAAATCATGACTTTTTCTTTCTCGTTTTTAGAGAGAGAACCCTTTGTGAGCCTATTCTTTCGGAGGGAGGGAGAAGCCTCCCTCCCCCCGGTTTGTTTTATTTTGTCTCCCTCCAAGCCTTTGGGCTAGGGGAATTTTTGTTTTGTCTCCCTGGTTAGATCCAGTGGAGATTTGTTTTATTCCCTGTCTTAGTTCCAGTGGTGGCTAACCTTCTCGTAGCCATTGTTTGGGCTCTGGAACTTTGTGTGTTTTTTTTTTGTTTCCTTCGTTCCTTTTTTCTCTTTGGCATAAAGGTTTTTTCAAGTGTTGGTGGAATGAATGTTGTTCCGGCGTGTCTTTGACTTTTTTGGTCATGTTTTTCCTTATTTAACCGTATCTTTGATGCCAGATCTTGGAGTTTATGCCGGCTTCTTCAAGACACGCGCCCCTCAGCAGTGTCCACCGTCTCCCTCCGGTCCGGTTGCCTCTTTCCTCGGCTGTGTCGGGCATCGGTGCATGGCGTGTGGCCAGCACGCGCCAGGGAGGTTTCTCTCACTGGCTTTCAAGGGCTTCCGGAGCATACGCCGCCTCCAGCGATGGTGGCGTTCCCGGCAGTGACGGCTATGATTTAATGTTCCTGTTTTTTCGGTTTTGTTTGTGATTTTTTTATTTTCTTCACAGTCTGCCTTTATAATGACTTAGATGTTACTAGGACTGTTTAGATTAGGCTTGACAATTTTTGATACGACCCGTGAACTCGTTAAGAACATGACAATAAAAAAAAAAAAAAATCGGGTTTGGGTCATAATACTCGATTATAATCATGTTTGACAGGTCAACCCGCGAGTAGACCCGTCAACACGATTATAACCCGGTTTTTTTTTTAAAATGAAAAATAAATAAATAAAATAACGAAAACTTCAAGAAATAAGTTGAACCCTAGCCGCACACTTTCATTTTTCACTGTCTTTCTTTCACTAGTTCAGTCCGACTCTCTGAGACTCCGAATCAGTCGCTCACCTGTAGTTCACGCAGCCACGCCCACAAGCCCAAGATAGTGACGATGCCTCACAGAGTCACACACAGCTATGGCGCCTCACAGTCACGGTTTGTGGTTTAGCCGGTCAGCCCTTCAGGCCCTTCGAAGTTCACGGTTCGGTGACTTCGGTAATTTGGTTCACAGTGGGCAAGCGGGTTGTGTTCGGGTTCCAAAATTCAACCCGATTAATAATCAAGTCGGTTTCATGTTGGGCTCGATTACGTAATTGGGTTAGTCAGGTTGACGTGAACTCAACCTGCCGACCCAAATTGCCAGGCCTAGTTTAGATGGATTTGGAGCTAAATCATCCATTTTTTATTTGTTGTATGCGCTTCATTATAAAGAGAGGCTCAAATGCCAATCCTGTAATGTCTGTTTTTAATATTTAGGTAGCTACTTTATCCTGATTTAATATGTAGAAATTTTTGTATCTTTGTTCGCTATATGCCATCAAGCTTTTATCGGAGTAATGAAACGGTCTTCCTTTGTTCAAAAATTATGTGGTTAAAAGACCAGGTGATTAGACTTGGTACTTTGAGTAGTACAACCATTTCCATGGCAGGTTGAAGCCATATACTTTCCCCGATCTGTCACATCAAATGCATTGTTTCAATAAGAGTACTAGCAGCAGATTCCCAACCATTTTTCATATATTTTAATTTTTGTTGCTTCCCTATAAAAAAAATACCCTACAATAGATTCTCTTACATTTCCCTATATCAATTAAATATTATTTTTTTACTCTTATTTTATTCTTTTTCTCTATTTCCTACTTTTTCTCTCTTCCCTATATAAATTAATTATACTTATTTTATATTAAAATAATACATAGGGAATGAATAGTATACATGTATACATAGAAAATTACTATTCATTCTCAACCCTCTCATCTAAATATATGGTATCTGCTGTGGGAGGTTTTTTTTTATGTTTTTTATGAAATTTTCCTTAAATATAGGGAAGAGAACTATTATAAGGTGACTGCTACTAGTGCTCAATCATCCAAAATGTTTGAATTGAACAACTTATTATATTCGAAGGTCATTTAGTGCAACTCATTGAATATTTTCAGTTGTTGATCAATCATGAATCAAATAACTTGGACGGTCATCTCCTTGCCAGTAATTTACCCTGGGGCAATAAATTGGTATGTTTCATAATTTTCATCCACGTGGGTGCCACACGGTACTTCAAAGTTAAGCCATGATAAATAGGAATTTGGTCTAGTTGCCGTAAAAGACTACGGTATATTAATTGTCTTTTTTTAATTTCAAAATTTTTATGAAAAATAGAAAAACAATAAAATAAAATTTAAATCGTTGAAAAAACTGTAAAGAAATCACGTGATTTATTTATTTATTTATTTTTTTCAGCACTAAAGCAAAATCACATGTGATTTCTTTAATTTAGTTTGTTAACTCGGCATTTGTTCTTGAATAAATATATTAGAGAATGTATGTAATAATTATATGTTTTAAAGACGTATGTCAGTATAATAAACTAAATCATTCGATCCAATTTAAATGAAAACTTTATCACAAAAATAAAAGTAAAAAAAAGTCATAATTAATTATATATGTCATTTTATTAGACTAGTTTATAGCAATTAGCTACAAACCATTTTTTTTTTAATAGCATCAATGAGATATGAAAGAGCGTATGGTGCACACATCATTGACCATGCTTTTCCATTTTGGTCAACACGCCTGATCTTTGGCTTCCCCCTCTTTCTCACACTGAATCTTTATAGTCGATACCTTGTTTTTGCCTGTTGAGAACACCAAATCCTGTAGCAGTTTCTTTTGAGGTGCCCACCAAGCCTTTTTTGCAGGGTACCCCCTTCGCCGGACACCAAGATGGTGCCTCCCAACAGAGGCTTCATTCCAACCACCAACAATGCCCATTTCTATGTTGTGGTTCTCATTTCAATGTGTAGCTGCAGTGATGATTGTCAAGGTTGTTACTCATCTGATTTTCCACATGGTTATTTGTGATATTCATATCCGCATCCACAAAATGTGGATCAACGTCTTTTTTTACTATTCACATCCGCCTGATTATTGCAGTAATAAAGTGTGTTTATTTTTCATTATCTGCAAACAGGGAATGAACCTATTTTAGATGCTTTTAAAAATAATTTTGACATGTTTTTAGTATTTTGGGATTATTTTAAAAATATAATGCAACACAAAAAATATGTAGAACTAAGAAAAAAAAGAGATGATGGATACGATTTCAAAATATTCATAGTAATCAATCATCACGAGAAACACCCTTATGTTTTTTTATCCATGATTCAATTAGTATAAAAATCAAGCCAACAAACATAAAAAAATAAAAAGAAATTACAAATTCATAACATAAAAAAAATATAAATTGTCTAATATTACACATTCATTAGTGGAATATATATAAATATACATTAAATGTAAAGGGTACGTGGATGTGATTATTATAAGCATTCGTATACCATAAAACTAATATCCGCATCCTCACGTGTACACTCCTAAGTGAGAGAAAGTGATGGTCAGATTGAGTTAATTTGGACCGTTGATATGAGTTAAAAATCATTATAAATATAACTTTATGGTCATCTCCAAAGACACAATGTAATAGCGATCTTTTATTCCATATTTTTTGTGTGTAAATTATTCTCATTCTAAGGTGCTTTGAGTTGCTTTAGAATGTGCTATTTTAGTGGAACTTTTAGGCTTTATTGTATCATGAGAATAATTTTATCTAATTTTCTTTGAACTTTAGAAATAAAACAAAATACGTTATAAAATAATCGTCATATATATATATATATATATATATATATATCAAATATTCAAATGCAAGTGTAAAATAAATAAATATCGCAAGAGGCGCGTGGGAGAGATGGTGGACAAGACAATTCAAGCTAAAAGAGGCAAGGGAGAGCGACCAAACCAAACATTAGACATAAACATGTTTACTAATAAAGAAAAGCAACCTGTTCAAAAAAATAAAAATAAATAAATAAAGAAAAGCAACCAAGCAAAAAACTATTTTATCTCGGATTCCTCGCTCCCCGCGCACACAAAAAGACACGCGCGCACGCAAATTTCTTTTTTGTAGACAGGAGAGGATTAGATAGACAGTGGGGGGTGGTACCGTGACGTTGACGTGTCGGAAGCGGGTTGTCGTGGTGGGGATGGTGCCACGTGGGGCCCCCACCCCCCGGGGGATGATGAATGATTGATGATGATGATGATCATCTCTCATCTCTCATCTCTCATCTCCTACCGATTGATTTTGCTCCCCCAATCCTAGTCACCAGTCAGAGAAGAACTTCGTTGAAAAATGATGCAAAGTACAACTGGGAAGTGGGTTCCCCGCCAGTCACCACCACGATTGGGTGTTGGGTTAGAGAGAGCGGGACGCGGATAGATTCATAGAAGACGTTCGTTTCCTCTTTGCCGACAGCCTTCCCCTGGGACCCGCCTCTCGTGGTTGTCCCCATCCGCGCGTCAGGAGTCATCTTTTTTTTCTTCCAATAATCCCAACTGGCGGGCCCACCCTCCACTGATATTTTCGCATCCCTCCTCATTGCTGTCATTAATCTTGTGGTTCTCTCTTTTTTCGTTCTTCCTTTTTTATTTCCTTTTTTTTTTTTTTTTTTATCAGGTTACTTCAATTTAGATTTTATATTTTTAATTTTAATAATTAAGTTCTGTAACCTCTCTTTCTTTCTTTCTTTTTTCTTTTTTTTTCAGATTTTAGAAACATCACTCCGTTAACTTATTATTTAATTAATTAACGGTATGTTTAGAACATGTTTGAAATGTAAAATAAATTTGCAACGTAATATGTATAATCGACACATGGTGTGTCAACTGTCAAGCTGTTCAGACATGAAACGTCATTAATTAATCGAATAATTAATAGAATGATTCATTTAAAACTAGAGTGTTACCGATTAATCTCATTGTCGAAATTAAAAATTAAGAAACTAAATTGAAATCATGTGAAAATTTAATGACTATTTTTTTTTTTTATAATCAAGCAAATTTGAGATACAGATAGCTGGGAATTATAATGATATTTTTTTAAAAAAAAATAAAAAAAAATAAAGAAGAATCTGCTGTTTTCGAAAGTATGAAAAAAGCGTCTCCGGAATTTCTATCATTTTTTATATGTAGTAAAACTGTAAAAAACTTACATTATAAGTGTTGTAATTTTTTTAATGGTCAATATTTAACTTCATTTTTTCTCTTTTTTATAAAATACTTAAAATTAAATCTTGACTATTGAAAAAATAAAAACACATAGTAAAAATTTCTTACTGTACCTAAACCAAATCCAGTGGTAAAAATATGCAAAATAGGATTAAAAAAAGAAGGAATTAATAGAATGTGTTCCTACATGCACACGTCTTTTCTTAGTGAGTTTTGAGCTACTGTTAGCCTCCCGTTAAATCACTACCGGATATTACTTACCGTGCATGGCGTTCTGGGCCTTTTATATTTGACTTGCGAGCCACACGACAAGGCAACTCCGTGATGTGCCTACACGCCATCACTCATCACACAGCAGAGCATTGACTATTTCAAACATGCAACTTGCCTTTTGGTTCTTGGCTTTTTGCTATTATCACACTATTGTTTTAACCTGTTGTTTCATCGGAGTCACTCATATTCGCACGATTGATTTATGATTTCCCCTATAGATTTATCACGTGAGAGATAATGGTGTGTAAAAACAAATAAAAAAGTATTGAATTATGACTATAAATGGCCCGTTTGATAAATAATTGTATTATAAAATATTTGTGTGTTGTGTAGTATAAGAAGGGATTGATATGATATAAAATTTGAGAATATTTTATAAAAAAATGAAGAAAAAAAAATTGTTTTGTAGTAAGTTTTTTTATTTGAATAATAGTAAAATATAATTGATGTGATATAAAAAGTGAAAAAATTAAAATGATTTTTATTTGATTTTTTTTTAAAATAAATAGACAAATTAAGTACAACGCTCCTCAGCAAAAAATCATTACAGTCTTCAGCTACGTTTAATCTTGACTTCAAGTTTTTTTTTTTTTTTTTTTTTTTTTACCAAAAAATGTTTTTCACATTTTTGGATATTTGATACAATTAGAAAATATTAATTAATAGAAAATGTTTTCCAAATCTTAGGAAAATCCCTTTGTAAGCATAAAATAGTTTTTTGTTTTGGAAAATAAAAGCTTTTTTTTTTTTCGCCCTCTTCTGTAAGAAAAGGACCAAAAAAACAAAAAGCAAAAGTATGGAGGAGGAAATCACATTCTTTATAAACCCCATGCATGACTCTAAAGAAGAATTGCAAGTTCCTTTATTCACCCACTTCAACCCTGCAAGGGGTTGTTCTTTCCCCGTGTCCACATCTCAACCCTTGTGAAGGGATTGTTAATCTTGATAGGGTCGAAGACTCTGCAAATTGCAAAGGGTCATGCCCTATCAACATTGATTTGGTTCTTAGTATGCTTTGTGTATACAAATCTTTGGCTTTGTCTAAAGTAGATAGAGCTGGTAAATTTTTGATTCTTTATTTCTTTTGGGACTGAAAATTCTCTCATTCCCTGTTACTGTTTTGGCTCAGCTTTATTAGTTTTTTGGGTTCATTGTTAGAGAGTCTACCCCATTGTATTAATCTTGTAACCCTGCTCTTGTGAAATGAAGTTGTTATTACAAAATATATATATATAAGCTAATATAAAATAATTAATTCAACAATTTAATTAATATTTTATCACTCCCTTTTATATATAAGCTCAATTTTTTTTTTTAATAAGTAAATAAATGCTATGTACCAACTTTTTATTTTGATTTCGTCCGATAAAATTCGAATAAATAACTGATACATGACATTATTCTAGTAAGGTTGAGATATTAAATTTGAATATCGACCGAGATCTATGGAGGACACTATCTAAGCATGGAATCATCACAAAAAGGATGATCCCCAAGATCTTTACAGGAAAGACATTTAATTTCTCATACGATTTCAGGGCTTTAAATTGTTGCTGTCCTTGAGACATTTGAGTACCAATTGAGAGAGGAACCCCATTGACTCGGTGTTATAGACGAGGTTGTCCTTGGGTACTCCTTTGTCAGCTCCATAATTTATCCCCCAAACCGAAGAGAAGCTATGGTCTTGGTGAAATTATTGTTGGGCGTAGGATACCAATATTTCAAACCTTTTTTTTTTTTTTTTTTATAAGTATTATCAGTTATTCCATGTGTGGTGGTAGGTAATGATCAGTTAATATCAACCCCATGTTCATTAATTATAAAAAAAAAAAAAAAAAACCTTATTCATTAGGGTTTATTTTCTCAAAGTGTTACTACTATAAAATGATTAATCAAATTACAATTATTACTATTTAAAATTATTTATAAAAAATAATACTACAACTCTTCATACTTATTTATAACTCTTATGTCATCATGTTGACATGACATATTTTAAGTGACTTACAATATCGACAACAAAAAAGAAGAAGAAAATAACGTAAACTATTTATAACACGCAATGTCAACCGTATGATATGAATCTGAAGTGTACGTAATATTACTCATTTATAAAACTTAATTTTACTCGGTAAGAAACCAATGTGAACTTAATACTGAGGAATACTTTTATAATCGACTTGTTCAATGTGGGATTATCTTCTAAAAAAAAACTCAAAATTTTAACAAACAAGTTTCACGACAAAAATTCTAAAAATTACTTTCACTAATAAAACAAATTTTTTATTTTAATTTAAATACAAAAAAAAAAAAACACCTACTCTCTAAATATCACACAATCTCTCCTGTTTTGGATTTTGAGTTTCCCCAACCTGTTTTTTGAAAAAATTTCTCTCCTCAACATTAATTTTCCCCCTACTACTCCTGCTGCTACTCTACTCTTTTCATTTTTTGTCTTTCTTTCTTTTTAATTTCTTCTTCTTCTTCTTCTAATTTTCTTTTCTTTTATTTTTTTGTGTATATCTTCACGAATCACCTCTACGGTGAAGAGGACACTACCATTACTACTCTGTCCCCCTCCAGAATTATAAAAATATAATAAAATTATTGATAAATGTGGGACCTTTTTTTGAGTGTTTGACTGACAAAGGATTAATCAACACGCCAAAAATTTTTGTTTAAAAAAAATTGTTATTTTCTCATTTATCTTATAAAAGTCAAAGTCATTTATTCATATTAACAAGCAATTTTTTTCTTTTTTCTTTTTATTTTATATTACATTAATTAATTAATTCTTTTTTCATTTTTTTCAATTTTTTTTGCCGAACACACCCATGCCTCATATGCGGACGAAGTTGTTTTGATATAGTTTAATTAATTAATTTCAAAAAAGCAATATGCAGGAAAGGGAAAAGGGCTACAAATTAGAGTTCAAATTTTTATCATATGTTGTAGTTTTTCAATAGTCTATATTTAATTTTATTATCTTTCTCATAAAAAAATTATAATTAAATCTATATTATTGAAAAAAAATACGACATTGTTGGAGTAACTTCCGCAACCTGATTGAAGACTTCAAAGTTTTACTCCATAGTTTTGAATATTTTGTTATTAGGCATACCCGTAGGGTTGCCAATCAAGCTGCCCATCGGTTAGCCAAAGTAGCATTGTCACATATGCTAGATCAGGTTTGGATAAATGGATTTCCTCCCCAATTAAGAGCATTTGCTGAGCAAGAATTTTCTCTTTGATTAATTAAATCACCTTATTCCTAAAAAAATTAAAAATAAAATACTACAAATTAAAGAATCCACACATACAAATAGATGTATATTAATTGAGCAAGCTTGCACTTTGATGTCGAACGTTAATGAGTCACATTTAGAGCAGGATTTGGCTTAAGCACAGTAAAAAAAAATTCCAACATATATGTTGTAGTCTTTTTAACTGTTCATATTTAATTTCATTATTTATCTTTCTCATAAAAAAACTTGTAATTAAATCTACATTGTTAAAATAAATTACAACACATATACTATAAAATCTTTACAGCACTTAAGAGCACTAGTTGCATCTTTCTTAAATCTCATTCTCTTCTTTAGATATAAGAAAATCTCATAAAAACATATCGAATCCGATTTTCTTATTGTTCTATAAAAACTAAGGAAACATTAAGGGAATCAAAAGTTTCTATTTTCTCTTAACATGATTTTAATGTAAAAAAACTTTCTATTTTCTCTAGTATCTGTTTGAAACAATATCTAAATAATTTATTTTTCCTTCATCTTTTTCTCGTAACATTTAATGTAAAGAATATTTAAATGGTATAGAAAAAAGATAATAAAAGCTAATGTGGAAGGATCATGATGATTTATAATTATTTGTCCGAATTTGAAAGAATTGAAGAGTGAATTTAAATAGAAAAATTAACAAAAAGTAATTTAATTTCTTAAATTAATGAAAAATTTTAAAAAATATGCTACTAATGCTCTAATCCAAATCTGACAGTCAACCGTTGCGTCAAGTCATAGCCAAGGGTCGTGCACATATATATAAGTCACATAAATTTAGAGCAAAAACTATTGGCTGAAAAGTTATTGCTAAGATTTCATGCATGTATCTCAGTTCGTCCTTACACGTACGTAAATCTTATAATAGATATGAGGGATCAAAGCAATTAATCATCATCAAAATTCGAGTACATTATTTATCCAAGAAAATAAAATTCGAGTACATTTACTTCTTTTAATAGATATTAAAGATCAAAGCAATTGATCATCATCAAAATTCGTGTACATTATTCATCCAATGAAAAACAAAATTCGAGTACATTTAGGATGCGTTTGAGATTGCGATATCGTAGACAATAATTGTGATTTTAAACCAAATCGCAGAACATAAATCGTTTGGGAATTGCGTTTTTAAAAATTGCGATTTGAAAATGCAGAAAATCTGTTTTTTCAAATCGCAGATAAGATGATGCTTTTTTGAAAACGCAAAATTTTAAAGGTAAATTTGCGATTTTAAAGGCTAAACTGCGATTTTACCAAACGCTTAACTGCGTTTTTAAAAATCACTTTTTTCAAATCGCACATTTTAAAAATCGTTATTTTAAATCGCACTTTTTAAAATCCCAAACCCAAACGGACCCTTAGCCAGCCAAAAAAAGAAAAAAGAAAAAGGGCTCAGCTACAACATTCATCTCTATCCGCTCACTACAAAAAACTCTACAATTGGCCGCGTGTCTACAGTACCTGTTACTGTAGACACGCGTCCAATTAGCCACGTGTATACAGTACACGTGGCTAGAAGGGGGCGCATCACAGTTGGCCGCGTGTAATTTATACACGCGGCCAGTTGGCCGCGTGTAATTTTTACACGCGGCCAGTTGGCCGCGTGTATTTTTACACGCCGCCAATTGGCCGCGTGTATTTTTTACAGGCGGCCAGTTGGCCGCGTGTATTTTTTACACGCGGCCAGTTGGCCACGTGTATTTAATACACGCGGCCAATTGTTTTTATCAAATATATATTAATAAAAATAAATTTTATTAAATTTTGTATATGGCCACGTGTATTTTAAATACACGTGGCTAATTGTTTTTATTAAATATATAATATATATATATATATATATATATATATATATATATATATATATATATATATATATTAATATATGTATATATACGTATAATATAATTGGCCGCGTGGCCTAAAGCCACGCGGCCAGAATTGCTGAAGGCAGTGGCGCGCGGGAATTGTCCCGCGCGCCACTGAACGTACAAGAATTTCAAACGAAAAAAAAAAAAAAAAAAACGTTATATACACGTTCTCTCTCTCTCTCTCTATCGTTCTCTCTCTCTCCTCCATTTTTGGTTGCTCTCTCTCTCTCTCACGGTGTGTTCTCTCTCTCTGTATCTCTCTCTCTCTCTCTCTCTCTCTCTCTCTCTCTCTCTGTCTCTCGCTCTCCCTCTCTCTCTCTGTCTCTCGCTCTCTCTCTCTCCTCTGTATCGCTCACTCTCTCTCTCTCTCTCTCTATCTCTCGCTCTCTCTCTCACGGTGTGTTCTCCCTCTCTCTCTGTATTGCTCTCTCTCTCTCTCTCTGTCTCTCGCTCTCCCTCTCTCTCTCTCGCTCTCTCTCTCTCTCTCTCTCTCTCTCTGTCTCTCGCTCTCTGTCTCTCGGTCTCTCTCTCTGTATCTGTCTCTCGCTCTCTGTCTCTCTCTGTCTCTCTCTCTCTCTGCATCTTTCCTTTTTTCTTTTTTCTTTTTTTTTTTTTTCTTCCAGTTATTATATTTTTTTTCCTCTAAAAATAAAGAACTAAATTAAAAATACAATCAATTATTTAAAAAATAATTAAATACAGATTTAAATTAAATAAAAAATTATTTTTTAATTTTTTTTTAAAAAAAACATATTGCCACGTGTATAATAATACACGCGGCCAACAGTTATACACGCGGCCAATTGGCCGCGTGTATTTTAATACGCGCGGCCAACTGTTGGCTGCGTGTATTTTAATACACGCGGCCAATTGGCCGCGTGTATTAAAATACACGCGGCTAATTGCGCAGTTAGTCTCAACCGGGTTGGCCGCGTGTATTTACGTGGCGACTTGCACGCGGCCAACAGTTCGCCACGTGTACAGTGACCGTACACGTGGCGACCTGCAAGTGGCGAAAAACAATTTTTTTTTGTAGTGGCTTGTGCAACAATTTTGATTATCATAAATGATCTCTTCTTAAGAATTATTTTGGAGGGAGATTTTCTTATTGTGGTACAAGTTATTAATTGTATAGGTAAGAATTGAAGACGGTATGAGAATATTATTGCGGATATTCAAGCAGTTCTTACTGAATTTCATAGTTGGATAACCTGTTATACAAAAAGAATGACAAATTCGACTACACATATTCTGACACAAATAAGATCTCACGATATAAATTATAGTACGTACTTGGATATATAGGTGTTATTCCCAATTGTATTCGTGAGATTGTTTTATCAAAGTCTTCATCTCTAGTTTTATAGAGCTTTTTGCTTAGGTTGATTTTATGTTATCAATGAAATCAATATTTTTCTTTAAAAAAAACAAAAAAAAAAAAATCATTTAAATTTGTGTGCAATAGCCCTATTAGCCTGCAAAAAAATTAGTTGAGCATTTCTTTTTTGTAACATTACTCTTCACTTAAACTAACAGATTTGTCTCCTGTTCATTTGAACCAAAGATGATCCAAATGCCATCTCGAGAGAGGGGATGAAAGAAAAAGTTAAGCACACAATGCTTTATCTAAATTTTTATTTAAAATAAATAATTAACTAAACCAGCTTCATTTTCTTTTCTTTCTTTTCGTTTTTTTTTTTCTTTTTCTTTTTTTTTGTTTTTTTTTTCCTACCTTAACTATCATCTTTCCAAAACCTGCTTCCTACTGTTTATTTAATTTGATTGAAATAATATTTTCCTAAATTTTGTTATTTATTTTAGTTGAAAACCATTTTCACCAAAAACACCGAATAAAACATGCATCCGATCCATCTCTCAGCAGCATAACCACCACGAATTTGGTTTAGGAGCCTTAAAAAAACTACAACACATGCATGTATTATTATTTTTACAACGGTCTAGATCTAATATCGTTTTTTCTCTTTCTCATAAGAAGTTTAAAATTAAATCTGAACTCATGAAAAAACTAGGTAGTCAACTACAACATGTGTTATAGTCTTTTTATAGCATCTAATCCAAATCTAAATTATTGTAATCGGGATTGATGGAATGATTTGATTATCATACTTATATTTATCTTCAGCACCTAGCTATTTGAATTATCAATTAAATAAAAATCTTTTGTACTCTAAATATCATTAAAGAAAATAAGAGCAAAGAGTAGTTCTATTAGACGGTGGAAGTAAGTATATATCTAGCACGGAATTACGGTCCATTTTTTTTTATTTTTATGGCTTTTCTATTTTATTTTCCATTTAATTATAAGGTTCTTCACACACTGCATATTGCATCTATGAGAAACGTTTAGAAGTCAAAATCTAGCGGAAACTTTTTCACCAAGTTAAAAAACATTAGGGCACGTTTTAGTGGTTCAATATTCCAAGTCCAAAATCCTAAATAATCTGATCATCTAGGTCGAACAGAACCTTGAATAATCTCCTGTACGTATGAACACCATAAATCGTGGTTGAAATTCCTTTTGCTTCTCATTCTTTCAAAGTACGACAATAACGATCGAGTTAATTAAGAAGCGATTAAAATAAAGTCATGCATAGCGCCAAAACATCTCTACCCACTCACATGGGTGCACAGTGCACTAATTAAGGAACCCCCTATATTTTACTGACTAATTTTTACATTTAAACCATGAAAAAAATTAGATAATAACAGTTGATATCCGCTATCTGCATGTGCAGATAGGTTAACAAAAATTAATATCCATATCGGATAGTGGTTTTCAAATATTAATACCCGCATTCAAATACCTTTCATATATAATATATATTTTGATTAACTATACGCCGTTGTTTTGGTGTACCTCATATGCATGTGGATAACAAGTTTTCAATATTTTTTGTTCTTTTGTCAAATGTAGGAAGATAAATAATGTATGAGCTGAAATTTTCACGATAAAATGATTAGCAAGTGCGATTTGAATAATAAAGTTCAACTATAGAGGATGCATTTTTGTATTTATTAAGAGCATAAATTAAATTATAATTTCAAAGTTCAAAAGACTCATTACTTCAAATGCAAATAATAAATAATAACAACAATAAACACGCTAATCGCAGGATGATAATGTAAATATTTAAAAATAATAACTACATATTATACAAATACAAATATTACTAATCTGCAATTTCACGTTTCTTAATATATACGTTTTATATCGTGACTGTAAAAATTGATACATCAAAGAGTGAGCCATTAAGAACTTAAAACAATTGGGTGGAAAGCGAGGAATGGATTTAAAAATTTAAAAAATAAAAAAATAAAAAACTAGTACTGGATTCTAGAAAGCCTAACAGAACATCATAATTAGGTAGAGAGGTGGCGAAGAATTCGTAGGTTTCCCCAGTTGAGCTCATGATGCTCACATGACCAACTTGACTTTTTCTCTGAATATCTTTTTATTCTCACGTAGTCACGTAGAGTTACATTTTTCGAATATATATATATCTCAGTACTCAGTAGGAGATGCTTTTGAAGAGATGAGCGAGCGAGAAAAAGTAGAGATGAGTTGGTCAAACCATGATGGAGTTAGGAATTAGGTTTTACATCTCGATCATCCTCAGAGTTTTAAGAAGCAACCAACGTGGAGTTTCCAAGAATTAAATGGGAATACAAATTAATGCATTGGGAAGGAGGAGAAGACATCATACAATAATATATATATATGAATATTGTCTTGTTTCGGTTTTCTTAAATATGTTTGTTGGATTGTTATGGTTTGGGTCGCAGAGTAGTGGGTCACAAATGGGATTGTGCAGTAGTAGAGGGATAGGTTAATTTATTGGGTGCAACCGCAAGTCATCATTTAAAAATATCGTAAAAAGAAGAAATAATAACCTACAGGTATCGATGCATTTTATTTAACAAGACCCGAAGAATGTGTAATCCCAAAGGCATGTCTTATCACCTTTTGTTCTCGGTGAAGATAAACAAACATATATATATATATATTTTAAAATCTTCAAGGGGCGACCATGCCTGTCCTTTCCTTGTCCTCTAGTCTTTTAGGTGCATTATTTTGGGTGTCTACTCACTCCAGAAACCTACGCTCTAAGCTAAGCTACCGCGCTCGTTTCCTACCAATGCCCTGTTTTCTGTCTATCTTTCTTCCTTATAAAACTTCATGGCGATCTCATTCACATTTGTGTTCTCTCTCTCTCTCTCTCTCTCTCTCTCTCTCTGTGTTCATGGCAATTACCAAAACTGCACTTATCACTTTCATTTTTTTGTAATGATTTAAGTGTCAATTTTTAAAATACCATTCATTTTTTTAGGAAAAAAAATTACAAGGATTTAAATGAATTTGTAAACATATCAATCATGAATCTTTGAATTTATTATTATTATTATTATTTTTTATAAAAACAAGAGTATTTTGAAATTTTTTTACAGGATTTAATGAAAAATCTTAACGAAAAGGTGCGTATAATTATAAAAATGATGAAATATCAAATGTGGTAAGTAGAGTTTTTTCGACAAAATAATAATGGTTGAAAATTGTCACCACCATTAATCATTTTTCTTCGAAGCTAAAAATATTTTAAAGTTAATGTCCATAATTATTGGATAGTTACAAACAAGAATCGGTCATCGAGAACTACTTAATTTAAGAGATAATTGTACTATTGGTTATTAGGGTTGACTTAAATTACATATCACTCTTTGTAGTTCAAAAAGTTTATAGAGGGTTCTTATAATAAACTATAATTATAAATCAGTCCCTAAACAAATTTTTCATTCACTAAGTTAATAATTTCTTTAGTTAGCCATGACACACCCAATAAGAAGTCGACACATGTTTATTATAATAATATATATATATATATATATATATATATATATATATAAAACAAAAATATTTAAAAAAAAAGAAAAAAAAAAGAAAAAAAGAAAATCCTGATCTTTCTTTAGATTCCACTGGTCCCTCATAAGATCTTTTACCAAAAAATGCAGCTTTTTTCGGGTAAGGTAAAAATAAAGGTGGCTAGCTTCTTGCATTGAACAAAAAAGGTGCTTTTCCTGCTTCTTACCATTTGCAGTGTTAAGCAATAGGAAGCACGCATGTGCCAAATTACTCCTCTCTTTCTGCAATAAATGTATAAAGGAGATAGAATCCTTAATTTTTGACATCATTCGAATTCGTTAACTAATCATAAAATTAGTGAATTGTATTAAAGGATTTGACATTTAATTAAATAATTCGAGTATGGTTAACCAATATACTTATGCTTGTATATAATTTTATATTTATATTTTGAGGTTAAAGTGCACCTGGACATATTTCGAACCTCATTCCTTCATGGTTCATGGTTTAGTAGCAGAAATGAGGAGAAAAATTAATTTTTTTTTTTTTTAAAAAAAAAAAAAAAAAAACCTTGTGATAAGTTACTAAACTCGGCATTAATCTAACATGGAGGGTGACGAGCTTTTTCAAGACCAGAACTTGGGCTAGCTGTTACCTAGGTCAGAGGATGCAGGTAACCCTCGGATCAAACTCCAACAAACTAAAGCATACTTTATTAATCTAGGATACCTTTATTAAAGGAAGTTATAATTAATTAATTAATTAGTTGGAGTTTGGGCTCCACTCATGGCATCCATTTGCATTGCCTTCGAACCCCACAAAAAGAAATGCTTTTTTGTGACGGAAGAGCTTTGAGTATTATATATGAATGTTTTGGCAACGAGAAGATGACAAATATAAGAAATGCAAATCAGATTTGTAAACCCCGTAAAAAACCTTAAAGATGCTTCTCACATCATCACCTTGCTTTAGTTTAATCACTATGCCTATCATCAGTTTACTTACCCTCAGCTTGAGTTATGTATTGGGTCACCTTTAGCCATTGAAGACCAAATTCATCTTCGGGGACAAAGCTCTACCAAGTTGAATGGAGGGCAGCATTCAGATACGATAGTTTACGTGACATTTATTATAAATCAAGTTAGTAAAAAGTGTATTGCCACGATGCGATACTTATAAAACATAGACTATTATAATAAAGATAAATGTTTTGTTTCTATTTTTTGTCTATCTCAATGCGATAAATAGATAAATTCACTTTTGAATTTGTGAAACTACATTTCACAGATTCAATGATAAATTTACAAAGGAGTTGGGAAAGATATTAATATGTAACAGGGAGCCCTTGCAATCCGATTTTAAATGGTAAGTTGTATCATTTAGTATCAAAGTCAGATTGTCATGTCGAATATGAGATCAGACCCAGTTCGAGTATGAGATCGAATCGGTTTGAACTTTGTGGTCGAGTCACAGTTGGTGCCTTAGCCGTTACTACTTTTGAGCATCGTGTAAAGTGCTATTGAAAACTGATAGAAAAGAAATAGTTGCCATCGGATTATATAGTGTCGATAAAGTCGGTCACCGTGGACATCAATTGTAGAGCGTGGTGATATGTTACGATCACCGTATTTCACATGAGTTAAGTCTAATCTCAACCAAGTGTAACCCGGTTTTCAATCTTGAGTTTTACCCAAAATTTGAAAGTGCTTAGTTGAGCTATTAAATTCCTAATAGTTAGGGTAGTAGCACGTGATTGAAAGTGAATTATTGTAGGGTGTTCAACGCATTTGTTTGAAGACTACTTCTCTCATCCAACAGCAAACATGGCTAGCTTATTCAAAACTCATGGTCACATGGAAGGATTTGAAAAGGGTAAAGATTGATTAGTTAAATGATTAAGGGGATTCTTATGTTCACATAATCCTTGAAATAATAATTTGTGCGCGATTATCGAATATTCGCACGCATAAGACCAGTCTTATGATTATACTAATGACTCGTTTCTTTTTTCAGCATTTCGCTGCAACCCAGCATGTGAGGAGATCTTGGGATTGAATCCAGGTATCAAGGTATTAGGTTATATAATTGTTTAATTAAGAAAATATACAAATGTTCATGTAAATTGTAATTGAAATTAACGTGATGGGCGTGTACACATGCACTATTTTAGCTCCTGTGATTTACCATATATAACTTATGAAGGACAAATTTTTTTTTTTTTTTTTCTTCACTCAATAAATTGGAGAAAATTTATCTCTTGTTTAGTCTATTTTAAACTGATATTTGTTTAAAAATACTTGTGATTTTTACGTACATTTCTAATAGAGCAGGTTGAATGTTAGTTTAGAGAAGAATTTTGTTCACTTATCAATATTGCCAGAATAACTAGGCCAGTTTGAAATTTGTTATAAAGTAATACAAAAACGATTAGATCAACTACATTCGTCGGGAGGAAAATTATGCAGCCTAGAGATTAGCAGCATATTAGGGCTGCCGTTAAATAAGTCATAGATCTGATTTGTTGGAATATATATGTGTGATATTGTTTTATTATTATAATTACAAACTGCTCTGGTTACTTGATTAATGAAAGAGATCTAAATATTTATTCAAAAAAAAAAAAATGATTGTAATAGCTATGCTTTTCTTTTTAATTAATTAGTGAATGGTTTCGAGGGAGGAAGAGAAAGGAAGTTAAACCAATGATAAGCTGGGTTATAAAAATATAATCGATATATGGTTTCATTTTCTTAAAAAGAAAAAATAAATTAAAATAAATATTTCTTTTGTTAACATCAAATAAGAATAATAAACGACAAAAAGGGTTTTGTGTCATAGCATTTGTCGGCTTCTTTCGTAACGTAAACATGAGTAATGTTATAACTATATTTTTTATCTGATAATTTGATGTGATATTGTCCACTAACTCGATCAATTATTGTTAAAATAAATAAAAAAAATTAAATTAAAAATCGATTTTAACTGTCATATCAGCATGATGTGATAATTATGAGATAAAATATGGTATATATATCATTAGTCATAAACATATACCTAAGCCATATTATGATAACTTGTATACACATTTTCAAAATATTGTTGTGCCAACTTTCAAAAGCAGGCCCAATACAGTAGAATGGGCTGAGGCCCATACACAAAACACGCAATGAAAGAACTGCTACAACACAAGTTCATAACTAGCCCAGCCCAGCCCATAAATGTCGTATTGGATAGCTATTGGATCCGAATCACTGGACCTTAGGTTTCTGTAATCAACCTTGCCGTTGACTGTTGACTGCGTGCGTGCGAGCGAGCGTGCGTGCGAGTGTGCGAGTCTTTTCTGATAGAATCCCTAGAGAAGTAGCTCTCTTGCTAGACAAGTTCTCTAGGGTTTTAGGGTTTTGGCCTTTGGGAGCGGATCAATGGACTCTGATGAAGCAAAGCTCTTCGTCGGAGGAATCTCTCGGGTGACAAGCGACGACACTCTGAAGCGACATTTCGAAAAGTACGGCACTGTACTGGGCTCGTCGATTGCGAAGGACCGGGTCACCAAGAATTCTAGAGGGTTTGGATTCGTTTGGTTTTCTGATCCCTCTGCAGCTGATAAAGCCCTTCAAGACTCGCATGTTATACAGGGAAAAACGGTCAGTTCATGTGCTTTGTTTTTTGTTTTTTTCCTGTTCTTAAATTCGGCGGTAGAGCTGTTAGTGTCCACACTCTGTTTGGTTACTGAGAAAATAGGACAACTTTCGAAGAGATTCGGATAACTGCGTGAGTGTCTTTTGTGTGCACAGTTTCAAGGGTTTGCTCTTTGTACTACAAATTGTTCTCGCTGCACAAATTGTTGAAAAAACTGTACCATTTTTTATAATTATTATTGTCGCTGATGTTTTTGTGAAAAAAAAAGGCACTTGCCTCCGACTCCAATTAGTTGGGATAGCTGAGGTCAGTTGCGTGCAAAGGAGTGGAACATCCCTTTCTTTTTCTTTTTCTTTCTTTCGTTTTTTTTATACGATTCCTCAACAAAATTACTTTTTTTTTTTTTTAAATAAAAAAATTGACAGAGCTTTAATGTATGTATCTATTTTCTGGGTTATGTAATTTACTGTTATTTCCTTGATTTTTTAGGTAGAAGTGAAAAAAGCAATACCCAGAAGTGAACAACAACAACAACAACAACAACAACACCAAAACCAACCACAGAATAGGGGATTGAGTAAGAGTAGTAGTACTGACAATGGCGATAATCAGTTTAGGACTAAAAAGATTTTTGTAGGGGGTTTGTCAGCTAGTCTAACTGAGGAGGAGTTTAAGAATTACTTTGAGAGGTTTGGTAGGGTAACAGATGTAGTGGTCATGCATGACAGTACAACCCATCGGCCTAGGGGCTTTGGCTTTATCACCTTTGATTCAGAGGAATCCGTGGAGAATGTTATGCAGAATAGCTTTCATGAGCTGAATGGTAGGCTTGTGGAGGTCAAGAGGGCTGTGCCAAAAGAGGCAAATAACGGTAGTGACAGTGGTTTTAACACGAGAATTGAGGGTGGAAGAGGGTCTCCTGGCAGTTACCCTCCTTATAGTCTCAGATATTGGATTCTCCCCGGTTATGCGCCATTTCCTGGGTTTAGTGGTGGTGGAGGCTCTCTTTATGGAGCAAATATTTATGGTGGTTGGTACCCTACAGGAGGATCTGGTGGTGTGGGTTCTGTGGGTGCTCCACTCGCCCCTAGAAATCCTTGGTATGGCCCCCAGGTGATTGGTGCTGGGGCTTTCCCTTTGCCTCATGGAAGTGCTTCCATTTATCCTGCATACTTTACTGGGGGGGTTGGTGGTATAGGTATGGCTGCAGGTGGATATAATGGGATTGTTGGGCGTAGTGAATTGGAAAGCGAATCGGGTTCTTGGTGGCAATGAACAATTGCCAGCTGATGCAACACTTCTTCGTGTTTAAGAGTGAATGTCAGCTGCTGAATCTTCAGGTTTGAAGGGAAGCAATGGTGCCTAGTTTTAGCAAGAAAGCCAAAAGAATCTGGATGGATGATTTGAGCCTAACCCTGTAGGTAATTCTAGTTGAACTCCCTGCACCTCTTTGGTGGGTATTGAGAGGTTAGTAAATACATTACTGTTGGGGCTGGGCGATTATTTATCATTGTTTCTTATGGTAAGTAGATTAAACCATCATTGTTCAGATGTCCTTTATTGGACATGCCGCTTGCTGTGTGTCATCTCTTGCTTTAATGATTCATTGGTACAGGATTGTGTCTTCTGTAATATAATCGCATTCAAGTCCTTTGTGTTTTTCTTCTCTAACTACCTAGTACCTGCTAGAATAGTGATGCGATTGTGAACGTTGAATGTAAAGCACTTGCATGCTCATTAAAATCTTTTGTTTTTGTTTTTGTTTTTTGTTTTTTTTTTTTGTTTTTTTGACATGTTCTGCATTGAGTCCCTTATAAAAGAAAAGGGGAAAAAAAGGAATATGATAGAGAGCATCGATTTGCTTTTCAAAATGCATATTCTATTCTTGTGCGTGAGGATTATCGAGTTTGAATGTTTCGAGTACGTTATAAAGATTGTGTATGAAAAATTGCATGCTTTATGCATATGCAAGGCGTTGTTAAAATTAAAAGGGACTTTTCTAAAGGATTTCCTGTGTTATTGATCAGGGACGAAGCTAGGAAGGGATTTTTGAGGGTGGCAGCTTTAGGAAACGACCAAAAAACCCATAGATTTTTAGAAGTATCTAGTGTCTTAATTTAAGGTTGCATTTGCATGTGAGCATTTAAAATCAAGGGATTTGAGTAGCAAATTTTAGTATAAACTGTTTGATACGAGTGTTAACAATACATGATTGGTCTGAGTTAGAGAAAAAAGAGAGTTTTGTTTCCACAAATTGTTTGTGTTATGAGTTTGAAATAACATCTTACGCCTGGTCATTTCAAATTTGTCCTTTACATACTTCATTCAAGCCATTTGAATAAAAAAATTGAAATCCAAATCATTCTCTTGAAATTCTTCCATTCAAATGAACCATAAATGAAATATTGGTATTTGATATAAATATGTGGTACTCTGTTTATGATTTTTGCAGTTATATCTGCTTGCATTCGTTGTCTGCATATTGTCATTTATCATTATAGCTTTATTTCTTTGAGACCGTATATAGATGGGTTTAGAAGGCTTGTGCCAATTAATTAAACCGTTCCTATTAGGTTATGCTATCAAATTCAAATAATTGAGGGAAGATTTTTTTGTTTTGTTTTGTGGGCTCTCTGTTTTGGTAGGGAATGTTATCACATCCTTTTATCTCATATTTGGTAGTAGCAAAAACATCATAAATTGGTTCTTGGTAGCTGGTTCTTGTATACATTTTTTAAGCAGTCCTTGGCTTGTTTTGATTGCACCTCTAATTTTTTATGATCCGGTTTGTTTTATATTTGTATTACAAAATTTTCTGGAAGTTTTGTTTTTGCAAAGAACTAAGAGCATATCCAGCAGATGCTTTAAAGGGCTGATAATATATATTTAGTTATTACGAGCTATTGTTTTTGGTCTTCAAGAGATGCTTCAAAATAGAAATTTTGCTACAGTGAACTTTCACAAGTTTACTGTAGCACAGTGAAGCATATTATTCTTCTTCTTCTTCTTCTTCTCTCTCTCTCTCTCTCTCTCTCTCTCTCAAATAAATAGCACTTTACAGAAGACCCAGAAGGGTCTCTGAAGATGAGAGAGAGAGAGAGTGGGGAAGAAAACGAGGGTTAACAAACAATAATTAAAAAAAACTGAAAAAAATAATATTTAAAGAAAATAGTGTAATAAGTCATCTGTTACAGTTTGTATTGAAAAATTGGTTGTTAAAATAGAAAAATGTGTATTTTGAATAGTTAAAATAGCCATTACTACTGGAGATGCTCTAATTACGTTGGCAGCGGATTGCGTGTGTTTATAAAGTGGAGCATGGGCATGTTTTAATTTGTCTTTATAGAGTTGAATAAAACTGCAATATTTGTAAATTTAGCAGGTTGAAAATTGGCCTAGGGTTCCCTTGCAATTGATGCCTTAGACACCAAGAAACAGTATAAAATTATTTAATGAGCAACCCCTGACCTCGATTTTACCATCTGTATATAAAGATGCTTGAAAGGATTACAATTATTTTTTACTTTTGCTAAGTTACATAAGCCTGGCCTGGTGGTACTTTCTTTAATTATTCATTATTTGTAATACTGCTTGGTGATAAATTAAACTTTTCTGGAGCTGCTTGTGTGCCATCTGATTAAGTTGAAGGACCTTAAAAGTTAGTTGGCTGCTCGTTGCCTGATGAGAAAGTCAGCTCTCTGTTGCTAGGTCTAGAATTAAATACATCATGATTGTATTTAAATCATTTTAACTTTCATATCCATTGATTCTTACAAATTACGCATTCAAAAGAACAAGAAGCAAGTTTGTCTATGGTCAGCAATTTTCGCTCAACCCCGCCTTAACCTCTGGATAACGATCTTTTACAATTATTTGTTCAAATTTGAGAAAATTCGGACAGGTGATTGTGAAATACCATTTTTGAGATTAACATAATCAGATAAGTGGTTGGACAACTTAATTTTTATTTGGTCAGATGGGTCGGTTTTAGGCAATTTTGTGCTAGGGAATTGGGATCCGCTGCAATGCCCGATTCCTGTGCAAGAATGCTGTCACAAATTGATTCATGGATTTCCGCTTATCCTTTTCTTTTTAGGCAAAGGTATGTGAGAGAGGCTTTTTGTTTTAGTAGAAGAGAGCTTTATCCAAGCAGGAGGCTCACCTGTGGGCAAGGGAAGTACCAAGATTTGAGATGAGGGAGGACGGAAGTAAAAAATAAAAATCTTTTAAGGGGTAAGAAATTAATTTTGGGAGGATTTCTGTCTCCCAATTCCAAGGGTAGTTCCGCCTGTTGCCAATAGGGCTTTATGTGTTGTTAGCCCTCCTCTGCTCGGGCAAGAAAGTTATTTTCACTATTTCTTTATTATTTTTCACGCCCTATCCTCTTTGAACAGGGAATAATAAGAAATTAAGATCCCACAAATTTGACTTCACTGTGACCCGAATTGCACCCAATCCAATCAATTGCTACCCATTTTCCGATTGAACGATTCAAACAATTACACTACACCGTCAAAGATAAATCACATTGTTTGTTTCTTGTTAGAAAATAAAGAACGTATAATAATCAGGAATATTCTAGCATGGAGCTACATTGTTTGCTCGGACAAAGACAAAAGTCATTTGTACTCATGACCAATGATTGACCATGTTAATAATATGAAATCTCTATTTCAATATTAAATTATTATTTGTTCTAAAAATTTAAGGCAATAAAAAAAAAAAAAAAAAAAATTATTCGATATTTTAACCTTTCTTACCATAATGTCAGCTTAAATTTTCAAGAAAGTTGAAAAACAACAAAGAAATCACCGAATGCGTACAAATGACTTTGTCTTTGTCATTTTCCCAATTTTATTTTTTGTTTTTTTCTTCATACGAGATAATAAATTTACTACCCAGGAAAAAAAGAATCCATTTTTTAATCCAGAAATAAATAAGTCGATAATTCTGATTTCTGGCCCCAAAAATTAAAACGAAAACAAAAGAAGAATGAAAAAGAATCTGTGACTCTTGCAAGCATATCAACAACGTAACCCAAAAATCAAAAAAACGCAAAAAGAGCGAGAGATGCTTGTGCTAGGCCAAGCTCCAAGCGGAGCTCTATCAGCCAAGAGATGTTCCCTCTCTTCCCCTCCCATTCCCAAATTCAGTAAGCCAAATCCTCTTCTCTTCTCCAACCGCAAACCCAGATTCAGTCCCAGACCCCTCTTGAATCTTACTCTCGCAACCAAACAGGATATCTCTAGCTCCTCCTCCACCACCCCTCCCCCTCTTCAGAATGACGAAGAAACTGTTTTCGTGGGTCAGGAAAATGTTCCTTTGGAGGGCGTTATCCAATTCGACAAACCCGCTTCTTCTTCTTCTCGTTTGAACAAATGGGGGTAAGTGTAATTTCAAAAGCACTGAGCATGTTTCTTTTTTTGTTTCTTGTTGAAGAGATTTTTATTTAATGGTTTTGGGCTTGCTATGTTTCTCAGTTGGGTGGCTTTGCTCGCTGGTGGGGATGTTATGGCCTTGCTTTTGTTCGCTGCAATTGGGAGGTTCAGTCACGGCTTCTCAGTTTTTGACACTGAGACCCTGCGCACAGCCGACCCTTTTATTGCCGGTGCGTTTTGTTCTTGTTGGTTTGGCTTGATTTCGGCAAAATAAGATTATATTTATTATTGGGATATTTTAGAAAATAAAACGAATGCGGGTTATCAGGGTGGTTTTTGGGTGGTTACTTCCTCGGAGGTTATGCGGAGGATGGCCGTGGAATGAATGGCCTTTCAAAGGCTCTCATTGCTACTTCTAAGTCGTGGGCTCTGGGAATTCCGGTAAGTTCATAACGTTGTTTTGTTTTTTCCTTGACGTTCTAAAGTTTTTTCATCAAGTCTGTGAAAGAGTTCACTGAAATTGCTCTTCTCATCTGTATAGGAACTGAATATTTTTTTAAGAACTTTATATTAAGTAAACAACTGTTGGTGATGATCTCAATAATGGTAGTATTAGAATTGCATTGGGAGTTATTCTAAGATTACCGGGATGCATTTTGTGAGTTTGAATTCCACTTCTTCTTCTTTTTTATGCACTCCTTATCGGTGCAGCTACTCGACTTCCTTGTCATGGTCTTGCATCAGATCATTAAGAGGTATTACCCTAAAAGGAAAACTATGTCACAACACTGTCAACACCCTATGCTTTACCCCAGTTTTAAATTTGATGAATTTAGACCTATGTTTCTGGCATTTATAAATTGAGACCTCGTTAGTGTTTGCCTTCAATGGATCACAGAAATGATGTGAAAATACAACTATGTTCCTCATGAAAAAAAAAAAATAAAAAAAAATTGCCTGTCATGTGCTTGTGTCTTGGTGCTGTCATCCAGTCCAGGTAGGGTTGGCAATTCGGGTTCACGGGTCGGGTTCGGGTCAACCCGGCTGACCCGATTATATAAACGTGTCAACCCAAACCCGAACCCGACAAAAAAAAAAAGAGTGTCACCCGTTTACCCGACCCGACCCGGCATCAATTTCACTATTTTCACATGTTTCAACCTTCAATTTTTTTTTAATCGGGTTATAATCGTGTTGGCGGGTCAACCCGCGTAATCGAGTTATAATCGTGTTGGCGGGTAATCGTGTTATCGGGTCAACCCGCGCAATCGGGTCATAATCGGGTTGGTTGACCCGCCAAACACGACTATAATCGGGTCAACCCGATTATGACCCAAACCCGATTATAACAAACCCAAACCCGGTTTTTTCGTGTCGTGTTCGTGTCGGGTTCGCGGGTCGTGTCAAAAATTGTCAACCCTAAGTCCAGGCCAGGGCTGGAATGAGCTAGCCATTGTTGGGCTCTGTCACTCAGCCACGGCTGTGCTAGGCACGACCATGGTTGGGTGCTGTCACCCAACCATCTTTTTTTTTTGCTTTTTTTTTTCCTAAATATTTTTATCTAATGGATGTACTTGTATTTTCACGTCACATCTAGTATCTATTTGTTAATATCTTATTATCATACACTTAGTCCCCTGCTGCCTCTCCCTTTTCTTGGAAGAGAATTTGAAGGAACAAGGCTCCTTTGAGGGTGACGCTTTTTGTATAGACAACAAATTTAGGGAATATTCTGACTATGGATGACTTGAGAAAGATGTGCATCATAGTGATGGATTGGTTTTGTTGTGTAAGAAGAACGGGGAAACCATTGATCTTCTTCCGCTCTACTTTGAAGTGGCTAGAGATTTGGTGGTTTCGATTTTTCTTCATTTTGGGATAGAATGGGTAGTGCCCCAACGGGTGGTGGAGTTGTTGGCTTGTTTGAGAAGTGGTCTGGAAGTCACTGAAATTTAGAAGTAGTTTGGAGGGTGGTTTATCTGTGCTCCTTTTTCTTTTTTCTTTTTTAATGAATAATAATTTATAGAAAAGAAAAAGGGAAAGCCCTCATATATGAAAAGTAAACAAGAAAGATAACCACATTCAAGGCGCCAAAAATTTAAAAAGTTAAGAAGATCTAAAAGATTTGAAGAGAAGAAAGTAGGAACATAGACTACAAGCCAAATCTAAGAGAGATCTCAAAAAAGAGGATTTTAAACAAAACACAGTGGTCTGACAATCCTAAAAAATGCGTTGATTTCTTTCTTTTCAAAGGCTCTGAATTAAGAATGTAGAAATAACACTCCAAATAGCTTTTTTGGAATATGCCCGCTCTTGGGAATTCCAACAGTGTAGCAGCTCAAGAATGTTGTTAGGCATAGTCCACGAAACTCTGAATAAGTTGAGAACCAAGTGCCAAAGATCATCAATGCACTCATAGTGGATGAGGTTGGTGATTGATGGTTTCCGAATTTTTTTGCAAAGGCAACACCGATTTTCTTGTATCTTTGGACGGAGGCTTTTTTGTCTCCCGTGTGTATTAGCTTTTCTGATTTTCTTGTTCGTTTTTCTTTGCCTTCTTAGGCGTTTCCTTGTGTATACTTCCAGTGTACTTAGAGGGGCGCCTTACACTTTTATAAAATTTCATTTACTTATCAAAAAAAAAAAAACCTTGCATTCTTGGATTATCAACCATGAGCATTCTACCCAAACTTGCTATTCATGTAAAGAAATCTATACGGGGTGAGGCCTTAACCTTCCACACTTTTCCAGGGTAAAGGACAAAGCTCTCCAACCCGTAAAGCTTTCATTATAGTTTTTCACTTCAAAGCCGTGATTACTAGTTGGGGTCTACAACATTCTATCCGCCTCCCTCGGATGGGTTTTCAAGGAGTATAACAAATTGAGGAAAGAGTGTAGAGATTCTAGCTCCCATTCCTGGACAAGCCTTGTAAAACTCGGATTCCGATGGAGAGAAATGCTGGAGGTATCCAAGTAATCCAACACCAAGGCCTCTTTGTTTCGAGCCATCGAATAAAGGTTTGGGAATAAAGTTTTGGGAGCATCTTCTCCGCCCCAAACACTGTGCTAAAAGTGAATGTAGGATCCATCCCCAACCTTGAAGGAGACAAAGTTGGAGAAATTCCCTCATCCATTCTTGATATTCCTCCAAAGGCACACCCTGTAGGGTCCTTAAGCTTCCTTTGAACTCCAACCCTCTCTTTGGACCCCATATTTGCCCATAATCACTTGTCTCCATAGAGACATCTCTCTCTTGCATAAAGCTCCAAAGCCATTTACCAAGTAAATCTTTATTTAACAAGATGAGGTTTTCAACTCCCAAGCCTCCAATTCACCAAATGAAATTTAGGCTCATCGCCTTATCCATCCCAAAGAAAGTCTTTTTGAAGACGTTCCAATCTCCTAGCCCTACCGGCTGGTAAAGGAAAAAAGGGACAAAAATTACATTGGTAACTTGGATAATGTACTCTTGATTAGAATTAGGTGACCACCTCGTAACAAGTAAATCTTCTTCCAACTAGCCAATCTTTTTTCCACTTTCTGAACGACCCTATCCCAAATAGCTTTCAACTTAAAAGTAGCACCCAGAGGAATCCCCAAATATTTCATGAGTAGAGAAGAGATACTACAACTGAGAAGGTCAACCAACTCTTCCTGATGCAGTGCAAGTAATTTGGATTTTTCGAGATTGACCTTCAATCCCGAACTAGCCTCAAAACAAAGAAGAATGTCTCCCAAATTATGAATTTGATCACGATCTGCATCACACATAATAAGTGTATCATTTGCATTGACCTTCAAGCCCGAAATAGCCTCAAAACAAAGAAGAATGTATCCCAAATTATGAATTTGATCATGATCTGCATCACACATAATAAGTGTATCATTTGCAAAAAGTTGGGATATTTCCAAGGGGGCAGAATTACGGATGTCTACCTGGAAACCTGCTAAATAAACCCCAACCATTGTTCGAGAGAGCATCCTGCTGAGAGCATCTATGACAATCATGTAAAGGAGAGGCAAGAAGGGGTTCCCTTGGCGAAGGCCCGAAACATATGCAGTTATTGAGTCTTTTTACCAAAGAAACTTATTAATGGAAGATATAGGAAGAACTTTGTCTCCAACATAAAGGTACAACAAACAAAGGATCTTCTAATCTGCATCTTACCCCATGGCATTTCTGACATTCCACTTATCTCGTTCTACCTAATGTAGAAATCCAACTAGGGTTGATTATAGGTTACATCAGTTTTCCCTCAAGCAATATATGAAGAAATCCCTTATATAGCAGTAAAAGAAAGACTTCTAGGCAGATCAACTCATCTAGTTCCCATTGAAATAGGATCTGCACAAGGAAATACAACTGTCGTTCATTGGTTATTGGGGATATCCGAAAAAGCCGGGCCGAAATATGCTTTCAAGTTAAATTCCAAATTACTTGATGCTGCCAAAGGGAATGGGTGAAAAAGAAGAGAGGGAATGGTAGATGCAAATAGAGCCTTTGCAGATTTTCGTTTGAACATGAACAGGATCTATATAGACGCAGATTCTTAACGGACAACTAAAATTGGTTGATTGGTAATTCATACAATGTAGGCAGTTTGTTACAACTTGTTTATAGAAAAGTTGTGTTGCACCTTGCTTATAATTGATTGTTAGGTTTTTCTTTTCTTTTATTCTTTTTTTTTTCTTCCTATTAAAGTAGAATATGACTGTACGATGCGATCTTCCTAGACTCAACAATTTTTGTGTTAAATTGGCTTCTTTTTTTTGGTTGTCAAATGTCTCGTTTGCTGTTTAAGGAGATTGAATGAAAATCATTATATTCCATAAGTCTACTTAGAAGGTCGCATTTTCTACTATTTGCATTTAGTTCCTTGAACTCATAGAGGTTCTTATATTCTTGAAAATATTGTTAGCATTGTCGTTGTTCTTTGTAGCACATGATCCGCTTATGTAACTTCTCACATGGTTCTTTTTTTTTTCTTTTTTTTTTTCTTCTTCATGTTATTAAGCCAACAAGATACCTGTTAAAACACTGTTTTTGTTGTACATTAATTTCAGCTAGGAATAATTATCAGGGCAGTAACGTCAGGCCATTTTCCACCATATAAATTTATATTAGTAACAATGGGAAGTACTGCTGTTTTACTTATTGGATGGAGATCAATATTGTACAACATTCTTCCCAATGATAAGAGCAAGAAGAGTGATGTATATCGCCGTGGCAGCCCATTTGAACTATTTGAGGTATGGGATTCTTTCTGCCTAAGCAGCATATTGAAATTTTTTATATTATGGTGATAGCTTTTTTCTCTACCAGTGAAATATCTTCCTGCATAATACTTATATTAATGTTACCAATAGAGAGAAAACCACTTGCTTCAGGTGGAATTTCTTGTGTAGGAATTTTTAGCATGTGGCATGCTGGAAAACCTTTGGCTTCTAAGTTTTGCACTGTATGCTAGAGAACTTGTTAAGATTAAGTTGGTTTCTTGGAAGGAAATTAAGGAAATTGAGCTTAGGAAATGATTTCCTAGTCCTGTTTAGTTAATGAGACAGCATGGGGAAAAGAGTAAATTTGTTCTTAGGCAATAACCCTTGCAACCCAATTAGCTTGGGAATTGTAGGACACTTGAAAGTATATGAAAATTTTTTCCTGTCTTTTCCTACTTTCTTGTATATTTTGAAAGATAAAGAAATCTTCAGGTACATTTGTCAGTTTTTCCCAATCTTTCCTATACTAGGTTGTTAGTACAGTTTATAATGAACTAGACCTAGATATTTCTTAGGGATTGGCACTGCCCTTTTCAAATACACTGTGATACTGATTCCTAATAGAGATTCATTTATTTATTGTTGCAGTTGCTCATGTCATTAGTACGGAGGTGGTGACGATGAAAGCCATTTCTTTTGTTCTTGTACCTATTGTCATACACCTAGACATCAGTTTCTTTCGGTTCTTCTCCGACTCTTGTACTTACCTGCTGCAATGTAACAAGTGAGCAATATCTTGAATAGATATGTATTAAGTACGAATTTTGATTTCTCAAATCCAGGTATCATAGCTCTTGCTTAGTCTCCAAAATTTGTTTCATCTAATGTGTTGATACAAGGAATAACCAAATAAGTATAAAGATAAAAGTTTGGACAGAAATTCAGTAACTCATTTAGTAACTACTCGAATCATTCGTAATTTCGTGTTTGGAGGAAAAGAAATAATCTGAGTTTTGAAGACTGTGAATGGATGGTGGTAGAATTAGAGGATTTTTTTTTAACATAAACACCTTACAATTGGACAACTGTTTTTGACTTAAATATTTCTAGCTTTCATGTTTTTCTTGATCTTCTTTCTTTTTCTAGCTAAATATTTCTCTTTACCTGAGTTGCGCTTTTTAATGAATTGCATTAACTTGTAAGAAAAAAAACTACTCGAATCATTTGGTTTTGCACCTTTACTGACTCTGTTGCATCTATTTCCTTGAGCTAATTCGGCCTTCTCAGTTTAATTTTAGAGAACTTAGTAGATTGCCTCACTATCAATTTGCATACGCTGAGACAAAGTCATTGAGGTCTCAACGACTAGGGCTAAGGTGCTCATCATGGATGCTTGATGTCTTTGTAGCTTATGGAACAATAGTTTGAATAGTAATGTGTTTAGAGAACCATGCCACCCCAACCAACAAAAGAATGGTGGTTTAAGTAAGAACTCTGTCTTGTATACTTCCTAATTCCTATGTATTATGGCTGCACTCCTCTGCACTTTTAAAGAAACTGATTTACTTTTTTTGTAAGAACTCTAGTAACAGTAATGGCCTCAGTCAGTCTTAGAACTAAAACAACTTGTGTAGTGGGTCTACCAATACTCTTAACTGAGGAAGAGTTCTAGAATTACAGAAAGAGGTTAGATAGAGTGACATGTAGTTGTAATGCATCACAGCACAACCCAAAGCCTAGGGGCTCTGGTTTTATACTTACAGTGCAGAAATACTTTCATTATATTTATGGTCCTAGGTACAGGATTCTTAATGGTATGCACCTCTTCCAGGGCAATGGAAATGCAGCACATCTTTATGGACGACACAGTTGTTGGGGTTGGTATAAATGGGTCGTTTGGTTTTACCTATTATTGCCCCTAGGAGCTGGTGATAAGGATAAGAATGTGGCTTTTGAGAGAGCCTTTTTGGTTAGTTTGACTAGACATATTGATAAGAGTAATGCTATTTATTTAGTCTAGTAGACTGTCATACTACTTGATGATGAGGCAGTGACAATCATCTCTTGGATCAACATTTGTAAAAAAGAAAATCAAAGGTTGATTTTTATTATCACGTCATTCAAGTTGTATGACATTCGTATAACAATCTACCAGATAGCATTACTCTATTGATAAAGGTAATGTAAGCTTCAAATGGTTGATGGCCTTATGCCCATCTTTGTATTAGGGAAGCAAGGTGGGTGAGATAGATGTCCATGGGCTTCCAGTTTTGAGAAATTCTTTTTTAATCTAGTGATGAATCTTCTATATCTTAGGTTTATACATTATAACCATATGTGGCCCTTGGAGAATCAGGATTTGAGTGCACTAGTGCCCTTGGAGGAAAATCTTTTGTGAATAGTAGAATATTAGAGTTATTGCTGTTTCCATTCTTGCAACCTCACCATCTTGGCAGAAAAGTTATAGCAGCACAATCATAGGCAGGGATTTCTGTTGTCATTTAGTCATTAAATGCTAATTTGGAAGACATCAACTGTGATGGATCCTGTTTCAGTGCTATAGTTTAAACTACGGAAAAAAAATAAACGGCCTAGATTTAAGTGGGTCTTTTCAAGACGATTCTTAATTTTTTGTTTTTACGCTATGTAAGGAAAAACAATCGTCACTTTTCTTTTTGAAGCAGACGTCTCTCCTTCCTCCATACCAATTTACAAGACAGCTTCCTCATCAAATCGACAATTTTTTCAGTTTTAGAGTGCCAAACATGAGCTCCAACACCAATAGCATAGAAGGTGGGCTACCCTCAAATATAAGCCAATTGACCTAACTCCATATCCTGACTTGATTGCAAACTAGATTACAAAGAAGAGTTCCAGAAGAGCTTAGCTACTTGACGAAGCTCCAAGTCTTGAAGGAGGGAGGAAACAATTTGGTGGGTAAAAAATACCCACTACTTTTGGAAACTTCAAAGAGTCTTCTTTCCATGGACTTATCCAACAACAGGTTCTTATCCAACAACAGGTTCAATGGGAGCATTCCCAAAGATTTTCTAAGTCTTCCTAGTTTGAGCACTGTTTTGAATCTGTCAAAGTGGACCTCTACCTCTAGAAATTGCTTTGGTAGGTGTTGTTACCATTGACCTCTCTGAAAACCGTTTGTCTGATAATATTCACAGCTCAATCAAAAACTGCAAGAGCTTGGAGGAATTATTCATGACAAGTAATATTCTTTCGGGTCCTATTTCAAAGACTCTAGGACAAGTGAAAGGTATCGATGCTCTCGATCTCACCTCCAACCAACAATGGAGGAAGCTTTCTTGTAAAAGAAAAGAGACGTCTGCTTCAAAAAGAAAAGAGCCGGTGTGTTTTCTCCTTAAACGGCGTTAAAAATAAAACATCTTATTTCAACAACATTTGGTAAAAAAACACTTTGAATTAAAAAGACGTTATTAAATCTGAACCGTTTATTTTTTGCCGTAGTTTAAACTACAGCTTTGAAGCCAGATCCAACTGAGATATGCCTCGGCAAGATGTATGGGAAAAATGATATACGGCATGCTAGGCAAGATGTATGGCTGAAATATGCGAGCATGTATGTTCCCCTTGCTAGATTGAGGAACATAAGCATGCGAGCATGGCATGTTCATGACTTGCTGCCCCATTAGAAACTCTTCCAAAAAAGATTTGCCAATGAATTGGAATCATGCGACAAAACAAAACCAGTTCTCAAAGCCCAATGTGTTGGATGTTCTGATCGTTACGCATGTATGTTTGTCATCTGGTGCATGAAAGAAGGAATGGGCCAGCCTTTTCCAAGGGTATGTTGAGGCCCATGCCATGATGGTGCCTTTTTTGTTTTTGTTTTGTGCTCTCGTAATCTCGTTCTTGTTACGTTATGCACTGTCCTTTGGATTTTGTTGGTAAGGAAGTCTGTAGATGTTCTAATCCAAGTGGGGGGATAACCTGTAACGCTGAGCGATGATGGGACATTCCCCCCCTCTAGGTGACAGTAAACATAGGTCGGGGCTACGCTAGACTGGTCAGTCTCGTCTACAGATTGCCTATAGCCGTCACTCTAGAAACTCGTTTGAGCTGCCTAAGGTGTCATATATTATGCTACTACTACTACTTTTCTGGGCACAGCTAGCTGATCAATCTCAGGGTTGACCATCCTTGGTTTTTGAACGGTGGATCATATAGCTATGATTATCCAATAATCCACGTCATTAATCTCTCTGCCATCATGTTTAGCAGCTCCAAAGCCCGAGAGCCGTGGACCTGTGAAAGTGTAATCCTTTGCTCTTTATAGTACAAAAGAATTGGTTTTCTCGCCTAAATCGATTTTCTGTGAAAAATGGTCTAATTTTGCTTTGCTTTGCTTTAGACTCTGCTGCTTTGAGCGCATCAAGGACACAGGTGACAGAGAGCCATTTTTATTAGTAGGCAAAGTTAATTGTTTGAATGTTTAAGCTGGGTGAATTAGAGAGAGAGAGAGAGAGAGATGCCCTCTTGAGTCTTGAGTCTTGCCCATCGTGGGAAAGAGGTTGTGGGGATGGCTTTCTTTTTCATCACATTCCTGCCGAGTCAGAACATGTTTGCTCCTAAAAGCTCCCAACACCATAAATAGAAACATTCTTTAAATAATCTTTCTCTTCCAATAACAATCAAGTAGGAAGGGAAACAGATTAACAAAAATTAAAAGCACGTCTCTTTTTTATGGTGAGGAGCCCAGCTGGTCCTTTATGGAGGAAGATGTAACATGCTTTGAATTCTTCCAACTATATGCATTAATGTCTGTCTTATTGATTTGCTTAAGGTTTGAATGCTCCTTAAAAGTTAAAACACACTTGTTTCTATTTCATAGGTTCTTCTTGCTTCAATTGTGACTAAAATGAAAGCTAGCTAGTTGTAGTTAGTGGGTTCTTGAAGCATGTCCCACTGTTGAAGAAATAAATTAAAAAGCGGTACCGGAGAGAGAGAGAATCTAAGGTGACTGTGACATGACAGAGGGGCCAAGATTTTGACATGTCATCCCCGGCCGAGACAGAGAGAGAGAGAGAGAGAGAGAGAGAGAGAAATGGTGAGGAGGATGTAAGCGAAGTAGAGGATTTATTTAAAAAGGCCTTGCTTGTTAAGGGAGCGTTAGTGGAGAGAGAGAGAGAGAGAGTAAAATAAAGCAAAATGGGGTTGGGGGGGCATTTTGATCAGCGAAAAACAGAGCAGTGAGGCAGAGCTGGTTGTCCTTCTCAGGCTGAGTTGCCATCGGCCAGAAATATCTCGTAATCCACTTTGTTTGTGTTGCCCCGCCATTTATGGCCTATTTCCGTGATCTTTCACTAGATTTTGTTTGGATTTTGTGTTATGATCACGTGATACTCATTACTCCTTCCTCCCTCATTCAAGTCTCTCTCTCTCTCTCTCTCTCTCTCTCTCTCTCTGCCTCTGCCTCTGCCTCTGTGGGCTGGGCCTCAGACTTCTAATAAAAGAGAGGGGTCTTAATGCAAACAAACCGGACCTTCTTTTGTCCTTTGCAAATTGGCGCCAAAAGATCAACAAAAACAAAACAAAAATGATTAAGAAAAAGAATGTCCCAGTTGGGTATCATGCAAGTTTTCCATAAAAGCTTAAAAATACTATAATTCATGTGAATTTGTACTTCAAATATATATATATATACACATCGATTGCAGCCTGACTTCCTTCCAATGCCACACACAAAAAAGGTGGTCCTTTGCAGTCAGTGGGCAGGGGAAATGGGAAGCATGCTTTTCAAACTTCAAATTTGATTTCTCTAGGTTCCCATGTCTTTTCCTCCGACCTGTCTCAAGTTTTGAAAGTAGGGTTATTTGTTAGAACTCCATCGATTAATTAACTGTTTAAATTGTTAACGATTTAAGAAGTATATTATGAGAGAGTTTATATAGAACCCGTATACTCAATTTAAATGTTGAGTGGTTCAGCCACTTATTCGAGTAGGTAAATTCTAAATAAACTCTCTCACATGCGCCGATAACAATTTGGGCAATTAATTTTTGTAGAGCCTAAATCTATCTATAAATATCATGATTGTCAGATGCTACATTAATGACACTGAAATATCTTGATAGAAAATATCATCACAAGAAATGAAAGAGTGGGCTTGAATAATTGTATTTGGGACAATATTGCGCACTGTAGTGAAATACGCATAACTTTAGCTACAAAAAAGTATCATAATCGCACATAAGACCCTAATCCAAAAAGCTCTTTACGACGCGCTAGTCATGACCATTGAGCTATGCTAGGTGAGCGTCTTTTTATGGCTCAAAATCCATTATTTTTAAGTTATTTTTTGCCATTTTATGAAATATTGATTTTCTCGTTTTAGTAGGATTTTATTATCGGATTTCGCCAAGTTATTGGTGAAATACTTATTTTGATTCGTAATTTAATTTCATATAATAATTAGACTTCAATCATTTTTTTATAAAATTCGGTTTTCCTCGACTATTTAGAGTTTGATCCTTATTCTTAAGGACATTTCGTTGTGCTTTTTACATTGAAGTCGTTTAACATTGTAAACTGATAATTTCTGTATAATTGTGCCGTAGCTGAAAATTATAATATTTGTTTTCGTATACATTCTCAATCAAAACTAATTTGTAGAGTGCTTGTTGAAAAAAATTAAAAGATAATCGCATAGGAAAATAAAGATAATAGTAGAAATAATAAAATGGAGATAAGAGATTTTACGTGGTTAGGTCTATGACCCACATGCATCCACAGAATAAAGCCCAAACGGCTACATTATACTCTTATTTCTCTTTGATTTATATGAGATAACAATAATTACAATAAATTTCTAGAATCAAATTCACTAATATATTCTTAACATTTGTAAGCCTTCTGTGGTGCTTGTGAGCTGTGGCCATCAGCAATAAAAGAAGTGGAACACAACAATAAGCTTAAGTATTACGGAATTCTCTGTTGTACTCATTACTCATGCTTCTAAAACTGAGAGCTATCGGAATTTTGTTTTCGTTGTTCTCATCCATGAAGAATGAAAGCGAGTGAATAGATTGTCCAGATTGTTGCTGCATCTACAGAAAAGCAAACACTTTCAAGTGGTCATAAAATTAAATTTATTAGGGCATGTTTACTTAATTTGCTAACCACCTCCACTCTCTTTTGACACGTACAATTGGACCTCACACTTTCAAGTGTGTGTGTGTGTATAATGCTTATATCTAATTCCTAGGATAAGATAGAACCAGAAATTCAAAGAAATACCAAATTTCCAAGCATCCACTTGGTAAAAGATAGAGATTTATTCCGAATTGGAACGTAGTTTATAAAATTAATTATCATTTATTTCTCGGCACATGAGAAGTACATGCTTTTTGTTTTCTTATTTTTTTTTAACTATTTGTACCATGCACAGCACATGCAACCCAACAAGAGCAATTCAAATTCTTCATGATGCTCCCAAAAGTATGCAACTCCATCCATTGTGCCAAAAAGGTAACGAACAAAGCTATGCATATCCATTTCCTCATGCGGGTCTCGAGCAATCCACGTAACTAGCAATGCTGCATGGTGTAAGCGTCATCCGTTGATGATTGCGCATGTCATAGTAGCCCTTTGAATTCAGGGTAATTAAAATTTTATATGAAACAAGGGTCATAGGGTCAAGCCCATAAAAATATATAGTATGCACGTGCCCCAGATTCTTCATCCATTTTTCCTTTGGTAGCCATGCCATACAAGTGATTTATTTTTAAAAAGGTTAAATCCTTTTCCATAGACAAGTGGTTTAACGCGAAATCAAACGGATCCTTGGTTTTAAAATCTATAACAACTTTTGATGTACATCTTAATGTTAGTGGTAGAGTATGTTGTAATAACATCACAAGGTTATGTTTATAAAGTAATTAAGTTTAATTAAATGTGTTGGTTCGTTGTGATTTGAGGTGAGTTTGTGGTTTCAAAAGAAAATTTTACACTTGATATTTCTGCAGCGAGTGTATTTATTATGTAGTAACGCCACATGAAAAATTCATTTATTTTCCACTTACGGCATGTGTATAAGAGTCGGGGTGTTACGACCTTGTCCTTTTATCACATTGTCTTTCTCATAGTGAGTGGGTCACCGTCAGTAGTACCATTCGCTTTCTTCACCTGTTTCAAACTCGGTCTCAATTAGGTTAACGATTTGCCGTCTAAGACACTAATGTGATTAGTGCCTCGACCGGTTTCACTTGGAGTACTTATTTGGGCCAAGCATGCGTACGAGTTATTGGATGAAGAGGTTGCAACTGCCAGCCTTGTAGTATTGTTGCTACTTGCTCCTCTTCACACAAGCACTGCGGGTTGAGGCTGTGAAGCCTGTGTGGCTGCGGATTGCTTTCCCCGACTTTGTGCAAGCCGCAAAGATTCATTGAAATTCGCTCTATTGTAGGTGCCTTACCCTGCTCCAATTGCATCTCCAGTTGAGTTGCCAAGCTAATGGTTTTCGTTAAGGAGAATACAGGGTGCCTAGTGACCTTGTCTTGGATAGCACATGCAACCCATTGACAAATCGCTCCACCTATTGTGCCCTTGTCTCTATGAGATTGTTATGAGCTAATAGACAATAAAATATGATACGTTTATAACTTCTGTACAACTGCAACAACTTTTTTTTAAAATCAAACCATTGGATATGTAGGACTCACATATAGGAAAACATATCAAATTGTTAGTTTGAAACAAAAATTGTTGGAGTTATACAAGGCTTGTGTTAAGAATTGTACAACAATCATTTTTATAGACAATAGAATTCGTCTACGTAGTCCTAAACCGGTCTACTACCTTGCCTACGCTCTTGGTATTGCTAGAATAGTTGCTATTCAAAATATTGTGATAAAACCGTGCTTTAAGGAGTCGCTTCATCTTCAACCACAACTATACCTTACAGTCGAAGCCCCTCATTTGAATTTGTAAGCCATTGACTTCACCTTACAGTCTCTAGGAATACACATATTTAAAGAATCTCTCGTCTTCCATCACCCAATCAAGAAAACCTTCGCTGTGGAGATGTCCGTTAAACGGGGGAAAGTCGATCTTCATCCGGTAATCGTTGGACTCCTCGCCCTTGTATTTATGGCGCATTCCTTGTCCTCCGTATGCGCGTCTGTAACTAGCACTACCATAAGTGTCTTGGCCAGTCTTAATGCATGTGCGCTCAAAGCCTCAATACCCTGTGCTCCCATGTCCAGTGCCTCCATTCCCGGCACCCCTTTGACCTACTCCTCTGTTGGTACAACTTTCGGTATGGTGACATGTCGCCTAGTAATTCGTTGTTGCCTTGTAATTCGCCTTATTCTTCAAGACCTGCAAAATAATAAACATCGTTCCCACTCCGATGCCTAAGTCAGTTTTGATAGATAATTTTAGGAGTGTTCATAGCAGAGTAAACTCAAAGATTATGGCGTAAATTTATACATTGGGTAGTAGCCTATTTACATGCACACAATTCTGAAATTACTCGAGTGATAGAATGCAATTGGATTAGGAGTCTGAGACGCAGATTGCACAAGCTTTAGATTGATCTTCTTAAAGTCTAGTTCGGGTAGGACACTAACTCTTTAGCTGATTTCATGCTAAAAAACACCTTATCCCATGATTTATTGAATAAGAGCCTATCCCGAGATATTCGGGATAGAGTTCTTTTGACGAAAATAGGAAAAATTAATCATCTAAAAGAGAAATAATTTTGTTAAGAAATAATATAGGAAAAAATAAGGGAAATTATTTTGAAGTGTATTTGGATATGAAAGTAAAAAATAATTTTGCTCTTTAAATTTAAGAAAAATTGAAAGAAAACTACTACTAATGACCTTAAAGAGATTGCTACTGTTGCGCTGATTGACCATTGAATTCGGATTCTTTGAAGGTAACCCAAAAGAGCACAAACTTTGAAAAATTAAAATTTCATCAAAATTCAACGCGTTCCAAACCATTGCACAGGTTCTATATAGCATGAAATATATTGCAATTGTTGAGATCTAAAAGGAAAATTAATCATCTAAAAGAGAAATTGGCTATGTAAGGTGAAGATAAGCTAAGTTAGAAATTAGAAACTTTGATAAATACATTTTAGGAGATGAATTTTAGTGTTTCAGAGTTGATTCGATCTGTTATCTTCCTACTGAAAGGCTGGTGCAAATGAAAGGATAAAAAGAAAAGAGCAAACTCAGTGATCTCTCTGTTGCTAGTGCTCATCATGGATTCACTCATCATTGCTACATAATTTAAAGGGAAAAAAGAAAAAAGAAAAAAAAAAACTCCCATATCTTTGCACCCACACGCTCTCCCCAGTACATGGATCTTTTTCCCTCCGAAATTCAAGGTTCAAAACACTATGATTACCACTTGAAAATCTGTCTCCATGAAGACTTCCATGCACATTTGCATGCAACATTCCCACTCAGAAAAGAACCTCAACAAGTTACAGGACAGGAAAACCATAGCCTGCCAAATATTTTTTTGGCAGGGCAGATGATATATATATATATATATATATGTTAATTTAACTTGTGTTTTTTTTTTTTTTTGAAAAAAAAAAAGAAGAAGAAAAAGAAATCTCCCTACCATAGTCAAAAAGTTATCCCATCAATAATAAAACAATTTAAATTGTTACAAAAACATGGGGAATTAAGAAAAAACAGCATCCACATAAACATGCATGCATACGTTTGCAGAAGATATATATATATATATATATAGATAAAGTGAAAATGAAAGTGAGTATTGTAGGATAGAAAATAAAATACATTTTCCACCAAAAGCTTGTTTTCGGGGCCCTTTGCTCATCATTCCTGGAATATTACAAGTTTATGAGAGACCCACTGCCCGCTTTTTGTCTGGAAGCAGTTGTTGACTATATCCCCCTTCCCCTTAATTATATATAAAAAGCAAATAGTTTGTCTCTGTTCGTTATCCCATTTTACTTATATATATATATATATAAAAAAGAAACATCATTCCACACGCTTTAATGACGCATGATTTGTAGCAAATGCCATTTTGACCACTTCATTCTTTTAATACCTCACCCTCTTATTGCTCATCTCATCCAATCTTTAATTATTTTTTGTTTTCTATTGTTAACATAAATAGATTAACAAATTAACAAAAAAAAAAAAAAAAAAAAAACTTAAAACACTTTAACAACAAAAATTTTATGTGGTCACTTGTAATGTGTTATAATTACTTAAAAGTATATGATATGTTGCCACCCCATGACATAATTATTATTATTTTTATTAAACAAAAAATATAAAATCATGTAAATGAGTTGAGGTCTGGTTTTGTTTTTATTTTATTTTTTAAAAAAGTCAATAATTGTGTCTTTTGGTGGTAAAATATCAATTTTGTTACTTACATATCAATAGAGAATTGGTCCACTATAATACATAGATATTAGATGGTACTATATATTGTTCGAGTGCTAGCATTTGACTAGCCAAATTTTAGTTAAAAACTATTTTTTTTTTGTTTTTTAATTAATTAATTTATTTTAGTTACGCATCTTTAAAAAATACAACAAATTTTAGTGTTGCCGATTACATTTGAAAAGCAACTAGCTAAAGTAAACTAAAACAATACTTTAGCGCTTTAGAGTCGAGTGAGAGAGTGGTTTTATGAGTTTTAGCAAAATTTTGTCTTAAAAGAGTATTCCGCTTGTCCAATACCAGCAAGCAATCACATTTGGCTAGTCGATATGCAAAATTGGGTGAAATGTAACTGCACTCGGCTAGCTATTTTAGTTAAAAAATTAATGAGGTGATATAGTGCTCATCAAACATAAAAAAAAAAACAAAAATTTGACTCCCGATCATAAAATATATATGTGATTTTGGAGCGTAGGTATTTGAGAAAAGAAATAATATTTAAATAAAATAGTGAAGATAAATAATTAGATATATGTCCTTTTAAAAAAAAGAATAATTAAAATAAAAAAAATAAAAATAAAAATTGCTGAGTCGATACAAAATAACATTCTAATTTCTACAGCAAATTGTCGGTGAATTTTATTTTGACCCCTATAAAGCAGTACTAATTACGAGATAAACTTATTTGTGTCAGTGTGTCACTAAAATGTCCGGCGAAAGAAGTCGGCCTCTCTCCCTTGACTGGAGTAATTCTCTCCCCACCATAACGGGCAAGGACCCTCCTAACCTTAATTCTTACCATAATTCTTAAAGTGAGTTTCATACTGTGATTTTATAAATAAAAGATGTAATTTTAAATTAAATTGTAAAAAATGAATTGTTTTGAATTGTATTTTTAAAAAATTGAGATAAATTTGCGTTTTTAAATTGAAAGTAAGGAGGATTTTTTTTTAAAAAAAAAAAATGTAAAATTTTAAAGGTCAAACTGCGATTTTGTCAAATATTTTATTGCATTTTTAAAATTTATTTTTTCAAATCACACACTTTAAAATTGATATTTTTAAACCACACTTTTTGAAATTACAAACTCAAACACCCCTTATTAAATTTGAATTTTTTAACTTATGACTATAATTAACACATTTTGTGGAGTCACATCCGAAAATGTTTTAAACTATAGAGATGCACTTCTTTTGTGGGTCTCTGGTTTTTTTTTTTTTTTACTTTGTTATTTAATAATTGTTATTTTTTAAATTCATAAATACAAAATAAAAATATTAAGAGATACTAACTACTTACAATTATAAATGTTAAAATTACAAAATCATCTCCTCTGAAAGCAAAAATATCATTGGAATAATCTGGACAAAATAAAATTAAAATGACCAATAAAGTGGGGATATAAATTTAACATTTTAACGGGATAACAATTAAATTAAGGGATAACTTCACAAAATGTATCAAATTATACTTCATTTTAAGATAAGGGTATTGAACTAGCAAACGTCTTAACTGTGGTATTAACGTTTTCGAACGTTTCACTTAAAGGTACTCCGTTAGGGAATACCCAAAATAATCATACTTTTTAGGTGTTAGTCAGAATTTAACGGAATTTGAAAAAATACCCATGTCTGAATCTTTGAAAATTTTTATAATTTTTTTTTTTAAAAAAAAAACAACACATGGATATTTTAAAAAATTTGACATAATTTAACAGTAAATTCTAATGAAATACCCTTAATTGAGACGTTTGAAAATGTTAATACTCTAATTTAAAACAGTTCAATACCCTTATCTTAGAGAAGCACATAATTCAATACATTTTATAAGTTATCCCTTAAATTAATATTACTCCTAAAATGGGCAATCACGGGGCACTGGGCTGGTTTCCGGTTACTTCAAGTGGAATTTCAAAGCGCTTGGGGAAAAAAAGTGGAATCTAAACCTGCTGGCTAAAGTGGCCCTCGAAATAGCAATTTTAGACGATTGTAGACGAAAGAATTAAAATAAATAAATAAATAAAGAAAGTAAAAAGTAAAAAAATGGAATTCAAAAAAAGTCAAAAATTAAATTGGAATGACACGATTAGTTAAGAAATAAATTTATATTGATTAAAAAAAAAAACCGAATAAAGCTACGAAAATAGACTATAGCTATTTGAAATTGGGCACTACATTGATGCTTTTGTTTTAGATGACAGTCACAGCCCACTGTCAGAAAATTAAAGCTCAAGGTCAGCAGAGGTCAGGTGAGGTGACCCACACAACACATCGTGTTTTTTCACCAGTGGACGTTAGATGATGGGCTGTGACCCATTTAAAGTCGCAGTGGGCCGTGATACTAGTTTGTCGTTCGTTGCTGGTATATGTAATTGAAAGCTGGAAACCAGAGATAGGAGCAGTATTTAAATTGGAAGCCAAAAAAAAGAAAAAAAAAGAAAAAGGGATTTATATTGGAGGCCCTTTTTGAGTGGCAGATTGGCACAGAAGGGTGTACTGTATGAAGTGACTGGATGGGCAGATGTCCTGCTCGTCAAATCTATGTTAAGGACCTGTGACTGTAAAAATAAATAAATAAAAGCAATCAGGTTTTGCGCAATCTCTCTCTCACCCTATTGGCCCTTGCTTGATCCACTAGATTCAACTGTCTACTGTCCTTTAAGAGGAGAGAGAGAGAGAGAGAGAGAGAGGGAGGAACGAAGTTGATAAATATCTGGGTTTTTGTGTGTAACGAGGACTTAAGGGTGCAATTGAGAGGTTTTTTTTATGAGATGGAGATGGGTTTTGGTGTTATATTGAATCTGGGTTTTTTGTAGGGTTTAAGAAAAAGGTAAGAGAGAGAGGTGAGAGGAAAAGCAAAAGACGTGAAGGGTGGTCTTTCTCATATACACAGATCCCTATGGAATGCAGGGGGGGGGGGGGGTTCCCAGCATCGTTTGCTAATATTCCTTCTTTTTGTTTAGTTTAAAGAGACCGGTTTTGTTGTTCTATTTAGAGAGAGAGAAAGAGCATAGAATTCTCTTGCATTGAGTCTTGTAGGCTAGAGAACAAAAAAAAAAAAACCCCAAGTTTTCAGATGGAGGGAGGCAAGAGGATTTTGCTATCATTAGTTTATTTGCTTCCCAATCATTGAGTTGCCTTCCTGCAGGAGATACTAGTAAGAAGAGCCTTTGGGAGTGAAAAAAGGAGGAGAGAGACAGAGAGAGAGGAAGAAGATGAAGTCCATGAATGATAATAACGGGAGCAATAATAACTGGTTGGGATTCTCTCTCTCGCCCCACATGAAAATGGAGGTTACTTCTGACCACCCTCAGCATCATCAACATCAGTACCATCACCAAGGCCAGCCTTCTTCTGCTGCTGTTCCTACCAGCTTCTACCTCGCTCCTCAACTCAACAACTCGGGAATCTGTTATTTGGTCGGAGAAAATGGCGGTTACCACTCTCCCTTGTCTGTGATGCCACTCAAGTCAGACGGCTCTCTTTGTATAATGGAAGCTCTCAGTAGATCACAACCAGAAGGTGTGCTTAATAAGTTTATTTTCTTATTTATCTTCGTTCTACTAAAAAAAAAATGATTCTTTACACTCAACTTTTACTTTGCACATCTTTTGGTGTTAAGGGATGGTGCCGAGTTCCTCTCCGAAATTGGAGGACTTTCTGGGCGGTGCAAGTATGGGAAGCCACGAGTACGGCAGCCATGAAAGAGAAGCAATGGCTCTTAGTTTAGATAGTATCTATTATAACCAAAATGCTGAGGGAGAAACGAGCAGGGAACATTCTTTGGACCTTCTCCAAGAACCCTTTAGGCAACCAGTTCAAGGCCACCACCTATATTATGCTGGACTTCCCTGCCATGAGATTTATCAAGCACCATTGGAGGAGTCTAAGGAGACCCATATTGCAGATTGTGGTTCCCAAATAGCAGAGGATGGGATACCTTCCCTGAAAAACTGGGTGGCTAGGCAGTACTCTTCCCATCATGCTTTGGAGCAGCAGATGAATAGCAACATGGTTGATGATGGTGGCAATTCTGGGTCTGTTGGTGCAGTGGGTTGTGGGGATTTACAGTCTCTAAGCTTGTCAATGAGTCCTGGTTCTCAGTCTAGCTGTGTTACAGCTACCAGGCAGATCTCACCTACCGGAACAGAATGTCTTGCCATGGAAACAAAGAAGAGAGGTCCTGGAAAAGTTGCCCAAAAGCAGCCTGTTCATAGGAAGTCCATTGACACATTTGGTCAGCGAACTTCACAGTATAGAGGTGTTACTAGGTTAGTTGATAGTATATGGTTAACTTGTGTTATTTTCCTTTTATTATTTTTTTCCTCTGTTCCTCTAATTAAAATTGTTTTTTGGGTTTACTTTTTCCCTTCTGAATGTTCAATTTACCTCCACCAGACACAGATGGACTGGTAGATATGAGGCCCATCTGTGGGATAACAGTTGCAAGAAGGAAGGGCAAACCAGGAAAGGAAGACAAGGTTAGTGAAATAAACAAAACTACAAAAGCCATTCTCAGTATTTATTTGGAAGTATTCCCTTTTGACTGCAATTTTTGGTCCATTTCGTGTTCACATCTGACTTGTGCCTTGTTCATGACTCTTGTGGATGCCATTTAAATCGAATGATGCACGTTCCAGTTTATCTGGGTAAGCTTTTTTTCCCACCATAAAAACTAAATAATGATTAACTTCGCTTGAATAATCTTGTTATTGTATTAATTAAATCAATTTGACATGTGAACTTCAGGGGGTTATGATATGGAAGAGAAAGCTGCAAGAGCTTATGATCTTGCGGCGCTAAAATACTGGGGACCTTCGACCCATATTAACTTCCCGGTATGATTCGACCCGGATGTCTATCATTGTTATTTGGGTTTTCAGTTACTGAAATTCCCCCCTTCACTTGGCCTTTTGACAGTTAGAAAACTATCAAGTAGAAGTAGAAGAAATGAAAAAGATGAGCCGGCAGGAATTTGTTGCTCACTTGAGGAGGTAAAATTCCGAGTTATTGTTGTACTCAACTCGACTCCAGATGAAAACTATTCCGAGTTATCATCTGCCTTTTCGACTCCAGATGATACTCAAGTTTTTCCCTTACTTTGCAGGAAAAGCAGTGGGTTTTCAAGGGGGGCTTCAATGTACCGAGGGGTCACAAGGTTTTTGTTTTTGTGTAGGAGAAATAGTTCATTCCAGCTAGTATTCTAATTTTTTGTTGTGTTTTTAAGTATTTGTTCTTTCTTTTCTTTTGCAGGCATCACCAGCATGGAAGATGGCAAGCTCGGATTGGCAGAGTTGCAGGGAACAAGGACCTTTATCTCGGGACATTCAGTAAGTGCATGCGTTTTCTAAATTCTTCTAGGCATGGTTTCATTTTGGTTTTTCCTAGTAATGAGTTTTTTTTTTTTGAAATTTTTTCCATTATTTATCTTTTATGTTCAAAATTCATTATTGTCTAGTAGTGATAGGAGAAATTCGAAAGTTTGATTTTTATGACACCTCTGTTCTCTGTCTGTCTTTCCAGCTACTAGTGAATAGTCATGCTTTTATAAGGCTGCTGAATTGCTACTTTGAGACTGTAACAATGCACTTTTTTTAAGGCTGTTCCTCTTTGTCGAGATAATAAAGAGAACCAAAGGGTTTGCTACATTTTAAGCTCTTGACAATGTGGCTTTATAACTTCCTTCCTCAAAACTAAATTTCAGGCACCCAAGAGGAAGCAGCCGAAGCTTATGACATAGCTGCCATCAAGTTTCGAGGTGTAAATGCTGTCACCAACTTTGACATCACCAGATATGATGTTGAAAGGATCATGGCCAGCAATACTCTTCTTGCTGGAGAGCTGGCTAGGCGAAACAAAGACATAGACTCACGAACTGAAGCCATTGATTACAACCCATCAATGCAGAATAGTGGGGAAGCCAATCAACCTGAGAATAACAACAATGGGAATGGCTCAGATTGGAAGATGGCTTTGTACCAGCCCCCTCAGCAAACACCAAACGCTTGTGTAGACTCACTTGATCATCAGAAATCTAATTATCGAAGTCCCTCTTTCTCAATGGCCCTGCAAGATCTGATTGGCATTGATTTAGTGAACTCGAGCCAGGCGATGGTCGATGACTCGGGCAAACTCGGAACCCACTTTTCAAATCCATCCTCAATAGTGACCAGTTTGAGCAGCTCAAGAGAGGTCAGCCCGGATAAAAATGGCTCCACAATGCTTTTTGCAAAGCCCCCATTAGCTAGTTCTTGGTTCCCATCAGCTCAGTTGAGGCCTGCTGCAATCTCCATGTCTCACTTGCCAGTTTTTGCTGCATGGACTGATACCTAGAAAATGCTTACTTGTAAAGTTTTGCATGCACAAGTAAAAAAAGGAGGAAAATGGTGTTCGCTGGTGGAGGAAAGGAGGAGGGTGAAGGAAGAAGATTTTGATTGTCTTTCAAAAGTGTTTAGTGGAGGAAATTAGGCATTAATGAAAAGACAAGTTGCGGGCCAACTATCTGTCTCTGGCCTCAAGTGTAAGAAACTTTTTCGAAACTGAACCTTTTTATGGTTCATATTGGAATGAAGATTTTGCAAAATGGAGGGAAGGATTAGGGGGGGGGGTCTAATGATTATATTCAATGAAATGATGTTTGCAATATGGAAGTGGCCATTACATTATTGAATTTGCTTTCTTTTATTTTCTACTTTTCTAAGCCCTGCTAAGTACAAAACCAGCTCAATGTTTCCCAATAATGCAAAGGGGCCTTGCTTGACCACACTATCTCTCTTTATATCCCCCAATCTGTTCCTCAATCTGCATAACACCATCATTGCAAATTCCCTTTTGCTTATCAGAGCTTTCCTCAAAGGCAGCAAACATTCCACTTCATTATTCAAAAAAGGGGTTGTGAGAGATTCTTGGATGAATGCTTTTAGTTTCCATATTTTAGGATTTTATGATCATAATTAGTCAGGGTTTGTCTCCCATTTCTGCAAAAGCGATATGTTTAAAAATTTGTATGGCTTTTCTAGTTCCATTTGCTGTAATCCAAAATCATATTTGATTTTGGATGCAAAAGCTATTCCATGTCCTGGTGTGTGGACGCTTCAAACAACTTTAAAGCCGCATATTACTGAGGGTTTCCCACGTGTTCCACCCGCTTGCATGCACGTTTGATCTCGATTGCAATACTTGACCATTATGTACTTAAATAATAAGACGACAATCAGGACCTCATTGCCGCTAAAGCAGGAAAAATCACCGAATAAAGTTGGAATTAGTTCTTTTGCATTATTGTACTTGGAGTTAATCATAAAATATAAGTACCATTTTGGTTCTTCGATCATGATTTTGCTATTTTTCCTTTTCCTAGAAAAACGTAGGAATTTGATTTTGGAGTGAAATTCGTGTGTCGGTTTCGAATCATATCGATCTATGAATATAAAACTATATAAACTAATCATAATCCGATCTATTTAATTAAATAGGTCAAAACCTTCGACCTTAACCCGCTAATTATGTGTTGGATTCGTGTTAGGATCACAAGTCTTGTCAAATATTGCCAGCCCGTGTCGGGTTTGAATCCTATTGAAGCACGGACGTAATAGGACTTTTTAGGCTAACCTTAATCCGATATGTTAAATTAAATGGGTCATATCTTTCAACTCTAACCTACTACTTTTATGTTGAATTCGTATCAAATTTACGGGTCAAGTTTGTTAAGAGTCCCACATTGCCAAGGTATGCCTGGGTTGTGGGCTTTATAAGCCTTGAACAAACCTCTTCTCTTGAGGTGCCTTTTGGGAATGAGTAAGGCTCAAGTGACTTCAATAAAGTCAACAATTGTAAACCGTTAAAACATATTTTTAACAACCAAAGGCATGTGATGCGTAGGTGATGAAAATAAAATATGACTCCTAAAGTGTGTGTAATCACAACCAAACATGCAACCAAAATATATAATGCGAAAAAGTAAAGAACACAAATATTTTGGTTACAAAGTTTCTTGGAAACTCTTTGTATCAAAGAGAAAAACCATTCCGGGGCAGCCAAATCCAGAAAATTCACTAACAGAAGAAATAGCTAGTTACAAAGCAGTCATGCTCACATAACCCAATACAATAGTCATACCTTTAACTCTGATACGTACCTATACGTGAACATCTCTTAATCAGACCTCCTCTCTAAAGAGTTCTTCAATGGATTCCTTTAACTTAGATCTCTTCTCTAAGTTAGACTTCAATGGTTCATCAAATCACACAAACATGAAACTTTAAAAGAGTTAGCACATTTAACAATTTCTGTCTAAACACCTTCTCTTAGCACAATGAGAATTCTACTATGGAATTCTTGAAATTACATAGCCTATGAGCCTCTTTAAATATGCTTATGAAATTCTAATTCTACTCAAACTTGGATTTGCATAGGCGGCATCCGGACCTGCAACTAAAACTGCATAAAACTCTGAAGCGTGTCCGGACCTCAAAACCCTAGGGTCCGAACAGTTGCATAAAGTAGTTCATCCGTCCGCAGTCACTGCATAATCGTTTGGACTCCTTGCTGACGGGAATATTGACTTCAGCGTCCGTTGGGTTCGTCCGGACGACTTCTGAATCTTGAGCTACTGACTTCACCATTGATGTAGCGTTTGGATAAACCTCTAAGTCTTTCAGTTGAGCGTCTGGACTCTGGCAGTTGGGCGTCCAGACGGTCTTTAGGAAAAACCGACTTTCTAAGCTGTAAAATCTCCAGAATCTTTCATTCTTAGTGATATTTTGTGCGGATACTTGTTCTGATCAATTCTTTCCATATTGAAAAATATATTCTGAAAGCTCTCTGAAAATACGGTGTCCCTATTATGAAAATTTCCTAATATAAAAGCGTTTTTGTCAAAACAAAATGAGACAATTAAAATAAACCAATGAGTAACATCTATAAAATGTGTTCAAAGACTTGGAAAAGAGGTCACCCACAAGTGGAGTTTTGCTTGATTTAGCTCAACTGTAGTTCATCCTTCCCATGATTCCATGAATATGGCGCAATTGGAGGGGGGACAATGGCAGAGAACAGTACTTTCAAGTTGATTATATTTTGGTTTTGAGTTGGTGAAATGCCCCACGGATTGCAGCAGTTAAAAAACCAAGAATTACTCTGAAATTATGCTGACAAAAAACCCAAAAAAGAAAAAAGAAAAGAAAAGAAAAGAAAAGAAAGAGAAGAAGATAAAGATAAAATCGGCCTTGATTGGTCAAAGAAAAAGGAGGCATAAATAAAGGGAAACAACCCAACAACTACAACACAACAAAGAAAAGGCCACAGAAACGGGATTGATGGTCAAAAAGATTGCAAGTCTCGTGGAAAAGAATGCAAAGCAAATAGGCACTTGTCATTTTTAAGAGAAAAGGTAGGGATCACTCATCTGAATTTTCTTCGAACTCTTTGAGATTAGTCAACAAATATGATTACAACCTTATAGTTGACAGCTTTGATGGCGAAAACAAAGCTCACGTAAGACATCATTGGCAATTTACTGGCATTCATATAGTTGGGCACACGAGCAAGCTAGGATCATCATATATATACTGTGCCTCATAATAATTCCAAATCTTTTTTATAAAATCCCACAATGGTTTGTGCACCATGCACAAACCAAAGAAAAGTACGGACTCACAGTTTCAACCATTTGAAAAAATTGCCACTTAATAATTAGGTTCACAAACGATATGTCGTTCTTTAGAATGGAAATGAATAGGTAACCAAGGGGTGGTAAATAATAATAAAGTGTACAATCGGCTTTGTAATTGTAACACTCTGGCCTACACCAGTGTTAAGATATATATCAATACTTTGGACCCTAGGGTTCGTGAGGATCAAGGTTGGGTTAAGCGGATAAAGAAATGGACCTGAAACGACATTCGAGAGCTGGTTTTTGACAGTTCCAGCATCCTATTTTGTCAGTTTTGGGGTTTCAAGTAGGTTTTTGGTCCGTTAGAACCTTCTAACATTAAGGTTTTTCTCATAGAACCTTGTTAGAGAGTTTGAGGTTTATTTTCGGAATTAACCCTATGATCAAGGAGAGTAAATCTCACGTAGATGCTTTTATCTATCTTTTACTATCATACTATTTTAGCATATGAAAGTCTTGTTTTACGTTAATGTTTTTGCAACTGGGATCCCATGGGTAAAATGAGTGACTAGCGCAGCCATGTATATATAGATGGTGGTCACAACGAAATGACATCGCAAGTGGTGTGGGCCACCTGGGGTCGAATCAGTCGGATTGCTAGTTGGTAGCCACTATTGTACTTAATTCATTAGGGCATCGATATTGTACCAAAGGTCCATTGGGATGCGCAAACCCTACTAAGAAGAGGTTAAGGGTTCGAATATACCATATGGAGTTGAGCTAAGTCTTCAATTTACTGCTTATCATATAATTATAGAGTAATGATTGAATATCACTTAAAGATACAACTTTTCACCACCTTGCTTATGTGGCAAGGTAGTCCCCTACCTTAATTTATTTTTAAAAAATAAAAAAATTCAAAAAGTAGTGGGGTGCCACATAGACAAGGTGGTGAAAAGTTGTATCTTTGGATGATATTCAATCATTACTCATAATTATATGTATAATGCATTTCATTCCAGCATTGATATTTTGCCAAAGAACTATCTTACACATGATAATATATTTTACTTTGAAAACTTTTTACAAAACTCATGAGTTCACAACATAGATAGCTACCGTCATTATTATATTTACTCAATAAGTCGTATACTTACACTCAATTTGTTTCCACCTATAAAACATGTTTGTTTTACGATTGTAAACTGTTAGATGACGAATCTTGCGAGGAGGTATATGACTACGGAGGACCTAGTGAGGCTAGTATTTGAGAAGTTAGACCATGGATATGGCATTTATGTTGTATGAGTATGAGGGTAGTCTTGATGAATTTCTAGAAGATATGTTTTTTGGGTGCTTTACCTGTTGTCGGCTGAATGCTTTAGAATGGTTTTCTGCAGGCACATATGACTCAGATTATTATATCTAGTATTAATTTTGTAATAATGATGTTATGAGGATTTGGAGGCACTATTTTCTGTTACGTTGTTTTAAAGATATTTTTGGAGAGTTATTTTGGAATTTGGATACTAATGGTTTTATTTTTATGTTAATGAATTACTTTGGAAGACTAGCATTTTGCTCTTAATGTATTATGGTTTTATTAGAATTGGTTATCTTGTGATGTAATAGGTACTTTTTTTCCTATGTGTTTCCTCAGAGTTGTAGGAATTATAGTTCCCTTGAGGCTTATTTATGTGGTAAATAGGTCTTGGGATGTTCTTAGTTAACTACTAGTTATTTAAATTCTGGGGCGTTACAATAGTATGCCCTTACTTTCCGCAATAATAACACTCTACTTTCTTCTTAGACTTAGACTGCAATAGGCCTCTTGATTTTCTTTTACCTTTACTTGTGTCCCTCCCATTGGATCGACCTTTAGAACTAGAGCAATTTTTCGAACGACTCTTAACAAATCAACCATGTGCCTCATTATCACTACATTTTTCATTCAATCTTGTCCGCACATCCGTAGAATTCAAAAGAGACTTAACATTCACTAAGGAGATTGTATGTCTATTTGACAATATTGAAATAACAAAATTATCAAAGAAATCCAATAGTGAGCACAATAAAATCGAGACTTGATCATCATCATCAACTTTAATATCAATATTTTTCAAATTTAAAATAATTTTATTAAAGTCGTAAAGATGATCACAAAGAGGTGCAATTTCCTTCATCTTGTTGTCTCTTTCAAATGGTTACCGTGTGAGTTTTTCATATACAAGTTCTCTAGCTTCGTCCAAATACTAGCAGAAGTTTTCATTGACGACTTCTTTCAAGACTTCATATGAAAGAAACAACAAAATGGCACTATAGGCTTTTTATTCAAGTTTCACAATTTCTTCCTTTGAGGATGTTGATAGCGCTTTGCCTTCCAAAATCTTCGCCAAGCCTTATTGTTACAACAAAGCACATATCTTGATGCACCAAAGGCTAAAAATATTATGACCATCAAACTTATCTAGTTCAAAAGATGAAGTACAAATAATAGAAGGAAAAAAAAAATCACTCAAAACCCAACATCCTAATATACTTTAAACCTCACACTGGCAAAAGAGAATTACTCTAAAAAAGAAAAATAAAATAAATGAACACATTAACCACCTCTTTTTAATTCTCGTGTGACAGCTTCCCAAAGAATAAAAAATCCTTTGTGTTGGGCGGCTGTGGGCCTGTGGCTCCCTTTCTCACTCCTTGTTTTTCACGCTGTGGCCGAATACCCATTCGTTTCCCATCTGAAAAGTTGGAAAGCAGAGAGTTCAAATTCGTGGGATATTATTATGGGTTAAATATGTTGGATTCCGTAATTTAACGGCTTTATTTTTTTTTTTATTACAGTAGTTTATTTCATATTGTAGATAATATTTGGTTTATCATTAAAGACGAAGATGGTACTTTCGTTCAAAAATTGACGGAAGTCTACGTCAACACTTCTAAAAAAGATTAAAATAATAAAAACTTTTTTTCTAAAAAAAAAGAGCTTCAAAATTTTTAAAAAATGGGTGGCTCAATGGCTGGTTTGGGGGTGACCAAACCACCCCATGGGTCATAGGGGTCATAGGGGTGGTTTGGCCACCCCCCAAAAAGAAAATGGGGGTGGTTCAGCCACCCCCAACCTAGATTGGTCAGTCTGGGGGTGGCTGAACCAACCCCATGGCCTTCGGCCACCCCAAAACCGGCCATGAGCTAGCTAGAGCCACCCCACTTTTTTTTTCAATTTTTTTTTTTCAATTTTTAAAAGCTTTTATTTTTATTTTTTCAGTTTTTTTTTGTTTTTAATAAGGCATAGAACGTGTGTCAAAAGGTGTTGACGTGACATTTCGTTAATTTTTGAACGGAAGTACCATCTCCGACTTTAGCCATAAACAAAATATCATCCACGATACGAAATGAACTACAAGAAGCAAAAAAATAAAGTCGTTAAACCACAAAGGACAAAAACGTATTTGACCCTATTATTATTTATGACTACTGTATCTGCATAAATAATGGGATAATAATTCATACTAAATATTGTAAGGACAATTATGAAAATAAGTAGTTCTATATTATTTATTGTTTACAAAGATGTACAAGAATCTCCACTACTTATAAAATGAAATCTAAAAAAATAAGAGAATATATTTCACATTATGCCCCTTGAAAACGTGTTTTCTATTGAATGTTAACTTTGTGGAACAATAATATTAACATCAGAATTACCATGCATATAAACAGGCAGCCATATTTGTGATGATGATAGGCACAAACAATAAGTCAATAATGTTGTTGAAAATGTTGCAATAAGATTCTATAATACAGGCACAGGGGTAAGGCTCGGACGGTCCAAGCAGAAATAAACGAGCGACAATTTCGGCCGAAATGGTCCCATTTTGTTTAGGGCCCTGTGACGTGTCGAATTGCTCGGGTACAGGTACAGCTATTAGAGTTAAAAGCCAAACGCAGTCGTACTGTCCAATAAGTGCGATGGAAGGACCTTCTGGACGTATTATAATTTATTTGTAATTGATTTGGAAAGGGATATGTTTCCTGTGGAGGAGCCCTGTTTCTTCAAAGGAGACCTTCCACTAGGGGGGTAGGGGCCCTTCAAATTAATCAACCAGAAGCCTTCGATTTGGACCACTTGGACAAGGATTTTTTCATTTGAATTCGAGAAATACTAGAATATCTTTCGGTGTTCTCCTGAAAAAGGCATATATGTAATTAAAAAATTACGTCTACGTCATTGTAGGAGAACACCAGGAGATGCTCTAGCATTTCTCTTTGAATTCTCTCTATTTAGTGTAAAAGTGAGAGGATTCAAATTCGGACCACTCGTTCTGAAAATTTTCAGACGAATTTATGGATATGAAAAGACGATATTGGCCATAGGCCCGGCTCACTCAAAAAAAAAGATATATAATTAATTGCTTTGATAATAATTTTAATTTTTGGTTTGAAAAGGTATTTTAATATCACGCAAAATTAATAAAACTTGAACTTCATTTTTCTTTTTCTTTTTTGGGATAAGTGCACCGTTGGTCCCTGTGGTATGCCATAATTATTTTTCACTCCCTATGGTTTAAAAAGTTCATGACAGATCCTTATGATTAGCAATAATTACAAATCGATCCATACAGTTAAATTCCGTTAAAAAATTTAACAGATTCTGTCAAATGCCACGTCAGCGCCACGTGTCGCCATCTTATTGGCAACACGTGGCGCTGACATGTCCATCTTAATAAAATAATATAAATTTATTAAAAAATAAATAAAAATACTTATTTTTTTAAAAAAAAAATTAAAACAAAAAACAAAAAAGAAAAAAGAAAAAAGGTGGCAAGGGGTGGCACGCATGCCACCCCCATTGGCTGGGGGTGGCCCAGTCACCCCTTTGCTGCCTTTTTTTTTTAATAAATTTATATTTTTTTTATTAAGATGGACACGTGTCGCCATCTTATTGGCAACACGTGGCGCTGATATGGTTGTGACGGAATCTGTTAAAATTTTTAACAGAATTTGACTGTATGGATCGATTTGTAATTATTGCTAACCACAAGGACCTCCCATGAACTTTTTAAACCATAGAGAGTGAAAAATAATTATGGCATACTACAGAGACCAACGGTGCAATTATCTATTCTTTTTTCAATAATGATGAAAAAATGTGAAGTTCAAATTTGAGTGAATTTATTGTGGTTTTGGTGCGTTGTAGATCCATCTAGGAGATGTGTGGCTAAAAATGTAGGCCGAGTGTAAGTGGAGGACCAAAAGCCCGTACAGACAAGGTCTTGTCCCATGGGCAAGGTAGTCCCCAAGCCCCAAGGTTCTCCCCCCAAAAAAAAAAAATTACCCCAAATTTTATTTTATTTTTTAATTTTAGCCCCCCAAAACATTTTTTTTTTCAATTTGACCCCCCCAACTTGGGGGAGCTGGCTCCGCCCCTGCTTGTCCCATATTCATCGTGTCCTATTATGTCGTGCCTTCAACATATTTCTCATCGTTTTGGTTGGAGTGGTCTAAAATAAAATTATATGCAGTTTTTTCAATGTTTACTTTAAAATTCTTCATGAAAAAGAGAGAGATTGAAATAGGTTTGAACCATTACAAAAATTATAGTGGTAACTATTTGATAACCCTTTTTAACAAGTATTTTTTGGTTTTCTGGTTGAATATATATATTATATATATTATATATATATATATATATATTGTTTTTAACGTAACATACAAGTGAAAATAGTTTTGATAAAAATTATTTGTTAATGTTTTGATTTTTTTTTTGAATTAAAAATAAATAAAAATTGTTGGTACAGTTTTCGGTATAGTGTGAATCAGCACGTTCTTCAATGTTCTTCATGCTCCCAAAATCTATGCAAAACAAAAATTAGCTTGTCTGAAAATAATGCTCTGTACATAAAATAATCAATCTGAGTTTATACTTAGGGTATGGGCCAAAGATGTGGAGTTAAACCTGAATTAAAATTCATGCTATTCTCGATCTATAAGTGCTGTCAGAGTTCTACTTGGATTTTGATTCTTTAGTAGACATATAATCTAATACGATCCCTCATATCCCAATTCTGCAGGGGATAGAACTGCTGATTGGATTATAACTCCTACTCCAATTCAACTTAGAGTGCAGTCTTAATCCAGATTTTCTATGATATTTAATTTCTTGGGAATAGTTGTTTAAGTGTTTATCTCTTGGAGTATAACTTTTCGAGAGTCTTGGTATCTCCTTCTTGGGCCGGACTGAGTGAAATTATTTTCAAAACAAATAAACCAAGGAGTGCAAGTATTTTTTTTATTATTATTTTTTGTGGTTAGCACCTAAATCAAAACTAAGAGTTTATTTGGCAAATGATTGTAATTATGGAATATTTGTTTGAATAGTAGTAAAAAGTGATCGATGTAATATAAAATATAAAAAAAGTTTAGAATTGCTTTATAGAAAAGTGAAAAGGTTTTGTTTTGTAATGAATTTTTTTTATTTGAATAATATTAAAAATTATTGATGTGATATATATATATATATATATATATATATATATATATATATTTTATTTGACTTAAAAAAAAAAGAAAAAAAAAGTGAATACAAATAAAAAGGGAATAAAAGTTGTTTGCCAAACATGCCTTAAAATCTATAAGCCCGATCCAACGGACCAGCCAAACTGAAATCAGTAGGAAAAAGTCAAATCGGGTTGGTGCGGTTTTTGAGGAATGGTGGGTTTGGTGTTGATGGTCAAATATCTTGTTTATGAACACAGTCAATTTGATTGTCGAAATCTGACAAACACTAACCCGAAAGGTGGGTGCTCACGCTAGTAGGGATTCGACATTGATTGCTTAAATTACGCATATTTTATATAAATAAATAAATATATATCATAATTTATTAGTCAATTAACAAATAGAATCGTGCTGATCAGCAGCAGGCAATTTTCGTTTTCAATGGTATACAGGCAGGACAAGTGTAACTTTATGTGGTTTCACCAGAGGACTGTTACAAATTTAATAGAGTAGATGAAGCCCATGGACGTGTAGTCTTCAGAGTGGCCCACTCTACTACGTGATTTTTGTACATCGATCATGATATATAATATTATAAAAATTATTACTTTTCACACTTTTTATTTTAATTATATTAACTAACCTAAACGTAACAACATATTTTAAAAAGTTATTGATAATATCAATTTAACGGGTATTAAATATTACGTTAAACCCATGACATTTGTATGGTTTGATTTACCAGATTCCATGAGAGAAAATGGAACAAAACAGGAAGGAAAGGACAGAAGAACTAATTTTCCTTACTATTTCCTTCATCATCGATCTCCTCCACCGTAGACGGGAAGAACAAAAAATGTGTCGATTTGGAGTCAAATTCCAGAAAGAGACGTAACAACGGCATGAAAAATGAAAAAGCATCTGCAAGCTGGGGTCCTCCTGTTCAGATATCTATGCTTCTTAGCACCCTGGCATTAATTGTCATTTTTGTCACTATCATCACACACTCCGGCCACTTGCTCACGATCGTCCTGGTGTTTTGTCCCTTGTATTTTCTCCATGCCTCCACCCGGCCAAGTCAAACAACAACAAAGCATGCGTGAATAATGAACGATTAATATATATCAATGCATAACACTGTCGTACAAGTTTCCTTTCTTTTCTTTTCTTTTTTCCTTCTTCCAAAAACATTTGACATTTACGAACAATATAATCGAAATTCTCTTGTTCTTAATATAAAATCTAGGGTTGTAGGCAACGAAATTGGAGGTTGAAAGTTGTGAGAGAGAGAGAGAGAGAGCGCAGGGAAGGCAGGAAGGATAAGGACAGTTTTGGGGACATATCTCTGACCTCAGAAGCTGACAAGACGGAAAGAAGGTGTCCGTACATGGTTTATAGGGTTGCCTAGCCTAGAGAGAGAGAGAGAGAGAGAGAGAGATGAAGAAGAGGGTGGTCAGAAGGGGGAGGTGGTGGGCATTAGTGGGGAGAGCATAGAAAATGAAGGGAGCTGTCAACGTCCCGTATCTAATTTAGAATCTTTGGACCCTGACATTTTGCCTCGTGATCCGGCTATTACTTGCTGCACTCCTTCCACGTTGCATTTTCTAGGCCGTCTCTCTCTGTGTGTAACAGTCCCGCCGTAACTGCCGTGGCTGTTTCTTCAGAACCGGCGGGTAGAGAGAGAGAGAGAGATCACGGAATCTAGGGTAGCAGGGTATCCGCAGCGACACAGAGAGGCATCTCTCTCTCTCTCTCTCTCTCTCCCTCGCTACTGCTTGACAGCACCCACGGATGGTTTCTTATCGATTCTTTTATTCTAGTAATTGATTACCACGTCGTATTTCCAACTACTTTTCTGTGTTTTTATATCATAATGATCCCATTTACATGAGTTTGCCATGCAATTTAACGTGGGGTAATGTTAAAGTTAGTTACACCTTTTTATCCTTCAAAAATTATTGAACTCATTTACCTACCGGTAACTGATTGATTTTTAGAGAAAAAAATAAAATTGAAAGTATTAATTAATACCTCAAAACACTTAAAATTATTTTCACTTTTAATTTCATATTATAAGCAAAAAGTACATGTTAGAACAGTAATTACACGCGGCTCACTTGGAGGGAGGATCTACAAGAGAAAAAGAAGGTATGAGGCTTTGCTAGTAGTGGATCCAACGAGACCACTTCAAAACTCAAGTCAATTTAGTAACGTGAGAGAGATTTGGCAGACTTCTAATCCCATCTTTTATAGGCCTTTGTCCCTCATAATTTTTCTTAAGGTTTTAAAAATTTTCGTCAATAATTTTCTTATTGACATAAAGATTCATTTCTCAAGTTTGTTAAGAGGATGCATGGCATTTGCAAGCCGTTGGTTGAACTGACAAAGTATATATGGATCGCTAGCCCCTTAGGCCCTTTGACTATGGGCTACCAGCATTCATGGCAACTTTAGTAGGCGACCTTGTTTGTTGGTAGTTAAGCTATCCAGTAGTTTCCTAATTTTCTTGAATAACTTGAGCCGATAGTTATTTATAGGAATTTATCTTGTAGGCTGTCAATAATTAGGCCTTCGATCGGCACTCTTTAAACAAATTTGTCAAACGAATCCAATCCATTATGTATGCATGATCACTCGTGATTGCATTGATTAGATTGAGTACAAAGAATTTTGTTAGTTAAATTGAAAGTTATTCTTAGAATTTGTTAAAATTTTACATGTATTTTTAAAAAAGCATGTTCTAATATATATATTTTTTCTAAAAATACATATAATAATTACATATTGTAAAGACAAATGTCAATTAATAATTAAATTAGAAGAAAATTTTCAAATCCAATTGAAAAAAATAATAATAACAAATACTTCTTTTTCTAATTAATTTAACAAATACTCATATTATTACTTATTTGGCTTTAGATAGAATCGACTAGTAATTCTCTTTCTTTTCTTTGTTTTTTTTCTTTTTTTCTTTTGAGTGAAAATCCGGTACGGAATAGCAGCATCACTGGGGTAGATATTTTATGGGGCTCTAACAATTACTTCTTTTGGGCCTTCCAAAAGAACCTTGATTTTTCTCACCTACACCATAAGGTATGAGATAGAAGAAGACAACCCAATCAATTGCCTTACGCTCACCAACATCGGGTTCTTTTGGGCTTTTAATTTTCGGTGGCCCAAGAAGACCCAGAATTATCCTTTACCTTTTTAAGTCTCATTTCAAGAATAAATCGGGCGGAGGCTTGGATTTCGGTGCGGACCCACCACGGAAAATTGCGGCTCGTCGTCGAAGCTAGTAGGCCCACAACATCGACATATGAGAATGGCCATCGACTTCGATTGGGCCACTGAAAAAGAGACGTCTCTGTCGCAATAGATAAGCAAGCATCTAAAAGGATTTGAAATAGTGAAGTTTCATATCTCTTGGCAGGATTTGGTTTTGAGTTCATTTCTTTGGGTAATATTCGTAACTACCAGAATTGATTCAATGTCCATTGAAGATATTTATGGATGGACATCTTTATAGACATGAGCTCCGGCTCGAACAAAATAGTGTTACTCTTGATCTTAATCTTGCTTCTAGAAATGCACCCGCCCGTGAATTTGAAATCATATTTTGGGGGTAACCGAACAACTCGTTAGGATTGCATGGGTGGTTTGGCTACCCCTGAAATCATCTTTTGAGGATTGTCAAACCATCCCCTTTTTGTCTTGAGGGAGTGATCTAACCATCCCTCAACCTCGTTTTTTTTTTTTTTTTTGTTTAAAAAAAAAATCTAATTGAAATGAAATAATAGTTGAGACTTGAGAGGATTAAGTGTCACATATGATAATTTAAGAGGGGTGTAAGAGTAATTTCCCTTGTTTGTAAAATTCTCACAAACTGGATTTTGGATTAGTGCAATAATGTGTCTTCTTGGGTTATGTTATAAACAATCTCATAAAGATGATAAATGTTTTCATCCTTCATCTGGTTGGATATATATTTTTAGAGGATGTTATTGAGGATGAAAAATCTTGTCCATTTGTTAACTTGTTCAAGTTTTATGCTGTGTTCTTCACAGGCTACTCCTCGGTCAGTTCTTTCATCAACTCAATTCCAGGCTTCACAATCTGTACCATCTTCTTCCCAACACATCGTATCACCTCCCAGATTACCAGAATGGCCAAAGGTGCATGCCATCTATATATTCCAGTGATTAATGGCCTCAGTACCGTACCCATAGATTCTTCTTTGCTTGCACCTGCCATTCATGATTCTTCCTGCCACTTCTTCTTTGCATCTGATGACTATATAGTCAAGCCCAAGTGCTATACAAATGGCACAGTAAGATATCTTATCTCTCGTACCTTTCTCACATCGCCCACTGGTTACACTTTAGCCTCCACGCATCCTTCCAACGCAGCCATTGATGCTCGATAATTCAGACCCTTAATGGTTATTTTGCTTGATGAAACCTTTTCACCGGTTGCCATGCTTAAATTCATAGAGATACTCTTAGCCATTACTGCTAATTTTGACTATGAGATTTGGCAAATGGACGTCTAGACGGCTTTTTTAAACGGGCAACTTGACAAGGATATCTATATGATGCAACCAAACAGGTTCATAGCTAATAATCAAGAGGATATGGTGCGTAAGTTGCAAAGGTCTATTTATAGACTCAAGAAAGCATTCCGATCATAGAACATAAGGTTTAATGAGACAATCAAATCAAACTGTGGATATTGTGTTCTCCACGTATCCTTCCAACACATCGAGCGCAAATATCATTTGATAATGACTCGAGGAAATGTGGTTGTGGCTAAAATTCCACCAGCTGAGAATTTGGCAGACCCGTTCACAAAGTCCTTACCTTAGAAGATTTTTCTTGATGTTTTATTTCAATGAACGACTGACTGACATTCTTATTAAACCACTACTTATAACTCGGTTTGCTCGCAATCTTTCCCGTTGAACTTGAGGAGTGTTAAATCACCGCTTATCCTAAAACTTTAAACTAACAACAAATTGTGAACTCAATCATTTAATTTAATATTCTAATACTCCCTTCAATAAGTGAGACCCAACACGAAATGGGAATCAAAGTTCAATCTTAATTATTTAGTTAATATTCTACCAAGGTGGCATGCATATTGAATAATCATCCATGGATAGTTTGAATGAGCCCCGGATTATTGATAAGGATAGGCAAATGAGCTAGTGCAAAACCAGTCCACCTCAAAGGAGTCAAAGCAGAGTCCTGATGAACATGGGAAGCAAAGGAGCTGATCTGATAAAGATTAATCTTAATACACTTTTGTTTAAACTTCAAATAGTGCATCTTAATCTTATCATTGTACTAATCAGTGTTTCTAAATATACGCAAATTCCTCAAGCGTAACTCTTTTACTGAGAAACCTTCTTCACTTTCTTACTCCAAAGACAGACAGATGAGACATTTTAGTGCATATATGTGGAGGCAGGCAGGAGGATATATTCCTGGCTATCATGCTAAGAGGTTCCAGCATCACATGAGAATGGAAGGATCAGAAATGGTTTCCTAGGCACAAAATTACTAGACTAGCTAGATTAACATATTGATTATATGCCTGATGCCTTTATATCTCGGGGAGATCAGGAGATGATGTTGTCTATTCCGGGTATATCTAGAGATGAAAAGATCTGAGTCTGGGGCTTATATTCAGTTTCTAATTAAACTAATCATTATGTTCAAAAACACAAAGATATTTGTTGGGTTCTTGGTAGTTTCAGAAGCCACCTTTTGTTAGGAGTCGATCCTCAATCATTATGTTGAGTATACAAAAGATATTATTGTTGGGTTTAGAATGATTATTTTCTGTAAGCCGTCATGGGTTTGATGAGTTGTTGCATAATCATCATGGTTTTTCAGCTTCATTAAGTAATTAACAGCAGCCTTTCTGTGCTTTAGTTTTTAAAAAGACTGGATGGTCATTACTTTGCTCTGCGCATGCTTCCATCTGTTTCATTGGAGGATATGGGGGTTTGGGATTCTTTATATCTCTTTTAATATTCCTACTTAATATCCATTATGGGCTGAATTCGTCTAATCATCCTCTTTGTTTATTGTTCCCCATCGGTCCATTAATAAACTAAAGAGTTTGAGGTTTTTGCTTTTCCTCTTCAAGTAGTAGTACTAGAGCTTTGAATAATGATCACAATCTTTTTTTTATTGGACTGGGTGTGACAATGTTCAGTAATCCTTAATTTTTATTTTTTTACTTTTAATAATGACAAATTTAAGGGCTAACAGACTAGTAGGATAAAGGTATATTATTAGAGTAATGCTAAGGAGAAATACTACATACCACATTACTATCTTACCAGTATCTTACAATGTGGCATTGTCAATCCACTATTAGATTTTTTTTTAGAAAAATCATACTTAACCCCTAAGTTTTCATCTTATTTGAATTCAATCATTAGGTTTTTAATTTTAAGAATAAGGTTTTTAAGTTTACTCAAGTTTTAAATTATTCCCTCTGTCACTTTACCGTCAAAATTAACGATTTTTTATTTGCCACGTGTATCTCATTTGACACGCCAGGGTCTATTTCAGCATCTAAGTTAATGATTTTTCCTCTAAGGCTACAAATCTATAAAATTAAGATGACAACCAAAATGGTTTTTATTTCGGAGTCCGAGTCTTTTTTCTTTTCTTTTTTTTTTTAATGGATGATTTAGCACTTAATGATATGACATTGATATTAGGTGTTGATATGAACACTAGCGTGGCAATTGAGACACACATGACATATAACAAACCATTCATGTTGACAGAAAAGTGATAGAAATACCTATTTAAAATTTGGACAAAACCTAAGGATCATATTCTTGACATTAGAAACCCATGACTATATTCAAATCGGATAAAAATCTATGAACTAAATATCATTTTTTTTCATTTTTTTTTTTTTAAGTAACAATGGCGGATTGGCAATGCCACATGAGCATAGTGGGATAACAGTATAGTATGTAGTATTGTTCAATGTTAAATACTACACCTTCATTTTACTGGATTGATGTGACAGTGATTATACCATTAGATTTTTATTTTTTTTTTTTAATAATAGCTTACAGATATTACCACGTCAGCAAAAAAAAAAAAAAAAAAAAGTGGTGGGGTGGGGGATGAAATTGGGTGAAGTATGTAGGGATTTTGTTGAATAATTAGAAGAAGAAAAGGTGGGTGGGCATCTTTTAGTAAAGAAAGAAAAGTTTCATTAAAAGTATAAACCTTCGTGGCAAAAAAGAGAGTATAAGTGAACATCAAGCATGGGCTGTCAACTTTGTAAAGCAAAGAGTAAAAGTGAATAAATAATCAAAGAAAAGGACTAAGTGACATTATGCACTAAAATTGGGGTTGGGGAAAAAATTGTCATCAGCCATAATCTTGTGAGATTCTTCTCTTAGGTATCAACCCCATCATTGCTAATTAGGATTTAGGCATGCAGGACCACAGGATTAGGCCCACCGCAACCTCAATATATGCACGCCGCACGCGTGATCAAGGCCCCTCTTTTCCTTCTGCTTTATTTTTATGTTGCTCCTTCCTATACTCCTATTTCTCCTTCACTGTTACTGATGTTTAACACGTGTCACTAATTTCACATCTCTAACCGGGCCGGGGCCAATAGAACCCACCCACCCACCCACCCATGCTCCTGGGTCAACGCTCATTCTAGGATATGGAAGCTATATATAATATATATATATATATAGCAAGGATCCACGTACACATTCAATATATCAGCAATAATTCACAAATTTAATGGTCCTCTGAAATTAAATTTGGATAAAATTGTCTAAAAATTAAAATAACAATTTTACCCCTTATTTTATAAGAGACCGACTCTTCTTCGTCAGACTCCAAAAAATATCCGTTTTCCAAATTTATATGAACAAAGGAATGATTTCTATCATTTTTATTATTATTATTTTTTTTTTTTTTTGTATAAAATGGGTTGGTGGAAGAAATTTATGTTTACTCACAGTATGACCCAATATGAATAATTGAAGATTTAGGGATTGGATCATGATAAAATCCTAGATTGGGGGGGGTTTGTATTTTGGATGGAATTTTTGTTAAAGGAGTGAGTGAGGGGAATAAAAGAAAAAGAAAATCCGGGATTTGGTGAGTGTTAATGACCAGTAGGTGGAATAGGCTGTCGTGAAGTAGAAAAGCTTAAATAAAATAGGTCCATGACATGGTGTCGGTGGTAATGATTTTTAATTTTTTTCTTCTTCTTATGAAATTTGAAAATTAAAATGTTCAATATCAAACGATTGCTAAATTAGTCAATAGTTGGTTGTTTTTTCTCTTTTTTTGGGGGGGTATGTCAAAAGGAATTCATACCAATAATAGGCATTCACGCTTTCAAAGTAAGAGTGCATTTGGCTCTACTATCTTTTAATATTTTAAAGTTTAAAATCGTAGAAAAAAAAAAAAAAAAAAAAAAAAGAAAAGTAAAATGCTACATGCATTCCCAAATGCACACTTTCTGATGTGACAATGAAAATCACTATTAAATTTAGATGTGAAATTCAACGGTAATTTTCATGATTTTATTTGTCACGTCAAAAAATGTGCATTTAGGAGTATATGTAACATTTCTCTTTTTAAGCAGTTTTGCCTTCCACGATCAGTTGTGGCGGTTCAATAACTTTAAGAAAATTCTCAAATAGTTGGACATTCGACTTTTGAAATAAAAATCATCAATCCTATTACTATTAGCCGCTTTGAATTTCAGAGATGTTCTAATGAGGCTGCATTAAGCTATAACTCAATCAAACTTGAACGAGTGCCTACGATTTTTACGATTTAGTCTCCTCTTTTTTTAAGTCATGATTAACTAAAATAGTTATTTTTTATTTTTTTAGGAAAAGAAAAATGGAAATTGAATTGATTGCTGCAAACAATATGCGTGGGAGTCACGTGTAAGATGTGTAGTGTGCAGCATCTGAAAAGGGAGGGTGCGTGGAAGCGGAAGGGCGCGTCGCAGCTACCGGGAAACAATGGAAAGAGAATTGCGAAGGCCATAGCTGGCCCAGCCCCCCGCTTTGGAAGGTACCGAGCAGAATGATTTGGCCCGAGTACCCACATTGATAAGTTTGGTGTACCATCTCAATCATCATTTCCAGAGATTCTCCTTGACTAATGCACGACTTCATGTGGGTCCGTTCTACATCAAACAAATCAAATATCATTTCAAATATCTCCATCATTTTGTTTTTTTTTTTTTTCGGGAGTTCTTGGAGGCTATATGAAATTATTATATATTCTTTTTTTTTTCAATTAAATACAACTCTCTCTCTTTTCTTTTCTCTTCTTTTTATTTTTTTTAAAAAAATAAAAAATTGAGTATTTCATTAATCAAATATTACGAGCATAAAGCTCTTATATCACAAAGTATAAAACTCTGCAAAATCATAGCACATACTATAAGATTACATAGTCATAAATATAAACGAAATTCTTACAATAAAATACTATCTATGACTTTCATCTTCCGCTAACCCGTATACAAAAATAGTTAAAGAGCATATCTACTCCAAACAAACTAAATCTAAGACAATGGTAGCTAAATATCTTAGAAAAAATTATTTAAACAGCCGTAAGAGATAATCTCTCACACCGAACTATCCAGACCGTGAAAGATAACCCCTCACACATGACTAACTTTTATCTCATAGATTGCTTATGATGACAGATCTAAAGAAAATAAAACTATTATTCAAAGCAAACAATAGCAGCGCCCTGGAGGAGATAACAGGCATAGCATAGATGTAGATGGACGGATGCATAGTGGAGAGGCCAAAATTACTGATCTAGTCGAAGAACACTTACAAACAAAAGAAAAAACAAGAATGATAGGAGGAGTGTAGGAGCGAGAAGTAAAAATTGAAAGAGAGAAGAGGATGGAGCATATCTACTCTATCCTCCTTTTTCTTTTTTTCTTAAGGGTCTAGCTATATCTGTTATGAAATATATTCTCAAATACGAAGAAAATCATAATGATATTCAAATATAAAAGCAATAACGAAAATAAAAGAAATCAAAGATAAGGTACATAATAATAAAATATGGACAAGAGTTTCATATGGTTCGGTTTATGATAAGCTCACAGTATAAAGTTCGAAGGACTACATTTTGCTCTTATTTCTCTTGACGATTTTACAATATAAAAGACTTATTTATAGGGGAATTGATACAAATAAGTATAGTACCATCAAACTTATTACAATCGATCCTATAAAATGTAAGTAAACCTAATTACAATTAATTCTAAATTTTCATAAACAACTGGCAACCCAAATTTGTCAAAAGAATTGGAGGACTATTGGAGGGCCTAGTTATTGACGGACTTCCACTCTATTAATTGCCCATCGATGAGCCTTCAGACCAATAGCCCAAAAAGCCAACAAGGGACCAAGCGACTTCGTGCTAAGAGTTTGTTGAGGATTGCATTAAGAGCTTAAAAAATGCTTTTAGTATATAAAAAGTTATGCCATGCAAAAATAGGCATGTTTGATGAAGAAAAAAAAAAGAACTTTGGCCCAATCAATTATCCAGATGAGTTGTGAGATAGGGCAGCCCGCTCGCGACCCATTCCAATCCTACACTCCTTTCTCCTATTGTTTCATTATCACTTCTTGGAAATTACAAAGAGGATTCTCGGACTAGACTGAGTAGGAGGAGAGCTGCTATCGGTATTGGAAACGTGTTCGGTTCTTTGATCCATTCCGTGGCGTGAAATCCATCATTGGCTAAACAATCATTTGGTTATGCCATTTTGGGCTTTGCTCTAATCGAAGCTATTGCAATGTTTGCCTCAATGATGGCCTTTTTGATCTCATTCGTATTCCGATCGTAAGATTAGGTGTTGATTTTAATTCTTACAACTATCTTTTTGAAGCAGATAGTTTACGGTTCTCATTCTATAGATACTGTAAAAGCCAACTAATGTTTTCACTCTATTTTCATTACGAAGATGTATCACGTCAAGATCCGTTGCTCAAACCGAATTGACTTTTTTGCTATAAAAAAGCACACAACTACGTTTTGAGGAAAGCTTGAAAATTAGGTTTTTTGTTTTTTTTTTTCCCTAAAAAATACTCATTTAGGAATGCCTAATTTTGCCTTATTAAGATTGTATAAATTTTCTCTCCGTTCCCTCCAATTGGCTTGAGCATTAGAATAGTATCACCGATCTCCATATCTCGCCCGAACGAACTCCTCTAACCTCTTATCTTCCTTCCGGATCCTCTCTAGTGAACAACGTGTGGTTACTATACTAACATTTTTTCTTTTATAAAAAAAGAAAAAAGACATTGTATATTAACCACTCTCAAAACACTCGAGACTCAAAAACCTAAAAACCTGAAAATTGAGCTCCACCTAGGGGTGTTAGATGAGTGCAATGGCTCATGAACTTGGCTTGCTTAAACTTGATCTAGTCTTGATTTGAAAAATAAATTGGTTGTTCGTGAACACAATTAATATGCTCATATATTAAATTAGACATACTCGTATAAATTCGGGAAGAACAAAGCTCGTGAGCTCGGCTTGTATAAGTTCGGCTCGATGTGTTCAACTTGAATCGTTAGCTCGATCGTATATATTTTTACATATCTTCATATTTATTAATATATAATTATAAAAATAAGTTTTATAAATATAAGATTCTATAATTGTGGTGTATAAATATTAACATATATAGGCCCCGTTTGATTCGCGGAATAGACTCCTGGAATTGAATGGTTATTCTATAGGAATAGCTATTCTTTAGTTTGGTAGGGGTCTATTCAATCGAATAGCTATTCCCTTACGAAAATGAATACATATTATTCTAAAAAATGAGATGAATAACTATTTCTCTAAAAAAAAAAGAGAGAGGAATAGCTATTCCTAAGAGTAAATACTACATTTTCCAAAAAAAAAAAAAAAAACTCATTTTTTATTTTCTTATAAATTTTTTTTTATAACAAAAAAAAAGATTTAAAAGAAAATAAAAAATGAGTTCAGCCACTGTGGAGGGCCATGGGTGGTCGCACCACCCCCAAAGCAACTGGAGGTGTAGTTCTCGATCGGGGTGGCTGCGGCCACCTCCTGTTCAATGGTGTGTGGCTGGCCACCTACCAGTTTATTTCAATTTTTTTTTTTTTTTTGTTTTTTTTTTTTGGTTTTTTTTCTTAATTTGATTTTTTTTTAAATAATAATATAATGTATGATTTTTTTTAGTAATTTTTTTTTTAATTTCGATTAAAATTTGTGAGTTATTATCAAATAAAAGAATAGGAATAGCCATTTCATTCCACTACTTTCTATTCCTAAGAATAGCTATTCATTTTCCTAATGGAATGACAATTCTGTGAACCAAACGATGCCATAATAAACATAATATATGTAATACTACAAGCGTTCCATTTAGAATGTGAAATATAGATAAAAGTTAAAATTGTATTGAATTTTAATGTTAATTTCGAACTTGGTTAGACTCTTAACAAGTCGAATTCGAACAACCCTTCAAAACTCGGTTCGACCTCAATCCGAATTCAAGCTCTTATTTCATGTATTCGAGCCCTAGTTCTTGAAAAAAACTGTAACTAAATCCTTATTATTATTATTATTATTATTATTTTAAAAAAAAAAAAGAGAGAAGAAAATCTATCATATATAATTCCAAAATGTTGTCCCTTTACGGAAAATAGAATGGTTTAAAACATTTAAGTCCAAATTTAATAATTTTTTTTAAAAAAAACAACTTATTAAAAAAAAAAATGGTAAAATTTTAAAAAGGATCAACGTGTTATGAAAATAAAAGTAAAGAAAATATAACCATTTTTTGCTAACGGCAAATTCAATGGTTATTAACTTATTATAGTTTCAGAGACAAAAGTAATAATTTTTATACATTCAAACTAGTTTTTAAATTTTTGATTTGCGTAATAAGATTTCTTTAATTGAAAAGAAGTTAGTAGTTAATATAATTTCACAAATCTCGAAAAAAGTCTACGAATATTTATTAAATTTATAGGAGCAGTCATTTCTATTATGTTGGGTGTCTTAACTCTTAACTTGGGGGGTTGGGAGCAAATTAGGCGTTAATTTCGGAATAATTTTCAATTTTCCAGCAAGATCACAACCGGACTAGAGGTTGACCAGATAATTCGGTTTGACCGGTTTAGGTAGGGCTTGAGGCTTTGAACGGGCAGGGGCAAGTATACAGCTGGAAGTCGTACAATGACAAGGAGGTAAAATTTTGATGATTAGATTCCATTATTCCTTATGTTCCTCAGACCCAAAGCCCCCCCCCCCCCCCCTAAAGTAAAAGATAAAGATGTTTAATTAATTATATAAAAATATGGAGTCAATCATACTCTGCGCTGCACCCACAGTCTTCACTCTGAGCTGTCTAATCATAGCCATCCGCTTGTTCGGATAGCTCATCAACAGTGAATCTTATCACCTTTGAGACGGAACGTACGTTTTGGATTGGATGGGTAATACATTGCTGTACGTTTCAATGCTCTAGAAGAAAGATCCCGAGAGCACCCAAAGGAGCCCAATGAGTTTGATTGGGCATTCTTTGTTAATAGGTTATTAGAATAATATATAGAAATTTTAGAATAAGGTTGTGGGATCCACGTGCATCATATATGCTAGCTACACAAGATACCTAATAACCGCAAATTCTCGTCCAAATAAACTGCGTTAAATATTTAATTAAAATGAAAGATATGTTTTTAATTAGATAAGTAATATATTGTTGTACATTTCAATGCTCTAAAAAAATAAAAATAAAAAATCCCGTGAGCCCCCAGGAGCCCAATGAGATAGATCGGGCATTCTTTGTTAATAGGTTATCATAATAGTATATAGAAATTTTAAAATAGGATTGCTGGACCCACTTGCATCATATGCTAGCTACACGAGATATTTAATAACTGCAAATCCTCTTCCGTGTGAGCTACGTGAAATATTTAACTAAAATAGATGGTGAATAATGAAGACGATGCTTGAACTCAGAACCTTTGCTCTGATACAATGCTACATCATCAGTTATCCCAGAGGCTTAATTTGATAAGAAATAATAAATTTAATCATTTAATTAATATTCTAACATTTAAGCTTTTTGGATAAGTAGTTGATTTAACATGGTATCAAAGTCAAAGTCATAAGTTCAAATCATGACTCCACAATTCACTCACATTTCAGTTAAATATTTCAGCTTATACGTGAAAGATAATTTGTTATAACATTAATTAAATTATTAAATTCACATATTTTTATCAGCTTAAGTTTTTGAGATAAGTTGCGATAGAACATGATATCCTAGTAAAGATCCTGAGTTTGAACTTTGTTTTTGTTGTTCACCTTCCATTTCAGCTAAAGATTTCACGTATAAAGTCTCCCTTGTTGAAAGAAAGTTTGAGCCTACACTTGTGTAAGTCTATCATTTTTTTTTTTTTTTTTATCCATTTAAGCTTAAGAACAAAGGGCAATTTAACACTAATATAAATAGTGGTGTCCATGGAGGAGGACAGAGGTTAGGTGCACAGTGCATGTTCTCAATAGAAATGAAAGGGGTTGGGTGGCACTGAGAAAAATGAGTGTGTAACAGCAAAGAGAGGTCTGTTGGAATAGTTGGCAAGTGTGTCAGTAAAAAAATAGAAAACAAAGTACCATGTCAAAGAAGCAAGCAAAGCAAGCTTGGGCTTGAAGAGAAGTACCTTTCCAAAGACTCCAATCCCCTCTGAGAGAGACATATAAAAAATTAAGAAATTAAAAGCATATTATATTATATTATAAGCCAAGAAAAGAAAGAGAGAAATTACAAGAGTAAAGTGTTGGAAGGACAAGTGATTAGGTTCTGTAATAATTCAATAACAACTAAGAGCAGTTGGCAGTAGTTTTCTCTTTTAAAATCTTACATGTCACCTCTTAGCTTGGGCAGGTAAACAAAGCCTCTTTTCCTCTCTCGCTCTCTCTCTGTCTCTCTCTCTCTCTCTAGCCTAATAGCTCACTACATTGTCTATGATCTATAAAAGTTGGAATTTGATGCTTCCTTTGGCGTTTATGCAAGTAGCCAATTGGTGAATTTGATTATTGTTGTCAAATTTGAGCGAGCATTTGATGCTCTTGAAGGTACGATCAAATACCCAATTCAGGGTACTGTGCTCAAACGCTGCCACATTTCAGTTCTTGCACAATTCTAGTTAAAATTTGATGCCTTTTGTTCTTCTTTAGGTACCCGTCTGGGAATATCTCAAAAAGGGTTTCTGCAAATCGCATTTATTGGTTCTTGGGGCTGTTGGGCCTTTGATTCAAAACTTGAAGAACTGGTTTTTCTTCATTAGGACTTACTAGACAGTACTTCATTCTATATTCATTGCTTGAAGCTTGAAGTGATTCTTCTCAATCAAATCCTGCTTGAAAAGATCCAAGCTTGCTTAAATCAATCACAGTATTGTTTGACTGAGTGGAGTACATGAAAATTCACTTCTCCCAATTCCCGTAAACAAAAGAGGAAAAGGGAATCCGCTTTCTTTTCGCTAGTCTCGTGAGCTGTTAATTAGCCGATGCCATTGTTTTTGTCTACTTTATACTCTGAAAGGTTCACTTTCCTGTCTGTGCGAAGCATTTCCCTTTATATTTTTCCTTAGCATTGGAGTAAGCTTGATCCTAGGGTTTTCTAAAGGAAGGGGCGATTTGCTGGTGCCGTGTAGATTTTATGCCTGATAGATTTGGATTTGTCCTTTTACTTTGTGTCTATGGGATGCCGCAATAACAGGCTTCTTTTGCTTTACACCCTCTGGGGTCTATAAAGCTGCCAAGGTTACTTGTTCCTTGTTGAGTCCTGCAAGAAATCACCAGTAATTTTAGTCAAACCCACTTTACCTTTAGTTTTGTAGTTTCTTCTGTTTCATATCTATTTTTAGTCCTTGTCTGAAGCAACTGTTTTCTTGGGGTTCATTTCCTTAGTATATAAGTTAAGTTTCATAGTTCTTGTGGTCTAGCTTTTGAATTTGGGAGATGGATGGTCATGAAAATGAGGATGTGGGGTTTCAACATGGAAGTGATGGCGTCCTGCATTGTCCATCTTCAGGGATGAGCACAAACCCACTGCCCGAAAAGGTCTCAGGGATGGCTATGAGTTCAGTCTCCATGTATAAACCTTCAAACGGAGCCGATCCTTTCTTTAGTTCTGGTTGGGATCCACTAGTTTCGTTGAGCCACAGTGAGAATTTTGGAGGTTCTGCCATGGTTTCTCACAGTGAATTTTCCAATCCTCCTTACCCTGTTGTAATGGAAAATCAGGGAATCAGTGGCACCTTCCACATGGTTCAGTACCCATCCAGTTCCACCCTTGTTGAACCAGTGCCAAAGCTTCCATGCTTTGGAAGTGGGAGCTTCGCAGAAATGGTTAATTCCTTTGGCCTTCCCGACTGTAGCCAGATTGCTAATTCTGGATGTCCTCAGAATTATGCCTCAAACAAGGATTGTGGTGGCACTGGAAAGACTTCAACAAATGGTGCACAGTCTCAGGATGATCACCAAATTTCAGGAGAGGGTGCTATCGGATCTTCGCCGAATGCGAAAAGAAGGAAACGAGCGCCTGATTCCAACAATTCACCATTCAGCCCACATCAGGTAACTTGAGTTATACTATAGTATCAATAAGGATCTTGAAGATTGTATTTCAATTTGAATTTTGTTTGTACCTCATATCTATTAAGAATATTTCAGATCACACGCTCAAGATAAACCAACGACTCAGTCAAGATGATGAAACCAGTAATTCAAAATAAAATGTATAGCAGATAAAATATATAGCAATAAGGAAGATTATGTAATATTGTAGTACAACAAGAGAGAGTTACAAACATTCAGATTGTGTTTATTCTTTTAATATCAAATTGCTTTGTTATCTGTGGTAGAATGCCGAAGGGGAGGTGCAGAAGGATCTTTCTGGGGAGAGCTCTGATGTTCTAAAAGAACCGGACGAGAAGAAACCGAAAATTGAACAAAACACAGGTTCGAATTTACGTGGTAAACAAACTAGTAAACAAGCTAAAGACACTTCCAGTGGAGATGGTTCTAAAGAAAATTACATTCATGTAAGAGCCCGAAGGGGACAGGCCACAAATAGCCATAGCCTTGCAGAAAGGGTACTTCTTACGATCATGTATTTTACTTTTGAAAGGTCCTTGCTATGCTATTAGCTTGAAAGGATAGAACTTTCTGCTTGCAGGTGAGAAGAGAAAAGATTAGTGAGAGAATGAGATTGCTTCAAGAACTTGTTCCCGGATGCAATAAGGTAATTGGAGAGAGCCTAGCTTTTGAGTGATCTCTTATGTTTATTTCGTGTATTGATTAATTTGACGCTCTGTACTGTTTTAGATTACCGGGAAGGCAGTAATGCTTGATGAGATTATCAACTATGTGCAGTCGCTGCAACAGCAAGTTGAGGTATGCTATTTTGCAACTCTAAGATTAGGAATTTTTCATTTCTTTCTTATCATAAGTTCCTAAATGGGAGTTGAGAGCTTATAACCCCTTTGTGACAATCTTGGACTGCATTATTCTGATGAGATCATAGCCTCACATATATGAAATTGAGAACTTCCATTGAGCATAGCTGAAATTGCTGTTTGAACTAATAAGTAAAAAAGAAAAAAGAGTTATGACAACAAAAGGCCATATTTATTTCTGTAAGATTGTTATTATTGATTATATTCCTCATTCAATACCAGATGATGATCTTCTATACTTTTAGGCAAATGCACAGGAAGTTGTTGGGTTTCAACTATTTGGTTGCACTATATTTCTTTTTTCTCTTCTTTTTTTTTTTTTTTTTTTCTTGGAAAAAAAAAATCATACTAAACTCCGGCATATGTTCTCATTGAGAATTTGTCACACTTATAAAAGTAAATCAATTTCACAACTATGATGGTTTGGCTTTTAAGTGTTCTAATACTCACTAAAGATATGGTTGCTCTCATGTCACAGTTTCTGTCAATGAAACTTGCCACTGTCAATCCAGAACTGAACATTGACATGGAACAGATTCTGTCGAAAGATGTAAGTTAGATCATCATATTGCTGAACTTGATCAACAATATAATATGTTATGCAGTTATGACTGTTGAATGAAAGTAACTTGATCTTTGAGTTCCTCCTGTGTAGATAATTCATTCACGGGCCGGCACCGGAGCTATTCTCGGATTTGGTCCTGGAATGAGCTCCTCTCACCGTTACCCACATGGAATTTTCCAGGGAGCCTTACCAAGTATTCCTACTGCCACTCCAAAATTTCCTTCGTTGCCTCAGGTAGGTTTAGTTTCTTCAGATCATGCAAAGAGTCATCCTTTTCCTTGCTGTAACATTAATATAAGGCATCTTTGTATACATGCAGAATGTCTTGGAGAATGAGCTCCATAATCTTTTCCAAATGGGCTTCGATTCTTGTCCCGTTGACAATTTGGGACCAAATGGTAATTTGCAGAAGTTTGTTTGAGATCAGTGCCAGTAGTTGTTCCCACATTCTTCTAACCTTGGCATAGTATGATGTTCAGCAGGGCACTTGAAACCAGAGCTTTGATGTTTGGAAGAGATAGGAAGTGTTGGTTTCCTCCTAACAAAGAATACAAATATTTCAAGTTGACTGCACATTTAACCAAATCACAAAGGGGAAAGAAATCAGTTGTATAGGCTGTCATTTCCTGACTGTTCTTCTAATTTTTAGCAGAAGAAGATGACCTGTTAGAATTAGAAACCCCATGTATATTCAGACAAAAAAGTGAGTTCCTGGTTGGTGAAGATTATTGTTTTCCATTGTTTCTGTAGAATAGAATGATTTATGTGTGGAAGTTGGTGAGAGTTTTGGGGAAACAGTGGATGAAAGTTTCTATGTAGAGCAAGTACATCGGGGTAAAGAGCATAGATCGGACAAGAGGTTGTTTTGTTTCTTTTCATGTAAAACCTTTCACAATATAAATCATGAAAGCATGTTATGTTGGAGGGAAGTGAAGAAGAAACTTTCCTGTAAAGCATTGAAAGAAGGATTCCACAATTTGGAGACTTATTTTGGCGATTTCATGAAGCTAAAACAGATTGGATTTATGAGTCAATTTGAATTCCTACCTACGCATGGGCCGGCTCTCAATAGCCCATCAAATTGGTCGTTTTGTTAGTGGTCTCAAAAATGCCACAAGGACCGATGTCCAAGCAGAGCATCTAGTAATCATTGATCTAACTTCTAAGAGTTAGTTGAAAATGTCATATTAGTATTGTGCAATAGGTATAAAATAAAAATGTGATTTTTACCATTACTTATAAGAAGCACGCAATAAGGCTTTTCAAAAACCTATTGGACCCGATATAAAACATGACATCTCTTTCTTGTTAGGGCGAACTCCAATAACAAAGATACAACAAAACTTTTCTACCTTTTCTTTGTGCAAATCAAATAGATAATAATAACTTCTAGCACCAAAATACTACTCACAAAAACAGCAGAAAATAAAATTAACCTGCAAGCAATACACCCGAGTTTTTACAAGAAAAACCCTCTAATGAGAAGGAAAAAACCATATAACCTACTTCAGTTAAATCTTCTAGTATGAATAAGAATGAGCTTACAACTTCCTTCTCTAGAACAATTTCTATAAGCTACCAGCACATCAAGAATACATGCATTCTTGAATTACAACATCAATTCTTCACCCTAGAGGTGGATTTCAACGAGAACAATAAAGAGATATATTACCAAGTGGGTAGGTATTGCAGCAAAGAAATGGGAAAGGAATTCCAACGACGGACACCAATCAATACGAAGTTTTCATTATCTAGGAAAACATACTAAAATTTCAGCGAAATCGAACCAAAAATAACCCCTCAGTGGAAGTGAACCAAAATTCTTAAAATATTCAAGATTTATACAAATAAGTTTTGAATACTCTATGGTGGCCGGTCGTCCTAACAAAACAACGGAAGTGGACAAGACCACCCCCAAAGAGGTCCGCCCTCTGTATTTTGTTGGAGTAGTTGGCCACCCATAGAATATTCAAAATTTTATTTTATTAAAAAAAAAATGGGTTTGAAAAATAAAATAAAATAATGTGAGTTTTTTTAGAAAATATGTTATGTTCCTCTGAATAATTATTCCTCTCATTTTATTCCATTTTTTCAAGAAAATGATATTCCTCTATTTAGGAATAGCCATTTCCTATTCCCATGAGTAGTGTGTAACCAAACAATAGGAATTGACTATTATATTTGAGGGATTTATTCTGCATACCAAAGGTGAGACTTGCCCCCTCCAAATATCACACAATTACAAGTTTTACCAATCGTTAACATTTTGGCATTAAAATGAATGGGAGCATGCCACACGTGACGGGCACATGAATTTTTTATACATAAACACTAAAATTACCCTTAGAAGTTATTAATAATAAAAACAATTGAAAAAAAATATGAAGGGGTGGCCAAATCACCCCCTCATGGCTAAGGATGGTTTGACCACCCTCTTATCTGTTGGGGGATGATCGGACAGCCCTCACAGCCAGATGCGCGCAGATTTTGAGGTGGTTCTATCACTTTCATGACCCTTGGACTTTTTTCGATAGTGGTTGTGGCTAAGGGGTAATTTAGCCACTCATCATTTTTCTTAAAATAAAAAAAAGTTATTTTTTATGGATAATTTTGGTCGTATAAATAAAATCATGTGGTTTTTTTTATGTTCATTTTAACGCCAAATGCTAACTGTCGGTGTAACTTATAATTGTGTAGCATTTAGAGATGGTCAAGTGTCACATTTTAAAGTTATAATCCAAAGTGCCAAAAGAATAGTAATTTAAAGAGATTTCATGCATTGCATTCTCTCTTAAAAAGGAAAGAACAATAATAATAATAAAAAAAAAAAACAAACAAACAAACGCAGCCTCTAGAAGTAAAAAAAAAACTCGTACAAAAAGGAGAATTATAGAAGTCTGCCGATATTCAATGGCTAGTTGACAAGTTGAACGTCGTAATCTGCCAAGTTACCAAGTATGAACAAGATTACTTAATCATAAACGAGGAGGTAATTAAGTGTTTTTGATAAAGGGTAGTCTGTAATTATTCCTTTCCCAAATTTCCCACTTTATCAAAAGTCGGTCCGCTGGAGGGACCGAAATAAAATTCTTTCAATTATGGATGACATATTATTATGATTAATGGGGCCTGCAACACAGTACGACCTGCCGTCTTGATGTAGCTCCACTCCCGTGTTCCACACGCCCGTCCATTTACAGACGCGCTTGACCCTTCAAATAATTAAAGCCACCTTTTGAAGTAGCATCAAGCTTCAAACAACGCGTTTTGATTATCAGAAAACTGTAAAAACATTCTCATGCCCAAAGTTGTTCAGCATCTCCCTCAAAAGCACTAAAGCAGGAAATTGACTGAGAATGGATATGGTTCGATCATTTCTTTTTCTTTTCTTTTTTCTTTTTTTTTTTACGTGACATATAGATAAAAAAAAAAAAAATGTTAATTGTATTTTTTTAAGAGTGTGCTTTGTATTTAGGTTATTTGTCAATATTTATGTCTTGAGAAAAGAAAACAAAAGACATAAAAACAAAAATTTTAGAGAAATGTTATTTAGAAAAGAAACAAAATTGAAATGGGGAAACCTTTGAATATGGTCGGGGAAAGTGGGGTTTCAAGGGACCATACTATTGAGTCGTCCAGCTGCCTCCAACCCATACAATAAGTTAGTTGGGTTTGGCCAATTCTTCGAAGGACCACAGTCCACAAATCGGACAAAAGTCGAACCACGTGTGTCCTTCCCTGTCAGCGGTTTGGGGTCATGAGAGACTGAACAATCTTTAGCTCCATATCAATCAAGATACTGGTTCTGACCACAAAGTGTTTGAAAATTGAAATGCCACTTATATTTCAAATATACCATAATTTAAATCCTCAAAAAAAGGTTAATTAACACCTGAAACAAACATAATATGGTACTGAAAATGATTTTATGAGAGTAACTTTTTCCTTGATTGAGGATTCTCCTCAGAGGACCAGAACAGCTCAATTTCAAACAAGATTGGTTTTTTACCGCTGAGTTCTTAACATTCGAGTGCAACTCTTTTTTCTTTTTTCTTTTGTTGTTGTTCTTTTGGACAGTAATTCAGATGAATGTGAGAACAGACTAACAATTTCATTCACTAACATCGGATAAGGATTTACCTTACCTTTAGCATCTAAGAAACCCAGTCTACGCAGGGAATAAATTTTGTACTTTTCTGCCACAGGAAATCAACAATATCTAACGACCTTATCAGGTGATTGACAAGAGAAAAAGCACCAAGAGGAGTGCTCTGCTAATCTTACTCTAAAATCTCTGTTTGATATCTGAACGACAACTTTTCATACAAAAGAATCGACCCAAAAACAAAAGAATCAAAACAAAACAAAATTACAAAACAGAAGAATGAAACCTTACACATGTTGAAGAGGTTCACCATTCCCTAAAGCATCTCTCTCCAACATGAAAGTTGCTGCTCTGTCCATATTACTTTATTTTTTCCTGTATTGGGTGGGAGTCTGATTGGGGGGATCTAGAGGGTGGAGGGCATGCAAGAAAGGAAGCACTCTCAGCCCTCTACAATCTCCCCATAGCTGTTTTCTCTCATTGGTGTACTCAGATAGAGTGTCCACCCATTTTGCCTGTACTTGTATCATCCATGTATCCCTTTAAAGTCCCCTTGTTTTTTTGGGTTCACTCAACCTGTTCGCCAATGAGATCCAAACCAACCAGAAGGAATGATACCCCCTGAAACAGCAAGAAGTAGAAATGGATTCCCTGAGCCGACAGGAGACTCCTAGCTGAAGCTGTTAGAAGAAGGAAAGCCAAAGCTAACTCCTTTGTATATATCCTGTTATGCTTCTTCTTCTTCTTCCGAGAGGCCTTCTCTTGCTGTCGAATTTCCTCCTTCATCTCCTCCAGATTGGGCACCGAGACCCCCCGTTGATACTTCGGCTCCTTCTCGACCAAGGAGACAAGATCACCCTCAGAGGAACGCCCAGATTTCTTGGTCACAACCCACTCATACGCACTTCCAAGCTGGAATAGGCCAGAAATCATGGCATTGAACTTGGTCACCGACATGGTGTTCTCAAAAAGAAGGTAAGGGACAATAAAGGGGAAAGATTTTGGGGCAGGGAGGATATTAAGAAAGGACATAGTGGCTGGGATATAACATACAACCCATGCAGGGAGTTCAGCCTCCGGTATGAACATTGTCATTGGGAGTATAATGCAGAAAAGGGTAAAGGAATAAAAGGGCAGTATCAGTTTTCGAAGGAGAAAGAACAGAAATATCAAGTTGAATTTCTTCCAAAAACTAATCTGCATCAACCGACATTGATCACAGAGTATATTATCAGCAAATGAGTTCCACCATGATCTTAAAACATATAGAATTGAATGAATAGTACTTAAACACAGCAACTGTCTAAAACTAAATATACCTTGGCTCTGATGACATCAGGCAAACAAAGTCTAAACAACTGCATAGGTCCAGAATGCCACCTATGCTGTTGTTTCCTGTAAGCTTCATAAGATTCCGGTAATTCGCACTGGCACTGAAGTAGAACACAAACAGAACTAACTATCAATTTCAAATGAACCATTTGAGAACAAAAAAGAATTCCTTAAGATGGGTGATCGAGGGGAAGTATTACCTCGACGTCATTGAGGAAAATGAATTTCCATCCTTTAAGATGAGCACGGACAGCAATGTCCATGTCCTCCACAGTGGTCCTCTCCAACCACCCACCAGCATCCTCCAAGGCCTTTATCCTCCAAACACCCGCCGTCCCATTGAACCCAAAGAAATTGATGAAAACACCGTTCACTTGCTGCTCTACCTCAAAATGGAATGCTAAGTTAATGTTCTGCAACCTTGTTAACAAATTCTCGTCCTTGTTCACAAAGGACCACCTTGCCTGAACCAATCCTAAATCCTCATTACCCTGTTGTGCCACAAAAAGGGACTCGATTCAATTTACTGAGAATGAATTACGAAAACCTTAACAAGCATTGAATTCATATCGAACAGCAAAAATTGTAATAGTAACTCAAACAAAGGCAATGATGATGAGGTAAGGTAAAGGTACCTTAAAATGAGGCACTGTGCGTTTGAGGAAATCAGGGGTGGGCTGAAAATCGGCATCGAAAATGGCAACAAACTCATAGTCTTTAACATAGCTACAATTCATAGCGGACTTGAGATTACCAGCCTTGTACCCATCTCTAATCACCCGATGCCGGTACACAATGTGGGCACCCTCTTGCTGCCATTTATGCACCTCCTCTTTGATAAGAAATTGCGTTGTTGGGTCATCCGAATCATCAAGAATTTGAACCAGAATCTTCGATTTCGGCCAGTCCAAATTACAAACAGCAGCAATTGATTGCTGATAAACCTGAACGCAACCAAACCCAGAACCAACAAGAAAAACATATCTTTAACAGCTAGCTAAATAAATTTCAAATACTAAGTTTTGTTTAGCATCAATGAGGATTTCAATTTCGAAAGTTTTTACCTCCTTTTCATTGCACATGGGGATCTGAACAAGGACCATAGGGAAGTAACCATTACTCTCACCGGATTCCAGATCCTTAACCGGGTCGTCTTGCTTGAGAACGGGTTTGATCTTCTTGAACCGGATCCAGAAACATCCCAGACACAGAACCAGCCTATCCACGCTCTGGATCAAGAAGAGCACAATACACGCATTGGCGAGGAATTGCAGAGGAGGAGCGAGGTACTCCACCCGAACCAAAACCCACCGAGAATAAATCCACTCGAACACACCCTTAACCCCCAATGGCCTTGCCCACAGGCTCTGCAACTGGTCGAAATGGATATGCGGGGCTCCGATATGCCAACCCTTGTAGTACGCCACGACCTCAAACCCCAGCAAAAGCACCGAGAGCCAGAGGAACAATTTGATACAAAAGTAGAACCTGGTCCTCACGGTGGGGTTCTCCTTCTCTCTTCCGCCGCCAACGACGACGTCATTTTGGATGTCGTCGTTGTCATTCTCGGAGTCAGTCCGACCCGAGGCGACACGGCGTCGGATCGCCGCGGCGAGGCCGAACATTGCTGTGCCAATGGAGGTGAGGCAGCCGGCGGCGCGGTGGGCCTTGAGGAGGAGGACCCAGGTGAGCTGCCTCGCGTTCTTGCCCCCCCGGTGGCCCTTGTCCTTTGGGCGACCCGACACAGGCGAGTCCGTGGTGGTAATAAGAAAGTCATCTTCTGAAGGACCCTCGAGCTCGACCATGGACCAATTGGGGTTCTCCATCTTCACCACAACCGGCGTACCTTTGTGCTTCTCCTTTTCCCACCAATGGAACGAGGGTGCTATTCTTGGGAGCCCGATCTCACAGTTTCACGACAAGACCCCCTCCACCCACTTGGTTTCAAAGACTAAGCAAATAAACAAACAAACCCAGAAAGAGAAAGGCTATGCCTTTGATCTCATTGTCATTGTCAGAGAAACAGAAGGGAAGGAAAACGAGAACTGAAGGAAATGCAGCCGCGTGGAGGGGGAGACAGTAGAAGGCCGAGCGAGGCGTCTCTAGAACATGGTGACATTCGGCGAAAACTTATACGAGAACTGTGTTAAGAGGGAGAGAGAGAGAGAGATAGCTAAAGCTCGGGTTTATGTGGGGGAATCAGTCCAAAACACCTCCCATTCAATTACAGCTTGCAAAAAGAGGTCTTATTAAACGTCATGAGAGAAGCAGAACAGACGGGCGTGTTTGCGTTTGTGCTTGAAAAAAGAGAGAGATAGATAGTGATTGATATACAGAGGGGGGAAGATGTGGTAACAGCTCAAACACGTCTTTAGGTTTTTGATTCCAAAATTAAAAAGAATATTCAAGCAGAAAACAAAATATAAACACAAAAGCACGTTCTGGGGTTAAAAATGGGAGTTTTTTTTTCACCAGTTTCCATGTCCGCAAATTCCCATAGATTTCTTGCTGAAATCTAAGGTTATTACTACAAGACCATCATATTTAGAACGAAAACACACTGGCGTAGGTATGGGATTTAAAAGGTCAATCAATAAAAGAACCAGATTTCCGACAGAGACAGCTTCTTTTTTTTTTTTTTTGGTAATTTCTTTTTCTTTTTCTTTTCCTTATACCACCTACTACTTTTAAATCTTAATTAAACCGAATAGCAGCCAACAACGTAAGCCCTAGCTTTAGAAAATTTCCTTTTGCTTTCTCGTCTTTGTCCATGAATTCAAACTAAAAGGATGAATGGTTTTTCCAACATTTTATTCCAAAGGAAACTTCTTATACATGACAAAAAAGAAAAAGTCACACGCCGGTGGCACCACGGCCAGAAGGATCAAAGGGGAAAGGGTGAGAGAGAGAGTCTTAACAACCCAAACGCGGCTAAAAAAGTGAAATTGTGTTTCTCATTTTATTTTAATTATCATTAAATATGGTTATTTTTAGAATTTTCTTTGAACGGGAAGTGGGAAGGGGTCGATGAGAGTCATCCATGGCCGTCCCATTTGTGGAAGGGTTAAAACTTTATAAAGGCCTTTTAAGGGCCTGGATATGACCAAGTCCTTCTAGTGTCGATAATTGGAAGCTCCAAGTCGGATTTGTTTTTTTTTTTTGCTTTTTAAACTTTTATAGCTTTAGCTTCTCATTCACGCGCCAGCAGAGACCGTGCAGGTTACAACACAGTCAACCAATGACTAAATTTTAGGCTGTCCGTTTGGCATAGAACTAGGATTTTCACCTCTCCACCCATAATCAGTTATGTTAAAAATCCAATTATATAAGGTACACTGTCTTTGATTGGATAATTATCGTTTCTGGTTTTTTTTTAAAAAAAAATTCTAATTATTATTTTCAAATCAAACCAATTATTTAATTTAAAAATATTGATTGAAATTCGACAAAAAATCTATTTGATAGAATAACTTAGAATTCTAAAGAATATTAATTTGATTTTCCTACATACAAATTTAAGTAGGTTCATTGAAATTTTACTTAATTCAACTCGTATTAGTTTTTCAATTATAAAGAAAATAATAGAATATAGAGGAAATAAATATATTCTTTTACAAATTAATGAAATACTCATCTGGCGTACCTAAAATAACATAATTTCTTAATACAAGAACCAATTTTAATTTTAATTTTAATTTTTTTTCATTTTTTGTTTCTACCATCGTCCAGCAGCATGAGCACACGTGCTCGGGGAACGGTGCACTTGACATCCTCCCATTAATTGCTCAATTTAATAAGATAAGATCCGAATAGTCTAAATTAGCCTCTCCTCCACTTCAGCCACCGACAGTTTCTTTTTTTTTTTTCTTTTTTTTCTTTTTTTTTTTTTTTTTTATATAAGTACGTTAATTTTTTTTTTTTTATATAAGTACGTTAAGAAGAAATTACATTAAGCTAGGGCTGGGCAACCCATAACATTAAGAAAAATAACATTAAAACCTATGAATGAAAATACGCGGAGGCAATACTTTCGAAAATGCGGGCCTATTGAGTCTTGACACGGATGCCAAGAACCTGAGCCACCAGTAAAGGTGGTAAAGGGTGGTTGCAGAATCCAGAGAATCCAAACACCACTTGGGTAACCATTACAGAGATCACAACAGAATTTACAACAGAAAATCCTAAGTAACAAAGAAATACAACAAAAAACCCAGAAAAAACAAGAAAAAACAATTAACATAATAGTGCAACGGCGGCATGGCCCTTTGACAACGGCGCGTGAACACCACGCGCCGGTGAAAGGTGCCTTAAATTCCACAGGAGGACGACGGCAGCTGGAGGAGGCGGAAGAAGCCGAAACACGCCGGTCAGCAGCAGCCACGCGTCGGTGCGTGGAGCACACGCGCCCGCGAGTAAGATCTACTCGCAGGTGCGTGATGGGCACGCGCCGGCGCGTGGAGGTCGGCTTGACAGATGGCGGCCGGCAGATCGAAGCGGAGGAAACTCGGAGCACGGTGGTGTGGAACGTGAGATGTAGGAGCTTCCAAAAGTGGATAGATCTGACTTTGAAGAAATCAAATATAAGAACTTGTGGAAGTGATCGGATCCGAGGATGGAGACGATGGATGGGAGCTGCAATCAGACCAGAGGTGGAGGAGAAGCCAGTAGACCCATTGAACCAAGATAAGTCGCCTGGTGCGAAGGATAAAGCCTCCGAAGAGGGGATTAGGGCCTCAGAAGAGGCAAGAAAGGGAGGGGGAAGGAGGAAGAGGGAAAAAAGGGGGAAAGGGGAGGAGGAGGCAGTGAAAATCACTACCTCCCCCTCATCAGCCGGACGCTGTAGGGAGGGAGATTTCAGGAGAGAGAACAGAGAGAACAAGTTACAGTAACAGACAACAATCAAATAATTGATCGAGTGATTAAATCTCGCCACCGACAGTTTCAGTCTCAAGGCGCTGTGGATAATCCTGGGAAAAAAAAAAATTAGCTGGAGATTTTGTAAAAGTGCTTCTAATCCCCACGAGATTACGGTGCTACTTCTGGTATCACCGCAATTGATTACAACTTTTCATTCGCAAGGGACGCAATCAGAAAAGCGTGAATGATCACCAAGTACTGTTATTCTTCTTGATTTGCGGTCAATAACATATTTCCATACAAATGTCCATACTGATGAGTTGTACTAAATTATTTCTCTCTGTAGTGAAGGAAAGTGAGCGCCTTTTCAAAGTTCGAAAAAATAGCTCAACGCCACACAACCGCAAAAGTTCGAATGGATAAAGGGGTAAAACGGACAATTTAAATTCACCGTCCCTATTTCTCACTAGTTAATACAGACCCGGCATTTACGTGATTCCGATAAAACTAGAGGGATTGAAAGGGAATTAATCGTAACCATGGGTTGGATTCCTCGGAGGTGACAAATGGACGGTCGATCCTGCGACGTTAGGTGTGTGAGTTTAGAGACGAGGAACCGCACGTGAGAAACAGTGCACATAAAATGTGTGCCACGATGAACGAGACATTGGGACACGTGGCAGGAGCGATGGACCCTGGTCGGACACTGGACGGACAGGCTGGCCACCACAGCCGGCAAGGCCTGTCGTGCTCGCAGGTATATGCGCGCAATCTCCGCTAGCGCGCCACCTCACCAGTCGGCAGTCACCACCAACTTCTTCCCCATTTTTCTGAATTTGTTTTTTGTTAACGACAATTGTCAAATTACTATTGATTTGCCTTTCTGGCTTTCTTTAGCGACAATTGTTTATGCGACTGATAGAAAAAATTATCAACCTTAATATCATGATAATAAAAATCTAAGTTAATAAAAAAAATATGCACATAGTGTTATTTATATACATTCTTTTACTAATTGCATGATTAATTAAATAGTTTTGATAGTGTTAGTTATATGAGAGAGACTGGGCTGGGACTATGGACCATAATTGCGATTACATTAATGAGTTTTATATATATATATATAAGCCGCCACAACTAATAATCGATTTTAGAGTAGTCACATGAATTTTCAAATGTAATAATGAGACACATTAAATTATCAAAGTGTACTAAAAAGATAACTTTTGTCGAAATATTTATATAATACCTCTATTATCTTAAAAATTAAAAGTGTGTCAAAAATGCCACTCTCTGCAGTCGAATTCCGTCAAAACACCTAACAAATTTTGTTAATGTATCATATTAACATCAATAAAATGACGACATACGTCACTGTTAATATATATATATAAGATTAAAAAGTTAAAGAAATTAAAAACTTCAAAAATTAATTAAAAAAAAAGGGAAGATAAAACAAGAAGAAAATGGGTGGCTCGGGAGCCACCACCAGCCAAGGGGTGGCTGTCGAGCCACCCATTTTCTTCTTGTTTCTTCTTTTATTTTCTTTTTTAATTAAAAAATATATTTTTTTAAGTTTTTAATTTCTTTAACTTTTTAGTTTTATATTAATAGTTTTTTTTTTTTAAAAAAAAGTTTTTGTTTAATTTTTTATTTTAGTTTTTAAGAGAATAAGGATATTGTATGAATATTTTGACAAAAGTAGTATTTTTGGCACACTTTGATAGTTTGATGGATCACATTATTGCACTTGAAAATTTATGGTGCTATTCTAAAATCGAGTGTTAGGTTAGGAGTTTTTTTTTATATATTTTTTCAAAAAAAAAAAAATCTTCCTACCCAACCGATGATATTAAATTTTTTTTTCTCCTTTTAAATAATAATATAAGAAATACTCCTAATTAGACAAAATTTTAGGTATGAACAAATGTTTTTGGCATCTTAACTTTGACATATTTTGGAAGGGAAATAAATTTTTTCCAAATTGGAGTGGAATAATTTCTACATGAAATCCAGTCCACTCTGGTATAGTATATCACTTTACTGACTGTCGACTAAAGTTTCAATTCAATTTATAAAATTATCATGTATTTCTTAACATAGGAGAAACACATAATTTTTTTAATTAGTATATAAAAAATACATAAATTTGTAATATAACTATTAGATAGTAAGTGATTTCTTGCATACTCAAAAGTTACATAACATTTTTTATAGGCTAAATCGTACAAAATTCCTCCAATTAATATCCCATCCAAAATATGTCAAAATCATTTTATCACAAAAGTCAAGTTAAGATGCCCAAAAACTATTCATTTTGTTCATACCCAAAATTATGTCCTTTTAGAGACATACTTATGATTAAGCTATAATTGGACATTTTAACTTGACTAATTTTGCGATGTAAAGATTAGTTTGTACCTGCATCAGTTTGATTTGCATTATGAACTCAGTAGGTGGTTCTTAGTTTGAGGCTTGCTCCTAGGTTTTTGAACAAATAGCAATTTATAGTCAATATTGAATAGTCTTGTGTTGAGAACTTCTTATTTGAAGGGCAAAAATAAATTTAGTCTTTAGAATTTAGAATTTTTTTGAAAAAAGAAAAAAAGAAAAAACACAAGCAAAAATTGTTGCTCATGGTGGTGGCAACCACCGCTGGCCACCCTTGTGGTGGTAATTTGGCAGCCCTGATCATCGCCAAAGACATATAGCGGCCACTACGAGGCCACCAAATGCGTATAGAGGCCACCTTAGATTCACTTAATTGTGGCCCCACCTCCATTAGCAGATACTGCACCACCCAATTTTTTATTTTTATTTTTTATTTTTTATTTTTAAAAAGAAGATAATTACTATTTTTATTGTCATACATGTAATCAGCACCCCTACACTTGGAAATAAATAAATAAGTAAATGTATATGAACAATCTCTTTCCTAAAAAAAATATAATATTAATTTTTTTTTTTAAGAAAAATTTTGTGTTTTATTTTTTTTATGTGTTTTTGAAAGGTGATTCTTTTGAAAGAGAAAAAGTTTATTTTCATTATTGCACATATATCTCTTGTCCATCTTCATAAAAGAGATGTGTTGGAGGGAGAATAACACCAAATTTATCTCTTTTCTAAAACAGTTTTTTTTTCTTTTTTTTTTTTGAAAAGTGTGTAAGTAATAAAGCCACGTCCAAACATTTGTCTGGTAAAAAAGAATTTTCAGTACTTGAAAAATGAAATAGATTTTTAAAATTTTTAACAAATGAGCCCTTAGTACCGGTCGTTTTAAAATTTTCATAAGTTTGATGGGAACACAATTACTTACTTATCACTGTTGGGACAGTTTCCGATAAGGTGACACAAGCTTTCGTAAAATCCTTTCTTCACCTTGCAAAATAATATATATCATAAAGGAGCTCGCCAAAAATGCCAGCCGGACCCACTCCAATGTCTAAGTCAATATTTTTAGAAAATTCAATTCAAGTCTTTATAAATAAAAATTCATCTATCTCATACTAGGTGGTTTGCACTTATTTATAGATGGGATTTCAACAGTTCACTTTGGATCGAGTGAGAATTGATTTCCTGACTCCACAATTCATTCTCAACATACCCGAGATCCGTACAGCTTGAATATCTCGAAATTTGATGCTTCCGAGATACTTTTGAGCTTCTTCTGAAATTACTTATTGACTGGCCTTAGCCTTAACTGGTTTTTTAGGGTTAACATATATTAATGGGCTTACATGAATTAAGTAAGCTCATTTACTAACTATTGAGAATATTTCCCAATAGTCACTAACCTAATAACATGGTTATCCATATTATTAGGTTGATGTATATGTCTTAACCAAATACTATGATAAATACTTATGATTAATTATTTTACAATGTTGATGTTTTACGCATAATGTTATGGGAGCAATGTCAGTCACTCAAGGATTTTTTTTTTTTTTTAACACCCTCCAATTATATGGTGGCACTTGTCATAAAGTTGTAAAAAAAATTATACACGAATTATAAGCCTAGCGTTTTTCTTACTAAGAATAGTAGTTTCCATTAATAACCGGCCGTTTTGATCATTTGGAACCACTCGATGAATATAATCTATCTTTTTAGGAGGCCTCAATGACCATAGATAACCCACAGTTCTCTAACAAAAATACAAAATGATACAATTTTCCTCCAAATTGAATCTGAATAAAATCTTGCAAAAAAGTTTATTAAATTATTTTGTCAATTTATTAAAAAATGAGAGAATTATATGCTTTATTAAATATATTTAGAAATGGATATGAAAATAACATGCATTAAAATTATATGTCAATTTAATAGATTGAATTTAAAATTTCCTTGATCGAGCCAATTCGACGAAAGCTTCATCTAAATCAAAGTCATGTATGTTTCTCCTTCATTGCCACGAAACGATTATGCTCTGCACAATGAGGTTTGATTGTATGATTTAAATAGAAAGTCCATAGAAGGCTTCAAATTAAGCAAAATGAATTGGATTTGAATTCTTAGTACGTAATTAGTTGTCTAAATTGTTTGCATGTGATCAAACCTAATTGTTTGGGTAGACGGCTGAACAACTCCAAATTTATTTAAATAGTTGAGCCTTCTCATTAAGCGAAATGATTGAATTGTGTGATCCATAATAATTAGTTGTTTAAATTGTTTATGAAAGAGCTCACGTGAGACCCAACTGTTCGGACAGACGGCTGATCAGCTCCAAATTTAATTGAATAACGGAGTTCCAAGTAAACTCCCTCATAATATCTCCTTAAATTGTTGTGGATCCAAAATGTTTTAGCTAATGGAACTGACTAGAGATAATAGGAAGTGGGATTCATGGATGACAGCTCCATATGATTGCTTTTGGACTGTTTTTCGAAAGGGCCATGGAAAAGTATAGAGCTTTCTTGTTATATAACATAACAAAGACAATTTAAAACAAAACAAAGTAACATGGCATGGCATGTAGGCCCCCGTGGCGTCTTTATTGGCTAATCAAAGGGTTAGGTGTGAAAAATAAAAGGGCAATGGTCTTTAATCCATAATTAATCTTCTGGAATCCATAATAATGCCTCTACAGGTGTATGGTCAATCGAAAAATTAAATTACACCATTAAAATAGTTTAATTTTAGTTATACAATAATAGGTGACGTGTAAACACGTATTTTGGGGTCATTTACGTCATGTCAATGACCAGTTTATTGACACTACTACCCTTTCAAAATGCATTTATAAATACAACCTTCCTAAGTTTAATTAAATAGAAATCAATCATAAGTTTATAGAATAAAATCAAGAAAAAGCTTTATTTATAATTCTTTTGATATTTCATTAATTTTAAAAAAAAAATGTACCAAAATTTTAAAAATGTGTCGGTGTAGGGCATCAATCTTTCAATTATTTTCAATTTCAACTCTCTGTTAGAATTTTTTGTTAAATCTTATCAAAATTTTTAAAATACCTGTGTTTATTTTTAAATTTTTTTTTTCAAAGATTCATGCATGAGTATTTTTACAAATTTCGTTAAATTCTGACCAACACCTAAATCCTAGCAATTTTTTTTTCTAAAAAAAATGGTATTTTAGAAAATTTGATAGGATTTAACGAAAAATTCTAATGGGTAGTTGAAATTGAAAAAAAATAAATAAATAAAAAATTGAAAGATAAATATCATAAATTGACACTATTTAAAATTTGGATATCTTTTTTAAAAAATGATAAAAGATTAGGAGTTATAAGTAAAGTTCTCCCTAAAATAAAATAAGAACAGTAATAGATTTTGTTAAGAATTTTTATCTGTAATATAATTTAATTATTCGTAGGTCTGCGTTTGGTTGCAACGGTTGAGTATAACTTAGAATTAATACCTTCTATCTTAAAATTACTTTTATATTTTTATAACTTGTTTACCTTAAAAACAACATTATCAGTTTTTTTGCGTAATCTCAATATATGTAAATTACTTTATTTTTATTCATAATTTATTTATATGATCATAGAGTACGTTACTGCATAAGCTATTCTAAGATATATATATATATATATAAGAACAACGACTATTCGTATCTCTAAGATAAACACAATAATAACTATTATTTCTCAATTAAATAGTCATTTTATAGGAATAAACACAATGATCGAAAAACTACTGTCTACCGTATAATTATAACTACCTAGCTATATCAATTTTTTTCTTAGGTTAGGTACCAACAGGGATGGAACCATAATCTTTTAAAAACATTATATATATATATATATATATATATATATATATATATATTAAAAAGTAACTATAAATATTAGTGTTTGCGTACGACACATTCACAAAATTTATGCAGAAACTTTAATTTTAATAAAATTTCAACTGGTGCATATCCATTCTTTTATTAACAAAATTAATTTTGTGCATGGGTTACGTACAAATAATATATATTATTAGTGCATAAAAATATATATATAGTGAGACATGGACTAGCCGTCCAGCAACAAAAAAGGCTACGTACTTACGTAGAGTAGGAACTGAGAAAGAAATTGTCAATTCTTAGAAGGAGTTGAAATGAAAGAGGAAAAGAAAAAAAAAATGAAAAGAAAGAAAGATGATCAAAAGGACAATTAATGAGTTGTCTGAATAAGAATGTCAATACGTTCGTTCATGAATCATGCGTATGATATAAAGGGAAGATGAGAGACACGCATGGGTAACGTGTTTGTTGCATTGAGAAGTTGAGAATTTTTAATTATTTATTTACTAATTATTTATTATTATTATTATTATTTTGGTAGACAGAGAAGCTGTGATTCAATGTGTGCATGATTGCACTCCAGCACGACGAAAAAAAATGGTCATGAAAATTGAAAAATGCCAACGTGCAAGTCGTGGGGAAATTCCACGCTGACCAATCAATGACCCGAGCTTCCTTTATATATTTTTCTTCAACTCATCCATAAATATATATAATCCCTGTCGGTTTTACTTTCACATTGAAGAAAGACTGACTGACTGACTATATATATATATATATATATATTTATTTATTAATTATATAATTAACTGGAAGACTCGATCCCTTGTGGTTGTTTCCACTTTCCAGTTGGTTAGCAATTGTGCGTTTATGCGTGTAGGCACCGGCACAAGAAATCAAACTTACAGATTGATTCATATATACAAACGAATTAAAACAAAGCTATTGTCGAGTAGGGTGACAATTTTTTATTTTTTTTTACACTGAATTTAATACTAATTTAATATAAAATTAGTGAGTTATAGTTGATGGATTTGACCCGTTCAATTAAATAAATTGAGTTAAAATTTGACTAATATCATTGAGTTAGGATCGAAACACGTAATAGATATGTAATTTTGTAAATGTACGTACGTTCTACTAGATAATATTCTATCATAATTGAGTTGATTTTAATGGCTACATTTATTAAAATTCTTGTTTTATGTCTTTTCTTTTTGTGTTTTGTAGTTTTGACATTTATGTTGTATTATTAATGATAAAAATAGATCAAGTAGTAGTAATAATAATTGTTTTTTTCAGTCATAACAATAGCACATGAACTTATAGACAATTTTTTTTTTTTTTTTGTAGTTTGGAAGAGTATATTGATGTAATCTTTTACTTAAAGAAAACATTAACAATTGAATGATAATTTGAAAAGTATATATATATATATATTTTTTATTTTCTTTTTTTAAAAAATAAAATTAAGGGCCTAATATTTACTGCCATGCCAACAAGGCAACAAGATTTCATTTTTTGGTCAGTAAAATTATTCTGGTTAAGTAAGCCGACAAAAGCTAAACAAGATAATATACATTTTTTACTCCAAGAAAAAAAAAAAAAGGAAAAGAAAAAGAAAGAATAATGTACATTGTTTCCTATCCAGCACACGATTTTTGTGCCCACAGACACCAGTGAGGAGACACAGACAGGAACATAATTCATATTATAAAATTATAAATCGTGTATTAATCATAATTTCTGCTATTATCCTCTTTCTTACACTAAATTACCCACCATATATATTCATCCAAAAAACAAAAAACTACACGCCGTTTACCCACCAGCTTTTTATAAGTACGATTTGTGTTGAAAATGGTTTTGTCGGATCCTGAAATTTACCGACGACTTGACTTGGCCAATGGTCATCTCAACCCGAAGCTTCCAAGTTTATTGTCCAATGACTAGAAAAAACTTTCCATGTCAGCATAATCAACGAGAGCACAGAACCACCATCGAAGGGTCCCCGAAAATAAATACCGACAAGTATGGGGACTAACTTAGATTGTCGCAATCCTTGACAATTGCAGAAAGAATTCTTTTTCTTTTTTTATTTTTATTTTTATTTGGATATTTTCCATTCTATTTTTCTTTTGGCTGCATGTACTACCCACATTTAAGTTATCACTCTTAAAAGCCTAATAAAACCAATATAAAAAAAGAAAAGAAAAAAATAAACCAATATAAAATATAACACTCATGAACACTTTTATAATCCACAATTTAACGTTCCTAAAATGTCAATCTATCCCACTCAAATCATTGCCATCATTTCAATGTGAAACTAACTTTCTGAGGTGTCACAATCTCTTCCACTCAAATCTCTGATGTCTTTGTTAGGGCTTGTGCCATGACATGCCTCACCACCGCATAATGTTAATAAGTTTATTTGATATCATTTGTAACGACCTAGAGAAAGTATTAACCATGTATATACTATCACTTTAAAATTACTAGTCAAATTATAATTGAAACTTCATAAAATCACTTTTGTAGCCGCTGCAGCTTTACTTGGTATCCACCTAGCTTTATCTTCCCTTTGACCTTGATTGAAGGTGATTCCTGCTCTCCATCTTGGCTATCAACAAATGACAATTTTTTAATTTTTTTATTCTGATCGGACGTGTGCCCTTGTTTTCCTCTTGTACCGCTTCTAAGGTCTCTAGATGTGCCAATTTTCTAACACACTAGGTTGCAAAAATGGGCCGTTTCTCGCTTAGTGTTTAGAAACATTCTTGAAAACTCGCATTTCCTTTCTGCTTTAAGGATTAAGAGCGGTAAAAACCCTCATCCTTTGTAATTTTTCCCTAAATACTACTGAATGAGAGAGCTCATCTATGTGAATCCCCAAAACTTAATTTGAACGAGCAATTAAATGTTCCGTCTAGGTTGGTATCCGATTTAACTTCAACGCTTTCTTGCCGTTGAAATTAATTATGGCTGTGATATGTGATATCCACATCATCCATGTGAAACATTACTGATTACTTCATTGTCACCATCGCCACTTCCTTGTTGAAGATATCAATAATGTCCACAATCTACAATAACAACTTCAGCCATATGCAGATATGGACGTCTTTCTAACTCTGAACAAAACATAAAAAAACTATGAAGTATGGCAACCATGAAACGTAAATATCATGGGCACTAAAATGGGTGCCAGCAATCAGATGCGGAACTGCAGCATAAGCATTGCTCTTCGTACGGTTTAGGGCTTCTTTTTTGATAAATCAGGAGGCCCCATTTTCAGGGTAGGAATTTGAACAAGGACTGCAAAGTTGTCCGACTCTTTTTGTTAGGTTAGCGTCCAACTATTTTCTCACTACTGAAAATGCTGTAAATGTCACTGCAGATGGCCACTGTGCTCGATGAGACAGCTAACAATATCATCACCCATGATACTAGTCTGTCGTTCTTTGTTGCAATTCCATGAGTGTCCCTGCACAACAGCAGATACAATTATTTACATTTAAAACGTTAAGAAAATAAGGAAGCATAAGTTTATGACAGAGAGAAAGGAGGTGTTTTAGATCAACTTTCCCACAGATGTACACACTTTCACCATTCAGCTCTATCTGTGTCCGTATCTTTAATCAAGTCAAAATCGGACATCAATTTTTTTTTCTTTTTTTTCACAGAATTAAACTGAGTTCAACTTGAGCATCAAATAAAGAAAATTAGGAACTATCGATAATTTATTTTTTTTTATTTTTTTTTTGGCTAAGAAAGAAAAAATCAATATGTGGATTCATATATCAACTATGCTTCAAGATGCAGTTAGTTTAGAATCATACAACAGTGGCCTTATCATTGACAGCCACCTAACTAGAGAAAGAGTAAACACAAACACTAGCAAAAAGCTTAGTGTGTGTGACTATAAATTTAAACTACATATGCATTTCCATTTATTTATGCGATAGTGAAAATAAGCACAAATATACATTATTATAGATGTTATTATTTTTTAGGCTAAAGAGTGTTGGCCAAAACAATAAAATCAGCTAGACAGCTAGTCTTCAAGTTTTGGCTAATTAATGTATGAACTAAAAGGCAACTAGCGAGATTCAACGTAGTTAGTTTTGCTTACCTAAGTGCGATTGCAGATGGAAAGATGAATCCAACAGCGATGGCAGCTGTGGCACCAGTGAACTGAAACGCATCCCAAATACTAGGCACAAAGTTGGCTCCCACAAAGATAAACCCCATGAGAACTGAAGTTACTGAGAAGAATCTCTGGTTGTCAAACGCAATGGGAATGGCATAGGGAAAAAGAAGACCATCTAGGTTGAGGCGAAGTGAGAAAAACACGATCGGAAAAACAAGCATCAGGTGGATGCCATAGCTCACCCTAACCACATCATCAAGTACTGAGCTGTATGGAATTCCAAGATCGCCATCAAAATTAGCAAGTACATCATCTAGTGTTTGATCCCCAAAAAGAATAAATCCAAAGAAGCTGGTCGCAATGTAAACAGATGAGCATAGCGTGAGCGACATTCGGACTATTGACTTCATTTGAGAGGAATCTTTTAGTTCATTCTCTATAGGATGAACTGCAAAAAGCATTGTGCAAGTTATCAATACAAGTCGAAGCAATAAATTAACACCAATTGGACATCTTCCAAATATTGATTTCATGACAAGCCTAAATAGCCTAAACGCAGTTAGTACTTCCGTCCAAAAAATGAATTGCCCGCCACGTCAAACCTATCAAAGAGTGCCATGTGTCCCATATGTCACATTAGTATTGTTTAAAAATTAAAAATATATATAAAAAAAGGAAATTAAAAAAAAAAAGAAAAAGAATTAGGGGGTGGGGGGGATCCACCCCGCCACCGGGGGATCTCCCACACCATCATTCTTTTCTTTTTTTTAAAAAAATAAAAATTGTTATTTATTTATTTTATTTTAAAATAATGCTGATGTGGCATGGGAGACACTTGTCGGATTGTGAGAGGACTTGACATGTCATGTTGTTAAGTTATTGGACGTAAGTACCAACTGCGTTTATAAGATGTTCACATGTACTAGTTGTGAAAATTTTGCAAACGAGGTGACTATTTGATGACAAGGCAAAACACATGTACTAAAAAAGTATTTAGCCCGTAAAAGTAAATTGAAAAGTCTTTCTTTCTTTTTTGTTTTAAACATCTGATCATAGTAAAAAATCAAGTAATATGAGCCTTTCTGCCACTAACAGGTTGACATGACTTCTTAAACCAAGAAATTCTCAAACAGAAAAAACATCTAGATATTTCTCGAAAATACTTTCCGAATGATATCAAAATGCATTCATAATATTTCCATATTAGCAAAAAATACTATATTTTTGTCCATCACGATGTTATATAACAAATGAAATTGAGCAGTTGAGAGGAAAACAAAAAATTGCGCAGAGCCAACCCCTAACATTATGGATAAATTTATAAGGGGGTGGTCAGTAATTGCTGTCATAGTTGTTGTGAACTTAAATGAGATTCCAAAACTTACTATTATGGTGACAGATATAGGCAGTGACTAGAACTGGAATAGTTGTGAAAAGCTTCCAAAATGATGCCTGATTAACAAGTTCAGGCATCAAACGAGGCATTCTAATGCTCCCCTCCATCATTTTAACGGTTGCTACTCCTGCCGTGATTGCCACAAATACAATCGCCAAACCCACTGACAATGCTGAAGTGTATCTCAAGGAATCTAACATCACCAATAAAATACAGGCACATAAATCAATCAATATTTATCACAGCTGTTGGGCCAGTTAACAACAAAAACTAGAAAGGTGAATGCACTCTAACGCATAGGAAAAGTTCTGCAAGTTTATATGTATATGTCCTACAATCAGATATTATAGGGGGTGTTTGGAGACAAACAACATATTCCCCTCCTTTATTTTCATTTTTCTAAAAAACAAACAACCTCAAAACATTCTAACCTTTTTCACTTTTTATATCACATAAATAATTTTTTATTACTATTCATATAAAAATATCCACTACAATACAAAAAAATTTCACTTTTCCATACAAATTCTTTTTACTTTATATCACATCAATCATTTCTTACTACTACTCAAAAAAAAAAAAATCAACTCAACAATCTTTACCAAACACTACTGTCATCTTGAAGGAACATGGAAGAAACTAATTTAACTTCCTTTCACTGTGTGCCTTGTCAAGTTAATAGAGTTATAAAGGAACTCTACTGGCAACTCTTGTGCACATTGCACTGATAGGACTACCAGAACTGAATGACACAGCTCAAAATATTTTGAACTAATCATAAGCGTAAAAAGCCAAAGACCAGTGGCAAACTCTTCTTTTCTTGGAATAAGAGAAAGAGTAGTGTCTAGCAACAGCCAGACATCCATAGCCAACACTATAGTCTCCAGTAGTGTCTAGCGACAGCCAGGTAAACAAAAACCATATGGTAAACCAAGTCATGCTCTCAATAAAAAATGGGAATGACTTAGTAATCATATCAGGGCTAGCAGGCTAAAATGCATAGAGTATCAGGTACCATAGATAAGATACATAAACAAACACATGCATGGAAAGTGGAGACCCACCAACGCGCTTGAATGAAACGAGAGGAGCAAAAACAAAGAGTGTAGTTAGAAGCAGCAAGGAGGAGCGTGTGGTCCACCAATGCTGACCAAACCATTCTTCCACCACACCTGAATGCCGCATCCCATCTGACCATGTCCCTGATAACACATCACCTGCACACAATTGCATAATAATTAAAAGTACTAAATAACATCAAAAGAAAAATAAAATTCCACAATGTTTACTTTCTTTGCTGATCACATACGCAAGCAATTCAACCAACAAAACTAATAACATCATGTACAATGAGGGACTTAGTACAACTGTTTGAGAATATGTTAACTAGCTAGGCTGTTCAACCTGGCATAAGTTAGCAATAATTTCCTGAAGTCTAACTATAAAACCAACCTCAACCCTGATGACAAACGAAAATTGCACGTTGTTTTTATTAACAAATTAAAACATGTAACCAAGATGCCTTAGTCATGACCATGCTTTGGCAGAGGCATCTAACGCCACAAAGGAGTCTTAATATTAACCCCACAAAGGCGTCTTAGATGGGCTTGCCTTCTGTACGCCCTGGTCAAGCTGCCCAAGCACACAAGTTTTTCATGCCTGCCAGACTGGAGACAGGGCTCAGGATGCCCATAGAGCATGGCAGTCATAAGCTCAACAGGAAATGCCATTTTAGGGTTGTAGCTTCGATGGATTAAATGAGGAAAACACTATGGCCGTTACTCCTTAGGGCTGACTTCTTGGCCATAACCTTTCATACTTTGGTATCAGCATGTTCCTACTTTGAATGATACATGTGATTCCATCTACTAAAAATGTCAAATTGTGATCCTTGTCACAATTACCCTATAAATGACAGATGGCTTTTCATGAGACTTGGAAAATTATATCACTTGTCATAAGACTCAAAAACTTGCGATCAATATGACACAAGCAAGTCATAAGACATATTATCAACTAAAAGCTCAGGATCCCTAAAGGTTACATCTCATACCACAAGGATTTAATAACCTTCCCTGGCAGTCTTGAAGAGACCTTGTGACATTACCCTTCTTTGGGTTCTGATAACTCAAAATTCCCATTGGTCCACAAGCACCTTACCCCTCCAATATTTCTATATTCCGAGGTGACTCCCTCTTCTGACATTTATGTGTGATTGTATTGCTTTTCTTCTCCTAGCTATAGTCCTTCACATGCGTTCATTTATGTCGTTGATGCCCCTCTGCTGACTATCTTTGCTAATTAACTCCGATTTCACTTCGATTAATTGCTGCCCCCGATTAAACCCTTAAACAAAAACTCCCAATTCAGCGCCGCTAATACCAACCTGAACCCTACAGCTGCCTTAGACTTTAATCCCAAAAAATTAACAGGTGCTCATAAGGGAGCCATAGGACCCAATTCAAAACCCCAACAGAAGAATTTACCAAAATCTAAAAACAAAAAATCTAGTCACGAAAAAAAGGGTACGTACCGATGATGATCATGTAAACAACGAGTATGCCCAAGTTGTTGACCACAATGCAGACCTGCAAGAGGGTCCGCCCGGCGCCACCGAAGGCGTCACCAACCACACCCGAGTACGAGGTGGACTTGGAGGCCCGACTGAACCTCAGAATCATGTCGGTGGACGACTCCGTCAAGACTGCGACCAGGGCGATCATGATGAGACCCGGCACCAGCCCCAGTTGCTTCACGGCTGCCGGGAGAGCCATGATCCCCGCCCCCACGATCGTCGAGGAGAGATTGAAAACGGCGCCTGAGTAGGACGCGCCGCCGAATTCCACCTCACGGTCGTCATGTTTCTCGGGGAGGAGAAGAGGCGCCCGAGGACTTCGGCGGTACTTCCGGTCCGTTGAGGGCAGAATCGTCATTTTTTAAGAATTAGCCGTTTCGCAAGAGGGTGGGCGAGGAAGGAGGGGATTCGGGAAGCGGAGATGTTTACGCGGGAGCAGGAGTAGGAAGTGTACAAACGTGCATTCGGTGGTGGGAAGCGAATGGGAAGATTACTTCATCAATATTAAAATTCAGAGGAAGTGGAACTTTTTGGGTTAGCCGTTACTTAGTCGACAAAAGGGAAGTCTTTCTAGCTACTCGATGAATCTGTTACTGCAAGCACAAGGAAATCCAATAGGGCTACGCACCAACTGATTTCTTCATCAATATTAAAATTCGCTTTTGTGCGCCGCATGTTGCAACGGCTATATATATATATAAATGTATCAGTTACAACTTTCATGAGCCTCAACTCCTCTTTTTTTTTCTTTTTTTTTTTTGAAGGGAGTCTCAAGTCCTCTTGGTTGAAAGTGGAAAGAAGCATTTAACTTACATTTACTACTAATTAAATAGGTTCAAATTTGGAAAAATATCACACCTCCGGCCACGCGTCGTATTAGTTTCTTGTAGCTATAAATTGAATTCTTGTTAGTCTTAATATTGAAAATTAAGGAAAACCAAATAAATTAAAGAAAAAAAAAAAAAAAAAAAAAAAGGAAGAAGAGAGGGGTGGGGTGCAATTTAATGCTTGGAAGTTGGAACTTAAACGTTTTGTTGAAGGGAAACTTTCAAGTTTGAATTGAACGTGTCTATCTGTGACCAACACGACTTGTCGTGTCAAATGGATGTTTGGGCCCCATCATTACTATAAATTATAAAATCAAAGCTGATCCCCTTTGAACGTTTCAAAAGCCAGCTCAGGGGAGAGAAGACAAACCATTGATCACAGAATGGGCGGCAACAAATTGAAAATTTCAAAGTACATTTAGATTTGTAATATTCCAGCACAGAAACAATTTTCTTCCATCTTAAGCAAATTTTCTTTTATAACTTTTTTAACACATGCTGACTGTGTTTGGATGGAAGTGTGAGAAGTGAATAGAAGAGAAGGTAGATTAAAATAAAGAACCAACTCTCAAGTGGATGGAAAGGGGAGGACCTTTTACCACTTTTTATTTCATACCATAAAACCCCCAATTATTTTAAAAGAACTTACACAACCAAAAACGGTCAAAAAAAAAAAAAAAAAAAGTATATTTAACGACAAGAATCCAAACTGACAAAAATAAGTATGCTTCTCTTCATATTTCTTCTCTTCCCACTTCACTTCTGATCATTTCTTATCTACCTGAGTTGCCAAACATAATGTAGAGGTACAACTCCCTGTGCTTCAATCGCCGATGAAGACACTTTTGAGCTTATTTTACCACTAAGCCTTTAGGTGTGAGAAAGTGAACCCAGTCCAGTGCACGAGGAAGGGTAACATAACCATGGGAAATTCAGCCGCACTGGAGAGCTATCAAGAGACAGTGAGGCAAAGTAACGTCTGAAAATTTCCGTGGCCATGGTTGAGACCTTATCCCACCTACTCTAAAAATTGTGGTTCATAAAAGTTGTACCTTATCTTGCAATCATAGAATACCAGTAACAACAAAAAAGCGGCACACTGCAGCCATCTATTGTTACTTCCAACCCCTTGAATATGCTCTTAATATCCTTCACATTTAGTTCAAAGAACGATTGCCTGACTTCCTTGACAATGCAAGGAGCTTCACTATTCTTAAAAATCCCTTTGCCTGATATCAACTCTCTGGATATGTGTAATTCACGAAATAACTTTTCCAGAATCTAGGAAACTTACTCCTTTCAAACTTACAATGTAATGTTCTTTATATTTCAATGGTTCTTCAATTAGGGATCGAAGGAAGAATGCACCAATGTCTCCCAAAAGCGATAATCAACATACTAACAGTGCTAAATGAAGACTCTAATCGATTTTTTTTATGCAGCAAAACTAGCAAAAGAATCAGGTAACTTCCTTAGACGGGCTTTGATTAATTAGGTGAGGCATAAACCAAAATGTTTGGCCCCATTCACCATATGCATACCATATGGCCCAAGGAAAATGTTCTATTTCATGGAATTCACATCAGAACAAATGGAACATATTTGCATGAGAAGGTTTCCTACACGTAATAACTAAAATCAGCAAAAATGGGTCATTTAATTGTACTTTGCAGAAAATACTGTGGCAGAAACCACTAATAGAAAGGAAAAAGGTTAGCATTAAGGAGTTGATAAATTACTCCTGTCAGGAGCAAGGGCCTTAAGCAAGCTGTAAGGACATACATATCTTACAAATACATGGTTAAAACTTACAAGCATTGCTGTCAACTTTCTCATCACCAAATCAACGTTTTCTCTTTCTCTTGGAATCTGGATCTGAATGTGAAGCTAGCAACTTGGCCCCTATTGCAGAACTCCATAGAGCCCTTTCTACATCTGATGGTGAGAAGGAATCGCATTCTGAACTTAATTCCTGCAGATAATCTTCCACCAGATACTTAAAAAGACAGCTACAGTCCATAAAATAGTGGAAGCTCCAACTTTGACTACTTCTACAGTTCATTGACAGGAATACACCCACATGGAGCAAGTGCATATATGATTTGATGCATTATAACTCTAGATACTAAAAAGAATGTTTCAGGAAACACTCTGCTAAACTAAACTGAGATAAGAATTTCATATGGTAAATGGTCAAGGTAGACTCATCCATCATCTGAAATGCCAATCACACAGTGTTTGAACGAATACATAAAGTGTTGTTAGTTTTTTGTGAATGGCTACTTTATTTTTAATTTTTTTTTTAAAAAAAAAAATTGGTAAGTTACACACACCCAGTGGGACTTGAACCCACGAACTCATCATCCACCTTGCTACAAAGGGAGGAAGTACCATTTGAGCTAAAGCTCATAGGTGAGTAATTGTACTATTTCATACGTCCTGTCAATGAGTAATTGTACTCCAACTCAAATAAAGTTTTGCTCTAACATGCAAGAAAGGAGAGACAACTTACTAGCATGACACTGAAACCTCAATTAGCATTGAGTTTAAATCATGAAAATAAACACAGTTTGATCCAAATATCAGAGCTCCCATCTGCCAAGAGACATCAGAAGCCACTGAGTTAAGCAATCTAATAATTGCCAAAGCCTCACTCTCCAAAATGACTTGGTTTTATCACAATGGTTAGTAGCAATCCCTCTCAAGGAGGTTCAGCCTCTTAAAATTCTGCAGCTACTACTAACTTTATGATATTAGCACATGCTTGTCTCCTGTGAACCGCCCAAACTATCTCCCAAACACCACCAAAGACGACTTGAATTAAATTGCCGTCAACACCCACCTATATATTTTTTTTCATGATCTTATACTATATTTCTTAATTTACTAAAACTGACACCTACTCCGCCACGTAAAACATTTCGAAGTCTTCTTCAAATTTTTCAAATGTGTTGATATTCACCCTATGATCAACATCTTGAGCCTTGCTAGTGATGCAAATAACTTTGTTTTGACAAGGAGTGATGGGTTCCCAAGCAGTTTGCACCTTTAAAAACCTAGAAACCTTTTCTCATTACCCCAAAGGAGATCCCCAGAGTGTGAGCGAGCCCCTTCGCACTAAGCACTACCTCGGAGTAGCTGTCATCCCCCACCAGTGTGTATGCAAGTTACCAATCAAGTAAAAAATAACCTAGAAAGATTTGCCAAGAAGCCACAGAAATATTTTAAGTACAACAACAAAGAACCTGTATGTCCTGTGACCATTATTTGATTATTCAACCAAATACATAATAGTCAGAATCCCAACGGTCAGCACGCCAGAAACAATAATTATTTTATAAAGAAGATGGTCAAGAAATTGGATTAGAAATATATTGAAAGAAAATACACTCAAATTATCCATAAGCTTAGATGAAAAAGGACAGTATTCGTAAGAAGAGTTTGTCCTTTTTTCTTTTTTGTCTCTTTTGAAAAAAAAAAAAGAGTTATCTTCGGGGTAAAATAAATTCTGTAAAGCAAATGAATGGGAAAGTAAGTTTATAGGATAAAGCCAAAAGGGACTCCACTACATATGCATAATTTGTTCATTAAGATAGTGAGATATCAATCCCTATCTTTGTTTTCCAACAAACTACAATAGCCCTCAAAGAATAGGCAAACTAGGCTTTCAAATTTTCTGTTGAAATTCACCTTGTGGTTAAAAAATAAACATTTACCGTTTCACAATTTTTTTTTACCACATCAATGTAGTAGAGAAACAAATAATAACCGTTGATTATTGCAATCCAACAACGTCCTTGCCTCAGATAAAGCATTTATAACAGCAAGTAAACACTTCCAGTCTTTTTCTCGCCTGAAACATACATGAACATATAATGATATAATTAACAAGTAAGAGACATTCACTGACCTTTGCCTTAGTCTGGAGCTTATCCGCGAATAGCAAGTACTGCTTCAGTGAATAATCTTTTGAGTTGCCCAGAGCCGCCTCCATAGCCTTTTTTTTACCAACATTACAACAAATCAATAACTAAAACCTAGAATCCAAAATCAACAGCAACGTAAACAGAGCTCATAAAGTAATAAACACAAGATACGGATTCAGGTCCAATTATCATATATCAATCATTCAGTCTTGTGACAACTACCCGACGTGTGACTTAGCCACCCAGTGACTCACATATAATCAACACAATAATTTAATTAAAACCAAACCCTAATTATACCTCATCGGACATGAACGGTGCCAAATCCGGCGCGTAAGCGGCCAGGACGGCAGAGGCGGTGGCGGGACCGACGCCTTTGAGCACCGTAAGCTCGGAGACGGCCTTTGAGACATCAGGAAGAGATTGAAACGCTTTTGAGGATGCCGAATTCACTGAGGCCTCGTCTAAGGACGAAACGAAGTCCAACAAACGCGGCCTGAACGAAATTCACGTATACTCCTATCATAACATTCACACTGCATTTTAAATGTATGTATTTAGAGAGAGAGAGAGAGAGAGAGAGAGAGAGAGAGAGAGAGAGAGAGAGAGAGAGAGGGAGGGATAGAGAGAGAGTACCTCCATTTGCCACGCGTGAGCTTCCACTGCATGAGCTTGGAGAGCTCGGTGGTGGTGATGTAGGCGCTAGGGTTTCGTTGGTGGAGGACTGGAGGTAGTTGGTTGCGGTAAAAGTCGTCCAGGGAAAGTAAATTGGGTTTGTTTAGGGATTCTATGCGAGATGAGTAGGAAGAGAGTGCCTCTTTCCAGAGACCAATCTCAGAGCATTCAAAATTCATTGCCCTTTTCTACGCCTATCCGGTTCTGGTTTCTCAGAGGCTCCCCCCGTTCCCGGCAGGGCAGCTTTTTGATTCTTTATGGTTTCTTGTTGGGCCGAGCTCTACGTTTCAAATCCACTAAACGCTAACCAACAGGGCCGCTTGAACTGGCCCTTTATTAACATGATTAAAATGATAAAGATCTTAAGGGGATGTTTGAGTGTTATACCCGACTCTAACTTTTTTCAACTCAACTCAACAAAATTTCAACCCAATTTAAAATACTAGAATGGTAATGATTGGATCGGATGAATTTTGTCAAAGATAAAAAATTAAAGAATGTTGATAACGATTATTCTGGATGTAGAAGGTAGTATACAAGCTTTTTGATAATCAAAATAATTATAAGTTTGGGGATCAAAAGGTTGTGAAAATTTTCTGCCTTGCTAAGGGCTATAGTTCCACTAGGTTGGTGAAATAACATTTTTAATTGTACATTTAGAAAAAATAATTATTTTATGTTCTGGATCGAATTTACAAGGAGCATGAGATAAAATAACTGATCCAGAATCAACTATGATAAATTCATACAATTTTTGAGATTTATTTTGCTCTTCTGACATACAATTTCATCCTGGTAGAAACACTTTTGTTACTAATTCTCTTGCATTTTTCATATGTTGATACTCAAGTTTTGTATGGAACAATTTTGGTTTGACTGATTTGTATTTGTGCAGTACTTGGGATGGTTGGGCAAAAGTGGTATTACTGGCGTAGGAGAAGGAGAACTTATACTGTCTGATTTTGAAGATGAACGATCTTTTCAGGAATATGATGTTGTTTGAGCAAAAGTAACTAATTTATATAGTAAGGGAAGAAAATTTCTTGGGACAATGAATTTATTCTGGGTTGGGACAATATTCATGGAAGGATAAATGAATTAAGGATTAGTTGGACATAATTGCTTATTCAAGTATAATCATCGGGATTATTAATTTTTGATCTATCAGGTTTATTCATTTTCCCTGTAGAAATTCACGGGTTAATAAATCATGGACACTATTTGATTCTCCTTTTATATATTCAATTTTGAAATCGAAAAAGCTTAAAATTGCTTGTCATCTGGCAAATATTTGCTTAGAGACAATATTTTTAACACCTTTTTGTAAACCATCTTTTGCACTTTTACAATCAACACGAATAATAAATTATTGATTTAAAATATCATTTTGAAATTTATGAATGCATAATACAATAGCTAAAATTTTTTTTTTATAGTACTATAATTTTGTTGTGCAATATTCCATATACTAGAATGATAGCGAACTAATTGTTCTTTAGAATTATAAATTATTTGTTTAAGGATACTTCCATATCCTATTTCAGAGGATGTTTCGAAAATTTTGAAAGTATTGGGATAATGAAGGCCTAGACATGGCAGGACTTTGACTTGTTTTTTAACTTGCTTAACAATTTATGTATGTTGAGTAGACCATGAAGGAGGATTTTTTTGTAATCGCTGATAAAGAGGTTTACAAATAATTCTAAGATTTTCATAATAATCAGAAATATAATTTAAACTTCCTAAAAATCTTTGTAACTGATTTTTATATTTTATTTCATCATGAAATTTATTTGCAAATTGTAAAGATCTATTTATGGGAGTAATGGTATTTTGAACAATATTGTGGCCAAAAAAACGAATATTATTTTGAAATAAATTAATCTTAGTGGGTGAAACAACTAATCCATTATTTTTTATGATTTGGACAAAGGTGTGTAGATGTTTCCAATGATGTTCAATGGATTTGGAAAAAAATTAAAACATCATCTATGTAGACAATAGAGAAATCAGTAAAAGGACTGAAAATATCATTCATAATATTTTGAAATTCGCTGGGAGCATTTTTTAACCAAAATGGCATGATATTTCATTCATAGTGTCCAAAAGGTACTGTAAAAGCAGTTTTATATCTGTCATTTTCATCTATTTGAATTTGCAAAAATTCGCTTTTCATATCAAATTTTGAAAATATAGTAATATCATATAACCTTGAAAGTAAATCTTTTTTATTAGGAATTTGATATCTTATCCATTTTAAAGTTTCATTTAGTGGTTTATAGTTTATGACTAATCTAGGAGTTCCTCTTTCAAATTCAACATTTTTCTGAACATAAAAGGCTGAACAACTCCAAGGTGATTTTCTTTTCCTTATTAATCATTTTTGTAGTAAATTATGGATTTCTTTTTTGCAATATTCTAATAATTTTTGATTATATTGAATTCTGCTTATCTTCATTATTTTCTTGAATCTTTTCAACTTTAATTTCATTATATCATTTTGAAAGATTTTATTTGTTTGTTGTTTTTTTGTTTTTAGTGTTATAATTTATTGTACTAACTGTTCATTAGAGATTTTAAAATTAAGTTTTAATTATTTTATCTATTGTTTTATATTATTTATTTCAAATTGTAAATCTTGAACTAACGTTTTTCTTTTTTGAATCTATTAGATACATCAATAAAATTGTAACTTATGCTATTAGTAATAATTTTGTCATTTTGACTAATTTGTGATAAATATTTTATTTTTGTTTCTAGATCTTCAATTTGATCTATAAGTTCTAATATTATTATTTATTTTCTTGTTAAGGTATTTAATGTAAATGCAAATGTAAGATAACAAATCTAAATTCAAATTAATAATAAAATAATTCAGAAACATGAATATAAATTCTTGTAGAATAAACAAATAAATATACTTCTAATTCAACATATAATAAAAGAAAATCATAAGTGGAAATTGATATGAAAAGATAAACATTCTTACTTGAATTTATTGATGGAAAGAGGAAATAGTTACAAGCTTCAAATGACTAGATGCTAAGATCACAAGGATGATTGAACGAAAAGGATATTACAAGGCAAGTAGAAAGGCTATAAGTTTTCTCTATGTGGAATTCTCTCTGCCTTCCTCCTACATTAAGCTGGCCTTATAAAGGTTAAAGAAATAGATAAAATACAAATATCAATAATTCATAAACGGTAAAAAAGATTTCGCATGTCTTCTGAACAGTAAAAATTGTCATGGTTTTTTGACAGACTTTAACTGTAGATGCAACAATAATTCTTGAATACTGATAATCTTGTCAGTCCATTATTTTTGTCTTCTATGTAGGCATGAATAATTCATCAGATTCTTTTGTTTTTTTATAGTAGTGGGATGCTCCATAATTCTCCATTTGTTCCATATCACTATTCTTCATCATTCCTTTTTTTCTCCACTTTCATCTCATCATACTCTTCCATGCATGCTTCACAATTCTATATCTGCAAAAGGATCTTGAGAGTACCCCAGTAGAACTGATTCATCTTCTTCTTCATCATTTGATAATTGAGACAGAGTTTATAACAAATGTTTTTTGAATTGGAGGAGGCTAATTTGGCCTGATTGCAACATAATAATTTTACAAATACATATATAAAAGTTATTGGTAAAAAATTAGAAAGAATCGAAAATCAGATAAATCCATTAACGATTAAAAATCAAGAAAAAAAATCTGAAAAACCTTTATTGATACCATATAAAACCCCTTCAAATTTACAATTTTATTTAAAAAATGACAATACAAAATTATTAGAAGAAATTTTTAAGAGATTAGATACTTTAAAAATTAAAAATCATGCATCCACATGAAATCATAATAAAGAATTTATGACCATAAAAAAATCACATGAAGAAAAAGAAATAGAAGGAGATACAAAATCCTAAATAGATAAGTTGCAGTCTCAATTCAAAAATTTAGATCTAAATAGAATGACTTCAGGAAATGGAAATGATCATGGAAGAATGCATATGAATAATTGTAAAGGAATATATATATATATAATTCCTTATTGGATACAATTCATATATGCGCTTTCATGAGTAATTTAATTAATTTGTAATTTTATCCAACTATTTTTTGCTCTACTAATAGTATTAATTTCTCCAGTGTTAATTTGTTTATAATTATGTTCAAACCAATGGAATAAATATATATATATATCTGTTATTATTTCATTCATTTGATTATACGTACCATTTAGTTCTTATATGATTTTGTTATAGTTGTAAAAATGTATTAAAAAACCATGTTCTCTTATATTCATATTCAGGAGACATAAAATCTTTTCGTAATTTTTCTTTATTTATTTTATATTCTCGAGTTATCATCATGATTTGTGGATCTTTCATCGGAGATTGAGTTGGAGAATTTGGATTATTTATCTCATTATAATTATTAAGAGGATTATTCATTTCTCTAATACTGGCTGCTGAGGCTACAGAATAAAAATAAGTATCTATAAATTTTCCCTAATTAATTCATTGTAGGTTAGTTTCTAATTAACTTAAACTATATCTAGGAGGGGAAACATGCTTATTTATTATTTCATTACATGAAGTGGGAGCTTTTGAGCCAGAAGCTCTTGAGCATGATTTTCTATAAGACTGAAAATTTAATCCTATAGTACCATCTTTTGCTAGGGTAACATAATTCAAATCTGTTACATTATTCTCTACTTTTGGTAATGGAACTAAATTTTATAAAGTCTACTTATTCGGTAATACTATATCATCCCAATAAATTTGTTTTGGTGTACATATTGTAGAATTTTGTGTGTTACATTGAAATAATAAAGTTTGTCATTTTGAACTTTATAATAATGCTTGAGGTTCTAATGTTGTTTTCATAAGTTTATAATAAATTATATAAACAATAGTAAAAGGTAGTGCACCTTTCATCATTCTATAACCATTAGTTTTAATATTTAATTATAAGGCATGTAGAAGAGTAGGATCAAATAAAGATAATGAAAAATTCGGGTGACAATTAAAATATATAGGGCATTCATATAAAGATGATTCTATTGATCCTAATAACGAATCTTTAAAATTTAAATGTCTACCATCTCTTAAACATAATAAGACACTATTATTTAATCCTTGTCTTGTTAAAGGTTTAACGGCTACTTGGACAAGTCCTATATATATATAAAATAATACTTTTGCTTATGCTTTTCAATACCATCTTTTGAAAATAATTTAATAGTTTCATACTCTTTATTTAAATAAACCGTTCTTTCAACTGTTTTGATGGTATAATATGATAGAAAATATAAATTTGAAAAAGTTGATTGTTTATAAATATTTTTTGTAAGGACCATAGGTAAACTCCATTCTTGAAGATTTCGTTTCTGATTCATAATACTAATTTATTCATTATTTATGACATCGTTATTATTATCATCAGAAGAAGGCACATGAGATATAGAGGAAGAGTTCATAAAGAATGAACTCGTTATTTGCTTTAAGACTCTAAGTTTTTAATAATCAATTTCAAACTCTAATTGGACCACTGTCGGGACCACCCTAACACTCTCTCCGCATATATATATATATATATCAATTATTTTAATTTGATTTAGGAATTAATCAATTGTAATCAAACATTCAAACATATATTACTACAAATAAATTGTTGTATATAATATCTGATTTACGAGACCACTGACCACGTGCAGTCATTTGATACCGATCCAACGGCAAATAGAGGCTGAACGCCCCTGAACCCTGCCTGTTACGTGTCGATCCCTAGAATTTTTAGATTTTTTAGATTTTTTTTTTTTAATAAAAAAAGAAGGGTTTAAGCCTAAAGCAAAGACTGGGTTGAGTTCACAATAATTTTACTTTATTAGAATAAAAGTTTGTGTTTTTATGGACGAAAGTCATGTGAGAATGAAATATATTCACAGAATATGCTACCCCTGTCTTTGGGTTTGTAAAGGTGATGCACATTTAAAATACTTTCACCTAATATATAATATATATATACATAGTTTGTATTTTTATGAAGCAAATTCATATGAGAATAAAATATATATGAAGAGCGGTAGGAGACAATATTAAATTTTTTTTTTTCCTCTTATTTGTAGTTTTTTATATTTAGCTGAATTAGTTTAGTTTTTTTTAAAAAAAAAAGAAAAAAAAAAAAAAAGAAGAAGAAGAAAAGAAGCACACTTCTTTGAAACTATTAGCTAATGCTCACTGAATGGATTATTTTCAAATGCGTCGTGATCATTAATTGTCACAATTTCGATCATTGTGTGAACTCTGAGCCAGCATTTTCAAATTAACATGAAGATCGATCGTTAAAATAACAAGATGAAGGATGACTTTTTTACAAATTATTTAATTATTTACGTTTGGAAGAAATCATTGAAAAAAATTTAGCTTCTGCAAAAACTGTTGATAGATAATTTTTATTCTTTAAAACTTCATCAGGTCCCACTATCATAGGAAATTTGTGAATTTTGTGTGTGTTTTATTGTTGTATATATCTATATATGTCCAAACTGACTGCATATATTTAATTTGGTGTACTCGTATTTAAATCGAAGGTAATATTTATATATAAATAATGTCATTTGAAGATTCTTCTTACGTATATATAGTGCTTGAATGTTATTTTTAATATAATTATTTTATTATTTCAGTAAAAGAAAAAAGAAAAAGATCCTTCCCCAGATATGAAGTAATCGACAGGTAGATTAGTATAAAAGAAATCAACAACTAAATCCTCTTAAATTTATTCCTCTGTCGATTTCTCTTCTATTTCTTCTGGTAGAAAATTCAACTATGATATATGGTCCCCCATTATTTCTGTTCAACTGGGGGTTTTTTGACAAATTAATTATCAATGGGTCACTTTCTGTAAGGCTAATGTTAAAGAGAATAGACGTGGCTGGAAAATGTTTATAAATTGCTTAATTATTCTTCAATGTTCAAAAGAAATAACTCAAATAAGTATTAATTAATTGCTTCTTTTTTCGTGAAATGATTGTGTTCCCAAGTAATGTACACAATTTGAAAGGGCTGTGAATATTCCCACGCAATATAGTTTCCTTGCGCAGTGTGTTTAATTCCTTACAAGCAATGAGAAAATAATCCAAAATAAATCGAGTAATTAAAAATTGCCAACGGTTCCAAATGCGTGTCAGATTATCTTAGGAAGGATCCAAATCATCACCAATTGCTTATAACCGTCCAATCAAGACAGCACGATTGTATTTTCAAGAGGTAGTTCAATCGGTAAGGGACCACGTTTCATGAAGCGAAGGTCACTAATTCGAAACTCCCTCTCCCAAATCTCTCATCTTGTGTGAACATTTAAAAAATAAAAAAATAAAAGGCCGCAAGATTGAAGAATGAAAGTGCCACTTTGACATCGATTCTCGTCCATTTGGTTATCATCCTTCCACGTTGTTATAAAATCGGCGACGACAATGATTGATCTAATAGATATGTTATTTTTACACAATGTCTTTTGGCATTTTAAAAAATAAAATAAAACACAGCCAAAATGTGTTTGGATATCTCTTTTTTGAATAGGGAGCGTTTATAGGGAGTTTTTACAACCACGTATGCGCCTCCACGCACCGCTTGAAGCCGCTAACCTCACACACGGCCACCACCAGATTTGTTTATTTTAAAAAAAAAAAATTGAAAATTGGTGAATATGTGAAGTTTCTCTTGAACACAATTACCTCACGTGCTCCCATACGCGCCACCGTAATTTTATTCTCTCGCTTCACATTCTCCACATGCCGTCGTGTTCTATTGTGAGTATTTTAATATGCTGCTGCCCTCTCCGTGTCTACTCATTTGTTCTTTCAAACTCGAGTTTCATATTGTTGTTATTAGATTGCTTGATCTTTTCCTTGTTAGAATGCTTTCGTTTAGCACACCTCACTTTACCTTAATTATTTGGCAGATCTTCCTTAATTTTCACGTATTGCCTTGTAATCTTTCCGGGCGAAATTAGCATTAATATCAAACGTAGGCGTACGTTTAAGGCTTTACTTCTCTTATTTTATATTTTATTTTTTTGAACATTTTGACAAAACTCATCCCATTTAGCCAGACACTAGGATCAACGACCCAATATTCATTAATTGGGTTACGTGGAAGTATCGTATCGGCAAAAGTCTTTACCAAACACCCGTCCCGGCCGGCTGTCCCATCACACATTCATACAGTACGCACGGAAGCATGTGTAGCACGCCGGCGTGTGAAAATCCTGAACCCGGCCAGTTGGCAGTTGCCATGTAGGCAAGGCAGCTAATTAACTCCAGTCGTTTTTCTCCCTTAAGCATTATGAAACTAAATAAAAATGCCTCATGCTTGTTGACTTAAACGCACGCAAAGTAAATGACAAATGCTGAAATGCCGGTTGGCGGTATTCCACTTGGAGTTGGATATCCCTGTCCAACAGTTGAGACGATACTACTTTCAAAGAAATGAATGCATGTCTACTTTGTTTGCTGCTGAAAACTTCAACGTATATCCGATAATTTAGAGCTCTTACCTACCTCCTCGATTATTTTATTCCTGTCACTTGTCAACCTTGATCCATGATGAAAGTGACTCAAGTGAGGCAACTATTTGGGCAGCAAGTAGCAACGTTTTTGGTCTAGAATATATTAAAATCAAATTAAAGTAAATAAATAAATAAGTTCACGTACCGTTTAATTAAACTATTACCGAATTGATAATATTCCTCCCAAACTTTTAATTTGGACAGTATCCCCACTCCAAACTACAAAAAAAATTGTCAACATTTCCTCCGATGACAAAAATATCCTTAAAAAAATAATAAAAATTAAAAAAATAAAAAACATAAAAACCAGGGGTAGCCAAAATTAAAAGAAAATTTAAAAAGTTTTTTCTAAAAAAAAAAATTAAAACTTTTTTTTTTTGTTGAAGAAATTAAGAATTTTCTTTTTAAAAAAATTAACCCAAATCCGGATTTTAATCAGACGCCCACCCGTGTAGACCCAGCTGTCTTTAATTAAACTATTTATAGGGAATTATGGCAATGCAAAAGTACTATTTATTAGAGCTGACCATGATCTTGGACTTATATATAGAAAGTCCAAATCGTAATTAGGTAATTTATATATAATAATATAAAGTCGGAATCGTGTACGCGACCTAAAACTGACCGTTTTTACACTAACACAATTTTGCTCAATATCCTCGTGAGATACCAAGCTTGGACATTACACTCGAACCATCCAGATGCTAATCAGGTAGGTAGCACATGGTTTGGCAAAACTAGTGTGGATCGATGAATATCCATCACCAGTTCAACACATTGTATATAATTGCCAAATAGCCGAGCAAGGCTCTTCTGCTTTAGTAATGAAATTCAACGTATTCTTATTAAAAATAAAAGGGAAAAATATATTTTAGCCCCCCAAATTACCATTCTTTCTCCGGATGGCATCCTAAACTACCAATGCTTAAATTCTGGCCCCCCAAACTACCACTTTCTGATTTTTTGGCCCCATCCGTCCATTTATGCCGTTAATTCTAAACAGAATTCCGAAAATACCCCTCCTACACTTTGAAATTCTCACGATTATGGGAGGGGTATTTTCGGGTTTTTGGCCAATTTATATTAGAATTAACGGCATAAATAGACGGATGGAGCCAAAACATCAGAAAATGGTAGTTTGGAGGCCAGAATCTAAGCATTGGTAGTTTTGAGGGCCATTCGGAGAAATGGTGGTAGTTTGAGAGGCTAATATATATTTTTCCCAAAATAAAAAAAATACACTCCAACCATCTTTATTCAAATTTTACAATAAGCATTATTATGAGATTATATTAAAGGAATTTTTCCCATAAATTGGGCGGAAATAAGTTCTTTTAACGAGATTATAATATAGTATGTACGTTAAGACACCATTCAACCAAATAGTTAAGTTTATTGGTTTGTGCCCAACCATATTATAGTGATCGCTCACACATGTGACATCTTTTCAATGTTACAACTCAATATTTTTACACTCATATGTGTATATATATTCAAAAATCTCATTCTCACGTGTGAGTCATCACTATATTGCTACATTCTCCCATTAATAGATTTTTATTTTTTTTTATATATCTTTTACGTAGTTTTTAGGATTACTTGTTGGATATGTGGGTTTTCTTGCATCATGCACATTTGCCCCTACTCTAGGGACTCTTGTTTGTGTCCATGAACTTTTGCCTCTTAATCTAACCTAGGTTCCTCGTTTATGTTCACACCCTGCACATTTGTCCCTATTATAAGGATCCAAGGAATTTCATTCATGCTCGTAATTTGCACTTTTGTCTCTACTCTAGGGACTCTTGTTCGTCACTTTACTATACCGCACACTACCATTGATTCTAATACTACTTGTTAGAGAGATTGACACATTGAGGAGTCTTTTAGTGAAACTATAATATAACATGTTGGAATATCACTCAACCTAATAGCTTAAACTTACGAGTTTGAGACTAATTATGCTATATTACCAGTTCATACTGGTGGCATATTTCTAATGTGGAAACTCATGTATTTTTTTTCTCACACTCATACGTGTATACTCAATATTTATTAAATCGACACATATCTTTAACGTATGTGATTTTTATATGCATGTTTAATAGGATTAACATAGCATGTGACATTTATTCTTAGAGCACGTGATTTTAAACATACACGTGAAAATCTCGTACTCTAAGGACATATGTCAATTTAATATGAATAATGCTACTTTTCACATCCATTTATCGTGCATATTTCACACCAAATGACGTTACGTGTTTTAAGTAATTTTTCTTTTGTTTTTTATAAGAGTCATGTTATATACCACACCACTCTCCTATAGTCCTACTACTATTTTACTATACTGACGTGACATTGCAAATCTACTCTTAGATCAGCAATTTTTAAAAGAAAAAAGAAAATTTAATTGTGGATTAACAATACCACATTAGCATAGTTGAATAATTGTGTGATATATAGCATTACTTATTTATTATTATTATTTTTTTTTTAATTTTTTTAGTGTTTACTTGTTTAATAAATTGGGCTAAAGGAATTTGGTCTTACCTAATTTAGAGGAAAGTTTGTCCTAAATTAAATGGCTTATTAAATTCCATTTTTTAATGCTGAATACGACATTGAACTGGTTAAACATAGATTCCAGAATAACTATATGACTACTTCAGTCTACTTGTAGAATAATTAATTAAATTTTACCTACTCTTGCTTGATCAGAAACGGGAAAACTTCTTTTTTCTTTAATTTCTTATTGGGATGAGACTCTAATTCTATCTTTTTTGTTCACAAAGGGTGACTAGTAAATTAGCATATATACATATTTTTCACATTTATTTTATATTAACTAATAGAACGAATTTTAAGCGATATTTTTTAATTTTAAAAAATTAATTAAAACATAAATAAGTAAACTGATATAAAATAAATATAACAATTGAGTGCAAAAGTCACGTTTACTTAGAGTAGTCAAAACTCAAATGTGCAAATCTTCTGGTGCGCAGTTTAAGCCAAAACGCTAACCCGGCGTAAACTAGCGTGGACCCGCTGGAGCTGAGCTGTAGTTTGTCATATATAAAAACGCGCACTTTGTAAATTTCACAACAAACAACCGTTTTGTTGAAGAAGAAAAAAGAAAAAAAAAAAGGCACAGCCAGCGAGGAGAGAGAATCACAGCACAATTGCACAAAGCAGAGGCCAGAGAACCAAACCAACGGAGAGATTACAGCGAGTGAGACTCCTGGAGGACAGTGGTGAGCTCGCGCGGGTTGGCATTGGAAAAATGGTGGATCAGAGCTTGCTTGGGTGGATATTGGCCCCGGTGTTGGGGCTTTTGGCGATTTATACTTTGGTGGTCAAGAAGAACCGTGTCGGAGTTTCTTCGGAGACGAGAGGCGAGTGCGTGAAGAGCGTCGCCACCACCACTAACGGAGAATGCAGATCCGGTAACAGCGACATCGACGTCATCATCGTCGGAGCCGGCGTCGCTGGCGCTGCTCTCGCTCACACTCTCGCCAAGGTGATTTAAGATATTTCTATTTCTCAGTATTTTCTTTTTCTTTTGCTTTCTTGCAGTTTCTAGGCAACCAAGCAGAGCTTATAATTTTGATAAATGCGAATCTTTTTTCTCCTTCTAGCTAGTAGTTTTTTACCTGTGTACCTGGTTGCGCTTTCGTTTTTAATGATATTTCGATTGCTTATCAATTTTTTTTTTTGATGAATGCGAAAATAGTTATGGATTTACTTCATTTCTTAAGGCTGAAAATCTCGTTTCTTATCATAAACTCTGTCCTGCTGTGCGTTGCTTGTAACCTGCGGTGCACGAGTTGTTCCCTGGGTTTATCATTTGCGAGGGTTTTTAACGAATTTCACAGGTTTAGTTGTTTCATACTACTGTCTCTCTTTTTTTTTTCTTTTTTTTTTTTATCTTTTTTTAATGGATTTTCACTATGTTGGAATTGGTTGATGATTTTGAAGTGACGGTTCCGCCTGGACTACATATTTCGTTTTTCTTAATCTGCAACTTTTCAATTTATGATTTGTAATTTTTGCTTCTTTTTTTTTTTTTTGGGGGGGGGGGAATTTCAGTATTAGGCTTTATAGACTATATGATCTGTAAAATATTTTTTTTCCATGAATTATATGATCTGTAAAATATCTATTTAGATATGCGTTTTGATCCAGAACTTGAATTAAGTTGTTGCAAACACGGTGTTTGTCGTGGTATCACGTTTGTTATCTGAGGAGGTTGGTGAATGTTTTCAGTCTCCATCACGGATATTTTAGTACAATTATTTTTTGATATGGGTCTTTTTCTGTGTGGTTGAAAATTTCAAATCTATCAGAGGAACGATGGAACATGGCCTTAAAAATTACAATCGTGCGTTTATAGACATAATCCGTTACATTCTTACTTCGTTGATCTGAGCAATTCCGCTTATAACTTACAGTCTTGAACGTAGATAAAATTAATCTTTGCGTGCAACTTTTAGTACAATTATTTTTTTGATATGGGTCCTTTTCTGTGTGGTTGAAAATTTCAAATCTATCAGAGGAACGATGGAGCATGGCCTTAAAAATTGCAATCGTGCGTTTATAGACATAACCCGTTATATTCTTACTTCGTTGATCTGAGCAATTCCACTCATAACTTATAGTCTTGAACGTAGATAAAATTAATCTTTGCGTGCAACTCTTGGTCGAAGTCCACTTTTAGGCTAAATTTTATTCAATTTATATAGTACGATGTATCTATTTGTTATCAGTTAATAATTGAATATTTTTGGTGGGGACTGACTTGTACGAATGGACTATTTCTAGTAAAAATATTTTTGACTCATAGTGGGAATATGCTCGAAACTTTGAATGCTTATTTCACACATTTCTGTTTTCGCATCATTCGTCGCTTTGGATAGGACAAACTGGGCAATTAACCATGTATTTGAAATTTGAATGACAATTTCTCTATTTTAAACTTACAAGGTACAATGTAATTCGGTAGCCCTCTTTTTGTCGCACTCCTCTAATAATGGTGTCTGCTCTCATCTGAAATGCTGACTTTATGGCTAAATACATGAATTCTGTACCCAACTGTGTATGATTTGACATTTGTATGAATTATTACTATTTGAGATACGATAACTACACAACTTTTACATGACAATATTGATGTGTAAGTGAGTTTTATTTTTTATTTCTATTTATTTTTTAAATAAATGCTGGATAACATTATAAGAGGGGAAAACTCATTTACAAGTCAGCATTATTGTGTAAAAGTTGTGCAGCTAACATATCTCTTACTATTCAGCTGGTACAGTTAAATAACAAAAAAGTAATTTAATAATATTAAGAAAGAAGAGCCATTGAGAATTGTTGGAAAGTTAACACAAGAGTTTATAAAAGCATTGACTCCATCTTCTATATTTTTACTCATCTAAAAAAGAGTTTATAAAAGCATTTATTTTTTCATGCTTACAAATAAATAGAGAAAATTTGGATAAAATATCATTTTAAATTCCTTATGAATTTTGATAAAATAGTTTCAAATGAAGTAATGTAAGCTAAATGGCATCGCTTTGATTATCTTTCTGAAAAAAAAAAATAATAAAATAAATCATATTGGGATATATTTCAGAACCTCAAGTACTCCAGATTTGGGGCTTTTATTTTTATTACAAATAATTAGAGAGGCCTTTGGGCTGGTCTCTGTATTCATGCTAGCATATCTTGTTTTTTGACTTTTGCCGTTAGTTTGTTCCATGGTAAGATGTAAAATATCTCAAATTTGACTGTCTATTGTCTTTAGCATTTTGTTAAGTAAGAACTCCCTTGGTTTTCTTTTTAGCCAATAAAAAAAAACCAGTAAAGATATTCTCAAGTATGTATTGATTTTGTGCTTCAAAATTGCAGGATGGACGTAGAGTGCATGTGATTGAAAGAGATTTAACAGAGCCTGACCGAATTGTTGGTGAACTGTTACAGCCTGGAGGCTACCTCAAATTAATCGAGTTGGGGCTTGAAGGTAGCTTAAATTCAAGCTTATCAACTATATTTCTTGCTTACCTCCAATTAGAGGAAGTGGGTTGTTAAATGATATATGTATTTTGTTTACAATTGCAGACTGTGTAAAGGGCATTGATGCACAGCAGGTGTTTGGTTATGCTCTTTTTAAGGATGGGAAAAACACCCGGCTCTCTTATCCCTTGGAGAAATTTCATTCAGATGTGTCTGGAAGGAGCTTTCACAATGGGCGCTTCATACAGAGGATGCGGGAGAAGGCTGCAAACCTTCCCAAGTATTACTTATCTTCCTTAGTAGATTTCCACAATATGTTAATTTGTTTAATCTTTTATTTTTTCAAGCTGCTCGTTGTGTATTAAGAATTTGTTACTGGGAAGTTCTGCATGCCTACGGATTTTAAGGTTTCCTTTACCGTAGTGTCATGATATAGTAACTATCTGATGTGTCATTATGTTATAGGATGGTTCATGTCGTTGTATCTTGTTCTCTTGATTTCTGTTTGCTAGTAGTTAAGCCTTCTTTTTTGATTTTCTCCAGTGTACGATTGGAGCAAGGAACCGTTACTTCTCTGCTTGAGGAAAACAGAACAATTAAAGGTGTGCAGTACAAGACTAAAGATGGCAAAGAACTGACAGCATATGCACCTTTAACCATTGTTTGTGATGGCTGTTTCTCAAACTTGCGTCGCTCTCTTTGCAATCCTCAGGTATGGTTCCATCTCAATCTCACCTGTTGACCATATCTGCTATTGGAAATTGGTTTATCTTTGCCCGTGAAGTTGCTAACATGTTAAAATTTAGTTAGCCTTTTAATATGCTTGCATTGCTGAGATTCTGAGAATCCTCATCTCCCATTTTTGACAACTAAGTAGCTTTTAGAAACTTAAATCATGTATATCTTGTCGTCTGCAGGTTGATAGTCCCTCTTGTTTTGTTGGTTTGGTTTTGGAGAATTGCGAACTTCCTTATGCAAATCATGGGCATGTCATACTAGCAGACCCTTCCCCCATTTTGTTTTATCCTATTAGTAGCACAGAGGTTCGCTGTCTGGTTGATGTACCTGGACAGAAAGTTCCCTCTGTTGCAAATGGTGAAATGGCAAACTATTTGAAGACTGTGGTGGCTCCTCAGGTACATGTGTTCCAAATATCTTGCAGCCTTAATATTGTTGTTGCATGTCATTATGACCAAGTTTTTCTCATCTTCGTTTTTGATATATGATATAAAATTAAAATATTTACCAAGTGATATTTCTATCGCAGGTTCCACCTGAAATACATGATTCTTTTGTAGCTGCTGTTGATAGAGGTAACATAAGGACAATGCCCAACAGAAGCATGCCAGCTGCGCCCCATCCTACACCTGGAGCCTTGTTAATGGGGGACGCATTCAACATGCGCCACCCCTTAACTGGGGGAGGAATGACTGTGGCATTGTCTGATATTGTTGTGCTGCGGGATCTCCTCATGCCTTTGCGAGACCTAAATGATGCACCTACACTCTGCAAGTATCTTGAATCCTTTTACACCTTGCGTAAGGTTAGTTATAATGATATCATTGATATGCTGTTTTTGATACCATTCCAGATGTAGTGGTGCAGGCTTTCTCTTTTGTGCTTTGTTACAATAGGAAAACATGTGCACATAAAAATTATTCAAGTTAACTGACTATCTCTTAATGTTTCAATTGGCAGCCAGTGGCATCCACAATTAATACTTTGGCAGGTGCCTTGTACAAGGTCTTTTGTGCTTCACCTGACCGAGCAAGGAAGGAAATGCGCCAGGCTTGCTTTGATTATTTAAGTCTTGGAGGTGTATTCTCAACTGGACCAGTTTCTCTACTCTCAGGGTTGAACCCTCGCCCATTGAGCTTGGTTCTCCATTTTTTCGCTGTTGCGGTTTATGGTGTTGGCCGTTTATTGGTGCCCTTTCCTTCGCCTACACGCATCTGGATTGGAGTCAGATTAATTTCGGTCAGTATGAGCTTCATGACGAAACAGAGTACGATGCTTTTCTTCTCAGTTCTGAAAATTTGAGTTTTCTCCGTTGCAGGGTGCATCAGGAATCATCTTCCCCATTATCAAGGCAGAAGGAGTTAGGCAGATGTTCTTCCCTGTGACTGTTCCAGCTTATTACAGAGCTCCGCCTGTTGAGCGAGATCATTAAAGTGAGATGCCAACAGAGAATGTAGCCGAAAATCGGCTGCTATCATGACAAGCCAATTTGCACTGGTATCTGCCTTCCCTTTTTCAAAGCTGAGGGGATGGTGAATACTTGGAAAATAAGATGTGCATTAATACGTGTTTTGGTTTTTAGGACTTGTTCTTCCTAGTGTGTTGACAACTTATTTTCTTCAAGTATATATAGTTTGTTTCAAATTTATTGGATTAGTTCTCAGATGGTAAACGCCTTCTTCATTTCATGCTACTTGTTCGACAATGATTGGACCAGAGTAGCCCCCCCCCCCCCCCCAGGTATGGTTGAATGTTGGTTCTAGCCAACCTGCAATTGATATCGTCGGCAACTTCAAATAAAGTTAGTTTCACTGTGCATCCTAAATATATGCAGAGTGTCATTAGATATTGAGGAATTGCCCTTTTTCTTTTTCTTTGCCTTCATTTGAGAAATGCATTTCTTTGGTTGAGTTTGTTCGAACCTAAGAGAAGACCCACCCACCACCCCGAAGTCCAAAAGGCAGGCGCATGACACATCTCTCTATCTCTCTCTCTTCAACAACTGCTTTTTACTCTTGAAATGAGATATTAACTTTTTATTTTATTAATATATACTAATCCCTATATATGTGTATAGAAATACCCGACAGTTGTCTGACCCACAAGAAAGAAAAAGAAAGTTAGCCAGCAGTCTAGTAGAGAGATTAGGAGACAAATTTTGCTCGAGTGAAAAATCATTTGGGATTTTCTTTGAAAAATACAGTAAAAATTGCAAGATTGGGACAAGCCGACGTGCTTTCAAGTTTAAAGACAGTTGTTGAATGGTTGACGAATGTGGTGGGCTTCGGTCTATATCCCAGATGAGTCAGGCCGTCCCTCATGGGAGAAAATCATTTAGTTGACTCCAATTCATCCACTTTACGTGGAAACTCAAGATTTATTACTCGAAACTCCTGCTAAACCCGTACTTCACACTTCGCACCACTCGTTTTGCCAGGGGAATCATCAGCGGAACGGCCCTGACTAAGGTTACATGGACTTTAGATACAACTTCCACCCCAAATCAAGCATGCAAGGATTTTCTAATCACCATCTTGTAAGGCAGTGTTAAGTGAAATATAAATCGAGTTGAGAATGATCTCCCACCTCATAAATCAATGCCATGGGCCCATGGTTTAGCCAGAAAAAATTAAAAAAAATTAAAAAAATAAATCAGCGGTGTAAAAAAAGCTCCCTTCGAAGAGGAACATAAATTTAAATTAAAACTGATAATTTCACCTGAAATTAATTACCTGTGAATACCTAGAGGGAGGAGGCGGAACTTCCCTTCCCCACCTTCCACTCTCTCTTCTTATTTTATTTGTTCTTTATTTTTTCTTATTTTTGGAAGCTAGATCTGCCGTCCTCCACCCGTCCCACCACAACCATCCGCTCTTCTCCATCCCCATGAGCCCTATCGCATGCCCTCCCAGGTAGATCATTGGCTCTCATGTATATATCTTCCCTCCACCTTTCTATGCCTCTACGTAGCAGATGCTCGCCGTTGTTGCCTATAGAGGCTGCAAAGTCGTATGTTTCCCACACAACAAGCACTGGGCACATCTCTCGTTGGACGTTGGAATGGAGATTCTCTTCATCGCCTCTAATCCCTTGGGCTGCTTCAAAAACTGCCAATCCAACAGCCCTTTTCGCTGCCTTCGAGCCAAGAAGATATTGGACCACACCACTTCTTTAGCCCATTTTTAGTTTTATGTTTTCGTGAGTTCAGCATTGGACTTTATTTGGGTGTTTGTTAAGGTCCTCCACCCCCTCCTTATACACTTTCTTTCAGTTTAATGAAATATTATCTTGCCAATAAAGAATTACCATTGTTTATCTAATTCATGTACTTTGTTTAATAAGTAATGGGCAGGACAATAACTGAATTATTACTTGTTACAAAATTTGAGTTACACATCACATATTACAAGGGAGATACACATGGTGATATTTTCTATAAATACATCACCAGCCCTCTAGAAAACCTCGCTCTCAAATAATTCCAATTCAACTAATACTTGTAAAGAAAAGACTATGTATTGTGCAGCTGTATACCTCAACGCCATGCATTCTTCCAAGTCGCAACAATTTCCTGGCAGAGTTGTGCAAATTACAAGTTCGTGTTCTTTCTTTCTTGCTTTATGGTCTCATAGGACGTCATCACCTCTTTGAACTTCGCCTCAGCAGCCTCTGCAACATTACACAAGCAATAAAATTAAACCCAAAAAAAAAAAAAAAAAAAGCAAAGCAATGGCATCGGATTACTAGTTACGTTAGCCAATGACCAACAATATCCCACCTTTATTATCCTGGTTCTGATCTGGGTGAAACTCCTTCGCCTTAACCCTAAAGGCTGTCTGCAAGGGTAAAAAGGAACATATTTACCACTGTAGATATGAAATTATCAAAGAACTGAAGAACAAAGAGAAAACAGAACAGAGTAATGCCAGTAAATCCTTGAAGATCTCAGTTGAAATCTACCTGCAGAAATTTTATTTAACTACCAAGTTAGGCTTACATTTTCTGCGATTTGGTTTTGCTCCGCGAAATCGTAATTCCAAACACACTCTTTTTGCAGAAACTTCTGATGAGGCGTAATGTGATTATGAATGGCGATTATGAACATTATCGCGAGGTGTAATGTACGTTAATAATATACATCACACCTCAAAATGATGCATCGCACCTCAATATGATGCACATGATATAACTATTTGTTGAATGATACAACCCAAGCACAGTTTTATAGCGCACAAAGCAGTGGTAATATTTTACAAGTCAACTGCACCCAAAGGAAAGGACACTTGCAAGTATAATAATATTGTTGACAATAAGAATTTAGATACTATCTAATTAGACCATACTGAGTTAGAGGTATAATGGACCTTTGCAGTTTAAGATTAATTGAATATCCATTTCCTGAAAAAAAAAAAAAAAAAAAAAAAGAAAGAAGAAAAAAAGAAGCTAAAGCTTTCTAAAAGAGATGCCAACGATATAATTTTGAATTAGATGAATACCTTAATCTCAGCATCGGTATATGGTGTTGTTCTGTACCTGCTTCCCAAGGACAAGCCAAAAAAAGAAAAAGAAAAAATTAAATTATTATTATTATTATTATTTTTATCTAATTGCAAGAATGCAAATCCAACACTTTAGCTTTTCCTAATATGGATCAAATATGATTCATGAAGTGCATCAAGCACGACTATCAAGGAAATCAATTATAATAGCTTCAAAGAATGGAAACTCAATTTTGTACATCTTCACCATTCAAGCGAACTCGCTAAATATGTGAGCATGGTTTTATTTTTTATTTTGTAATAATTAAAGTCATTTAATTAAAAGGACCGAGGGACGCAATCCTAGTACACTGAAAATATACAAGAAAAACTCCCTTTAAGGAAAAAAAGAACAAAAAACTACGAAATCAGAAAAGTTAGAAAAGTGAGAACTATTATTATATGCCCCAATCCATGTATAAAGCGATTTGAACATGATATTCTTTAGCTCTTCCACCAAAGTCTCTCGGTCTTCAAAACATATTGCATTCCGCTTTCTCCACCACATTAAATACAAAGGGGTCATCCTCAAAGCTTCTAAAATAGTGTGACTTCCTTCTCTAAGTCCAATTTACAAAAGTTTGGGGCCCTTGATCTGATTCAACTATCAATACATTTTATTAGCAACCAAAACTGAATCCAATATATGTCTCCCTCTAATAAATGCATTCTACGAACTTTTTTTTTTTATAAGTAAGAGAGGTTTTATTAAAAAACGCAAAGCGCAATCAAGTACACAGGGGGTATACAAGAAAGGCAATTAAGAAGAAGAAGAAAACAATACAAGGAAATCGTTATAGCTAATCACTAGAGGTGCGAGATACGCAGCCGTCCAAGAGTACGAAGAATGAAGAAAAAAGGAAATGAGCTCCTCTATGGTTCTTTCTTTGTCCTCAAACTGTCTATCGTTGCGTTCCCTCCACAAGCACCACATAAGGCAACAAGGAACTATTTTCCACACGACCGCACTCCGAGAGCGTCCACCCGTCCACCAGCAGGCGAATAAGTCTATCACCCGAAGAGGCATCACCCAAGACAGGCTGAAGCGACTAAGGATGGCATACCAAAGAGCGCGTGCAACCTCGCAATGAAGAAAAAGGTGATCCACAGTCTCCCCGTTCATTTTGCACATGCAACATCTATCAATCACAATGACACGCTTCTTTTTGAGATTGTCCAAGGTAAGGATTTTCCCTAACGCTGCCGTCCAAGCGAAGAATGCCACTTTCAAAGGAGCCTTGGTCCGCCAAATGCTTCTCCAAGGAAAAAAGATAGCATCTTTGCAAGCAAGAGCCTTATAAAAAGAACTAACATCAAAAGACCCTTTGTGAGAAAGAGACCACCAGAGCCGGTCTCCCCCATCATGAACAACTCTGGAGGAGTACAGTAAAGAGAAGAAGGAAGCCATGACGTCCACCTCCCAGTCGTGGACCGCTCGAAAAAATCTGACGTCCCACTGATAGGACCCGCTAACCACTACCAAGTGGTCTGCCACTAAAGCATCCTTGACACAAGCTATGTCATACAAAACTGGAAAAGCTTCCTTGAGGGACATCTCCCCACACCACACATCATCATTCTACGAACTTGAGATGATCTTCTCCAATGCCTTTTTCAACTTGTTCGCTAGATATGATTTTATATAAACCACCCACTAGACTAATAGGACGAAAGTCCTTAATATCCACGGCACCGGCTTTCTTTGGGATAAAAGAAATAAAAGTTGCATTAATGCTCTTCTCAAAGATCCCTTGACCATGAAACTCCCTAAATACTGCCATGGTATCCTCTTTAATGACTTCCCAGTATGTCTAAATAAAAGCCAATGAAAACCCATCAGGACTCGGGGCCTTATCCCCATTCAGTGTTCTCACCACCTCATATACATCACTCTCCTCAAATTCTCTTTCCAACCAAGAGCCCTCATCGTCACCAATGGAATTGAAAGAAAGACCATCTAGCTTTGGCCTCCAATTATATTGTTTTGAATAAGTTTCAATATAAAATTGCACTATGTGCTCCCTTATTTCTGTAGAATCTAAAGATAAAGACCCATTAACAACTAAAGAATCCACGGTATTATTTCTTCTATTTGAATTTGCCACCCGGTGAAAAAACCGTGTTCTTATCTCCCTCTCTCAACCAAAGAGCCCTAAATTTCTGCCTTCAACTCGCTTCTTCATAAAGAATCAAACTCTCCAACTCCCAAGAAAATTCCTCCTTTCTCACCCTTTCCTCCGCAATCAATGTTCTACCTTTGGCAATGATATCAAGCTCTTGAATACCCCCCACTAAATCCTTTTTCCGCTTCCCTACATTGCCAAAGATCTCTTCATTACATTTTTTCAAATCCATAAGCTCTCAATTTATGTGCCAACACAAAACTAGGGGAGCCCTGAAAATTGTATGACTTCCATCATGTTTACACTTTATCCACAAAGTCCTCTGACTTCAACCACATTTTCTCAAACTTAAAATGCCTACTTCTCCTACTTGACCACAATCGAGCATTAACGAGAAGTGACCAGACAAGAGTCGAGGAAATCTCCTTTGAACTACATCAGAAAATTGTTCTTCCCAATTAGGAGAGAGTAGAAACCTATCAATTCTTGACCAATATTGATCACCACGATTGTTAGACCATGTGAATTTTGCACCCACAGGAGCAATGTCCATGAGACCCTATTCATTTTACCTGAGAACTCCATCATAGCTGGAGAATGACAGGTGTCTCCTGATCTCTCACCCAGATATCGAATAGCATTAAAATCTCCCTCAATACACCATGTTTTAAATGAAGGTTCTTGTTACAAAAATCATTTAGATCTAAAACACGAAAAAAGGTTGTATCCTTGTTTCAGAGATATTCTCTACCTTTAGTCTTCTAAGGAGTACTATGTGTCTTAAATTTAATGAATTGATGAACTTCACTGTATACTCTGTTCAGATGAACACCAAATGTGTACTTATCAAACTTGAAACAAAAATTGAGAGACTTTGAACATGTCTAGACTGTCAATTGATTTGATTTAGTATCTTTTATCTCTAGCCACCCACTACCCATAATTATACAACAAGTACATTTCTAGATGATCAAATAACAAAAGAAGATAAACTAATAGGGACAGGCATAATCCCTTCCAAGAGGCATATTGGGAAAAAAATACTCCTCTGTCTACAGCATGGAAGGACCATCCAAAATGAGAGACAAGGTGCTGTTGACATATGTTGTGCACAAATTAAAGCCACATACAGGCTACAAATTTTTTAAAAAGATGTTTCAATGTCTAAATAGAGAAGGATAATTTTTCAATTTTGGTGCAATAAATTCCAATAATTCTTTTTTAGGGACAGTTTGTTGTCTACACTACCTTGATTAGAGAAAAATGAACAGAAAGGCAGTTAACATTATTGCCAGTACTCGTGGCAAGCAAGTTTCTGTAACACTTATCCTCACCTGTCAAGACCCAAAACTGAATAATGGTGTGATAACGAATAAGACACACTTGCTCTTGGAGGTTCCCTGTAATTAGTTTTCCGATCTCTATGGGATGTATCAGTCTTCCAATACCAATCATCTCGCTGGAATTGTTGATGAAATGCACCTTGACCATTTTCCTTCCAGCTCTCATAGCTCCTTTTGTATTTGTTCCTCTCTCTGTTAAACACACTTTGCATTCGCCTTATACGTTCCTACAAAGAGGAAAAGAACCATAAACAATAATAAGATAAAATAAAAAGATAGCACAAAAACAAAAATATAATTAACAGGATTACTGCAGTAAGAGTTAACCAGCCAAGCACAGAATTACAAATCAAAATTTATCAAAGCGTAGTTTTTACACAGGACAAAACTAGCCCTGATGCTAATATATACGCATACAGAAAAGCTCTATCAGAATCCAAATTTTAAGTGATAAAAACGAAAGGTAGACATCCATTAGGAGAATAAGAATCACAGTACTACCAATTCCAAGTTATAGATGGGTACCTAACAACTGAATGACTCTGATGGACGCACCAATGAACACACTTCACAAGCTTTCACATTACTTATGCGTATTCTCATAGTAGGATTAAAGGTTACATTAGTTGACCATCCATTTTTAAAGCAAAAATACCTAATACCATAAATGCACAAAATAAAATCACACTTTTAGTATTTGTGACATTATACCGCAGCCAAGTATGAGTCTGATACTGGCACTTAAGAAGTCAGTTTCTTGCCACACCTTTTGAATCCAATGTGCAAGCCTAATACCCCACTTCAACAAAACCTTTTTAACAAGGTATCTAAGAACTTAAAACTGACTTCAACACATAAATTGATGAAAGAAGAAGATATGTTTATCGTTACTGTATCTTTGTCCTCCAAGACAAGTAATCTCACTCTTGCTAGATGAGCTTTTTATATTAACTTATGGTTTAATTGCTGTCAATCCAAATCCTTATGTACTTCTCTATGTCTGGCAGGCTAAATCAGCATATTTTTAATTAGAAGCTAAACAGACTGCTGTTTACTTCCTTAACACCTAAAAATTATATTGTAACGTGTCTCTTTGATAACTGCTCAAATGAAGCTTAAATGGGAAAACAGAAATATAGATTACTGCATAAAGCTGTCCAATGTGATTTGCACAATCTTACAGAAAAAGCAGAGTTTAAGCATTGCTCGAGTAATTTATCACTAAGCAATTTATGACAACAAGCAGAAGTTAAAGGAAACACGATAACGTGGTTGTTAACATGAAGAAACCTTAAAAATTTAAACAAAATGCCTTGTTCATATTTCTCAAGATCTCTAATAAAAACCTGGCAATCCCTGTTTTCAAATCACATTGCAGAAAATTAAAGGATTGCACAAAATTGAATAGTAGAGGAGTGATTCAGAAGATCCTAGTGTGGCAAATCAGTAAAAAGGTCAAGTTCACATCTATATGACATTCAACTCTTTGCTCTTTCCAACTTTTCTGTCTAAGATTTTTTCCCCATAAAAATCATGAAGACCTACCAGCAAAAGATTAGTTTTCAAAATTATGAAAAAAGCAATCTAAAGTTTGAGAAGTTGCTGACCTTCTAAATGGAAACAACATTATAAACATTTAACATGATAACTTCTACACAGTTTTATCATCATCCTTCACTTATAGAGGAAAAAAAAAAATTGCAACAGAGAAAAGGTGCAAAATCGTTGACAGAACTCACAACTCTCTCCAGTTCTTCTTCATACTCCTCTTGCATGCGGCGGTTATACCTTTTCCATGCTTCCTCCTGATAGCTTGACCGGAAAGAACTTCCAGTTGCTCCTTTCCATGACGATTGTGACCTGGTCAACTTTTGTGGTGCAATTACACGCATGATCAGCTTCACTAGTAAATTAACATTTATGTTGTTTTTTTTGTAAACAAGAACACAATAAGTTTAATCATTAAAAATATAGTCTCTTTTTTGAGGCATGCTAAGCAATCTGATCCCCTAGAACAACATTCCAAATTTTACCTTTAGCAGAAAACATCCCTCTAGTAAATAAAATTGATCAAAAGCATCCTTATAGAACAAGTAGCATGAATGACAACGATATGTTACAAGTAATAAACATGTACGCCAGACAGGTAAGGGAGGAAAATAGACCCCTGGCTAGCATAGAAGACAGATGAATAACAACAAACATCTTCTACAAGTGTTTTTACCATCCAAATAACAAGTATAAACACAATATGATTCAGGAAAGGGTATATCTAACTCAGAAAAAATTTAAGATCATTTGCTCCACTCGCCATGAAATACTTATTCGACCTATATAGGTTTGATTGATCTTGAAATGCTGGTATGAACACATTAAAATTAAATAAGAGGGTGGGCTATGTCCTTACCACCAAAGCAACATAGAGCTGAAAACTTGGAATTTCACTAGAATCTAAGGACAAAGAGAATCATCCCTTCTCCCCCTTCAAACCCGAGTCCCTCTTCCCCCTCAACGGTACAAAATTTCTCCCTTCTCTTCGTCAGTAATCACCGAAGGCAGGAAACCAAGAGGATTTGGTTGGGCAACTACTTGAGCGTGCTCTAAAGGTATGAACTATGAACCATAAACTGGGGGTTTCGTAGATGGAGAAGAATTTCTTAGTGGAGTCAAAGTCCTTCACTTTCTCGGTGGTGGGTGGGGCATCGAAGTTGAGGGTGGAGGAGAAGAGGAAAAATTTCCTGGGTGTGATTTTGTTGAATGCGCAGAGCTCCGAATGGCTTGCGTCGATGATGGAAGAGTTGTTGGGTCTCCCGGCAGAGCAGGAGCTTGTTAAATCGTTCAGAGAAGGTTCGAAGGTCCTAATTGCTCGGAGAGGGGGGAATAAAGCTGGGCGCTTTTTAGAGGTGTCAACGTTCGGATTGGGTGGTCGGAAGGGGTACATTGTTATCCCCGAGGGACGTAGAGGGTGGGGATGGCTTAAATTTTCCGACGAGCTGAGAAAGGTTGTTGTTTTTTTCTCAGCCTCGTCGGGTGGCGAGCTCGGCTCCTCTTCTACATCGGAGAAGAAGTTTGTGGAGGATGATCGGCCGACTCTGGGCTTGGCTCCAAAGTGGATGGGGACCTCCTTTGCAGAGATTTTGAGGTCGGACCCGACCACTGTTGCTGAGACGATGCCCATAGCGGGTGATGGTCGGTCCTGGTTAAGGATTTCGTTGGCGACTCCATGTGAGATTGATCTCCTTCCGGCGGTGCAGCATACAGAGGCTGATCCGAGATCGGCGGTGGATTGCTTTTCTCTGGAGCAGAACACGCTTGATCTGTTGGTCAAAGACCAGCTTGGAAGTCCGCAGGGTAAGGGTTTGAAATTCGAAAAGGTGAGAACGCGGACGTGGCGTAAGTTGGGTCCCGGTTTTTGTTTGGTTTTGGGCCGGGCTGTGAGGAGAGTCCTGACTCGGTATGCCGGGTCGGGGCTTTTTCGAAAATTCTTAGGTTGTCGCGTGGCTCGTTTCATGCGGAAACCTAATGTTTCCGGTCCGCCGCCAACATCGCCGGTGACGACAACGGAGGTGTCCTCTGGGTTGGTTCTGAATCGGATTCCAAATGGGGGTTCAGAGGATACAGCGTTGGGAGCAAAAAAGGGAGCGAGTCCAGGTTCTACGGGTTTTGTTGGGGTTTCCCCTAGGCCGGAGCCACCGTCGGTGGCTGATGATGGGTTTATTTCTGGAACGGAGTCTCCTTCAGGGGGTGAGTCGAGCAGGTCCCAGGTAATTCCGACGGTTTCTAGCTGGAATCCAGCCTCCCACCTGTTCGGTTTCCCCCCTTCTCCGGCGCCGGATCTGGGTTTTCCGGCGGCTACTACTGTTTCTTTTAATTTCACTCCTTTGGGAAAGCTTCAGATTCCTAAATCTCTTCCGGTTACACCGTCTATTGCTGGAGCAGATATTTTAGGTGAGAAGCTGCGTTCTCCCCTCCCTATGGCGGTTTCTTTGCCTTTTCAGTGTTATTACAGGAGGGCGAAAAAATTGAGGGAAAAGCACTCTGTAAAATGGACTGATGAGCTAATTTCAGATTCTTTGGAAGCCGTTAAGATGTCAGTTGGATACGTTGACAAGAGTGTTACTGGTGCAGAGCCGCCAGCTGAGAAGGCGACAAAGCCTCGTGCTACGAAGAAGTCAGTGACGCAAGTGAATCAGGGCTTTTTTAGAAAGGGGTTTCTCAACCTACCCCCGATTCCTGTCCCTTCCGTGGAGCTTCAGGAGGTCAACAAGGGCGATCATAACGGTGAGATTGTGGTGTGGGAGGAGGAGGAAGATGACTACTGGGATGGTTTGCCCTTAGATTGGGCGATGGATGGGGATATTGGGGAGGGGGCTTTGGCTGTTCGGGAAGCCATGGAAGAGGAGTTCCAGGTTTTTGCGCGCCAGAAGTATAAAGGAAAAAGGGAACTTCTAAATTTGCAGAGTTCCATCAACTATGGTGACGCGAACTATCCCTCTAGGCGTAGGAAAGCTGGTGGGAGGATTTGTCAGGGATCGGATATGGGTTCGGAGTTATCAAATTTGGTTTCGGTTCCGGATCCCGATCTTGTCACCGAATCTTCTCATTTTCCTCTTCCGGTTTCTTCTTTGGCTTCCTCAGAGGCGGGTCGTGGGACTGAGAATTCTGCTGTGGGTTCACAAGTTTCCATTGAGATGGGCTCGACGGAAGGGAGGTTTCTTCCTTCCTCCTCCCTGGAAGAACCCACCTCCAAGCCTTTATGTAAAGGGAGGAAGCCAAAGCTATCTCATTTGGAGTTGTCTATGGCATGCTCTTCGTATTTCGGGGAAAAGGGGGATAGAACTATGGCTTTCCTCTCTGCCCTTGATGAGGAACATAGGCGATGGGATATGATTGAAGATTGTGAGTTTTAGGGGCTTAGGGTTGGGTTGTTTTGTGGGTTGTTCCTTATCGGGTCGGTTGTGAGGCTGTTGCTTCTTGTATACTCCGTGTGTACTAGGGGCGCCTTACGCTGTCTTCTAATAAAATTGCAATTACTTATCAAAAAAATTTTCCCTTTTCTTTTTACAAAAGCCAAAAATTGTTGAATTACAGAAAGCAGCAAGCATGACCCTAAGTTGCAGAATTACAGGAAAAAAAAAATAAAAAATTTTGGAATCACAGAAACAGATAACAAAGTGTTGACTTCGACATTCAAGGGTGAAATTTAATAACACAGAAAGCAAAAGGTCCAAACTGTCAGGATTTGCTAATTTGGACTACTAAATACAAGCAAATGCCAGCATAAATAGCAAGTTGTCAAAAGAGAACATGTACTACCTGAACATAGAACCAATCAACAGTCCTTCGCAGCTGGCCAACCTGCCAAATTGCTAAAAAATCAAAAGCAGTATCTAACAGAATGTAAGGAGCCAAGAATACCAAGAAGGCAAAGTTCTCATGTAGCAGAGATGCCTCAGTCAATTAATTTTAGAGCACCTCTTAATTTTCTATCTTATAATCAAATATACAGTGAAGCAATGATAAGTCACTTGTATCCAACTTCGTTACTGGATAACAGTATGATATTCAGCAAGCGGTGCAACGACCCCAAAGTAAATGACAGCAATGAGACTGATAATAATCCATAAATGTGAAATTTTCTGCGCCTCGTTTAAGACGTAAATGGAAGAGGGAATCGTGCCCGTAGTTATGGCTCAAGTAGGCAACAACTTATAGCAAAAGGAAATATTTACACTGGCCCAAAGGCAATAGCAAAATGAACACCTAGAACCTTGAAAATTTTCCATCATGCCACAATCTTGTCTGAAAGGTAAAATCCTGAACATTTTATAAATTGGAAGAGAATATATTCTGTCCTGAAGCAACATATAATTTTTTTTTGATAAGTAAGAGAAAAATCATTAAAAAGCGCAAAGCGCAATCCAGTACACAGGAAGTATGCAAGAAAGGCATCTAAGAGGAAGTAGAAAACAATACAAGGAAATCATTAAAACTAAAAGTTAAAGGTGCGAGGAACGCAGCCGACCAAGAGTACAAAGAACGAAAGAAAAAGGAGATGAGATCCTCAATGGTTCTTTCTTTGTCCTGAAGCAACATATAATGCTTCTAATCAACCTTGTCGTCTACATTTTATAATCGTGCACACGCATGTATTTACTCACTCTTTTTCTACATCTCATTTCTTTCAGTTATCTGTAAGAAATGTATTGTCAAATAATTTGCCAGAGCACCAACATGCAGCATACCTTAGCAACAATTGTAATTAAAATTTAATAAATTCTAATACATCAGTCGCTTATATTGACACCAAATTCGAACTTTACAAGCTGACAAACTAATAACTGACTAGTTACGCACTGCAGAATCGTAAACCCTAAGAGTGCCATTTGGTCTATAAGCAGTGTGTTTCAAATTTAACAAAATAAATAAATAAATACTACGTCTTACAGGTTGTTTCATTTCATTCATATCATATAAAGCTATCAACTTCACAATTAAGCGCAGAAATATAGCAAATTACATTCACGTTCACTCAAAGTTTCAACGCAATATTTACAAAGCCTACTGTGCATGTTAGATTGAGAACTCCTAATTCTAATTCCCTAATTAAAAATCAAAAACACCCAATGCACTTGTAACAAGAAAAGAGATGGAATTGTATAAAACTTACGGCCAAAGTGGTGGCAGTGGCGCCAATTAGGCCGAAGAGCAAAATCCCCCAAAGCTTCATGTCTTCCTCTTTTTCCTGATAGGGTCTGTTTGGCGACGTCGATGGATTATCCTTATTCTGTTCACCATCGTCGCCTCCCATTTCTCTCGAAATCAAAGACTTGTATACTCAACGATTTCTCTTAGCTGATGATGCGAATGGAAGCCCTAAACACATGGTCAGGGTTTGTTTGCTTTGATTTTTTTTATTTTTTTTGTAGGTTCTTTGAATTGAATTGAATTCTTCTTTACAACGCGGATTTGTTTCTCTCTCTCCGTCTATGTGTAAATGTTCATCTGAGGTGAAGTAGGGAGTTTCTGGCTGCTAGAATTTTGCGCGAGAACTCCGTGAGGTGGGAATTGGCGAAGAGAAGGTCTCCTGTATATCCACTCGTACGGTCGTACCTGTAAAAGTCGGTGAATTTGGCGACGCATGGCATTGTTTTAGGTAGGGGTAAAAATGCATACGGTGGCGCTATCCGCATTTGTGTTTAATAAATAATACGGGTAATTACCTTTTTTCCTATTAACTACCGGCCATTGTCAACATGCCCCCATGAACTGACACCTCGACCAAAAGAGAGCATCAAACTACCAACTTTACACACTTTGCTCCCTTTCGTCAATGAATTCCGTTAACTTGGACGGAATATTTCATTTTTGGGCGTTAATTTTAGTTTAAAGACCAAAACGCCCTCCAACAGTAATTAATAAAAAAAATATTAAAATTAATATGTTTAAAAAAGTTGAAGGCATTTATGTCTTTTTACGAATTAAACTGACAGAATGGGGCAAAGTGTGTAGGGACGTGGGTTATAACCGTGTTCACATTCTCTTTATATATAATATATTATTTAATTAAATTTACTAAAACGATGTTTTGAATTTGGTAAGTTTAAAACTTTTATGTTATGTTAGGTTTTTTTATTTATTATCATCTCAAAATCATACTTCACTATATTTACTTTTTGTATTTTATTTGAATAATTTAAATATCGATTACTCAATGAATTCTATAACACCAATAGATAGAAATCCACAAGCAACCACTAATGGTCTCCTTCCGGTAACGGTATAAAAGTTTTGTGTATGCTTGACAATTCTGGTTTACGGGTCGGGTTCATGTCAACCCAACCGACCCAAGTATGCAAACGGGTTCGACACGAACCCGACTCGATTATTAATCGAGTTGGAACTCGTGACCAGAACAGGACCCGATTAATAATCGAGTAACCCGAACATGACCCGATAAACACGATTACCGAACTATGAAGGGCCGACCGGCTGGTGGCTAAACGGAACTGCTGAAGCCACCGAACTGTGAACAATCAGAACACTCGCAGTCTCGCAGATTTGTGAGAGTTTGAGAGAATCATTTCGATCGATCGACTTCGGGCAAAGTTTCGATCGATCTACTTTTAAGTTCGATCGATCGACTTTTCAGGACCTCCGAATTTTCAAGCATTTCCTTATGAAATTTGTCATTTCTCTCTTATTGACCTATAGAAACAGAAAAACACAAAAACTAACCAAAACACCATAAAATAACAAGGTTAAAGGTCTAATTAGTGCAAATCAAGGGGTCCAAACACACAATATTTGACACTCATCAAGATACTAATAGGAGTATCCTCCAGCAAACACAAATCACTCATACTACTAGCAGCCTCTTTAGCAAGACAATGTGCTGCATAATTGGACTCACGAAAACAAATTTGAAACTGCATGTACGTAAACTTCGCCACTCAACATGAATACTTTCTAAAATATGGTCTGCACGCGACAAGTAAGGAGGATTTGAATTAATTTCCTCGATAACTTGGGCTGCATCTCCTTCAAAAATAGCATCTAAAAAACCAGTTTCTTTAGCAAATTGAACGGCCTCTAGCACGGCTAAAGATTCTGCAGTCTTAGCGTCCGCCTGTAAAATTTTTGTGAGACTTCGGGTTCCCAAGCAATTTCCCAAATTGTCCCTGGCTATGATACCCAAACCAATCCATCCCTTTGTTTTATTAATAGCCCCAGTTGATTTTTATGAAGCCATCCGGAGGAGGACTCCACGTTGCTGTGTCTCTGCTAGCACTAGGATCCATTTTAGATTGCACCAATGGCTTATCCTTTGCCAAGCTCTCCTTGTAGTCCCGAATGAAGTTAAGAGCAGCTGAGAAAATATCATCTGAATGGGAAAAGGCTCCTTAAAAAACGATTTTATTTCTCCTGAACCAGATTCCACGGGCCACAACTACCAACAGCTCCAGAACTTCCTTGCTATAACGTTGAATTCCGTCTTCAAACACCTCCTTAAAAAAGACACCCCTGAGGCATAACACTTATGGAAAGGAGACGTTTTACTTCCCCAAACATCCTGGGCTGCTGGGCAAGTCCAAAGGGCATGAATTAAAGTCTCATCTTCTACTTCACAGCACGGGCATTTTGCTTCTTCTATAACTTTTCGCCTGAATAGATTCACTCGAGAAGGCAGAATATTTTGACAGGCTCTCCAAACAAACATTTTCACAGCATTAGGCAATTCCATTGCCCATAAAGTCTTCCACACGTCCTGCCCTGTATTCCCTTTGGAACATTGAGCTGCTCTTCTCTCCTGTTCTTCTTTGCCCAGATGATATGCACTCTTCACTGTAAACTTACCACTTGCAGTTCCACGCCAAATTAATCTACCTTCAGGAAGCAGTGGACTTAGTGGAATGTTAGCAATAACTTTGGCTTCTTCTTCAGTAAAAACTTCTTTTAGTAGGTCCTCATTCCAATTCTTGGAGGTATGATTAATTAAGGAGGACACCATGGACTGACCATCAATGATTCAGGGAGGAGATATTCACGAATGCCTTAATTACCAAAATTGAAGGCCTTAAGTTAAGTTCAGCGTTAAAAACAAAATAGAATGAAAAAATATAAAAAATAAATGCTAAGAAGATATGAAAAGTCTCAAAAGTCATAAATGCTTTAATTACTGAAATTGAAGGCCTATAGTTAAGTCCAACGTTCAAAAACAAAATAGAATGAAAAGATAAAATAAAATAAATGCTTAGAAGATACGGAAAGTCTCAGAAGTCATGAAAGCATTAATTATCAAAATTGAATGCCTTAATTTAAGTCTAACGTTCAAAGACAAAATACAATTAAAAAAAAAGAAGCTAAGAAGATGGAAAGACTATAAGTTTCCATTTCAAATCCTCTTTGTAAGATCCTATAAAAAAACCTACTCTTTATAAGTTTCCATTTTTTATTTCAATTTTTCTATTCAAGTCTTATTCGAATTTGAATTTCCATCTTCTTATCCATTTTCATTATCTTCTCAATTCCTTAAAATCTTTCAAAAAAAATTATTTTCATAATTAAAAGTTTTAACATAAATTTTACAAATATAAGAAAGTGTTCAAATTGACACATTAAATTATATAAAAAGACTTTAGGTCAAAAAAACAAAAAAATTATATAAAAAATACTTGATTATTTTCCTAATGCAAGTATCGCTTATAGAATTTTATTGATAATACCTGATACAGTTGCTTCTGCTATTCTGCAGAGAAAAGTTTTTCAAAACTAAAATTAATAAAATCCTACATAAGATCAACAATGTCACAAGAAAGATTAAATGTATTAGCCATATTATCAATTAAAAATGAAATGTTCTTATAAAAAAAATTAAAATAAAAAATAAAATGTTAAAAAAACTCAAATATAAAAACTTAATAAGTAATTTTGCATCCCAAAATGTGAGAATAATGAATTTTAAATAAAAAACCTCACTTAAACTTATCGCCTGAAGCATCAAAATATATCGAAGCGGCTCTGTTTATAGAGAAGAAAAATCTTATTCAAAGCAAAAACACAATTAGCAAATAGCAGCAGTGGCGATGAAGGAGATGAACGACACAACACGAATGTAGATGGACGGATGCAGAGGAGAGAAGCCGAAATTGCTGATCTGGTCGGATAACACCTGCAAACAAAAGAAAAAAACCAGAATAGAAGGGGGAGGGACCGAAGGGTAGGAGTGACGAGTAAAAAATAAAAGACAGAGGAGGAGGGAGTCAGATATGTTTTTTGATAATTTTTTCTCTAGAGCCGACCGAGAGAGAGTTCTTATCTTTTTCTATAATTTATCTCTCATTTTAACCGAACAATATTGGATATTACTTCAGTTATATACAATTAAAGCGAAAGTAAAAGTTTCCATAAAATAGGGATAATCACCGTTAAGTTTTAAATTTAATAATAGATTTCACCGTCCATAGGAATTCTCTTATTATTCCGGTCGCACGCATCTCCCATCTCCACTCAAAGGCGGAACGGAATTACCTTTTTTTTTTTACTTTTTCGCGCGTATGTAACAATTCTCACCGGAAGTTACCCACTGTTCATCGAAACTGTTTAATGCATGGCGACAAGTTGACAACCGACAATAAATTGCCGTCATACTTCACCTAGTGCTTTATCTTTCATTGGTTGGAACCGGCGACAGAGACATCCAAATAATCCCAAAATCTCTCCTCTCCCCTTTTCTCTCCGCGCTCAGAGTACTCAGATCTAGTCCCGCCTCAACTCTCACAATGCGAGCTCTTTAGCAACTCCTCTCAGGTAATCCTTGCACGGATCATTCCGCTCGCATAGTATGCATCTACGTTCGCTGCATCAATCTCCAGCTTCGTTTTAGCTCATCTCAGACTTCGTGGTCTTCACCAATGCTTACAATTTTAGTTTGTTTTTCAACCAGCAATTGTCTGCCGATAAGCAGTTGTTGTGTTCGAGATCATGTCGAGGAGAGCAGTTAATCCCTCTCGACGATTCGGGGACAGCGGGGGAGGCGGTTTATTTGCCAATTCGAAATCGCGTTGTTCACCGATTCTATCTGCTGGCCTTATCGCCGTGGTAAGAAACAAATTTTGCCCATCCTTTATATTCAAAGAATCAAGAGAATGCTTACATTTTCTTCTTTTTTTGTGTTAGTTGTTTACATTTATGAAAGTTCTTTGCACTCAAAAGGATCCTAATTAGAGACTCTCTTTTGTTGGGGAACTTTTCAGGGAGCTCTGTTTTTTATTGCCTATTCATATAGCAACTCAGGTAAATATGAGTTTTTGTTGGTCAGTTTGAATAGCTAGAATAACCCAAGAACGTGTCAGTGTTACTCGATGTCCTATGTTTTTGAAATATCTCTCACATAGAGCTTTTTCCCACGATTCAGTCACTTACAAACAACTGCGTGTTACATATATTGCAACTATGAGTGTGTATGCACGACTGCCAGTCATTGACTGAACTTCAATTTTGTCTCGTGATAGGTGGATTTGGCAACAATACAGAGGCTATTAGCAGGGTTGAAGGTAAAAGTTTGAGAGTTTGAGACTATTTATTTCAGTTTTGTTTTCAACAATAATCAAGGTGGTGTTGTCATAAACGGTTAATTTTTAGATGGACTCGTATGTGATAGGTACTATCGGTTGCTTTCACTATGTTGCTCAATGCACAATTTGCTTTTTATTTTTATTTTTACCTATGAAGAAAAAATGCATTTGATGAAAATTTTAGAAAGTTGGATCAAATAGATGGGGGATTGTTGTCACAGTGGGAATAGAAGATTATTTAGTGGAAGCTTGCGAGTATTGATGAATTTGTCAGAGATATATGTGAAAAATCAGAGAGCTATTCTGATCTTGAGCTTGTCTCTGGGTCCGCTGAAGAGATGATTTTGACAGTACCATGCTTTTATGTTGCTTCTGCAAGTCACTACTTTGTGTTCAACAAGTATGTTACTAGTTTTAGATGTAAACTACTGTTACTTAAAGAATTGTGGACTCTACGAACTCACTAAATTCTTTTAGTAAACTTAAGACATTGTCTCAGCTGCTGACTCTGTTAGTTTCCCTTTCAAACGGTGGTATTTTGACAAGATTATACATGTCATCTCAAAGTTAACTTCAGTTTCCATGATGGTTCTATGTTTGTAATTAGCCTTGCTTTGCTTTGCGTTGCAGTGAATTGCCAATGAACAAACTAGAATATATATGATTAAAAACAAATTTAGTGCTTCTCGTGTGAATATAATTAAATGTTGGATACTAAGTTCCACAAGTAAATCAATCCACTTACTTTAGCAACTAGAGTGTTTTAATTTCAAGATTCTGGGGAATGGAGATGATGTTCTACAAGAGGGATAATTGGTGTAGCCATTAAGAAATTGGATTTTGTGCACCGTTTTCCTAGAGACTAAAAGTATCAATTCAGCACCCCAGGCTGCAAATGAATTGTGTTAATGGAGCGGCTAGATATAGTTTCTCCTTTTAAACCACCTCTAGTGAGGTGAATGAGGATATTTACTATTGGGTGATAAATGGCAGAGAGCCCGTTTATCTAACTAGTCAAGTATTTTTTGATATATTTTTTTCAGTGTGTGTGCGTGCATGCACGTGAGCTTGCACGCCTAAGTTGTTTAACAATTTTTTCATCATGTAGCAAGTCACCTTCATTTTGAGATTCCAATTTTATCCATATATGCAGGTGATTACTCATGCACTGCAGATGTCCAACAAGCAATTCCTATTTTGAAGAAAGCATATGGAGACAGCATGCATAAAGTTTTGCACGTTGGCCCAGACACCTGTTCAGTGGTCTCTAAATTGCTTAAAGAGGAAGAAACTGAAGTCTGGGGTGTGGAACCATATGATATAGAGGATGCAGATAGTACCTGCAAAGCTCTTGTCCACAAAGGCGTCGTGCGTGTAGCTGATATCAAGTTTCCTCTTCCATATAGGCCAAAATCGTTTTCTCTTGTTATTGTTTCAGATGCTTTAGATTACTTATCTCCGAGATACCTCAACAAGACCCTTCCTGATTTGGTAAGAGTATCAGCTGATGGTCTTGTGATGTTTACAGGTAAAACTTCAAGAGGAGCTTATCCTCTCTTCAAACTGGAATTTGCATACACGTACATTTTGATCTTATATAAAATCTTTTTTATTTGAAGTTGCTACTTTTCACAATTTCCAGTTCTATAATGCTCTTGGTAGTTGGTACACGCGCTCTTGGTACATGCAGACCTGGACCTACTTTCTATATATAGATGTGCCAAAACCATGTGAAGCCAATTCCACATGTACACCTATGGAATCACCTTTCAAATGGGTGCTTGAGTTTCGATTTGGAATTCTTTTCTTACCTCTATATAAAAATTCTTAATTCAAATAAATTGTTTCCCCTTCATCCAAAATGAATCAGGTGGTCAATGTGCTTTAAGAGTTTTTTTTTTAAAAAAAAAAGAAAGAAAAATAAATATGCCTTGTCTTATAATGAGATGCATTAAATGATGAATCAACATCAAGTAACAGTGTATAATGAGTCAGAGTCAGAGAGGTAAATTGTTATAAAATTATTCTAAGTTAGATTGTATGGTAAAGAAGTACTACACTCGCAGTTTTTCAATCTCATGTGTTTTTTGCTTTTCTCAGTACTTGTTCTGTATTTGCAGCAACTTAAGCATAAAAGTTTTTGTTTCTAGTGTTGAGACTAACTTCTTACTTTAATTGGGCAATATATAATTGTTTTTGAGTTTTTGGTGATATTTTGTTTTTCATATTTACCATGTAGGCTATCCTGGTCATCAGAGAGCTAAAGTTTCTGATGTTTCCAAATACGGGAGGGCGGTAAGTGGCTTTTATGCATAGGATCATTAATATTTTTGCTAAGTTATTTGTTTGTTAAAGCTTGACCTTGGATGTCAGAAAACCATAGTAACTTTTATATCAATTTCTTAACCACAGCTTATATCCTTTGCTGACCTTTTGGATCGAACTACTTATGTTGTTGAGAGAGAGTGAGAGTGAAGCATGGAAGGGGTGGGGTTGGGGGGGTCTGCTTTTCAGTGTGTGCAGTTTCCTAACATACAACCTGGAAAAATTAATATGGTTATAAACAAAGTGAAAAGTAATTCTGGGGCATTGACCCTGCACATGTCATTATTGGGTTCCTTGCAATGGGCAACCCTGTGTGGGGCATGTTGCAAGAGAACAACCCCTAAAATATACAAAAATCTGACCCTCTAGATTTCTTGAGCTTGATGTGTGTGTTGGAACATTAGTACCTCAAAAGTCATGTGATGGCTGCCTTTAGCAGGCCATCTTAGAGTTCAATTATTCTTAGCGTCTTAACTCTTGAGTTGTGATGGAATGTATAACTAGATCTACTAGTGCCTTTTACAATTCAAGAGGCTCCTTTCAATGTATTGAAGGGAAGCTCTCCTTTCTTGATGTACTTTCCTTTGGAAGATGGTTTCCCATGTTATGAACATACTTAGTGTGAGCCTTCACAATATAACGGCGACATAGGCTGTAAGATACTCAAGAAAGAGCGAACTTAGAGATCGAAATTCCTCAAAAATATGGTTCAATTATGATGCTAGGAGTCTTGGTTCTATTCGGGGGGAAAAGCAAGAGGGTCGCTGTGATGTAATGTTATAAAGGGTTTTTGGTTTTTTGTTGGGGTGCTTTGAGTTTTCTGCTGTGGTTGGGTCTTTGTGGGTGTTTTTTTCTTGTTTCTTTTGTCTTTCTGCTCTCTCTATTTTTGCGTTCTTTTGTATACTCCCCGTATCCTCAGGGGCGCTTTCATCTTTTATAAAATTTCTCTTACTTATGAAAAAAAAAAAAAAAAGGTTTAATTTCAATGTGGGCCTAATGGCACCCTCCTGAGGCTACATTAGCTTCTCTTGAGTCTTATTTTTATGTTTCTTGCATTAGAACATTGCAGGTTTAATTTACTTTAGTTTTATTTAATTTTAGGAGTTAAGGGTATTTCTCTAACTTTAGATTACTGGAATGGGATATAATTTTGGTGCATTAGGTTTTATTTTGGATTTGATTATGCTATTGGTGGTTTTACTAGTTATTTTCGTTTGGAGTTGGTAGTCAAAGTCCACGAAGTCAAAGTTCCATTAGGTTTAGGTATTAGTGATGTACGGAGGGAGGGCTGGTGTACCACTAAACCCCAATGGCATCTTGAATCCAGAAAGTTTGAGATTTCGCACACTAGATGAAAGAAATAAAGAGTCTAAAGTTTTATTAATGGTTGATTAGAATCATTTTTGTTTCATGGACGTGAGGCTAATATAAAGGCTCCAAAAAACTTAATTTCCAAGTAAATATATTCCTATAAAGATCATAATTATACCAATCAAATATAAACCTAATTTGAGTAGAAAAATCCTAAAGATACTCAAAAACAAGGAAATAAACCCTAATAAAGAAAACTCCCAAAATTACAAAGATTGATGGTAAATTTTTTTTTCCAACGACATGTATAGCTGTTAGACCCCTTCACTCATTTTAAACTCGTTCTCTAGGTTACAGTTTCAAATTGAAATTTTCTATCCCTAATAAAGAGATCATTTGAATATTTGGAGATCTTCAAATTCTTCTCAAACTTGTTCTCCATAGGTAGCAGAACCTAAAATTTTCATCCCATCTTCAACTGATTTATGAAACTAACCAAGAAATGAATAATGAAAAAATTAAAATTTTCTAGCCCAGGAAATTCAGTCATCGATGGGATCATGAGTTATGGACTTACTGTCAGATTTGACGTCAATTTGATTCTCCACGTAATCTCAACAAGTTGTTTCTCATGATCTTCATGAACTTTCTCAAGCGGCTCTACCTGTTCTTCATTAACCCTTTTATCAACTTTCTGAAAAATATTATCTTCTACCTGCAATTCACCAACTTGGTTTGAGACTTGATCTTATTCCACTATCAGTTTTTCTTCTAAACTTGGCTTTATATTGTCAGTCCTCAAATTTATGTCTTCTCTTGATGGTTGAAAGAATTCATCAACATAATTCCTTGTGTATTGGTGGGTCATCGATTTGGTGAATAATGTTCATGAGAATTTTCAGTAAATAATGCTCTGGAAAATTGTGTCAAGCAACTATATCTAAGGTGTGGTGCTGAGAAACCCTAGATGTAATGCTTCACTTTATCTATCATTCCTCTTTTCTATTTCCCTTTGAATTTTTTAGGAAATTAACATCAAATTCCAGCCAATTCTATATCCAGATTTGCACCTATTCTTTTCCTAAAATCCAAAAAATCCCTCCATCAAATAGCTCCCAAATAACTCACGCAAGTCCAAATACTATTCTTAGATCTTCTTGTAATATTTAACTCTGGTCATTCTGAACTGTGTCATTGATAGATTTGATTTCAACCGCCTATATATTATCACATGTTTTCTGGTTTGTTTCACCTGTACTACCGTTCTCTTCACAGATCAGGAACAGCCATTCAAATCCCAATGTCTTCCTCTTTATTTTATCTCAAAATCCTACCCTTCTCTTACACCATTGAAAACCCTATACTCCCTAGATGTCCATGCCTTTTCACGTGCCTGACTTTCAGGTCCACGTTGCCTTTTAAAACTTTTATGTAGAAATGGTGTTACCACATCTTTCTGCAAGTTGATGTTGATGCCAAACTAACAATTGTCATTTTGTTTATCAATGATTTGATTCTTATAACAATAACATGCTTGCATTTCTGCTTTGGAAGGCTAAATTAAGGAGCTCATCCTGGTGGATACGATATTTTCTTCAGACTAGCTTAGAAGAGAATGAAGTCGCCATTAAAAAGTTTGAGCAGGCTGCAACAAAGAGGTCATACGTCCCAAACTGCCAAATATTCCACCTGAAGTCACTCCATTGATATCTTACGTACTTCCACCTCAGGTCATTTGATTGATATCTGGACATTCTTCTGTCAGTAATACTGAAGCTCCACGGCGCAGCCAAGTTGAAATTATCTTCAATTCTCTCTGTAACAATTTCTCTGAAAAAAATGTTTATCATGATCAGTTTACATTATTCTGTATGTTAACGCATCATGTTTTATATTCTTTAAATTAACTTATTACTTGGAAGGGAAGCATGAATCAGTATTGTATATGCTCTTTCCAAGCTCACTAAATTGTTGTAACTCGGATGTCCAAAAAAAGAAAAAAAATTTGTTGCGACTCGAAACAGAGTTTTGGTAGACTCTTGTCATCTATGTGCTGTGTTATTTGATTTGAGTCAATCTCAGGGCTAGATTGACTAATTCTTGTTCGACGGAAAAGAGAAATGAGCATGAATACATGTTACTGTCTTGCATAGATTTTTACCCGTGTTTAATTTATCCTAATAAGGGAGCTAGTTTTGTTGGTTGGGCAAAAAGAAATCTGGAACTACTAAGGCTTGTTTCTGTACAGCACCTGGATTCTATTCAAGTCCGCACTAGCTTGCCCCACTCTTGGGTGAATATCCTTCTTATTCAACCTTCTCGAGTCTCAGGTTGGGTGTTTCTGCACTCCCGGATCTCGGGTGCCGACGAATGCCTTTGGTTTTGGATGATGCGAACCACCTTTGTCGAGCCACTGTTTACAGCCTTCAGCAGTATGGGGACCTCTCCCATACTCTCTAAAGCTTGTTACCCCTTTTTATTAGTAAAGCTTGAAGAATCCATACACATTCTTGATTGAAGCAATCATCAAACGGGGGGGTGGGTTCTTTACAAATTCCTTAGAAAACAAGGAGGCACCAGCTGTAAAGAGGCTCGAGATAGAGAGGGGGTAAAGAGGGAAAAAGAAACAACACAAAATCCAGGACATTTGTTTATTGAGGTAATTTAGGGTGAAATAAGAACAGAAAATTAGTGTTTACATACCTCTTATGTTTATCTTCTCTAGCGCATATCTTTTTTAGAGTATATTAGGAGATCAAGAATATAACTTACAGTTGAAGATTATTACCTACCCATAGTTTGAGACTATTAATTAGTTGCATTCTCAGATGCTGACTGTGCAGGTTACCTAGACAACAGAAAATCTACTTCCGGCTACTGCACGTTTTTAGGCGGCAATCTCCTCCCATGGACTTCCAAAAAGCAAAATACAATCTCAAGGTCAAGTACTGAATCTGAGTATAAGGCTTTAGCCCATGCAACTGGAGAGTTACTTTGGATTCAATCTTTGCTAAAGGAACTTGAAATTTTTCTCGAATCAGCACCCATATTATTTTGTGATAACATCGGTGCCACATATTTAACTTCAAATCCCATGTTTCATGCTCGCACGAAACATATCGCCATTGATAATCATTTTGTGCGTGATATAGTGGCTAAAAAATCACTCACAGTCAAATTTCTCTCCAGCAAAGATCAGCTAGTAGACGTGCTCACCAAGACTCTTGTCTATATATTGGATTGACTCTTTCAAATACAAGTCATTCAACTGTAACAGAAGATATGAGACAAGACAAAATCAATGATTCTATGAGATAATCGTATCTCAGACCCTAACAATCTCTCATTCATGCTTTTGATTTTGAATTAAAGATAACCAAAGTAAAAGTTGATGTGATATTAATGATGAAGATGATTAACAAAATGTAAAGATATGTGAAATGTGTTTGGTTTGAATAATACTCATAATAATATTCTACTTTTTTAAAAAATAAATCATATTTTATTCAATTTTTTCAAAAAATTTTAAATTTTTTTAAATTTTATCTCACAAAGTCAAACTTCGTAATTCGTACAGTAAATTTGAATAATATTCGGATTCAACACACAAACGGACCATAATATTATCCCTAAGCACGCTCTACTTCTCTTTCATATTACCATATTAGATCTCATATTTTCTCGAGCAAGCTAACACCCTCATACTTGATTCATAATAGAAATGAAGGTAGAATTATCCATCTCAGTCTACATTTATTCATTTCTAGGCCAAAATTCAAGTTTATTTGGTAAAACTTTTTATAGGATTTTTTGGCTTTTTGGTTGTGATATAACATAAGAGTAATAATAATTTTTAGGGTTTACGAGTATTTTGTGTATTGAATTGTTTGTTTTAAAATGTAAAAAATTGTGATAAAAAGTGTTGTCAAATGAGTATCATGTGTAAGAGCACTAATAGCAACTTCTTTAAATCTCATTCCCTTTCTTACATGTAGGGAAAACTCATAAAAAATTACTTGAATTAGATTTCCTTGTTATTTTTTAAACTAAGGAAACACTAAATGAACTAAAAGTTGTACCCTATATCTAAAGGAATAAAAGTGGTTCCCTTAGCATTGCTTTAATATAATTTTTTTTTTTTAAAAAAAAAAACTTTCTCTTTCCTCTCTTATTGCTCTAAATTTAAAAAAAAAAAAAAATTAAAAAATTAAAGAAGCTGCGCGCTGCCATTTTTTGTTTTTCATTTTTAACGAATGATCTGAGTATTTCATTGATTAAAGCTTACGAACATAAAGCTCTTACATCACAAAGCGTAAAGCTCTATAAAATCATAGTCACATGCAATAAGGTTACATAGTCATAGATATAAACAAAATTCTTACAATAAAGTGTTATCTATGATTTTCATATTCTGCTAACTATGTACAAAAATAGTTAAAGATCAGATCTGCTCCGGGCAGACTAGATCTAAGATAAGGGTAGCCAAATATCCTAGAAAAAATTATTTAAACCGGCCGTGAGAGATAACTCCTCACACCGAGCTATTCATGCCGTGAGAAATTGTAATGCCCAAAATAAAATAATTGCGAATATAAATAATTAATGAAAACGTAATAATTAAATTTAAGTAGTATTTATTATGGTAATATTTGGATTACTTATTTTAATTAATGAAAGTGTTAGTTAATTAGTTTAAGGTTAGTAGCTAGTAGTTAGAGCTAGTAATAGATAATATTTTGAAGTGATTTAGAAAACAATATTAGAAGATTAAATTAAATAAATAAACATTTGATTTGGTCAACAAAAGTGTCTATGAGGAAAAAAAAAAAGAAAATTGTGTAAGAAACATCTAGGAGACAATGCTAAGGCTTAGCTTTGTAGACATGAAAGTTTGAAAGAAAATAAGAAGAAAAGAGGTTCACGTGGGTTTTTATTACAAAATGAAGTCTTGCCTTTGTAACTCTCTCCATTAAATAGAAGTGACATGAATAAATAATAAAAATAAATAATAAAAATAAAAATCAAAGAAGTCAACAAAGCATGGAGATGTAATTAATGTTGGTTCTCTGCAATATTCACAACCAAGATGTAAATGTTGCAGAAATAAGGCCAGCTTTCATGCTGGCCACAGCATGAAAGCTGGTAACATCTTTTCATTTAATTCATCTCCACGTTTTGTCTGTAAAAATACACATTCTTTGTCATTGTTTTAACAAGTTCAAAATACACATGTCACATTCAGACAAGATGAGTAATAAAAGGTAGGCTACATTAATGCTTAGCAAACAAATGAACCAAATAAGACAAATCGTGAGAGAATCAAATCCCAACAAAATCATTCAATAGTTTCTAAGTCTTTGGCTATAAGAGTACACTGATGCATCTTCATATATTGTCTATCATTTGTTTGGTTTCTGAGTGTTCATTTCAGGAGATTAAACCAAAGCTGTAAGTATAAAACTTACTGACACTACACATGATGTTTTATTGCATAAATTGTATAATATTTTTAGTGTGATTAGGAGCCTGTATATGTTGGGATATCATTATGATAAATTATGTTGATATGATATATTTATTGTGTTTAAAGAAAATGAATTTTCAAAGGAAAATGAGATATGATTATATGTGATATGTGAAGAGTTTGTAAAAGATAGGAACCCAGTGGTTAAGTGAGGTTATACACTTAGCACCTCGAAGCTATAAGATGATAAATTGGTAGCAATCCAGCGGTTAAGTGGGAGCATACACTTAGCAAACTCCAGCGGTCAAGTGGGAGTGTACACTTGACATATAGAAATATGAAATGAAAAATGAATATTTAAATGTGTGAAATGAACTTGTTAATGCATTTATTATATGAATCAAGCATGTGGTATGATATATATTGTATTGTTTTATGTTTTTATTTATCGTTTTTCATTAACTTGATATAAATTGTTTTAATACTCCATGGTATGAGAAATGGGTTTGATAGGTATTAAATGCAAAGAAAAACATTTTGAGTGTTTATTAAGTATGTATTAACAAAACTCTAGGCTTGATTTACAAAATGGTTATGAAATTTTAGAAAGTAAACACATTTGTGAAAACCTTACAAAGATTACCGTTTAGTAAATTTAAGATAGAGATTTTCAAAGGAAAAAGAGGGGCTCACATCACATATGTATGGTCAGAATATTTTATACTTAGTGAGTGGTGGACTCACACATTTCCCTTGTAAAATTGTGGTAATTTTACAGATACTGTTAAGGAGGAGATAAATGTTGACCCTTATGCTTGTTTATGATTTTGCTCATGAGCCTTGCAGGAGGCCTCTTACCTTTTGAAGGACTGACTCATATTTAGTCAATATTTAAAATTATGTGTGTAAATGTCGTTGTGGCATCCTTGATTTTGTCTCAAAACAATAGTAGTTTCATGTTGTTGTAATAATATTATATTTTACTTATAATATGGTATCTCAGATAGAAGCTCTGGTATTATGTGATGAAGAGTGAGATGTTATCATTTTTTAAAAAAAAATTCATACATGTTTTCTTCCGCTGCCAGTGTATGTAAATGTAGTAGCGCCATATGGAATTATGATATTTTTGCTTTGCAACTTATATAAAAGTTGGGGTGTTATAAAGATAGTCCCTCACACCTAACTAACATTCATCTCATATATAGTCCATGATGACATCTAAAGAGAAAAAAAAAAAACTCTTATTCAACCAGGAAATGCTGCTGCTAGTGATCTAAGCAAAACAAAAAAAAAAAAGTCCTCATGGAAGGCCCGAAGAAGACAATACACATGGTCTGAAATTGTTGCTCTCCTGTTATTATTATTTAGGCCAAATATTAGTTAGAAGTTAGAACACACCCATGGCCATACCAAAGGATCTTTGACTTGAGCTGATCAAGTTTTCGGATTCGGAACCGAATCCTCTCCAATTCATTAGAACTGGAGAGGGGCTGATTAATGGCTTTGATCTCTTTAAAGAGATTCAAGGCCAAAAATAAGCCATGTGGCTGAAGGAAAAAAAAAAAAGCAAATGGGACTTCTCTGTAGCTTATCTCTCATAACCCTTGCCTTCCTTTGCTACTCCTTGTGCATACTACCGAGTCAATTCAGCCTCCATTTTCCTGTGACTCCTCAACCCATCGACAAAATCCTTTCCTTTCGGCAAAAACCTCACTACCCATCAAGAAACGAGTCCAAGACCTCGTATCCTACCTCATTGCCCATCATTCTCTGTCTCTGTCTCTCTCACGCGCAAAGAAAACAATAAAATAATTTCTATAATAAACATAGAACTGCCTTAAATGAATTTCTCACTCAAAATCCACCCATCTCAATTCCCCACAATTTAACATCAAAATTACATAAGAAAACTCCCTAACCCTAATCGGAAACGGAGAAAAACTCCATCTGAATACGAGAGATCACGAAGCCCCCTAAAGAAAAATGACAAACTTTGCAAAAACAAATCCAAGCCCTTAATAAAATATTATAAAAAATAAACAAACAAACGAAAAAACGAATATATTTCAAGAAAATATAGAACTAAAAAGTGCTAGAAAGGCCGGCTCGGGATTGGTAGTGTGTCAAATTAGGGAAAAAAAAGAAAGAGAGAAAGGGCAATACAGAGAAAAACCGAAACAAAATTACGCGTAAAAAGGAAACAAAAAGCACAGTGTGTAGAGCTTCTTGCGCTAAATTTGGACTCAAAGAGAGCGACAAACTTAGCGGGATAGTTAGCGGAGAGAATGATATGATAGCTGGATTTTTGTTTTCTTTTTTGGGTTTTCAGAAATGTGGGCCTGAGTTTCTTCGCTTTTATGGTTTGGTTTATTTACTAATATTACAAGCTTTTATAGTTTGTTGATGGGTTGGAGGATTCACAGGAAAATGGTGGCTGAGTTGACTCCGTAGTATGCACAAGGAGTAGCAGAGGAAGGCAAGGGTTATGAGAGATAAGCTATGGAGAAGTCGTGTTTTTCTTTTCTTAGCCACGTGGCTTATTTTGGGGCTTAGATCGCTTTAAAAAGATCCAAGCCATCAACCGGCTCGACTTCAGTTCTAATGAACTGGAGAGAATCCAGATCCCAAGTTTTCCTACTTCTCATTGTCCCTTCGTATATAAATGGCAATGTTTTTTTGCTCTGATAATAGAGAGCACTGCTAAGACAATCAATGTGACCAATTAAGAACTTTTAATGTATGTCTATAAGTTGGATGGATTAATTCTTTATAATTTGAAAGAAATTTTAAATTTTCAAATTATGTAAATTCAAACCGTCTTCTAATCAAACGACATGAAAAATACTATATATTAAAAATATAACATGTTATCGAGGCAAAAAAAAAAAAAAATCATTCCAAAATGTTTTTTTCTTCATTTCGGAAGAGACACTTATTATTTATTAAACCAAAAGACAGTTTTTTGCTCAAAGCTTTTATATGACATAAAGGGTAAGAACCTGATAAAAATATACTCAATTCTCATTGTGTTAACATGTCACATTTTTAATGCCATTCGATGCATGAAACGACATAAATTCACATCATTTGAGAATCTACAATTTTAAAGAAATTGTATGGACATGTTTGGGTGTTGTATTAAATTTGATTATATTTGAAAAAGTTGTTTGAGTTGGTTTTTTAAGTAAAAATTGTACTCGGAATTTACTAGACCTGTTTTTAACCTAATTTTAAAAAAATTTAACCAAACTCAAAAAGAATGAAAAAAATTAAAAAAAAAATTAAAACACAAGGGCATGGGTGTTTAGGGGTGGTGGTCGGACCACCCCCATTAGACGCCCCCGAAATTAATGGTGAGTGGCCGAGCCACTTCTGAGCGATTTTCGGTCGTAGCTCAACAACCCCCGTCTGAGCCACCTCTAAAATAGCGGCTAGGGGTGGCCGATCCACCTCCAAGCAATTTCGGGGATGGTCGACAACACCTGTGGGGTTGTTCAAAAATCACCCCAATTTTATTTCTTTTTTTTTTTTTAAAGAAAAATCAATTTTTTAGTTATATAATAATAAATATATATATTCAATTTAATTCACACAACCAAACATATTTTTTCAAATTTTGTTCTGAATTCTTTAAACCATTTAAATATAATTTTAAAAAACAATTTTTTTTTTTTTTATATTTACAATTTTAAATATTAAAAAAAAAAGAAAAACAGAATACCCAAACAAAAAAGCTGTTTGGTAAGTAATTGTGAATTATAATATTTATTTGAATAGTAGTAAGAAATAATCGATGTGATATAAAATTGAGAATGTTTTAAAGAAAAGAAAAAAAGTTTTGTTTTGTAGTAAATTTTTTTATTTAAATAGTAATAAAAAATTATTGATGTGATGTAAAAAGTGTAAAAAAATTAAAATATTTTTGATTTGTTTTGATTTTTTTTAAAAGAAATAAAATGGAAATGGTGATCCAAGTTGGATAGCACCTGAGGTTGTCTAGACTTCCTTTTAAAAGAAAGTAAAGCATGCAATAACTGGTTCCAGACTGTCTCTGCTGTACCTTTTCACAGGGCATTTTTTTCCACATGCTTACCTCATGGCCATGGGTGAACAGTTTTTTCCACATGCTCACTCAGAAGGAAAGCCCACCGTAATTTCACAATTCTCACTGACAATAATTACAAATCGTACAACCTTGGAAATTTGAGACTTAAATTGCTCTGACAATGCATTTTGTCCGATCTTTTGACTTTTACCCCTCCAACCATTATAATCGCAAATTAATTTCGTTGTTGACAAAATTTACTTTGCAAGATCGTGTAGCACACGCATTTTTTACATGGGCTGCCCGCCAAAAATTCAAAAATGATTTCTACCTCCATCCCTCCCCCCCCAAAAAAAAAAATAAAAAAGGTTGCGTGGACTTTTTTAGTCCAAACTCAAATTACACCATAAAAATTCAGAAATAATATTTTATATAAAATAACCTTTCAGAAACATGACACGACACATTTTTATTTTTAATTTTATTTTCCCTCCTTTTTTTTCTTTGAGTTCTTCGGCCTTGTTTAGTAACCCCTTCCCCCTCTGACCCTCTCCCTCTTTTCCTAACGCGCACCGACAGGACAAGCTTTTGACAGAAGGGCTGAAAAAATTCAGCCAACCTTTTTATGATAAGACAAGCTTTTTTCTCGTTTTACTACTGTATACAACGTTTATATTGCACAATTTTTTTTCCTGCCAGAGGTAGAATGGATAAAACAAATCAGGCTTTTTTTTTACCCATTCTACCCTTGTATACGACTATTTAAACTGCTAAATTTTTTTTCATGTCAGAGGTAAAATGGAGAAAAATTAAAAGGGCTGTCCCATCTTGAAAAATGGCCGAATTTTTTCAACCCTTTGGCCAAAAACCTGCATTGTCAGTGCGTGCCAGGAAAGGGGGTGGAGGAAGGGGAAGGGAAAAGAGATTACTAACGGGGCCTTTCTCTTTTTTTTTTTGGATGAATTGTTCTTTCTCTTTGTGTCCTCACTTTCTTCTTTTTCTTCCTTGATATTCTATAAATCATCTCATCTTCTAGTTCTAATCTTCTTCTTCCTCTTCTTGGCCTCCTCGCTTTTTCTTCTTCTTATTCTCTTAGTTAATCTCATTGTATTATGTTATTTTGGCCAACTTATATATTGTAATACCCAAAAAAAAATTAGAAATAGAAATTCAAAAATAATGACATAAAATAGTGAATACTGTCGTATGATGGTAAGTATAAACTTAAGATTGAAGGTAATAAAAGAAAATACAAGAGAAAGCGACATGATTGCAAATATGGAAAAAAAAAAAAAAACACCCTAATCACTCCAAAGGAAAAAAAGTATTTTTAAAAAATGGAAAAATAATAACTAATAATAGGGATTCAAATGTGAAATAAGGTGAATTTTGAAACTGAAAATGACTCGCGCCGAGCATAGCTGGACGGCCATGACGTGAGGGCCGAAAATAGGAGAACAAGGTTAATTTACATGCATATAGTTTTAATTGTGGGGACAAATTCAATTAATGAACTAAAAGATAAAAACAAAAACTCGTGTAACAATTTGATAAAAACATTAAAAATCAAGAAGTCATTCAGGAATTTTCCTTAATTGTTTGTGTTTGTTTCTTTATGTTTTGAAAAAATATTTTCAATATTATCACATCCAAACACACTTTTCAATATATATATATATATATATGTATATATATTTTATTTTAATTAAGTAATACTTTTCAAACATAGTTTTCATGGACTTCTAATAGTTCATTGGAAAACCTATCTAACAAGTTTTTTCGGTAGCATCTCTTTTCATACAATAGAACCTATAAAGAATCCTACCCCGTAGGAAAGGATAATGTTGTCGAGTAAATAGAACTACTATTAATGCAGTTTTAGCTGTGAGTACGTTCAAAGCAAGACAAAAGGGTCCATTTTGTTGCGGGAGGGGGAAACAAATAGTCCAATAGCTAGGTTTATGTCTTCATTGGGGCTAGCTAGCTATTTCAAATTTCAAATTTATTTATTTTTTAAAATTCTGAAGATCGAACACGTGGAATGCGTTCATGAACTGAGATTCTACAGAAGGGGCCATGCAGTAGTGATCGACTAAAAAGACCTTGTAGCTATTTTAAAGCTTAAAAAATGTTCATGATTCACAAAAAGATTGCAACCATGATAAGCTAGCTAGTGTTTCCACAAAACGAATTAGTAACGTTGAATTTATATCCCTCAAAGGAGTTATAATGTCCATACATATAACTTTTGACCTCAGACTTTTTTGGGTTCCACTTGGGCCATTTTCATTCCTTATTTGATGCTTCTACTCCATTAATAAGACTAATCAATCGCAAAAGATGACTTTTATCAACAAGTACAAAACTGTAAATCCTTTTTGAACTTCTGATTATACATGGCATATATATGTCACTAAAGTAATTCCATTATCGATCGACCACGCAGGTCCCATTGGTCCAATATTGTTCCAATTAAGAACCCCATAAATCCATGTTGTCGAGATAACATACAAAAGTTAGGGATCATCATTTCTTTTTCAATATCTAGTGTATTGCATGACCCGCAATTCCTGAAATTCGGGTCGTTGCTTTATAATTAATTGACGGCTAAAAACACACCATGTCATTAGAAAAGTAATTAAGAAAACCAAAGAATAGTAGTAGTGCACAGAGATACACGATATATTTATAACTTTTGTATAATTTTTTTTTCTTCAAACTAATTAATCATTAGATCTGTTTTTCTACATGTAGATCATAGATTTCCTATGATTAATTTTTTTCTTTTTTAAAAATAAAGTTATTAGAGTTGTACAAGAGTTATATAAATGTTGTAAATGTTTCATATCTCAAGTACTGCACAACCCCCTCTTGCACACTCGCGTGGTGATCGATGGTAGTGTTCTCATGGCCTTAATTATAGGATAAAATTGTTATTTTGGATAATAATTTATCATAATTTTATGATTTAGAAAAAAAAAAATACCTTTATCATATATATATATTGATTAAAGAGGAGTTTATAGTTTAATATATGAATGTTTATATTCCATATATATTAATTTTATGAAATGTATTTTTGTCATTGTGGAGCATATTGATATTGTTTGGTAGTTTAAGAGAGTGTATTGACACAATATATAGTTTAAGAGACACGATAACAATTTGATGATAGTTTAAAAAAGTATTTGTACTTTTTTCTTAATTTTGTTTAGACCTATTATATTTTGATATATATATTCTTTGAGTTTATTGTCAGGCAACTCATGATTATTGGGAAGGATTGCGAAAGTGTCAATTGAATACCAAACTGGTCGGGCAGTGCTCTATAGCATAAGACAAGACCCATTTGTTGGATTAAATGTCAAAAAACATAAGGATAGAGGCAAAATTGCGATGTGAGCTGTATCTCACTTTGAAGGGCAGGGCAGACTGGGGAAGAAGACGACCTTCAAGGCTTTTCGTTGCCTGAATATGCCTTTAGAAACACTACAATTACTAGCTCCAGCTGCTGCCAATCGGATAGGAGTCAGAATAACAGTAACGTGCTGATATCATGATGGTTTCAGTCTACTTTGGACGGAAAAAGTTTTGGCAAAGATGTCATTGATTGGACAGTTAACTTTTTACTTAAATTAAAATAGACAAAAATCCTCCAATATTTTCAGATCAACAACGTTATATGTTACTGACATTAATGCAATATTATTCATTAATATTGCTTTAAATCCCTTTATTAAGCCGGCCGTTAAACTCCCGAGTAATCTGCAGGATGGCCGGCTTAAATTTATAGGAAAGGAAATATAAAAAATAATTTTTATTTTTATTTTTTATTTTTCTATCTAATTATTCAAATCTCGCACTCCCGACATCGAACTCACTTCTGTACGTACAAGACGAAGAATTCAGGATATATTCTTAGTTCATGAACTGAGAGGAGACAGAAAACTAATGGCCGACAGGAATTTGAGGGTTAAGCAGGACCCACGACCTGTCCAAACAAGGTTGTGCCCCGGGTCCGAACTTCCACGTTCTAACTTCTAAGGATTCTGAACATTAAGCAATCGGGTGATCCATGGACCACAATGGTCCATTGCTGAAATGACTACACGTTGCATGACAATTACCAACAACGAGAACTCCTTCCCCGGCACTCTGCTTCTGTGCATTGCAAAAGTAGCACCTTTGCATCTTTATGGGAATGGACTAAAATTGTAGATAATATATTTTAAATGTTATAGACTCTTTTCCATAATAATTGTTGGGGGTAAGGGATATATGGGCACATGACGTAAGATGAGATGGGATGTCACACTGTAACATGTCAGCAATTGAGGATGTGTGATACTTTTAACTTGTTTGGTGTGTGCTGCACAAATAGCCACCTTCCATATGTCAAAAGCTGATTTAACGTGGTTCCCTAATGATAAAAAAAAAAACCTTATTTTTATGAGAATAACTTCAATTCGGACTTGACAGAAACCATGTCCTTTATGCCATCTAATAGAAAAAAGACACATCAGCATATTACACCAAATGAAATTATGTAGAACACACATGATCAAAACCTCCATTTCTCAAATCAATCGACAAGCAAAGCTCTCATTATTGTTCAATCTGCAAAGCCCCATTTCTCGTTCAATCTGCAAGCATCCAGTCACTGCCCATTCAGCGGCGGTGTATCTCAGATTTCGCGGTGGCTTTTGAATCTTGAATGGGGAAAATGGGGTTTTGTGAATGAGAATAGTTTTTCAAATTTGGTGGGAGTCCAATGTTGAAAAAGTCGGTTGAGTGGTCTGGCCTGAGTGGTCGAAGTGTGGTCCTGCACGGGCAGTACCAGAGTGGTCTGACATGGGTGTTGGTGGCGTTTTTCGGCCTGGGCAATGCTGATAGCGTCCAAACCCACATCAGAGGAGCATTGTTTGGTTTTGCCTGGCTGTGGTGGCGTGGTCCAGCATGGGTGTTGGCAATGTGGTCATACCTGGGCGGTGCTGACAACGTTTGGCCTGATTGTGGTGGTGTGGATTTGGGGCTGGTGGCGGTAGCGTCCGGCCTGGGCAGTGCCACGGTGGGGCTGCGGATTTGGGGCGGCGGCGGTGCTTATCTTCCGGTGGGGCAGCGATGGTGCAGATCTTCAGGTTATGGGAGGACCACGTCACATCAGCTTAATTAATTTTATGGATGGAAAGTGGATACTTGTCCAATATATATACAGCATTACTCTGCGCATTAAGAGTAATGCTAAAAATTAACAACATGTTTCTTTCACAACTATCTAACATATGTAATTAATCTCAACCAACCTTTCGATTAGTACTCCCTGTTTAGAGAAAAAAAAAATCGACGGTCGGTTAGTATTACCACATTAATTAGCATCGCGCATAAAACACAAACAAAAGTTGTTATTGTGTTAGGATAAATTTCCTTCAAACTAGATTGAAGGAAATTTCTTTAACCAAACTAAGAGGAAAAAATTAGCCATTATATTAAGAGATGTGTTATATATCATTTTCATATCATTATCTGCTGACGTGGTATTGCCAATTAATCCACATCTAGATCAATTTTAATTTAAAAAAAAAAAATCAATGGTGAATTGACAATGCTACGTCAACAAAGAATGATGAAAAAATGACAAGAAAATACGAATTAAGTAGCATTTCTCTTATAGTAAATTGAGACATGCTATTTAGTATTATCTTGTTATTCTTCTATCATTTTTTGCTGATGATGCATTGTCAATCTACTTTTAGATAAATCTTAATTAAATTATAGGAATAGTAGCTAGTAAATGATATGGTCTCAAAATTGGCATAAATAAAGATCCTGAAATGAATTTATTTTAAAAAATTATCTTAAAATTAAATTGTCAAAACTACCATGCATATATATATAGAACTATATAATATTGATATTGGTACGTTTATCTGCATAAATAGTGGAGGTCGAACAACCTTCCTTCTTCTCTGGATAGGAGTTGATTCGATCACGGGGACAAAGATCCTCTCCAATTCAATGAATCGGAGAGAATTTAGTTAGTTTTATTTGAAGGGCAAAATTGAAAATAATCCAGACGCTCACAAGAGCACTTGATCGAACTTTGTTTAGAAAGGCCGTCTACAAAGAGGCCAGGGACCAGACTAGGGTGCCATTCCCAGCAGGGCGAGCGCTCCCAGCCGTCGGATTCAAGATTTTCCACGTACGTGGATGCATGGGACAAAGTGATTTAAGGAGGTAGCTATTGGAAGTACTAAGTTGAGAGATACCTCAAAGGCTAAAAGAGACATTCTGTGTTAATCAGATCATAACTTCATAAGTCGCCTGCAATTAAGGAGGATCGATAGAAGGGAATAATTGCGTAGATTGATACCCACAAAGAGATCGAGCGGCAGGAAAGCATAAACTCAATATTGGCCACAATATATACCTAGCTCACGTGAGGATTATATATATATATTAATTACTCAAAATTAAATATTTGCCCTATAGTTATTGAGAAAAGCTAGAAAATTAAAGAAAATTAATAACAATGAAAATGAAAGAAACAACCTGAATTAATGAAGAAGTGGGCCGGTGTCGATCAATTTGGATTAATAGTAAAAAACTAAAAAGTGATGAATTAATTAATTTCATAAAAAGAAGAAGAAAAAAAATTATGACATTAATTAATTAGCTAGTTCAAAGGTCGCTGCAAAGTTTGTAGACGGGGGATAGCTATAGATCGAAGATAAATTAATGCTACGCTCTTCCTCCCCCCGATCCTCTCCTTAATTTCAGAAAATATGTGACCAATCGTGCTGCTAGTCGGCATGTTGGAAATACACTTAGACTTGTTTGAAGGGATAACCAATAATAAAATGGACTTCCACCGATCAAAATTAGAGGAAACATTTGAAAAATCTTATTGAAGTCAACGCGCTTTTAGTTTCTCTCTAAAGTATTGTGGCTTCTCTTTAGAATTCATTTTTCAAAAGAGAAATCTATGATGGGGTTGTAATATAAGAGAAGTATGTACTTAAAAATGTATTAATATTGATTTATTTTTTTTAGTCTAGGTTGATTTGTGTTTTCTGCTTGTATAAGTCGATTTAGGTTTACTTGTATAGGTCAACTTATTTAACTATAAATAGAGACCTATGTATTTATTGTAAACAATTAAGTTAATGATCGCCCTTAGGGCTAATTTAGTCGTAAGTGTCTAACATCGAACTACCCGTAATTCATTGTTTCAGTTTTTCTCTATTGCTTATGCTTTTATTATCATATTTTAGATTTATATACAAATCCCAACAAAAATAATTTATCCTACAAAAACATGACCCTTTTATCATAAAACTAGGACAAACTTAATTCAGCCACTCAACTAGCCCACTATAGTCTATAACACTCTCAAGAGTTATATCCTTTGGCTAATGATTTAGTTTGGGAGAAATGAATTGGATTAGATTATAAAACTAAGTTGTTTTGTGGGTACATATATATCATATATTAATGGGAATATGGGATAGGGATGGGACTGCAAATTGGTCAATGGGGGGCCATGGGCCCCTTTGTTTTCAAATTTTGTTAAGTTAAAATATCAACTCATCTTAATATGGGAGACATTTGTTCGTAATGACTTGCATAGTTGCGTCCAAGGTATAATTAAGGGTGCGTTTAAAATTGCGATTTCGTAGATAAAAAGTGCAATTTTAAATCAAATCACAGAAAATCTAACAATTTGGAAATTGAAAATGCAGAAAACTATTTTTTCAAATTGTAGGCAATTGTGTGCTTTTTTGAAAATGTATAATTTTAAAAGACTAACCTGCGATTTTAATGGCTAAACTGCGATTTTGCAAAACGCTTAATTGCGTTTTTAAAAATTACTTTTTTAAATCACACATTTTAAAATCGCAAATCCAAATGGACCTAAGTATAATTGAAAAATATTTTGCTTCTTTAATTTATTTAATAATATTATTTTAAATTTCAGTTTTTTTGTTTTTGTTTTTGTTTTTTGTTTTCATTTTAAATTTCAGTTGCTAACAAATGTATTAATTCTTTTTGTATACTATGTTCAAGATAATGATTATGAATTTTACTATCTTGAATACTCATTAATGAATTTCACCTAAATTATGTATCTTTTATATTTTGTTTATTGATAATAAAAAAATTATTTAGAGATCCTTTTTGACATTTCCAATTAATAAAACCTGATTTTTCAAAAGGAACTATTTCAAGATTATCTAATACTTTCAACTTGTACAAAGAAAGACAAATTAGTTCTAAATTGGTTGCTCTTAATTGTAAAAATATTTCGTGAGATCAAATAAAACAAAAACTAATGCGCGCAAGCGATTGAGTGAGTAATAGTAACTAACATTTTTTTTTTCCTTCTAATCACTTATTAGCTATGAAATGATTTGATTGACTTGAACAATATTGTTGGAAAATAATGAAATTGGAGAAGAAGAGAATAATTCAAATTTAAATAAGCTACATGCATGTCAAAAAAAAAAAAAAAAATTAAATTAAATAAGCTAGACTTAAATAGAGAAATAGAGATAACAAATGAAAAGTCATAAAGATAAGAGTTCGTAATTGAATAAAATATTTAGAGACTTTGCATCTTCTTAGCATTTTTCTTTTCATTTTTAACCACGTGTAAAATGTTAAAGAGAATCATAAATCGTATTTCTTTACTTTGTTTCGATAATGAAATATTGGACTCCAATCATAAATTAATCCCATATGTTGAACTAATTTGTTTTCCGTTAGAATATATTAATTCTTGCTCAGGCTTTCAAATTTTTGTCCGTGCGTGGACATGTGTCGCAAGCAACCCATGTCTCGTGAAACGACGATCCAGTGACATCATAATTTATTGTTGTTCCTTTGTATATTTTGATGGGAAATACTAAAAATACTCCTAGTGCACAACATGTGCACTAGGAGTACATGGATCATTCTCCATATTCTTATAGGAATCTTGGCTACTCATCACAAGGCCTTAAAAACATTTTTCTTTCAAGAATATAACCTTGAAGAATTAAGTTTTCAAGATAATCAAATGATATTAATGCATACTCTAATTACTTATTTATCATAATTAAGGGCGTTAATAAAAAATATTAACCTTGTAATTAAAACTTTAAATATTTTTGTATGAAATAAATCTTTATTAATGTCTATTAATTGGGGCCTTAGGAATCCACCTAATGGTGGAGCCGGCCCTAATAGACTTGTATCATATTATATATATATATAACTATTGGTCTTTGTAAGAATTGTGCCGTCAAATCCCATTTTCAGATTATCGATAGAAATGAAAATTAACCTTGAATCTAACCTTTGTACACAAAAATTATGTAAAGATCGAATATTTTATTTTTCCGGCAATTCAAAATGACCACCGGTTATTAGATATCGATTATTAAGAGCATAATTAGTTAAGAAATAAAGGGTCTGTTTGGTATTATAATGTAACGTATTTTTAGTGTTTTATAAATATTTTATTTGTTAATATTTTTGCTTAAAAAAAAAAAAAAGTTGCATGTCCTAAAAAGACAATATTACCGCAGGAGCCAAAATTTTCGCAAGATTGAGAGACGTGTCGCTCCCCTGTCAAACGTGTTGCTTATAGATTCGAAAGTCGTATATCTGGTCATTCCCTGATCACTTGTATAAATGCAACTCTACATGTTAGTCATAGCCTTCATTACAAATCCTCCTAGCCAAAGTCTCTCTCTGGCTTCTCTCTCTCTCTCTCTCTCTGTGGCTCTGAACCTTTCAGGTTTGTTCGATCACCCAATTAGTACGGATATAGTGTAGCTAGCCTGAAAATGTTGTCTAAGAAAGCTAGTTGTGATCAGTCACACGGCCAAGACTCTCCCTACTTCTTGGGGTGGCAGGAGTATGAGAAGAATTCTTATCATGAAGTTCAAAATAGTACCGGAATCATTCAAATGGGCCTAGCAGAAAACCAGGTAAGAGAACTCAACAATTCTGTTTTTCTTTTTATTTTATTTTTTTTGTCTTTTAAGGTCCTTCGTATTTACGATTTTAAAACGTGCAATTTAAAAAATTAATTTTTAAAAATATAGTTAAACATTTGATAAATTTGTAATTTAACCTTTAAAATCGATTAAATCGTTTATTTTTAAAAAACACCACATTACATGCGATTTGAAAATATAAATTTTTTTATATTTTTAAATCATAATTTTTTTAAAAAATACATTTTCAAACGATACATTTTTTATAATTTAGTTTAAAATTGTATATTTTATCTACGGAATCACAATATCATACACACTCTCAAATGGAATGAAACTTTTGTTTAAAATTGCAACTTTTAGCCAAAGTAAAAGTATCGTTCCATTCTCGATCATAAAGTTTTGGCAAAAAAAAAAAATCCTAGGAGTGTAGGATAAAAGTGCTAGCAAGCTGTTTTTGGCCACTTGATTTATAGTAGGAGAAGATATATTTGGCATATTGGGACATCATGATGGGCGTCCATTGCCTACATCACGCATTGCGGATTACTCTTACACATCTCATTAGGTCTAAAGATCAGTCTCTCTTGCAGCTTTCGTTCGATCTTCTCGAGTCATGGCTTGAAAGCAATTCGGATGTGCTGGCGTTGGAGCGAAAGGGAAGATCTGTATTCAGAGAACTGGCTCTCTTCCAAGACTATCATGGCTTTCCTGATCTCAAGAATGTATAAATCTCTGTAATAATATATAACGTACTCCCTCTTTTGATAAAAATAAAATAAAATGGAGTGATATAAAACTACTTATTTTCAATTTACCTGTACAGAGATTGGTGGAGTTCATGGCAAAATTAAGAGGGTATAAAGTAGAGTTTGACCCTAACAAGCTCGTGCTTTCCGCCGGCGCAACTTCTGCGAATGAGATTCTAATGTTCTGCCTTGCTGAACCCGGTGAAGCTTTCCTTCTTCCCACTCCATACTACCCAGGGTAACAATATATAACTTTTTGTTCTTCTCCAAATCTTCTACTGACTACTGCATTTTAAAAATATGATTTATTCTGTTTTTTTTTTTTTACTTCTCTTTTGGCAGGTATGATAGAGATCTCAAGTGGCGTACTGGAGTTGAAATTGTTCCAATACATTGCACGAGTTCAAATGGCTTCAGAATTACTGCGTGCGCACTGGAGGATGCGTATCAACAAGCCCAAAAACTCAATTTAAAAGTTAAAGGGGTGTTGGTCACGAATCCTTCGAACCCTTTGGGCACGACAATGAACCGGGATGAACTTAACCATCTTATTGATTTTGCTATCACAAAAAGAATCCATGTAATAAGCGATGAAATTTATTCAGGAACCGTTTTTGACTCTCCCTCCTTTGTAAGCATCGCAGAAGCTTTGATGGAGACAAGTACTGATGACGCTGACATATGTAACCGCATTCACATTGTTTACAGTTTGTCAAAGGATCTTGGTTTGCCGGGATTTCGAGTGGGCATGATCTACTCCTACAATGAAACAGTTGTTGCCGCGGCTACAAAAATGTCAAGCTTTGGACTTGTTTCTTCTCAGACTCAGTATTTTCTCTCCAACATGCTCTCTGACAAGAAATTCACTAGAAAATACGTAAAGGAGACTCAAAAGAGAATCAGAAAAATGAAGGAAATGCTTGTTTCCGGCCTTCGTGGCGCAGGTATTGGGTGCTTGAAGAGCAATGCCGGTTTGTTTTGCTGGGTGGACATGAGGCACCTGTTAAGCTCCGACACGTTTGAAGCAGAAAAAGAGCTTTGGAAGAGAATTCTTTTCGGGTTTGGTTTGAACATCTCTCCCGGGTCTTCTTGCCATTGCTCTGAGCCGGGGTGGTTCAGAATGTGTTTTGCAAACATATCCCAAGAAACATTGCAGGTTGCATTGCGACGCGTCGAGGCCTTGGTTGAATCTTTCGGAGATAATTTCAACCACCAGCGAACTGTTCGCAACTCAAGAAGAAGCCGGCCGTCACTTTCCAAGTGGGTTTTGCCTTTACCGTACGATGATCACGAACAAGCCGACCGTTAGTCTCCTACAAATGTGAGCCGAAGTCAAATCTGTCTTCTAAGTTCTGATCCACGAAGCATACACTTCTAAAGGCTGTCTAGCCTGTTTGTCAGTTCCCTATGACCAATAAATAAAGGCCAGTTATGTTGGTGATTTTAGAGTGTAGGGTTATTTAATTTGGTCCATCCACCATGATGACTTCATGTTGTGGATAAGAACTCTAGTACTCAAGGCATTCCTGGTTGGAGAAGTACTGTCAGATTTCTGTTATAGTGCAAATTGCAAAACCTTCATGCATTCACATATTGACGTGTGTGTTCCACATCCTACAATCTTCTCAAAGTTTGAAAATTGTGTCCAATGTTTACTTCTGCCGGCGAAAGCGACAGTGTCGAGTGTGTGTTTAATTGGGGTGAAAATACAAATGAATAATAACCGTCTATATTTACTATTAGCACGTAACAGCTATTTGCATAAGCACGTATCAGCTATTTGCATAAGCACGTATCAGCTATTTGCATATACGGTTATAAAAACTTATTATCCATATATGTGGATAACGAATGACGATTTAAAGGTATGCTAATGTAACTAATAACCACATTTAAATTTTCTTTATATGTAATATATATTATAAATATATTTAATTAAATTCACTAAAATTATATCGTTTTGAATTTGGTAAATTTAAAACTTTTAGCTTATGTTAAGTTTTTTTTTTTTTTTTTTATCATCTCAAAATCTTACCACCCTACGTTTACTTTTTTTTTCTTTTTTTTTTTCTCTTGATTATTAAAATTCAGATTATTCTATAAGACAATACCTATATAATTGATAATTGTCTATCAAATAAAATGGTCCATCCACCATGATGACTTCATGCTGTGGATAAGAACTCTAGTACTCAGGCATTCCTGGTTGGAGAAGTACTGTCAGATTTCCGTTTTAGTGGCAAAATCTTCATGCATTCACATATTGACGTGTGTTCCATGTCGTACAACATTCTCAAAGTTTGAAGTCCACTGTTTACTTCTGCCTGCCAGCGAAAGCAGCAGTACTGAGTGTATGTTATTGGGCGAAAATGAAGCGTACAATAACAGTCTGTATCCACTAGTAGCACACATATGGGTATTTTTTTGCCTACCGATAACCGGTCGACACGTTAGTGAAAAAAATTAAAACAAGAAAATTGAAAAAAAAAATGTTAGATTTACAACACCAATACAACAATTGCACAACAACCTCTCACATGAGAGTGTGTCCCACATACTGAGGCCAACTTTCATGTGAGAGGTTGTTGTGCAGTTGTTATGATGGTGTAGTGCAAGAATCAAATCCCATGGAGATTTGATTCATACACAACACCATCACAACAACCACACAACAACTCCTCACATGAGTGTGGGCCCCAATGTGTGGGGTCCACCCTCATGTGAGGGGTTGTTGTGTGGTTGTTGTGTTGATGTTGTAAATTTAACATTTTCCAATCCCATGATGCTGATGTACTGAATCACTTATCTTCGTTCTTTCTTCTTCTGTTCTTTTTCTTTCCTTTCATCTGGACACGGTGAGGCAGAGGGAGAGAGTGGGTTCGAGAGGGGGAAATCGGGAGAGTGAGATCGGGGGAGAGAGTGAAATAGAGAGAGAGATGCTGTCTGAGAAAGAGAGGATCCGATCGACGGTGGGCCAACGCCGGAGGAGCAGGTTCGGTTATGGGTCGTCGACCGGTGGCTGGAGGTGCGATTTTTGGTGGCCAGAACCGACTTCCGGCGAGACAGGGACGGTCCAGCAGTTCCTGTGGAGCGGGGTTGGCCCCGATCGGATTTGAGAACGCCGGAGATGCGCTGAATGGGTTCGAGAGGGGGAGATCGGGAGAGTGAGATCGGGGGAGAGAGTGAAACAGAGAGAGAGATGTTGTCGGAGAGAGAAAGAGAGATGGGGAGAGAGAGAGAGAGAGAGAGAGAGAGAGAGAGAGAGAGAGAGAGAGCGAGACGAATAGAGAGAGGATCCGATCGCCGGAGGAGCAGTAGGCGACGTCCGGTTATGGGTCGTCGACTGGTTGCCGGAGAACTAACTTCCGGCGAGGTAGGGACGGTCCGGCAGGGGCTTTGTAGACTAAACAGTAATTGGAGGCTTTGGAGCTTTGCTTGTCGATTGATTTGAGAATGGAGGTTTTGCTTGTGCGTGTTTTGCATATTTTCATTTGGTGTAATATGCTGATGTGTCTATTTTCTATTAGAGGGCATAAAGGGCTTGGTTTCTGCCAAATCCGAACTGAAGTTATTCCCTAGCACATAATTGCTATCTGTATATACGGCTATAAAAACTCATTATTCACATATGTGAATATGGATAGCAATTTTAAGATATATATACAGATGTAATTAGTAACCCTATTCGAATTTCCTTTATAGGAAATATATATGATTAAATTCACTAAAATAAGATCATTTTGAATTTGGTAAGTTTAGAACTTTTAGATTATGTTAAGGTTTTTTTACTATCATTTCAAAATCATACCTTACTACGTTTACTTTTTATTTTTATTTTGTAATTATTTTTTTTAATTTTCTCTTGGTAATTCAAATTCAGATTAATCTATAAGGCAATGACCTTATATGATTGATAATTGTGAATTGTGTAACAAGTGAAATCTTAGTTTATTTAAGCTTGCATATAGTAATAATCATATTATTTAATGTTACACATATATTTATAAAATATTAGTTTATTTAAGCTTCCATATACTAATAATCGCATTATTTAATGTTGCACATATATTTAGATAGTAATTCAAAATGCCCATTACCTCATATGCGTATAGCGGATAATAACCACAATAACCGTGCAGATACAGATAGTACTAACATGATGTGGATATATATACCTAAAAACGATAATTGCATTATGCGAATGCGGATATTGCTAATGACCATGTTCACATTTTCATGCTCAATTAATAGTGTACATTTTTCTGTTAGGGAGAGAGAGATTAGAGGCGCAGAGCGGGCCTTATTCCGAAATTGGGCCTTTGCATCTGGCAGGCCCATCTGACTCTTGCGTAAATCATATGCAACCGCTAATTATATTTATATTTAACCAATATCACACCCTAATTCCGCAGATATCGCTATCGGGAATGCGAATGTCCCTGAACTCGAGCACATGTTAATAATGGTAGATCGTGATCCAGCGTGACATTATTACCTCTCTCTTTCTTACACGGACGCCTGTCTCTGTCTCTGTCGCATATCATATTTTTAATACATTTTTCGTATCTTTTAATGCATGAAATGAAAGGACCTAAATTCAAATAATTTAAAAATCTCAATTTTTTTTTTGGAAATTGTAAGTTATCTTGATCCGTCTGCCTCTCTGTCTTACGCGGACGGTTGGGGGCGTTTGGGCGGTTCGAGTCTCTTCAACTTGGACGGCAACCCTCGCTGTCGGCCACGTGGCGGTCCAGCAACAATTTCTAAATCGAAACCAAAATCACTCGCACTCGCACTGGACGACTGGACGTGGCGTTGCCTCGAATTTTTGCAGATTCTTAGGAAACACGCGAACGTATACATACACTTTATGTAATTGCGTGTTGCTTCCATTTTCTGCTCCTTGTGAAAAATCCAGGGTTTCGGCTTTTCCTCGCTTTCCCTTCAAATCGAATCCAATTTTTGTTTCTGTGAAGTCCAAGCAAAGCGCCGCAACGGCGTACAAGTTTTGATCCGGTCGCGTTCTTCGTTTATTTTCTAATCGTTCGGCATTGGTCGGCATTGGTCGCATAATCGACGAGTTCTTGTTCGTGTTTGTCAATCAAAGATTCCTGTAGGTACTCCTTTTTTTTTTTTTTTCTTCAAACTTGTTTTTTTCAATGATGTTATACTTTAATTTCATGACTCTGGGGTTTATTTATAGCGATTAGTTAAGTTTCCATTATGCAATTCCAGCCGAAAAAGGTTTGTAAGGTTCAATTCTTTTATTATAGATGAGGTTTGATTGCATACATCAACAGAACAATAATACGTAGAAGGAAAGTGTAACACTTTTGTTACCACCGAAGGAAATACTTGAATGAAATGGAACAAGAAAATGGAAAATATGAGAAAAAGAAGGTGAATTAACTTTTATTGAAAGAGCCGATTCGAGATGGCTAGTCTCCACAACCTTGGCATTCGAGGTGCCAAGAGCCTCCAAAGTTCCAAAGAACCAATTACATTCAGCATACCCAAACTCATCCCCTTTCCCTCCTATTTATACAATACAAGAAGCAACATAACTACTTCTAACTCCTACAACTACTAACTAATTCTCCTTCCTAACAGACCCGATATCTTCACACTCCAACTCCAGCTTCTCCCAATTGATGTGTTACAATACTCCCTCCTTTAGAGCACCTTGCCCACAAGGTGCGGGTAAGTGAGAGAGATACTTATTACAAGGGAAACCCAAATTATGAACACACAATTGCATCTCAAAGCCAAAAACTAACCCAAAGGTTGAACTGGTAGTGGAATCTTCTGCAACATACGTGAAGGTATTTTCTTGATTGTGAGCTGTTGAACACATGCACACCAACCCACCAACACAATTGTGACAGAAGGAAAACCTTGCATGTGTGGCATACATGCATGGTGAGCATGTGTCTAATTGTGAGCCGACTAACAAACGCACGGAAGACATTCCCCTTGATAATCTTCTTCCTCGTTCTTGTAGTACTTGTTCTCCGCCTGGATCAAAAACCCCGTAGCCGCAGCCAAGGAAGAAGATAGCATTCACCATGCCCATAGATTTAGCGATACGCCCCTGTACCAGACCTGGTTGGGACATTTCGACAAATAGTTGATAGGGAAGAATTTCAGCCATAGTTTTATTCCCGATGATTTCCACACCTTGATTCCTGAAGTCGTTTGGAATAACTTTGACTTGTTGTTGAAGTTCCACTTCTTCTTTAAGTGGACAAGAAGTATTTTGGCTACCGGAAGTTTCTTCTTGCTTCAACAAATCGGTCTTCTTGTTTTCTTTTTGATATTTCTGATCACACCCCTCTGCTCGATTCTTGATTTTTTCTTGGTTGTCTCCTCCCCAGCAAAAACTATCTTTCTTGCTTTCTTGATTTTTCCTGGAACCCTCATGGAAAGAATGATCAGCCTCACAAAAATTCTGTCCATTAGTTCCTCCATTAGTGCCTTGATCCGCTCCACCATTAGTGCAATTATTACCTCCAAGAACACATCTACCCATTTCACCAGTAGCACCACCATTAACACCGTGAATAGCGCCAAAACCCTGTTGAGGGTGGGGCTGCGCCACCGAATTTCTATGCTGACTTTGAATTCCGAACAATTGCGCCAGTTGTCTGTTGTTTTCTTGAATCATTTCTTGCGTACGAACTGCCAAAGATTCCATTTCTGACTTCCTTTCAACCTTGTCGGCCTTCTAAACCTCCTGCAGTTGGGCGACCTGACTGCCCAATTCTTTCACGTCCTTTGCCAACTGTGACTCTTCAGCCATATCTTTTTTTGATAAGTAAGTAGAGAATTTTATAAAAAGCGTAAAGGCGTCCCTAAGCATACATGAAGTATACAAAAGGACACCAAAATAGGAAAGAGAGGGGAAGGGGAAAAACACCCGAAAAACCCAAACAGAAGGAAACCCAGAAAACCCCTACAAAAGCAGCCCACAAAACCCCGAGACTAATACATCACATTAGGCCGCTTAGCCTTGCCCCTACTAGAACCAAAACCTCTAGCATCATAATTAATCGAGCACTCTAAATTCTTCACTTCACGACTCCCTTTAAACTTAGAAGAGGAAATTGAAGCCTCTAGACGATGCTCCGTATCAATTAGAGTCATGAAATCTACAAAGCCCTTCACATTCCCCTCGTGGGAGACCCCTAAAGTATTAACATAGAAGCTAAGATCAATCGCTGCCCCGGGAGGATCACCAATCTCTTCAAAACCACTTCCCCGCGAAGATTTACCCACCTCTGAGAAAGACATTAAAGGCGGGCACCCAAGCACAGATTGGACCGAAGAGAGTGGAACCACTCCCACTTCTGACGGAGGAAGAGCCGCGCCGCTTGGGAGAAGGAAGCCACGCCGAAGGATAGGCTGATAGCCCTCGTCTTGAGCAGCCGTAGACTTTGCACGAGTTGACAAGGGCTTGGAGACAACCCCACAAACTGGCCTGGAAAGCTCCTTAGGAGCACTGAAAATCTCAAGAGCCGCTGCAAGCAGTTGCTTATCCAATTTGCCAACCTTGTTCTTCCGAGAGTATGAAAGCATCGACTTGGATTCCGACGGGTAAATAGGCGCGCCAGACTCCAACATCACAGGGAGGGAGTAACGCAGCCTTTCACCTAGAGCATCCGCGCCTGAAGAGCAAACGCTGAGAGCTGGAACAAAGAGAGCCGGAGAAGGAGCCATCTCAGACAAAGGCGACAAAGGAGGATCCCCACTCAGAGCTGACCTCACCAAAGCAGAGACACCAACGCCCTCAGAACCAGAAGTAACGGCCGACGACGACACGTTAGGAGCTTCAAAACTGTACGGAGTAGAGGACTTTTCCCCGAGAATCTCCGTGGCAGAAGAAACCGGAGGAAAGGGAGAGGAACGCTCTTTTGACTCCGGAAGAGAAGCTGAAGAAAAACCCACAACTTTCGGTGCCGGGGCACCCAAGCATGAAGGAACAGAACTCATACCCGCGTCAGATCCATGAACCGGAGCTAACCCACATTTCTTAGCCTTCTTTAAGTAATCGACTCTTCTAAGACCTGACTTCCTGGTCTTTTTAGAAAAAGACCTACAGCCACCCTTCTTGACCTAGCCCTAAAACGCATACTGCCCAACCCAAGGCAACACTTAGTCCTGCCCATGCTACGCTTTAGCCCATCAGAGGAAACCCAGCCCAAATGAGACCTATGCGCACAAGCCTAAAGAAGCCACTTTTCAAAAATATCAAGAAGCTTCCTGAATATCCCCAACTCCTGCACTGCAACGTCACCTGCAGCCTCAGCAGCATCGACTGCATCCCTCTTCTTGGAACACGCAAGAAGGTCCTTACCCAGAGGACTGGGAGAGCTCTCCAGAGCGTAGCAGTCGACCGCAAGGCCTTTACCCAGAGGACCGAAGGAGGACCTTTCCAAATCGTTGCGGACCGAGTTTTCATAAGTGTCCCAACCGTGGGCTCTGATACCGCTTGTAACACTTTTGTTACCACCAAAGGAAATACTTGAATGAAATGGAACAAGAAAATGGAAAATATGAGAAAAAGAAGGTGAATGAACTTTTATTGAAAGAGCCGATTCGAGATGGCTAGTCTCCACAACCTTGGCATTCGAGGTGCCAAGAGCCTCCAAAGTTCCAAAGAACCAATTACATTCAGCATACCCAAACTCATCTCCTTTCCCTCCTATTTATACAATACAAGAAGCAACATAACTACTTCTAACTCCTACAACTACTAACTAATTCTCCTTTCTAACAGACCCGATATCTTCACACTCCAACTCCAGCTTCTCCCAATTGATGTGTTACAAAAAGCTATCTTTTGAGCAGGTGAGCACCACCGCTTGTGAACTGTTTGTATTATGTTGGCTATATCTGACGTTGGTCCTGCTGTTTTTTGTACTCTATGTGAGTTTGATCTCTGAAAAAGGATAAGACGAATGAAAGAGTAGAAGCTTGCTCTAAGGATAGAGGTTTTTAAGGAAGTGGGGTTTAGAAATGTCATAGTTATGCTTAAAATCAAATCAAATGTTAAGAGTTTCCAAACGAATTTAGTATTGTGGAGGCAGTTGAAAAAATTAAAATAAATGAGCAGTGCCGGTATTTGAATAATAAAAAAGCAATTCATGTTCAACAAGAGAGGCTTGTATGCTCATCTTGGAATTATTCAAAATAATGTGGAATTTCATGCTAGTTACTTGCATATCCATGGAACCCTTCATTTGGTTTAAACTTGTTTAGTTCTATGGTATAGATTTATACAATGTACACTTGGTAGAGAAGTTTGCATATGATATGAGACTTATTGAGCAGTTTTTGCGGATTCTGCAGCAATTTCAGCGCTATTGTGATTGAGCTTGTTGCCTTGTTCTCAAAGCTTTTATATTCTGTCATATTTTATTCTTGGAATGAGTATAGCATATATATTTCCCTGTTCCGTCCTGCCTGCTTATTTAGAATCGGTGTAGCATTGACTATGTGTTGTGAACATTGTCCTTCGTAAATATTTTTTTATAGTTCCTAACTTTTTCCTTTTAGAGAAATTGGCAAAACGTGCTCTTCATCATCTCTCTCTCTCTCTCTCTCTCACACACACACACACACACAAATGTAATTCATAGTTGGGAATAGGGTTTAACCAACTTGCGCCTCTTTTTAGAGGACCTCATGAGTGGAATTTGTTTTGGCTTCTATTATGTTGACCTTTTTGTAATTCTCTTGTGATTATACACATTTTCTGGGGTTTTTAGTGAAAAAAGTGAAAAGAAATGAAAGTAAAGACAAAAATTTGGTCTCACACCAAGTAGATTAACATTTTCTCTCTTTCCTTTTATTATTTTATTTTATGTATTAGAGACGTTGTAGAAAATACAAGCACACAGATGATTGATATCTGGAATTAGGTTTGTTGTTTGCGTAGTCCAGTGCTTCTGTTGCATATCAAGTTCATGCTACTATTTTTGGCATTTTTACCTGGAAATTCCAAAATTGCAACATGATTGCTGTATTCAATTCGATATTCTGCTTCAGTATGCACTTGCATGTTAATAAGGTTGAAATGTTGTTAATTTCTTTGCTTTTGCATATGCTTCAACATTATTGCATGCTTTTTTTAGTAAGAAACTAACCTGAATTCAGTCCACATACCATGATACACTTGCATGTGAGTTTTTCATTAAGCAGTAAAAGAAGAGAAGACTCTGACATATAACTTTTGCAGCACAAAAGCCTGAGTTAAGTAAAGCCGCTTCTCCATGCAGCATTGGCCTTTTTAGACCAGCGCATACTTTCAGATTATGGAAATAATCTTTACATGCTGCGTCCATCTTCTCGGGTAATGGGTTGCTTGAAGCTTGAAGATATAGTGGTCGGAGATGAACATTTCTGCACTTTTAACTTCTGTAGGAATTAATACAGGCGTCTGTGTGGTCCTTTTAGCACTATATTCCATATTGAGAAAACAACCAAGCAATGTGAGTGTGTACTTTGGGCGAAGTCTCGCTTCAGTGTGCCCAAGACGCAGTGATCCTTTCCTCTTTGTTAGGTTTGTTCCTTCGCCTAGTTGGATAGTGAAAGCATGGGAAACATCTGAAAAAGAAATATTGGCCATTGGTGGCATGGATGCTGTGGTTTTTCTCAGGGCAGTTGTTTTCAGGTGATTACTTACTAAAAAATTTAGACAATGAAGGGTGATAGCTCTGTGCCTTATAATTTGTTGGTGACTAATTTAGTGGAGATTATACCAGTTTTTGCTGGTGGATATCTTGAAAAGATAGTTGTAGTTGGTTTCAGTTGATGGTTTGACTTAGATTATTGTGATTTTGTTCTTTTCATATTTCTTTTTATTGTGAAACTTTCTATGTGAGATCAATTCTTGTATTTCCTACGAAATGCTATCCTTGTATTGGTTTATTTTTCCTTTTCTATATTGGAAATAATTTTACAATGTGAAATCCAAACAACTGAAAATCCAAACAATTGAAAGGTGAATTTAGATTTTCTTGCTGTTGGTAGTGCTTTACAAATCATGCGCCTTACTCTTGACCGTGCTTCATTTGGAATGGGAAGCATGTAAAAACGTATGTTTGTTAGAAATTCTGTTCTTATGATTCCTGTTGTTAAGAAAAGCTTTGACTCTAGTGATTAAACTCTATCCCAATACGTACATGTAGTAGTACTACTTTTGGTATGATGTAATTATAGTACAAGTTCTCTTCTGATGGCTTTTAGGGCTATGAATGACCAAAAAGTTAACTATATTACAGGACTTTAAATAAATTATTTGTAGAATGGTGGAAGATAATGGTTAAGTGCATTGCATTTTGGAACTGGGTTCAGCTGACAGGACCAAATTTAGGCTGATTGAGTTCATGGCCATAGGAGGATGCAACCTTTTTAGACTTGGATGAGGTTTCTAGATCAATAAGGTTCACATATTTGTGCCCCTCTGCGCTTTTTTAATGATGACATTATTTATCAAAAAAAAAAAAAAAAAAAATTAGGTTCACATATGATAATGCATATATGCTTATGTGTCCCTTATCCAGATGATGAAGCTGAGACCAATAGCTTGTTAAATCTTTCGAGCACGTCATTTTTTATTATAAACTAGGAGGTGTACTCTAGTTGACACTTTATCAAACTCGCATAGTTTCAACTATATATGTGATATATACCATGACATAAAATTTTAGTTTATTTAACTTCTTCATTCTGTTTGCATTTTCATATTTCAGGCGTTGTGTAAGTTTTCTCCCGTTGTTCCTATTTATTTGGTAACAAACTTTTCATTTAAGTTTCTATATCAATGGATTTTTTAGCAATATGTTTTGTAGTTATATTTCGTTAATACGTGTTCAGAAATTGGTCTCTATTTTGATCTATGTTTCTACAGTTGCTTTCAGTCTCATTTCCATCTTTGTAGAAACAATTTCATCTGCCGGTTTTTCAAGTTTACTTATTGGTGCCAATTATTTTTTTTTACAGTATTCGAATCTTTGCCATTGCTGCCGTCATTTGCTTTCTTTTAGTACTTCCGGTGAATTATTATGGGCAAGAAATGCGTCACAAGCAAATCCCTTCTGAGTCAATGGAAGTGTTCACCATCGAGAATGTTAAGGAAGGTTCAAAGTGGTATGAGCTATATACTGTTGTTGAATTAGACCAATTTTAAAGTAACAGATAGCTCTGTTATTTTTATTGTTATTTTGTAATTTGTTTCTATCAAGTGTTTAGATGCTCACCTTTGAGGCATATAAACAATGCTATGAAAGAAAAGTATGTTGCATATTCTCTTTAAATTGGTTTGAGTAGAAGTCTACTCAAGCACTTTAAAACTTGCTATTTTATCAATTACCCTTTTTCTGTGGTCACATATTTAACGGCCTTTGTAATTGAAATAAATTATTTAAGTTTTTTTTGTTAAAATATGCTGTAAATTGGTTACTCATTTTCTTTTTTCAGGCTTTGGGCTCATTGTCTCGCATTGTACATTATAACCTGCTCAGCTTGCATTCTTCTTTACTTTGTAAGGATGTAATTCATCTGCATTATTTGTTGTTCAAAGTTTGTAGCAAATTTTTTCTCTCTTTTTTTTTTTTTTTTTTTTTTTTTGATAATTTTTCTTTATGTATTCTAGGAGTACAAGAGCATCACCAAGATGAGGCTAGAACACATTGCTCAATCTCCTCCAAAGCTAAGTCATTTTACAGTTCTTGTCCGTGCTATTCCCCAGATTTCACAAGAATCATACAGTGATTCAGTGAAAAAGTTTTTCACTAATTATCATGCATCAAGCTACTTGTCACACCAAATGGTGCATCGGTCTGGTAAAGTTCAAAAGCTGATGGTACGCATCTGCTTTAAATGAGAAATGTGCTATTTATATTCAGCGACACTCTTTAAAATCTTTAAATTTGCATGTCTATCAATTGATTTGATTCTGCTTATTAAGTCTTCATTTTGTTTTACATGCTAACACATGAGAACGATGATGCCGGAAACCAAAAGGGACTTCTGAGAGGCGCGTGGAACTCGCCACCAATAGAGAGAGAAGAGTGAGGAGAGTTTAGAGAGAGAGAGAGAGTAGAGTGTCTCGAGATCCCTTGGCAACAAAGACAGGAATTAAACATATTTATATCATATGCTTGAGTTCAGAACCTTATGTGCTTTAAGTTGGATACATATATCACATAGTTTTTTCTTAAAAAAAACAGAAATTAATGCCTACTCTCCTTTATTTTCTGAAAACCAATTTGCATATCCGGGGGAGTCTACTACCTCTTTTTTGACAATCAAGCGTTATGCCTGTCTTTCAATCTGAGAGCAGAAATGGTTTTGGTAAATGTCATACTGTAGATTAATACCCCGAAGCTATGATTCACAATGTAGATGTCATATTGTAGATTAAGGAATTTTCAAAATATTATGAATCATAATATCATGTGGACCTTTTAATAAGATTGGTTTATTAGTTATCAAAAAATAATATCGTGTGGACCTTGATTAGCATTGTTATTTGGACTGTGAATTTTGTTTTATTCCAAATACCAAATGATTAGCAGATGTTACTTTGTGATTGAAGTGAATGGCTAATTCTTGTTTCTACTATTTGTATTGGTCAATCATTTACGGGGCCATACTTTATAAATTGAAAGCTGCTTCTTGCAATCTATATCCTGTTTGCCTTCTTCTTGGCCCTTCAAGGCATCTTCTTAAAATGTATTGCCTGGTACTCGCATTATTGCACAGGACTAATTGCAACTAACTTTCAACATTTTCTTATATTGCTTCTGCCTGACTTGTTCATGAATGTAGTCAATTGCATTGTCATCTTCTCTAGTCTTACAAGGTCTTAGCACTCTTATTTTAGGTGCTTCCATGTGAGAACAAGACAACTGTGCAACATGCTATTTCATGTCTTTTATATAGTCTTCAATTTGTCCATTGGCACGAGTATTATTCTTCTATTCTGTTAATTGACAAGAATTGCAGTCTTTGATCTGTATATTTTTTAGTTTATTTGGCGGTGTTATTTAGTTCTAACAAAACAAGATGATTGTGATCACTCCTACATGCTAGTTGAGATTACCAATTTAATGGGAGATGCCCCATGGCTCTACTGAGCTATTTAACATTTATATTTGGGGGCTTTATTTGAATCTCACTGTGATAGTCGAAGTGGGGACTTTTTGTTGTGTTAAGTCTGATTGAGTGAGTGCTGTGAAATAAAAAATTTTGAGTGCCTTATTGTCTCCTGCTCTTTTGGATCCTAAAATGTGTTTTACATTCGCAGACTGATGCAGAGAAGATGTACTTGATTTTTAAGGCTGGTTCTCTTGAACAGAACTGCAAGCCAAATTTAATTCAATGTGGCCTTTGTGGAGGACCTACACATTCTTTTAATATCCTTTCTAGTGAGATGGACAGGGATAAGGGAAAAACTGGCTTCAGTGATATAGATTTGGCTACAATAAGAAAGGTCACAAATCTTGGCGTGAATTGATTTAAATATTTCTGATATCTGGATTATTTATTATTTGGGTCTATACAACTGGGTAATCAATGTTTGGCTTCTTCTCTCCGCCTTCTTCTTCCTCTTTTTTTTTTTTTTTTTTTTTGTGGTATACATTCTCCAGTTTTGCAATGCAAGCTGCTTTAGTTACCTAGCTTTTTCTTGGATATGTAAGTACTCCTGGTTTGTTCAGTTTTGCAGGTTTTTACAATATGTAGATATTTATAGAGGAATATTCTTCAGTTTAAAATTTGTGAGAAGTGGCTTTCAGGGCTTTCCTTGAGAACATTGTGGTAATATATTTAAGTTTTTATTGAAGTAAAGAATTAAAACATGATATAGTAACTACTTATTCCTGTACACATATTAGTAATAGGGTTAGATTTCTTAGATTGTATGCGGCAAGGGTTAGATAGGAAGGATGGATGTTGCTGGGTGGGAATTACCTAGAATTTACATATGTGAGGTTAAATCATTCTTTATAGTTTGAATGCTTCAGGTTGAAGGTTTTCTTTCTTGGATAAGGCGTGGACTGCTACACCACAAAGAATATTGGCTTGTGATAAGTTACTTAAGAGAATAAATACTGCTGTCAACTGAACTGTAGCACCCCAAATTTTAATCCCTAAATAATGAGGTTTTAATTTTTTAGGTTAGTTCAGTATTGTAATATTTTATGAATGAAATAATAATTTTGGAAGATTTTAAGAAACATGTTGATATTTAGGGTGATGATGGTTAGTTGGAGATTTTAGTGTATAAGATTTAGGATTTGTTATTATGGAATTTATCTTAGGTTTTGATTTTTATCAAGGGAGAATTTAAAGGCATTAGGGGATTTTATTTGGACTAAAAGAGATTTACAGGAGTTTTTTTAGGTTGTAGATAATTAAGAGAAAAATGATAATGTATTTTAATTATAGTGAGAACTGAAATGAGCGATGAAAAAGAAAGGGGGAAGAAAATATTTAAAAACAAATGAGGGGTATTAGTACGAAAAAGCTATGGTTTCCCTTAATGGGGGATATCAGTTTGTAAATGCTATGGTTCCCCTCGTGGGATATCAGTACGATGAATATGTTAGAAGTATGAAGTCCAAGTGAGGAAAGTAAGATGATATGCATGATTAAGTATTACAATGTTCATACTATGCTGTGTGATATTTGAAGTTAAAGATATGATGTATCATGCCAGGTATTATGGTGATTTTATGTTAAAGATTATAATGTTTCATGTTATGATTTATGATGCTTTGTGTTAAAGAATAAAATGTTTCATGTTATGATGCTATTAGAGATTGTGTTAAGAATAGTTTTTCAAGGATAGTTTTGCGAGATTAGTTTACAAAAGGTAGTTTGCAAAAGGAATTTCCCAAGAATGGTTTACAAAAGCCAGTGTATGAAAAAAGCAGATTTGTGGAAAAGGATTTTGAAAGGCAGTTTTGTGAAATGATGGTTTACGAAAGGAATGTTTTACAATAAAAAATTTAAAGTTTTAGAAAAATGGTGACGATGATTTTGAAAGAAATGTTCTACGAAATAAAGCCTCACGTTTTAACTAAGGCTCACTACATACACTTCTCATGATTGATGTTTACTTACTGAGCCGTGGACTCACGTTTTCACCTGTAAAACATTGTTTTACAGAGATTGAGTATATTGAAATGAGCAACCGGAGTGAGTGCAGGACGAAAGCTTCGGGGTATTGGGATTTTGGTATTTTGGGCTTCCCTAGACTTGCACTCTGATATGTAAATATAACTGATGTAGGAGTTGACAAAATATTAGGTTTTGATTTAAGTTGTAAGTTGATAGTTTGATGTAATTATGTGACTAAGAATGTATGTAGTACTTTATGATTAGTGCTCTGGTAAATATTGCCTATGTGATGTGATAGATGTAGAAAAAGAAAAAATTTATAGCATTTTCCGCTGCCAGTCATTGTAAGGAATAGTAGTAATGTCCTGTGGTAATTATAATATTGCATAATTACCCCTGGGTGTTGCATGAACACCATGTCAGTCAGTGAAGTACCCTGGGTTTTGCTGCAATATCTAGTGTTTTTTATACCTGCTTTTGGACATTTGGCAGTACTTTTATTTGCCAAATCTGGATTTTTTTTCCTTCTTCCTGATCAAGTTTAGAAGTTGTTCTATTGTGTTTCTTTGGTGCCAATGGAAGGAGTGGAATTAGTTGACTTTTGGAGGGGGTTGCCTTTTCTATTCCTTGAGCTTATGGTTTCCTTTGTGCTGCTGATTACCTGATTCTACCTCAAACTTTTATACGCTGTCCTGGATATAGTGATTTGCTACAATATTTATGTTTTAGTTCTTTTCTTTTTCTAATGTACTTAATGCACTTGGGTTGTGACGCTGTGGCATTTTTAATGAATTTATTAATTAAATAAAGAGGTTTATAAATTTGATATTGTACTTTTATAACATCTTCAATGAAAAAGAGTGTCGGACTTCTACTGTAAGCGGGCAAGTTCGATTCTTTTGGGTGGCCACTTTACTTAGAATTAAATCCTTTAGGTTAAGATTCTATACAGATATCCCCCTCCCAGGATCCTGCTTTTGTGGGATCAACACTAGGGTAATGGAAATTTTCTTTTTGTTCCTATCAACCATTCAAAGATTGATTCTAATATGTTCTAAATCAGACCAGTTGCTAAATGGTTTAAGATCCAAATATTGCTTGCTTGCTTGCGTGCACTTTTGGGTGTTGTAGAATGATCGAATGGTGTAGATGGCAGTGTAATGAAATTGCTTGCTGAACATTAGAATACGTGGTGTTATTCACATTATCTAGGTTTGGCATGCAGCACATGGTTTGCACTGGTTCTCTTCAAGGAATATTAGTATGGCAGCTCCATTTTCTTTTAATTCAATGTAGCTTAGTCTATTAATTTATTTGAAAATATAGTATACCAGTATGTATTCCTGCAAATGTTTTGTGTTGCATAGTTTGAGCGGTTATCAGAGCAATAGAGAATATTGGGTTATGGCAAATGCCATTCTCACATTATCAAATTTTGGGCTTCTCAACAGTTTTTGTTCACAGATTCACTTGTTGTTATAAGTTCTTCTTCATTTCCATCTCCCTCCCATCCTTTCTCTCGTGTTGTTGTCTAACTTTGTTTACTGTACTGCTTGTTTCTTGAACTGGTATCTTTTTATTAATTTTTAGAAGTTTATGTGAAACTCGCTACTAGCCTAAAGCATTTTGGTCTTCCATACAGGTGTGTCCAGCTGCTTTTGTTTTTTTCAAGACTCGCTATGCTGCTGTTGTTGCTTCACAGGTTCTTCAATCTTCAAATCCCATGTCATGGGTGACAAACTTGGCTCCAGAACCACATGATGTTTATTGGTCAAACCTTTGTATACCATATAGACAACTTTGGTTCCGTAAGATAGTAACACTTGTGGCTACCATTGCCTTCATGCTTGTGTTTCTTATTCCGGTTACGTTTGTACAAGGCTTGACTCAACTAGAACAGCTACAAGAAACATTTCCATTTCTGAGAGGACTTTTGAAGAAGTAAGTAAATATTGTGACAGCTCAGAAAAAACTAAATATTGTGACGATGATAGCGCTGTGTTGTATGTTAGTATTTTTATAATTCACTTAAGCTAGTTAACTTTGTCATTTTTCATTTGTTGGTGCCGTGTGTGGATAAGAAGTGTTAAAGAACACATTTACTTCATGGACTGGACATATGAGGTTCCAGGGTATCGTTTTTATGGACAACTCAGAGAATTCTAATATCTTGGAAGTATGCAAGATACACTTGTATATAGATTCATGATAAAATAGCTCAGTCCAGTTCCCAATTTGAGTGTGTTATTTTCAAGCATCAATCTAACATGACCCAGTTTTTTGGGAATGTAATAATGAACTATAATTTACTGTGACCAAATGGAAGTTAAAACATTGATGGTTTTGTGTACTGAGATTTTATCTTCTGAACTCATGTCATGTGTTATCAACAAAATTGCTACATGGCTACAACTTATTTCCCTCAGGGTTCACATATATTGTAATAAGGCCTTCATCCCAACTGTTGAGGTATTAGGTGAAGTTATTGATCATTCATCCCCTTTATATACTGAGTGTTCTTGCTTATAATGTTTCTTCTCGAGTTTTTAACTTAATAGTTTTGTAGTTTTATATGACCTAGAGTATCAATATATGTGAAATAATTGAAAAAATTAACGATTCAGGAGCTACTGTTGGTGGCACCACATTAACTGAATTTTGAAAGAGGATCAGATTTCCTATTTTCCTGCAATAGACACACATTTGCATGTAGACTTACCCCTTGTTTTGGTGCAGGAAATATGTGAGTCAGCTGGTAACAGGTTACCTTCCAAGTGTGATTTTGATTTTAGCTTTGTATACAGTTCCACCTGCCATGATGCTATTTTCAGCAGTGGAGGGGTCTATTTCCCGTAGTGGGAGGAAGAAGAGTGCATGCTGCAAAGTCTTGTACTTCACAATCTGGAATGTTTTTTTTGTTAATGTTTTATCGGGGACTGTTATCAGCCAATTGAATGTCTTTTCTAGTGTAAAAGACATACCTGCGCAACTTGCCAAAGCGGTGCCGAGACAGGTAGTCTTCACTATTCTATGATTCCTATGTTAATTTGTTATTTATGTTTCCTTGATTATGCTACACTATGTAGACTGTTCCATTTGCTCAGTATTTTATGTTTTGATAATCAGGAATAACCTGTCTCTGGATTTGTCATGTTATGTGAGTTTTGAGCAATATTAATTTTCTATTACTGATTGTAATAAGGCTTCAAAACTAAGATTTTTATTTTGAAACTAATCCTTGACGATGGAATTTTTCCTATTTAAGCCCTTTCTTCGGTTATTAGATTCTCATGAAAAGAAAGGTTTTCAAGTCTTTCTTTTTCTCTTGCAATTTTAAAAGTTCTGACCCCAACTTTTTACTAGAGTTTGGTTTTGAAATTGTTGCAGGCGAGCCTCTTCGTGACTTATGTTTTAACATCTGGTTGGGCTAGTTTGTCATTTGAAGTGATGCAATTTTTTGCTCTTTTCCACAACCTGGTGAAAAGATTCATACTCAGAACCAATGATGATTCTTCCAATGGCACTTTTTCGTTTCCATATCATACAGAAGCACCACGAATCCTCCTGTTTGGATTCCTTGGCTTGACATGTGCCATCTTGGCACCCTTGATATTGCCCGTCCTGCTGGTTTACTTTTCACTTGCTTACCTTGTATATAAAAATCAGGTGAGTGCTTTTTCTCCTCTTTTACCTTTGGTGATATTACTCGCTCTTTATGGTTTTATATGTTGCTTGAATGTGTATTTTTAGCTAAGCCCTTTAATTAGTGATTGATTGTACTTTGTTTATGTTTCAGAGCCTGTTCTTCCATTCTCCATCCTAGTAAGGAATGTGTTTGGATAATGCATTCAGTAGAGTTTTAAACTGATGCATTTCTTTTTATTTTTTATTTAGATCTCCTTCCAGATTTTTGTATTACACCCTTGTCTCTTTTAGTACCTGATTTCTTCTCTCAAGTTAGTCATAGGCACTTATCTAAAAAAAAGAAGTTAGTCATAGGTTTATCTCTAGAAACTTTTTTCATAAGTAGTCATAGGTTTATCACTAGAAACTAAAATGTTCTTAGTGTCTCCTCATGTGTTTGTAGACAGCTTAAAGAAAAAGGGAAAAGAGGAGGATTTCTACAAACTTAGTACATTGTAAAATTATTGAGGTAGCACCTGCTCATTGAAAGTTATGAGGGCCAAAATGATGGTTTGGAGAGAAGCAACTTGATGCAAGATAGCCGAGAGAATTTTTTGCTTGGGGGATGCCATTGCAAAGAAGATGTGGAGTGAATCTAAGGCGATGAAAAATGAATTTAGTAGGATTGTGAGGGCTGATTTTAATATTAGATTCTGTTGTATAGCAAGCAGAGGGCTAGTTGCAGAGAATAGTGTGGAGCAATGAGATAGCGCACTAACAAATTAAGAGTAAGAAAAAGGGAAAAGTGCACTCGCTAGAAAAACAAGAGAAGAAGAGATCAGAGAGAACTTTGGTAAACATGCCTTAAATCTAAATTTTTCATTAATCCGTATCTGAGATAGAAGACTAGGATGGAGCACCAAGAATAGTGGGGTAGATCAGACTTGATGCTTACAAAATAAAAACTACCTAAGAAACCTATAAATTTAAATTTCAAGAAGCTGACCTAGGTCAACTACACAAATTTCATATCATACAGAATTTGACTCCATCGGCCATTGCATGAGACAAAAATTATAGACTTTCAAAATTAAATGCACATAAAATAAAGCAACCACTTTTTGGTGGCTGTATTACATTTTGTAGTAGCTACCCCCCCCCCCCCCCCCTTTTTTTTTCTTTCACTAAAATAAAAGAGAAAACCAACTGGGATGTACGATCAATACATAGTTGCCTGTAATCATGTTTTTATAATACATCAAAGCTTATCTTTATTCTTAGTGGTGATGATGTTGCTATTGGCTTTTCTGGTGATGGAGGGATTGATAAGTACCATCTGTGTTTATTTGTTTTCTAATTTGGTGTTGTGGCAACATATTTGGAAACAAAACTTTGGTACTGTAGTTTGTAGACTAGTTGTATCTATTTATAAGCTGTCCGAGTGTGTTTGCAATTAGTTTGGTGTGGTGTCTCTCTTGTCAATCAGTAGACTACATGAGGGAGATAGAGATCTGTCGTAGAGATCCAAAATTGGATGATATCTCAGCAGCCCAAACCAGAAATTCAGGTATGATATGTAGTGTCTTGGGAATAAGCCCAAAATTCAAAAATTAAAATTGATTGACTACTACCATTGCATCTGTTCTTTTATGTGGTGGTAATATGAGAGGGGCCCAATTCAAAGGATCCACTTCCCTTCAGTGTCCACTGGTATCAGGTTTCACAATAAACTCAACTTTCTGACTTCGTTTTGCACTTTTTGGACTAGCCAAAAATCATGCAAATGGAAGATATATATATATAATTTTATTTTTTGTTTGAAAGAGCAGTACAAAGATGCTTTGTGAGGGTAAAAATGGATTTTTATGAAAAGATAAATCAATGCCTTATCATTTAATAAAAATATGAATATGGCCTCCTAATTTGGGCATGTAATGTTCTGTTATGTAATATTGAACAAAGATATTGAGTTTGGTCTTAGCTGTCAGCTGAATTACTTGTCCTGATATTAAAAAGAGTTGGATACATTTGTCCCTTTGAGGCATAGATGAAAATCATCATTATAATTTGAATATTTTAAAGTAGATTAGGACATTTGGAACTTCCACTTTCCGCCAAATTTTAATGGAGAGTAACAAGTATCAAATTATATAGTGGGAAACAACTTTTTATAAATAGTTAAAGTAAATTTGTAGCTCATGCCACTGTTATTTGTTGTGGTTAAAGTGATTCAGTAAAATACAACGTAATATGAAGAGGGAAATGAAAATGGAAATTTAGTGCTTGTTTACGTGCGCCCACAGAGCAACTAGATTTTGCTGTATTCAAACCTAGAGAGAATTTGAAAAAAGGCTGAATGTGAAATCAGTGCTAAATTGGAACACTGAAGGGGTATAATGGGAATTCCCCTGCATTCTGGAATAAAAATTTGCTAAGGAAATAGCCTAGGCATTTTGTAGTTTTTTTTTTTTTAGATCATATATACCCTACGATTCATTCAATGTGCACACGAGTGGAAACTTTTATTGGGTGATTCTTCATAATAGATCCCTGCTAAGACAAATCATTTTTATCTGATAAAAAGTCTTAGTTAGGCTATGGATTTATAGTTCTTGTAGGCGGTGTATAATTGATCTTATATATGTTATAGACTGACTGAGAGTATTCCATTTAGTTTAGGCAGGTCTCTTCTCCAGCCCAAAAGTATAATGTGTTATATTTTTTTTATTCTTTTTCCTTCTTTGACTAGAGAAATTGATCTTTCCCATTATTTGAAATGTTGTGATTTGTTCTCTCTCTCTCTCTCTCTCTCTCTCTCTCACACACACACACACACACACACACACACGCCTGCCCGCAGATATCCATGCCATTAAAAATGGATTTTAAAATCTTCAAATATGTTTTTCAGATTCTCAATGTATATGTGTCAAATTATGAAAGTGGGGGACAGTACTGGCCTATTGTCCACATCACAACAATCTTTTCGTTGGTGTTGTCACAAATAATAGCTCTTGGTGTCTTTGGAATCAAACGATCGCCAGTCGCTTCAGGTTTCACCATTCCGTTGATTATTGGCACTCTTCTATTCAATGAGTACTGTAGGCAGCGATTTCTCCCAGTATTTAAGAACGACGCTGCAGAGGTAGCAATTCAAAATGGACTCTCTCTCTCTCTCTCTCTCTCTCTCTCTTCCAAGCTTGATGGTTGTATTGTTTTTCAGGTTCTTATTGAGATGGATCGCAAAGATGAACAATGTGGGAGGATGGAAGAGACTTATGGACAATTACAGTCAGCATATTGTCAGTTCAAAGTAATTTCTCAGGAGTTATGTAGATCTGTGTGCTTGAATCATCAAGGAGAGGGGGACAGCAGTCTGGATCCCAAAACGTTGAGGCCAGGTTTGATTCACCCGATGCTTGCGAGACTCCCACTACCTGGAATCAAAGAAATAATTGGTTGGCTGTCTTTGCTTTTCTATTTTCAGGAAAGGAACCAAGCCAGCTAAACGGGTCATGTACTGTTAGCAACTTGGATATAGCAGAAACCAGCAAGAAGTAGATCTATCTCAATTTTCTGTACATAATCCCCCTGTTAATGTGTAAATTTTGGATATAGCAGAAACCATCAAGAAGTAAATTGAGCTCATTCTACTGCACACAATCCATCTGTCAATGTGCAAATTTCAGGCGGCAATGGAAAGGCTTGTACAGGAAATTAAGGTACTGCTGGGACTGGCTGCAAAATACTAGTATAGGAATTAGTATCCCCTAAATTTTCTGTATGGGTGATGATAGAGGGAAAGCAAAGTTGTTATACAGTTGTGATTGAACGCTTATATTCTGTGACTGCGTCTTTAACCAATTGGTATGCATTGTGAGAGAATCAAAAGAGAGAATTGAACAGCTAGTGTTATGGATAATGCATGCTACACTAAACTATGAGTTACTGTAGAATTCTTTAATCAGCGCAGCTTTTTGTGTGAAATTTGTAAAATACTGGTGTAATTATTAATTACATGTCAGACATTTGGTGATAATTTATAGGTCGATACAGGCATCTTTAACAATTTACATTTATTTGCTTTCATTCTGCTGACGTATATAACATGGTAAGAGTGCATTTGTTATTGATGGAATCACTATTTCCTTCACAATGTGACACCCAGAGCAGCTTATATCGATTTGTTCAGGTGGGGGCTTGAATATATGATTGTGACGAAGCAGAGAGGCTCTCTGTTTTTCTTGTCATGAACTCTCACCCTCTCAACACCTTCAAAAGTACACTGAAGTGACCTTGTTCTCTTTATAGCCTATTCATTTATGTAGTACCTTGTGTAAATTATTATTATTTTCTTTTCTTTTCTTTATAAAAATATCCCATAGAGGCCAGTAAGACTCGACCAAGATGACTGAATTGGCGGCTTAAGCATGACTGCATGAGCACCAAAAACGGGTGCCAAATGAAAATATTTAAAAAGAATAATGAAAAAGAAAAGGAAAAAGAAAAAGAAAAAAGGGCCATTGCGAATTATGAATTATGCTATATGTATCATATAGCGACCTATAGCAGTATTAGATATGTAAAATCTAATCTAATCAACCAAAAAATAACTTTAAAGGAAAAAATCATATTCCATCTAGCTAAAACCTTTCGGATGAACAACATTATCATATGCCAATTATGCTTTGTAGGACCGATTTTTGCTGATATTTCAGGCAAATGGTTCGCAGATGACCTCTCCTGGCTCAAATCCATCCACATCATTATAGGAAGATGGTGTTGAATCTCTAGGGAAATGGGAAGATGGTGCACTGGAACATTCTTTGCTCTGATTGTTAAATGTATTTTGAAAGAAAATTTTTTGTTTTTGATTTGAAAAAATGTTCTGATATGACATAAAACAAAAAGACAGAAAACAAATTTTTTAACAAATGGAGCACTTTATTTGTTCTGTATCACGGTCCCTCTTGTACAACCCCAGCCGATACATGTACAAATCACGGGCCAGAATCAAAACTAACAAAGAGAAAATGGTCTAAGCCACTTCTCAAGGCAAAAATAGTACACTAGATAATTCCAAAACTTGGTTCTCTGAATAAAGCTCTTGGATTAAGATCTTTGTCCGTTGCTTTTATCTCTCTCTCTCTCTCTCTTCTGGTAAGCTTCTCCACAGCCACAAAAGTTGCATCAACCCACCGTTTGCAACAAGTAAAACAAACAACCTTGCTCGTATCAAGAGATTTGCAGAGAGAAACTTAATAAGCACTAAGAAGCAACCGATGCCCATAAATTGCCAGTTCAAACCTTTCTCCTGTTGCAGAAATCAACGTTGCATATACATGAAGATAAAATGTATATAAAATAACAAAAGAAGAAGAAATTAACTCAAGATTATATACAGATAAAGAGATTGAAAACAAACAGGAAGAAATGAAGAATGCATAGAAAAATATACCTCTGTGTTGCGAAACAGTTCCCGTGATATCTCTTTCAAGAAATCAGTCATCAAGCAGCCAACAAAGAGACCAAGCGGAATCATCAGTTCTTGGTTTCTTGAGATGGAAAATATGACATCCGATAAGGAGCTAAAAACAAATAGAATAATAAGTGTCCACTTTAATGCCTTCTGTCCCAGGAAAAGTAACCGCTCAATCAGTATTTTCTCTGCTTTCTTCCATGGAATTTCTTTGACTGAGTCAGGGATGGCTTCCCATAACTTTTCCCTCAAAATACTGATCTGCATATTGACCTTCTTTGGTTCACCGAACTCTGCCATCGAAACTTTCATAGAACATGTGGGGGAGTTTGGCGACGTGCACATAGTCTCAGGGACCTTCGTAGTTCAAAGGGTTGGCCTTGGAAATTCTTAATCTGCACAAAGGGGAAATGGTTTGCTTGGTCACGGTTTTAAAAATACTTTTATGTATTCAAAAAAAAAAAAAAAACTTTTCTCAAAACCATTAACAAACAATTCAAAATACAAAACACTTTTGAAATGTGGAGCTTACCAAAAAACAATTCTCACATTTATAACATATCAAAGCACTTTTTCAATCCAAAACCAAAAGACAGTTTTTAAAACCATTAAAAACACCTTAAATTTTAGTATGGGTAATAGAAGGGAGGGGGCAAACATGTGAGAACCATAGAAATTAAGTTGCAAGCCGTTCAATATAATGTAAGTGGATTCTGAGTGAAATCCGCATGGACATTTGATTGCGACCCTACTAGTTTAGATGGGGAAGAATGGAAAATCATTGGCACTCGGCTAATATATCCAAAAGTCATAATATTGTAATTGAACATCAATTTGGAAGGATGAAGGGAAGCATGCAGTCACTTTACAATTCATGCATGATAGATCCATAAATGATGACCATAGTTTCTGAATATTCAAGAAACAAAGAGCAACTCAAACACAAAAACAACAAATGCTAAGACGAGGTATTAACCAGCTCACCAAAGCAAGCTCGGCTTCAAATTGATGCATTATGTTGCTACTAATCCAGGAACTAAAAGCTGCACAAGTTATGCATCCTTTGCTACACTACACATATTATACCAGAAAATGCGAACACTTCCTGAAAATTACAGAAAGAATGCCAAAGGAGGGAAGACAATTTGAACTTATAAAGCGATTAGGCTGTGACCAAGCATTTCCATGTGTATTCTATTTACAATTTCTCTATCTGCTGACTTTTTATTCTTCTTCTTCTTTTATATATATATAGATATAAAAACTTGCAAGTAGAATGTACCAATCTACAAAGAAAATTATTCTTTGTACGTTCTACTAATTGAAAGCTCCCAACACTATCAACCACAAATTTCTGTAGCTGAACATTCTAAACCCCCATTTTCCAAATTTATGAACTGCATATGCATGTTAAAACTATATGTTAAAACTTGGAGAAAGATAAAGCAACTTATCAACTAAAACCTAACAGAAATGCAAATGTGTGAGACGTGACAACGCGCAGCTCAGACTCAAATTCCAATCTATTGGGGATTCGAATAAAATTGGGCATTTCACACTCACAACCATCTGAACGAAAGATGCAGCTCCATTTCCAAAAGGGTCAGAAGCAACCCCCCCCAAAAAAAGAAGAATAAGAAAACCCACAAACACACGCACAGAGTTTCCATAAGAAGGGATGGTCCAAATGGAGCGTACCCGGAACTTCGAAGTTGACGGAGATATTGTCGATGCCGGAAGACCCATTGATGCCACTTTCTTCATCTTTCACCTCCGCTGCTTCTTCATCACTCTCTCTGTCTCTCTCTCGCTCACTCTCTCTCTCTCAAGGGTTTATCATCTAAAGTTTTTGGGTCAGCAAGATTCTTTCTTTTTCAGGGTACTGGGCCTGATTATGGGGGCCCAGTAAACATTAAAGCCCTAAAGATTATAAGCCATTACCAAACTCGGATCCAACCAGAGAAGGCCGCACTGTGGTGCGTGACACCTCTCAAGGCGTGCTTTGGACCCCAATTACCGCTCCGTAAAGTTGTTTATTATTTGAAGGAAAATATTCCCATAACATTTTTTTTAAATTTTTTTTTTTTGACAGAAGAATTCTTACTTTATTCAATTTGATTAAAAATAACAAATTGCTCTAATAAAACAATATCACAGATACAATTAAGAATTTTATCCATATAAATTACATCAATGACTTGTTTAACTGCTGCCTTAGCTAAACCATGTGCCGCAAAGTTTGCCCCACGGTATGCGTAGACAGTCTGCCAACTAGATAGAGAATTTAGGTATTCTGTGCATCGTACAATAATGGACCAAACCTGCTGAAATTACGGCCATTACATTTCAAAGCTGTGTGGACCGTCTTCATTTACCTTAACAAAGCATATCCTAAAAAATAAAATCAAACCTTTAGAACTTTGAGGTTTGATTCTAACCGGCCTAATGTTTGGATATGGAACAGTTCAATTGATTATAGGTTTGATTCTAAATGGCCTACAATTATTTCACAATGCTGACGTGATAGTTCTAACAAACTTTTGAATCAGTTGTTAAAAAACAATAAATTCAAAAATTGGTTAAGATAGTCATATCAAGTATCAACATTGTGAAATAATTGTGAGATAAAAAAATCTAGTAGATAACATTACTACTATTTTAATTATAAAAAAAAAAAAAACACTTCCAAGCTTGTCACATAGCTAAAAAAATATAGAGGCGAATTTCTTTTATTATTATTATTACTATTTTGTGAATGAGCAATTTGGGCCAACCGAGCTGAGTACACAAGTGGAGAAAAATTATAAGCCCATATATACCAATGTACTGCTTTGGTCCGTTTGGGTGTTAGAATCCGAATATTATCTTAATTCACCGCTCGAATTACGGGTTTGACTTTATGAGATAAAATTTTAAAAAATTAAATAAAATATAATTTATTTTTGAAAAAAGTAAAATATTATTCAACTTTTTATTCAAACCAAACACACCATTACCATCTTAGCCGGCTATATAGTATATAGGCAAGAGCTTGCTCCCAAGAATAGAACTGTTCAACTGCATGTCGCATGATCGATATCCCATCATTGTCCAGTTTCATGAATGTATATATATATATAATATTGTGTAGGCTTTTCTTTCGATTTTCTCAAGAAAATTCACATTAGCTATATCATGAACCCTGTTTGGGATCTCAATCATCTCATCCTTTTCAATTTCTTAATAATATCATCGTTGTGGGGGGAATGCTAGCTACATGTATCCGTACACCGTCTAGCAAATATAAAATTAAATTACAAAAAAACCAAATAAATGAGACAAATAAACTATAAATATATATATAACATGCAACAAAATATATTCCATGAACTGTATATAATTCTCCCTTATATATCTTACTTTCTGACAAAATAAAACAATTACACCGACGGCTATCTTGTAGTTTTCAAAAACGGTATAATTGGGAATATTAAAACTCAATATTCCGCAGTACATTCTTAACATGTTCTTCCATGCGTATTCTGATAAGTTTAAGCCTGTAATTAGCTAGGGTATAAATTAACTAGGCAGGACAAAACGAAAAGAACTTCTTGTGTTAAAGTGAGTGTCATCGACAAAACTAAAAGAATTTCTCGTGTTAGTGAGTGTCATTGTCATTAAATAAACAAAGATCAAGGGGCTTCGTATAACATATATTATAAAAAGAAAAAGTAGGAAATGAAGTCGTCGTTTGGCTTTTGTCAAGGATAAGGGCCGTCTCCCTGCCAAAGGCCTCAAATACGGATGCTTTTTGGTGCTTATTATCGTCACCAAGTTGACGGAATGTGGCTCAGTAAGTCAAGTTTGAAATCTTGGTTTTTTCTTTACACCCTTTTCTGTTCTGCTTCTTCTTTGAGAGGGATATTCTCTCCTTCCTTTACAGGGAGAAATTAGTTATGACTTATGAGGTTGCTTTTTATTTTTTATTTTATCTTTCTAGCGCTCTGTCTTCTGTAATTAATTTATTTTATAATTGTTTTTTTTTTAGAATCAATAATCTCAGACCTGTCTCCTTCATTTGCTGGAGCTTGTTGTATCATCCGCATATATATATATATATATATATATATACATGCTATTGATCGAGCAGACTATATATCTTAATTAGGGCATCTATATGAGCAGATGAGCATGCAGTTGCTGTACCCGGCCATATAAAGAATATATATGTTCATATATTATATATTCGGTTGTTTGATCAGAAAAAGATGTGTGAAAGTGCCCAATAAACTATTCCACATTGGAGGTAAATCTTCATATCAATATACCCATCAAAGATTCAAAATAGGTTATCTGTCTTCCTCCTAGTATTAAGAAAGCATGCATGAATAATGTCAGAACTGTAGTAATTTGGCTACAATTTTTTTTAATTTTTTATTTATTTTTGTGTGTATGTAGTAGAAATGACAGTACTGAAGATAAGTGCAATACAAAGTTTTTTTTCGTAATGAAGTTTCCGAGCCCTAGACTGCGAGTAACATGCATAGACTTAATTAATTAACCCTTTTCTTTAATCAACCGGAAATATATTCGAATTCATTATTGATTTACTTATTCATCAACTTGTTAATTACTTACCAAATTAAGCTCGTGAGAGGCTAGGGCTTCGTTTATTAAATAAAATTTTTGTTTTCTATTTTTTTTTTCAAAATAAAAATATTAACAATTAACCCATGCAAAGGTACAAAATACTTCTAAAAATACAAAAAAATAAAAATCAAATATTCCCTAAAATACATAACAAACTGGGCCTAGGGTTTCTCTTAATTTCCTTCCCCGTAGAATATCTCCAAAGAGTACTGGACCACGTACGTGGTCGATCGTTTACGTTTATGTATGGATAGCTCTCTCATGACGTTACTACATGTCATGAACGTACCCTAAATTACTAAGAGGATTCTAGAAGTCACTTAATTAAGAAGATAGTCCATAACAATTTCAAGCAAAAAACAATCCATGCTTAAACATTGACATGCATGTAGTAAACATTAACAGTATGCATTCTTTGCTACCATTTTATATATCTTCTATTTCATTAAATTAAAGGATTTATATGGTTAAATCACCATTTATTTCAAAAGTTTAAGCAAATAATAAAGAGTAAATTTAATTATTTAATTAATACTTTCATATTTCCTTTCACATGTAGTCTCAAACTCTCACCTAATAAGTGAGGCTCAACACGTGCAATGTTTATTAAAATGAGAAGTAAATTGTGGAGTCAGGATTAGGACCTCTGACTTTAATACCATATTAAATCACCTGTACTTATCCTAAAATTCTGTCTCTTTTCTCTTTCTTGCTTCCGCTATAATTCTCGTATTTTATATTCTCCACAAATTTCTACACATATGAATTAGTCACAAATGGCTCCATGCAACTATCATTCTTTGCTATATAATCAGAACCAAAACAATGCTTACACGCTCTCAAAATCACTTGCCTTACATAACACCGAGGTATATATATACAAATGTACATTATGCATGTTGTTTCATGAACACATTGCCTGCAGAGAGATATATATATATTGCTACTACTGTTTAACATTTTTTTTAAAAAAAAATAAAAAGCAACACAGATCACACACGCACAAACATATAATTGATTGTCATTGAGGTATGGAGGGCTCAACTGCCTACCACAACCCCTTTGAGAAAGGCCACCCACCAAAAATAACTAGGAAGGTCGGCCGCCCATGAGCCAAGGGCCTATTAGGCCGATGGTCTACTAGAAAAACTCAAAGGGCCACTACAAAAATACTGACAATTGGACGCGTGTCTACAGTATCGGTTACTGTAGACACGCGTCCAATTTGACACGTGTCTTATGAGACACGTGTCTAATTGTACAACCGCCACAATTGGACGCGTGTATTTAATACACGTGTCCAATTGGACACGCGTATTAAATACACGTGTCAAACTGTTATTTTTTTTCAAATATAATTTTTTTTTATTAAATAGAATTTCAACAATTGGACACGCGTATTTAATACGCGTGTCCAATTGGACGCGTGTATTTAATACGCGTGTCAAACTGTTATTTTTTTCCAAATATAATTTTTTTTTAATTAAATAGAATTTCAACAATTGGACACGCGTATTAAATACACGTGTCAAACTGTTATTTTTTTCCAAATATAATTTTTTTTTAATTAAATAGAATTTCAACAATTGGACACGCGTATTAAATACGCGTGTCAAACTGTTATTTTTTCCCAAATATAATTTTTTTAATTAAATAGAATTTCAACAATTGGGGACGTGTATTTAAATACACGTCCCGGATTGGTGTAGGTAGGCGCGCGGGAATTATCCCGCGCCCACCTGATGACCATTCTTAATTTAAGTTTCAAAAAGTTTTTTTTTTTTTTTTTTTTTTTTTTTTTTTTTTTTTTTTATATACTCTCGCTCGCTCTCTCTCTCTGCGCGCTCTCACTGTTCTTTCTCTCTCTCTCACTGTATCGCTCTCTCTCACTCTCTCTGTACCACCGGCCAGCTTCCCGACCACCGCGTGGTCGGCCTTCCCGACGTCTCTTGCTCGCTCTCTCTGTCTCTCTGTCTCTCTCTGTCTCTCTCTCTGTCTCTCTCTCTCTCTCTCTCTCTCGCTCTCCCTCTCTCTCTCTCTCTCTCTCTCTCTCTCTCTCTCTCTCTCTCTCTCTCTCTCTCTCTCTCTCTCTCTCTCTCTCTCTCTCTCTCTCTCCGTCAATACTGGACCACCGGCCAGCTTCCCGACCACCGCGTGGTCGGCCTTCCCTCCGGCCTTCCCGACGTCTCTTGCTCGCTCTCTCTCTCTCTCGCTCGCTCTCTCTGTCTCTGTCTCTCGCCTCTCTGTCTATGTCTCTCGCTCTCTCTCTCTCTCTCTCTCTCTCTCTCTCCGTCAACACTGGACCACCGGCCAGCTTCCCGACCACCGCGTGGTCGGCCTTCCCTCCGGCCTTCCCGACGTCTCTTGCTCGCTCTCTCTCTTTCTCGCTCTCTGTCTCTCGCTCTGTCTCTCGCTCTCTCTCTCGCTCGCTCTCTCTCTCTCTCTCTCTCCGTCAATACTGGACCACCGGCCAGTTCTAAGTGGACGACGAGTTGGTTCTGCATGTGTTTCGTATAGGTATATCGTATACGTATTAGGAAGGAAAAAAACAAAAAAAAAAAAGAAAAGAAAAGAAGAAAAGAACAGATCTGTTCTTTTCTTCTTTTTTTTAAAGCAATATTTTTGATTTTGTCAACGTGTATTCTTAACACGTATCAAGAAAAATATATAATTTTTCATTTTTTTTTATTAAAATATATATATATACACATTTAGCCACGTGTATGTATATACGTGGCTAACAATTTGGAGTTTTTTTTTAAAAAAAATCGGTTTGACACGTGTATTGAGATACACGTGTCAAAATGTGTAGTTAATGACGTCCACATCTGACACGCGTCTCAAAATGCACGTGTCAAACTGTTTGACACGTGTACGACACTGTACACGTATCAAACTGCACGTGGCAATTTGAAGTGATTTTTGTAGTGGGCCCACTGGATCATGGCCCAGACAAACCAACATGGACTTGAACCCACAGTCTCCTAAAGGTAGCCCTCAGCAGTCGATCAGGGACCCCGCTAACTCATCTAACAGCATGGGTGCATTGTTTCCTAAATGCAGCCCCTAGCAATTGATCAAAGGCCCTATCAGCTTGGCTAACAGACTATTCACACCTTACACCCCATCCATGCATGCACTCTTCTAACAAGCCCAACCCTCTTAACAAACTTAATTAGGGGGGAATCTTTACGACAGTAACAAATTACTGGTGCCTGATGGGAGGCCCTAAAACCCTAGGAGGGAGGGCAAGAGACGGGGGCTTATAAAAGGGACCAAAGGGGCTCTCACCCAGGTATGCCTTGAAAGTACTCTCACTACAAAAAAAACCACAATTCGCCACGTGTCTACAGTACCAGTTATTGTAGACACGTGGCCAGATGGCCACGTGTCTCAATATACACGTGGCTATTTGGGGCGTGGAAACAATTGGCCGCGTGTATTAAATGTGAGTAGCTAAAATATTTATATTTTTTATAATTTTTTTATATTTATATTTGCAATTGGCCACGTGTATTTTATACACGTGGCCAACTGTTTTTATCAAATACATATATATTTAATCAAGTATATATAAAAAAATATAATTTAAAATATAAATAAGGGATTTGGCCACGTGGCCAAAATTTGTGCAATAGGCGCGCGGGGCAATTCCCGCGCCCACCTACACATTGGCTTAATTATTTCAAGTTTCAAATAAGGAAAAAAAAAATTTGTTATATATCTCACGGTTTTTTCTCTTTCTCTCTCACGCAGTACGCGTCTTCTTCTTCCTCACGATCGTACGGCACGCGTCTTCTTCTTCCTCACGGTACTGTTCTTCTTCTTCCTCACGGTTTTTTCTCTTTCTCTCTCACGCAGTACACGTCTTCTTCTTCCTCACGATCGTACGGCACGCGTCTTCTTCTTCCTCACGGTACTGTTCTTCTTCTTCCTCACGGTTCTTTCTCGCTCTCACTCTCTCTCACTGTATCGCTCTCTCTAACCTATCTCTCTCTCTCTCTCTCTCTCTCTCTCTCTCTCTCTCTCTCTCTCTGTTTCTGTTTCTGTATCTCTCTCTCTTTGTCTCTCTCTCTCTCTCTATATCTCTCTTTCTCTCCAAGCTCCGACCGGCCGGCCAGTACATCACCGGCGGGTAAGAAAATTGTACCCTCTCACTCTCTCTCTCTCTCTCACTCTCTGTTTCTGTATCTCTCTCTCTCTGTATCTCTGTCTCTCTCTCTCTCTCTCTCTCTTTCTCTTTCTATCTCTCCAAACACTGACCGGCCGGCCAGTACATCACCGGCGGGCCAGTACATCACTCCCTCTCTCTCTAATACCTCTGTCTCTCTCACTCTCTATATCTCTCTCTCACTCTCTGTTTCTGAATCTCTCTCTCTCTCTCTCTGTATATCTCTCTTTCTCTCTCTATCTCTCCAAACACCGACCGGCCGGCCAGTACATCACTCTCTCTCTCTCTAATACCTCTGTCTCTCTCACTCTCGGTATCTCTCTCTGTCTTAGTATCTCTCTCTATCTCTCCAAACTCCGGCCAGCCAGTAGCTAAGTCTCCGACGAGTTGCCGAAGTTGGTTCTGCATGTGTTTCGTATAGGTATATCGTACGTATACGTATTAGGAAGGAAAAAAACTAAAACAAAAAAATAAGAAGAAGAAAAGAACATGCAGATCTGTTCTTTTCTTCTTCTTTTTTTTAAAGCAGTAATTTTGATTTTGGCAACGTGTATTCTTAACACGTATCAGAAAAAATATATAATTTTTCATTTTTTTTATTAATAATAATAATAAAAAAAACATTTTGCCACGTGTATTTAAATACACGCGGCCAATTGTTAGCCGCATGTATTTAAATACACGCGTCCAAGTGGCCACGTGTATTAAAATACACGCGGCAAAATGTGCATTTAGTGATATCCGCATCTACCACGTGCGCGCACGTGACTATTTGCACGTGGCCGACAGTTCGCCACGTGTACAGTCACTGTACACGTGGCGAAATGCAAGTGGCAAAAAACATTTTCTTTTGTAGTGTCTGCCTTGATTTCTCCCTACTTTCCAAATACTGACTTGCACATCGGAGGGGTTATGTCGAGTCCACAACCGGCTACCCTCTTACCTCTCTTCTTTCTTGCTTCTCCACCCCAAAAAGGAGGCTTAAGGTCATTGAAGGTGCTTGTACCAACAAAATATGTAACCGACGGATCGACTCCATTTATTTGTTAATTCTTTTTAGAAAGAGTTATTGTTTTTTATTTGAAAAAGTGTTTTGATATGACATAAATATGAAAATAATTTTGAGTATTTTGTGTTGTTTGTTAATAGTTTTGTTTTGAAAATAAAAAAGAAAAAGGGTTATAAAACAAAGCTTGTACCATAACTATCATCTTATCGATATATCAGATTGTTCTTCTCTTATAACTTGAATTTGAGAGTAGGTTTAGCAAAGGGGACCCACTTTTGGAATCACTTGACAAAAACACCATCCAATTTGAGAATATGTCAACCAATTCTAACAAATCATGACCATAACTTACCAAACAACGGATAGTCAACACAAAGGACATCTTTTGATCTAAAGTATTACAACTGTAATCAACTATTGTACTTGTTGTTAGCCAAGGGGCCAAGGGATGAGCCCATGCATGCATATGTAAGACATGCGCCATATATCTTCTTTGACCTTCCTAAGAAACATAAGCAACCAATTAAGTCGTCACTAACATAGAGGTTTGGGACTTTGTAAAGCTTAAATCAGCTCAACTAGACTTTCATGCCTTCATATGGAAAAATATCCATATCATGTGCAAGTGATACACGCCTGCACTTGATTTCTCCGCAAAACCTTTAAACCCTAGGCTTCCTGCCTACGTTCCAACATGTCAACAGGTTGGCAAGCTCGGACGCTAGCAGTATTAACTCTTGTGGTAGGAAGTCATGAATTAGATTCTCTTCCCTCATTAATTTATGAGCAACCGAGGGGCCGGGGGCCACTGCTATTGGTTAGCTAGGCTTTTCATTTGTGTAGAGTAAACAATCAAGTGACAATTAGAATCACTAATTGTCTGTTTTCTCTTCCAATTAATTTTCCAAAACCAAACACAGATTAACTGGGATCAGTCAGATGATCAAAAAGGAATGCTGGTACGTAGTACGAACGTAACGTAGCAAACTTGTACGAGAAAGACAGGAAGATTTTGTATGATTAATGGAATAATTAGAGCTTAATTAACTATGCTGAGATACCAAGCTACTGATCGAAACAGGAAATACGTAGTGGTCGAGTTGGAAGAAGGCTTAAATGAGAAAAGTTGTAGTTGGAGATGTGCTGATTAAACAACAATAATTAATCTACACAATAATAAAAGCTTCTATTTGTGATGTTGATTGAAACCAAATGTGACGAAGAAACCCTGGAGCTCATGATCACATGCAACCACGTTGACAATTGATAGTTATATAATTAATTAGCGATCGTTAGGTAGAAGTCAGTATCAAACATTTTGATGGCTTTTTAAGTTTTTCTCTCAACATATTAATGCTTAATTAGTCAAGAAATATAAAACCATGCTTAATTTGTATCTTTTATGGTCTCATGCGCAGCCTCTTAAATATAATTATTAATTATTATCTTTTGGTTTAATTTAGAGATAATTGTGATTTAACATGGTACGTATAGATCAATTTCTTAGGTTCAAAAAGTCACCACAGATTTATTCTTTATTTTTAGTTAAATAATGAACCTCGCTTGTTAAAAAAAGAGTTTGAACCTAGCTACACGTGAATTATAGTGTTAAAATATTAATTAATTGATTAAATTCATTATTTTTTTATTAGATTAAAGTTTTGAAAAAAGTAGTGATTCAACTCACATGAATCAAACATGAGATCGAGCTTTAATGAAATTGCTATTAGATCGAAACCCTGCTCTAGGTCTATTTAATTTCTTAATTTCATTTGTCTCATATCTGTCAGTCTGTGTAAGCCATTATACTCATGCTCTTGTCTGAATTAAGTTTATAATACGTACGATGATCAGATGTTTTAGTAAACAGCAAAATGCAAATCCAGCTTTGCATTGAGCGAATAAAATATATCGACGAGAAGTCGTTAACGACACTAAATTTATAGAAATCTTCAAAGAAAAACCCTAGCGGGCGGGAATCGTGTTCTTTTGTTTTACTATGTTTTTCAGAGATTACTCTATCACTGTTGCCTATTTTTTTAAGAAGCAAAAAAAAAAAACGAATTAAACCCCTTAGACATAATCTAATTCTCTCTCTCTCTCTCTCTCTCTCTATATATATATATATATATATATGACACTTGTCATGTTTTGGTTTCTATATATATATATATATATATATATATAGAAAAATGAGCAACTCAGCTAACAATCTTCGCTTGATGAAATGGTTTTTGGTTACTGATCTTGCAATGTATGAATGGGTTATGATCGAACTGCTAAAAAGAAAAACTTATATAAACTCAGTAAGGACGGCTAAGGCTGCAGTTTATGTCATATTTTCTTCAATTTTCGATAAGAAATACTCCAAGGTTTGATTTTTCTCTTATTTTGTCTTAATTCCTTAATTTTGTTCTTGATTTTGAAAAGAGCTGTTAGTCTTATGTTGTTTGATTTTGCGATCCACCACACTGCATCAATTTCCAAAATTTGCAGTGAAAATTAAGTATGACATGCATGCTTAGAAACTGAACGTAGGTTTATATATATAGGGTAGAGTATGATGCTTAAAGCTCGACATTGAAGTACTTGGCCGATTGAATACATATATAAGTTAATTAGGACAAGTCACACCACAAAGACATTCGTTAAAAAAAAAAAAAAAATTGGAAAAAAGGGTAGAAAAACAAAAAGAAACCATGAAATTCCGTAGAAAGGTTGACTTATTGATGAAAGCTACTATGCCTGATAAACATGTAAAACAGCAGATTGGTAACTTGAGTACTTGTTCTGAGTTTAAGGTTGCCCACATGCTCGGGACGAGTACCTATGCTTAAATTAATGCATTGAAAAGAGGAACTACTTAATTCTTTCAACATTCTGCAATTGTGATGATGGGTATTTAGAATAAACTCAACAAGGAACTGCAGCTTTGATGACAGTAGCGAAGGGGAACTCCAAATTACAAGAAAGCTAGAAATCAGCCCAAGAACTAATTAAATATGGGTGAACACCCTTAAGCAAACTCTCTAAGAAAAACAAATTAGAAACCTGATAAATGAGAAATGCAAATTCGAATTAATTTTTGTTCATTTGCATCACCCGTTCAAATGATTATTACCAGAAAATATCTTGACCTAAGATAATATCTATGTTAGTGATGAACAAGATGTAGAAATAGGAGCACAAGGCTAGACAAAACCAAAGTGTTTTCGGATTTGCCTGCTTAGCTTATGATAAAATAATCACATAAAGCTGGCATTGGGAGATGAATTAGCATTTAATTTTTCTACAATGGCTAATGGGAAAAAAAGAACAAAAAATACAATTTGGCTTATGTACTTTCCGCTTTCATCCACTCGATTGAAACCTGTCTATCCTTTGCATAAACAAGAAATTAACTTGCCTATAATATCATTTTTTTTGCTTGCCTATTTTATACACGTGGCCACTTGGACGCGTGTATAAAATACACGTGGCCAAATGGACGCGTGTATACATATACGTCTCCAAGTGGCCATGTGTAATAAATACACGTGGCCACTCGTTTTTCATGTACAAATAGCCACGTTGTCATGAAGACATGTGTCTATTTGGCCGCGTGGCTACAGTAACAATTACGGTAGACACGCGACGAATTACATGATTTTTTGTAATGATTCACGAATGCTACTAAACTAAATGAGCTTATTCTTGAAGATACATGACTTAATTAGGAATGATGGCATCTTCTCACGGGTCTTGTTGAAGTCTAAGGCATGAACATACTACAAATTAATGCAGCCATATGTCTCAACTTGTAAAAGCTCAATTAGGAAGTCGTGGCCAAAATGTCAAAGGCATCAATCCATTCTCCTGGGATTTTCCTTAATTATACACAGAATGTGTTACATACGTATGAGAAAACACGTACAATTATTAGTAGATTTTTCCTAAAAATGTTTATTTAAACTAGCAGTTACAACAAATACAATATTCTAAAAGCATCATCAGTCGTTCATGAACAAATTATGAGCACAAGCTCCAAATCCCCATTATATATAGTAACCTCAGAAATTTAGACTGAAAAATACGTACAGTTCAAAGAGGGCTCACCACGCACAAAATAGTAGACAAGTATAGCTAGTGATCAGCCTGGATAGAGAAAGCTTGATAAAAGCTATAGATATGAAAAGTACTGAGTTTATTACTAGGGTTTTCTCCGAGAATCTAATTAACACTACTTTCCCTAATATTGCTACAAATTTATACTTAATGTACAGCAAGTAATTAATTTGCTCGGGAGTACCTCAACTCTTCGAAATCACATGCTTGTTGCATACCTACATAGTTGGAAGCCGGAGGAGGATACACCGGAGAGCTCATCTCGCCCCAATTGTAGACGGCCATGTCGTTCCCACATAAGAATTCTAGCCCATCTAACCCTTGTGGATTGCTGTACACGATTTCCTCAAGCTCTACTGGAAAAGTAGTACTGCTTTGCCCTTGCAGCATGTTTAATTCTGCCCCATCCCCATAGGACTGGGCGGCTTGAGCAAATTGAATGCCAGTGTTGTTGTTGTTTAGCGCATCTATGGGAGAAGAAGAGGGCATATTGACCGACTGATCATATATTTGTTGGGCGGCGGAAACACCATTCTCGAACTGATGGATTGGCAGATCATCAACATCAGAAAACTTCCCTCCAAGTTTGATAAGCAATTTTCTGATGGAAGCATGGTCGTTAAAACGAGGCTCTTGGTTTGAATATGGTATGGGCGCCGCCAGCACAGGCAGCTCTGGCCAGTAAGGGCTTTGGTTGTTGTTATGATCAGGAACCAATCTCTTCATCTCCTGCTTTAGGCTGCTATCTCTACGAGCTGCCTGCTGTTCTTTTCTCTGCTTACCAAGAAGTTTCTTCTTCAGCCTTGTGTTCCAGTAGTTCTTTATATCATTGTCGGTTCTTCCGGGTAATTGTGCCGCAATAATAGACCACCTGTAAAAGACAGTAGTGTATATATATTTATATATGATCTCTGTAACACCCAAATTGTTAGATAAATATATAACTTCATATATATATATATCTATAGAAAAACCTGCTTCCGATACTAATATAGAGGCTACAGATTATGTTATCTTCCTCTTCTGAAAATCCTCCATGCTTGATATTTGGGCGGAGATAGTTTAACCACCTAAGGCGGCAGCTCTTGCCACATCTCTTGAGGCCTAATTCAGAAACAAAAAGCTCATATATGGCATGAGATATTTCTATTACAAAGAAGGGAAAGAGTTTAAGGTTGAAATTAATTACCGATTTTTTGTGGTAAAGCTATCCAGTTACCACCGGTGCCTTGCTGCTCTATATATGACTTGAGCTTGGCATCTTCTTCAGGCGACCATGGGCCTTTCTTGACGTTTGCTTTGTCACAGCAAGGAGCTCTCCCCATATTCTCTTGGTGTTGCTTTGAGCTTGATGCTATGGCTTCTCTCTATACAATATTCCAACAAGAATTGTAAGAGAGATAGAGAGAGAGGATTATGAAAGCTGGAAGATAGACAGTTTCCGGAATAGCCATTTGATTTTTTTAAGAAGGGTGTGGCATAAAAGTTGTATATTAAATTCGAGAAATTAAGCATGCCAGAATAGGAGGCAGGGTTTTCTTCTTGTCCTTCTTAGTCGGGAATCAATTAAGATAATAATATCAGGGTCTGTTGATTTCCGTGGAGGCGTATTCTACCGCATATATCAAAAGCATTATACACTATGTACGCGCGTGTGCATAAGATATGCCATTCGCTAGCTGCATTTCATATTATCACGATATTATGATCATATTACCGTTTCTTATTAGATGAGGTTTACATCCTTAACTAGTCTACGGTTTTTACACCGTCCAACCAATCATATTTGTTTTCATATATATATATATATATACGGTACGTAAGAACGAACAACATAAAGCTCACTTATCAAACACTTGTTTTTTATTTTCTTTCTTTTTTTCTTGTTTAATTGGGAGGGTCTCACTCAATATATGCACATATATATATAGTACGTAACATCAACCCAAATTCATGAAGAATAGGTGAAGAACTTAATATGTTGTTGAAATTTAGAAGAACATCAATGATGGTAAGGAGAGAGTTCTAGAAGGAGAAAAGACAAAACACTACCAGATCTAACGATTATGTGGAAACTAGCTAGGGCCTAGGGGATTTTCCTTCTCGGTAGGTGACCAAATGATGAACAAGGGAAGAAGAATGCTATGAGAATTGAGGAATAATAAATGTACGGAGTCATGGTTTATGAAACTAGCTAGGTGTTTATATCCTGACTCGAAGCTAGGCTTCAACCTACGACCATATATATGGCCCTAATATGTTGTTGCCACGTAAAGGAAAAAAAAATAGAAGGAAACGATTTTTTTTTTTTTTAAAATGAACAAGCTTCTTGAGGAGTATTTTCTAGCTTTTAATGGAGCACGAAATATTAAGATAAAAAGAAATTATATTCGATATTTTATAGTTTGTATAATAGATGCTGGTTAGGAAATTCTAAATCCTAAATCTTAAATTACAAATCTCTAGAAAGAAAAAGGTACAAATAAAAAGAGCAAAAATGTGTGTATATATATATATATATTATATATACCTCCATAATACCTCCATATGAGTTTTAAACAATCTTATTTTTGTAAGATGACCTACCTTACATTACTCCTTAAATTGAGGAATTTGGCAATTTGCAACAATCGACTCAACATATTGAGAATATTTACGTAAGAGCTAGAAATGTTTGGTTTCATTCTTCTACACATTTGTCAATTTCCGCACAAGTGTGCAAATTTATTATTAAATCTATGGAACCTACATGTAGATTCCACATATTTAATAGTAGATTTAAAAAGAGACGTATAAGATAATGAAACCAAACATATCTTTTTACAAAAATGAAATCAAGATTTTTACAAATTAACTCACTTTCAAATCTAAATGAACTCCATGTATACCTAGCCCAATGATTCAATTAGATGTTAAAATTATGTTGCAAAAATGAGACATGTTTGGTGTCATTTTCTTGTACAAGTACTTTTTGTAAATTCACTATTAAATATGTAAAACCCACATGTGATCTCATACATTCAATAGTGGAATCGTAAATCTCTTGTACAAATATGGACAAGCATTAATTAATTGTGCAAGATAATGAACCAAACATTTTCTGAAAAAATATGCTAATTGTTTTAAGAGATGTGTTTGGTATCATTCTCCTACATATCTTTTGTCCATATTTTTTTTTTAACAAAAAAAAATCTTGTTTTATAGATTCAATAGTAGATTTACACGTCTCTTATATAGAGATATGTAAGAAAATAAAAGCAAACATTTTGGTTTTAAGGAGTCCGGAGTCCCATATAAATGGAGCAACTAATCATATTTTAAATTCGTCCCTTGATAATTTTGCTTACGTGTTAATTTTTTTTTTTTTTCAAACAATTACATTGTTGTGATTTTTCTTTATGCCATCTGCTAAGGTAACGGAATTGGCTAATCCGGCACTTTCCTTTATTACAAACATGACTAAATTGTAAAAAAAAAAAAAGAAGAAGAAAAAAAGAAGAAAGAAGAAGAAGAAGAAAAAATCTATTTAGTATAAGAAAAGCAATGGATCGATAGTCAATCACGGCTGAGCTTTAGGTTCAAAAGCAGATCGAGCATTTAAGAGGCTGAATAGGAACATATCGCTAACATGGGTCAATAATTATCTCACATTTGCGTTTTGTTTTGTTTTGTTTTTCTTTTTTCACATGTTAATCGGACATAAATTAGCTAAAAATTAGTCCAATAAAATGATATATATATTAAAAAATATGTATTTTTTATATATTAAAAGACATATGCATGTCATTTTATTAGATTAATTTGTAATCAATTTCTGTCGTGCTAATAAGAATTTTTAGTTTAAAATTATTGCCCCGTTGTCATGTCATTTAATTGCATGACTCAATAATCAACGCGAGAAAACAAAATGAAATATTTTAAAAAATATGGGTAAAGTTTTTAGTTTTTAAGATATGAATTAAAAATTTGGATATGCTAAAAAAATAAAAAAATAAAAAAAAAGAAAAGAAAAAGGATTCAAAATGTGGCTAGTTTTTCCTAATTGAAAATATAATATTTACCCTTAAATTAGAAACATAACCAAGATGCAATGTATTTGATGGGTATTGGCCGAGTGTCACATCAAAGGCATCCCTAACTTGACCTTTGTTATTCCTCCCGGCCGGTCTCGTTGGTGCGTGACAGACATGGTCGTGCTCTAGCGCAGCCATGAAACACGTACAGCATACATTTACCCGGACCACCATATCTAATTTTTTTTATTATATTGTGATTTATGTTAAATTAACACTAGTTTCAAAAGCTGAAGTTAATTAAAAAAAAATTTAATTATCTAGTTTATATTTTAACTCAAAATTTTCTCTTAATAATTAAGGGAGCTAGGTCCAACATATTGAATATTTTATTGAAATGAGAGGTGAATGAAATAGACAAAGTTCAGAACCTTTGTTTTGATACTATGTTAAATAATCACTGATAAAAAAATAAAAAAATAAAAAAACTGATGGAAGGGACTCATTTAATTATTTAATTAATATTTTAATACTCTCCCTCACGTGTGAGCTCAAATTTTAAAGCTGGCCAAGCTGCTATACCATGAATTTAGTAATTTAGTTTATATTCTTCTTCTTCTCCTTAATTATTGTTATTTTTTTTTCTTTGTTCTCCCTTTTGTTAGGGCTAATGGCATGATGTAAGTTTTTTTTTTTTCCCTATCCAGAATAATTTTATGCTTTAAATCAGATTTTATGTAAAATCCTACTCCATGTACGTCTTTGATTAATTTTATCTCACGTATAAGATGTGCTATACGATCTTCTTGTTATTTTTTCATCCTTTCACTTTTGAAAATATGAGAGACCCACAAAAACACTACAAATTTAATGATAACAAAAACCCATGTTATAGCATGTACTGATTAGTCTTTGCTATGGCATAATCAATAATTAGGCCTAGCTATAAAATCATGTTATGGAACCAAATTTTAGGTTATTGCATGAGCAAATCTGAGATTGATTATTGGTGAATCTAATTAAGTAGCATATATAAATATTTGAAACGGGTCAAGCTGGTTTACGTCGACTGCTTTCAAATTTTCAAATCTATGTAGCTTAACTTAAGTCTTTGAATGGGAAAACTGTTCTCGATCAATATAGAAAAACAAATATTGTGAACAGTTTCTGCACAAAGATGAAAATTAATAAAATACAGAAAGTTAACCCAAAAGATGGAAAATTAATAAACAACAAGTGTGTGTGTGTGTGTGTGAAGGGACCTACATGTTTGAAATATCGGTCTTTTTTTGACAATCTTGTTCCCATTACAGCTCAAGGCAAACTCGACTTCTCCGGGCTTTATTATGTTTTCTTTGTTTGACTAGAATAAAAGCACAAATTATGATAAAGAAATCGATCTGATGCGCAGACGGAATGACTCCAAGCTGTATCTCCACGAAATTTCTAACCGCATTTATTTCTGTCTGTTTCGTTTCATTTTAATCTTTGATCGAGTCAGGAATAGTCGGCCGGATTGCCAAATTTTGACCTCATATATATATCTCGATATAACTTATTTAATTAAATAGGTTAAGTTATGATTGATCTATATAATTTTATACTCATGCTTTGATATATATGATTCGAGCCTGACACGCGATATGATGGCAGATAATTTTTAACATGATCCGCAAATTCGACACGAACCCAATACAAAATTAGAGGGTTATAGTTGAAGAGTTTGACATGTTTAATTAAATGGATCAGATTAACGTTGACATTTATAGTCTTATACCTATACTTCAACACGATCCAAACCTGATACATGAATACAAATTACCATACTGATCCAAATTCGACGCACGAACACGAATTAATTAACACCCTTAAAGTCTGCCCTAGCTATCTCCATCCTGTACTTGAAAGACCAATTAATTGTGTGAAAATTCAGCTGGATGAATCATGCATATATGATAGATATAATGTGTATCGAGTACTATATGATTCTCATAGACAAATAAATTAAGGCCAATAAAGAAGGAGAGACATGATTGCAATGTCATACCAAAAAGAATTAATTGGGTAACGTAGAACAGTTGGTGTACCACAGCGACTGTAAGCTAGATCAAAGATTGAAATGTATAAAGATCTTAATTACGATAATGACATGAAGGTCTCAATAGTAAATTCAGTTCGAGTATATATAGGAAAATATTGTAAAAATGGATGTATCCATTGCACAGAAGCTTGTGGCTAATTTTAGTCTTGATGGATCAATGATGGTCATAATATTGTTCGTACCCTTTTTGTGGTCTACAACGTAAATTAGCTGTAACGGCGGATTTTTGTGTCCATTATTTTGGACGGTTCAATTTACAGTTGACGCACGACTATTATGGTTCATGCACCCGCTGACTCCAGCCAGTGAGCTCGCGCGTCAAAATTCCACAAGCCCTCCCCCACTGATAGCCTTCTTCTCGGGAGAAGAGTGAACATTAACTTCTCATGTTCTCACCTCACGATTAAATATGAATCCAATCACTCGTCTATCCTATGAATCCGAGCAGTACTCGTCTAATATCTTTTTCTTCTTTTACTTTCTATTTTTTGAAAAAGGTTAATTAACGCTAATTAGGTTTAACATGATTTTAATTAACGCTAATTAGGGGTATTATATATAATTTTTATCCCAAATTCCTTACAAACTGACGTTACAATTTATGTGACACGTATCATGTTAGTCACTAAAATGTAAACTTTTTCTTGAAACTTATCACCCTAATCACTAAGATATAAACCGTCACTTGAATTTTTTTTTTCTTTTTTAAAGATGGTTGTCGGACTACAAGCATTTTCTTTTCAATTTAATGCATGAACTTTTAGTTTCAGCTACTAATTTCCCAGGATATATTTATTATTCAAATTTAGTACTGTTCCGTCCAAGAATTGAATGAGAGTTTTGTTATGTCAATAATTTACTATGTCACCAGTGGCAGATCGAGTCAAGAATTCATTTTTGGGGCAGAGGTGAAACTAAAACTGGCTAAACAGCCTTAGACGATAAATTTTAGAATAGGACATATGGTTGGAATTTCACTCATCCGTTAAGATCAAATCCTAACGGAGGTTAGGGGTGAAAAGATTTTCAAAATATCTTTCCTCTTTTTTAGGAAAAAAGAAAAAAAAAAATTGCAAGGTTGATCATGATTTAACTGAATTTGTAAAAATACCTAAGCCTGAATCTTTGAATTTTTTTTTTCAATTTTTTAAAACAAAAATAGGGGTATTTTGAGAACTATTTTAAGTTTAGGAGAGTAATTGCAAAAACAACGACAATTTAAGAGAGTTTTTATGTGAAGTTTTCTCTCTTTTTTTTTTGAAAACTTCACTTAATCCCTTTGAACTTCCACTTAACCTTGTTTGATATTTCTTTATCTAGCAATTGTTATCGAGTTATGTATGCATCAGTCAAATTGATGTCTAAATTAAATAGGTATCATATATACTTGCGAGGATAATAGAAGCAGGTTGAAATTTTTTTGTCTCAAAACCTACCACAAAATTCTCCATATAATGTTCCCAACTACTATTAATGTTGCTACTTATTCCATGCATTAAACCAACCATGTCATTCAAAATGAAGTCTTAAAAGTAAATTATTCATTTTACTTGTAAATTATTTTGTGTTCTATTCTCTCCCATATAATTAATATCATCTCAAGTCAGCATGCACGTATGGTATAGTGTCGTATACCTTTCTCCCAAAACCTGTTACCATATTATGATGACGAATCCGATGGTCCTGTTTTCATTGGCACATCCTGCGAGCTAGATAGTCTCAGGTGGCCAATTAGGTGGTCTCAGAAGGTGTTTAGTTTCAATTCTGTATTCATGTAGACCAAGGATATCCCTTACGAAGAAGCTCCGATCGATCCAGCTTGTTATATATAGAATAGTTGCCAACTTCTGATAGTTGGTAAAAAAAATGAGGGGTGAGAGTATAAATGGGCGGGTCTCATTAATTTGTTTGGACCGGTATTCGAACAATTCTAACAAGTACTCGGATTCAAAGTTTGTCAAAACAATCTGGCGGTGTTCACACCAAACAAGCCAGTACGGGCAGGTCCTCCAAGTCCCAAGGTTTTTTTTTTTTTTTTTTTTTTTTTAAGTTAAAAAATTTTACCCTTAAATTTTTTATTTTTAGTTTTGCACTCCTAAATATTTTGTTTTTCAATTTTGCCCTCTAAATTCCAAATGCAGGCTCCGCCTTTGGGTACGGGTATAAAACATGAATACGTACAATTAGACTCTAGTCTTCGATTTTCTGTTACAAAATTAATTAAATAATTAAATCAATTATTTCATGTTAGTTTAAGCTTTTAGGATAAACTTTTGAGTTCGAACCTTGACTTCGTCATTTACCTCTCATTTCAATTACAAATTACACGTGTTGGACTTTACTTGTTAAGGAACAAAAGGACAGTTTGAACCCACAAGTGAAAAAGAGTGTTAAAATATTAATTAAATAATTAAATCAATTATTTTTTATTAATTTAAACTTTTGACGATAAATAATAATTTAACGTACACGTACAATAACATGAATAATGGTCGGTGGAAACTGACAATAACATGAATAATTAATGATTAGTGGAAATTGAAAAGCCCTTCACTTTAATTAGCCATGAATGGACTTTCTCCAATATTTTAAAAGGAGGTCCCCAATGGTAGCTCAATCGGCTGGGGACTATGCTTCATGGAGCGGAGGTTACTAATTCGAATCTCTCCTCCCCCTCTTGTGTGGACATGTAAAAAAAAAAAAAAAAAAAGGAGGATCCTTGTACTAAACCATTCTTTCCAGTGATTTCTTTTATTTATACCACGGACGTTTCTTTCATTCGCATAATCTGCTTATTAGTACTTATGATTAGTCAATAGGAATTGAAGAAGTCGTTACTTCCATGCACTACAAAAAATTAGGTCTTTAACATCTTTTTTTTTTTCTTGCCTTTTGCAAAAACACTGTTAATTGTAGAGTATGACTACCTTTTGCAAAAACGACTCCTTCAACTAAGAGATGGAGTCACATTTTAGTTCAGACGTTGAAATTAATTAGGGTGTTTAGGTCATTTTTTCTACTACCCTTTAGTAAAGTGATGTTATGTGCAGAGTTTTAACAACTTTTTGATTAATATAGGTTGCTTTATCATAAAGGTTTCCTAATTTTTTTTATTTTTTCGTCCTTTGAAATATGTGACTACTCATTGAAGAGATAGCCTAACTTTTAGTTTGAAATCCATTTGAGTCACTTTCGTCCTTTTATTATTTTTATTATTATTAATTTAATTTTTTAACTAAAGAAATTTTATAAAATAATTGAAACAAAAGACGTAATAAGTGGTTTTTTTTATTTTACCATCAATGTGATGAAGTTTCCGAGAATCTGATGAAGAACATAACTCCAAAAGGCAATTGTTCGCCAAGAAAGCTGTTCCTAGGCCCAAGTACGAAAACCAACTAAAGAGACCTCGTATTGGTCTTACAAATTGCAAAAGCATCAGTATCGATCAGTCTATCAGAAGAAGCCCACCAATTGCAGTTGGTCCAGACGAATTAGCCAGAAAAGACAAATTTCTCCACAATTATCGTGTATCACGAGGGAGGTCTTCTGATTCTCGAAATAGCTTATGAATCTGCTTTAAAACAAAAAGAAAAAAGAAATAGCTTCCAAAACTTTACACCCTCTGGATCAAGGTCCCTCACCTCACAATTCTTTCAATTCAGGGTTATGCTACGTAAGTATAAACGTACAGGTATTAATTAACTTGTTTTAATTCCAACTCGATCTACATTCTTTAATTAAGTGCACGTTTCCTGACGTGAATGACAATGAAAACTACCACTCGAGAATTCTTATAGTGATTTTCATTAATTACTATGTCAGAGAGTGAACTTGAGGGTATCATCAACTTGAAATTACAGTCTTAATTGATAAGTCTAACTTTTGATTGTCGATCGCCATCTTTTGTTGTTGCTGAGCAAAAATGTGAAGAAATATTTTCCATTTTTTTTTTTTTGTTGTCGTCGTTGTTAGTTGGTTTTTGCTTCTGCTAGTTGTTAGATGAGATGGTTTTTGACTAGTTTCAGTAGGTCCCGATTGGATATATTCTGGTTTGAGGTTGTTTTCCAATGAGACAGCTTCAATTCGGAATCAATCAAACATATGAAAATGTTTTTCAATATACCAATCAAATATTGGAAAACCAGAAAAGTTTTATATGGCAAAAAACGCTTAACATCAACACAAATATATATATTGCCTCAGTTTCAGAAACCAATAAAGAACCAATCTTGTTCGAAAGCTTCAATTCACTACTGCTGCAATGTCCTATTCGTTCCCGACACGAAACTATGTTCTTCCCCTGAAACTAATTTATAAAATTCACAAGTGTATGATCATCACCAAGGGCGCCGGCCAGGCTTATGTAATTTGTATCATTCCCCCCAATGTTGCTATATATATTTTTATATAGATCGCATTTTTTGAGTGTCCAAACTACATCACGTACGCTTAGGTCGCATGATGCTTCGCCTTTCTTGGAATAGCACTACTCCACTAAACTAACTGGGAATCCGCTGTTATGGGGTCGGATTTTAGGTTTGTATGAAATCATTTGCAACATATCAGCATCCCAATTAAGGATGCATGTCTTTCAGCTAGCTATAGCTTTCCGCAAAAACTTGTCACCTAAACAGATCGATCGATGCTTAGTTAAATTGTATGATTAGCGCAATTATCAAGTCTTTTGCTATATAGAATATTATGATGCTGAAGGGCGCTGCCAACATTCCATTAAAGTAGTTTTTTTCAATGAAATTATGATGATATTAATTACCTCCGTCCAGTCCTATGTTAGGCTTGCATGCAACAGTTAATTGACATAGAGAAAATAAGTAAAAATAAATGAGTTGTACGTGTTCAGGTTGATGTTAATGGGTTGACGGGTCAAGTAAATCAATCCAAAAACCCGATCCGTCAAACCGGATTTCCAGCCAAGAAGGAAGAAAATTAAAGGTCAAAACAGTTTAGAGAAGAAGAATGGGGAGAGACGGAAATGGAAGAGAGGTGAGGCCAATTGAAAATCAGCTAGCTAGGACAAAGGAAAACTCAAGAGTCTGGCCGGGGAGGGAGGAGCTCCACCAGGAGAGCTGGCTTCTCAAAAACAGTTAGCTCAAGCTTGTTAGAATATATGACTAAAAAAAAATAAAATTGGTTCATAATACTATGAAAAATTAAATATAAAAGCGGAATAAAGATAGAAATTGAGACAAGAATTTAAGGGTGGTTCGGTGTTAGACAAAATTGTGGTAGGTATATAGAAAAAATACAAAATGGTAAATATAGAGATAATATCAATTAAGATTTGATTGATTGTAATTAATTTCCATATTTGATTGTAATTATCTCATGCCTTTTTTCAAATCTGATTACCTAAAAGGCATGAGATAATTACAATCAAATATGAAAATCCCCTCAAACCTGTATACAGTCATATTTGAGTATCATATATTCTAATATTCTCTCAAACTCAATGTAGAAGTGTTTTTTTTTTTTTTTTTTTTTTAAATCAGGAGTAGTGGTCAGAAACTCGCTAGAGTTGGTGTGGTGATTGGCAGCCCCTTGGGGTTGGTGGCAGTCAGTGACGGTGGATGGAGATGGTAGTGGTCGGCAACAGTGATTGGAGACAGGTCTTTAGCAATAATAGGCCGAAAATGAGTATGGGTCATCAAACAAAAATAATAAAGATCGGGCCTAGGTCATTAATCAAGACCAACAAATTAAAGGGCCACATGGCCGAATAAAGACTCTACTTGGTATTTTTTTTTTTTGGTTTTTGAGCCACAAAACCGACTTCCCTCTAAAGATCAAGTGTTGACCCGCTAACCAAACTAACCAAATAAAAGCTTGCATTTTCTTAAGAAAAAAAAAAAAAGTGTAAACGAAGAGAATCACATCATATATATATATAGATGAACCAATCAAAGGAAAACCTATAATTGTGACAAGTCGCGTTCTATTATTTAGACAAGTGCCAATGTGTTTAGTTATCTATTCAACCGCTTTCTAAAACTACAAACAAGAAATAACCTTTAGTTAATCATTTTCTCCTAGCTTCCTGCAATTTGCCTTTACAACAAATGACCGTTAGTTAATCTATTATAGAAGCAAACAGTAAACCCATGCATGCGAATTGTAGAGGCCGGCCTCAAACAACCAAAGACCTAGGAACCACTCCCGAGTGAGCAGTTTCAAAGATGGCAAATAATATGACGATTCGGGCCGGGTACGCATAAGCACATGACGCAGTTCGATTCCTAAAGACGACTCGAGCATGATGCAGGTTATATGCTAGCACAAAATAATAGGTAAAAATAATATCAAATTAAATTTGATCTTTTGGTATATGAGTAATGTTATATTTCTTTTGGTACATGAATTTGGGCAGAATTCGGTATTCTATTCTTTACCATCGCACATTTATTATTGGGTTCGGCGCATTGGGACACAACTTTAGCCGCGCCCTTTATCATTTCATTATAATAAAAGAAATGATATTTTACCGGCCACCCAAAGACAACTATTAACACAACTATTGATTTTTTTTTTCTTTCCTTTTTTTTTAATTTTTTTATTAAAAAAAAAACACAAAATCTAGACCTCAGTCCATTTACATGGTTTTGTAATTTTTTATTTAATAAAAAAATAATAAAAAAGTCAATAGTTGTGCGCAACATATCATATTTTTTCATCATATCCTCAAAAGTTAAAACATTGTCATTCCCGTGCAATTTTGATAACAAAAGGAGTCCAACCCTTTTTATTGCTCTTTTTTTGTTTACAAGCCGTAAGGTATGAGAGTATATTAAGAGTTTGTTTGGAATTGCGTTGAGAAATATAATTTTTATCTATAGAAAAAGTTTTAAAAAAGAAAAATCGTTTTTAAGCTTCTTTCAAAACACAATTTTGAAATTTTCTAGAGAAAAAAAAGATGAAGATGCGGGGAGTTCTATTTAGTCTTTTTATATGACATACTCCAAAGAAGATATATTTTTATAGAGAAATATTATTTACACACTTGTCATTGGTATTGCTTATTTTTGAATTGAATAGAATAACTATATGTACGTACTATGTAGAACGAGTGGAAAGTCAAGTGCAAAAAACATTATCCTTATTTATATAGCAATTTTGTGTTATATCTAAGAGATGTGAATGTGAATAACATTAAGTTAATCGGTAACCTCAGGCCAAGACCAAGAATTGCCTGACCGTTAAATCAAACTACATATTAAAAAAATAATTCAAACCTTAAATCGTATATAAATAATTATGTACGTAGCCCACGAAATCTTGAAAATGATTTAGCCTTACATAAATAATTATGTATCTAGCTTTGATTACCATACTTCTTCTTTCTTCTTTTTTCTTTTTTCTTTTTTGTTTGTTTGTTTGTTGTGACGTGACCTTCTTGATTTACAAACTTACAAGGAGACCTTAGCACGAGTACTGTGTTGAAAGAAGAAGAAAAAAAGTTCTAATTTTTTAGGGCCGAGCGCCGCCCCGGCCACCAAAAAACGTCATAATAGTTACGGGCATATAGCTCGCACTAAGCTCCAATTCTGTGTTCATTAAAAGAAGAGAAAAAAAAAAAAAAAAAAGACGTACAATTCTTATTGGATTCTACGGTGAAATTGTAAAAGAGATGTAAAAAAAAAAAATAGCATTAAACACATATTTTTAATGAATTAGATATTCAGCGCACAGTTACGTACCGGTAAGCTTGGCAATTTTGACACGACCCGCGAATTCGACATGAACATAAGGTTTGAGTTTAGGTTATAATTCGTTTATGACCCGTCAACCCGTTTATGACTCGTTTATGACCTGTTAATGACTCACCAACCTGTTTATGACACGTTTATGACCTATCAACCCGTTTATAATATATTTATGATGCGATAATTACATATTTTTTACCAAATTAATTAAATGGGTTGACACGCTAACCCGATGGGTTGACACGCTAATCAAATGGGTTGACACGACAACCCGAATTGCCAAGCCTAGTTACGGGGATCGATTCACCTTGATGTTTATGGATGATGTACTCTAAGAGCTAGGAATTAAGAACCAATTAAATATTAATTGCCTCAGTTACATAAGCCAACAAAAAACCAATCTTTTATACATGCAGCAATCTCATGAAACATATTGAAACCACTGATATCTATTCAAGTTCAACACTACTCAAAGAAATTAACATGTTAATTAACACTACCCAATCAAGTAATTGCTGTTGTTTCAAGGTCCAATTAGTAATTTCATGAGTAAATTAGAACATTTCTAAACTATAGTCCAAAAGGCAATTTGCATGCTGTTCATAAACTTGAAACTGGTTCAGTGGTTTGGATAAATTGGATCCATCTATTTCTTTATGATTGTGATCGTGGATCTGATCGAACCACGTGGGATCTGCCTGGAAATTAAGAATTGTACAATCACTATTCTATACTAATTTGTCCCTTTTGGAATCTGTCACTGTACTATACACATGTACATAAATATAAGAGTGTTAAAAGGCGAAGACCTTTCGTATAGTTTTATTGGTAAAGCAAACTCCAGTGGGGTGTCTGAAATGGAGTGGTTGAGGTTCTGACATGGCAAAGAATTCATTGTGGTCTACGCATGAATCCTGTAAATCAAGGGAACCAGCTGACTTTTTGACTCTTCTTTGCCTCTTCAGTCTTCACTAAAGCATCTTCTAGATACTTTTTCTCTCAACAATCTTCTTTACTTCTTTCTTTCTTTTTTTATTTTTGTTTGACATTTTCACACCAGAGAGAAGATGAGAATTTGAACTAGTGACCTCCGCTTTAAAATATGTAGTTCCTAACCGATTAAGTTACTTCTTGAAGACTTTACTTCTTTATGTGCTTTGTAATTTGTACAGGACGATAAAATGCTACATGTACTCACATTTTTATAATATGATGTGAAATTTATTTATTGGTACTCGTAGCATTTTTTTTTTATTAATTGTTTTGATCATCTTCAATAAATAAGTTTCACATCAATTAATAAAACTCTATTTATAAAAAATTTAAATACCTGTAGCATTTCTCATACACAATTAATCTCTCTGTTTTATTTTATTTTATTTTATTTTTGTTTTCTTTTGGAAATAATTGCATGTGGCGTCTCCATATCCCGCTATAACACCAACTTGTACGATGAAAAATAATCTCATGAAAGAGACGAGCCCTCCCATGTTCAAAAGCTTCTAGGAATTCCTAGTAGACTGATGTAACACAAAATACTACTAATATCGATGGCGGCGTGAAGGAAGAAGGCAAGCAGCTTTTTGATGTTGAATCAAACAGATGAACTGATGAAGCCTTAATTGTATGCTTTTACTACTGTTTGTTTCGGCATAAAATAATTTTTGAAAAATGATTTTGACATTTTCCGGTATTTGGTAGAGGCGAAAAAAATAGTCAACCAGAAAATGATTTTTGTTTGACAAAAAATACTTAGTAAATTTCGGAAAATGATTTACGATTTTTAAAAACATAAATCATTTTCCGAAGACGCCAGACGCATTCGACCCCTATTAAACGACACAGTCGACCTTCACTTCAAGCAGTCAACCATCATCGAAATCTTGCCAGTATCGAAATTCGACAGCATTCGGTCAATATTGCTGGAATCCAGCCACGGAATCCGGTAACCCCATATTCCGGCGACCGTATTCTGGCCATCTGACCGGACAGATCAGGCCAGAAAATTCCGGCCAGAACGGCCGGCTAGCCGGACAGATCAGTCCAGAACGGCCGGCCGGCCGGATCTGGCCAGAAAATTCCAGCCAGTATGCCGGAATCCGACAGTTTTGGCCGGAATCCGGTAATTTTGGTCGGAATCCGGTCACTTTCGTCGGAATCAGGCCAACGCAAATTCCGACGAAACTGTTCGGATTCCGGCCTTTATCTTGAATTATGGTTATAGTAGCCGGAATGACGGAATCCGATAAAAGTTGCTGAAATCCGATCGGTCAGTGACGGAATCTCGTTTTCGGTAATCTTTATATTATTTTACATTAATATTTATATGTTTTGAATAAAAATTGATTTTTATAGGTTAATATGATTGAATAAAAATATTAAAAATATTTGTAATTTTCCGTACGCGCCAAACACCGAAAAATGCTTTCGGCGAAAAATATTTCCCAGAAAAATGACTTCCCTAAAATCATTTTACGACCGAAACCATTTTATGTCGAAACAAACATAGCATTAATTTGTAGACATTTCCTATTTGTTCCCGACACAAAACTATGTTCTTCCCCTGAATTGCTAATTTATAAAATTCACAAGTACGTACTGTATCACCAAGACTTTCGTAATTTGTATTATTTCCCCCCCAAGTTGCTGTTTGATATGTTGGGCTTAATCTGGATCGCGTTTTTGAGTGTCCAAACTACATCACCGACGCTTAGGTCGCATGATGCTTCGCCTTTCATGGAATAGCACTCCACTAAACCAACTGGGAATCTGCTGTTAATTACGGGGTCGGATTAATTTTAGTTTTGTATGAAATCATTTGCAACATATCATTTTTCGGATGCACCTCTCCAATGATTACCTTTATCTAGCTTCCACAGTTACCAAATGACAGATTCATTGAGGTAAAATCTTCCTCGTGGATGATTAATTGGCACAGAAGTTTGCACTTTGGTTTACATGACTAGCTTTCCAGCTAGCTGTTTGAGGGATGGTGGAGTGAATGATGGAGATGGTTGAAGCAATTCGCCAATCAATAGTAATTGCTGGTTGTTGAAGAGAAGCAGTAGCCTCACCATAAAGAGCAGAGCAGGGTGAGCTAATAATGGAAGTTCACTTGATTATAGAACCAGTAGAGTCTCTGCAGACTGCAACTTGAGTAGAAAAAGTAGCTCTGATAGCAGTATCATAGTTTATCTTGAAAAATGGGGGAGAGGGGCTCTTCCAGACTTCAAGAGTTTTATCATATTTGGTTTTCCACGCCGAGAAGTGTTCCAGTGTTGTCTTGTTGATAGTAGTTGATATAAGAAGAGCATTCGGGATAGTACCATCATGATAAACTTTATTCCTGGTAAACCAAAGGTAGTCACAAGCAACATCAGCAAATATTTGGAACCTATGAGTCTCTGCTGGAGGAACTCCAAGCATACGGTGTGGATTAAGAATAATAAGGAGCCAATCTATCATGTTAGTAACATTTAAAGCAATTGTATCCAAAGGCCAAAAAGATTGGCGCCAAACCACATGGGCAATGAGATAGGTGAAAAAAAGATGAAAAATGGAGTCTGTGGGATGAGAGCAAAGGGAGCAACTGGTGTCTGATAGAGAAGAAGGGATGGATTGAGAAATTCGAAATTTGGTGGGAATAATATTCTAGACCATCTTCCAAAGAAAAAGTTTTAATTGATGGTTCAACTTAAGTTTCCAGAGAGTTTTCCAACAAGATTTGGGGAGAGGTGAGGGTGTAGAAGGGGAGAAAGAGCTAATGAGATAGTGTGTGGATTTGGTTGAGAAAAGACCAGTGGTTGAAGGGGTCCAAAGAAGAGAGTCAGAATGGGAACAAATTTGAATTTTTAAAATTTCAGAGGTGGTAGTGGGATCGAACAAGAAATGCAAGAGATTTTGCTTCCAGGACAAGGTAGGAGAATGAATAAGATCAGAAATGGCTAAGGGGTGATTAGAGGGGATAGAAGCCAATCTTGGCTTAGGTGTAAAAGAAGGGGATGTTGGAATCCATGGTGTGGACCATATAGGAAGGCTTGAGTGATTATGAGGAATAAAACAAGCTCCAGCAGATATGATAGGAATAGTAGCCTTGATGCCATTCCAAATCCAGGAACCAGAAGGAAGAGGAGAGGATAAGAAATTACCATACACTTTTGCTGAAAAAGAGAAACCCATAAGCTGTTGTGGTTTGAGAGCATTTTCCATCCCAGTTTTGATATCAGAGATAAATTCACCTCTTTCATAAGTCTGAATCCAAGACCACCCTGATCATTTGGCAGACATAAAGAATTCCAAGATTTGAGTGAGAGATTGCGGGTTTTGTCCTTTGGGAAACCCCACCAAAAAATTTTAAAAGCCCTATCCAATTGTTTACAGAGACCATCCGGGAATAGAAAAGAACTCATGGCATAGGAAGGTAGAGCAGAGACCATTGTTTTAATCAGAGTAGTTTTGCCTGCTTGTGACAAAGTTTTGGATCTCCAACCTTCGATTTTCCCATTTACCTTATCTAAGATATCTGAGAAAACTGCTTTTTTAGAATTTCCATACAAGATTGGGAGGCCAAGGTGTTTTGCTGTAGCTGGGGTGGTCTGGTAGGGGAGAAAGTTTCTGATAGCTGAGATAATGGAAGCAGCTGTATTCTTGCTAAAAAGAATATTGGATTTACTGGCATTGATAGTTTGTCCAGACCAAAAGCTATATTTATTGAGGCAACCCTTAATAATAATAGCTTCACTAAAGGTGACAGTGGTGAAAATGACTAGATCGTCAGCAAATAAAAGATGGTTTAAGGGCAAACAAGATCTAGTTATTTTGAAATCACGAAGACGTTGATGAAGCAGTCGGGAGATAACTTCAGTGCCAATAATAAAGAGAAAAGGGGATAGAGGATCACCTTGACGAAGACCCCGAGATGGGGAAAATAAACCAAATGGGCTGCCATTCAGAAGAACCGAAAATGAAGAGGTTGAAATGCAAAGCCTGATCCAGTTGATCCAAGTGGGATGAAATCCAAGTTTTGTAAGAATACCTAGCAGAAAAGACCATTCCATTTTGTCAAAAGCTTTTTCCATATCAATGTTAACTGCCATCAGGCCACCTCTACCCCGTTTGGATTTAAGAGTATGGAGCATCTCATGAGCCAATATAGAATTGTCTTGAATATGGCGGTTAGGAACAAAGGCTGTCTGAAATGGAGAGATAATATTGTTGAGGAGAGGCTTCAGCCTATTTGCAAGCAGCTTTGAGATGATCTTGTAAATAATATTACAAAGGTTGATGGGGCGGTAGTGATGCACAGAGGAGGCACCCATCTTCTTTGGAATTAATGCTATGAAAGTGTGATTCTGTTCCTTGAGCAGATGATTATTCCTGAAAAAAATTCCAAACAGCTTGTAGAATAATCAGTTTTATACTATCCCAATATTTCATATAGAAAAGAGCTGTAAAACCATCAGGGCCAGGGGCCTTGGAGGCACCTAGGCTGGCAAGAGCAGCATGGATTTCAGTTTCAGTCGGGATAGCACATAACATACTATTTTCTTCAGCAGAGACAGAGCAATGAAAAAGATCTAGTAACTCATTGTTAGCAGTAGGATTTGTGGAGGCAAATAGATGCTTGAAATTGGAAACAAAACAATCACCAATAGAATTTCTATCTGAAATCCAACCATCAGTTGAAGATTTGAGAAGATCAATAGCATTTCTCCTTCGCCGAATAAGGGTGCTAGTATGAAAAAAATCGAGTGTTAAGATCCTTACATGTCACCCAAAGTTTTCGAGATGTATGTTTCCAGAGGGATTCTTCCTGAATCAGATATTCATCTAAGAGGGATTTGAGGTGAAGCTCTAAGGCTAAGTTGGAATCTGAAGGACGGGCATGTTGATTGATGTCGAGCAGTTGATAAGTAGAATCCAATTTCCTTTTAATTTCCCCAAAGTAGTGCTTGTTCCAATGTTTGATAGCTTGCTTTGTGTTCTTTAATTTTTTTCATCAAGCAGAAAGCTGGAGAGCCAGACACAAGAATAGACCAGGCTTCATTTATAACTACTCCACAAGTGGGATCTCTTGTCCAAAATTCTTCAAAGCGAAAAGGACAAGGGAGAGAAGGGGATCTAGATGATGTATCTAAGAGTAGAGGGTTGTGATCAGAATTATGAGCTGGCAAATGAGTAACAGAGAAAGAGGGGAAGTGTTGAATCCATTGATTAGTAGCGATGCCTCGATCAAGAAGTTCTTTAATCAAACAAAGACCTTGCCGATGGTTTGACCATGTATAGGGGTTACCAGAAAAACCCAGATCAATCATACCGAACTGATTCATAAAAAAGCTAAAAGTATTCCTGGAGAACATTTGGAAAGGTCTACCGCCCAATTTGTCATGTTGAACAGTTATAGCATTAAAATCACCAATACAAAACCAAAGAAAATCACAATTATCCACAAAAGCAGCTAGAGTGGTCCAGAAATCAGAATTGGATTTCTGATAAGGGGGTCCATAAACAAACGAAATCAACCATTTAATAGTATGGGAGTCCGAGGAACACCAAGCACATATCATATCATGAGAGACATAGAAGTCAGAGAGATTAATATCATTTTTCCAGGCAAGAAAAAGACCCCCTCGAGAGCCAGAGGGAGGAGCCTGAACATTCATATTGTTACCAAGCTGAATCAGAAAAGAACTAGTTGTAGGAGATGCAGTCTTGGTTTCAGACAAAAATATAATATAAGGATTGTTCTTTCTTATCAAATCCCGTAAACTACGAATTGTGGAGGATTGAGCCAAACCTCTACAATTCCATGATAAAATTTTCATGTTGTACAGAAACTTAACAAACAAAGAAATCCATAGGCCCCAAAACAAAGAAATCTGAAAAAACACCAGGCATAGGCGAAGCACCAAAAGTAGAAAGCAGAGAATACCGAAAGAGCTCTCTGCGGCACAAAAACCTGGGAGTAAAAACGTTGTTTTGATCACAACCAGCAAATCAAATTCACAGCCCAGGGACTCGAAAAAGTCATCGTTGCACCACCACTGACTAAGCCCAAGAGCAGCCACTGCCAGAAAAAAATCTGTAGGAACAGGACCAGAAGATGGATTTAAAATTTAGGAAGGTGGACAAAATGGAAGGATGGCTAGTGGTAATTTTGGAAGAAAGGCTGATTTAGAAGATGAGAAAAACAGCAACTCAGGTTAGAAAGGGAAGAAATTTTGGTTTTTTTTTTTTTTTTAGGGTTGCAGGGAATTTGAAGAGGGAAGAGGAAAAAAAAAACTGATAGATTGGGAGAAATCTGGAAGATGGTTGTGCAGCCTCGCTAGGAGATGGAAGGCCTCGAAAAGCAGCTGGTAAACCTCTAAAAGAGGAGGTGGAAGAGGAAAATTCAAAGGGGGAAGATAGGTATAAAAACCTAATTTTTTCCATAACTCATTGGTAGAGAGAAGGTGGAGGTTCTCTCTCTAGGAGAGTAGTTTTAAAACGTTATGATACCATAATTTACCAAGTGGAGTTGATTCTCGCATCCTGTGAGTCTCGAGATTGAGAAAGTTGAAGTAATTGTAGATGTGATTGGACGCTATGTGTCGTTGAAGGGTTGGTCCTCATACTCTGTGAGCAAAACTTTGGGTGGCCTTGAGGTTTGATGTGACATCTACTTTCACTGGCATTTTGTGGCTTAAAGGAAGATGATTTGTATGCGTTGGGCCCCACTTGCTGACACCTAATTTATAGAATTGAGTGACATCGATCGTGGTTGCCGATTGTAGGGGACGAAATCGGGGCTGACCCTCTATTGAGGCACAATTGGTAGTTGGGGGTGAGCATCAGAGAGAGCGGCCGTGGATCATGTGGCCTGATTGGACAATGAACGGGTCTCGAATCTCGATTGCCGGAAAGGTGTTAGGCTCGAGTCCCAAGTGTTGATGGGACCTTGGCCTTATCCGAGCATTGTCATTAGTCAGAAGCATAGTATTTGTACTCTACAACTTATGCGTGTCAGATATAGCCTGAATGTGTTGAGGAAATTCAGAACCAGGAAATGAGTAACGACTAGTTACTCGATAGCTAAAGAACTCTCCCTTTCAACTTAATCCAGAATTTTCTTCCTTGAACTTCCTAAACTAGAAATTTAGTTTCTATCCAACTAGAAGAGAACAATCCTAGCTGCAGTATCTCTGAATCAACAACATCCTATACCGGATCCTAGTACTGTCAAGCACACACAGCAGGCGGCTCTCTTGTTTTCCTGGCTGCATGTTTCCTGCGGACTCACCTCAAACTCAGCATTGCTTTGTTTTCTGTTTCTTGGTTTTCTGTTATAATCAGCTGCTTGATTTTAGGATTCTTTGTTTTGTTTAATATTTATTTGTACTTAGGTCTTGAGCTCACTTGTAAAATATCCATCAATAAATAAGGACCTAAACTCTGCACTTGGATTTAACCAAGTAGAGAATTCACTAAACCTTTTATTGTTCAATCTTCTTTACCAAATTGTCCTCAACTTTTGCTTAAAGATGTCCTACATTGTCCCAAAGCTTCAGCTAACCTCCTTTTCATAAATAAATTTTGTATTGACAACAATTGTTGTTTTGCTCTAACCGATTCTAACTTTCTTGTGAAGGACAACCTAACGAGAAGGATGCTGTTCCAAGGCCCCAGTGAGAATGGACTCTACCCCATTCCTGTCCATCACCTATCCCTAAATAAATGGAAAGGATTTGCAGCCTACGTTGGAGTCAAGACAACTGATTCAGTTTGGCATCAATGACTTGGACATCCTTCTCCTTCCATTGTCCAACATCTTTTGAAAAATCAGCACCTTCCTTTAACTGGTTCTCTTGACAAGACTAGGATTTGTGAAGCTTGTCAACTTAGTAAATCCAAGAAACTTCCTTTTGGTGAATCTACTCGGTGTACTTCTAATCCTCTTGAACTCATCCACTCGGATGTTTGGACTTCTCCTATTCCTTCACTGAGTGGATGTAGGTATTGTGACGACTCATTTTTTTTTTTTTTATATAAAATATTTATAAAACATAAAAGGGTCATCACAGTGGCACGACTATGTGTCGCTCAACCAACATACATACATGCTCCATATCATGTACCTGATATTCAGAGTAATATCTAACAGCGGAATAATCATAACGTTACATCTCATAACGGAAAACACATCTAAATATACATGTGGTCCATACAAAAGAGCCATATATCTGTCTAACTGTTTAATGCTTACAATTCCACTAATACAAAAGAATGGCTACACAAAAGAATATGTGACACCTACGTCACTAGCTATATACAAAATACCCCAAAAGAGTGAACTCCATAGTCCAACTCAATACGACTGTCACAGTGTGCTTCAATCGTAATATCCCAAATACGCAGCTACGGGGTCCTCCTTTAAGTCAGGTGTACCTGCAGTCAAAGGGGCATCATCTATACGGTTGTGGGGGTTTGCCACATCCGTATAGGTGAAATGATGAGTTCACCGCCTCAGTACATAATACTGAGATCTCAGTGATATTAAACTAACTGGGTTTTTGCAATGAACCAACTTTTCTTTTTAGTCTCGCGTACACTATAACAGCTACCCATTTATAAAATTTTGTTTGAAAACCCTCATAACTGATATTGTCACGCCCCCGTTTCAGGAAATAAGGGAAACGCGAACTTGAGCCTAAAAAAAAAATACATTTACATAAAGCATACCTCTAATAGTTATAGATTTTACCATCTATCTTATATATATATATCCATAAAAGAGTAGCTTTTCACAAAGTTATAAATTCCCAATACGGAAACATATTATACATTACAAAGGTTACATCAATTCCCCAAGATACCATCTATTGCTCTTAGCCAGGTCTATGCTATTACCAGAAGGTGACTCTGATTATTACATCCTGAAAAAGGTTGAAGGGGTAAGGGGTGAGTTTGATAACTCAGTAAGTAACACAACATAGTACAAGATAGTATAAAAAGTTTAGTTTGGAAACTTAGAATTTTCAGAGTTCACATATAGAAACATCAGCATCAATAATAAATATGCATATGCAATCATCATTCATAGTGTGTAAGTTTTGTCTATCACTGGCCCACTTCCGCATTTTTACCATGAGCGGTGCACGTTGGGCTCGTCCAAAGGACCGATCCCGAAGGATCCATGGCTCATCCTGTCGTCACAGGGGAGAGCTGCCGGGTTAGGAAGCTCCCTAGGTGAGAACCCCCCGGCCGATAGCCCCACACTTTTGGTGTGGTTGCCCCGCTACCCATCATCATCATCATCATAAGATCCGGATCACAACATTATGGTACCGTGGGACAAAACTTGGTGTGATGCACATAAAACAAATATTCAACATAATTTCATCATCTTGTTCATATAGGCACATGTAACACATATATTTTGAGAGTCATCATCATCCTCATTCTCATGGTGCACATGTATCATTTTTGAAAATCATAATTACATCATCCTCTTCATTCATATGGTGCACATGTAACATATAATCATCAGCTTCATTCATCCATGTAATTCACAGGTAACATATTCATTATTTCATTCTTGAGAGCTATCATACAATCATATGGAGTTTCAATTACATTTCATAAAAGAATCATTATAATTGAAGAAAAATAACAAGTAATATTTAAGTGAAAGAGTCCTTTGAAAATTCCCGACGTTTTACTCTTGAAAAGATTTTATTTAAAAAATTTCGTCGGGTTTTAAAGTTGTGTGCCCTTACCTGGACTGGCTATTAGCATCGGAGTTGAACTGTTACCTAAATAAATTGAAAGACGAAGCTTATAAGAATATTCTGAAATTTGAAGTCTAAAACTTAATTAAAGTATACTTTGTATATATACTACAAAACACGTAACCAGGGATTCTAAATTGTACTGTCTGTCAATAACCATAGGTCCACATTATTATTTAGTGACTAGATCACCAATAAACATGACCCCACCCAACCTAATTCACGGAAAATCTTCCAAAAGCAGCAACCCCATGAATTACCCAATCCTTAGTCCCAAAAGTCCATGACCCCAGCCACCTGATAATAAACCAAACTCATGCCAACAAAATCCAGCAAGCACTAAAACAGGAAATATATGTGTACCTTAGCATAAAACCTAACTAGACATCCATGAAATCTTAACCACATAATTTCTTAAATCACCAAATCCGCAACTCATATCAAAGTCATTTACCAATGTCATCTTTTAGAATAAATCACCCAAACCAAAAAACAACATTCGAAAGTCACACAATAACTCAAGAAAATCATCAAGGAATCATAATTACCCAACAATACATCTATTTGGTACTTCTCACAAAATCCTCTATAAAGTATCTCCAAACTCAAGTTACAACATTGCAACTCAATTTTTTTTTTTTTTTTTTTAAGAGAAATTTTTCTGCCATCAAGATCCTAATTCAACAGTAATATCCATCACTCAATCATCAATACTCGGAAGTTATACGTTGAATTAACCAATATAAATTCAACAATTCAAACATAAATTAATGTCTAAAATCTCTAATATTCACTCTGTTATTATAACCAAAAGTCCTCAATAATCCGCTGCCCAAAACCCAGGAATCCCAATTAATCCAACAATCAGCATCACAAAATCCCATTAGAATATCCAGAATCTTCCATACCCATCAACTGAAAAATCGAAGCAATATAAATTGAAACCCCAAAAATAAAAAAAAATAAAAACCGAATCCCATCATCAAAACACCCATTCATTAAACACCAGAAAACCCAAACAATATCACTGTTATCAAAGGAAAAGAATCAAAAACACCCAATGATACTCATTCGTTTTTTTTTTTTTTTTCCTCTACTGGCAATACATCTTCATTATTCCAGAAATTCTTATAAAAATCAAAACTATGAAACCCAGAAAAACCCCTTTAGTTTCAAGAGAAATCCCCAAAATTTCCAAGACCCATCTCTTAAAAATCAAAATCTGAGAATTTTACTTACCTAAAATGGTTTCCTCTTGGTTTGGGTACTGAGAAAGTAACGGAAATCGGGCTCCCTGTGGCTTCGTCGGCGCCAAGCCGTGGCCTACCGGCCCGGCGTTCCTGTCCGCTCTATCCGGTAGCTGACCCACCAGCTCTCTCGTTCTCCCTCTTTCGGTCTCTCCCTCATCACTCTCTCAGTCTCCCTTGCCTCTTTCTTTCGGTGTGCGGATAGAAAGGGAAAGAACAGGAAGAAGGGAAAGCAGGGAAGAGGAAGATAAGAGGAAGAAAGAAAGAAAGAAAAGAAAAAGAAAAGGAAAGGGGAGACGCGTGTGTGTTCACGTGGCTAAAATCTGCAGGAGTATGGTGCATGTTTGAAACTTGTCAAAAGCTTGGGACACGTTTAAGGCTAGATGTTCCACTTGTCCTAAAAAGGCTTTCTTTTTCTTTGTTCTAGAGAATTCCATAATATATAGCTATACAGCATGCAGTTGCTTTATGACCCTTGGAAAGAAAACTTAGTTGCTTTTCTTTGATTTAGGTTATAGCGTCAGATGTAGTGGATAGGGGCAAAAAATAGAAATTACGACTAGTGAAGAAAATGAGGTGAAAAATATTACAAGTTCTCTTATTATTTCTATATATATTTTAGCAAGTGACCTTTTAAACTTCTTTTAATAATATTTAATATTAAAAAAATTCTTTGGGTTATTAAAAAAAAAAACTAAATTTTGCTAGGGTGTTATAGATATAGCAAACACCGACTATCAGAAAAACATTTAAAACATACTATGTAGTTGGACCCATACGTAGAAGTTCCAATGGCTTGGACGCAACCACGTATAAACCCACCTACAATAATACTTTTATGTTGGTAGCTCAAATGCACATAGGTCTAACGTTATTAACTGTGATAACACTGTGCCTTAGGGCATTACAACTTCATGTCAAAGCACATAGTTGTCCATACGGTTACTAGAGTAAGACTCTGATATCCAAGAACTTCTTACTGATGAGTCACGGCAATCCATTTACCTATTCCCAAGCCACATTGATATCGCAACCAATTGCGTCAAAACCAAGCACACTAAGCTTAAAACATGCCATCTCACTCTTTAGTACAAGCTTACTATCATTTTTCGAACATGGTTAACACGGAATCCTAGGGCATTACAACTTCATGTCGAGCACATAGTTGTCCATGCGGTTACTAGAGTAAAACTCGGGAATCCAAGCACTTCTTACTGAGATGCCACGACAATTCATCTACCTACTCCTAGGACGATGTATTACTCAAACCGAACCATGACAATATTCTTGTTCATCCAAGCTCAATGTTCTAAAATTATGCAACTAGACGATAGCAGTATACATAAGCTCTTTTACCATTAAAACTCTTAGGCATACTAATACGTCTAGTATAAAAACTACAGTATTCTATATCATGAAAACATCACATAATTTAAATCATGCTATGTATGCTATGCATGCTGATGTGCTGCTGATAAACTGCTGAACATAACTGTTATTGGGTTACTGCTGAGTTACTGTATGCTTTATGCTCTATGCTCTTTGCTTGACTAGTAAATATTGTCTTACTGTGTCATGCTGATAAATCATACTTTCTAAACATTTTAATATTTCATCCAAAACATGCAACACATTATACAACATACACTATACTCTGAAACTATCATTGGTATATTTGAACATACTCTAAAGTACTCAAATCAAACAAACCGATTTATTCAACATACAGTTGGTTTGGATTTATGAAACAACATATATATTTTGCGATTCTATAATATATAAAAATAACAGTTTCTCAGTAAGTAAAATATCACCTGACTGCTTGCACACCAACACTAATCAGTCCTAGGCTCAATCCACAAGGTGCTGTTGTACATAACATATTGCATCTATTTAGTTTCCATCCAATAATTACACTAATTTTCATTTTGAATCGCTCAATGACTATTTTACTCATCAATTGCCTAAGCTCATACCTAATAATAGTTCTAGGCTTATAAAATCATCAATTTATACAAATTACTAACATTAAAATCGAACCCCACAAATATTTATTTATTTATTTATTTTATAATACTCATGGTTAATTTAGGGTTAATCATCACTATCACCACAATTAACCCATAAATTAACAATCTAATTTTAAATAATTAAAAACGTCAAATTAATTTCATCCATTAAATTAGGGTTTTCCCAAACTTAATTCCAATAACAATATTTATTAACACAATGGCATTTACTAAATGTTAATATTCTAAAATCCTACAAATATCAAATACCCAAAAATTAAGGCTTGAGGAAAACTTACCCAAATTCACCAAACTTCAACCCAAAGTTTGGGTAGCCTCAAGTAAGCTCCAATAAGCTCAAATACCTAAAAAATATAGAAGATTAAACTCATATTTAGGATTTTACTCAAAAATCACGAAATCATGAGTTTAGTGTTTTACCTTAAAATAATCGGTAAGAACGTAGATCCGAGTGCAAGGATTACGTTTCCGAAAACGGATTGAAGATCCAACCGTTGGATCTTCGTAGATCTAGACTTTTGTATGAGAATCCTTAAGAAAACTCTCCCCCTATTTTTCCTTTTCTTCTCTCTAAACTGAAGGAACGAGGCACTGCCTCATTCCTAGCTATTTTCATTTAAGTGAGGCGCATGTGCGCCTCACGTTGCTTCTTGTAATTTTTTTTTTTTTTTAAACTGAAGGGCCGAATGCCCTTCAGTCATGAAATGGCCGAATGGCCATTTCATGCAATTGGCCGTACGACCTTTCAAATGAAAGGCCGTGCGGCCCCACTACATATATATATATATTAATTATTATTATTTTACTTTCTTTTATTTTTCTTTTATTTATTTCTTATTTCTTTTGTAATTTCATTGAAATTCCTAATTCTTTTTAAACTTAAAAATATTCTCTTACATTTTTATTTTCTTAACTACAATTTACAAGTCTATAGGATCAAACTAAACACACCAAATAGACTTATTTTATTTTTATCCTAATAAACCCATTAAATATTTTCTAGGACATTACAGGTATTATGTACTTTTTGTGGATGACTATAGCCGTTTCACTTGGTTATATCCTATTTTAAATAAAAGTGTATAACCAAGTGAAGTTTATCACTACTTTGTGAAGTTTAAGTTGCTTGTTGAAAATTTGTTTTCTACTAAAATTAAGCAATTTCAATATGAAAATGGTGGGGAGTACACCTCAAATCAGTTTAAGCATCTCTTCACTCAAAATGGCATACTCCATAGGCTGACTTGTCCAAACACTTCCCAACAAAATGGTATTGCCGAGAGAAAACATAGGCATGTCATTGAAATAGGCCTTACTCTTCTAGCTCAATCTGTACTCTCACCAAAGTTCTGGGTAGATGCATTCTTAACAGCCATATTTCTCATTAACCGGCTACCCTCTCCTGTGTTGCAACATGAATCTCCTTTTTCCAAACTCATGCAGAGATCTCCTGACTTCACTGTCTTTAGAGCATTTGGATGTTTATATTATCCTCTCTTTAGGCCATATGCTACTCACGAACTTTCCTTCCGTAGTAAACCCTGTATTTTCATCGGCTATGGAGGAAATCATAAAGGATACCGTTGCTTAGACCCCACAACCAACAAGGTTTTCCTTTCTTGACATGTTATCTTTGATGAGACACAATTTCCTACTAGACCTAAGTCCATCTCACAAGAGTCCTGTCAGATCACTGCTTCCTCAGGTAATCCTTTAGTTCTTTTACCTAATTCTCAATTCAGTTCATTGAATTTGTCTTCTACTGATCACTCTTCCCAGCAGCATGTAACTCCCTCTGTTCACACTCAACCTATCACTGCTAGCCTTCCACAACTACCTCTGCTAACAACTTCATCTCCTCCTCTACTTTCAACACAACCCTTGATCACCAACCCCACTGAAACCGATGACTCTGCCTCTAATACTCAACTCCAACCTGATTCTGCAGAATCCCATGTTTCTGCCTCTACATCTAAATCTTCTTCTCCTGAAACCAATGACTCTGCCTCTAAAATTCAACTTCAACCTGAATATGCAGAATCCAATGATCCACAACCAAATGTATCTCATTCACTTCCTTAACCTTTCCTTCCTCATTCTACAACCACTCTCCAAGTTGCCACTCCCAACCATATAGTGACCAGGTCCCAAACTGGTCACTTAAAACCCAAGGAGTACCTTGGCCGACTTCAAAATGCTCCACACCATCAAATATCTATCCTTGTCTTTCATACTGTTCAGTTACCTCCCGAGCCTTCCACTTATAAGCAAACCGCCTCAAAGCCAGAATGGACTCAAGCCATGCTTCTTGAATACAATACTCTTGTTTCAAATCAAACCTGGGCACTTTGTCCTCGGCTCTCTCACCATAATGTTGTAAGACAAGTGGATTTTTAAACTCAAACAGAAGCCAAATGGAAGTGTAGACAGGTTTAAGGCTCGGTTGGTTGCTAAAGGCTATGAACAATTGAGTGGTGTAGACTATTATGAAACGTTTAGTCCAGTTATTAAAACTGCTACCATTCGGCTCATCTTAGCACTGACTGTTCAGTTTGATTAGACAATCAAACAATTGGATGTGTCTAATGCCTTTCTTCATGGCATCCTATATGAGGAAGTGTATATGGAACAGCCTCAAGGGTTTATTGATCCAGTTTTTCCAGATTATGTTTGCAAGTTACATAAGTCCACTTATGGACTAAAACAGGCTCCAAGAGCTTGGTTTACTCGGCTATCTCATGCCTTGCAAAATCTTGGCTTCTGTGGATCACAAGTTGATCGCTCTCTCTTTGTTTATCACCTTGATTTAGTTCACATCTATCTCTTAGTGTATTAGATGATATTATTCTCACAGGCAATCATGAAGGCACTATGAACCGGCTTATTGACAAATTGAAACATGACTTTGCCATGAAGGATCTTGGGCCACTTGGGTATTTCGTAGGTATCCAAGCAACTAAAGATTCTGAGGGACTTCATCTCAGGCAATCAAAATATGTTCTTGATCTTTTAAATCGTACCCACATGGCAGAATCCAAGCCTTATAGAGCACCTTGTATTGCCGGGTCCAAGATGTCCAAGTATGATGGTGAGCCTCTCTCTGATCTAGCTGCCTATAAACATATTGTGGGTGCCCTTCAATATGTTACACTCACAAGACTAGATATAGCCTACTCTGTCAACCAATTGTGTCAACATATGCATGCTCCTACATCCACTCATCTCACAGCTGCTAAAAGAGTGTTAAGATACCTCAAAGGCACCCTCAACTCAGGACTTTATTTATGTAAAGTCCCCATCACTCTCACTGCATTTTGTGATGTAGATTGGGCAGGGAATCCAGATGACCGATGTTCAAATACTGGCTATGGAGTCTTTCTAGGCCCTAATCTAATCTCTTGGTCTGCCAAGAAGCAACACATTGTGTCCAGATCAAGTACAGAAGCAGAATACAGGTCTCTTTCTCTTACAACTGCAGAACTCTTCTGGCTGTGCATGCTTCTCAAGGAATTGTAGATTTCTCTTCCTTCACCTCCTGTTATCTGGTGTGACAATTCAAGTGCTCTTGCTCTGGCTTCAAATCCTTTTTTCCATGCTAGGACCAAGCATATTGAAGTGGATGTCCACTTCATTCGAGAGAAAGTGGCAAATCGTGACATTCGATTGCATTATGTGTCCACTATAGACCAGCTTGCTGATATTTTCACTAAAGGTCATTCCGCTGACCAACTCTGTTTCCTTCGAGCCAAACTGAAGGTCATCCCTCCCCTCAATTTGCGGGGGGGTGTTGAGGAAAATCAAAACCAGAAAATGAGTAACGGCTCGGTAGCTAAAGAACTCTCCTCTTCAACTTGATCCAAGATTTTTTTTTCAGTTTCTATCCAACTAGAGGAGAACAATCCTAGCTGCAGTATCTCTGAATTAGCAACATCCTATAGCGGATCCTAGTATTGTCAAGCACACACAGCATGCTGCTCTCCTGTTTTCTTGGCTACATGTTTTCTGCGGACTCACCTCAAACTCAGCATTGCTTTGTTTTCTTTTTCTTGGTTTTCTGTTGTACTCAGCTGCTTGATTTTAGGATTCTTTGTTTTGTTTAATATTTATTTGTACTTAGGTCTTGAGCTCACTTGTAAAATATCCATCTATAAATAAGAACCTAAACTCTGCACTTGGATTTAACCAAGCAGAGAATTCATTAAACCTTTCAGAATGTATACCTTCTATTAATTTAAATTGGATGGAGATCATGGATCCTTATGGAACCTGATACTACTTTGGCATTTGGCTTTTAATCATAACTGATGGTTCCGTTCAGTTCTTAGTAGGTGGTTGATCCAAGAAGGGTTGATCGAGGGATTGATGAGCCCTAATCACAAGACGGGCTCTCATATGCCCGTTACTCAACTGACGATCCGGCCGGCTTGTCAAGTGGCCTATTCCCCAACAATTTGCAACATATCAGCGTCCTAATTAAGGATGTATTTCAGCTATAGCTTTATGCAAAAACATGTCACCTAGCTGACTAATTAAACAGATGGTTAGGTAAAATGTATGATGCTGAAAGGTGCTGCCAATTACAGTCTTTTATATGTTATCATCCAATGAAGATATATTTTATAGAAAAAATTTATTTACACATGCACTTCTCGTTGGTATTGCTGATTTTTGAACTAAATTGAATTGAATAATTATATATAGAATGAGAGGAAAGTGTGCAAAAATAATTATCCTTATTTATATAGCAATTTGGTGTTCTATGTTTAAGAGATGTGAATGTGAATGACTTTAAGCTGGTAACCCTCTCACGCAATGACCAAGATTGCTTGACCGTTAACGGTTGCAAGTTGCAATTTTTTTTTTGATTAATTCAACCACGTACGTGCTTTTGTGTTTATGCTCTAAGCACCAACAAGATCTTCAGTCGCCAGCCACATGGATTCAAATTCATTTTTAAATGCAAAAATAACTAACTCTAAACTTAGCAAGAGATAGAGCAAAACTTTGTGAGGAAGCATTCGTAATATATATGGTTAATTAACACATGGCTGGCCGTTTCAAAGCTCCAACCAATATAAATAGAGCCTGCATTGCACACAATGATTCATCGAATCCATCTCCTACTTGGTGCAAGTCTCTCCACCATTTTTACCAAGTAGGATGGGTTATGAACACCATTATCCACCTCCTCCCACACCTCCTCCGAATCCACCACCAGCACGCAACCACACCACGCCTACACCCTCTCCACCTCCACCTCCACCTCCACCCGCATGTAATATGACATCCTTACCGCCACCCCCACCACCTCCTCCTTCGCCGCCACCACCTCCATGTCACAATAGCACCTCACCACCACCCCCACCTCCCCCATGTAATAGCACATCACGACCTCCACCATCACCTCCTCCTCCACCACCGTCGCTGGCCTCCTCCTCCTCCTCCACCACCACCCCCACCACTGTGTCACTGTATAGCACCTGCACCATCACCGTGGTCATCGAATCATCATGACAACCACAACCACATAGCTATTATTGCGGTGGGCGTCTCACTAGGCGGTGTCTTCTTACTTGCATTCCTCGCAGTTGGTCTCTTCTGGTTTATTAATCTTAAAGTGTCCCATATTGGTTAGTTTACATTTACCTGATCTCTTTATAAGCCATGGTGTCTCCTCCTCTCTCAAGGCGTCTTTTGAGAGTGAATTGGGCTCATGGACTTTAACATGGTATCAAAGCCAGTTCTTTCCAATTGTTGGGCTTTCCCCCGTTCTGTCCACGTGTGTTTGGCCAATAATGCCATACATGAGGGGGCGTCTTAAAGTGTCCCATATTGGTTAGTTTACATTTACCTGACCTATTTATAAGCCATAGTGTCTCATTCTCTTTCAAGGCGTCTTTTGAGAGTGAATTAGGCCCATGGACTTTAACAATTAAAAAGAAGAAGAGACCAGTAATGGTTCTCACAGCCGCTTGTGTTAAAGAACACGAGCACATCCGCAAGATGATTACCACAGACTCGTGCGGGGAGCAAACTGTGACAGTCAATAGACGATGACGTGCAAGTTCATGAAGTTGTAGGTGCAAGTGTCATTGGTCCGCAAGTTGCGACCACCAGGAATCCTCCTTATGAACCGGGAGAAACGACTGTGCCTTCCACTTCTCAAGGCCATATCAAGAACGGCTGAGGATGTGATCTGCATGCATAAGCTTTGGAAAATGTTATTTTCACGTACACCTTACGACTCCTGCAAATCTTTCATCCATACCATCTGTCTACAAGCTTTACTTGTTATTGTATATATAGTTTTGTGTGCTTTTTCGATGTGGTTTGCTCCACTGTTGGTTTGCCATAAGTTTCATGGACTCAGGTTAAAGGATTGCTTGTAAAGAGTCCTGTTTGGTTTAAAATAACTCGACCGAGAGGATAAAGATGGCCAATAAAAGAAGTATAAAGGCCAAGTTAGGGTTTGCTAATTAAACATATTTCTATTGTGATATATCTACTTGTATTTATTATTTGTCATGCATGGGGGATGTTTAACATCTTGGCTATTGGCTTTTTACTCGAATATTTTTTTTATGACACTCGATATATATGTATATACACGTGCGTGTGTGTGTTAATTAAGAGAGAAAGACGAAAATGATACTGGTCGATCTTTACGACTTTAATTACGAGAGTAATTGAGCTTCAATCAGTGCAGAATAACCTAATTATTGTTTTTGACTTATACATGCATGATAATTGAATTGGATTACGAATATAAAATTTTGATACCTAAGCGGGCACACAACAATGCATGTCGTCTACCTCACAAAAAAAAAAAACAATGACGTCTACGTAAAGGGTCCTGCCCAGGTTGTGTGTTGAAAAATATAAAATGGAACATTATATTCGTAAAATTAGGTCGAATCATGGCGGTAAAACCATTATAAAATTAGGTCGTCCCTTCCATGTATCACAATGTAAAACACTCCTTACATGAGTACCTTATGGATAATCAAATTTTATGAATGAACTTCCTATAAGTCATTCGGGTCCAACTTTATTTACCCTCATGGATAAAATAACAAATGTGCACAAAATCTTTATTATCATAACTTTATATCTATAGACCAAAAATAGACAAACAAGCGAAAATGAATTAATGAGTCTCATATATTCCACATGACTTTATTCTTTCTTTACCGGTAAACTTTAAGTCATGGGATCCGCAATCATTAATTCAGTACTTATATGCTCAATAGACCTTTTATGTCTCTTAATGTTATCTCTCGTACTGAGACACTTGATGTCGATTTACTTCTGCTTCTACTCTTTATTCTTATAAAAGAAGATTATAGTAGAATTACCGCAGAGTATCTTTATGGTCTAACTGTAAAATCGACAATATTGAGACTTTCAACAAAATGTCTCAACCATCATGCCTGTGTACTAAATTCATAGCACGCTAGAATTTTAGCTTTCTTGGTAGACGTAGCAACTATAGTCTGCATACTGCATCTTTAAGATATATTTCTCAATAAAAAGATATATACCCTAAAGTAGACTTTCTACTATCTACACAATCAGCAAAACTCAAATCTGAACAACTAACCACATTCAAGTGGAAAGTGTATCCTTAGGTTAAGTTGTACTTCTTGGTTCCTTGCATTTACCGCAAGACTTTATTTGCAGCACTTTATTGACCCAATATTCTTATTGTCAGTCATATGGTTGTGCATAATGCAGACGCTTTAAAAACTTTTCATCTGCCCTTATTCCAATACTTTTGGGACATTAATCTGTATTTAATTGGTCCCTCTTAATTGCTACTGAAGGTGCATAATCCTTCATTCTAAATCTTCCCAAAAACTTTTTCAATGTAGGCCTTCCGAGACAATGTTAATATTCTTTATGTCTCTGTGAATCTTTATGTCAAAAGACATAAGAGGTTTCACCCAAATCCTTCATTTCAAAGTTTTGTGAAATGAACTTTATGTAGCAAACTTAAATCACCACTTGCAAAAATAATATATACATATAAGACTAGAAAGATTACTGTACTCCCACTGACCTTAAGGTATATATACTAATTAACAAGGTTTTTCAATAAACAATAAAACAATAACCTTGTAAAAAGTATATTACCAATGAGAGATCTATCACAGCCTATAAATAGAATTCTTTAATTTGCAAGCTTTTTGACTGTTATTTATAAAACCCTTTTAATTGTTTCATGTAAACCTCTTACTTGAGATCCCTATTCTCGAAAGTTGTTCTCACATCCATTTGATGTAGCTCTAAGTCAAAAAATGAGCTACTAATGCTATGATTATCTTGGTGAACCATTCTTAGACACTAGAGAGAATGTTTCATGATAATCAATGCCTTCTTTATGAGTAAAACCATTGGCTACGAGTTTAGCTTGACTTTTGAGCCATAGATTTATCTCTTACTTCATGGCATTGAATCACTATATGGAGTTTTCTCCACTCATAGCATGTGAAAACAATTTTGGATCATCTTTATGTCCAATGTCAACATCAGACTCTGGGAGATATACAACATGATCACTAAGAATTGTTGATCTCCTTATTCTATAGGATTTTTCTTAATTCTACTTCCTCTGCATTTTGCAATGGGATAATAAATTTTGAACCTGTTCTGTATGAATTGGTTGTTCTAGAAGTGATTGTGGCTCAGGATAATCAATCTGATTTTCCCTGAATACAATCAATCATCCTCTATGAGGAGGAGATTTGGCCAACTCTAGTGCTTCCTCAAATTCCAATTTATGTGAATGAGCACTCCCACTAGGTTCCGCATCCTCTAGAAATTTTACAATCAACAACTCTAGGATTATATGAAGGATAATAAAACATTAAAACTCTTTAAAGTTTACTAGATAGCTTATAAAAGATCCGCTGGTTGTCCTTGAATCTAATTTCCTTAGCCGAGGATTATAAATCCTCTATTTAGCAAGGCAACCCTATATGTGTAAATAATTTAAACTTGGCTTCCATTTATTTCATAAAAGGTGTCTTAAGGACAACCTTAAATGGAATCCTGTTTAACATATACACAACGGTCTTCAAAGCTTTACTCTATGAGGGTAGTAACATATTAGTATTACTAATCATTTCCCTTTTGTGTATACCTACTTTAATACTCTATGCCTATATTAGATCTTATGATCTTCATGTTGTTTCTCCTCTTCTTCCTTATAGGTATTAAAAATATTCAATACCCCAACTTTAATATTTAGAAGATAGAGATACATAAACTTTATATGGTCATCATTAAAAGAGATAAAAATATCTTTGACCATTTAGGCAATGAGTATGAAATGGTTAACACCTTTCAATGTACATGATCTCAAGAATTTTAAAATGCTCTCTTTGGCACCTCTAGTGGTCTTGTTGGTATGCTTTTCCTTATGCAATCCACACAAGAACCAAAGTCAATTAATTACCGACTTTTATTTACTGTATGGAGATATATTTCAATCTCCAAAGCCATAATCAGAGCATTTTTTTTTTAAATTCTCAAAGACTCTACTTTACGTCAACATCAGTACGCAGAGACAAACAAATAATTTTGTTTCAAAAGTTGGGATGTAGGTCAATTTTAAATAGGCTTTAAATAAACCCTAACCAATATTCCACCAAAAATAAGAAAATTTTCAATTTAAAATAAAATTGAAATTTTTAACAAGCCAAACCAAAAAATAAATTTCTAAAAATATAACTGAATTTCAAAATTAACCTGTAGATCCCAACAACCTCAAATTATAAACGTGTTATTCATTTTTAAAAGGACTCTGCATTTGTGTTGACAACGTGGATTGTTAAACCATAATCAATCCACAATATATATTTGAATGAGTCACTAAAAGAGATTCATGACATACTAGATATATGAGATTATCTTTATTTTAAGTCATTTCTTATACTTCATGCAATCTTTCTTTATATGCCCTTAATTTTTCTTATTGCATGAGAAATAGGTATCTTGATTGCCATAATACTTTATTGGCACCTTATTCTCATGCTTTAATTGTTGGGCATGATTGCACTTATCGGTCTTTCCCTTAACATGAGTAATCATGTAAACATTTTATGGATTCTCTCATATCCTTGAACACACATGGTTAGAAGTTTGTTTACTAACAATTTATCCGTGTGTTACAAGATGAAAATTCTACACTTAGAAGAGAGAATTCAAAAATGAAATAGACCAATAATGACTCAAAAAATCTCAATCTTTAGGGACTTAAGCTAAACCACAATATCCTTCATTCCCATAATGAAATTAGAAACTCTCAAATGAAAAAGCATATTAATCTTTTTTCCAGTCAGAAAAATATTACCATATTGTATTGGAATATGAAACTACCAAGGTAGAGTAATATGAATAGCTGCAATAACCCAAAAATAAAATAAATACTTTAATGCAATGAATTAACTTTATTTTAAATTAGCCAATGCCAATTTAAATAGTAAATTTCAACCTACCTGTGGGCAAAGGTTGCATCACGCATGAAATTTACTCTTTATTAATAAGACTAAAGCAAATTTCAATATTAATAAATAAAATTCTCCGTACCTGTGGGCAACCGAGAGAAATTTTACTTTCAATACTAAATTTGTCATCTTATTCTAATTAAGTCATAAAAATAAAAACTTCCCTGTGGGGATAAGTAATTAAATTTATGAATTAATTACAAGACGATGCTAATTTTTTTATGTGAAGTTCACGTGTACAATCTTTATGCGATTATTATAAAATCGAGATGCTGTGGCTCTCCCAAAATCATAATAATCATGATGTAATTCATGAACATCTAATAAATCTTTATGAGGTTCATGCGTGTAATCCTGATGTAATTATCATTAAAATTTGGGATGTTGTGGCTCCCCAAAATCATAATGATAATTACGTGTGTGTAATCTTGATGCAATTGTCATTCAAAATTGGGATGCTGTGGCTCTCCCAAAATTATCATGATAATTGCTACTTCATTAACATCTAACAACTTTATAGATACCCCATTTAATAGCCCCAGGAATATAACAAACCAATACATAAATGGGGTAAACAGCATTTTCCAAGGTGCAACCAGGTGAGTTCCTAGGAAAGTGAGGGGGGTCACATGGACACACTTAAATCCCAAGACTTTCCTTAGCCAGAACTTTTCTAGACATTGCATTCTTGGATATTACTGTAAACACTCCAGCATATATGGTATTGTTAATCATTCTTAGGTCTAGGCATCAAACCAATTATATTTAAAAAATTAATTATATTCCTAAGTTCAAGTATTAAAGAAACAATAATTTTAATTTTTAATACTGAATAATAGAAATATAAAACAAATAAAATTGCAATATAAAGACATAATGAAACTTATGACCCAATGGTCTTAGTAGTTTTAGATCCTTTAGAGAGCCCAAGTTCTAAACCCCACACCAAAAGAGCCCAATTTTTTTTTTTTTTTTTTATTTAATCTGGATGGGCTACTTAAGAGATTGGGCTACTGGATAGTAAAATACTGATGGGTCACTTGGGCTTTTGGGTCGGCCCACTTAATGACCCAATTTTGGCCTTTTGGGTTTTTTTTTTTTTTAAAAAAAAAAAAAACTGGTTCGAGCTTGGGTTGATAACCTTATTGGGCTGACCAATTCGGGTCAGCCCCCACCCGGAAACCTGACCCGCACTTTAATATTAATGCCCAAATGCATTTTAAACCCTACCCGGTTCATAAACCCGAATTTTGACCCGAAAAACTTTGCATTTGCACCGTTTTTCTCCTTCTTCCTCCAGTTTCTTCACCATGAACGCCGGCCATTTTCCTTCTTCTTCTCAGCACCGGCCAACCTCAACACTACCACCTCATGCAGCAGCCACGAATGGGCCGCTGCTCAGCAGACACGGTGACCCACGTCGCCGTGCGTCCAGATTCCAGGTGGTCGTCCATGTCGGTGACGAGGAGAGGCTGCCTCTCCTTACACGGAACGACGCCGGCCACGAAGAGGGCCGGCGTCTACTTCATGCGGCGGAAAAAATCGCCCATTAGCCGGAGTTGAGGAGATTGGCCGGTGCATGGGTTTCTTCTTCAGGCGCCCGCTACTGCCGCTGCCTTGGTCTAGGAACCAGGCGACCCGTGAGGGCCGCCAGTCCCGGTGAAGGGGGAGGCCTCTGGAAGCGGCCTCTCCTTCGACAAACGACGCCGGCCACGACGAGCCGGCGCCTACTGTATGCCGGTGGTAGAGGAGAGATCGGGCGGTGAAGGTTTGTCGGCAATGTATGGTGTTTTACTGCAATCTCTAACAGTCCTCTTATGCACATATCCGAAACACAAACACGTACAGTTCGTGAACAATAATAATAATAGGTTGAAGTTTGTTCCATATGGAACAATGGAACAAACAACATGTCGAAAAAACTAATACCCATATATTTTTCAACCGTTTGTGAACGATAAATATAATTTCAAATAAATTATGTTCACAAAAATATCAATTCAACAAAGTCTTAATGCTAAACAAAATAGCATAGAGGTTGCTCTGATACCACATGTTAGAAATATTTAACATATTGCTTAAACTAACATGCGCAACGGAAAACAAATAAGACAGGATTCAGGCTTACCTCTAGCCATATTTGCTCAAGCGTCTCCACGATTCATCTGAAGAATAAGAAAGATTATTTGAGGGATCTTCTAACCTATGCCTATAACTGTATTGCCGTACTGATGGTGTACACAGGCTGTTTATTTATAGGCTATGTCAGTGACCCTCAAATATGGTAAATACCGTATTGTTCCTCCCATCAAAGAAACAATATTATTAATTTATTTTAAATCAATTAATCGATTCCTTTACGGTAATTTAATTAATTAAATTACCTAACTGTAATACCGTATATACTATTTATTTATTAAATTGTTAATGAATACTTCCTTATGTGGCATATAGGTCATATATGGAGATAATATCTTACATGCTTATGCATTCAATCTTTTACAAATTTAAGGTAACGAAAGGAGACCAACCCTACATCACCTTCCTTCTTTCTTTCTTCTTCTTCTTCTTCTTTCTTCTTCTTCTTCTTTTTTTTTTTTTGGGAGAAAAAAAGATCATATTATTCAGAATGAAGATGGGGGAAGTTTCAATTATAGTTGGTCAATGGTCGTCCTATTCTTAATCTCCGTAATTTTTTTTTTTTTTTTATTTTGGGTCAAAATATATTTTCAAGAAAATTATTTTTGAAAAAAATATTTTTCATTGGAAACATTTTTTTGATGTTTGGCGCGTATGGAAAATCTCAAATATTTTTAATATTTTCATTCAATTATATTAACTTATAAAAATCAATTTTTATCCACAACATAAAATATTAATATAAAATAATTGAAAAAAATTAACCAAATAATTTAAGTTCCAGTAGTGGTTAGGCGAAGGCCTGTCGGTTGTCTAATGATGGTATGATGGTAGCTGACAGTGGCCCGGTGGTAGTTTGACGGTGGTCCGAGGGTGGCTCAGTGATAATCCGGCGTTGCCCAGTAGTGGTACTTTAGCGATGGCTCAATAGTGATCCGGAGTAACTTGGTGGTGGTTTTAAGGTGGCTCGATGGTGGTCTGTGGATGACTCAATGCTGGCTTGATAGTGGTCCCTCGATTTGAGAAAGAGTAAGTCAAACTCGAAAAAAATGATTTCTGAAATTTAAAAAAAAAAAAAAAAAAATTCTGAAACTAAATAAGTTTTTTTGGTCAAACCAAAAAATGTTGACAATTATTTTTTGTCATACCAAATTAAACATCAAAAAATGTAAAAAACATTTAAAAAATATTTTACACCGAAATAAACAGAATGTCTTAAATCTTTTTATATGTTATCATCAAAGAAGATATATCATATATTTCTATAGAAAAATATTATTTACACACTTCTCATTGGTATTACTGATTTTTTAATTGAATTGATCAATAATTATAGAATGAAAGGAAAGTGAGCAAAAACATTATCCCTATTTATATAGCAATTTGGTGTGTGTTATATCTAAAGCTGTGAATGTGAATGACTTTAAGACTTAAGTTGGTAACCTCATCCAAAAACTGAGAATTGCCTGGCCGTTAACGCGCGCCTGCAAGTTGCAAACTTTTACTCGCGCTCCAACCAGTTTAAATAGTGCACTATTTATTCATCTTATTCATCTCTTTGTTGGTGCAACTCTCTCCGGTCTCCACCATATTTCCCAATAGAATGGGTTATGAATACCATTATCAACCACCTCCTAATCCACCACCAGCATGCAACCACACCACGCCTACAACCCCTCCACCTCCACCACCACCGCCACCACTACCAGCATGCAATCACACCACGCCTACAACCCCTCCACCACAGCCACTACCACCACCCCACCCCTACCCCCACCTCCACCGCCTCCTCCATCTCCACCACCACCATCTCCATGTCACAATAGCACCTCATCACCACCACCGCCCCCACCTCCATATCACAATAGCACCTCATCACCAACACCACACCCACCTCCCCCACGTAGCAATAACACATCGCCACCACCATCTTCACGTTCAAGTATAGCACCTCCACACCCTCTTTGGGCACCTGCACCATCACCGTGGTTATCAAATCATCACGACCAGGAGCAGACAACTATTATCGTGGTGTGCGCCTTACTAGGCGGTATCTTCTTACTTGCATTCCTCGCGGTTGGTCTATTCTACTTGATTAAAAAGATGAAGAAGCCAGTAATGGTTCCCACCTCACCTTCTGTTGAACAACCCGAACCCATTCAAGAGAATAATACCACAGACCAGTCTGATGAGGAGCAACATGTGATAATCCCAATAGACGATGAAACCGCCAGGACAGTCGCAATAGACGATGCAGCCACCAAGATAGTTCCAATTGACGATGCGGCTGCCAGGACAATTGCAATAGACGATGCAACCACGAAGACAGTTCCAATTGACGATGCGGCTGCCAGGACAATCGCAATAGACGATGCAACCACGAAGACAGTTCCAATTGACGATGCGGATGCCAGGACAATCGCAATAGACGATGCAACTACGAAGACAGTTCCAATTGATGATGCGGCTGCCAGGACAATCGCAATAGACAATGCAACCAACAGGATGGTTCCAATTGACGATGCGGCTGCCAGGACAGTCGCAATAGACGATGCAACCGCCAGGATAGTTCCAATTGACAATGATGTGCAAGTTCATATATGATTTTTAGGTGCAAGTGCCATTGGTCTGCAAATTGCGACCACCAAGAGTCATCCTTATGAATGGAGAGAAACCATGCCTTCCACTTCTCTAGGCCATTTAAAAAACAGTTGAAGCTGTGATGATCTGCATGCATAAGCTTTGAAAAATGTTATTTTCTCCTTACAACTGATCTTCCTGCAAATATTTCATTCATACCATCAATGTTGTCCACAAGCTTAATTTACTTCTTATTGTATTTTAGTTTGTGTGCTTTTTGGCTGTGGTTTGCTGTATTGTTGGTTTGTTATAATTAAGTTTTATGGACTCAGATTAAAGGATTGCTTATAATGAGGCCTGTTTGGTTTAAGGTCTAGATTAAATTTCACATATTTACCAGTAAAATATTGGTTATAAAATAAATAATTTCTATCTCACTTGAAAGTAAGAGATTCATTTCATGGTTAATATTAGATTTTACAGATCTAATGATATTTATGCTGTTACGTTATTTAAAAATTTAAATGATATGATATCATGTATACACTATTAGTTACAACAAAACAAAATATTGGCCGTAAAATGAACTTTCTTCATTTCACTTAAAATTAAAATAATTTATTTTATGGTCTATGACTCTATATCATATTTAATTTTATAACTCTAATAGTATATATGTTGCATATAATTTAAAATTTAAAATGATACCACATCTTATCGATCAATTTAAATATAATAAAATAAATCTTAATAGTAAAAATGAAGAGGATTATATTTTTCATGGAATAATATGCTTTTGTGTCGATCAATATCGAGCAGCGAATCAGTCCCTTCCTTTGAAATGTAAAACACCTTTTGTGGTCATCAATCAATCACTTTGGAGTAAAGGATCGGAGTAGCGAATTAGTCCCTTCCCTCGTATTCTTAACTGACATGTTCCATAATTTTTTATCCATTTTTATCTTGACAAAATTAAAAAAGAAAAAAAAAAAGAACTTCATCAGTAAAGTATCTGTGAATGATTTTTTTTTTAAATTAATCTAGAAAGATGCTATAGCATCTATTATTATGATTTTTTTTTTTTAGTCTTTTTATATTGACTTGACATATTTTTTTAATTAAAAAATAATAATTTGTAACCAATTTTTTCTTTATTCTTCTTTTCTTTCTTGTCAAGTTAGGAAGAAACAAAAAAGGACCACAATAAATATTTTAACATTTTTCATTAATCTTTGCTTCTGGACCTTTGGTGTTCGACAGACAGGATTCTTTTAGATTTTTTTTTTTTTCCTAATAATAATCTACCAAAAGACTCCATGATAGTTAGGGGCTGATAGCTCACAGTACTAAGGAGACAATTCTAGGAAGGGTGCCCATGGGCCGAAGGACTCTCGCCCAGTTAAAAACTTTATATGTGGGCATAGTCCAATCTTTGATAAGAATTTATTCAATTGGTCGAGATTTAAAATTAATATATTTAATAGTATTTATAATATAAATTTTTTAAAAGATGTGTTAATATATATTGACATTATATACGCCGTTAATTATACCGGTCAATCATAACCATGAAATAGCCGGATACTATCAAATTTCATGATCCTATTTCTTAACCCATAGGCCTAGATTGGGCTCGTTTTCCTCGGCTTGAAAACAATTACGTGCTGAGCTCGAGCTTCACCATTAATGGCCCAATCAGCCCTACTGATCAATCCGGTATTTGATTTAAGTAATTATACTTTGTATTGATTTAACTAATTATACTTTCTATATGACTTTAGAAAATACATGAAATATAACTATAATTGTTTGGTCCACGATTTTTTTTATTCTTATATATATATATATATATATATATATATTTGTGGTTACAGGCCAAATGGATGGCTGATTCTTACATTCAACAAGTTTGTTCTGAATTTATGTGAATCGTGCAGTACTGTATTGTTCTGAACTGGCCAACAGGATTATATTTGTTAGTTTATTTTCTACATTTTGTTGACAAAATCACTACTATATCAAGGTATTGCTGAAACAAGAACGCTATAATTCAGAGAATTTTCCAGAGTTAATTCAGAGTACTTTCTCCAATATAGAAATGGCCTAATATGACAAATTCAGTATCACAAGTATCAAGAAAGGCAATTTCCGAAAGTCAAGGAAGATTCTGACGCGCTTACAACTCAGTGAACAGCCCAGCGAACACCTAGACCCGAGATCGAGTTCCTATTCGATGAGGAGTTCGAACAGCAAACTGAAGGCTGCGAATAGTAGAGACAACATGCAACTGTCCAGGTGCTAAGACCACATCGTCCGGACACGCTACTGAAGACTTCTAAAGAAAAGCATGTTATTTGAAGTTGGTTGCTACTTGACGTCCGGACGTCTTCTGTCCAAGTCCAAACGCCGCCTATGAAAATCCGAGTCAGTGTCGATTTAGGATTTCAAAAGCCTATATAATGAGGCATCTAGGCAGTGTTTTTGTAAGGAGTATCATATAAACTCCAATGTACTAAGAGAGGGTATTTAGACAGAGATAATGAGATCAGTTAGCTCTCTAAAAGTTTTTATTTGTGTAATTTGATCAACCCATTGAAGTCTAGTTTAGGGAGGAGCGCTCTAAGTTAAAGGAGTCCATTGAAAAACTCTTCAGACAGGAGGTCTGATTGGGAGACGTTCACGTATAAGTACGTATTAGAGTTCAATGTACAACTACTACATCAAGGGTATGTGAGTACGACTACTTTTTAACTTGTTATTTATTCTGTTAGTGAATTTTTTGAGTTTGGCTGCTCCAGAATAGTTTTTCTCTTGAATGAGAGTTTCTACTTCGTCACTAAAATATCTGTCTCATTTACTTTATCGCATTTATATTTTGAAGAATTGTTGATCACACACACTTAAATTAGGAGTTAATTTATATAATTTTTCAATATTAATTCTAGTTGATGGCTAATTAAGAAAACCCATCTATTTGCTTTAATAATATTTGTAAGTAACATTTTTTTTCCTGGGTAAACAAATAATTGGAAATACTTATTTATTTTGAAAATAATAATAAGAAGAAACTGTTTTGTAAGGAGTACTAATTCTACAAAATACATTTTTATTCCACAACTATTTTACAATGCTAATATATAGTCCCCGCCAACTAATCTTTTAATTTTTTTTTTAGGGTAAATGTCTAATAAGTTCCTGAGTCAGAGCGCCATTTGAATTCGATCTCTCATTTTTTGAAAATCGGTATTTGGTGCTTAACTTTTTCACAAATTTGAAACAAGTCCTTCCATGATTTTTTTCGTCCATTTTCACAACCTCCGTTAGTGTCACGTCAGCATTTTCATCACATCATCTTAACATATTATTATTTTTATTTAATTATAAATTTAAAAACTTAAAATTTTATTTTTTTAAGCCACCCCAAAGGGGGAGGGGGGTGGCTCGCAGCCGCCCTCTAGGCTGGGGTGGCTTTCGGGCCACTCCGAGATCCATCTAGCAATACAAATGGAGATCGTAGTTAGGTTGGCTTGATGTTTAATCAAATGGGAGATGAGAAGACCCACCAAACCAAAAGTAAGAAAACAATATAATGCTAATAAAAGAAACTAATTACTAATTATGACGATGCATGCAGCATTTGCATGTGGACCTGCATGTTTATTGTAATTATCATATGATTTTATAAATTCACTAATTAATTAATTAAAACCACATTTGCTTGTATAGTTGTATAAGAAACTACTTGGTGAAGTCTAAGAAATCCAGTCAATTAGAAAGCTAATGTGTTTTACACTCGTACCAATTAAGGCTGCTTGGCTGCATGCTGCCAGTAATTCATAGTGATAACTTCTGAGAAGGCACCTAGAAGAATGTATATAATGTGACGAAAATAAAGAGTAATTATGGTGGGAATAGATAGAGTGCAATTGAGCTCGTAGGCGTTTGACCAAATATGTATATTTTATAATGACGACGAGGAAGTCACAATTAATTTTTAAATAATTAATTGCCTAGATGCCTGGCCTCCTTCGTTTGAAAATTTTCAGTTAACTTGACGGGGATTATGGCTTAGCCATAAGACAACTCTGTCTTGTCTGCTTAATTACGTTAAACATGTGCATGTATATACTTTAAAGCAATCCGACTTGACAAACTAGGGCTATTAATGCTTACTAAAACGACAAGGGCACGTTATGCATGCAATTGGGTTGTTCAAGCTTCAAGCAAAGAATCTCTGGGGGAGGAGGGAAACCTTTTCTACGTTTTAGACAATTTGTCCGAAGCAACTTTGGGAAGATTTAGACTGGGATCAAGATGGAATAAGGAATTTTTATCAATGGCTGAGGCAAAAGTTGAATGATCGAGTACCAATATATTAAAATGATTAATGATAAATGTTAAGAGTACCAAATTTTTAATCAAGATATGAATATTAACCAAAATGATGTTGAACTTATTTATTAAAAATAAGCAAAGCAATTAATCCAGAAAATATTATGGATACTAATAAACAAGCACCACGTTATTTTGATACCCCGGCCTTCTCCTATTATAAGATTTTTTGGTTCCAACATTTTTCGTTAAAATAGGGGCGAAAGTACAAATAACAAATAATTGCACATCAAACATGTTTTCTTTATTAAACTACTGTCTCAAGTCAGACCAAAACTTGTACAACCTATTGACTCAAAAAGTCATGCTATCCCATGCTCATCATGCCTGCCTCTTTCATTAGTGTACTCTGTAAAATAACAACTTCTATGTGAAAAGTAAACTGACCCCTTTTGAAAAACGTGAAAACTTCATTCTTCTCAATCTTTTTCTTTTCTTTCTTTCTTTTCATTTTTTTTTTTTTTTTTTTAAATTTTATTTTTATAGATGTTCTCAATCTTTTTTTATTTTCTCTTAACAAAGCTTACTGTCATGCATGAATATAGAATTTCGAATTCGAGCTTTCTTGGATGTGGCATGCAGTACCTCCAAGTACTTCGATCTCTAGCTACGAAGAATGGGGTTTGACAGAGAATTAAACGATCGAATCTATGGTTAATGCTCTAAATATTGCACGCGATCACAATTTAATTAGTTCAAATAACTCGAATGAGATTTAAGCCACATGATTTGAGGAACATGCTACAACCATATCAGAAGCAGAAATGTCACGAGAAAACGTAATATAAAATCTAGTCGATCTGTTTTCTTTTAATTTAATTTGTACGTAGTCTGCTGTTCAGCAACTAGTGATCTGTATTGTATCTTTGGTTTGATTGAATCACACTCATCCAATTAAAAATTGAATAAAAGAAAATAATGACACATATAATTGACAAAAAGTTATTTAATGCGGAAGATTTATAGGTTATAGAACTCAATCAAGTGGGCGAAGGTGCGTCAAAGAACGAGCTGTTAAATGATTTTTCGTTTTCTTTTACAAAAACATGCTGAAGAAATCTGATAATATATCCAATTTGGTACAATTTTTTAGAAACAATGACATAAGATTGATAAACAAAGAATATTTTGACTCTCGATGAGCTTGCAATGTTGAAACTTTTTACTCATTTCCATCATGCATGTGAACTGTGGCTAGCTATATATATATACTCGTAGGGTGCCCTTCAAAAAGTCATGTTTTTTTTTGGGGGATATAAAGTCATTTAATTTTTAATGCAATGACAACTCGACGTTATCTTAAGATTAGAGCAAGCCCAAACTGGATGTGTGTAAAAAATTGACATGTTGTAGGGCTGACAAATTGACTTTAGGAACCGAAGACTTTGATTTGATGCTCCGACTAGTACAAATAGAGGACTTGCATAAGGCTATTTTATCAATCTATTTGTATAGAATAGATAAGTGTCTTCAAAATTTCTTCACGAAGATGAGTTACCCATACTACTCTCCACCACCACCATCACCTGTCCCATTTAACCCTATCACGCCTCCACCGCCTCCGCCATCGCCTGTCCCATGTAACCCTATCACACCTCCACCTCCACCTCCACCACCAGACCACCACCAGCCACCGTGCCCACCTTCACCAACTACACCGGTCATCCAACCTCCCACTCCGACTGAAGCACCGCCACCAAATAGCTGGTCACCACCAAAACCAGATACTCCAGCTCCAGCACCCCAAAAAACTCCACCTCCAAAAAATGCATGGCCACCTCGATCAACACCACCCAAAAATGCACCAAAAGCACCTCCAACCGTTCCCGGTGATTATACCCCGCCAGGTTTTTGGCCTCCCCCTCCTTACAAATCTCTCCCACCATCATCACCAATTGCGTCGCCACCTTCCGGAGGCCACCGAACTACTATCATCGCGGCCTGCGTCTCCGTAGGCGGTTTTTTATTCATTGCGTTCCTCTTAGCTGGTCTCTTCTGCTCAAAGAGGAAGAACAGGCCAGTGATGGTTCCTGAAGTCCCTTGTGTTCCCTATGGGGAGCAAACTGTAACACTGCCGGTAGAGGATAATATTCAAGTTCATGAAGCTGTAGGTTCTAGCGCTATGGGTTTGCATGGGATTGCTGGAGGAGGCTCTCCGCGTGAACCGGCGGTGCCTGGGTCTCCCACTTATCCTCCAGGCCATCACCAACACTACTAAAGCTAAAGCTCTCATCTCTGATCGATGATCTGTCTGTCTTTTTCATTTGCTTTTGCTTATTATTATTATTATTGTTGTTGTTGTTATTTATTTTTACTTTGGCTGAGATGCATTCATTTGTACCTTCATTCATGTGGAGTGGTTAAAATAAATAATGGAGCCATAGATGATGCATGCTCCATCTGCGTTAAGATATTGGCCAAGCAGATAGGCCTAGTACTGTACGTATATTCGAAAATCTCAAGGTTTGTAGCCAAGACATTAAATATGACTTTTCGTCATATAGTTGTAATTATGATCATAATTAATTATTTCCCTCGTTGTAAATTTATCAAGAACATGTGGGTTTTCAATTCGTATCATCCAAGCTTTCCAGCTTGGATCATATTAATTTGGTCGACTTATTGTTAAGTTGCGCAAGACAATGAACATTTGATTTTTCTACAAAAAAAAGTTTGGCGGAAGCTCGATCTACATAAGTGGGATTTGTTTGACTGATTGTGGATTTTTTTTGTGACCAATTGTTGATTCATGCGGAACTATTACACATTTTTTTGAGAGTGACTCATGCCCTCCTAGTGGCAAGTGCACAATAAAGGTATTACCTCAAGGCATATTAAAGTAGGACTTAAGTGCACAGGTGTAGTGCACTGGTGTAGTGCACTTGTTGTACATTAAAAGTATTTTGATCATTTTTCTTTCGTTAGAGGTGTTGTTATATGTGCCGCAACTTAATTGCATTTCTTTGTAGGAAAAAGAGCATGCACGTGACAAATTAAAGATTCTTAATTAATTACCTAACGTCCTAGCCGGAGGTTGCATATGGCATGAATTTCACAATGAAATTATACACAAACCATAGATTTTTTTTTATTTTTTATTTTTTTTTTAATGACAGGAACCCCCGGAAGCTAGGAAGGTTATTTTGTGTACTTATTTTTGTCGGATAAATTTCAAACTTACGCAAAAAAATTTGCTCCACACAAGTCAGATAAGACCCTAGCTTCACCAATTAAAAGTTAAGGATAGAAGAATTTGTATTATGGTCTCATAATATGTTTGTCACTGAATATTCCAGGTGCGCACATGTTTATTCAACCTCAATGGGTAGTCTCAATTGATGTGACCAGTCATTGGAAAACGTAGATACCCAAGCCAAACGTATGTAATGGCATGATGCGTTTGAGAATTGAATTTTTTGAAATTAGAATTGAATTCTAATTTGTTGTACGAATTTCGAAGTTTAACTTTGTAAGACAAAATTTTAAAAAAATATAATTTTTTTTGAAAAAAATAGAGAAGAATAGAGAATTCAATTCCACTCAAGAATAGAGAATTCCTAATTCAACTCTGTTGACAAACAGACTTAGCAATAGCCAAATTAGCCTACGTAAATTGAATTCAATCCCACTCAATGGCTGAAAAAAATTGAAAAAAAAAAAAAAAAAAGAGATAAAATTTCATTTATAATTTCTATCTTTAGTCGCTTTTGAAATAAAGTACACAAATTTTAAAAAATGTCAATTTAAGATATCTATCTTTTAATTTTTTTCAATTTCAACCCGCCATTAAAATTTTTCGTTAAATTGTATTAAAATTCTCCAAAATGCCCCTATGTTTTGTAAAAAAAAAAATTATAAAAATCTAGCGAATGGTTGAAATTGAAAAAAAAAAAATTGAAAGATGGATACCCTAAATTGACACTTTTAAAAGTTTGAGTATCTTATTTTAAAAGTGATAAAAGATTAGGGGTTATAAGTGAAGTTTTTTCAAAAAATGAAAAATTAAAGACTAACTTACATAAAATTCAGAATTCATGTAAACTAGCCAAGATCAAATGACATCAAATTCACCGTGCATGGTTTTTGTTAGAAAACATAGAAACATACCTCCAGGATCTTTAATTGATCGGTTGTTTCACATATATAGGTACACACACACACACACACATATATATATATATATATAGGTACACACACACACATACACAGATATATATATATATATATATATATATATATATAATATATATATATATATATATATTATATATATATATATATATATATATATATATATATATATATGCTAAGGTCCAAATGCCTCACACGCCCAGATAACAAGATAGATCGAAAAGAGCTCGCTTTACTTAATTCATTTTTACTAGCAGCATTTACGTGAAATTTCAATCTCTTTCAATTAATGCTTCGTTTGTTTCGGCGTAAAACGATTTCTGAAAAATAATTTCGGAATTTTTCGGTGTTTGGTGGGGGTGAAAATAATAGTCAACCGAAAAATGATTTTCGTTTGACCAAAATTACTTAGTAAATTTCGGAAAATGATTTACGCTTTTTTTCATTTTCCGAAGACGGCAGATGCATTCGACCCTCTTTTAAACGACGTAGTTGACCTTCACGTTCAAGCAGTCGACCATAACCGAAATCTCGTCGGTGCCAAAATCTAATATCTCATTTTCTTTATTTCTTTCTTTTATATTTTAAATTAAGACGATTACGTCCCTCCACTTCATTAGAAAATCAATGACTTATTTAAAATTTAGTGTTATAAAATTGATATTTATTTTTAAAATATGTAATTTTCACATGTATTTTACAAATATATGTGTTAATTACGCACTAGCTCTATTAAAAATACATATAATAAATTACAATATTTGTTGAAGAAATAATCAGCTCCAAATACACGTGGACCGAGCCCACCGGGTCGGCCCAGCCAGATCAGACCTAAGTACAAGACCATTCATTATCTCCAAAAAGACGCATATCCCGAGTATATTAAGATAAGACTTTTATCCCATCAAATATGGGATAAGGTGCCTAATAGTATGACATCAGACGAAGAGGTAGTGTCCTATTCAGCTTGGACTCTACTACCCAATTCGAATTCTATGAAGATAAGATTAAAGACTATGTGATCTAGGACTCATATTCCTAATCAGATATGCTCCAAGTATTCTAGTAGTTTTATAACTGTGAACTGTGAGCATATAAATAAGACTACTACGTCAGGTATTTTTTAACAAGCAGATTCTCTAAGCTCTGAGATTATTGATACTCTTCAGAAAATAAATAGTTTGAACTGACTTAGGCATCAGAGTGGTCGGCACCCCCCTGAGCCGACGAGCCGTTTATTATTTTGCAGATTACGAGGAGAGCGAATATCAAGGAATGTAACGAATCACAAGGCAACATGTCACCGTACCGGAAACTGTACCAACAGTTTGGTGCCGTCTGTGGGAACTCGACTTAGTTCTCTCAAAAATAAATCTGCAACAGTGACTGCGTGATCAAATCTGAAAATCTCTCTTCGCCAATAGACAAATATTTCTGTGATCTCAGATCTGAATCTAATCACACCAAATCGGTGTTGATCTGCACTGAGAGAAAACCCGAGTCTGTGTTGTTTCTTCGGGCCCCAAAAAGCTACATCAAAGAGAGAAGAAAAGATGGGTCAAGAAGAAGAAAAAAACAAAATGAGAAAAGAAGAAGAGGCAACCACGTTGCTCTTCCCCTAAAGCTACATTAAAAAGCTGTAGGAGATCAGAGTTCCCCGCCTCCATGAAAGTCCAGCTCGGGATGCTCTCCTTTGACCCCAAAGCTATCGACTAATCCTTTGAGACTCGTTGCATCTACTGGTCTCCATCAAGCCCACGGACTCCCAGAGGTTCCGATAATGATCGCGTGGAGCCCGTGGACTCCCCGACACTTCGGGTCTTCGCACAGTGAAACGTTGGAACCCCGAACTGTATTGTTTTCTTCTGGAGATCTTCAGGCGAAGGACGACTTTGCTGATGGTGGATGGAATCCCGACGGAACAGTGACTGCCGGTGATGAGCCCCTGTTCATCTTGGGTGATGGGTTAGAAGGTACCGGACCTCCAAGATAATGACCAAACTCGAGACTTCGTGCACCAATGGGAGATTCCTTGGGAATCAACTGAACGTGAAGATCAGAGAAATTGAAGGAGGCCAGCCCAGTTCCCAAAAACTCAGTTTAAAAGGGTTGGATTGGACCGGAATGGCACAATCGGGGCCGTCCCAGGACCTGCAATCGCAATCGGGGAACAAGATCTGCGTGGACTATGCCCAAAAGAGCCTGCAGTGGGCTTCAGCGTCTTCATGTGCTTAGAGCGCTCCGGAAAGTACCGCGGCCTCGATGTCCTTCCTCATCCAATATGTGGCCGTGGACTCATGGTCCGAGATCAAAAAAAATAAAGGGATATAGGGTCGGATACTACAATGCAACAAGACTTTCACGCCATTAGAGACACCTCTTTTCTCCAGCTATCCAGAGGCTCAAACAAAACTGATCAGGATCCGAGAAACCTCAAATCTGCACCCAAGCACGCCAAATCAATGCTCATTCGCAGGGATCCTCGAGCCCTTCAGGCCACCGTTGTGGCTGGGGAAGGGGTAGCCATGAGAGCAGATGAGGAAGGAAGGCGACAACACATTCATAGAAGAAAAATGAGATCTCGGGTCAAACGGTTTGGGCTCGGTTGGGTCAATGGGCTATATCATCTCACAAGGAAGGAATGAGCCGCAAGAATTGCACATCGGTGGATAGGAAGCGCCTGAGATTGGGAATTTCTGGCTACTGCCGAGGAAATATCAAAACTCACCTTGTTGTACAAGTAATGGTAAGCATCTCTACTCGATGAAGCTAGGACTTTCAGAAAGCTTCCTCTGCTTTAAACTTGTGTAGTGTATTACGCTTCAAAATTCACAGTTGGTGAGCCTCGATAATACCCAGTTGAAGCTTTTCGTAGATATGTGGATTGGAATATTCCTGTGTGCTTTGACTATCATGGGTCATGGGAAATCGATGTCAGACCACGGACACTTCTCTCAAGTACTAAACAGCAGACTATCTGTATAGGCCGAGGACGATTCGATTGTGATTGAAATAGAGCCCACGTCCGAGGACTTCACGCCCAAAGCTTTGAACAACGAAGATTCCCATGCATCTTCATATATGATGGGTCTCTTTCCAAGCAGTGAGTACACTTACAACATCCTTTGCGGTTTCGAGCTTCGAGAACTCCATCCAAGATGGCTTGAGGTTCTGGCAGAGGAAGAAATGATGAGCATGCTTAAGATGCAAGAACAGGGACGGACTGGATGGTTGACTTGCAGCACTTCCGGGTTGAAAAGTTTTTGAATTTTTGGGCTTCAACATGAGGAAGAACTAAAACTGTTAAAAGAAGCAACTGCAAGAAGAGCTGGATAAGATGCTAGAATAGAATAGAAGGAGATGTGGACACTGAGGCCCATTACAGGTTCTTCGGTACTGGTGGGAATTGAAAAGGATGTGGAAGTGAATTAGGGTGACGTCAAGCTTTTGAAAGAGGTGCCGGAAAATGCTGTTGTACGCACAATCATTGGGTCCGTTCGGTGCAAATGGAAAACCGAGGCGACAAGCCTATGTTGTTTTTGTCAAGCAGGATGTGATTTCTTGCAAGTTTGGTTTCAAGAATGCCAACGACCGAAGTTCGCTATCTAGGCCTACACATACACAGGGTAGAAAAAGAGAAGAAAAGAACGGCCCAAAGGAAAAATAGAAAAGAAGAGAACGACATTAAGACTGAGCCAATAGGCTGAAGGCTCAGCCTATTTGTGTCCAAAAAAAAAAAGTATACTCCGAGGTGTTTTATTCCGAGGTGGCAACCCTTCGAAAAGTTAGATCCGAGGGTGTTTTACCGAGTACAAAAGATAGATCCGAGAGTGTTCTACGGAGGAGAAAAGTTAGAGCTGAGGATATATTACCGAGGACAAAAGATAGATTCGATGGTGTTCTACCGAGGAGAAAAGATAGATCCGAGAGTGTTCTACCGAGGAGAAAAGTTAGACCCGAGGGTGTTCTACCGAAGCAAAAAGTATGTACCGAGATGACACATACTGAGAGTATTATTCCAAGGGTACTATCCCGAGGACCCTATGCCCGAGCTTCTAGTTTCAAATGGCAAATTCCGAGGACCCCTCCAGATTTACCATCCTCCGAGGTGCACAATCACATGCCGAGGGACCAATCCCAACCAAGGGTCCAGTTTGAGGAACTCTCCCAAAGAGCCCCATATCGAGTGACGTGCAAGATAAGGAACTCCAAGTAAGACGGTTCATCTTCATCAAATTCACTAGATAAGTTCATACTCTTCTTTTATAAACATGATCTATGTTAAAGTAAGGATAAATATTGGTTTTTATATATATTTTGATAAAATAGAACTCTTGTGCTACTGCAATAATTCATGTTTGATGAATCCTGATGAAAGCCCATAAATTTTTATTGGAAGTCAACCCATAAAAATTGCCTCTTCACCACGGATCTTTTATAAAAATTGGATTGTTGTATTAAGCGAAATAGACTCATATTGAGACCCTACTCCTGCCGTGAGTGAAAGGATCACAAAATCATCCCGACGAATGAAAAGAATATATGGTGCTACTGTGCATTCAGCTATTTGGTTTTAGTATATGCAGTGCTTTGTTAACCCTTTTCGCAGAAAAGATACGTGGAGACAACCCCTACAACAAATCATATAAGGAAAGTCTCTCGGTTAGTCCAACACCGAGAGCCAGGGAGACAACCCTGCAGAGAAAACAAGGAAAGTCTCTCAGTTAGTCCAACACCGAGAGCAAGGAAGAACAGAAAGTTCCCAAGTACTGATTGATCTCAGCTAAGAATAAAGTTGTAGTCCGAAATAGAGTAAAAACACTTCTTCATCAAACTTCTCCAAAGATGATCAAGCTATATCAACATCCACCCGACTCCCCCCCTCGAACAACTCGAAAGAGTTATGGTGGGGATGCTCAGGGAAGAATCCGCCTGAGTCCTTTCCTCGGACAACCCGAAAGGGTCATGGAAAGGATACAAAGGGAAGAAACCCCACGGTTGGGGGTTTCTGAAGGGATAAGGCTAATGATATCCAGATAAGAATCCGCCCAAATCCTTTCCTCGGACAACTCGAAAGGGTAATGGAAATGATACAAATGGAATAAACCTCTCTGTTGGGGGTTTTCGAAGGGATAAGGTTAAGGATATCCCAATAAGAATCCGTCCGAATCCTTTCCTCGGACAACCCGAATGGGTCATGGAAAGGATGCAAAAGGAAGAAACCCATCGGTTGGGGGTTTCCGAAGGGATAAGGACATTCAGGAAAGAATCCGCCCGAATCCTTTCCTCGAACAACCTGAAAGGGTTATGAAAATGATACAAAGGGAAGAAACCACTCGGTTGGGGGTTTCCGAAGGGATAAGGATAAGGATACCAAGGGAAGAATTCGCCTGACTTCCTTACTCGAACAACTCGAAAAGGGTTATGGAAGGGGTACCCAGGGAAGAATCCACCTGACTTCCTTAATCGGACGACCCGAAAGGGTTATGGAAATGATACCCAGGGAAGAAACCCCTCGATTGGGGGTTTCCAAAGGATAAGGACAATCTAAGGCTTCATCACCACAAGATAAGATTAAAGACTATGTGATCTAGGACTCAGGCTCCTAATCAGATATGCTCCAAGTATTATAGTAGTTTTATAACTGTGAACTGTGAACCTATAAATAAGACTACTACGTCAGGTATTTTTTAACATGCAGATTCTCTAAGCTCTGAGATTATTGATACTCTCCAGAAAATAAATAGTTTGAACTAACTTAGGCATCGAAGTGGGGGTATGGTCGACACCCCCATAAGCTGACGAACCGTTTATTATTTTGCAGATTACGAGGAGAGCAAATATCAAGGAAGGCAACAAATCACAAGACAATATGTCACCGTACCGGAAACTGTACCAACAATATTAGTTTTGTAGAGAATAATGTTAACGGAGATCAAAGATGAGGTAGATGAGAAGTAGAAAATGACATAAAATAAAAGGTTAAAATTTCTAATAAAATTGACGTGGAAAATTGAGAAGTCACTAAAGTAATTAGAACTTCACAAACCAACCTCTTCTTCCGTCTCATCCAAAAGATCATGAACAAAATTCGCACTCATCTTATTTTAATATTCAAAAATCCTGAATATTTAAGGATTTTTCTCAGCCATAACTGTGCACCAATTTGCACTTTTCTTCTTGATGACAATTCCTCGTTATGCCCGCTACCCCCTTGACCGACCATGGTGCTATCAAACTGTGCGTTCATGGCATGAAACATGGGTTTGTTTGTCATGCAACATTACATAACAGTACTGTTTATGTATTTTTTTTTTTCATTTTTTTTTTATATTTTTCACTACTAATCAACATCAAAACATTTTCACTTTTTCCACTTTTTATATCATATCAATAATTTTTTATTATTATCCAAACAAAAAAATTCACTACAATTCAAAACTTTTTCACTTTTTTATACAAATTCTTTTTATTTTATATCACATCATCACTTTTTACTAATTTCAAAACTAACAACTCCATCACTCTGTTCTGTTCTGTACATGTCTTTGCTAAACAAGCCCATCGATCTCATCTCCTCGATGCGCTTCATAAAGCAAATAGTGAAATAACGATAGGATAATTAATTCAAAGAATCCTGAACCTATTATGGTGAGATATTTCGAAGAATGCTAAGCCTCGTTGCAAGAACTATAAGTTGTTTGAAATATAACTGACTAAATGATTCATTTATTATTGTAGCTATAAGTAATAATAATAATAATAACGATTTACTAATAAACGACATAGGGTGTCTTCTAACGAGATATGATACATTTATAATTTTTATACAACTTTTGTAAAATTCTAATGATTTTTTTTTCAAACTAATTATTGGATATCTTTTCTTACATGTAGATTTTACATATCTAATGGTTTATTTTTTTTTTAAAAAAAAAATTATTAGAATTATATAAAAATTATAAAGAAGTTGTAAACGTATCATATTCCATCTTATAATAGGCTTACCATAAGATCGAGTTGAAATGAAACTACATTTCTAAAGAATGACATATCTTATCCTTATAACTCCTAATCCAACTTTTGATAAGACTCCCAAATTAACAACTCACAAGATAAAGTACTCTTGAGTTAATATGAAGAACTAATAGATGTTTGGCCGACTAAATAAGTGAAGGCCTTACTGCACTCTAGAGTAGATGTAATGCTATACAATATATATACATCACCGGACTATGTGACTTGGTTCTCCTACCATAAAATCAATCTTTATGCATCAAATGTTATGGGAGACCAATCTCCGTCTCCCGTAACACTTCACATCTTCTTCTCACCTTTTAGCAAGTCCGGTTAATAAGGCTACTCTGGTTGAATAGGTCAATCCTCAATACTTCTCTATATATATAAGAAAAGTTCATTGCAGCTGTGCGTGCTTAATTTTATCTTAAAGTTATATATAATCTTATGAGAAATGATTTTTTTATATCTTTTGTATATATATTTTTCAGATATTTATTTTCTAAATTAATCATTGATTTTGTAGGACCCATAAAGACTCACTCTACAATTCTAATAATTGATTTTAAAAAATATATATATTAAAAAATGTACAAAATATATACATGTATCATATGCCTACGAGGCATACTTTTGGAATAAAATGAACCACCAGTCCTGGTTATAAGACAAAAGTTAATATAACTGGTTGCTCTGTAAAGGATCGACGGCATCCTTATAATCTTAAATCAACTTTTATAGCGCGCGCAAACAAACAATAGCAGTACCATAAAACGACCGCAATGCGAGCTAGACTAGCTATCACGCACCTTGCAGAAAAGATGACCCATGGAATCTTGAATTGCCGTTAGCCACCCACCATGATCGCCCGGCCCCTTTCTTTTACCTCAATCATAATCATAATTCATCCTAGGCGAAATTATTGTTGTATAATTTTAATAATTTTTTTAAAATTAATTATTATCTGTTTTTGTACGTAAATAAATATTTTTTGTACACACTATGTACATCAAATTTCACGTGACTAGATTTTTTTGTACGCACTTCATTTTTAAAAAGAAAGAAATTAAAACTAAGTGTCACGTAAAACTGTGTATACAAGAGTGTGTAATAAATATTTCTCTTCAGTCTTACCTAACTAATAGTTAATTTTTTTTTAAAAAAATTATTAATTAAAATTATACAATAATTATACAAAAATTATAGACTAATCATATCTCTTCATCGAATCTCAATTATGTATATATATTAGAGCACTAGTAGCAGATTCCCTATAATGGTTCCCTTCCCTATATTTAAGGAAAATTTGATTAAAAAAAACACTAAAAATTGACTCACAACAGCTACCCTAATTTTACACATTTTGGTTGGGTAGCTACAGTACTACCCAATGTATTGAGTAGCACTGTAGCTTCCCAATACTTTATTTTAATAAAAAAATTATATCTCTCTCTCCTCTCTCCTCTCTGGCTCTCTCTTTCACGCGTCGTCCTGAATCACTTCACCTATCCTCCTTCCTTTCCCAACAAGAACGTCATGGCTGAACCAGCCGAACCAGCCCCACTTATAGCCCTCTATCAACAACCTTCACGGGCAACTAATTTTGTTGGAGCAACCGCTCGCCAACCTTTTTCTCTTCTGGTGACGGCCTGACCAAAAATAGGGGCGAAAGTACAAATAACAAATAATTGCTCATCAAACACGTTTTCTTTTTTAAACTACTGTCTCAAGTCAGACCAAAACTTGTACAACCTATTGACTCAAAAAGTCATGCTATCCCATGCTCATCATGCCCGTCTCTTTCATTAGTGTACTCTGTAAAATAACAACTTATATGTGAAAAGTAAATTGACCCCTTTTGAAAAACGTGAAAACTTCATTCTTCTCAATCTTTTCATTTTTTTTTTTTTTTTTATTTATTTTTATTTATTTTTTTATAGATGTTCTCAATCTTTTTTTATTTTCTCTTAACAAAGCTTAATTACTGTCATGCATGAATATAGAATTTCGAATTCGAGCTTTCTTGTATGTGGCGCATTCAGTACCTAGCTCCAAGTACTTCTCTAGCTACGAAAAATGGGGTTTGACAGAGAATTAAACGATCGAATCTATGGTTAATACTCTAAATATTGCACCCTATCACAATTTAATTAGTTCAAATAACTCGAATGAGATTTAAGCCACATGATTTGTGGAACATGCTACAACCATATCAGAAGCAGTAATGTCACGAGAGAACGTAATATAAAATCTATTCCATCTGTTTTCTTTTAATTTAATTTGTACGTAGTCTGCTGTTCGGCATCTAGTGATCTGTATGGTATCTTTTGGTTTGATTGAAACCACACTCATCCAATTAAAAATTGAATAAAAGAAAATAATGACACATATAATTGACAAAAAGTTATTTAATACGGAAGATTTATAGGTTATAAAACTCAATCAAGTGGGCGAAGGTGCGTCAAAGAACGAGCTGTTAAATGATTTTTCGTTTTCTTTTACAAAAACATGCTGAAGAAATCTGATAATATATCCAATTTGGTATTATTTTTGAGAAACAATGACATAGGATTGATAAACAAAGAATATTTTGACTCTCGATGAGCTTGCAATGTTGAAACTTTTTACTCATTTCCATCATGCATGTGGACTGTGGCTAGCTATATATATATATATATACTCGTAGGGTGCCCTTCAAAAAGCCATGTTTTTTTTTGGGGGATATAAAGTCATTTAATTTTTAATGCAATGACAACTCGACGTTATCTTAAGATTAGAGCAAGCCCAAACTGGATGTGTGTAAAAAAATTAACATGGTGTAGGGCTGCAAATTGACTTGAGGAACCGAAGACTTTGATTTGATACTCCGACTAGTACAAATAGAGGACTTGCATACGGCTATTTTATCAATCTATTTGTATAGAATAGATAAGTGTCTTCAAAATTTCTTCACGAAGATGAGTTACCCATACTACTCTCCGCCACCACCATCACCTGTCCCATGTAACCCTATCACGCCTCCACCGCCTCCGCCATCACCTGTCCCATGTAACCCTATCACGTCTCCCCCACCACATGCAAACCACCATGCCCATCCACCTCCACCATCTACGCCTCCACCGCCTCATCATCACCATGGTCATCCCAAGCCACCACCACCACCTCCACCGCATCACCACCACCACCACCACCATGCCCATCCAAAGCCACCTCCACCACCTCCACCACCAGACCACCACCAGCCACCGTGCCCACCTTCACCAACTACACCGGTCATCCAACCTCCCGCTCCGACTGAAGCACCGCCACCCCATCCCATATCTCCTCCAACCCCTACTATCACTCCAGTTTCACCACCGCGACCACACCCTAATGCACCGCCGCCAACACCAAATGATGGTCCAGCTCCACCACCATATAAGGCACCGCCACCTAAACCTACATCTCCACCACCACATAGCTGGTCACCACCAAAACCACATGCTCCAGCTCCACCACCATATAAGGCACCGCCACCTAAACCTGCATCTCCACCACCACATAGCTGGTCACCACCAAAACCACATGCTCCAGCTCCACCACCATATAAGGCACCGCCACCTAAACCTGCATCTCCACCACCACATAGCTGGTCACCACCAAAACCACATACTCCAGCTCCACCACCATATAAGGCACCGCCACCTAAACCTGCATCTCCACCACCACATAGCTGGTCACCACCAAAACCACATACTCCAGCTCCAGCACCCCAAAAAACTCCACCTCCAAATAAGGCACGGCCACCTCGATCAACACCACCCAAAAATGCACCAAAAACACCTCCAACTACAGCAACACCGCCACGAGGACATTACCCACCACCCCCACCAACCGTTCCCGGTGATTATACCCCGCCAGGTTTTTGGCCTCCCCCTCCTTATAAATCTCTCCCACCATCATCACAAATTGCGTCGCCACCTTCCGGAGGCCACCGAACTACTATCATCGCCGCCTGCGTCTCCGCAGGCGGTATTTTATTCATTGCGTTCCTCTTAGCTGGTCTCTTCTGCTCAAAGAGGAAGAAGAGGCCAGTGATGGTTCCTGAAGTCCCTTGTGTTGAGGAACACGAAGAAGTCCATGAATCGATTGCAACCGGTCCCTATGGGGAGCAAACTGTAACACTGTCGGTAGAGGATGATATTCAAGTTCATGAAGCTGTGGGTTCTAGCGCTATGGGTTTGCATGGGATTGCTGGAGGAGGCTCTCCTCGTGAACCGGCGGTGCCTGGGTCTCCCACTTATCCTCCAGGCCATCACCAACACTACTAAAGCTAAAGCTCTCATCTGTGATCGATGATCTGTCTGTCTTTTTCATTTGCTTTTGCTTATTATTATTATTGTTGTTGTTATTTATTTTTACTTTGGCTTGGATGCATTCGTTTGTACCTTTCATTCATGTGGAGTGGTTAAAATAAATAATGATATCATGCATGCTCCATCTGCGTTAAGATATTGGCCAAGCAGATAGGCGGCCTAGTACTACTGTATATTCGAAAATCTCAAGGCTTGTAGCCAAGACATCAAATATGACTTTTCGTCATATAGTTGTAATTATGATCATAATTAATTATTTCCCTCGTTGTCAATTTATCAAGAACATGTGGGTATTTAATTCGTATCATCCAAGCTTTCCAGCTTGGATTATATTAATTTGGTCTAGTACTTATTGTTAAGTTGCCTAAGACAATGAACATTTGATTTTTCTACAAAAAAGTTTGGCGGAAGCTCGATCTGCATAAGTGGGATTCGTTTGACGACTGACTGTTGATTTATTTATTTTTTTTTTTTGGACTGATTGTTGATTCATGTGGAACTATTACACATTTTTGTTATATGTGCCGTAACTTAATTGCATTTCTTTGTAGGAAAAAGAGCACGCACGTGACAAATTAAAGATTCCTAATTACCTAACGTCCTAGCCGGAGGTTGTGGCATGAATTTCACAATGAAATTATACGAACCATAGAATTTTTTTTTTTTTTTATTTTTTTAATGACAGGAACACCCGGAAGCTAGGAAGGTTATTTTGTGTACTTATTTTTGTCGGATAAATTTCAAACTTACGCAAAAAATTTGCTCCACACAAGTCAGATAAGACCCTAGCTTCACCAATTAAAAGTTAAGGATAGAAGAATTTGTATTATGGTCTCATATGTCTGTCACTGAATGTTCCAGGTGCGCACATGTTTTTTCAACCTCAATGGGTAGTCTCAATTGATGTGACCAGTCATTGGAAAACGTAGATACCCAAGCCAAACGTAATGGCTTTGCAATGACCAAATTAGCCTACGTAAATTGAATTCAATCCCACCCGATGGCTGAAAAAAATTGGAAAAAAAAAAAAGAGATAAAATTTCATTTATAATCTCCATCTTCCGTTGCTTTTATAATAAAGTACACAAAATTTAAAAAGTATTAATTTAATTTATTTTTTTTAATTTTAACCCGTTATTAAAATTTTTTGTTAAATTCTATCAAAATTCTCTAAAATGTCCTTGTGTTTTGTCTAAAATAAAATTATAAATTTTTTTCAAAAATTCAGGCATGAGTATTTTTACAAATTTTGTTAAATTCTTATCAACACCTAAATCGATTGTTGCAGTTTTTTTTCCTAAAAAAAAAAATAGGGATATTTTGAAAATGTTGACATGATTTAATGGAAAATTCTAACGGATGGTTGAAATTAAAAAATAAAAAAATAAAAAATTGAAAGATAGATAACCTTAAATTGACACTTTTAAAAGTTTGGGTACCCTATTTTAAAAGTAATAAAAAATCAAGGGTTATAAGTGAAATTTTTTCAAAAAAAAAAAAAGGGTAATTACCTTTTCCTCCATGAACTACCAAAAAATGCGCGATGCTCCCATGAACTACCAACTCGACCAAAATAGAGCATTCAACTACCAAAGACAACCCTTTTCCCCACTTCCGTCAGTCAAAGGGGTTAAAACAAACGGTCAACGAGTCACATGACCGTCACACGCCATTTTACCCTCATTTTCTTCATATTTTCCCCTCATGAACTACCACCATCTTCCTCTTTTCCCCCATGAACTACCACCATCTTCCAACATGCCCCCATGTAAAACGGCACATGACCCGTTGACTGTTTCTTTTGACCCCTCTAACTGACGGAAGGGGAGAAAATTATTGTCTTTAATAATTGAATGCTCTATTTTGGTCGAGTTGGTAGTTCATGGGGGCATCGCGCATTTTTTGGTAGTTCATGGGGAGAAAATGTAGTTACCCCAAAAAAGAAGAAGTATGAGATATGATACAATGTCACCCTAAGACACAACTTCTAATCACTTTTGCCCACGTGACAATTTTTACTTTTACTTTTACTTTTTTAGAAACAAAACTCTAAAATTAGTTAGGGGACCACCTTGTCACATGGGTAAGGTGGTCAAAAATTGTATCTTGGAGTGGCAAAATATTATATCTCTATAAAAGTATTACGCCGAGAAGTAATCTTAAAATTTTGTCTTCTTCTTCTTCTTCTTTTCTTTTCTTTTTTTTTTTTTTTTTTTTTTTTTTTTTTTGAGTTTGGAAGAGTGCGGATTTTCTAAAAATGGAGTCTTATGATACATATGATGGGAATCATTTATGATAATCATCCATGAGCAATGCTAATACAACTTTAATCATAAACAACCCAACCAACACATCCAAATCATAAGAGATAAGAGTTCTCAACTAAATACAGGAGTCCTAAATCAAATAGCTAGCAATTTTTAATGGACTCCTCTTCGATCGGCTATGTCTTTTTCATCAGATAAGGTTATTGTATCGTTTACTACTTCTATCGTTTATTGTATCGTTTACTACTTCCACAACAACCTTGTCCTCAATGTTGAAATTAGAAAATTGCTGTTAGTACGTTCCTGAATCTTTCCCTTTTTGCTCATATTCAATCTAAACACTTGCAGATGTTGACATTGACGTTCAGGGTTAAACCTTCCATTTAAATTGAAACAAAGCTCGATCCGCTTATGCATCTCATCCCAAGTCAATCGTTTAAATTTAGTGACTGGGTTGGGTCGCAACTCGCCTGTTTGGGGGTTTGTCGGTAAAGCACCTTTGGGTTCCGGATTAAACGATCATCCTGCGTATGTGCGGGTTCAATGGTCTCTCTAAGTGTCTTTGGGGTTCAATGGTCTCTCTTGAAAATTTGCCTCTAATTTTTCAATTCATTCCTTGTTGATAACCATTGGGGTTTTTGGTTATTTAATAAATAAGCTCGAAAATGTTATAGAGACACTTTCAGTTAATTAGCTTCGAGAGCGCTACAACCATGGCTCTGTTTTGCTGAATTCGGGTGGGTGATGGAATGGTTTTCAATGTTTGGTTGTTTGCCTTTGTGGGGTTTAAGAGGGGCTGTGCAGTTTTGGATGGGTTGTTCTGTTTTGGTTTCTTTTTGGTCTGGAGGCTGGAGCTGTCAGTGGTTAAAATAAAATCTAGTTGTTCTATGGTGGAGCTTTCGGTGGGTTTGATTTGAATGAGGAATTTTTTTTTTTTTTTTTACAGGTTTGGATTATTTTCTGGGTTGTTGGAATGGGGTGGCTAATGGAACTGACTTTGATATTGATTTTTTAGTTAAAATATTCTTGGCCCAAAGTAAATAATAGTAATAAACTTAAACAACTCTCAGAGATAGAGCAGAAACTCTCCCCTTTTTTTTTTTTTTTTTTAAGATATATGAAGAAAAAAAAAAAAAAAACACAAGGTCGGAGTAGTAGCCTAAAGTAAAAACTATAAATGAAAATACGCGGAAGCAATACTTTCAAAGATGTGAGGCTTATTGATTCATGATACGAATGCTAAGAATTAGGGCCATCAGCAAATGTGATTTAGTGTGTCCTGAAAACTCGTATACTGAAACAGAGATAAATATGAAGAAGTTACAAATACAAAAAAAGTACCAAAAAAAAAGAAAAACAAATTCAAAGACAGTAACATAAACAACCGATAGACAATTGAAGATGGTAGAGTGGGAGCCGTCACTTGACCTTTAATTTGAAGAGGGCCAGCTTATTCCAATAGTGGATGTCCTTTTCGAGGTTGGATTGGGTGATTGAAAAATTTTCAAAAAAGTAACTAACGTGGAAATGAAAGCTAGACATAATGCATACAAACATACTGCTTCTATTTTGAAGAGAAGTAGCATGAGAGATCCGCAATTTATTTATTTATTTACTTTTTTATTAGTCAATGAGAGATTACAATCGTGCACCCTGATTTCTTCTCAAAATAGATATAGCTAAAATGAAACTTCGAATATAACCCACTGAGAAAAATGAAGAAATACAACTCCCTTTTGTGTCATGGATTGGGAATTTGAGGCACTTCTGTCTCTAGGGGGGGCTTCTTCTTCTTGCTCTGTTTTACCTCTCCATAAAAGTATGAAGCAAAGCCCCAAAGAGAAAGTACTAGAGCAACTCCTTTTTCTGCTTGAAACTTTTCTTGATAGAAAATAACAGCAAGGACCTCCGTAACTGGGAGTAGAACAGCGATTACAACAGCAGATAGCAAAGACGAGGCACAGAAGATGATTCCAATCGCTCCCAAGAAGAAACCCTGCCAAATAATCGCACTCCATACTAGCACCACATAGTACTTTGTTTCCCCGAGCTCGAATTCCCTCGCCTCTCTTGGAATTGCCTACAAATTAAAGTATATATATATATATTGACTTCATGAAATACCCATATATAGCTACAATATAGAATCGTTATCTTGTTGAAACTTCTCATTTTGATTGGCTTTAAATTAACTTCCATTATATTCTCTCTCTCCGCATAAATCGTATATAAAGTAACAGGTTAATTCCTCTAACTCACTTTTTAGCATATAATTAAGTCAAAGGCCGGCGAGAGCTGGAGAAATTGAGAGAGATTCTACGTACGCACCTTAAAGTCCTTGTTAATGAGCATCCCTACTGTGCAAAGAAGAGTCGCAAACAAAGACATCACTATCTGAACCTCCATCACCAGCGAATACGTAATTTCCTGCTTGGCCTTCTTGTACGTCAACTCAATCAACGGCAACAGAAACCCATATAGCGCGGAGGCTGCTAACGTCATGAGAAACCCAACCAAATACTGCTTATTTGATTCGCCCGCCGGACGGTCGTTACGAGTGTGTAAAGCCAGAACACCCGCTCCAATGGTCAGCAAAACCACCGCGTTGATCGAGTACGAGGTGAACTTTTGCCTCACCAAAAGGAAAGCGAACCCTGCCGTAAAAGCAAGCTGAGAGGCAATGATCAAAGAAGAGGTTGAAACGGGAAGGCGCGCCACGCCGTAGGCGTAGAGGTAGTCATCGAAGCCGGTGATGATTCCTATGCCTGCGGAGGCGATGAACAAAGGTGGCTTCATGAAGTAGAGTTTGGCTCTTGGGCCTTGGGTGCTACGGCGGTGAAAGTATGTGACGGTGAGGGGCAGGAGAACGATGGGCCAGCCGCCGGTTTCGAGCCAGCTGGAGAGCCACACTCGCTTGCCGCCGTGGATGAAGTAAAGCCTCATGATTAGTGGGCCGCCGCAGTTGCCGATAGATAATAGAATGCAGTTCAGTATGAGAAGGACTTTCTTCATGGCTATGTTACCTTGAGCTTCCAGTTACATGATATCGTGGAACTCCCTCTCCCTCTCCCTCTCCCTCCCTCTTTATCTCTCTCGCTCTGTGTATGGACTGCTCATAGCTAAGCTAGTCCTAGATGTGAAGATGATAATTAATTATTAGAACATGTGGTGGTGAAAGAGGACAAGAGGTGACGAGCGTAGGTCCAGACTTTTGATCGGAGGAAGGCAATAGTCAAAGTGGCTGAATATAAAAATATCGAAATAAACAATATTTAAGGCTGGTCCAGATATTATCTGACAACCTTCACCTAGCTAGCTACAATTTCGAGGTGATCGAGACTCGACTAGAGAGGGCCTAATATATATACATAATTGAGATTCGATGAAGGGATATGAAAAGTTTATAATTTTTATAATTATTATTGTACAACTTTAGCTAATAATTTTTTTAAAAAAATTAATTAATTAATTAACAGATACGTAAGACTGAAGAGAAATATTTTTTTTGCACATACTTTTGTATACACAATTTTACGTGGCAGTTTCTTTTAATTTTTTTTCTTTTAAAACGAAGTGTGTAAAAAAAATCTTGTCACGTAAAATTTTACGTATAAAGTGTGTACGCCTCTGATGAAGTATGATTATGATTGAGGTAAAAGAAAGCGGCGAATGTGGTGGGTGGCTAACGGCAATTCAAGATTCCATGGGTCATCTTTTCTGCAAGGGGCGTGATAGCTAGTTTTGCTCGCATTGCGGTCGTTTTATGGGTACTGCTATAAAAGTTGATTTAAGATAAGGATGCTGTCGATCTTTTCCTGAGCAATCAGTTATATTAACTTTTGTCTTATAACCAGGACTGCTGGTGATAGTTCATTTTATTTCAAAAGTCTGCCTTATAGGCTTATGATAGATATTATATGTACCTCTTTTATATATTTTTTATATATTAATTTTTAAAAATAGATGTTTGAAAAATATATAAGATAGAGGGTTGTAACTTTAAGATAATTAAGCATGTAGGGCGGAGATGGGCGATGATCTTTTCCTCTATATTTAGAGAAGTTTTGAGAATTGACCTATTCGACTAGAGTAACCGTATTAACCGGGCTTGCTAAAAGGTGGGAAGAAGAGGTGAAATGTTACAGGAGATGGAGATTGGCTTCCCATAACATTTGATGCATAAAGATTGATTTTATGGTTAGAGAACCACATCACATAGACTGGTGATATATATATATATATATATATTGTATAGCATTACATGTACAGTGCAGTAAGGCGGCCAAACATCTATTAGTTCTTCTTATTAACTCAGGAGCACTTTATCTTGTGAGTTGTTAGTTTGGGAGTCTTATCAAGAGTTGGATTAGGAGTTATAAAAATAAGATATGTCATTCTTTAGAAATGTAGTTTCATTTCAACTCAATCTTATGGTAAGCCTATTATAAGACGGGATACGATACGTTTATAACTTCTGTATAATCTTTGTACAGTTTCAATAATTTTATTTTTTTTAAAAAAAAAAAATCAACCCTTAAATATGTAAGACCTACCTGCAAAAAAAAAAAAAAGATCCAATAAAAAAAAAAGTCGTTAAAGTTTTACAAAAATTATATAAAAATTGTAAACGCATCATATCTCATTATAAGACACCCTATATCGTTTATTAGTAAACCGTTATTATTATTATTACTTATAGCTATATTAATAAATGAATCATTTAGTCAGTTATATTTCAAACATCTTAGTTCTTGCAAGGAGGCTTAGCATTCTTCGCAATATCCTACCATAAAAGGTTCAGGATTCTTTGAATTAATTATCCTATCGTTATTTCAGTATTTGCTTTATGAAGCGCATGGAGGAGAGGAGATCGATGTTTCATGCAATGAATGCACAGTTTGATAGCTCCATGGTCTGTCAAGGGGTGGCGGTGGCGGGTGTAACGAGGAATCGTCATCAAGAAGAAAAGTGCAAATTAGTGCACGGTTATGGCTGAGAAAATCCTTAAATATTCAGGATTTTTGAATATTAAAATAAGATGAGTGCGAATTTTGTTCATGATCTTTTGGATGGGACGGAAGAGGAGGTTGGTTTGTGAAGTTTTAATTACTTTTTTTTTTTTTACTTCTCAATTTTTCACGTCAACTTTATTAGAAGATTAACGCTACATATCATTTTTTTTTTTTTTAATCTCTTTAAAATTGATGTGGCTCTTAAAATTACCATTGAATTTTTGATATATCACTATTGGGTTTTGATCCAATGGTGATTTTAAGAACCACATCAATTTTGAGGGACAAAAAAAAGACAAAGGGATGATATGTAGCATTACTCTTATTAGAAATTTTAACCTTTTATTTTATGTCATTTTCTACTTCTCATCTACCTCATTTCTGATCTCCGTTAACGTTATTCTCTACAAAACTAATATTTGTTTAAAATATATGTATTTTATTATATCTATTTTTAATAGAGCTAGTGTGTACGTAATTGACACACATATTTGTAAAATACATGTGAAAATTACATATTTTAAAAATAAATATCAATTTTAATAAAACAAAATTTTAAATAAGTCTTTGATTTTCTAATGAAGTGGATGAACATAGTCGGCTTAATTTAAAACAAAAACGATAGAAAGAAAGAAAATGATGTATTAGATTTCGGCACTGAGAGATTTTGGTGGTAGTCGACTGTTTGAACGTGAAGGTCAACTGCATCGTTTAAAATAGGTTCGAATGCGACTGCCTTCTTTGGAAAATGATTTAAATATTTTTTCGAAATTTACTAAGCAATTTTGGTCAAATGAAAATCATTTTTCGGTTGACTATTATTTTCGTTCTTACCAAACACAGAAAAATACCAAAATCATTTTACGCCAAAACAAACGGAGCATTAATCGAAAGAGATTGAAATTTCACGCAAATGCTGCTGATAAAAATGAATTAAGCAAAGCTAGCTCTTTTTGATCTATCTTGTTATCTGGGCGTGTGAGGCATTTGGACCTTAGCATATATATATATATATATATATATATATATATATATATATATCTCTCTGAAACAACCGATCGATTAAAGATCCTAGAGGTATGTTTTTATGTTTTTTAACAAAAACCATGCACGGTGAATTTAATGTCGGTTGATCTTGGCTAGTTTACATGAATTCTGAATTTAATGTAAGTTATGCTCCATCTATTTCGAAGTAAAATAATTTCGACGAAATCATTTTAAAAAAAATATGATTTTCTCGAAAATATTTTTCGGTGTTTAGCTCGCACGAAAAAAATTATAAAATGCAAAAAACAGAGTTTGACAAATGCCGCCGAAATCCATCAACGTCCGGTCACCGTTGCAGGATTCCGGCCAAAATGGCCGGATTCCAACAGGAAACTTTCGGATCCGGATGGATCCCGACCGTTTTGGCCAAATCCGGCAAAAGCCGGTCGAATTCTGGTGGCCAGCATCCGGCGCCAGCAGGATACCGGCGACCAGATGTTGTCGGACTCCGGCCCGGTTGGATTCCGACGATCGACAATTGCTAAATTCTGACAATCGGATATCAAACGTACGTGTAAGAACGAAAAGTTTAATTTCGAAAAACGATTTACGGTTTTAAAAATCGTAAAATCGTTTTCCGAAAATTAAAGAAGATTTTACGGTCAAACTGAAAACGATTTTCGTTGACCATTATTTTCGCCCCTACCAAACATCGTAAAATGCCGAAATCATTTTATGCCGAAACAAACAGAACATTAATTTTTTTTTTTAATATATACATCTTCCGATTGATCTATACAGTAAGCTATTGTCCTAAGATGGAGGAATGATAGACAGGGGCAAACCAACCGGCCTCTGTCCCCCCTTTTCATTAAAATAGAGTTTTTATAATCAAAAGCAACTTCTGATATTTCATCAGAAGTTAAAAATATTATTCTTTTAATAAAATAGCTTGTTGGGGCTGGTTGGTTTGCCCCCCAACTATTATTTCCCCCTAAGATGATACACACCGTTAACAATCCGCCGGGAAATGATATTTGGGGATGTTTTACTGTCTCCCACCAAACTTTTTTAATAAAAAAATAAGTTTTTAATTGAAAGTAGCTTTTGATGTCACATCAAAAACTGCTTTTGGTTAAAAAAAATTTCATTTAAATGAAAAGTGCGGGCAGGGCAGGCTGGATTGCCCTGTCTAACACTACTCCAATCCTCCTGGTGCTACATCATAATTCATAGGCACATTGAGAAGAAAAGAAAATAAAAGAAACAGCAATTGAATGCAGGCTTTATTTGTCTTTACTTCCTTAAAAAAGCTTTATTATTTAAATAATAAGAACTCCTCGTAGAGGAATTTTATCAAACACTTTTCTTGTTGTTCTTTGGCCCATCATCAGCCAGACAGCCACCTTTGACTATTGCCTTCCTCCGATCACAAAATCTGGACCTACGCTTTTGTCATCTCTTGTCCTCTTTCACCACATGTTCTAATAATTATCATCTAGTACTGTTGGGTGGTCCCTCCTACGTGGGGGACCAACCCTTGAGCCAAAAGAAACAGAGCCGCAGCCGCAGCCTCTGTTTCTGTTGGCCAGGAACAGGTCACGCACTGCATCCAAAATGAAAGAAAAAAAAAATTAGAAAAAATGGCTTGCAGTTTTTCAAGCGTTAGACAGAGGGGGAAGTTTAGTTTTGAAAAAGAAGGAGCTCGAAGAAACAGTGAGCGAGGAGAGAAATAGTGTTTTCAGCCATTTTCTTCAGGGATTGAAGGGTCATTTATGGTTCGATCTCGATGAAATTTTAGTATGTTGTTCATGACGACGAGAGCTATACATTGACTGGTGTCGATTGTTGGATTTCCTCTCCAGTTGCTCGGTTGTTCATCCTCACTTAGTGAGACCTTTCTTCGTTGTCGTTGGAATCCACTTTTTAAAGTGATGAATTTATGTTTTAATCTAAGACTGTGTGTATTCTTGATGTGGTGATAATCTCTAAATATTGTTCTAGAGAAGACAATTTGTAAGCCCATTATTGTTGATAGTGAAAGTTTTAACTGGATTAGGTCCCGTAGTTTTTTCCTTCACACCAGAAGGTTTTCCACGTAAAAATTTTGGTGTCTTGCTTGTAGTGGTTGTTGGATTTATTTTTCTGCATTGTTCTTATGTGAGTTGATATTTTGATACTAACTAAATTGACTATTTAATTTACACAAAGAGAGGTAGATATTTTTCGCTCCGATTTTGTTACTACATTTCACCCCAACATTCAGGAGCGCGCACACAGAGATACACGAGAGAGAGAAAAAGAGAGAGTGCGAGAAATAGAGTTAATTCCGCAATATCATGGAACTGGAAGCTCAAGGTAACACTGCCGTGAAGAAAGTCCTTCTCATACTGAACTGCATCCTATTATCTATCGGCAACTGCGGCGGCCCACTAATCATGAGGCTTTACTTCATCCACGGCGGCAAGCGAGTGTGGCTCTCCAGCTGGCTAGAAACCGGCGGCTGGCCCATCGTTCTCCTGCCCCTCACCGTCACATACTTTCACCGCCGTAGCACCCAAGGCCCACGAGCCAAACTCTTCTTCATGAAGCCACCTTTGTTCATCGCCTCCGCAGGCATAGGAATCCTCACCGGCTTGGATGACTACCTCTATGCCTACGGCGTGGCACGCCTTCCCATTTCAACCACTTCTTTGATCGTTGCCTCTCACCTTGCTTTCACGGCGGGGTTTGCTTTCCTTTTGGTGAAGCAAAAGTTCAGCTCGTATAAGATCAACGCGTTGGTTTTGCTGACCATAGGAGCTGGTGTTCTGGCTTTACACACGAGTAACGACCGTCCGGAGGGTGAATCAAATAAGCAGTATTTTGTTGGGTTTCTCACGACGCTTGGAGCCGCCGCGCTATATGGGTTTCTGTTGCCGTTGATTGAGTTGACGTACAAGAAGGCCAAGCAGGAAATTACGTATTCGCTGGTGATGGAGGTTCAGATAGTAATGTCTTTGTTTGCGACTCTTTTCTGCACAGTAGGGATGCTCATTAACAAGGACTTCAAGGTACGTGCGTCGATATCTCTCTCCCTCTTGCTGGCCAAATCATTATCTTCTTAATTTTCGTCTTGGCCATAACTTCTATCAGGTCATGGCAAAAACTATGCCTTTTATGCCTTTCAATAAGAGGGACAACGAATTAAAGTGAGACAAAAATACTGGAACCTATTCTCTATCACTCGACACTCATCTTCATCCACAAAATTCTCATTTACCTATTTCTGCGTCTCTATAGAAAAGAAATACTGCTCACCAAGGCCACCGCCACCGCCACGTCGTCTCCCACACTGGCTAAGCACAGCGCCTGAGAGAGCAAATCAATGGACGAAGGACTTGTCCTCATCAGTTTATCATCAAATGCTGGGCTTGATGGAATGAGTGATAATATGGGCTAACCAAAACTCTGCCCTAACTTTTTCCCCTTTCGCCTCTTCCGCCCTATGCGGATTTCCAGCCTCCTTGTGAGGATTACCCACCTTCTAGTGAGGCTTTTCCACCTCCTTGTGAGGCTGACCCATCACCTTGTGATTTTTCGTGGGTTTTTTTCCACCTTCCCTGTTTTCTTTGGTTCATTTCAGCTTCCAGGTGTGATTTGCAGAGCTTTGGCGTTTCATCTGAGCACGGCTCATTTGGTCTTCATCTCCGATTTGAACGGTTTCTGTGTGGGCTTGCTATGTGTATACTTGTCAATTTTCTGCCCTTTGATATTGCGCTTTTACAAGCTGCGAACTCACTTGGGTTGTCGATATTTCTTGATTTCCTCATCTGGGTAGTTGAAAGTCCTTTGATTCCCCATGTGGGTCGGTGAGTTTTTCTGTTTCTTCATCTGAGGCGATGAGTTTTTCCTTGTTTATTCATCTGGGTCTCGGCCATTTACTTGATTTCAGCAACTTTCGACACTGAAATTGAGGCCCCAGATTTACAAAACAACACCATAAACAAATAATCTCTCTCTCGCTGCATGTGTTGAGCACTTAATATGACTTTTCTTTGACTGCATATAAAAAAGAAGAAGAAAAGTACGACGATGGAGACTGACTGTAACAAAAACAAGAAATCCCAAAAAGCAAATTCATGGATTTGAGTAAAATAACAACACATCCTGTTAAGAGTTGTAGATGACGACGATTAATTGACAACGGTGGCGGTGCCTCTGTGAAGGAGAGTGATGTTCCAGAACTTTTTTCTAGCAAAACTAAACTCGAAGAGACTAGATCCAGTGTTTTTACATTTTTTTTTTTTTCAGGATAACGTGTCAGCCATTCATAGGAAGGCAGAAAATGCCTTGTTTTTGCCACAACCGTATAGAAGTGGCTCTCTTTTGTCTTTCGGTTGTGTGAATGGCAGTTCACGCCCAAAAGTAGGGTAGGTAAGATATTTGTCCCAAAAAAAACAAAAAAAGAAAAGAAAAGAAAAGAGAAGAAAAGTAACCACCAATTTGGTGTATTGCAGTGATGTTGGGCTAATATTTCATCCACAACTTTTATATAATTTTTGTATAATTTTAATTTTTTTTTAATCAATTATTGAATTATTTTTTATATGTGGACCTTAAATATTTAATAGTTGATCTTAAAAAAAAGTTGTTAGAGTTGTGTAAAAGTTGTGCAAAAGTTGTGCAAGAAACATTACTCATATTTGAGACGGAGTTTGAAGAAAAAAACAAGTTAAAAGGAATGCTTAATTGATATACTGTTGTCGTGTACTATTGAATCAAATGAACTCCAAATTTTCATCAAGGGCAAAAACTAATTTCAACTAAGTGTTTTGTTCTTGTAATAAAAAATACGTATTGAGATTCAAGGAGCCGATTAGTTTAATTGGAAGGCCAAAATTATTAAAAAAAAAAAGAAAAAATAATTTTGTCCTTATTTTTAGACTAACCGGCTCTTCTTCAGTTCAAATGAACTTTAGAGGATCCTTGTCCGAAAAATACCAAGAAAACGCTTAAATGAGAAACTATGCAGGTGGAAAATGGAGGCTTATTAGTGGCACCAAGAAAACAGTGACTCCAATATCACGAAGAAAAAAACAGGCTAAAGAAAATAAAACTGTAGAAATTAAATAAGCTTGTGTTTCTAATGTGTAGAAACTGGATAATAGAATGACCTATATACAGTAATTACAGAATAACAAAAAATTCATATTACCATAATATGTGGAGATCGAATATTGTCATAATATTATAGCACTAAGTATGATAATTATACTAACAGAGTTTAAAGCCAATCAAAGTGAGAATTAAGTTTAACAAAATAACGATTCTATTTCTATATATATTGTAGGCAATTCCAAGAGAGGCCAGGGAATTCGGGCTCGGGGAAACAAAGTACTATGTGGTGCTAGTATGGAGTGCTATTTTTTGGCAGGCTTTCTTCTTGGGAGCGATCGGAATCATCTTCTGTGCCTCGTCTTTGCTATCTGCTGTTGTAATCGCGGTTCTCCTCCCAGTGACGGAGGTCCTAGCTGTTATTTTCTACCACGAAAAGTTTCAGGCAGAAAAAGGAGTTGCTCTGGCGCTTTCTCTTTGGGGCTTTACTTCTTACTTTTATGGAGAGATAAAACATAGCAAGAATAAGAAGCCCACCCCAGTGACAGAAATGCCTCCAATTCCCAATCCATGACAAAATGGAAGTTGTATTTCTTGAATCTTCCAAGTGGGGCATATTTGAATCTGATCGATAACTTCATTTGCTATCTATTTTGAAAAGAAATCAGGGTGCACGATTGTAATCTCATAAGAAACCTAAATTAGTTGTTTTGCTTTCTCATTGAAATTGTAAATTTGAAATATCACTGCTAAAAGGCCATGCCAATTTTCGCCAAGTTGTTCGGCTAATTTGGAGCTGCTCCAACTTTTATTTTTGTTCGAGGAGCTATCCTACCTCGAGGTCGTTCCACACGCTGTCATTTTTTCTTTTTGCTTCCAAGCTTTGGATTGGAATCTCTAACAATTTTCTGTCTAAATTGCTAATAATTTAGGCAACACATTATGAGAGGTCCCATATAAGATCTACTTGCTCAAATAAATTTTGGACTGTCTGGCCACTTACTCAAAAATATAAATTTCACGTGGGCTCTCTCACATCTACCACCTAAAATGCTAACAATATCAATAGAAAATTGATGGAGATCCTTATACCCATGCTCCCCTATCCAAGCCCATCATGCATCTTTATCACAAGTGCTACTGCAATTCCTTTCTCCTTAATGATAAAAGAAAAAGTAATGCAAAACAACACATTTATTTCCACTTTTATTTCATTATGCTTACATGATAAAGTCTAATAATTATTGGATTTTCTTTTTTAACAAGGACAGATCTATAGACTACCATACCCTCCTATGTCAGCATAATAGAATAAAAATGAAATATTGATGTGATATGTTGCAAAAGAAGAAGACGCCAAGGGAAATAGAGAGATAGACATCTACTACTAACTAATAAAAAAGTAAATAAATGAATAAATTGCGGATATCTCATGCTACTTCTCTTCAAAATAGAGTTCTATGCGTTATGTCTAGCTTTCATTTCCATATGTTAGTCTTTTCAAAATTTTGCAATCACTCAATATAGCCTCGAAAATGACATCCAATATTTAGAGTAAGCTGGCCCTCAACCTTGAAAAGGACATCCAATATTGGATGAATAAAAAAAAATTGTCGATTTTATTGCTACGTCATCTCAATTGTATAGTAATCATATAACAGTTTATTAAAAAACATTACTTATGTTGGAATAAGTTGTAAAAAAATTAAAACCTCGAGCTCAAGGACGTATTTATCCGATAAAAAGACTCACTTGTCATATAACTATTGTATTAAAAGATATAGATGTAAAAAAACAATATTATAAAAGTTCCAAATACGACATATTATGTTTAAAAAACTCTGGATGGATAAATAAAAATAAGTAAGCCTCTTCAAAGGTCAAGTTTCTACTCTATCTTTGTGGGTTATAGAGTTTATTAATATTATGTGAAAAATACTATTTAGTAGACTACCATTTGATTGCAATATAACTGAGATGACGTGACAATAAAAATCAGCTTTTGATTTTTTTTTTTTTTTACAAGCTCTTGTTGATTCAGAAGATAATTTTTGTTACCACGTCATTCCAGTTATATAGTAGTCTACTACAAAGCATTAGCGAGCGTGAATACCTGTCAAACCCATTCTGCTGCCATCCCTAAAGTTAGGGGTGAAAACCCGATTACGATTATCAATTATTGGCTAAAACCAATAACTATAACCGGGGTAACCGATTGGCCAAAATCTCCAACCAGATCTGATAATCGAGTAGCTGGTTAACCGGTTATTTAATAACCGGCAATTACTAGTTGATACCTAATTATCTGCACCGGTAACCAAATTTTAAAAAGAAATTGGGTATTTGACCTACTTTTTGGGCTTAATTTCAATGTTTTTAGCCCTTTTTAAAACAATATTTCAGCATTTTTTGGTCCAATATGCTGGGCTTTGTTGTGGTTGTTCAAAACAATTGTATATGTTTGTTTTATCGTCAACCTAAAAAAATTGACAAAAGTATGCATGTTCATCTTGTCAAGGGGGAACTTGCTTGGGAGATTAAGGAAGCTATGGGTGCCAGGATCAAGCCCGTGGCTCCAAGGATGTTCAAGTGAAAACTTGCTAATTTTGCTCCTCAGTGGTTATAAACAGCATGATTCTCAAGTTAGTGAAGTTATTTTTTGTTTATAAGCATCATTGTAGTTTGCCTTGTATTCTGTTTGAGGTTTTTTTTTTTTTTTTTGGTGATGTGCAAGAGGAATAATTTCATTTTATGTTAAATGTCTATGATCCTAAAGTTGGTGAAGTTATTTTTTGTTTATAAGTATCATTGTAGTTTGCCTTGTATTTTTTTTTTTTTTTTTTTTGGGGGGGGGGGGGGGGGGAATGGAAACCGGGAAAGTAAAACCCTAGAGGCTAGAATTTTATTATTTATATATATATATATATATATATATATATATATATATACCCGGTTACCCGTTATAACTGATTTAAATATTTCTTAAAACCGGCAACCACTCTGGTAGGGCCAATTACCTGTTGTTTCCTACCAGTTACAAAAGCGGTTTGCCAGTTACCGGCTAGCTTTAACCGGCAAACCAACCAGCTTTACACCCCTACCTAAAGTAGGCATTTTAGAGAATAATTCTGAAAGCCTATCGGTCTTTATTATTAATCTCTCATACGAATGATTTTAAAGGCAACACGAGTTCTGGAGGTAGGGTTGGTTCTACTTCTGGAAGAACCGACCAACTAATGGAGTTTCTGGAAAATATTGCATATTGCATATATATCATGTGTGATCATTTTATTGCAGACCAACTAGCAAAAGAGTTCAGCATATATATCAATCTTTCTATTTGAAAGAAAATCTTGCATATATGACCACAAATACATGTATATGCTAATGGACTCCATAAATGTCATGTGTGATCACTTTATTGCATCTGATACTGTAACATATATAACTCAAGCATGAAGAAATATCAATGAAAGGCTCAAGGGCTCTATTGTAATTAATTCGACCCAGATAACTTCAACTTCACCCACCTGTCAACTTTCACCAAGCAGAAAACTCGAAACCAATATCAATTTGTGCAGAAAGAAGCAACAATATATGGAGGCAGGATAATCATGTGTACAGGGAGTACAACTTGCAAGCAACTCATGGGGAATCTTAACCATGTGCTTCAATAATAACGGAAAGCCTATTGGGAACACATCAACTCACAGACTTGCCCAGTTATTGGGCACCTTCGATGAAAAAAATAATTAATAGTTAATACTGTGGTCAATATCAGAGGCCCTATAATTTCAAGAGCACCTATTGATGTTGAGAACCTAGATCAATGATCAAACTGTACTTGAAGGCATGATTAGCAAAGAAGCATCATAAGGAAGGGGAACCTTAACAAAGGAAAAGACATTAGCCATCTTATGAAGCCAAATAATTGATAAGCATAATGGGGATGGGAAGTTTAAACAATTTCTCAAGGCATTGTCAATTCCTCCGCATTTAACTAGCAACAATCTGTGTCTTAAATCCCATTTGAGCCACCTTCACCTACAAAAGTGCTGCCTGATGCCAAAAGCAAATTCAAATATTTGGCAAAGCAAACGTGCGCTTGTATGCTGCTCCAAATGGGGTGAGAGACACCTGAGCTTCCAGAACTGGCTCGTCCATCTATAACATGAAAAACAGACTCTGGTCCCCAATTAATGAAACGACACAAAAGTCCCCTATGTAATCAGACCCCAATTAAATTAAATTCCACCAAGTTTTAAACTCTACACCTAACTCCTTTCAACACTCTTCACAACACATGCAAAAGAACACTAACGCCAATAATCTTCAGAAATATGATTTTTCATACATCTTCTTAATTCCCCAAAACCAGCAGTTCGAACAGCTATAGTCCAATAAAACTTGCCAAAGCCATAAGGCTCTTAATTCAGGATGAAACATCGTTACCTACTCCACTGCTTGTCTAGCTTAGCTGAAAATAAATTAAAAATAGAGCCTAGGTTGGTAGTAAGACCCCATTGGCAGACCAAAGTTCAAAACCCATTTTCGAGCCAACCCCTAACTCTAACCTTCACCCAACACCAACACACAAATTCTGTTCCATTTCTCATGGTTTAGCTTGCAAATTGTGTTATACAAAGAAAAACTTTCGTGAAAGATTTGAAAAGACTCATTCAAAAAATCAGAACTTTTTTATTATAAAATCAAAATATAACTAGTTCTATACAACAAAATTGTGAGTATTGTACATAGGACTTAAAATGAAAATGCTACCAATAAATTGAGAAAGGGAAAAAAAAATTTATAGTGAATGATTGTGTACCTGCGATCAACAAAACTCTTAAGGGTAACAGAGGCAGCTGTCCTGTTTCATAGACAAGTAGCCCAGATATCTCCATCAAAATCGCCTTGACTGGCATTCGGCCCATTGTTTTGTTCAGGAACAGAAGGACCAACATGAACACAGTTCAACACCACCCAAAAATGCACCAAAAACACCTCCAACTACAGCAACACCGCCACGAGGACATTACCCACCACCCCCACCAACCGTTCCCGGTGATTATACCCCGCCAGGTTTTTGGCCTCCCCCTCCTTATAAATCTCTCACACCATCATCACAAATTGCGTCGCCACCTTCCGGAGGCAACCGAACTACTATTATCGCGGCCTGTATTACAATTATAGTCACGTGTTTTGTTTTGAACAGATTGTTATGTACAGCTTGTTATTTGACAGCTGGTAGAAGTTAGATTTTTGTTTTTTCATCACGTGAACATTCAGATTGTATAAATGTAATCTTGGCACTTGATCTTATCAGTTAATACAAAAAAGGGAGAATACTTTTCTCTCAAGCTTCCTTTTCTCTCTGTTATTGTTCTTCCTTTTTCCTTCTCTATTCTTCAAAATCTTCACTACAATTCAGATTCTATCATGGTATCAGAACAAAATTAGTTGTTCTTTCTTCAATCAATCTGAATTAGGTCTCATTTCATCTTTTTTCTTCGATCAATTTTTTTTTCATGGAAGATCCGATCATCATCGACATGAGTGAATCCTTCATCAATCCCTACTATCTCCATCATGGAGATAGTCCAGGATCTGTTCTGGTTTCTCTTCCATTGGACGGAGACAATTACCATACATGGAGTCGATCTATGATCATGGCGCTTACGGCCAAAAATAAGCTTGGATTCGTCGATGGATCCATTGCCAAACCAGCTCCTACTGCATCAACATATCTACCATGGATTCGGTGCAATACAATGGTATTATCTTGGATTATAAATTCAGTTTCCAAGGATATTGCCGCAAGTGTTATCTACCTTAACACTGCAGAATTGGCTTGATCTGAAAGAGAGATTTTCTCAGAAAAATGGACCAAGGATTTATCAAATCCAGAAGTCCATTTCCACTTTGTCTCAAGAAAACCTAAGTGTAAGTGCTTATTACACCAAGCTGAAAGCTCTGTGGGAAGAGCTTAACAATTACTGTTCGATTTCTGCTTGTTCATGTGGCGCGCAAACATCTGCTCTTGAATATTTTCTACAGGAGTCCATTTTTCAATTTCTTATGGGACTTAATGACAGTTATGCGCATATCCGAGGTCAGATTCTTCTTATTGATCCTCTGCCACCTATGAACAAAGTATTCTCTCTTCTTTTGCAAGAGGAACGACAGAGGGAAATTTCCTCTACTGAGGATATTCTTAATCACAATACTGCTGCCTTGGCTGGAAAGGCTATTTTCACTACTCCAAATCGTTTTGGTAAGCCGGCTATGCGCAAGGATCGACCAACCTGTACTCACTGTGGCATCCTCGGCCACACTGTGGAAAAGTGCTACAAGTTACATGGATTCCCACCAGGTTTCAAATTCACCAAAACCAGGACATCTCAGCAATATAATCCATCTGGTCATTCGGCCAACCAAGTTCAAGAGTATGAGCATCTTCCATCTTTCACTCCACAATTTCCTTTTATCCAAGAACAGTATCAGAAACTCCTCACTTTGATCAATCCTTCCGCCTTTGCCTCTGACACTGTCTCTGCTCATCAAGTCTGCGCATCACCTGCCAATCAGGATCATCTTTTCTAAAAGATGACAGGTACTCATGTTATTAATTCAGTTCCTATTCTGAATACTAAACATTCGGTTTTCTATTCATCCCACACTTTCAAAGTTGCCTCTGAAAATGTTCTAAAGAATTCCTGGATCATAGATACAGGAGCCACCGATCACATGTGCAATTCCATTTCATGTTTTACCACTTTTTCTATTGTTAAATCTAGGTATGTTAAGGTTCCTAATGGTCACCTAGCTTTGATTACTCATATTGGCACTGTTCGGCTTTCCCAAGATTTAACTATTCATAATGTTCTTTGTGTTCCATCCTTCTCCTTTAATCTCATTTCAGTAAGTAAATTCATTTTAAACCTTCACTGTTGTATCATTTTTTTTGGTTCTTATTGTTTCATGCAGAATCTGTCCCATTGGAAGACGATTAGAGTGGGTGAAGAACGAAGTGACCTCTACTATTTTCTACAAGTATCAGGGAAACCTTCTTTTGTTCCACAATCTCATGTTGCTTTCAATAATGTCTCAGATTCAGTTGTTTCTGTAAATTCCATAAGAACTGTTTCTGATGATGTATGGCACTACCGGTTAGGTCATGTGTCTTCCTCTCGAATGCATCTTTTGCATCAGTACATTCCTACAATGGTTGTAAATAAAAGTAAAGTTTGCACCATTTGTCCTCTTACTAAGCAAAGAAAATTACCTTTTGATCTCAGCACTTCACATGCTGTTTCTCCTTTTGATCTTATTCATTGTGACATATAGGGACCATTTTCTGTTAAATCTAATACTGGTTGCTCATATTTTCTTACCATAGTAGATGATCACAGCCGTTATACTTGGGTTTATCTCATGCATAATAAGTCTCAAACTCGTGGTCTTATCATTTCTTTTTTTCATCTTGTTGAAACACAATTTCATTCCAAATAAAATGTCTTCGAAGTGATAATGGATCTGAATTTGGCATGCCTGATTTTTTTGCTTCTAAAGGAACCCTTCATCATCTTAGTTGTGTTGAGACTCCTCAACAAAATGTCATTGTTGAGAGAAAGCATCAACATTTGCTTAATGTAGCTAGATCCCTTCGTTTTCAATCCCATCTTCCTCTATTTTTCTGGGGAGAATGTGTCATCACTGCTACTCACATTATAAATCGCCTTCCTACTCCTTTTTTATCCAACAAATCTCCTTTTGAAATTCTCTTTTCCAAACCCCCTTCTTTTTCTCATCTTCGTGTTTTTGGATGCTCATATTATGCTTCCACTCTTCTTCGTTTTAGGACAAAATTTGATTCTAGAGCAAAGCCTTATGTGTTTGTTGGATATCCTATTGGTATGAAAGGCTATACTCTTTATGATCTTCACACCAAATCACTTGTTATCTCTCGGCATGTTATATTTCATGAACATATTTTTCCTTTTGCTTCTAAGTTCATTTCTACTTCAGATGGCCATCTTGTTTTACCTCATCTCATTCCTGATTTAGCTCCTGTCTCTATACCCGAACCTCCATCTCCTTTATCAAATTCTGTTCCCTTACCAAATTCTGTTCCCATCTTGAATCCCACATCCCTTTCTGACTCTGTTCATCATTCAAATATTTTCCAATTCTGAATTTCAACTTTCTCCTGATGTTCATTCACCTATTCCTAATCTTAGAAAATCATCTCGCACCAAACAGCCTCCACGATACTTGCAAGATTTTCATTGTCAATTGGTAACTTCTTCTACCTCACTCTCATCTACTCCTCAGGACAGGACAACATGTTCATCAGGTATTTCTTATCCTCTTTCCTCTTTTCTTAGTTATAATAACCTATCTTCTACTCATTGTCATTTTTGTCTTTCGGTTTCATCTAATGTTGAACCAAAATTTTTTCATCAAGCCATCAAGCATGCTCATTGGCGAGATGCTATGGATGCTGAGATTACAGCCCTTGAACTTAATAATACATGGGTTTTAGTTGATCTTCCTCCTCATAAGCACCCTATTGGTTGTAAGTGGGTGTATAAGATCAAATACAAGTCGGATGGTAGTATTGAAAGATACAAAGCTCGTTTAGTAGCTAAAGGATATAATCAATGTGAAGGGATTGATTACCTTGAAACCTTTCTCCGGTTGCTAAGATTACCACTGTTAGAATTTTTCTTACTCTTGCTGCAGCTCATAATTGGCATCTTCACCAATTAGATGTCAATAATGCCTTTTTACATGGAGATTTACATGAGGAAGTCTATATGGCTTTACCTCCCAGTTTTGCTAGCAATGGGGAGTCTCGAGTTTGTAAGTTGACTAAATCTTTATATGGCTTAAAGCAGGCTTCCCGTCAGTGGTTTTCCAAATTCTCCACTACTTTACTTGATCATGAATTTATCCAATCTAAGTCTGATTATTCATTGTTTACAAGGATGCAGGGCTCTACTTACATGGCTTTGTTAGTATATGTAGATGATATTTTGTTGGCCAGCAATGATGCTGCTGCTATAACTGATTTTACTTCTTTTTTGAACTCCAAATTTCGCCTCAAGGATTTGGGTCCTGCAAAATTCTTTCTTGGTTTGAAAGTAGCCCGTAGCAAACAGGGTATTTCTTTATCCCAACGGAAGTATGCCCTGGAGCTAATTCAAGATGCTGGACTATTGGCAGCAAAGCCTATTCTGTTTCCTATGGATTCTAATCTCAAATTGTCTCGAGATGATGGTTCTCTTTTGACAGATCCTACTTCATATCGTCGGTTAATTGGTAGACTCTTATACTTAACCATAACCAGACCTGATATTACCTATTCAGTACAAGTTCTGAGCCAGTTTATGAGCACTCCCCGTCAACCTCATCTTGATGCAGCAACTCGCATCCTTCGGTATCTTAAAAATGCTCTTGGTCAGGGTTTATTCTACTCGACTGCTTGTGATTTGCAGCTTAAAGCATTTTGTGACAGTGATTAGGCCGGTTGCATAGACAGTCGGAAGTCTACTACTGGATTTTGTATATTTCTTGGTGATTCACTTGTTTCATGGAAATCCAAGAAACAATCTACTGTCTCTCGGTCTTCTGCTGAAGCTGAATACCGTAGTATGGTGTCTACTTCTTGTGAGTTTGTTTGGATCCTTTCTTTGCTCCGTGATCTTACTGTTTCTCATTCTCAGCCTGCCTTGATGTTTTGTGACAGTTCTGCTGCTCTTCACATTGCAGCAAATCCGGTCTTCCACGAACGCACGAAACATATTGATATAGATTGTCATCAGGGCCGGCTCTATACATTGTGGGGCCTTAGGCAATAATTTAAAATGAGGCATTTTATATTTAAATATTAAATAAATAATTTTTTTTAAGTAAATTTTTTTTTTCATTCCATCTTTTAGATGCATTGTTAACTATCTCCCTCCTCCTTAAATAATTTTTTTTTTTTTAAGTAAAATTTTATTTTCATTCCATCTATTAGATGCAGTGTTACCCATCTCCCTCCCTCCATTAATACATACCAAGAAAGAACATCGAGGGTTTGAGAAATTTAAAGCAAAAAAAAAAATAAAGGAAAAAAAGAACAATAATAGAATTTGTAGGAAAGTGAAATGAAATACAACAAAATTCAGGGTTACCATTGAAATCCATTAACGTTACATATCTGACCTGACGTGACGGATACCTGTGTTTTCTATTCCCAAAGCCCACGCATCAGATGAGAACACATTTGAAAGTAAAAATATCAGAGATTTCAGATTTGCATCTATGGGCCACACGTTTTCATCTTGATAAACGTGTTGTGTGTTTTTCCATCAAAAAATAGTGGCCTTCATCTCAGAGACTCCTCACAAAGCAAAAGAAAGAAAAAAAAAAAAAAAACAAAAACAAAGCAAGTAGAAGGCCTTAAGGTGTTCAGTATCTCGGTGCTGTGTTTTTAACTTGGGTCAATGGGTGCCAGAGATTGTGCCGAAGGAGAGGCGAAGAGACTGGAGGTGAGAGCTGGCTGGTGAGTATTTTGGTAATTTGTTAGAGAGATAAGATATTGTAATAAGACTTGTGTTCCTAACTTTTGACGTTTGATTGTTTTTATGTGGGAGTTCTAGAGTCTCCCAAATGGAGAAATAACGAAACTTTTTTTTTTTAAGAGAAATAATAGTTGTGTTCTAACATCGATTGACTTTTCTATGTAGGAGTTCTAGAGACTGCTAAAATCATTGTGTATCTAGGCCTTGAGGCCCTTGACGGTTGATTTTTTTGGGGGATTAGAGTCTCCCAGAAGAGATTTTTTTTTTTTGCTTAATTGTTGGGTATGATACTTGGGCTTTTTTAAAAATAAATAAATAAATAAAAAATCTTTACTATCATAGCAGTATCACCAATATATATTGTCATTTGAGGGCCTTCATCCATTGGGGGCCTTAGGCGACCGCCTAAGTCGCCTAATGGATGAGCCGGCTCTGATTGTCATCTAGTTCATGAGCATATTCAGAATGGTATCATAACAGACGAATTGTAGTGAAGATTTTGAAGAACAGAGAAGGAAAAAGGAGGAAGAACAATAACAGAGAGAAAAGGAAGCTTGAGAGAAAAGTATTCTTGCTTTTTTGTATTAACCGATAAGATCAAGTACTAAGATTACATTTATACAATCTGGATGTTCTTCAAAATCTTCACTACAATTCGTCTCCGCATGCGGTTTTTTATTCATTGCGTTCCTCTTAGCTGGTCTCTTCTGCTCAAAGAGGAAGAAGAGGCCAGTGATGGTTCCTGAAGTCCCTTGTGTTGAGGAACACGAAGAAGTCCATGAATCGATCGCAACCGGTCCCTATGGGGAGCAAACTGTAACACTGTCGGTAGAGGATGATATTCAAGTTCATGAAGCTGTGGGTTCTAGCTCTGTGGGTTTGCATGGGCTATCTGGAGGAGGCTCTCCGCGTGAACCGGCGGTGCCTGGGTGTCCCACTTATCCTCCAGGCCATCATTTATTTTTTTTTAATGACAGGAACACCTGGAAGCTAGGAAGGTTATTTTGTGTACTTATTTTTGTCGGATAAATTTCAAACTTACGCAAAAATTTTGCCCGGATAAGACCCTAGCTTCACCAATTAAAAGTTAAGGATAGAAGAATTTGTATTATGGTCTCATATGTTTGTCGCTGAATATTCCAGGTGCGCACATGTTTATTCAACCCCCAATGGGTAGTCTCAATTGATGTGACCAGTCATTGGAAAACGTAGATACCAAAGCCAAACGTAATGGCTTAGCAATGGCCAAATTAGCCTACGTAAATTGAATTCAATCCCACCCAATGGCTGAAAAAAATTGAAGAAAAAAAAAAGAGATAAAATTTCATTTATAATCCATATCTTTCTTCCGTCGCTTTTATAATAAAATACACAAATTTTTAAAAGTATCAATTTAAAATATTTATTTTTTAATTTTAACCCGTTATTAAAATTTTTTGTTAAATTTTATCAAAATTTTCCAAAATGTCTTGTGTTTTGTCTAAAAAAAAAATTATAAATTTTTTTCAAATATTCAGGCATGAGTATTTTTGCAAATTCTGTTAAATTCTTATCAACACCTAAATCGATTGTTGCAATTTTTTTCTTTCTTTTTTTCCTAAAAAAAAGGGAGGGATATTTTGAAAATTTTGACAGGATTTAATGAAAAATTCTAACGGATGGTTTAAATTGAAAAAATAAAAATAAAAATTGAAAGATGGATACCTTAAATTGACACTTTTAAAATTTTGGATACCTTATTTTAAAAGTAATAAAAGATCAAGGGATATAAGTGAAATTTTTTCAAAAAAAAAAAAAAAGGAAAAAGTATGAGATATGATACGTACAATGTCACTCTAAAACACAACTTCTGATCACTTTTGCCCATGCGACAATTTTTACTTTTACTTTTACTTTTTTAGAAACAAAACTGTAAAATTAGTTAGGGGACCACCTTGTCACATGGGTAAGGTGGTCAAAAATTGTATCTTGGAGTGGCAAAATATCATATCTCTATAAAAGTATTACGCCGAGAAGTAATCTTAGAAATTTGTCTTCTTCTTTTTCTTTTTTTTTTTTTTTTTTTTTTTTTTTTTTTTTGAGTTTGGAAGAGTGCGGATTTTCTAAAAATGGAGTCTTATGATACATATGATGGGAATCATTTATGATAATCATCCATGAGCAATGCTAATACAACTTTAATCATAAACAACCCAACCAACACATCCAAATCATAAGAGATAAGAGTTCTCAACTAAATACAGGAGTCCTAAATCAAATAGCTAGCAATTTTTAATGGACTCCTCTTCGATCGGCTATGTCTTTTTCATCAGATAAGGTTATTGTATCGTTTACTACTTCTATCGTTTATTGTATCGTTTACTACTTCCACAACAACCTTGTCCTCAATGTTGAAATTAGAAAACTGCTGTTAGTACGTTCCTGAATCTTTCCCTTTTTGCTCATATTCAATCTAAACACTTGCAGATGTTGACATTGACGTTCAGGGTTAAACCTTCCATTTAAATTGAAACAAAGCTCGATCCGCTTATGCATCTCATCCCAAGTCAATCGTTTAAATTTAGTGACTGGGTTGGGTCGCAACTCGCCTGTTTGGGGGTTTGTCGGTAAAGCACCTTTGGGTTCCGGATTAAACGATCATCCTGCAAATGTGATTTAGTGTGTCCTAAAACTCACATACTGAAACATAGAGAAGTTACAAATACCAAAAAAGTCTAAAAAAAAAAGTTCAAAGACAGTAACATAAATAACCGATAGACAATTGAGGATGGTGGGGTGGGAGCCGTCACTTGACCTTTAATTTGGAGAGGGCCGGCTTATTCCAATAGTGGATGTCCTTTTCGAGGTTGGTTTGGGTGAATGAAAATTTTTCAAAAAAGTAATTAACGTGGAAATGAAAGCTAGACATAATGCATACAAACATACTGCTTCTATTTTAAAGAGAAGTAGCATGAGAGATCCGCAATTTATTTATTTATTTACTTACTTTTTTATTATTCAATGAGAGATTACAATCGTGCACCCTGATTTCTTCTCAAAATAGATAGCTAAAATGAAACTTCAAATATAACTCACTGAGAAAAATGAAGAAATACAACTCCCTTTGTGTCATGGATTGGGAATTTGAGGCACTTCTGTCTCTGGGGGGGCTTCTTCTTCTTGCTCTGTTTTACCTCTCCATAAAAGTATGAAGCAAAGCCCCAAAGAGAAAGTACCAGAGCAACTCCTTTTTCTGCTTGAAACTTTTCTTGGAAGAAAATAACAGCAAGGACCTCCGTAACTGGGAGTAGAACAGCGATTACAACGGCAGATAGCAAAGACGAGGCACAGAAGATGATTCCAATCGCTCCCAAGAAGAAACCCTGCTGAATAATCGCACTCCATACTAGCACCACATAGTACTTTGTTTCCCCGAGCTCGAATTCCCTCGCCTCTCTTGGAATTGCCTACAAATTAAAGTATATATATATATATATATATATATATATATATATATTGACTTCATCAAATACCCATATATAGCTACAATATAGAATCGTTATCTTGTTGAAACTTCTCATTTTGATTGGCTTTAAATTAACTTCCATTATATTCTCTCTCTCCGCATAAATCGTATATAAAGTAACAGGTTAATTCCTCTAACTCACTTTTTAGCATATAATTAAGTCAAAGGCCGGCAAGAGCTGGAGAGATTGAGAGAGATTCTACGTACGCACCTTAAAGTCCTTGTTTATGAGCATCCCTACTGTGCAAAGAAGAGTCGCAAACAAAGACATCACTATCTGAACCTCCATCACCAGCGAATACGTAATTTCCTGCTTGGCCTTCTTGTACGTCAACTCAATCAACGGCAACAGAAACCCATATAGCGCGGCGGCTGCTACCGTCATGAGAAACCCAACCAAATACTGCTTATTTGATTCGCCCGCCGGACGGTCGTTACGAGTGTGTAAAGCCAGAACACCCGCTCCAATGCTCAGCAAAACCACGGCGTTGATCGAATACGAGGTGAACTTTTGCCTCACCAAAAGGAAAGCGAACCCTGCCGTAAAAGCAAGCTGAGAGCCAATGATCAAAGAAGAGGTTGAAACGGGAAGGCGCGCCACGCCGTAGGCGTAGAGGTAGTCATCGAAACCGGTGATGATTCCTATGCCTGCGGAGGCGATGAACAAAGGTGGCTTCATGAAGTAGAGTTTGGCTCTTGGGCCTTGGGTGCTACGGCGGTGAAAGTATGTGACGGTGAGGGGCAGGAGAACGATGGGCCAGCCGCCGGTTTCGAGCCAGCTGGAGAGCCACACTCGCTTGCCGCCGTGGATGAAGTAAAGCCTCATGATTAGTGGGCTGCCGCAGGTTCCGATAGATAATAGGATGCAGTTCAGTATGAGAAGGACTTTCTTCATGGCTATGTTACCTTGAGCTTCCAGTTACATGATAAATCGTGGAACTCTATCTCCCTCTCCCTCCCTCTTTATCTCTCTCGCGTGTCTCTGTGTGTGGACCGCTCATAGCTAAGCTAGTCCTAGATGTGAAGATGATGATTAATTATTAGAACATGTGGTGAAAGAGGACAAGAGGTGACGAGCGTAGGTCCAGACTTTTGATCGGACGAAGGTAATAGTCAAAGTGGCTGAATATAAAAATATCGAAATAAACAATATTTAAGGCTGGTCCAGATGTTATCTGACAACGTTCACCCAGCTAGCTACAATATCGAGGTGATCGAGACTAGAGAGGGCCTAATATATATACATAATTGAGATTCGATGAAGGGATAATTATTGTAAAACTTTAACTAATAATTTTTTAAAAATTAATTAATTAATTAATAGATATATAAGACTGAAGAGAAATATTTTTTTCACATACTTTTCTATACACAATTTTATGTGGTACTTTGTTTTAAATTTTTTTTTAAAACGAAGTGTGTACAAAAAAATCTTGTCATGTAAAACTTTATGTACAGAATATGTACAAAAAATATTTTTCAACTTAAAAAACAGATTTAATAATTAATTTTTTTAAAAATAATTATGACAATTCAAGATTCCATCATTTCCATGGGTCATCTTTTCTACAAGGGGCGTGATAGCTAGTTTTGCTCGCATTGCGGTCGTTTTATGGGTACTGCTATAAAAGTTGATTTAAGATAAGGATGCCGTCCATCTTTTCCTGAGCAATCAGTTATATTAACTTTTGTCTTATAACCAGGACTGGTGGTGGTGGTTCATTTTATTTCAAAAGTCTGCCTTATAGGCCCCGTTTGAAGGGGGTTTTCAAACGGGCCATAGGCTTACGATAGATATTATATGGACCTCTTCTATATATTTTTTATATATTAATTTTTAAAAATTGATGTTTGAAAAATATACTAGATATAGGGTTGAGGGGTGCTACACATGCACCCCTCATCCCCCTCTCATCCTCCTTTTTCATTAAAATCAATTTGTTTAATAAAAAAGGAGGCATGAAAGGGGATGAATGAATTTTTTTAGCATTTCTCTATAGGGTTATAACTTTAAGATAATTAAGCATCTACGGCTGGAGATGGGCAATGATCTTTTTCCCTATATTTAGAGAAGTATTGAGAATTGACCAATTCAACTAGAGTAGCCTTATTAACCGGGCTTGCTAAAAGGTGGAAAGAAGAGATGAAATGTTACAGGGGATGGAGATTGGCGTCCCATAACATTTGATGCATAAAGATTGATTTTATGGTTAGAGAACCATGTCACATAAGCTAGTGATGTATATATATATTGTATAGCATTACATGTACTCTTGCACAGTAAGGCCTTCACTTATTTAGTCGGCCAAGCATCTATTAGTTCTTCATATCAACTCAAGAGTACTTTATCCTAAGATATGTCATTCTTTAGAAATGTAATTTCATTTCAACTCAATCTTATGGCAAGCCTATTATAAGACGGGATATCATATGTTTACAATTTCTGTACAGCTTCAATAATTTTTTTAATAAAAAAAAAAAATCAATCTTGAATATGTAAGACCTACATACAGAAAAAGAAATACAATGATTAGTTTGAAAAAAATAAAAAAAAATTGTTAGAATTTTATAAAAATTATATAAAAATTGTAAAGGTATCATATCTAAGACACCTTATGTTGTTTATTAGTGAACCGCTATTATTATTATTACTTATAGCTACATTAATAAATGAATCATTTAGTCGGTTATATTTCAAACAACTTAGTTCTTGCAAGGAGGCTTAGCATTTGTTGATGCAGTTTCCAGCATGGTGACGTGTTGCCTGACGATTTGTCCTGTTCTTCATGATCTGCAAAATAATAAAATAAACACTGCGTCGGGGGGTGCCGACGATCCCCCTCCGATGCTTAAGTCAGAGAATATTGATTGTGATTTTTAGAGAGACCATGTGTTTAAGATAATTTTTTGTCTAGGGTTATACCTGTTATAAATGTCTATTTATAGGCTGAGAATTGACAACAAACCTGATGGCTTGACTTATTATCATTTAGGGCTTTAATTGTGGGCTGGTCATGGGCCTGGTGGCCCACAACCTTTCTGAGTGGATAATTTCCCTAACAGTTACCCCCCGATTCCCATGGTTGACTTGTCCAACTAGTCGGGCATCGGGAATCTTCTTTGTACTGGCGACTGGCGTCTCTTTTGTCCATCAATACTGAGGATGCAATGTCAGTTATTAGGTGCATGTTGAGACCATGGTTGTCAGAATGCCTAGCAAGCGGCACATGTTTCGGGACTATCTCAGCTTGCTGAAGAATCCGAAGCCAAAGATAACTTGGTTGTAGAGCTCGCAGAGAGCTGGAAACAGCCTGATGCATTTGAGGCTCGGGTATGCAAATCTAAGGTAACATTAGATCGAGTTTTGGATGACTTAATTGAGGCTAACGGAGGTGAAGACCAGCTAGCCGCCAGGCTTGATGCCTCTCAGACCGAGGAAGGAAGCTATTCAATTTTCTGAGCTACCTTAACCGGGGAGGATAACCGCCAAATAGGAATAATCTCGATCCTGTGAATAACAACGACAATATTGGGATAAGGATCCCTATATATTTTGCCCATATCTGCTTTGGGACCACCTAGATGTCGGATCTGCGTGTACTTTCCCTGTATTTCCTGGAGTGGAGCTTTCTGAGATGAAGTATGCTCCCAACTTAGGGGTTGGGTTACTCATAAGATTCTGACGACCGGTTGAGTTCTCTGGTTTCGGTCGATCCGACGGAGCTTCCGGTTCAACCATGGGCCCACACAGTCTCGGGTGCATGCTGACAGCGGATGACTTAATGGGTGTTGACTGAATTGACTGATTCCCAAAAAGATAAATAGTGTCTTTTACGGAGCTTAATGTATCTCAAACTCGGAAGATAGTGCTATCTGCATAGTTGTAGGCCGCTAAGGCTGAGAAGGAGCAAACAACTAGGTCGAGAGTTCTTCTCGGATATTCCGGTGTAGGGAAGCGGGCCCTTAACTCTTGGCGTGGTAAAATCGTTCCTGAGCCCTTGACTTCTGGGCCCCTAATTGATAGCATTGGGGGCAATCGAGAAGAAGAATTGGACAACTTGTGAAGTGAATGCTTCTCTTTGATGAAATTTTTGTTCCTTGGGTTTTGATGTTGTTCGTCTCGAGTTCGGGTTGCCGGGCTACGAAGGGATATAGCTGCTGTTAAGACTGCTTGGGAGAAAGCTGATCAGGAAAAGGAACATGCCATAACCCGAAAGAAAGCAATTCTTTCGGTCACGGAATCCGAGCGTGCATCTGGCATAGTAGAGTCCGAGCATGCATCCGGGGATGGAGACTCATCTGGGAGTTCCCTTTTGCAATTTTGTTTTTGAATTTTGGTAAACTTTGAATAATTTTTCAAACCTCATTTGGCTGCATCTCTTATGAGTCGTGTGCCACAAATGGGGACTGCCAAGTAACCGACCGAGGCCCTAGCTCGGGAAGTTGTTTCTGAAGTTCATACCGATGACTCTCTCGGGGAGAGACACTTGTTGGCGATTTGACAGCTGTTCAAGAAGATAAAGAGAAGGCGATGGCCAAAGATAGGGACTCAGACAAGAGTCCATTTTTGTTAAGAATTGTTTTTGTTAATGAAATGAACTCTGGACTTCAATGAGATGTTATGTTTAATACTGAGCTACCCCCCGGTAATTGAGACAAATTTCAGATTTATCTGAGTTATTTCTGAGGGTGTTAATTATTTGATTTGACCGAGTTACCTTCCAATCCCGGGAAGGTGGCTCATGCATGTGGCCGGCCTTTCAAACCGGTTGTAGGTGAATTATTACCGAAGGGGATAATCAGAGTGACTTGGTTGTATTTCAAATCGAGGGAGACAACACTTTGAGTTGATCTGGTTTGAGTTGAACTGGGTCACCCCCCATGCTACCGAGGGACATGACCGGGTGTGTGTTCCGAGCCGGTTGTGTTTCAAACCGAGGGAGACACCACTTTGAGTTGATCTGGTTTGAGTTGAACCGGGTCACCCCCCGTGCTACCGAGGGACATGACCGGGTGTGTTGTAGGGGTTAACTCCCCGTAAGGTTTGTTGTAGAGGTTGCCTCCCCGTATGGTATGGGCCGGAGCTGGACCCCTGAAATTTGTTAGAACAGATGTATATATATTGAATAATGACTAGTTTGCATACCTGAGTTGATAGACTGACTTCCAAATATCTGTGGTTGTTGGCGTTGCAACACAGAAATAGCACTTTGGAAGCACAATTGTTGTTGATTTGATCTGAGTTGAACTGGGTCACCCTCGGTGCTACCGAGGGCCATGACCGGGTGTATGTTCCGTGCCGGTTGTGTTTCAAACCGAGGGAGACAACACTTTGAGTTGGTCTGGTTTGAGTTGAGTTGATCTGGTCTGAGTTGATTTGATCTGGTCTGAGTTGAACCGGGTCACCCCCCGTGCTACCGAGGGACATGACCGGGTGTGTATTATGCGCCGGTTGTGTTTCAAACCGAGGGAGACAACACTTTCAGTTGATCTGGTTTGAGTTGAGTTGATCTGGTTTGAGTTGAACCGGGTCACCCCCCATGCTACCGAGGGCCATGACCGGGTGTATGTTCCGCGCCGGTTGTGTTTCAAACCGAGGGAGACAACACTTTGAGTTGGTCTGGTTTGAGTTGAGTTGATCTGGTCTGAGTTGATTTGATCTGGTCTGAGTTGAACCGGGTCACCCCCCGTGCTACCGAGGGACATGACCGGGTGTGTATTATGCGCCGGTTGTGTTTCAAACCGAGGGAGACAACACTTTGAGTTGATCTGGTTTGAGTTGAGTTGATCTGGTTTGAGTTGAACCGGGTCACCCCCCATGCTACCGAGGGCCATGACCGGGTGTATGTTCCGCGCCGGTTGTGTTTCAAACCGAGGGAGACAACACTTTGAGTTGATCTGGTCTGAGTTGATTTGATCTGGTTCGAGGCTTATAGCGGCTCTGGGCCTATGGTGGCCCGAGGCTTACGGTTGCTCGGCTTCGTGCTCGGACGTACCGAGGCTTTTGCTCAGGATTGCCGGGTCTACTAGAGGCCATGATGAGGCTTTGCTCGGGATTGTCGAGGCTTATGTGTGCTCGAGGTATGCCGAGACCTTTGCTCGGGGGCGCGAGTCTTTGGTGCTCGAGTCAAGTTGAGTCTACTCGAGGCATGACGAGACTTTTGTCTTTTTCTCCTCTTGATATTTTCAGTGGAGTTCCTGTATCGGCACATCACTAGAAGACAAACAGATCAAAAACATAAGTTTGGAATAGATGCTTTGAGTGACCATTGATTCTCGTGAGGCTTTCATCGAACGAGGCAACATTAAAGCTCCTTTGTGTGTTGTGCAAGCTCGGGGTGATGTAGCCCCCATCGTTGCGACATAGAATTCAAAAAGGCTGTGGAGAAGCTGAGAACCGTGGTAGAGCGAAATTAGCGATGATGCCCTGTCTTCTAAAGAATATTCCGGGTATGGTGAAGTTGTCTGGCCATGTTTTGCTCACGAGCGGGCATTTTTTCAGAATTTTCTGGTCTCGCTTGATAAAGACCTTTGGCCTGAAATATTAGTCTCACATGCATCTTAAAGGCACATATGTATGCATATATGTAACAAAGTCTAGCAATTAGCGATTTATTAGTGCGAAAAAATATGTAAAATTGCACTGAGATCCTCAATCATGCGACTTGATATAGTCTTCTATTTCAATCATGTTTTTATTTCATCGGTTTGGTACCCCCCAACATTTATACTTAGCTAATTTTTAGCTAAGTATGAATGTTTTAGGATTTTGGTGTTGGACTGTCGAAAGAACAAAGTGTGGCTGAGTATAAAAGTTTTTGAAGCCTTCTATTTCATGTTGCTTCGTTTTCGTGTATGCTAAAATAAGTAATGATGTGCTATCATTTTTTGTGTTGCGTTGAGCAGCCAATTTTTAATGTCTCCGATCAAGATACATTTGACTGTCTCAAAATTTGATGCTTCTCTGTGACAAAGAATTGCTAAAAAATCGTGTTTCTTGAGTTATCAAGTGTTGTGAGTAGACTAGCATAAATGAAAACGCAAAGAGTGAACTTATCTCGATATTCTGATGAAGTTGTGTGTTGGGGCTCCTCGTAAGAGACCCTTGAAATGTGCCCCTGGGAGAAGGTGAGCTTGGCATGGAGCTCTTCGAGAGAGAACCTTGAATTGAGTCCTTGAATTGGACCATCGACTTAGATTGGATCCTTAGCTTGGATCGGATCTTCGGCTCGGGATGCACCCTCGGCTAAGATTGCAACCAAAGCTGCAGCTTATTTGCAGGAAACGAAGGATTGAAAATTACTAGAACCACGAGCAGGAGTGGTACTACTTCCAGTGAATTTGCGAGGCTTCAAGTAGCTCAGTCTCCAGGAGGATATTTCCTCTTGCATCTTTTATTCTGATCAGCCCATCTAGTATGTAAATGATCCCTCTTATGCTAAGAACACAAGAAAGAAGGATTCCACTGGGACTATGTAGATTAAAGGGAAAATCGTGCAACATAGACTCCCAATAGGCCCCGGATAAAATTCCTACAGCTCTTTTATCAACAATAGCGTCCAACTTCAATAAGAGATCAAGAGCAGGAACCAGCTGCAAAGAATTGGTCCAATTCTTTTCAAGGAGTTCATCCTGAACACATTTGTCAAATCCAGAATGCTTGAGAAGCAATAGAGGTGAGAACATATTAGCACTGTTCAGGCCGTTATCAAGCATATATAGCTAGGAAAGCTTTCTGATGGGTCTGCAAAAATCTAGTTCCTCGATTTCTTCTAGTATGGGCACAGCAGACAATTGCTCCAGCAGGCCAACTACTAGTCTAGGGAAGTTAGTGCCCTCACCAAAGGTGCCACATTGCCCTAAAAATGAGTGGGCGAAGAAGAAAAACTGCACCATATCAGAGAAGTCCAGATCCTGGGGGCCAGTACACAATGGAAGCAGCTTGTCTGATGCAGTGGCCATGGTAGGGTAATCCCAACAAAGTGCAAAGACGTATCTTTCAACAACAAGATCTTCAATTGCTGCAGCCTTTTTACCTTTCCAGAAGCCCAGAATCCTTGAGAGGGTAGAAAAAATATCATTCCATTTCAAGCATAAGCCATCAATAGCCTGACCATTGTGGTATAGTGAAGTAGTAGGGGCTGAAATATCAATCAGTTGATTGATCAAGCTACCAACCAGAGGCTCTTCAATATATATCTCATGCATAATGACAATGACAGTAACTATGACTAGTCGGCAATTAACTTATATGTATAGATTCAAAGTCATATATCCATTGTGAAAGCAACGAAAGCTTATGGGCCATTGATGCCTTAAAGAGCCTTCTTCTTTTTCTATGTATATTTTTTTTTATCATCAAAAGATATCTTACGTAAAAGTACAAAAATATCTTACGTGAAAGTTGATAACACTCATAAATCAAGATTTCATTAGCTTTCTTTGTGCCTTTGATACGTGACCTGACATGGTCTTCTATTCCACATCCATTTACTTCTTTTTAGAAAGAGAAACAAGAGCTAGAAAGAAGATTTGAACACCATGCTCCTATTTTTGTCTTTATCTATGTAAAAGAAAAAGGAAATAGCAAAGCACTTATCTGCCAAAGAGGGAACGGTTCATCAGATACTGTATCTCTGGGCTCGTGAGTGACTGCGTCATGCCTCAAGCTCCTGCCCAAGAGGGCGAACCCACCTTCGCCAAGGGCATTTAGAGAGGAAATCCGAGCTTCGGACAATCCTCTGGGAGAGACCGATCTGAGATCCCGGGAAACCGACTGGAAGAAGGACTACTTGTACTCACCGATGACCAAGGAACAGAGAAGGTCGACGTTTTTTTTTTTTTTTAAGGCCTAGACAGGACTTTGACGAGTCTAACCCAGCATAACTGGATCCTTTTTGGCCCATCCGTTTCAAGCCCACTAGAGCGTTGAGCCTTACGACCTGGACGAGGACCTGGGTCCCGCGGTTTCTGGAGAGGAGGGTTCTGTGTGATAGGCTTGTTGCTGAAGATCCCGCTCCTGGCGGGCCACGACCCGGTGGTGGAGGTCTGAAGCGAGGCGTAAATCGTGGACCACGTGAGATGGGTCTCGTCCACGTAGAGGCAGTGGAAGCATTTTTTTTTTTTCAGAGATTGAAGACATCTTGGAAATCATGGATCTGGCGGTTTGTGTTTGAACAAATAGAAACTTACAACTGTCTATCTGCGTACGTGGCGAAAACCACCCTCGATCCAACATGATTGAACGTAAATTCGAGATAGACCATCGTGGATCTGCACAACGGAGGGTGAACAAAGTTTTTGGCGCTCTTGTATGTCTCGAGCACAAACTTATCCTGGACCCCCGATTCTTGTAACTGGGAAAGACTTGTACAGAAAGTATTATTTTTTTTTTTGATGAAGATGAACATAAATCTGCTGTCTACCAATACCGATTCGGTATCGTCGAATGTAAATGGCGTGGTGGTGCAGTGAGGATGATTCTTGTCGAATTTGGATCTATAGCTGTGCGTCTCCTGGTTTGCGTGTTGTTCCACGTTTTTGCCGAAAGAAATTTACAGCCACGTGACGTCGTGGTGTGTGGGTGCAGATCTTTGATGAAGGCGTAGATGTGATCGCAAGTCACCATTCCAGATTTATTTTTTTTGCAAGAAACGATTCATCGTTCCCACAGACGGCGCCAAACTGTTGATGCAGTTTCCAGCATGGTGATGTGTTGCCTGACGATTTGTCCTGTTCTTCATGATCTGCAAAATAATAAAATAAACACTGCGTCGGGGGTGCCGACGATCCCCCTCCGATGCTTAAGTCAGAGAATATTGATTGTGATTTTTAAAGAGACCATATGTTTAAGATAATTTTTTGTCTAGGGTTATACATGTTATAAATGTCTATTTATAGGCTGAGAATTGACAACAAACCTGATGGCTTGATTTATTATCATTTAAGACTTTAATTGTGGGCTGGTCATAGGCCTGGTGGCCCACAACCTTTCTGAGTGGATAATTTCCCTAACAGCATTCTTCGAAATATCCCACCATAAAAGGTTCAGGATTCTTTGAATTAATTATCCTATCGTTATTTCACTATTTGCTTTATGAAGCGCATGGAGGAGAGGAGATCGATGTTTCATGCCATGAACGCACAGTTTGATAGCACCATGGTCGGTCAAGGGGGTGGCGGGCATAACGAGGAATCGTCATCAAGAAAGAAAAGTGCAAATTAGTGCACGGTTATGGCTGAGAAAAATCCTTAAATATTCAGGATTTTTGAATATTAAAATAAGATGAGTGCGAATTTTGTTCATGATCTTTTGGATGAGACGGAAGAAGAGGTTGGTTTGTGAAGTTTTAATTACTTTAGTGACTTCTTAATTTTCCACGTCAACTTTATCAGAAATTTTAACCTTTTATTTTATGTCATTTTCTACTTCTCATCTACCTCATCTTTGATCTCCGTTAACGTTATTCTCTACAAAACTAATATTTGTTTAAAATACATGTAATTTTATATGCATTTTTAATAGAGCTAGTGTGTACGTAATTGACACACATATTTATAAAATACACGTGAAAATTACATATTTTAAAAATAAATATCAATTTAATAAAACAAAATTTAAAATAAGTCTTTGATTTTCTAATGAAGTGGAGGGACGTAATTGGCTTAATTTAAAACAAAAACAATAGAAAGAAAGAAAATGATGTATTAGATTTTGGTACCGATGAGATTTTGGTGGTGGTCGACTGTTTAAACGTGAAGGTCAACTACATCGTTTAAAAGAGGTTCGAATGCGTCTGTCTTCTTTGAAAAATGATTTAAATCATTTTTCGTAATTTACTAAGCAATTTTGGTTAAACTAAAATTATTTTTCGGTTAGACTATTATTTTCATTTCTACCAAACACTGAAAAATACCAAAATCATTTTTCAAAAATTATTTTACGCCAAAACAAACGGAGCATTAATTGAAAGAGATTGAAATTTCACGCAAATGCTGCTCGTAAAAATGAATTAAGCAAAGCTAGCTCTTTTTTATCTATCTTGTTATCTGGGCGTGTGAGGCATTTGGACCTTAGCATATATATATGTGAAACAACCGATCGATTAAAGATCCTAGAGGTATGTTTTATGTTTTCTAACAAAAATCATGCACGGTGAGTTTAATGTCAGTTGATCTTGGCTAGTTTACATGAATTTTGAATTTTATGTAAGTTATGCTCCATTTATTTTGACGTAAAATGATTTTCGTTGTAAATTAATTTCGACGAAATCATTTTCAAAAAAAATGATTTTTTCGAAAATATTTTTCGGTGTTTAGCTCGCACGAAAAAATTACAAAAATGCAAAAATCAGAGTTTGACAAATGCCGCCGGAATCCATCAAAGTCCGGTCGCCGTTGCCGGATTCCGGCGAGAAAGTTTGACCGGATCCGGCCCGATCAATGGCAGGATCCGGCCGGATCCCGGCCGTTTTGGCCAGATCCGACAAAAGTCGATCGAATTCTGGTGGCCGGCATCCGGCACTGGCAGGATACCGACGACCAGATGTTGTCGGACTCCGGCCCGGTTGGATTCTGACGATCGACAATTGCTAAATTCTGACAATCGGATATCAAACGTGCGTGTAAGAAAGAAGAGTTTAATTTCGAAAAACGATTTACGGTTTTAAAAATCGTAAAATCGTTTTCCGAAAATTGAAGAAGCTTTTTCGGTCAAACTGAAAACGATTTTCGTTAACCATTATTTTCGTCCCTACCAAACACCGTAAAATGTCGAAATCATTTTACGCCGAAACAAACGAAACATTAATCTCTAATTTTTTTTTTTAATATATACCTCTTCCGGTTGATCTATACAGTAAGCTATTGTCCTAAGATGGAGGAATGATAGGCAGGGGCAAACCAACCTGCCCCTGCCCCCTTTTCATTAAAAAAGAGTTTTTATAATTAAAAGCAACTTTTAATGTCCTATCAGAAGTTACTTTGAATTAAAAATATTATTTTTTTAATAAAATTACTTGTTGGAGGCCGGTTGATTTGCCCCAAACTATTATTTCCCCATAAGATGATACACACAGTTAACAATCCTTCGGAAAATAATACTTGGGGATGTTTTACCGTCCCAACAAACTTTTTTAATAAAAAAATAAATTTTTAATCAAAAATAACTTTTGATATGACATTGAAAACTGCTTTTGATTAAAATATTTTTATTTAAATGAAAAGTGCCGTGCAGGGCAGGCTGGATTGCCCTGTCTATCCCTGCTCCAATCCGCCTGGTGCTGCATCATAGGCACAGTGAGAAGAAAAGAAAAGAAAATAAAAGAAACAGCAATTGAATGCAGGCTTTATTTGTCTTTACTTCCTTAAAAAAGCTTTATTATTTAAATAATAAAACTCCTCGTAGAGGAATTTTATCAAACACTTTTCTTGTTGTTCTTTGGCCCATCATCAGCCAGACAGCCACCTTTGACTATTGCCTTCCTCCGATCACAAAATCTGGACCTACGCTTTTGTCATCTCTTGTCCTCTTTCACCACATGTTCTAATAATTATCATCTAGGAGCGCGCACACAGAGATACACGAGAGAGAGAAAAAGAGAGAGTGCGAGAAATAGAGTTAATTCCGCAATATCATGGAACTGGAAGCTCAAGGTAACACTGCCGTGAAGAAAGTCCTTCTCATACTGAACTGCATCCTATTATCTATCGGCAACTGCGGCGGCCCACTAATCATGAGGCTTTACTTCATCCACGGCGGCAAGCGAGTGTGGCTCTCCAGCTGGCTAGAAACCGGCGGCTGGCCCATCGTTCTCCTGCCCCTCACCGTCACATACTTTCACCGCCGTAGCACCCAAGGCCCACGAGCCAAACTCTTGTTCATGAAGCCACCTTTGTTCATCGCCTCCGCAGGCATAGGAATCCTCACCGGCTTGGATGACTACCTCTATGCCTACGGCGTGGCACGCCTTCCCATTTCAACCACTTCTTTGATCGTTGCCTCTCACCTTGCTTTCACGGCGGGGTTTGCTTTCCTTTTGGTGAAGCAAAAGTTCAGCTCGTATAAGATCAACGCGTTGGTTTTGCTGACCATAGGAGCTGGTGTTCTGGCTTTACACACGAGTAACGACCGTCCGGAGGGTGAATCAAATAAGCAGTATTTTGTTGGGTTTCTCACGACGCTTGGAGCCGCCGCGCTATATGGGTTTCTGTTGCCGTTGATTGAGTTGACGTACAAGAAGGCCAAGCAGGAAATTACGTATTCGCTGGTGATGGAGGTTCAGATAGTAATGTCTTTGTTTGCGACTCTTTTCTGCACAGTAGGGATGCTCATTAACAAGGACTTCAAGGTACGTGCGTAGATATCTCTCTCCCTCTTGCTGGCCAAATCATTATCTTCTTAATTTTTGTCTTTCGGTTGTGTGAATGGCAGTTCACGGCCAAAAGTAGGGTAGGTAAGATATTTGTCCCAAAAAAACAAAAAAGAAAAGTACCCACCAATTATTGGTGTATTCTTAATGACGAGGATTAATGTTTCTTTCACGATTCGTATATAATTTTAATTATTTTTTTATGATCAATTATTTTTTTATACGTGAATTTTAAATATTTAATAGTTTACCTTAAAAAAAATTGTTAGAGTTATATAAAAGTTGGACAAGAAACATTACTCATATTTGAGACGGAATTTGAAGAAAAAGACAAGCTAAAGGAACGCTTAATTGGTATACTGTTGTCGTGTATTGTTGAATCAAATGAACTCCAAATTTTCATTAAGGGCAAAAACTAACTTCAACTAAGCGTTTTGTTCTTGTAGTGAAAAATACGCATTTAGATTCAAGGAACCAGTTAGTTTAAGGGGAAGGCTAAAATTATTCAAAAAAATATAAAAAAATAATTTTGCCCTTATTTTTAGACTAACCGGCTCTTCTCCTCTCCTGTTCAAATGAACTTTAGAGGATCCTTGTCCGAAAAATACCAAGAAAATGCTTAAATGAGAAACTATATAGGTGGAAAATGGAGGCTTATTAGTGGCACCAAGAAAACAGTGACTCCAATATCACGAAGAAAAAAACAGGCTAAAGAAAATAAAACTGTAGAAATTAAATAAGCTTGTGTTTCTAATGTGTAGAAACTGGATAATAGAATGACCTATATACAGTAATTACAGAAAAAACAAAAAATTCATATTACCATAATATGTGGAGATCGAATATTGTCATAATATTATAGCACTAAGTATGATAATTATACTAACAGAGTTTAAAGCCAAACAAAGTGAGAATTAAGTTTAACAAAATAACGATTCTATTTCTATATTGTAGGCAATTCCAAGAGAGGCCAGGGAATTCGGGCTCGGGGAAACAAAGTACTATGTGGTGCTAGTATGGAGTGCTATTTTTTGGCAGGCTTTCTTCTTGGGGGCGATCGGAATCATATTCTGTGCCTCGTCTTTGCTATCTGCTGTTGTAATCGCGGTTCTCCTCCCAGTGACGGAGGTCCTAGCTGTTATTTTCTACCACGAAAAGTTTCAGGCAGAAAAAGGAGTTGCTCTGGCGCTTTCTCTTTGGGGCTTTACTTCTTACTTTTATGGAGAGATAAAACATAGCAAGAATAAGAAGCCCACCCCAGTGACAGAAATGCCTCCAATTCCCAATACATGACAAAATGGAAGTTGTATTTCTTGAATCTTCCAAGTGGGGCATATTTGAATCTGATCGATAACTTCATTTGCTATCTATTTTGAAAAGAAATCAGGGTGCACGATTGTAATCTCATAAGAAATTAACCTAATTTAGTTGTTTTGCTTTCTCATTGAAATTGTAAATGTGAAATATCACTACTAAAAGGCCATGCCAATTTTCGCCAAGTTGTTCGGCTAATTTGGAGCTGCTCCAACTTTTATTTTTGTTCGAGGAGCTACTCCTACCTCGAGGTTCCACACGCTGTCATTTTTGTCATCTTGCTTCCAAGCTTCGGATTGGAATCTCTAACAATTTTCTGTCTAAATTGCTAACAATTTAGGCAACACATTATGAGAGGTCCCATATAAGATTTACTTGCACAAATAAATTTTGGACTGTTTGGCCACTTACTCAAAAATATAGGTTCCACATGGGCTCTCTCACATGTACCGCCTAAAATGCTAACAATATCAATAGAAAATTGATGGAGATCCTTATACCCATGCTCCCCTATCCAAGCCCATCATGCATCTTTATCACAAGTGCTACTGCAATTCCTTTCTCCTTAATGATAAAAGAAAAAGTAATGCAAAACAACACATTTATCCCTACTTTTATTTCATTATGCTGACATAATAAAGTCTAATAATTATTAGATTTTCTTTTTTAACAAGGACAGATCTATAGACTACCATACCCTCCTATGTCAGCATAATAGAATAAAAATGAAATATTGATGTGATATGTTGCAAAAGAAGAAGACGCCAAGGGAAATAGAGAGATAGACATCTAATACTAACTAATAAAAAAGTAAATAAATGAATAAATTGTGGATATCTCATGCTACTTCTCTTCAAAATAGGGTTCTATGCGTTATTGTCTAGCTTTCATTTCCATGTGTTAGTCTTTTCAAAATTTTGCAATCACTCAATATAGCCTCGAAAATGACATCCAATATTTAGAGTAAGCTGGCCCTCAACCTTGAAAAGGAAATCCAATATTGGATGAATAAAAAAAAAATTGTCGATTTTATTGCTACGTCATCTCAATTGTATAGTAATCATATAACAGTTTATTAAACGACATTACTTATGTTGAAATAAGTTGTAAAAAAATTAAAACCTCGAGCTCAAGGACGTATTTATCCGATAAAAATACCCACTTGTCATATAAATATTGTATTAAAAGATATAGATGTAAAAAAACAATATTATAAAAGATCCAAATACGACATATTATGTTTAAAAAACTCTGGACGGATAAATAAAAATAAGTAAGTCTCTTCAAAGGTCAAGTTTCTACTCTATCTTTGTGGGTTATAGAGTTTATTAATATTATGTGAAAAATACTATTTAGTAGACTACCATTTGATTGCAATATAACTGAGATGATGTGACAATAAAAATCAGCCTTTGATTTTTTTTTTTTTTTTTTTACAAGCTCTTGTTGATTAAGAAGATAATTTTTGTTACCACGTCATTCCAGTTATATAGTAGTCTACTACATAGCATTAGCGAGCGTGAATACCAGTCAAACCCATTCTGCTGCCATCCCTAAAGTTAGGGGTGAAAACCCGATTACGATTATCAATTATTGGCTAAAACCAATAACTATAACCGGGGTAACCGATTGGCCAAAATCTCCAGCCAGATCCGATAACCGAGTAGTTGGTTAACCGGTTATTTAATAACCGACAATTACTGGTTGATACCTAATTATCTGCACCGGTAACCAAATTTTAAAAAGAAATTGGGTCTTTTGGACCTATTTCAGTATTTTGGGTATTTGACCTACTTTTTGGGCTTAATTTCAATGTTTTTAGCCCTTTTTAAAACAATATTTCAGCATTTTTTGGTCCAATATGCTGGGCTTTGTTGTGGTTGTTCAAAACAATTGTATATGTTTGTTTTATCGTCAACCTAAAAAAATTGACAAAAGTATTTTTCATCTTGTCAAGGGGGAACTTGCTTGGGAGATTAAGGAAGCTATGGGTGCCAGGATCAAGCCCGTGGCTCCAAGGATGTTCAAGTGAAAACTTGCTAATTTTGCTCCTCAGTGGTTATAAACAGCATGATTCTCAAGTTAGTGAAGTTATTTTTTGTTTATAAGCATCATTGTAGTTTGCCTTGTATTCTGTTTGAGGTTTTTTTTTTTTTTTTTTGGTGATGTGCAAGAGGAATAATTTCATTTTATGTTAAATGTCTATGATCCTAAAGTTGGTGAAGTTATTTTTTGTTTATAAGTATCATTGTAGTTTGCCTTGTATTTTTTTTTTTTTTTTTTTTGGGGGGGGGGAGGAATGGAAACCGGGAAAGTAAAACCCTAGAGGCTAGAATTTTATTATTATTATTATTATTATTATTATTATTATTATTATTATATATATTTACCCGGTTACCCGTTATAACTGGTTTAAATATTTCTTAAAACCGGCAACCACTCTGGTAGGGCCAATTACCGGTTATTTCCAACAAATTACAAAAGCGGTTTGCCGGTTACCGGCTACCGGGTAGCTTTAACTGGCAAACCAACCAACTTTACACCCCTACCTAAAGTAGGTATTTTAGAGAATAATTCTCAAAGCCTATCGGTCTTTATTATTAATCTCTCATACGAATGATTTTAAAGGCAACACGAGTTCTGGAGGTAGGGTTGGTTCTACTTCTGGAAGAGCCGACCAACTAATGGAGTTTCTGGAAAATATTGCATATTGCATATATATCATGTGTGATCATTTTATTGCAGACCAACTAGCAAAAGAGTTCAGCATATATATCAATCTTTCTATTTGAAAGAAAATCTTGCATATATGACCACAAATACATGTATATGCTAATGGACTCCATAAATGTCATGTGTGATCACTTTATTGCATCTGATACTGTAACATAACTCAAGCATGAAGAAATATCAATGAAAGGCTCAAGGGCTCTATTGTAATTAATTCGACCCAGATAACTTCAACTTCACCCACTTGTCAACTTTCACCAAGCAGAAAAATCGAAACCAATATCAATTTGTGCAGAAAGAAGCAACAATATGGAGGCAGGATAATCATGTGTACAAGGAGTACAACTTGCAAGCAACTCATGGAGAATCTTAACCATGTGCTTCAATAATAACGGAAAGCCTATTGGGAACACATCAACTCACAGACTTGCCCAGTTATTGGGCACCTTCGATGAAAAAAATAATTAATAGTTAATACTGTGGTCAATATCAGCGGCCCTATAATTTCAAGAGCACCTATTGATGTTGAGAACCTAGATCAATGATCAAACTGTTCTTGAAGGCATGATTAGCAAAGAAGCATCATAAGGAAGGGGAACCTTAACAAAGGAAAAGACATTAACCATCTTATGAAGCCAAATAATTGATAAGCATAATGGGGATGGGAAGTTTAAACAATTTCTCAAGGCATTGTCAATTCCTCCGCATTTAACTAGCAACAATCTGTGTCTTAAATCCCATTTGAGCCACCTTCACCTACAAAAGTGCTGCCTGATGCCAAAAGCAAATTCAAATATTTGGCAAAGCAAACGTGCGCTTGTATGCTGCTCCAAATGGGGTGAGAGACACCTGAGCTTCCAGAACTGGCTCGTCCATCTATAACATGAAAAACAGACTCTGGTCCCCAATTAATGAAACGACACAAAAGTCCCCTATGTAATCAGACCCCAAAATAGTGTAATCACCCCTTTTAAACTCTACACCTAACTCCTTTCAACACTCTTCACAACACATGCAAAAGAACACTAACGCCAATAATCTTCAGAAATATGATTTTTCAAACATCTTCTTAATTCCCCAAAACCAGCAGTTCGAACAGCTATAGTCCAATAAAACTTGCCAAAGCCATAAGCCAGAAAAAGGAAAATCAATAATTTTTTCCTTACAAATATATACCCAAATTATAAAAATAATAAATATGCCGTGAACGTTTTCATAAAATGGTAAAGTAATTTTTGAAACAAATTTTAAACGGAGAAAACAAACTCGCCATCATTTTCAACTTCATAATAAAATGATTGTAACCAACAATTTTCAGCGAAAATTAAAATCAATAAATATAATCAATAATTTTAGTTACAAATATATATAAATTGTAAAAATAATAAATATGCCGTGAACGTTTTTATAAATTGGTAAAGTATTTTTTCAAGCAAATTTTAAACGGAGAAAACAAACTGAATCATTTAAAAAAAAAAAAAAAAAAACCCTAACCCTAAACCCTAAACCATTAAAAAAAAAACAAAAACCTTAACCCTAAACCCTAAACCCTAATCCGTAAAACAAAACAAAAACCATAAACCCTTATCCGTAAAACAAAACAAAAACCCTATATTCATTGTTGGTACAATTCGCTTAAACTCAAAATATTTTTTTTAATTTGTAACATATAGTAAATAATAAATATGATCATTGTATAGTTTGCATAAATATTAAAGTGGTAATTTGCATGTTCATTAGTTAGGGTACATAAAATACAAATTTTAATTAATTTGTTTACATTTGTTCGCAGGTATCAATGGATCAGAGACTCCCTCCTTGTGCATATTGGGCACTACGGCTACCCGTGCCCCCCATGACCACGCCCACAACTTCGGCGCCACTATATACTGCGGCGTGGCCACACCACCCAAATGCCGCTTATTGACCACTGCTGCCGAGTACCGTGGGTGTGACCACATCAGATCACGGGCAGAGCAACACAGGTGGATATTCTTGCTCTCCATATTCGATGCCGCCGACATTCTCGCAGATAGAGGTCACCTCACCGGGTCACGTGACTCAATGGTGGGTGCGAGAGGGTCATAATGCGAGCAGCCCACATTGGGCTAATATGTCGTACTTTCCATACACCTATACTGGACCTACACCATGCGGACCTGATAGTGAGACACAGGATGACAGGTTCCGGCTGTCAGAGCCAGGGGAGATGCAGATGCCGGCTACGGGGTTGAGACAGATGCTAACACCGGCAGAGAGATAGGGCCCAGCGCCTGGGGAGAGCCAGGTGTCTGTTTATGGGGAGAGTCAGGTGCCGGTTTATGAGGAGCATCAGGTGCCACTTTCTGGGGAGAGCCATGTGCCGCTTTCTGGTGAGAGTCAGGCGCCAGATATGGGAGAGAGCTAGATGCCCCATAAGGGGGACGTTGCGATGTTAGGTCCCGATCAGTTGGCCCCCAATAGCCCCCACGATATGCCCTCAGATGATGATCCACAGCCTTCTCCGGAGGAAGGGGTTGGCAAGGAGCATGCAAGCGACCCAGCGAATACAGACTGATCAGATTCGGTTGATAGGTAAGTACATATTTATACATCATTGAAACTCATATTATGTTACCAATAATTAATATTGTGGTTTAGAAAATTATAAATTGAATTATATCATTTATTAATATAATATATTTTTTTAGTTAAAAAACAATGAAATGTTTTATATTTTTTTGATTAGGGTACAACCCAGACGTGAGCATCTATTATGAGGTGATTTATGAGGTGATTAGGGACCCCGAGAGGAATTTGGTGCTCCCGAGGGGGAAGAAGATTGTGTTGCAGTACAATACTGCAACACAACCCGTAGGACGAGCCTGCAATCGTTTTAGGCGTGCTACGGGCATGCTTATCAGGAGCGGGTCCCACATACATATGCGGGACGAATGAGCAAAGGTAGATAAGCACATTAAGAAGGCTATGTGGGACGCGCTGATGGTATGTTTATGAATCTAATTTATTTATTTAAATTAAACTTAAGATTAAGTTTTTGTTGAACTTTTAAAATTAATGCTTAAATTGAATGTCCAGGAAGAGTTTTATCTACCTGTATCCGTAGACGAGCGCAAGGCACAGCACGAAGCGTGAGCTGGTATTGACCGTAAGCACCGATCGTGGAAGTCAAAGTTTAGAACTAAGGTAGCTATTCGAGACGGTGACACGCCTGAGATTATACGTGCGAGAGTGCTGGAGAAAGTTTTTGAAAAGTATGACACAGCAGATGTGGAGTACCTTCTGAGCGATTGGTGCACTGAGCAACAAAAGGGTATGTAGATCTTTGATTGTATTACAAAATTGGAGCTCATTTTTAATAACAGTTCATTTAATTTTATTACTATTTTAAGTGTGTCAATGCTTACATTTTTATGAAATGTTCAATGCGTAGGCGACTTGTGAACGGATGAAGCGGTTGCTGGAGCAGAATGACCTCCCTCATTGTCTAGGCTCCAAAAGTTATGCCAGATTTAATCATAATGAGGTATGAACAGATATACAATTTCATATTTTTCATATTTGTGCCTAATTATTATTATTTTTTTTAACATAATATATAGTATTACTGAATGTAAAATATTTCAACTGGATAGCGACAGGCATGTACATTTGGCATGCCACCCACTCGCGCCGAATCGTTCCTGAAGACACACACAAGGAAGGACGGCACTTACCTGAATGAACGTACATGAGTCCTATGCATATGCTACTGATCTATTTTGCTGATATTTCTAAGTTATGCGTGTGATATGGCATTATTCAATACATGTGTATTTTATGTTGACGACGTACAGGAGATGATGACGCGGGGCTTATCCAGTGATCCTGCTACCACACAGAGCGTCTCAAGTGACACGGTGCGTTGGGCACTGAACGACGCGTACGAACAGGCGGTTGGGAGGCCTGAGTACGCGGGGAGGGTTCGGCAGGTTGGGCCGAACGTTACTCATGTTTGTGGGACGTGTTTCTCGTACAGGGCTCGCTCATAAGGGGGACCATCTGAGGGCACATCTTGGGATTGGGCCGAACATGCCTGGCAGATGGCGGAAATGCAGACGATGTTACATGCTGAGTGAGAGATGAATGACATCTTGGAGCAGTGCATGTGAGAATTCGAGGCCTTCATGGCCTCTATGGGAGTATCACATGCTTAGCATTCTTCATCTGCAAACGTAGGTAGTACGTCGTCTGTTAGTAGTGCATCTGCAGGTATGATTCATATTGTGTATACGACAAAATTATTTTTAATTTGTTTTCATTACTTGTTTAAATTTGCATATAATATTATATAATTTATTTGTTTTTATTGCTTGCAGGTAATGCGACAACGATTGGTCCGTTGTCGCCTATTGGACGACAGCTGAACCAGCACTCCCCTGTTGCCACACCATCGCCCGCTACACCATCCCTTGCCCAGCAATTGCTGGTTGGCGAGTACACGTCTGGGACGGTACCTCCTGATCTGCAAGGACGCCATTCAAATGTGTAGATATTTTGTGTAATTATTTTTTATAATTATTTTTTGTTAGTAATGAATACGTTTATTTTTTGGTATTGAAATGTGTAGATATTGTTGTGTTGATTTGTGTAGTTAACAAACATGTTCATAATTATTGATTTGTGTAATTTGATTTTGTGATAATTTTGAGTAAAATAGATTTTGCAATATTTTTGGGAGGAAATAAGAAATTTCAACAAAAAAAAAAGTAATTAAATTAAAAAAGTAATCAACCAAAAAAATTTTAAAAAAATAAATTGAAAACTAAATTAGAAAAAAAAAATTAAATTAAAAAAGAAATTGCCACGTGTATTGTTGTACACGTGGCACAGTGGCCACGTGTAATTACTGTACACAAGGTAAATTGTATAATTCACAACAACCGGATCTATCAAGCCTCTCACACGTGGCTATTTACACGTGTTTAACTGTTTGCCACGTGTATAGCCTCCGTACACGTGGCGACCTGCAAGTGACAAATTGTAATTTTTTTTGAAAAATGATAGAAATACATCACTTTTACAACAAGTGTACAACAAGCCTCTCACATGAGGTGGGCTCCACACACTGTGGGGCCCATCCCATGTGAGAGGGCTGTTGTACACTTGTTGTAAAAGTGTTGTACGGGAATCAGTTCTCATTTTTTTTTGTAGTAACGTACTATAAAATCGGGAGATGATTGGGGTACAACCCCTTTGTACAACTTTGGCACAACCCACTCACAATGAGGTGGGGCCTACACATGTGAGCCCCATCTCATTGTGAGTGGGGGTTGTGCCAAAGTTGTGATGAGATTGTATATTTATCATTTCTCTACAAAATCTAGTCAATCTGTTTTCTTTTAATTTAATTTGTACGTAGTCTGCTGTTCGGCAACTAGTGATCTGTATGGTATCTTTTGGTTTGATTAAAACCACACTCATCCAATTAAAAATTGAATAAGAGAAAATTATGACACATATAATTGACAAAAAGTTAAATAACGTTATTTAATACGGAAGATTAGGTTATAAAATTCAATCGAGTGGGCGAAGGTGCGTCAAAGAACGAGCTGTTAAATGATTTTTCGTTTTCTTTTACAAAAACATGCTGAAGAAATCTGATAATATATCCAATTTGGTATTATTTTTGAGAAACAATGACATAAGATTGATAAACAAAGAATATTTTGACTCTCGATGAGCTTGCAATGTTGAAACTTTTTACTCATTTCCATCATGTGGACTGTGGCTAGCTATATATATACTCTCAATGTGCCCGGCCTTAAAAAAGCCATGTTTTTTTTTGGAGGGGGGGCGATATAAAGTCATTGAGTGCCCCTTTTATACGGTCTTGGCAAAAAACAATGGGTTTCTGCCCACCAATAGTCACTTGACACATCAGCTAAAGACAAAAAATTGAAAAATTGGTGAAGCATCCAATCCCTCTCTCCCATTCTGATTTGAAGCATCCTACGTTCTAAACAAAAGAAAGAAAAGCCACCGCCCAGTTTGCCAAAACCCGTCCACCCCCAATCCGCCCAAAATCACCGCACGTATGCCCGAACTGGAGAACTCCGCCAAAGTCCCGGCGTGGGCACCCCTAATCCACCCCAAATCCTGTCCGTCCGTCCCTAATTAGCCCCAAATCTTGTCCGCCCCTAATCCACCCTAAATCCCGTCCGCCCAAAATCACCGCACGTCCACCGGACTGGACCACACCGCCAAAGCCGTCCGCCCCTAATCCCCCCAAATCCCGTCCGTCCGCCCCTAAAGCCATAGCAATAGCAACCCACACCATAATCCAGTTCTATACGCATTTGGTGTTACAAAAATCATGAGAAAGGGCTGGATTTATCTCAAAAACCATCCTCTTGGCCGGAACCATCCTCTTGGCCGGAACCATCTTCTTCTTCTGCATTTTTGGTCTCTCAGTTTTAGTCTCTCTCTCGATCTACATCCTCTCTCTCACGGTGGCTCTCTCTCTCCGATGATCGGTCTTTCTCAGAAGTCCCGGTGTGGGCGGCAGCAGCGTTCATCTTGGGTCTTCAATTCGGTTCGTATCAGATGAGGAGTCAGCGTTCATCTTGGGTCTTTAATCAGGTGTATTGCATTTATTTGCTTTTTTGTTTCAAGCTTACGTATCAAATTATCATTGGTAGGCAAAAAAACCCCGCTTTTTGCCGGGACCGAATTGAAGTTATTCCCAAAGTCATTTAATTTTTAATGCAATGACGACTCGACGTTATCTTAAGATTAGAGCAAGCCCAAACTGTATGTGTGTAAAAAATTAACATGTACGTTGTAGGGCTGACATATTGACTTGAGGAACTGAAGACTTTGATTTGATACTCCGACTAGTACAAATAGAGGAATGGCATACGGGCATTTTATCAATCTATTTGTATAGAATAGATAAGTGTCTTCAAAATTTCTTCACGAAGATGAGTTACCCATACTACTCTCCACCACCACCATCACCTGTCCCATGTAACCCTATCACGCCTCCACCGCCTCCGCCGCCTCCGCCATCACCTGTCCCATGTAACCCTATCACGTCTCCACCACCACATGCAAACCACCATGGCCATCCACCTCCACCATCTACGCCTCCACCGCCTCATCATCACCATGGTCATCCCAAGCCACCACCTCCACCGCATCACCACCATGGCCATCCAAAGCCACCTCCACCACCAGACCACCACCAGCCACCGTGCCCACCTTCACCAACTACACCGGTCATCCAACCTCCCACTCCGACTGAAGCACCGCCACCCCATCCCATATCTCCTCCAACCCCTACTATCACTCCGGTTTCACCACCGCGACCACACCCTAATGCACCGCCGCCAACACCAAATGATGTTCCAGCTCCACCACCATATAAGGCACCGCCACCTAAACCTGCATCTCCACCACCACATAGCTGGTCACCACCAAAACCACATACTCCAGCTCCAGCACCCCAAAAAACTCCACCTCCAACTGCCCATGTGGCACCGCCGCCTCATATTTTATCTCCACCGAGCCCCACCACCAGTCCGGCTTATCCCCCACACTCACCACCGCCGCATAAGCTACCTCCAACTACAGCAACACCGCCACGAGGACATTACCCGCCACCCCCACCAACCCTTCCCGGTGATTATACCCCGCCAGGTTTTGGGCCTCCCCCTACTTATAAATCTCTCCCACCATCATCACAAATTGCCTCGCCACCTTCCGGAGGCCACCGAACTACTATCATCGCGGCCTGCGTCTCGGCAGGCGGTGTTTTCGTCCTTGCGTTCCTCTTAGTTGGTCTCTTCTGCTTAGCGAAGAGGAAGAAGAGGCCAGTGACGATTCTTGAACCCGATTGTGTTGAAGAACACGAAGAAGTCCATGAATCGATCGCAACCGGTCCCTATGGGGAGCAAACTGTAACACTGTCGGTAGAGGATGATATTCAAGTTCATGAAGCTGTGGGTTCTAGCGCTATGGGTTTGCATGGGATTGCTGGAGGAGGCTCTCCGCGTGAACCGGCTGTGCCTGGGTCTCCCACTTATCCTCCAGGCCATCATGACCAACACTACTAAAGCTAAAGCTCTCATCTAGCTCTGATCGATGATCTGTCTGTCCTTTTCATTTGCTTTTGCTTATGATTATTATTATTATTATTATTGTTGTTATTTATTTTTACTTTGGCTGGGATGCATTCACTTGTACCTTTCATTCATGTGGAGTGGTTAAAATAAATAATGGAGCCATAGATCATGCATGCTCCATCTGCGTTAATTAAGATATTGGCCAAGCAGATAGGCCTAGTACTGTATATTCGAAAATCTCAAGGTTTGTAGCCAAGACATCAAATATGACTTTTCGTCATGTAGTTGTAATTATGATTATAATTAATTATCTCCATCGTCGTAAATTTATCAAGAACATGTACCTGTGGGTATTCGTATCATATCCACGAACGCTTTCTTCAGTTTCTTTGATCATATTAATTTGGTCGACTTATTGTTTTTTTTTTTTTTTTTTTTATATAGATGGTCGTCTTATTGTTAAGTTGCGTAAGACAATGAACATTTGATTTTACTACAAAAAATATCTGGCTGAAGCTCAATCTACATAAGTGGGATTTGTTTGACTTATTGTTAAGTTGCGTAAGACAATGAACATTTGATTTTACTACAAAAATAATGAACATTTGATTTTACTACAAAAAATATCTGGCGGAAGCTCGATCTACATAAGTGGGATTTGTTTGACTGATTGTTGATTTTTTTTTTTTGTGACTGTTTGTTGATTCACGTGGAACTATTACACATTTTTGTTAGAGGTGTTGTTATCTGTGCCACAACTTGCATTTCTTTCTAGGAAAAAGAGCGCGCACCTGACAAATTAAAGATTCTTAATTACCTAACGTCCTAGCTAGAGGGAATAGTCCCACGTAGTTTGTAATATTTTATTTTATTTTATTTTATTTTTTATTTTTTTGTAAAAAAAAATAAAATATTACTAACCACGTCAACTTGTTGTGAAGCTGTTGTGAGAAATGAGTGTAGGGATCATTTCTCATTAACCTATCCAAATCATTGAAGATTTTTTTTGTTTTTTTTGACCGGAACACCTGGAAGGAAGGTTATTTCGTGTTCTTATTCCTCTCTGACAAACTTTGAACCTGGGCAAAATTTTTCAAGACTCTAACTTTACTAACAGGCGTGATTGAAAAGAATTGCTTGCATTCAAAACAAATTTGAACTTAAATATAATGAAAATGCCACCAAAATCAAGACTCCTACGGCTTGAACCAACCCCTTAAAAGTGAAGGACAGAAGAATTTGTATTATGGTCTCATATGTTTGTCACCGAATATTCTAAGTGCGCACATTTTTATTCATCCTCAAATTAATGGGTAGTCTCAATTGATGTAAGACCGGTCATTGGAAAAAGTAGATAACCAAACGTAATGGCTTAGCAATGGCCAAATTAGCCTACGTAAATTGAATTCAATCCCACCCGGCCAATATATGGCTGAAAAAAAAAGATTGATATATATATATATATATATAATCTCTATCTTTTGTCACTTTTGAAATAAAATAATCAAATTTTAAAAAGCATCAATTTAAAATATTTATCTTTTAATTTTTTATTTTTATTTTTTAATTTCAACCCGCAACTCTAAAAAATGTCAATTTAAGATATTCATCTTTTAATTTTTTTCAATTTCAACCCGCTATTAAAATTTTTCGTTAATTCCTATCAAAATTCTCTAAAATACCCATGTGTTTTGTCAAAAAGAAAAAAATTAATATATATATATAAAAAAAAAAAAATTTCAAAGATTCAGGCATGAGTATTTTTACAAATTCTGTTAAATTCTGATTAACACCTAAATCGATCGTTGTAATTTTTTTCTTTCCAAAATTAAAGATTCCTAATTACACTGACTGCTAAATCAACTAGTCAGCTAGAAGTACAACAATCAAAGCATTACAACAAAGGATGAAGGTTCCAACTATTCCCTATATTTACATTGTGGGCAGCCTTCTTGACAGCACATTTGCCTATAATCCTCGATCGGACCTCCCATTTAATCTAAGCCACAATAACTTTCTCTGACCTAAGAGCATTTTCATAATTGATACAAATAATGTCTTTGTTTCCGTATATGATACACCGTTGCTACAAAACAAAGCTTATAGAGGCTAACATGCAGAGTCTTCCCTTTCAGGACGTCTATACTCCAACTTGCAACATCTACCCACTCCACAACCAGATCAAAAATCAAGCAAGAAGCTATTACATTAGACCAAATCCTCCTACTAAAACTGCACTGAAAGAACATGTGTTTTATAGTTTCTTATTGATCTCTCAAAACAGAACCGGCACAGGGTATCACCTACATAGCCCCAACTGCACATTTTGTCTTTGGTTACAAGAGCACCTCTAAACACTAACCAAAGCAGGAAAATCCTGAACCTTTTATGGTACGTAGGATATTTCCAAGAATGCTAAGCCTCCTACAACTCAGTTGTACGAAATATAACTGACTAAATGATTCATTTATTAATGTAGCTATAAGTAATAATAATAATAATAACAATTTACTAATAAATATAGGGTGTCTTATAATGAGATATGATACGTTTACAACTTCTATACAATATTTGTACAACTCTAACAATTTTTTTTTTTCAAACTAACCATTAGATCTATTTTTCTATATGTGGTTCCAACATATCTAATGATTGATATTAAAAAAATTTTGTTAAAGTTGTATAATAATTAAATAAAAGTTGTAAACGTATCGTATCTTTTAATAATAAGCTTACCATAAGATCGAGTTGATATGAAACTACATTTCTAAATAATGGCATATCTTATCCTTATAATTCCTAATCCAACTCTTGATAAGACTCCTAAACTAACAATCACAAGATAAACTCTTGAGGTAACATGATGAACTAATAGATGTTTGGCCGACTAAATAACTGAAGGCCTTACCGCACTCTAGAGTAATGCTATGCAATATACATCACTAGCCTATGTGACGTGGTTCTACAACTATAAAATCAATTTTTATGCATCAAATGCTATGAGTGGTCAATCTCCGTCTCCTGTAATACTTCACCCTCTTCTTTCCACCTTTTAGCATGCCCTATTAATAAGGTTACTCTAGTCGAATGGATCAATCCTCAATACTTCTCTATATATACAAGAAAAATTCATTGTCCAGCTCTACGTGCTTAATTATCTTAAAGCTATAATCCTACGAGAAATTATTTTTTTACATCTCTGGTATATTTTTTATACATTTATTTTTTTAAATTAATCATTGGATTGGTAAGACCTACAAGAATTCACATGTGGGTCCTACAAATCTAATAATTAATTTAAAAAATATGTATAGAAGATATATATAAAAAAAAAAAAAAGTACTTGTAAGATATTAATAAGGCATACTTTTGGAATAAAATTAACAACCAGTCCTGATTATAACTGGTTGCTCAGGAAAGGATCGACGGCATCCTTATCTTAAATCAACTTTTATCGCGAGCGCAAACAAACAGTAGTACTACCCATAAAGCACCATGCAGAAAAGATGACCCATGGAATCTTGAATTGCCGTTAGCCCCCACATCATAATGGCCTTATGGCCCCTTTCTTTTACCTCAATTCATAATTCAACACAGACAAATGAATCAGAAATGATTGCTATATAATTTTATTTTATTTTTGTACAATTTTAATAATTTTTTTTTAAAATTAATCATTGTATCTATTTTTCTATGCAAAAAAAAAAAATGTTTTTTCATTCATTTTGTACATAAAATTATACTTGACAAGAATTTTTTGTATACACTTTGTTTTAAAAAAAAAATTAAAACAAAATATCACGTAAGACTGTGTACAAAGTGGTGCAAAGTGTGTAAAAAATATTTATCTTGCTACACATGAATTTTACATATTCAATAATTAATTTATTTTTTTAATAAAAATTGTTAACTAAAGTTGTACAAGAGTCGCATGTTGATTCATATCTCTTCATCAAATCCCAATTAAAAATATAGATATAAAAAAAAAAAAATTAAAAAAAAATATATATATATATATATAGTCCCTCTTCTCGATCACCTCGAAATTGTAGCTAGGTGAAGGTCGTCAGATATCTGGACCAGCCTTAAATATTGTTTAGTTTAGTTCGATATTTTCATATTTAGCCACTTTGACTATTGCCTTCCTCCGATCAAAAGTCTGGACCTACGTTCGTCACCTCTTGTCCTCTTTCACCACATGTTCTAATAATTAAGGGTTAAATAGCATGTACACCTATGTACTTTACGACTTTTATTTTTTACCCTCTCAAATTTAATTTTTACCAAATTTGATATCAGTGGTATATGAAAAGACGGAAATGGTACCTCCGTCTAATTTTTCGTCCAAAACTAATATCCAACCACGTCATTCTACAGGTGTCGGCGTGCATGCGCGACACCTGTCCCCGTGATACACTTCAGCGCTAACGTGACTATCATTTTTCTTTATTATTATTTTAATGATTTCTTTTATATATATATAAAATAAAAAAATAAAAAAATTATGGGGTGGCCGAAACCACCCCCATTTGGCTTGGGGGTAGCCGAGCCACCCCAATTAGGCCTGGGATGGGTCGGCCACCCCTAGACCGGCCAATCTGGGGGTGGGTCAGCCACCCCCAAGGGCCAAGGTTTTTCTCACTTTGGCCCTTGGGGGTGGCCGAACCACCCCCATGGGCCACGGGGGTGGTTCGGCCACCCCTAGACCGGCCGGTCTGGAGGTGGCCACCCACCCCAGGTGGCCTAAAGGGGTGGCTCGGCCAGCCCAACAATTTTTTTTTTATTTTTTTTTTTAAAAAAAAATCTTTAAAATAATATATATATGGTACAAAATATATTGATTTTATTTTATTTTATTTTTTGACATATCCGCACAAGAAGAGGAGGGAGGATTCAAACTAGTAACCTCCATTTCATATGGCATGGTCTCCAGCTGATTGAGCTATTCCTTGAGAACAAAAATATATTAATTGTGTACAAAGTACCATGTGTGATATATTTATAAAACCAAGGTACCATTTCTGTAATTATTTAAACTAGAGGGGGCACATCATGAAATATATAAAACCACAGGGGTATACATTGGGAAAAAAATTGTGTTTAAGTAACAAACATTTGGTCATTTTTTGGGTTATATCAATTGGCCACGCAGATTATTTTGTGTTTCCAATTGTTACAGAGAACTGATAGCATTTTTTTTATTTTTTTTTATTTTATGAAGGGTTCAATTCTTGTCAACATATTATTTTGATACACAACAGACATATAGGTTACTTTTGGTTCAAAACAGGCATATCAAATATTGTTTGTGTACAAAGTACCATTTGTGGTATAATTACAAAAACAAAGTATTATTTTCGGTACTTATTAAAATCACATGAGGCACATCGTGAAATTTATAAAACTATAGGGGTATCTATTGGAAAAAAAATGTGATTCTTAATTTTAAGGCTTTTTTTTAAAAAAAAAAAAAATTATGGGAAAATATATAGGGGTGGCTCAGCCACCTCCATTTGGCTTGGAGGTGGGTCAGCCACCCCCATTAGGCTTGGGGGTGGCCGGCCACCCCCATAATTTTTTTTCCTTAAAATTAAGAACCATAATTTTTTTTTACAATAGATACCCATGTAGTTTTATAAATTTCACGATGTGTCCCATTTGGTTTTAATAAGTACCGAAAATAATACTTTGTTTTTGTAATTATATCACAAATGGTACTTTGTACACAAACAATATTTGGTATGCCTGTTTTGAACCAAAAGTAACATATATGTCTAGCGTGTATCAAAATAATATGTTGACAAGAATTGAACCCTTCATAAAATAAAAAAAATAAAAAAATGCTATCAGTCCTGTATAACAATTGGAAACACAAAATAATCTGCGTGGCTAATTGATATAACCCAAAAAATGACCAAATGTTTGTTACTTAAACACAATTTTTTTTCCCAATGTATACCCCTGTGGTTTTATATATTTCATGATGTGCCCCCAGTAGTTTAAATAATTACCAGAATGGTACCTTGGTTTTATAAATATATCACACATGGTACTTTGTACACAATTAATATATTTTTGTTTCCAAGGAATAGCTCAATCGGCTGGAAATCACGCCACATGAAATAGAGGTTACTAGTTTGAATCCCCCCTCCTCTTCTTGTGCGAATATGTCAAAAAATAAAATCAATATATTTTGTACCATATATATATTATTTTAAAGATTTTTTTTAAAAAAATAATAATAAATTGTTGGGGTGGCCGAGCCACCCCTTTAGGCCACATGGGGCGGCCGGCCACCCCCATTTGCCCTGGGGGTGGCCGAACCACCCCCATGGGTCACGGGGGTGGCCAACCCACCCCCATTTTGGCCATTGGGGATGGCCGAACCACCCCCAAGCCAAATGGGGGTGGTTTCGGCCACCTCCAAAAATAGCCAAGGGGGTGGCTAAAATGGCCACCCCCAGATTTTTATTTTATTTTATTTTATATATATATATAAGAAATCATTAAAATAATAATAAAGAAAAATGATAGCCACGTCAGCGCTGAAGTGTATCACGGGGACAGGTGTCGCGCATGCACGCCAACACCTGTAGGATGACGTGGCTGAACGTTAGTTTTGGATAGGAAATTAGACGGAGGTACCATTTCCGTCTCTTCATATACCACCGGTATCAAATTTGATAAAAAGTGAAACTGATGAGGCAAAAAATAAAGGTCGTAAAGCACAAGGGGCAAATAGGTATTTAACCCAATAATTAATTATCATCTTCACATCTAGGACTAGCTTAGCTATGAGCAGTCCACACACACGAGGGCTACTACACTCACACACAAACCCCCACAACCTGATGTCGATTTTTTTTTTTTTTCTTTTTCCTCTCCACTTCCTAGTTCCTCCCTCCATCTTCTCTTCCCTCCCACAACCTGATAGCCGATCCGGCCGTTCTAGCCGGGAAAGGGCCGGATCCCCGGCCAGTCGGCTAGGATCCGGCCGTTCTGGCCGGGAAAGGGCCGAATCCCTGCCAGGATCTGGCCGGGAAGGACCGGATCCCCGGCCAGAACGGCCGTGGAACGACCAGATCCCGGCCAGCCGGCCGGGAAAAGGCCGGATCCCGTCTAGCTCCGGCTCTCTTCGTCACTGTTTCCGTTTTCAGTTGCCGACCGGAAGAGAAAAGAAGAAGAATGAGAGAGAGAAGAGCGAGAGGAGAGAAGAACGAGAGAGAAGGGGAGAGAGAGAGAGAGAGAGAGAGTTTTCATCAGGTTGGAAAAAGAAAAAAAAATTCTAATGTGGAAATTCCACGTCAAGTTGTAAAAAAATGTTGTAGAAATTTGGGTGTGAGTATAGCATTTTCCCACACAGAGACGCGAGAGAGATAAAGAGGGAGGGGGAGGGAGAGAGTTCCACAATATCATGGAACTGGAAGCTCAAGGTAACACTGCCATGAAGAAAGTCCTTCTCATACTGAACTGCATCCTATTATCTATCGGCAACTGCAGCGGCCCACTAATCATGAGGCTTTACTTCATCCACGGCGGCAAGCGAGTGTGGCTCTCCAGCTGGCTCAAAACAGGCGGCTGGCCCATCGTTCTCCTGCCCCTCACCGTCGTAGCACCCAAGGCCCAAGAGCCAAACTCTTCTTCATGAAGCCACCTTTGTTCATCGCCTCCGCAGGCATAGGAATCCTCACCGGCTTCGATGACTACCTCTACGCCTACGGCGTGGCGCGCCTTCCCGTTTCAACTTCTTCTTTGATCATTGCCTCTCAACTTGCTTTCACGGCAGGGTTCGCTTTCCTTTTGGTGAGGCAAAAGTTCACCTCGTACTCGATCAACGTGGTGGTTTTGCTGACCATTGGACCGGGTGTTCTGGCTTTACACACGAGTAACGACTGTCCGGCGGGCGAACCAAATAAGCAGTATTTGGTTGGGTTTCTCATGACGGTAGCAGCCTCCGCGCTATATGGGTTTCTGTTGCAGTTGATTGAGTTGACGTACAAGAAGGCCAAGCAGGAAATTACGTATTCGCTGGTGATGGAGGTTCAGATAGTGATGTCTTTGTTTGCGACTCTTCTTTTCACAGTAGGGATGCTCATTAACAAGGAATTTAAGGTACGGACGTAGATCTCTCTCGACCTCTTGCCGGCCTTTGACTTAATTATATGCTAAAAAGTGACTTAGAGGAATTAACCTGTTACTTTATGTACAATTTATGCGGAGAGAGATAATATAATGGAAGTTAATGTAAAGCCAATCAAAATGAGAAGTTTCAACAAGATAACGATTCAAAATGGGTATTTCATGAAGTCAATATATATATATATATATATATATATATATATATATATATATATATATATATATATATATATACTTTAATTTGTAGGCAATTCCAAGAGAGGCGAGGGAATTCGAGCTCGGGGAAACAAAGTATTATGTGGTGCTAGTATGGAGTGCGATTATTTGGCAGGGTTTCTTCTTGGGAGCGATTGGAATCATCTTCTGTGCCTCGTCTTTGCTATCTGCTGTTGTAATCGCTGTTCTACTCCCGGTTACAGAGGTCCTTGCTGTTATTTTCTACCAAGAAAAGTTTCAAGCAGAAAAAGGAGTTGCTCTGGTACTCTCTCTTTGGGGCTTTACTTCTTACTTTTATGGAGAGATAAAACATAGCAAGAATAAGAAGCCCACCCCAGAGACAGAAATGCCTCCAATTCCCAATCCATGACAAAATGGAAGTTGTATTTCTTGAATCTTCCAAGTGGGGCATATTTGAATCTGATCGATAACTTCATTTGCTATCTATTTTGAAAAGAAATCAGGGTGCACGATTGTAATCTCATAAGAAACCTAATTTAGTTGTTTTGCTTTCTCATTGAAATTGTAAATTTGAAATATCACTACTAAAAGGCCATGCCAATTTTCGCCAAGTTGTTCGGCTAATTTGGAGCTGCTCCAACTTTTATTTTTGTTGAAGGAGCTACTCCTACCTCGAGGTTTCACACGCCGTCATTTTTGTCTTCTTGCTTCCAAGCTTCGGATTGGAATTTCTAATAATTTACTGCTTCAATAAATTTTAGATTGTCCGACCCCCTACTCATAAATATAGGTTCCACGTGGGCTATCTCACGTATAATGCCTAAAATGCTAACAATTTTAATAGAAGATTGATAGAGATCCTTATACCTAGGGGTGTGCAGATTAACCGATTACCGCCTACCGACCGCCTACCGAATCGCGACCGAACCGAAATTAACCACCTACCGACTTAACCGACAAAATTCGGTTCGGTAGTCGGAAGAGAATCTTTTAACCGAAAATTGGTCGATTCGGTAGGCGGTCGGTTAAGCGGTTAACCGAATTACCGAACCGAAAATTAACCGACTGGTTGACTGGCCGATTAACCGATCCGTGAATTGAGATTTGAGAATTCACTGAATTGGATTTTTCATTTTTATGTAATTATGTTATGTTTTCCAATTTCCACTGCCACTGGACCACTTTTCCATTTTTTTTTGTTTTTATGTATTATTGTTTTTTTTTTAAAAAAAATATGTATATATGTAAAAAGGACTCAAGGTATAAGAAAATAATTTTGATTTTCATTTGAAATTTTGAATGGGCCAGTAGCCATTGGCATTGGATTGTAGTTGTGGAATTGTAGACCTTGTGGTGGACTAGTGGCAAAAAGGCCTTAAAATTATTGACTTTTTGAGTCTTTTTGACCCATTAAAAAATGATGCCCAAATTAAGAAGGCCCAAAACCGATTAACTGACCGCCTTACCCGACCATTAACCGATGCCTTAACCGACCGCCCTAACCGCCTAAACCGAAACCTTTGAAAATTTTCTTTGTCGATTAAATGTCGGTGAATTAACCTACTTAACCGACCAAGTCGGTTAACCGAACCGACTTAGCCGATTTAACCGACTTTAGAACCGCTGCACACCCCTACTTATACCCATGCTTCCCTATCCAAGCCCATCATGCATCTTTATCACAAGTGCTACGTGAAAAGACTGCTATTCCTTTCTCCTTAATGATAAAAGAAAAAGTAATGCAAAACAACACATTTATCCCCACTTTCATTTCATTATGCTGACTTGATAAAGTCTAATAATTATTGGATTTTCTTTTTTAACAAGGACAGATCTAAAGACTACCATACCCTCTTATGTCAGCATAATAGAATAAAAATGAAATATTGATGTGATATGTTGCAAAAGAAGAAAACGCCAAGGGAAATAGAGAGATAGACATCTACTACTAACTAATAAAAAAGTAAATAAATGAATAAATTGTGGATATCTCATGCTACTTCTCTTCAAAATAGAGTTCTATGCGTTATGTCTGGCTTTCATTTCCATGTGTTAGTCTTTTCAAAATTTTGCAATCACTCAATATAGCCTCGAAAATGACATCCAATATTAGAGTAAGCTGGCCCTCAACCTCGAAAAGGACATCCAATATTGGATGAATAAAAAAAAATTGTCGATTTTATTGTCACGTCATCTCAGTTGTATAGTGATCATATAATAGCCTACTAAATGGCATTACTTATGTTGGAATAAGCTGTAAAAAAATTAAAACCTCGAGCTCGATGACGTATTTATCCGATAAAAAGACCCACTTGTCATATAACTATTGTATTAAAAGATATAGATGTAAAAAAACAATATTACTAAAGATCCAAATACGACATATTATGTTTAAAAAACTCTGAATGGATAAATAAAAATATGCCTCTTCAAAGGTCAAGTTTCTACTCTATCTTTGTGGGTTATAGAGTTCATTAATATTATTTGAAAAATACTATTTAGTAGACTACCATTTGATTGCAATATAATTGAGATGACATGACAATAAAAATTAGCTTTTGATTTTTTTATTTTTTTTATTTTTTTTATTTTTTTTTTACAAGCTCTTGTTGATTCAGAGGATAATTTTTGTTACCACGTCATTCCAATTATATAGTAGTCTACCAAATAGCATTAGCGAGCGTTAATACCTGTCAAACCCATTTTGCTGTCATCCCTAAAGTTAGGGGTGAAAACCTGATTACGATTATCAATTATTGGCTAAAACTAATAACTATAACCGGGGTAGCCGATTGGCCAAAATCTCCAACTAGATCCGATAACCGAGTAGCTGGTTAACCGGTTATTTAATAACCAGCAATTACTGGTTGATATCTAATTATCTGCACCGATAACTAAAATTTTTTTAAAAAAATAAAATAAAAAAAATTATTGGGTCTTTTGGGCCTATTTCAGTATTTTGGGTATTTGACCTACTTTTTGAGCTTAATTTCAACGTTTTTAGCCCTTTTTAAAACAATATTTCAGCATTTTTTGGTCCAATATGCTGGGCTTTGTTGTGGTTGTTCAAAACAATTGTATATGTTTGTTTTATAGTCAACCTAAAAAAATTGACAAAAATATGTTCATCTTGTCAAGGGGGAACTTGCTTGGGAGATTAAGGAAGCTATGGGTGCCAGGATCAAGCCCGTGGCTCCAAGGATGTTCAAGTCAAAACTTGCTAATTTTGCTCCTCAGTGATAAAGCATGATTCTCAAGTTAGTGAAGTTATTTTTTGTTTATAAGTATCATTGTAGTTTGCCTTGTATTTTTTTTTTTTTTTGGGGGGGGGGGGGGGAATGGAAACCGGGAAAGTAAAACCCTAGAGGCTAGAATTTTATTATTTTATATATATATATACCCGGTTACCCGTTATAACTGGTTTAAATATTTCTTAAAACCGGCAACTGCTCTGGTAGGGCCAGTTACCGGTTATTTCCAACCCGTTACAAAAGCGGTTTGCCAGTTACTGGCTACCGGCTAGCTTTAACTGGCAAACCAACTAGCTTTACACCCCTACCTAAAGTAGGCATTTTAGAGAATAATTCTCAAAGCCTATCGGTCTTTATTATTAATCTCTCATACGAATGATTTTAAAGGCAACACGAGTTCTGGAGGTATGGTTGGTTCTACTTCTAGAAGAGCCGACCAACTAATGGAGTTTCTGTGGTTGAGTTTCTGGAAAATATTGCATATTGCATATATATCATGTGTGATCATTTTATTGCAGACCAACTAATAAAAGAGATCAGCATGTATATCAATCTTTCTATTTGAAAGAAAATCTTGCATATATGACCACAAATACATGTATATGCTAATAGACTTCATAAATGTCATGTGTGATCACTTTATTGCATCTGATACTGTAACATAACTCAAGCATGAAGAAATATCAATGAAAGGCTCAAGGGCTCTATTGTAATTAATTCGACCCAGATAACTTCAACTTCACCCACCTGTCAACTTTCACCAAGCAGAAAACTCGAAACCAATATCAATTTGTGCAGAAAGAAGCAACAATATATGGAGGCAGGATAATCATGTGTACAGGGAGTACAACTTGCAAGCAACTCATGGGGAATCTTAACCATGTGCTTCAATAATAACGGAAAGCCTATTGGGAACACATCAACTCACAGACTTGCCCAGTTATTGGGCACCTTCGATGAAAAAAATAATTAATAGTTAATACTGTGGTCAATATCAGAGGCCCTATAATTTCAAGAGCACCTATTGATGTTGAGAACCTAGATCAATGATCAAACTGTACTTGAAGGCATGATTAGCAAAGAAGCATCATAAGGAAGGGGAACCTTAACAAAGGAAAAGACATTAACCATCTTATGAAGCCAAATAATTGATAAGCATAATGGGGATGGGAAGTTTAAACAATTTCTCAAGGCATTGTCAATTCCTCCGCATTTAACTAGCAACAATCTGTGTCTTAAATCCCATTTGAGCCACCTTCACCTACAAAAGTGCTGCCTGATGCCAAAAGCAAATTCAAATATTTGGCAAAGCAAACGTGCGCTTGTATGCTGCTCCAAATGGGGTGAGAGACACCTGAGCTTCCAGAACTGGCTCGTCCATCTATAACATGAAAAACAGACTCTGGTCCCCAATTAATGAAACGACACAAAAGTCCCCTATGTAATCAGACCCCAAAATAGTGTAATCAAACCCCTTTTAAACTCTACACCTAACTCCTTTCAACACTCTTCACAACACATGCAAAAGAACACTAACGCCAATAATCTTCAGAAATATGATTTTTCAAACATCTTCTTAATTCCGCAAAACCAGCAGTTCGAACAGCTATAGTCCAATAAAACTTGCCAAAGCCATAAGGCTCTTAATTCAGGACGAAACACTGTTACCTACTCCACTGCTTGTCTAGCTTAGCTGAAAATAAATTAAAAATAGAGCCTAGGTTGGTAGTAAGACCCCATTGGCAGACCAAAGTTCAAAACTCATTTTCGAGCCAACCCCTAACTCTAACCTTCACCCAACACCAACACACAAATTCTGTTCCATTTTTCATGGTTTAGCTTGCAAATTGTGTTATACAAAGAAAAACTTTCGTGAAAGATTTGAAAAGACCGTAAGACATTCAAAAAATCAGAACTTTTTTATTATAAAATCAAAATATAACTAGTTCTGTACAACAAAATTGTGAGTATTGTACATAGGACTTAAAATGAAAATGCTACCAATAAATTGAGAAAGGGAAAAGAAATTTTATAGTGAATGATTGTGTACCTGCGATCAACAAAACTCTTAAGGGTAACAGAGGCAGCTGTCCTGTTTCATAGACAAGTAGCCTAGATATCTCCATCAAAATCGCCTTGACTGGCATTCAGCCCATTGTCTTGTTCAGGAACAGAAGGACCAACATGAACAGAGACAGTTCAAGCATAAACTTAGGACCCGTTATACGTTCAAGAATTTGCTGCCACCTGTAAGTTCAACCAGTAGATAGCTGCTGATAAAGCCTGTATCCATTTTAGGATCTTAATTACAGTCAGAAGAATGACTTAAGGAACCGATGATATCCAGACAAACATTCAACCAATTGATCTATGGTAATTAGGGTAAAATAATATCAGACATGAATGAAAGTTAATTGCTTCCAAGCCAATCATACTACTAATAATTGTCTACTACACAACAATATTGCCCGTATTTTGAAGAGACAAAGTTCGAAGTTCAGTTTCAATGACACCCACTGATCCAAATAGATTTTTATTTTTTATTTTTTTTACCCCAAAGGGAGAGAAATGGAAGATTCAAACTAGTGACTGGTGTATTCCCCATCCGATTAAGCAACCCCTTGGGGCATCCAAACAGAATATTTCTCATTAACAAAATCACAAATCAAACTGAAAACCCCACCTCTGTACACCTGAAGTGAAGGCCTATGTGCACAAGACATGGCAGTCTCCTAACTACCAAATGATTTCAAGCAACAATTCATGCATCAGTATGCAATGTAACAATCCTGTATGACTCATTCAAAATTCTCATCTCCTCTCACATAAGGCACTATCAGATGGGAGCTTCTTAAAATTTTACAGTATGCGATGTAAGAAAACTACAATGGTGGTTCATGCACACAATATTCATACGTTGGCTTGGAAGAGTTACTGTTTACGATAGAATTGGGTACTAACACATTCAATTTCATATCGTCATGATGGGTACTACAAATAAAACACTCACCAGTTTCCTTCAGCTGAGTTACTGTCTGCACAATTTATTTCCTCCTTCGCGAATTCTTCTAGAATTGCACGTTGGCGTTCATTTATTGCACTAAGAAATAGAATAGAACAGAAAACAATCGAGTTAATTCAGCTCACTGCAAAGGAAAAACTAGCTCCAAAACTATAAAGAGTAATTGTAGGGAAGGGAGGAAACAAGTTTGATAACATTTCTCCAGAATAGAATGGCGAATATAAAACACAATTTCTTTTGTGAAAAGTAATTGAAATGGGTGATAATATAAAACACAATTTCAGCATTTGAAAAAAAAGAGCCCCTTATGTACTGTTCTCCAATAAATGGGTGATATTATTCATATGGACATTAACAAATGCAAATGATTAGGATCCAGCCATCCACACAATGTCAGTAAACCCCAATGGAAACAAATTTTTAGAAGTGTATGCTCCAATAGCTCTGATTGGAACCTAGCCCCACCGACAAATAAGATAAAAGTAATGAAGAAAAAATGTAGATGGCATGACAAAAGTGAGCCTTGCTAGAAAATACAGCAGAAGTTGTTCTGGTTGAACTTGGGTCTTGTTTGACCAATCTCATTCTCACTCGTCTTATACCATCTAGATCAGGCCTGAACAGATATCAGCACAATTTATGGCTTTGCAACTTAGTTAATCCCCTTAAGAAACTAACCACAGGAGTAAGATCAGGTGAATCAATAACATTTGTTTCCTTTTTGTTACTGGACAACCTTACATAGTCATGAGATTTGACTAAGGCCACTCTCACAGACCATTAGGTGAACGAATAAGGTAAGGAAAAAACATTAAAAATGATGACAACTTCTGTGGTAAAATTTTCATTTTCATGAGGCAGGATCGTGCTTTTCTTGGTCTAATTATTACAAAGTTGAATATCAATCCAAGCCTACTACTGCTCAGGGTTGACTGACTTTTAGCAAACAATCACAAATCCTTTTTTTATTTTTTTTATTTTATAAGTAAAAATATTGCAATAAAAACCAAATGGCACACCCAATGACACATGAAGCATACAAGAGAAACTCTTAAAGAGAAAAAGAAAAGAGACAAAAAAAAGTCATGAAGACAAGAAATGTACAAACAATCAGAAGCAACCATCCATTGAAAAAGGGTATGGAAAACGAGGCCTTTAGCTCCGCCACCGTCCTCTCATTGTCATCAAAGCTCCAGTCATTTATTTCTCGTCAAATACACCACATCAAATAGAGCGAGATTGTTTTCCACAAAGCTTCACTTTGAGAATTACCAATCTTCCTTCTACAAGAAGCGAGTAAATCTCTCATCCGACAATGGATGACCCACGTTAAGTCGAAAAGACCAAAATAGAGTACCATTTTCTTTTTTCTTTTTTATGACGTGGAACCCCTCCAAGGTAGGGCCACTTCATATACCCATCCCTTTTAGCTAAACCTTGGACCCGTGTAAAGCACCCCATCCACACGGATCGGGTAATACTCCAGCTTTGTCGGAAATAGAGTACCATAAGGCACTAACTATCTCGCAATGGAAGAAGAGGTGGTCAGCGGTTAACCCCACTCTTCTTACACATGCAGCACCAATCTACTACAACGATGTTCCACTTTTTTAAGTTGTCCACTGTGAGGATCTTACCTAAAGCGGCAAACCAAGCAAAGAAAGCCACTCTCAATAGGGCCCTGCTCCACCAAATACACCTCCAAAGGAAGGGGTTACTACCATGGGTGATTAAGACATTACAGAACGATTTTACATCAAACCTTTTCTTAGAGGAGTTCCAGCAAAGCTTGTCAACACCATCTTGTTCCAGCTTAATGGAATACAATTGATCGAAGAACAAGGAAAAGAATTCCAGCTCCCAATCATGCGTCGTTCTAACAAAATTAACATTCCACTAAGGAATGCCATTCGACTTTAGAAAACTGAAGATGATCGGCCATAGAAGCATCCCTAAGGCAAGAAATGATATACAACTCCATAAATGATGCCTTAAGGAGCTGTTCTCCACACCACACATTATGCTAAAAACTAATCTTAGAACCATCACCCGCCTTGAAACTAGAACATCTAGAAAACTCCTCCCACCCCTTCCTAATGAATTTCCAAAGACCCACTCCATAAGACCCAAAAACTTCATTAAAGCACCACCCACCCCACTAACTGCTATATTTCACATCCGCTACCTTTCTCCAAAAAGCCTATCTCTCATAGGCATAACATCATAGCCACCTCCCTAGAAGGGCTCGGTTGAACAAGAGCAAATTCCAAACTCCCAAACCTCATTCAGAGATCAGATAACATACCTTGGGCCAACTTACTAGATGGAATCTGACCTCTTCACCCATACCTCCTCACAAGAAATCCCATTGTAGCTTCTCAATTCGATTGGCAACGCTAGCTGGGAGTGGGAACAATGACAAGAAATAGGTGGGCAAGTTAAACAAAGTGTTGTTGATTAAAGTAATGCTACCCCCTTTAGACATGTACAACTGTTTCCAGCCAGCCAAACAATGCTCAACCTTCTCAATAATGCCATTCCAAATAGGTTTGGCTTTAAAAGAAGCACCCAAAGGAAGACCAAGGTACTTCATAGGCAAAGACGATACCGTGCAACCCAAGATTCTAGCCAAACCTTCTATGTTATTGATCAAACTTACAGGAACCAATTATGACTTGGCCAAATTGATTTTCAAGCCCAAAACAACTTCAAAACGTAAGAACAAGCAATGCAAATGATGGAGGTGATCTGGGTTTGCCCACAGAAAATCAAGGTGTCATCCGCAAACAAAAGATGAGAGATATCAAACCCATTAGGTGAACGACAAATCTCAAGATCAATCAATACTTCTAAACAAATAAGTAAGCTATAACATGAACAAGGTCAAGCTGTTCATAAGCAAAACAGTTCCTTTAGAAGTCAAAGAATTTCAAAACTCAAAGAAACATCAAATAAACTTCATCATTATGAGGTACTGTGGCCCTCAAAACTGGCTTATCTTCCTCATAAGCAATCATGCATCGCCATTCTGATTTACCTTTAATTTCTCCCTCTATATGGCAGTATGTGAAACTAAATGATCTTACCAGGTTTCCTTACCCAACGAATGGAAGTACATACAATAATAAGATGAACTTGGAAGCAACCAAGAGGAAAAAAAATTCTTAATGGCCAAAAGAATGTCTTCTAATGAACAGTCAGAAACATAGGAATTATTGTTTGAAGTTACCAGTGTCACAAGATACCATATAACTCAAATTTTATTTGAACTACCAGGAACTTGATAAAAAAAAGATGTTATAAAAAAATGCCAGTTCCTGAAAAATCAATGCTATAATTTGTAATTGCATGTATACAACAAGGCAATTCCATAACTGTCCTATCTCTGCTGGGCTCCATTTTCCAGGAGATATCTGTTCCAACTGAGAGATGACTTTTATTGAAAAACCAGTTGGGACCCAAGTTTTCTAGGATCACTTCAACTGTTTGATCTATGTAGGCTCTATGGCTACCGAGCCCCCTGATTATAAAAAAGTTCAAACTTTGAACTCTATTGACCAGTAAGTTTACTTATCAAAAAAAAAAAAAAGTTTATTCTTACATGACAACAGTTTCAAAAATGCCATGATACGCCACTCATACAAAATCAACGAAGCAAAAATGGAATTATCACTCAAATTACGGGCCAGAAACAGAAACAGATTACAGAAAAGGAAAAACATAATAAACACACACATTTTAAATGCTCCAGAGATAACGATCGCCACACTCCCTAGACATACATTAAGTTTAACATTGGTCTGTGGGTATAAGCTCTTGAAAAAATTATTGCCAACAATTTAAATATAGAGACAATCAAAAAGGCAATGTCAACATATTATAGCTAAACTTATAAAACAATTAAGGGTAAGAAGCCTGCGTGTGGAAGTTAACACGGAAGCTTATTGCCAACAATATAAACGTAGAGACAATCAAAAAGTTAACGTCAACATATTTTAGCGAAAGTTATAAAACTAGAGTAAGAGGCCTACGTGGGGAAGTTGACACGGAAGCGCACATACTGATCTCCATGGGTTACAAGAAAACCATGCTTTGGCAGTCCTGCAGCAAGTTCGGGTGTAAGCATATTTCGAAGGTAAAAATACCAAGAGCAACTTCAAACAGTTGAAAGAACAATAAGAAGAGGAAAAACCAATATACCTTTGCCCCTTAGTACCAGAAGTTGTCCCGGCTGAACTCCTTTCGGTATCTGAGAAGGCCATAATTGAAATGCATGAAAAATTCAATGTCAAACAGAGCTGCCACATTTCTAAAAATTGTAATTTCAAACAAGGCCATGCATTTAAACCACCAGCATGGCATGGCCTTTTTTTAAAAGAAAAAAAAATATCATTTTTCTTCGATAAAAAGGTTGGAACTTACTGCGGCAAAGACTTCCAAAAATATCAGTCTTAAGATAGCTAACACAAAACTATTAGTATAAAGCAGAAGAAATATCTTCCTTCTCTTTATTTTTTCTTTGGGGAAGTTAAGCACTGGATATTCTAGTGTTGCATAACTTTCTTACTGCCTTATCTACATTCAGTTCTGCCAAACCTCGCTACATGGTGGATCACATCATATCTACGACCCATGACATGTTCATACAAAAAGGTTTGCCCACTATTTTAGCAATTTCCGACCTTATTTTGTCTGACAACATTGATCTGTTGATGTCAGTGAGTGACTGAAAAACAAAATACATATTTTCTTATGCACTCTTTCTCTCTATACCTTCGCCCAATTTTCTAAACTATAACACCTTTTCTTGATTGGGCATGCCTTCACTGTGTCTCTTTATAAATACAAGTTAAGCCATATTTCAACAGATCCCATAAGTCATTACACTGTATAAAAAAGTCAAGCAGTTTCCTTAGAAAATGGAATGGAAAGCATTATGTTAAACAAGAAATAAAAATATATATATAAAAAAGAGAAAAGTATTACTTTTAGTTGCATCTTCCCTGACACAGTTGGCACATCAACCATGCCACCAAGAATAGCCTGTAAAAATGTTCAAAACCACTTTAATTAATAAAACTACATTAGTTTCGTATGTGGAAAGACAAAATATCATGCAAATAAGGTGTAATATACGATAGTGTTTACATTTTTAAATGCAATATTTCGAAGCTAAATCTGATAGGCTCCTCAACAACCCCCCCCCCCCCCCCCCCCCCCAACCCCCAAATGCGCCCAAATAAATGTAGGCCAAGCTATATTTTTAATCCCTAAAACATTCGAGAGGTTCCAACTTAGTCCCTAAACTTTAAAGATTTTTCATCACAGAAATTCTTAATTATGAGTACTTCAATCCTTCATTCATAAAACTAATGATGTCGTCCTAAAGTTGATTGTGAGAAGCTTTGAAACGAGCCACTCTATCAATCTTCATGACAGCATAGTCACGAATTTGGATGGAAAGACTATGTTCCCTGCAGTTAAGAAGTTCACGTATGAAATCAAAACATTTGAAAATTTAGGGACCAAATTGGATTTTTAACCTATATTTCAAGGATCGCTTAGGAAAAAAAAAATGTATTTCAAGGATAAAAAATATAGTGTAGCCATAAAAGTACAGTTTGCACCAGCTTCGTGGCCTTTGTTTGTTTGTTTGTTTAATTTTTTTTACTTATCAAAAATAAACAAACAAACAAAGGCCACGAAGAAGCTGGTGCAAATCTTGAAAGTGGCCAAAATAGAGTGTCAAAAACAAACCAGACAAGTGTGACAAGTATTTAAGTAAGGATTCACTGCTCACTTGCGTAAAGCTAATGTTAGCATCCACATAAACGTCTGCACCCTCTCTAGAAAAGACACGATCTTCAGCAACCTAATTCACCAAATCACCATAAAGTTCAGAAGGAATAGGGAAACCAAAAAAATCATTGCCAACCAACAAATAGTATTTCATTCTACAGAAACAAGCCATTTAACAAACCAGCATTCCTTTGATCAAGTTCAAGTAAATTCACATTCTATGCTTCAAACAGGTGTATACAGCCAGTCCAAGGAACCAGATTTTCAAGAAAATTTTTTACACTTCAAAGCTAGCATATTACTGCTGATAAAGTTCATGACAATGATTAATAAAGTCCTCTATGCATATTAATAACGTAAAAAGTCAATCTATAGGAAAGAATGGGAAAGGAGCCTGCTGCTAAAAGTGAAAAACAAGATATATTTTTCAAAAATTTTACAAATAAAATCAAAACAAGTATTAACTGGACTTGTATTGAAGAATTCATGAAAAAAAACTCACTTCCAAATAAAGATGCACAGGGAACATTGCAAATAAAGGTGGACTTTTCCTTTAATTTTTCATAAAAGGCGAGGAATTATTATAAATGAGTTTCAAAACTTTTTATCTGAAGGAACTTCTGTACTTTTCTGGTTGAGTAATAAAGCTATTCTGATTTCACAATGCAACAAAGAAAAATGAAACTTAACAATACATTATTATAATCTTTGAAAGAATTTAACCATTGTCAACCCAAAAATATCCAATTATTGGATATGGCAAAAATTTGAGTTGTTGGTTTCAGTTGCTCTACGGTAGGTGAGCATAATTTGCAAAATATAAAATCAAAGGATGTCTAGCAAGCCTTAGTTGATGAAACTTAACAATACATTCTCTACTAGATAATCATTGTTCATTTGTTTCCTATACCAGGTTGAAAAAAAAAATTACAACAAGAAAATCTTCTTTTTTTCACACCGATCGATATTCCACTTGACGGAGCTCAGAAGTACTTGTATAAGAATTGAATGGTGTATACAGAACAAATAATGATAAATGCTCCATAGTGAAAGAAATTCATATCGATATTATTCTAAGACCTGGATAGATCAGATATTGAATCATTCAGACACCAAAAGATCTACAGCATTTTTCACTGTCTATTTCATTAGCAAAGTATAGTAAATCAAGTCTATTCTATTACTCTTACTATAAGAAACTTTTCAACAAAATTTCATAGTTTACATATGTTCCCAATATATTTTCCTCTGGCATCGCTGACCAAATAGTTAGCATAAAGAAACAAGAAAATCATCATATCCAAGTTCTGATCATAGTTCTTTTGAAGTTCACTTGTTCAGTGGCTTAATTTGTAACATGCTTTACTTCAAACAGGAAGGAAACTTTTTTTTTTGGATGAGTAATAACATTAACCAAAAAAAGATATACAAATGGGAAGCCAGTAAAACCGACCCCCAGCTTACAACAGCAACAAGGCTAAAGAGCCAAATCCCACCAGCAGGGGAAACAAAAGAACTCTAACACAAGATGGGAAACCCCAACCAGCAACCAAACTAACAATGCAGGAAATTACCTATCTAACAGATTAGGAGGTAAAAAGATTCACTTTATGCATAATGGTAAAAAGATTCAATAGAAAATGCTGAACAAATTAGGAGGTGCGATATATGCACATTGTTTAGTTATTAATTAAACTTGGTCTTGAGAGAGCTGTAGAGAGATCCAAGGGCTTTGCTCATATAATATAAATGACGGGCAGCATGTTATTATGGTGGATTGATGCTGTATGCGTAAGAGGTGTGGGAAGTTTGGGGATCATCTTTTTCTCCACTGTGAGATTGTTAGTGCCTATCCTTAGTCGTGTTGGGCTAGCCTGAGTTATGTCTAGAAGAGTGGTTGACCTTTTCATCTGTTAGAGAGGGTTGAGTGGCAGTCCCCAGAGTGCAGTAGCATGGAAGATGGTACCGTCTTGCCCTTTGTGATGTATTTGGAGGGAAATAAATTATAGGAGTTTTGAAGACCGCGAGAAGATAGTGGCGGGTCTAAAGTGTTTCTTTTTCAATACTCGTTACCACTGGGCAGGTGCTTTAGACTTTCTTAACTTGCTTGGTTTTCTTTATTTTCTTGACCATTTTTCTCTTTCTAGTTAGATGTTTCTCTTATATACTTTTTGTGTACCTGAGTTGCGTCTTTGTGCTTTTTAATAAAACTTCGATTACTTATCCAAAATATATATATATATATGAATGACGGTTAGGACTACCCAACTGTAAAAACTAAGGCATAGATCATGCATTTTTTTTCTCTCTTTTTTTTTTTCTTTTTACTACTTTTTTTTTTTTTGGTTTTTTGTTTTTTTTAATAGACAAAAAGTTACACCGTCTCCCACCACCCCCACAACCTAGAAACCTCAATTAATTAACTTTCACTAATTTACTATGATAGAGACAGATAAGAAGTTGCAATCGCACAATCTTCAACACTCAAGCAATCAATCCAAAAGTAAGGTGATACAATGAATAGGTAGAACTGTGCCTTTAGTTTAATGAATAAGCTGCCAGGTTGACTTCCTCGTCCCCCACTACCAGCTCCTGGTACACGAATTGTATCTCCAGAATCCACACCTTATCCATTTAAAAAACAATAAACAATGATAAGATAAATAGATAAACTTCTAGCACTAAGAGCATTCACAATGGCCTCTTCATAATTTCTTTAAATTTAACTCTCAAAATCTACTTTAAGGGTTTAAGCTAGTCACATTTTTAAACCATCAAACAACAAACTCTCTAAATGTTTCTCTACTTTAAACAAATACTATTTTTTAATCATTCATAGTAACATTGTCATATGGAGCAATTTTTATTTATTAGAAAAAAGGGAAAACATTGGCACGGTTTGCAAAAAGCATTATTAAGAAAATTATAACATTGTCTTTTTGGCTCTTTAAATCTAAAGAGAAAATCTGACAAATGTTAAGTTTAATATTTGCAAAAGAATTTGTTATTTGGGCATTTTTTGTGGTTTTTGTTAAAAATGTAGAGAAAAACTAAATATGAAGAGTCCATTGTGAGTGCTCTTAGATCTCTATGTAAGGGTGCTCTGTCAATAGAAAAAGATCAAATAAACAAAAGGGAAGTTTAAAAAAAAAAATTGATATTTTCCCTACTTTGTCATCCTGTAAGGCACTTCGTATTCAATTTCAAATGTAATTCCTGTCCCTTTCTACAATCAAATCACTCTTCAATTTTTCAAAAGTTTGTCTTAGGTACATCTTGCATTCATGTTGAACACAGAACTAATGCCTGTCCTTGTCATAGAGAACTCAATCAATGAGAAATGTAATACATAGTAAAGCCCAATAAAAAAAATCTTCACCAAACAACTTAATGACATATAACCTCTCAAAACGATTATCCCAATTGAAAAAAAAAATGTCATAAGCATGCATACATGCCAGGACAATATATTGTAGGCTAACCTCAAAAAAGTATGTTTCAGATTATTACCAAATGACAAAAATACGTGACAATCCTTTGGCTGTCCCTCTCTTTTTTTTCCTTCTTTTTTTTCCGCCTTCTGTTTGCTAACAATTATACATAGGACTCACCACACCCTTAGGCTACCCCAGCTACATCTTTTAGGTGATTTCATCAAAGAGAAGTGCCTAAGACCAACCTGCTGGAATTGTAACTTTAACCTCCTTGGTTCCTTCAACCACCCCTGATCCTCTACATGACATACAGTGTTCCTGCACCAGATGAAAAACAATAAATAAATAACATATCTTTTACTTAAATCAAGAGATTAAGCTCAACAAAGCTAATTCACTGGAACTCACGTCCGACCTCAATGATTCGGCCAGACCCTTTACAAGTGCTACACCTTGATGTAAATGGAGGAATTGTAACCTGGTTTTTATGATTTAGATGTATTAGAAACAAAAGAAACAGTAAAACCAATAACCTGTCACACTTCCAAAATGACAGCCAAATATAAAGTGAGTCCTTTCAGAAGGATTTATCCACTAAACAACATCAGTGTAGATCTTGAAAGCACTTACTCTCCCTACACCTCCACAAGTTGGACAAACTTTTGACTTGGCATCAAGTGGATGGCCATGCCCATCTGCATCATGAGATAGACAAAAGGACAAGACCAACTCAATCATTTATGCCAGGAAAATTATTAGTTTATACAAAGGGCATGAATTTAGATCGAATCCCGCTTTACTTGAAACATCTTAATCAAAACAGAGCGACAATTTATAAATCCAGCTGTTTACAACGGGTTCAAGAAGTTGCAATAAAAACTTGTAATAATTGGTTTTTCCTTAAAAACCAAAGACAATAGGGGTATTGACCAAAAATAAAGTTTTTTATGAATAAGAATTTGTTGAAGAAGAAGAAAAGCTCACATAAACAAAAAGTATACTAGAGAAGCAACCACCCTAATGGAGCCGAAAATCTAAAAAGTTAATAAGATCTACAAGAATAGAGGACGAGAAATTAGGAACAAATGATACAATCCAATCTAAAAGAGAACTCAAGAAGGAGGATTTAGTTGTAGCACATTAGACTTGCAGTCTTCAAAAAGATGTCAATTTCTTTCTCTCCAAATGCTCCACATTAGTAGTAAAGTAGGGATGACTTTCTATAGGGTCTCTTTGGATTGTCTCCTCCCTTGCGTCTTCCAACAATGAAGTAGCTCTAGAATATTGCTAGGCATGACCCACGAGACTCCATATAAGGTGAGAACTAGGAGCCATATCTCGCTAGTAAACTCACAAGAAATCCGAAGATGGTTTACGGTCTCCTCGCTCTTCTAACAAAGACAACATCAATTGACAAGGGTAAGATCCCACCTCCAAAGGTTACCAATCGTAAAAAATTTACCCAAATCTGTCATCCAAGCGAAGAAAGCGATACGAGGTGGAGCCTTCACCTTCCAAATGCTCTTCCACGGAAAAAGGGAAACCTCTCCGAAAATAAAGTTAATCTGATAGTTTACTTTGAGCCCATTATGCCAATCATGATGAATGCATTCCAACTTTGTCCAGCTACATATACATGTTATAGAGAGCAAGGGAACTTTGTCTAGCTACAAATGCATGTTATAGAAAATCCTTTCCATCTTCGTATAGAATTTATTAACACAACAAGCAAATATAGCAAAATTTTCCTTGAAAATGCTTTTCATTGTGGCTTTCATTATTTTGACCATCTTTGGATTAAAATAGCTTTCCTTGGGAAAAAAAAAATAAAAATTGGCCTTTTTCTTTAATCAAATTGGAGCTTAGGGGCTGGAATTTAAGAGAATCACTAATAAGTAAGATAGAAGTTAGGGTTTTAACTATTTCTAATTTTGAATATGGTCAATGGATTGGCTTGAAACCTATTACATCTCAAAATCATTTAATATTATGTTATGCTGACTTGAACAGTTATTGTCCTTAATTTACAACCATGTGATTGACTGGTAACAACCCCATTTTACAGGAGACCTCCAAGCTCTGTCTCCAGGGAAAGGAGTAAGGCAGATTTAGTAAGCTATAACACAAACGCAAGCATTCAATCTGCACGACACTGGACTCAGACAATCGATTGGAAGTGCGAAAAATGTTCCTAAATTAGCAGGTGGGGTTAAAAGGAAACCATAAGAATACTCTGCACAATTAGAATAGAAGGATTTTCTGCAAAGGTCTCTCACACACAATTTGATTCCAAGAAATTATAAGTTTACTTACGACAAGAATCACAGGGTACAAATGCATCAAAGGACAGGTTCTTTGTGCATCCTTGTGCAGCTTCAGAAAAGGAGAGCGACAACTCAACCTAGGAAATTTCAAACAGATTAAGATACACATGTTTTTGCAAGGTACCACAGGAATTTTTTCTTCTGTACTTCTATAACAATTGGAAACTAAAGGTAAAACAAGTTCACCTGGACATCGGATGCAAAATGATCTGTCGCTTGTTCAAAGATCTGTAAGGCATCTAATAATTTTAGTATATTGATGACAATAGACTGCATGACGTTGAAGATTATGAAAAGCTACCTCTGAGAATATTTTATGGAATGAATCAGAGAAATGAGTTCGGTAAGCATATCTAAACCCATCTGCATCACCAGCAGCATATTGCACATTTTCTGTGCCCTGACTGCACTTCTTTATTGGAAACAGAGTTATAAAGAATAATTGGTTAGTTTTAACATCTTAAGAGGGAGACACAGGCTTTGGATTGCAGAAACTATGAAAATTTCAACTGACCCAAGCTCTGCACCAACCACTAGATGAATGCCAAAGAAGAAAATAACCACAACAAATAGCAACAGTAGAAGACAAATAATGACAATGATATAAAAGATAATAGATAAACAAATGGGGAAAGAAAAAAGTTGTTACCCTGTCATATTCTGCCCTCTTTTCTGAATCTTGTAAAGTCTGAAATTCACCAAAACATAATGAAGAACTTGATTAGCAATTATATTTAAATTTAGGAAATTTAAAATCATTCAAGAGTTTGATAATTCCAATACTATCTGAGAGGGAAACACTGAAAAATCAGAATGAAATTATGAGAAAAACAACTATGCACCTCATAGGCGTCTCTTATCTCTTGGAATTTCCTCTTTGCAGAAGGGCTATTCTTATTTGCATCTGGATGGTACTTCTTTGCAAGCTGCAAGGTAAATTGAAGCTCAGCAACTTGAACAGAGAATGATTGTTTGCAAGCAGGCACATTAGCCAAAACACCAAAGTTGGATATGTTGTCCAAAAATGTATGAAAAATGAAAATTCAATCTGCCAAGGATCAAACTTTCATTAATAGTCGCATTCATACTAACATAGAAAATTAAAAAGCTTTTTTACTGCATTTATGTCATACCATTTCATCTTCCTTAAAAGCTCCCACAAGCCCACACACACACACACACAAAAAGGACTCATCCCATAGGGATTCCAATAATATATGCCCCCCACCTCTCTTCCCACCAATTACTATAACTTCCACTAAGAAACTCCTTCAAAAACCACAGGGTCTGCCTGTAGTTTGTTGACCCTTCTTTTCGAAACTATAGAACAAATTAACAGTCTTGTATCATGTAATAAGTTAAGGCTAAGACACCTCCTTCTATAAACTATAAAACAAATTAATGCTCTTGTATCATGTAGTAAGTTAAAGCTAAGATGTCTAAAACTCGTAAAAGAATACATCTGTCCAACTTTTCCTCTGTTTTCCCTTTTGACAAATTTGCCAAGATTACAAGCTTAATAACTAGTTTTCACACTCCGTTAGTTTCAAGTGCCATTCTATACTTTTTCAACCCCCCACAGACTGCTCCCCAATCTCAACAGCCAGCTATCAGCAACAACCATCTCAACTGCAGCACAACACTTTGAATCAGGATTCTTCTAAAGTACAACACAGAATAATAGTTCTCAATTTAGCATCACATTGTATATAAATGCAAACAACACCTATTATCTTCATATAAATTAAACTAAAGAAAAACAACTATGGTTAAGATTCCATCAAAAAGACATTGCAATAATGATGTAATAAAAATGTTCCTGCAAAAGATTTAGATATCACGTAACATGCAGATGAAGGATCCGTTTGGGTTTGCGATTTCAAAAAGTGCAATTTTAAAATGTACGATTTGAAAAAGTGATTTTTAAAAACGCAGTTAGCGTTGGCAAAATCGCAGTTTGGCCTTTAAAATCGCAAGTTGGCCTTTTAAAATTCTACATTTTCAAAACACCACCCCATTGTCTGCAATTTGAAAAATCAGTTTTCTACGTCTTAAAATCGCAATTTTTTAAAAACACAATTCCCAAACAGTACATTTTCTGCGATTTGGTTAAAAATCGCATTTTTTATCTACGAAATCGCAATCACAAACGCACCCGAAGACATTAATTAGTTCATTTCCAGCAAAACCTCTTCGAAACAATTCCAGTAAAGATAGACAAGTTTAGTATGGTTTTTCAACCACATGCTTCCAACATACTAGGTCTAAATATTCGTATACAGGAATCAAGATCATACAAAGGCAGATACAATAACATGTGATGATGAGAACCTACCTAAAGACATTAGCTTCTTGACTAGGTTACATGTAGGCCCACTTTTGACATGCAATTAAACCGATATACATATATAAAATAACATAAATAAATTGAGAATTGTAAGACATTAAACTTGAACCCCCGACATGGCGACACCTGACACTAAACACGAATTCCAAAAATGTACGCACCGCATGGAATGCCTTTTTAATGTCATCTCGACTGGCATTTTCAGGAACACCAAGAATTTCATAGTAGTTTCGTTCGGCGGAAGAAGAAAATCCTGGAAACACAGAGTAATAAAGAAAGAAATAAAGCCGGTCCTGTTTGGTTAAAAGAAGTTTAAATTTCAAGGTATCAAATTATTAAGAGGAATCGAAAACCTGTGGCATGAATATAACGATATCCGAATGGCATTCTTGTAGTTGCATAATCAAACGGTTTCCCAACAACAAAACCGCAACTGTGTAAAGCTGATTACCCAAAAACCAAAAACTCATAAATCTCATATCAGATATTAATAATTTCACAAAAAAAAAAAAAAAAAAAGAATAAGTTCATCATAAGGAGCAAGAGCTAAGCCCATCACAGAGGCTTTAACAACTTAATGTGATTTAGACCTCATATCGGCGCAACAAAGTTACCTTGGGCGCGAAATGCAGAAACCCTTGCAAGCAAATAATCTTTTTCCATGGCTGTAGATGACAGCAAATGCTGCCGATACTGCGTACAATCAAACACCGAAAATGGTCGAAAAGGTAATTAAGTCTAATTGATCAAAAACGGGTTTAAGGTTTACGGACTAATTACCAGGCCTAACCGACTGAATCTTCCCATTTGATTGCGAAATTACCGGGGAGAAAAGAAGCTGTATCGTAATGTTATGTAAGAAAAGTATAATCGGAGAGCTGAAAAACGATGCCGATTTTATTCATAGGTTTCCTTCCAGTGGACCGAGAAATGTCTGTCCCAGGGGTTAAGGAATAAGGGTTTTATGCAACGGTTGTTTACTGGTTCTTTTCAGGGGCTTAGGAAAACTACAACGGCGACGTTTTATTTCTTTTTATCCATTTTCCTGGGAGTGAAAGTAAACGGCGACCGTTTCATCTGACATGTTCTGGACATGGATCCGGGCCGTCAGTTTTGTGGGACCCATACAAACGGAAGGCCCAGATCCCGTGCTGCACAGTCTCTAGTTGTACAAAATACTCCACCAAAAGGAAGGAGAGCACTCGTCTGGAATACTCTGAAACAACTGGTTTCTAATGGCGAACCGCTCGCTCATCGCCGGTCTAAGACGGTAGGCTCCACAATTCATCTCTCTGAGAAATAGCTTCTCAGTTCTGACAAACTATATCTAAACGCAGAATCAATCGTCCATTCGGAGCAACTAGTCTCTGGCGAGCCATATCCTCACGCTCATCGCCGCTCGCACAGTCTGGCGTCGGCAAGGACGACCTCAAGAGCGAGATTTTCAAGCTGAAATCCCCCAGGCGCAGCGCCACTGCCTTGCTTCAAGATTGGGTCGACCACGGCCACAAGCTCTCGCTCTCAGAACTTCGACGCATCTCCAGACAACTTTTGAAATCCAAGCGCTACCGCCACGCCCTTCAGGTCCCTGATTCTTCTTAACACCTATTTATTTTTCTTTCTTTTTTACTGTCTTTTTGTTTTCGTATCAATTTTGCCTATTGATCTTGATTCTTGGTTATATACAATCAATCAGGAAAACAAAAACAAAAACAAATTCAAATTATTACATTATGTGTCACTGCTAACTATAGGTTATGCTAGTAGTATTAGGTCACTATTGTTGTTAGGTGAAAATGCTACCACGTAGCCCAAAAACAGATGCTGATTGTTGTTATTAGTAGGCAATTCATGGTGTGATGTATGTGATGTTTGTTTAATGATACAGATACTGACATGGATGGAAACCCAAAACGGTTTCCGAATGTCACCGGCCGATCATGCCCTCAAGTTGGAATTAATCATTAGGTTGCACAGTTTAAGAGAGGCGGAAGATTATTTTACGTGTTTGCCCGACACTGCTTCGCGGAAAGCTGTGTGTCTCCCTCTTCTTCATGCTTATGTCGAAGAGAGGGACACAGAGAAAGCTGAGGTTCTCATGGCAAAGCTGAATGAGTTGGGGCTGCTTTTGACCCCTCATCCATTTAACGAGATGATGAAGCTGTATATGGCCACGTCTCAGTGTGAGAAAGTGCCCCTTGTCATCCAGCAAATGAAGCAAAACAATGTACCTCAAAATGTTCTGTCCTACAACATATGGATCAGTGCATGTGGTGAGGTATCTGGCATCGCTTCAGCGGAAATGGTTTACAAAGAAATGGTGAATGATAAGAATGTACAAGTGGGATGGAGCACCCTTTCGACTTTAGCTAATGTGTATATAAAAGCGGGACTTGTTGACAAAGCTACTTTGGTCCTTCGGAATGCAGAAAAGAAACTATCTAATTGTAACCGTCTTGGTTATCTCTTCCTCATTACGCAATATGCTTCTATAAGTGATAAGCAGGGAATTTTGAGGCTCTGGGAAAGTAGTAAAGAAGTTGGTGGGAGAATCACCTGTGCCAATTATATGTGTGTACTTTCATGCTTGGTGAAGCTAGGCGATCTTGTAGAGGCCAGGAGAATTTTTTTGGAATGGGAATCTAGTTGCCGGAATTATGACATCAGAGTCTCCAATGTTCTTCTAGGCGCTTATGTGAGGAATGGAATGATAGACAAAGCTGAATCATTACATCTCCACACATTGGAGAGAGGCGGATGTCCAAATTATAAGACTTGGGAGATTCTCACGGAGGGATGGGTGAAAAGCCAAAACATGGACAAAGCCATTAGTGCCCTGAGAAAAGGGTTTGTCATGTTGAAGCATTGTGATTGGAGGCCATCTCATGATATTCTAATGGCCATGGCAGAGCATTTTGAGAAGCATGGGAATTTTGAAGACGCAAATTGGTTCATCAGATTTATCCGTGAAAACGGCATTGTGAGTTTACCTTTGTATAAATCGTTGCTCAGAATGCACCTTTGTGCTAAGAGACCAGCTTTTGACATCCTTGAGATGATGGAGAAGAATAAAGTTGAGATGGATGATGAGACCTCTGCCCTTGTTCAAGCCTTCGATGCGTAAGTACAGTCATTCTTACAGATTAAGTCCTAATGGCTTCTTGCAAAGACTAGCAGAACAGAGTCATATTTTTGGATTGTTTCTTTTGGGATTAAAGATTCATGAGCGCGGAAAACTTGATGCGTAAAGAGAATGCAGCTGATGATTTTCTAGAAAAGGAAAGCATAACGGCTTATGTATGACAAGCGTGGTCCTTTCACGTGAAGTAGATGTTTGATGCTGAAGCTAACCTAGAGTGTCCTGTTATTTGTGCAACAAAATTGTTTAGATGTTGGAAGACAGATATCACTTGGGCACTTTTCCTTCAGCGAGATTGTGGCAACCAACTGTAAGACATTGAATAAAAATTCTAGAGGTATCACTGTCCCTGTAATGATTTGTTTGAACTGCATCATTGCATTTCTGATTGCAAGAGATGCAAAATATTATTGCCAAATAATTTTGCAAATCTTATTCGTGGAATTTTGGAAATTGTCTACATGCATGATATGAATAACAGCAAGTCCATATTATTTATTGTTGAACGTAATCCATTAGCAATCCTTCATACATGTGGGTTCAATTCCCACACACAGCGTTGCCGTGTTATTGCTATATTTTCTTACTTATCAAAAAAGCAATCCTTCAAACACCATATGGAGGCACACCGCAAGCATGTGCACAGAAATATTTTTTAACTTCAATTCGATGCAGCAGCCAAAATTTTGTGAAATCTCTTGTTTAGCTCTAGCAATTTATCTTGAGGTGGCATGCAGTCTTGGATAATAGGAACCTCAAGAAAATCTTGAAACCAAGCATCGAGTAAAGGCATGGTCTCTGCATCAATCAGGGTTATGCCCACGATTTCCCCCACCATTCGAGCCCAGCATCCAAGCCAGCCAACAGCAATATCCACAAAGCCTATTGTTTCGCCTCCAAAGAAGTGCTTCCCCTCGAGACCACTTTCTAGAGTCTTCAAATTCTCGGGAGCTTCTTTCGCAGCTTTCTCTTGCTCTTCCCCCGTTTTGCTAAATGCAGACATTACTGCTGGCACACACTGAAAACAGTAGACTGATTAATGATAGTTTTGAAACAAGAATTCAGTATTCTATGCATACTCCAAACAGTTGTTTGTTAATGGTTTTTTAACTAAAAAACAAAAAACATTGCCTCTCCAATTGAGAGACACGCGGATGTCAGGGCTGGGGGTGGTTGAGTGATTTGGAATCATTGGAGTGGTAATATAGCTGAAGCCCAAATGGTAGAAAGTTTGGATTCTTCTCTTACCTTTTCATCAGCAAACTTTGCCCAGAACCGCGCTTTGGCCCTTTCATATGGATCTTGTGGAAGCAGAGGATTTTGCTTCCATACCTCATCTATATATTAATAATCACAAGGGACTCTGCCAAGGGTTTACCATCATGTACAAGGACAGGGATCTTTTTGTGAACAGGGTTGTACTGCAAGAGCATGGGACTTTTGTTTTGGAGATCCTCTTCTACATACTGGTACTGGATCCCTTTCAGTTTCAAAGCCCACTTAACCCTGAGGGCATAAGGGCTTCCCCAGAACCCTAACAACTTCACAGTGTCTCCAGCCATTCTCGATAATTTCTACGAGGCAGGTGTCCAAGCTGTCTTGTGATAATTTATACATCCATCTTGGCACTGGGCTCATAGCGTCAACCAAGCTGTTTGCTGGATTTTTGACTTTTGTGCATGGCCTCGTCATGAAGTAAAATTTGACAGGTAACCACGTGAGCCACCAATAAGGACTTTAAGAGAGGATCTGAGATAACATCAGGGACATTCTTGGCCTGTCAAAACAGAAACAGCTTTGTTCTTTTTTTTTCCCTTTCTCTTTTTTGGGGGGCAAGTGTGGAAACAGCTTTTGATAATATGAGGAATTTGCTTGAGGAAAAGTCTTAACTGTCCAAGTAACTCTTACTCAATTACAAGATTGGAAAGCTTCTATGAATTTTCTTCCCGTCTAAAATTAAAAATACTTGGAAAATCAACATTGGCTTCCAAGATATCTAGAATTCTATTGGTTGAATGATCCAATTAAGCTCATTTGGAAAATCAACATTGGCTTTCATGAGCTTTTAGCCTTTTACCGGTCTAAAGATATCTATAATTCAAGTGGTTAAATGATCCAATTAAGCTCATTGTGTTTTTTAGGTCCCAGTTGCTTTATTGATAGAAGCTAAAATAACCAATAGCGCATATCGTGTTAAAATCATATCTGATTATAAATTATATAAATCAACTCATTTAATTAAACATATTAAAACCTCTAAATCTTAACTCGTATTATGTTGGTGTCAAATTCGCTAATTGTGTCAAAATTACTGATCCCGAATGTCGCGTATCAAATTCAAGTCATGTCGAGATATGAGTATAAAACTATTGCTAGTCCAAATTAGGTTTTTTCTTTTTCCTTTTTTTTTCTTTTGAAACAAAAAAGAATATATCAAATCACATTGAAAAGACTTGCTTTCAAATGGTTGTGCACTTGAGGTTTCTGACTAACTGCAAACGAGCAAAAACAAAAGTAAACGCCCAGGAAAAAAAAATTAAAAAATAGAATTGTAAACAATATTTACTATTTAAATGGAACTGTATAAACTAACTAAAATCTGAGCAGTCAGAAGCAAATGTTAACACTTCTATGTAAATAAGTTCACAGTGGTTAGTAAGTTAGCTTGCGGATAATTTTGCTTGGTTGTGCCCACCTTATAGTTAGATGACAAGCCTTGGGGGACTCAAAACGTTCTTCCCCAGGCGGAAAATTGCATACAGGATCAGCAACACAGTGCTTCCCAAGAACAAATGGCCATCATTTTGTAACAAAATTTGTGCTTTCTTCTCACACTTATTTAGCAAGAAATAGACCGGACCAATATGTTAAACCTAAAATTACTGCAGAGATGACAGCACCTGGGCAACATTTCGAGAAATTCGATCATGTATTGGCTCCTGCATGGAAAAAAACAAAATTATGTTACTATTTACTACATATAACAGTAAGAATATTGTCATTGATTTACTACCTCCATCGAAGGAATCTCGAATTTTGAGCTTGTTATCGTCTCATACAAGAATATGTATCTGTCATTATAGATAATGTTAGTGCTCTCAACATAAATGAATGACATACACATTCGAATACAAAAAGTTCGAAACTTGGTATACACAATCCTAGAGAGTTAATCTACACAAGCATTTCCATTAAGGCTCAACCATGAACATGATGATGATCAACTTTATCATGACGAAGTTGAGTAGCTCTTTGACAGTAACATGTTCACCACCAATGAAAGACCAGGTATGCACACATGGCTGCCCACGTGTGCATGCAAAAACCGAGGATGAGTTGCATATTAGCAACAATATCTTAAGGCCCATGTAAAATAATAAAGGAGCAACAAAAAAAAAAAACCACACAGATAGCAGTTACCACCTGGTAAGTTTACTTAACCGGGTGTAGTCCAACTCAAAACAGCCTTAAGGAAATCCTTTAAGCAGTTGAGACAAACATTTTTAATTCGATTGCTTTCTTTCCTCTGCAGATCATATATAAGGTTGTCCTTGAAAAACCATTTACAAGTAAATTTGTGAGTTTACTCCTACTTTGTGTTTACTTGAATCTCTTTAAGAATTTAAAAAGTCCCAGTTGTCTGGCATGAGCAGACGGAAATGGCTATGAGCACAAGGTCCAGAAATTATGTCCAGTTCAAGTTATCCTCACCAGCCTACATAATTGCTTATTTTACACCACAGAATAAACAACATTATTCGCATTCCAGTTACAGACAGCTAACAGCCAGGGCATCAGTTGCTTGTGGTCACTAGGGCAGTTTGACATGGAATGAAATGTCAGTGGCTTAAAGCTCTTAAGGATCAAACCAATAAAGCTCTTAAGATCAAGCCAATCAAAACAAATACATTAAAACTAATGGGACAATATGCAGTTGACGGGGCTCCACAAAATTTCTCCAGATTTGAACAATGAAGACATTATAACCGTAAATACTGAAGAAAGACAATAGAAGTGATGTTATTAATCGCTACAATGGCATCAGTCCTATGGACATTAACCATATATTCTTGGATCATTTTGTCATTATTTACTTAATAGAAAAGGTATATGACCTGATCCAGGGTAAATAACATAAAAGACATACCGCCAGGCTAGTTCACAAACGAGGTCTTCAGGAGCATCAGGGAGGACCTGAACATCGTATCACCACAGTGAGATTAGATCCATATGCATATCCACAAACTCCAGAAGCAATATCAACATGAGTAGATATCATGAATTACCTCATCCTCATATGGGTTGCAGTGATCCTTGAACCACAACCTCAAGAACTCCTATATATTAAACATTGTATCGGCTTTAGTAGTTCACTAGACAGTTTTACCAGACTCAAAAGACGGAGAACACGACAAATATATACATCCATTAAGCCTTACATTAAAAGACACATAAGTATGCTACAGAGATAACTAGCAAACATTACAGAACAAATAGCACACCTTGTCAACATTTTCAGGTTCAAGCGAATTCTGAAAGCGCTCCTCATAAGAATGGGCAATCCAATATCTGCTTGAATCAGGAGTATGCACCTAGAATTTCAAAACAAGAAATGTCATCCAATCACAATAGTATTACTTTTGTGTTAATGTGAGTGTATCTAACGGAGGTCAAAAAGAGAGAGAAACGAATGCTTCAAAGAAGATGATAAACCTCATCAATTAAAAGAACTGAACCATCCTGTCCCTTTCCGAATTCATATTTAGTGTCTACCAATACCAGGCCATGTTCCAAAGCAACATGCTGCAATATTAACAAAATGATTAAGCTAGTCAGCTTCACCAGTATAACGAAGCCCATATAGAAACCACATTGTAAGGCAAGATACAAAAAAAAAAATAAGATTAAAAGTAGCAACTGCATGATCAAGTTCAGTTTTGTCAGGTCACAAAGATTTCACTTTTGAATTGTTAGGAAGCATAACCTTATGTGCAACTACTAGTAATCAGCTCTTAGGTGTTTTCAGGCACAATCAGCGCCCAAGTTTTGAGGAAGACTGGAACCACAACAAACTTACCAATAAACGATATGCCCAATTGTTCATATTTAAAAGCAAATTCCTAATGAAACCAATTGGGAAATGTTGATGAAGGCAAGGCATCAATGACAATGCAAAGTTATAAGCAGAAACAAAAAATGGATTTGGATGACAAATAATCTATTCCTAAATTTTGGATTTGAACCAAAAAAAGAAGAAGAAGAAAGACAATGACAGGTGACATAATGAATGATATGCTTAGCACTTTTTCCTTTCAAAGAAACTGGCATTCAAACACTCATTGACACAACAAATATGCTAGATACTGAATTGGATGTGTCCACCATTATTAATCTTCAAGAATGTACAGGAGAGAACTGGGGTAGGAGCCTACTTGCCACAGGAAATAACAGAGCTACTCCATTATGCTATACTTTATGGTCCTTCCATCTGGACGCACACGCACAAACCAGCCCAGGAAAAGAAAGTAACCTTGCTATATAGAACATATCATTCGACAAAGTTTATACCGAGATTAATGCAGCCCCAAGACATGAACGATAATTTTTCAATGAGATCTTGACCATAAGAAAACATACCAATAAGAGCTAACCAACACAAGCTAATTACCTGTCCATATTCAAATAAGCTTAACGCTTTCCTACTTGCTTCATCATAATCAGCTTGACTCATCAGTCCACGTTTAACTATCTGTGAGGCAAAGGCATCACATAAGTCAACTAACCAAACTGGTTAGAGAAACCAAAATTACAAAGCTAGCATTTGAACCACCACTATAGATCTGCCCCTTAAATATATACAGACGTATTGCATGTGCATGTATATAATATAATATGAAATAATACAAATATATATATATATATAAGTAAGAAACCAAATCTCATTAAAAAGCGTAAGGCACCCCTTAGTACACTGGGAGTATAAAAAAGAAACACCTAATTAGAAAGAAAAATACAAGTAAGAACATGTCAACATTATATATATATACATGTACATATCAATAGAACCGGAAAAGAACATACTAAGCATTTAAATAAAAAATCCCTCATATTTCAAAGTTGCCTGCAATAAGAGTTGAAATATTAAATCTTAAGCATCTCTTCTAATCATTTTTGAAAATAGTGTGCCACCAAGGTCTGTTGAGCAGACCTTGCTTCAGCAGTTCTTTTTCAAATGTTTGAATGACATTAAGGAAACCAATAATAAATAGATACTATTTTTTTGTCAATAGAAAACATCATTGATTATTAAGTACTAGAATGAACCCAAAGGGAGTATTCTAAACAATATTAGTGAGGCTTTGCAAGACAGATGTGATACCAAGGTCATAGCATTGCAGATATACCAGAAAATAGACGTAATAACAAAAACCGCCAATGATTAGCCATAAGAACATTTTGACTGCTTAGATGTGCTTTCCAACTGTTTTTCACTTCCAACAGGTGTAAGAATCCTATTTATTAATATATTTAACAGAATGACATTAGAAAACAGTTCACTATAAAAATTAAAAAAAAAAATCACAAATCTCAAGCTTTTGAGTTTAGACTTTCAAATTTTACTCTGTGTCTAACAGCAGATAGCTCTTTCTTTCTTTCACTCTATGTCTTTCTTCCTTTTCCTTTCAAAACTAGGGTAATTTGTAACTAGAAAATTAGTTAAAGCAGAAACAGAAGAGACAAATGATATTCAAGAGATCAAACCTCATCTGGGGTTACAGGGACATCATGATCTGCTGCCTTAGTTGTAGGTGTGAGTATGTTGGCAGTAAGCTTTTGGTTTTTTACCAAGCCTTATAACATGTTCAGAAACCATGAGAAGGGTGGGGGACAATAAGATAAAAAAGATAGCATTAGACAAATTCAAATCTCACCATCTGGGAGGACATTGCCACAGTAATTTCGCACACCATTCTTGTAGACTGTCCATAATGATGTGTCGGTACTTCCAGTCACATAACCTCTAACTACAAATTAGCAGCATATCAGTGTCAATTGAAGAGTTGATGGACTAACAAACAAATTGAAAAGGATGGCTACAAGAAGCCTCATCTTCGAAGGAAAGAAAATGACATTACTATCACAAAATGCATGAATATTTTATTCATTCTTTTTTTTTATGACATGAAACCCCCTTAAGGCAGGGCCACATCGTGTAGCCACCCCTGAAGGATAAAAGCCCAAACCTGTGTAACACACCCCCACCACCCGGATCAGTTCAATCTAGCTTTCACTAGGAGTGTGGCCGAAGGAGTTGTTTGCACCCATAGGAATTCGAAGCTTAGACCTGATGGTTATGCCATATTAGAACACCTCTCGCACAAGACTCAAAGTCCCAGCAGGAGTCTTGTGCGGCTCAATCTGTGGAGGTGTCCAACTGGGACTCTACTAAGAAGTCCTCTACTTCTATCCAAAAGCCGAGACATGTTATAGAGTCCTAATGCAATAGTATCATAACTAGATAAAGATTTCAAGTGTTATAGTTTGAATGTATTTAGAGGTAGAAACCGGTTGCTAGACTAGAGTTAGTATTTAACTTAAACTCTGTAATCAAACTCTATATATGATCAATGAATGCTCGGTAAAGAGCACGGTTTCAACTTCCATAATTTCTATGTTCTATCATGGTATCAGAGCCATCTCAAAGACACACGTCTTGAGCTATGGCTCATTCTGATTCCGAATCCAGCGCTTCTGCCAGTTCGGTGGCTTCCATAGCCACTCAACCTCATCTCCCACCTCCCCAACCGCAACCGGTTGTCTTTACCATATCCAACATGAATCCGAATCTTCATATCAAACTCTCCAAAGGAAACTTTATGGCGTGGAAAACACAAACTCTCGCCTACATCAAAGGACAGGACGCCTACGGCTTTCTTGACGGCTCATCTCAGCCTCCACCTCAAACGATTCTGAATCCTTCAACTGATGCTGGAGCGCCTGCCACAATTGTCAACCCAGAATTTCTTGCGTGGAACCAGCGTGATCAGATGATACTCAGCATTCTTATATCCACATTAACCGAACCCTACATGGTTCATGCAGTTGGCAGCGTCTCCTCGGCAGCTCTCTGGTCCACTCTGCTTTCCATGTTTGCATCTCAAGCCCGTGCTAGAGTCATGCAAATATATTTTCAGCTTGCCATAGTAAAGAAAGGTAGCAACTCCATTACAGAATACTTCCAAACCATCAAGACTCTTAGTGACACTCTCACTGCCGCCGGACAACCTCTCAATGACTTTGAGAGCGTCTCTTTTCTCCTCAAGGGTCTTGGCTCCGAATATGACCCATTTGTGACCTCTGTCACCACCAGGGTTGATCCCTTATCCATAGATGAACTTTATGGTCATCTACTGGCTCACGAGATGCGCCTAGACCAGCAGACCTCTGCCCTTGATCTTCCTCCGGCTGCAGCAAATTTTACAAATCGCTCCTTCCCACCTCGAGGCAGGGGCTACCGTGGCCGTGGCTCCTATTTTTCTCCTGATGCTGCTACCGGTTCCCGTCCTACCTGCCAAATTTGCGGGAAAATTGGCCATACTGCCTTTTGTTGCTACCATCGACAGGAGTCTATTCCAGATCAGCAACCTCCTCCTTCTCCACAAGCCTACTACTCCACACCAGCCCTACCAGCAGAGGATGTTTGGTATCCGAACACCGGTGCTACACATCATGTCACTAACGAGCTACAGCACCTCAACTTATCTCTTGAGGAATATCACGGCCAGGATCAGATCCGAGTAGGGGATGGAACAAGTTTGCCTATTTCTCAAGTTGGTTCTGCATCATTCATCTTTTCTCGGTGTAAATTTATCCTTAACCAACTCCTTCGTGTTCCATCCATCTCTAAAAATCTTCTTTCAGTTCAGAAATTTGCCTTTGACAACTCTGTATTTTTTGAATTTCACTATTCTTATTTCTTGATTAAGGACATTCAAACCAGGGCCATCCTCCACCAAGGGCCAACTAAAGATGGTCTCTATCCCCTTCTTCCGTCAACCAGTTCTTCGTCAATAAAACAAGCCTTTGTCGGTGAACGCACTTCTACAGCTTCATGGCACAAGCGCTTGGGTCATCCTGCCTTTCGCACAGTTCAACATGTTCTTTCTCAGTTCAACCTTCCAATTTCTTCAAATAAGGCTTCCTCCCCTTGCTCTGCATGCGCACAAGCCAAGGGTCATCAGCAACCATTTAGTTCTTCTAGTGCTTCAATTTGTAGTCCTTTACAATTAATTTACTCCGATGTATGGGGACCTTCTCCAACATTATCAATAAACGGAAGTCGGTTTTATGTGTCTTTCATTGATGCCTTTAGTCGTTTTACTTGGGTTTTTCCTCTACAAGCCAAATCAGATGTCATGTCTGTCTTCCTCAAGTTCCAAGTTATGGTTGAACGGCTCTTAAAAACAAAAATAATCAGTGTGCAATCGGACTGGGGGGGTGAATATCGTAATCTTCACTCTTATTTTCAATCTCGAGGCATCACGCATCGTATTTCTTGCCCTCATACACACCAACAGCAAGGGTGTGCCGAACGCAAGCATAGACACTTAATTGACACCACTCTAGCCCTACTGGCCGAGAGTTCTCTCCCTCAAAAATTCTGGGAAGATGCCTGCCTTACCTCCTGTTATCTCATCAACCGAATGCCAACTCCATTGCTCAATGATCAGTCCCCCTTTGAAAAATTATTTCATCAAATTCCTGATTACAAGTTTCTTAAAGTTTTTGGGTGCGCGTGTTTTCCAAATCTCAGGCCTTACAACACTCATAAATTCTCCCAACGCTCCAAAGAATGCGTTTTTCTTGGATACAGTCAACATCACAAAGGCTATAAATGCCTTCACATAGAATCTGACCGAGTGTACATCTCTCGGGATGTCATCTTCCATGAATCCCGATTTCCTTATGCTTCTCAAGGTTCTGCAACTCCTCCTAATTCCACTCCTGTTCAAGCTCCTATTTTCCCTCCTATTCTTTTACCTCCACCCGCTCCATCTTCACCACAACCTCCTGCACCACCACCTTCTTCTTCCAATTCCTCTTCTTCCAATTCTGCAGAACCACACGGCTCTTGTTCCAGTTCCTATGAGGAAACTCCTCCTGCCCGAGTACATCCCATGCCTACCAGGTCTATGAACAATATAGTTCAGCCAAGACAACTCACAGATGGCACTGTCCGATATCCTGCTCCTCGGGGTTTATTAACAGAGCATGCCTCAGCCACTCAGGAACCGACCTGTTTCTCAAATGCTGTGAGTATTCCAGAATGGAGAAATGCAATGCAACTTGAGTTTAATGCTCTTCTCCATAACCAGACATGGTCCCTTGTACCTCCACACGGCTCCCAAAATCCAGTAGGATGCAAATGGGTGTTCAAACTGAAAAGAAAAGCCGATGGTTCCATTGAGAGACACAAAGCTCGGCTGGTAGTCAAAGGATTCCATCAACAAGCAGGTGTGGACTATGGAGAAACTTATAGTCCAGTTGTTAAGCCCACTACGATCCGAACAGTGCTTTCCCTTGCATATTCTACTGGATGGTCAATGAAACAGATTGATATACAAAATGCTTTTCTTCATGGTCTTTTGTCCGAGGATGTTCATATGGTTCAGCCACCGGGATTTACCAATCCTAACTTTCCTCATCATGTGTGCAAGCTTCACAAGGCTATATATGGCCTCAAACAGGTGCCTAGAGCCTGGTTTTCCAAGTTAAGTACCAAGCTCATCCAACTTGGTTTTGTCGGGTCCAAGGCCGACTCGTCTCTTTTTCTCTACAAAACACAGTCAGTCACCGTATTTCTGCTTATTACATTGATGACATCATCATCACAGCTTCGGATCCAGCTGCCATCCCGGATTTACTTCACCTCCTTAATGCTGAATTTGCTGTTAAAGATTTGGGTGATTTACATTATTTTCTTGGTGTTGAAGTTCACAAACTGAACTCAGGTCTTCTTCTCTCTCAACGGCGCTATATTATGGATCTTTTAAAGAAGACAAACATGCATGAAGCAAAGCCTATTACTTCTCCAATGGCTTCCTCGTCCGTCCTCTCTGCCTTTTCAGGGGATCCAATGGAAGATCCGTCTCTCTATCGCAGTACAGTCGGCTCCCTACAATATCTATCTCTCACAAGACCAGACTTAAGCTTTGCTGTAAACCGCGTGTGCCAATTCATGCATCGACCACTTAAACCACATTGGCAGGCCGTTAAAAGAATTCTCAGATACTTGCAGTATACACTGTCTCATGGGCTCCTTCTTCATCGCTCATCTTCCAATGTTCTTCAAGCTTACTCGGATGCTGATTGGGCTGGATGTCCAGACGATCGTCATTCCACCGGTGCATATTGTGTTTTTCTTGGTTCAAATTTGGTTTCTTGGAGCTCCCGCAAACAACCCACTGTCTCTCGGTCCTCTACAGAAGCAGAGTATAAGGCTGTTGCAAACACCACAGCTGAACTCTTATGGATCCAGGCACTCCTTCAAGAACTTGGTGTTCGGACCTCCTCTCCCCCAACTCTTTGGTGTGATAATATTGGTGCCACCTACATGTCCGTTAATCCGGTATTCCATGCGCGTACCAAGCATGTGGAAATTGATTTCCACTTTGTCCGAGATCGCGTTGCTGATAAGTCCTTGGTGGTTCGGTTTGTTCCTAGCTCAGATCAGCTTGCCGATGTCCTTACAAAACCCCTTGTTTCGGCCAAGTTTCAACAACTCTGTTTCAAGCTCAACGTGCGATCTCCCCCGTTGAACTTGCGGAAGGGTATTAGAACACCTCTCGCACAAGACTCAAAGTCCCAGCAGGAGTCTTGTGCGGCTCAATCTGTGGAGGTGTCCAACCGGAACTCTACTAAGAAGTCCTCTACTTCTATCCAAAAGCCGAGACATGTTATAGAGTCCTAATGCAATAGTATCATAACTAGATAAAGATTTCAAGTGTTATAGTTTGAATGTATTTAGAGGTAGAAACCGGTTGCTAGATTAGAGTCAGTATTTAACTTAAACTCTGTAATCAAACTCTATATATGATCAATGAATGCTCGGTAAAGAGCACGGTTTCAACTTCCATAATTTCTATGTTCTATCATGCCACCAAAGTCCAAGGCCTTCACCACTTGAGCCAACCCCCTGGGTATCCATTCTCAATATTACATTTTGGTTCTTTATTATTTCTCTGCATCACCGAAACACATTCTTCATTCTCAACATTACGTTTGCATTTACGTTTTTGTCACTTTGTAGCATTAAAAGTGAGTACGTTTTAATGGCAATTTCATGTCACACTAGATTGAGGTGGGAGATGGCTCCAAAATTAGATTCTAGCATGATCAGTGGTGTGGGGATATGGCCCTTAAGAAGACTATTCAGATTTATTTTGTATTGCCTGCGCAAAAGATGCCTCTGTTGCGACTCACTTGAAAATTTATGGTGGTTCCAATCAATTGAACATGAGCTTTGCTAGAGAAGCTCATGATTGGGAGGTAAATATCTTTACCTCATTCTTCAGGGTGTTATATTCAGCTAGAGTGAGACAAGGAAATACAAATAAGTTGTGGTGGGTCCCCTCCAAAAGAATATTGTTTAAGGTTAGATCCTTCTATTGTTCCTTGGTTTGTAGTGAAGGTTGTTGCTTCCCTTGTAAGAGTATTTGGCGAACTAGGGCCCCCTTGAAGGCGACCTTTTTCACTTGGTCAGCGGCTCTAAATAAGATCCTTACCATGAATAACTTCCGGAAGCGGCAAGTCATTGTGGTGGACAGATGCTACATGTGTAAGGGGAACGGGGAGTGAGGAGTCAGTTGACCATATTCTTCTTCATTGTGACGTGGCTTATGTCATTTGGATTACCTTTTTCAGTCGTTTTGGTTTGTCTGGGGTTATGTCTAGACATGTAGTCGACATGTTTACTTGTTGGACTACCAGCAATACGAGGAGTGTAGCTACGTGGAAAATGGTGTCTACATGCCTTTTATGGTGTTTATGGAGGGAAATGAATGACAAAACTTTCAAGGACAGAGAGAGGACTTTGGAGGAGAATGAATTCTTTTTCTTCAAAACTTTGTATCTTTGGATAGTTGTTTATGTTTCTCCTTTGACAATTAGTTATAGTGATTTCCTTGTTCTTTTTGCTCATTCTAGCTAGGTGTTTCCTTTTGTATACTTAGGGGAGCATTTAGGCTTTTAATGGTATTTATATACTTACCAAAATAAAAATGGCATTACATTTTTGTGACTTTGTGGCATTACGTTTTTGTGACTTTGTGACTTTCTAGCAATCTAGTTAGAAAATATGACTGTTAGAAAAGATGAATGTTCGAAAATATAAGTGTTGGCAAGAATATAATAAAAAAAGAGTGAGAAATAATATTTAAAAGCAAATAGAAAAGAGAATAGAGAATCTGTTGGAGTGTATAGAAAAAGCAGTAGTTAAAGTACAGAATTGCACGTTTTGGTTAGGTATTTTACATAATGTTGCTAGAGATGCTCTTAGAAGCTCATTATGACTTTTACATGCCATAATTTTATGCTTACTATTATTTATAACACAAAGATTAAGAATTAAATAAGATACCTTTATATGGTTTCCCCAATAAAAGGTTCATTATTTCATCATTATATTGTTCTATATCCTCTTGAATATAAAGAAAATACGCATATGTGACTTTTATATATAAATATATAGTTCTATATATAAAAAATTTATTGAATGACATAAATTTCATAATGCATGATAACAAAAAAAAACATTTTTCAAAATGGTAAGTTCCACACCTTCCTTTTACCAAGCTCTTAAAATCCAAACAAGAAAAATGGATAAAAATTGTCTGGCCATGTCTAAAACCAATAGCTTTCGGATACCAACTACCTTTTTTTTTAATAATAACTTTATTGAAAGAAAATGGCAAAACCCTCCTACACGAAAAGTATAGGAGAGAGCCAAAAACCCTAAAGGCTACTTCCTGATACTTAATAATACTTCCAAAAACCCTCTGTGGCTAAAGGAAGGGGATAATAATACTAAATTTTTTCATAGGGTGGCTAATTCCCATCGGAGGTACAATCATGTGGGAGTCTTGAGGATTAATGGGGCTCTGTCTTCTGATCCGTTGGAAATTAAGGAGCATATTGTGAATTATTACGACTCTCTTTACACCGAGCAGAGTTCGTGGCGGCCTAGGGTGGATGGGATTTCTTTCTCCTCCATTGATGCGGATGAGTGCCTCTGGTTAGAACGAGGCTTTGAGGAGCAGGAGGTGTGGGAGGTGGTGCGGGAGATGAATGGGGATAAGGCTCCGGGTCCAGATGGTTTTTCTATGGCGTTTTTTCAGCAATGTTGGGGGGTTCTCAAAAAAGATATTATGGGGGTTTTTTCGGAATTTCATAATAGTTGCCAGTTCGAGAAGAGCTTGAATGCTACTTTTGTTTCCCTTATTCCTAAGAAGGCTGATGCGATGGAGATTAAGGATTTTAGGCCTATTAGTTTGGTGGGAGGGGTCTATAAAATTATCTCTAAGGTCCTTGCTAACAGGCTTAAATCAGTGTTGGGAAAAATTATCTCGAGCTCTCAGAATGCTTTTATTGGTGGAAGGCAAATCTTGGATTCAGTTCTTATAGCCAATGAATGTTTGGATAGCCAGATGCGGTCAGGGGAGGCTGGGTTATTATGCAAACTGGATTTGGAGAAAGCTTATGATCACGTGAATTGGGATTTCCTTCTTTACATGCTTCAGAGATGTGGGTTTGGAGAGAGGTGGAGGGATTGGATTAAATGGTGCATTTCTACAGTAAAATTTTCCATTTTGATTAATGGTACCCCTCATGGTTTCTTTCAGAGTTCGCGGGGGATTAGGCAAGGTGATCCTCTTTCTCCTTTGCTGTTTGTGGTGGTTATGGAAGCGCTTAGCAGGATGTTGTATGCGTCTATGCATCAAGGCTTGCTGTCAGGTTTCTCTGTGGGCATTAGGGGTAATGAAGCTTTAGTGGTGAATCACTTATTGTTTGCGGATGATACCTTAATTTTTTGTGGAGCACAAGCCGAGCACGTTCGAAATTTGAGGTGTACCTTCTTATGTTTCGAAGCGGTGTCAGGGTTGAGGATCAATTTAGGCAAATCCGAATTGGTCCCTATTGGCGAGGTGGAAGATGTGGAGTCTTTGGCACATATTCTGGGGTGTAGAATTGGGTCTCTGCCGATGACCTATTTGGGTATGCCGTTGGGAGCGTCTTTCAAGTCTATTTCTATTTGGAATGGGGTTATTGAGAAGGTGGAACGAAGGTTGGCTAGTTAGAAGAAACTTTATTTATCCAAAGGAGGTAGGATGACATTGATTCACAGTACTCTTTCTAGCATTCCTTCTTATTATTTATCTTTGTTCCCTATTCCTGTGAGTGTTGCTAAAAATTTGGATCGGCTTCAAAGGAATTTTCTCTGGAATGGTATGGGTGATGAGACTAAATTTCATTTAGTCAATTGGCATCGTATTTGTCTTCCAATTAAGGCTGGTGGACTGGGAGTTCGTAATGTTATTAATTTTAATCAAGCCTTATTGGGGAAATGGATCTGGAGGTTTTCTCAGGAGTGCGATGCTTTGTGGAGATCGGTTATTGAGGTGAAGTATGGGAGTGTGAGGGGAGGTTGGTGTTCTTTACCGGTGACAGGGCCTTATGGTGTCAGTGTTTGGAAGTTTATTCGTAAGGGGTGGGATAATGTTGCCAAGTTTTTGCGTTATGAGGTGGGTGATGGGTCCCATATTCGCTTTTGGCATGATCTATGGTGTGGCGACAGGCCTCTCAAGCTCTGTTTTCCAACTTTGTTTACTATTGCGCGTTCTCCAGATGCTTGGGTGGTGGATAATTTGTCTATGGTAGGAGGTGTGGCTCATTGGAATGTTCTCTTTACGCGCAATGCTCAGGATTGGGAGTTGGAGATGGTGATGTCCTTTTTCGAACAGTTATACTCTACTCAGGTTCGGCATGGGGAGGTTGATAGGGCGGTGTGGATTCTTTCCAAGAGGAGGAATTTTGAAGTGAAGACCTTCTATAAAGCTTTAGTTTGTCACGAGACGGCTTCTTTTCCTTGGAAGGGTATATGGCGTGTTAAAGCTCCGAAGCGGGTTGCATTCTTTGTATGGACAGCAGCTTTAGGGAAGATTTTAACTCATGACAACTTACGTAGGCGTGGAATTGTGGTGGTTGAGTGGTGTGTTATGTGTAAAAAGCATGGGGAATCCGTTGATCACCTTCTTCTCCATTGTGACGTGGCTCGAGTTGTTTGGAGTTTTTTTTATGGTTTGTTTGGGGTGGAGTGGGTTATGCCTAGGAGCGTCTTGGACTTATTGAGTGCTTGGGGTACTTTGCTGGGTCGTGGTCCTGTTCACCGTGTTTGGAAACAGGTTCCTCTTTGTGTTTTGTGGGGCTTGTGGCGGGAGAGAAATTCTAGGCTTTTTGAGGATGTGGAGGTTCAGGCTGGGGCTCTTTGTAGAAATATGCTTAATATGTTGTTTTTTTGGGTGTCGGCGAATGGCATGGGTAGTATGTCGTACGCTGATTTTTTACTTTCTTGCTCGTTTCGGTCCTCTAATTAGGGGCTCCTTTGTATACTCCCTGTGTACTAGGGTTGCGCCCCTCTGCGCTTTTTAATGAATTCTTACTTATCAAAAAAAAAAGCCCATTGTTGCTCCTCTTTTGGTATCACTTAATTTAGACAGTGAGGAAGAAACATCCCCAACCTATATTATCATCTGTGACTACAATTTTCATTTTCCCCCACAAAATAATATTTAGAAAGAAAAAAAAAAAGCCACCTTGTTAAGTGTAGAAGTAGCAAGCAAGCCAAAGGAAAACATATATCAATATGCCTGTAATAACTCACCAACAAATTCAACAGGAAAAACCGAACATTTCTTTGCAATTGTAACATTTTTATCTGGGGACGCCACGACCGCATTCGAAGTTATATGTCGGGTTCTGTCAAACCACCATAAACTCGTCTCGTTAAGAACCTGAAAATTGAAAATTGTCTTACTAAATTCACTTGCTAACCACAAATTTCTTTTACCATAACTAGTCCAACTAAAACCAGCAAATAAAAATCTACTAAAAATACCTGGCCCTTGAAGGGAATGGAAGCAAGAATTCTGTCAAAAGCACTTTGCCGATCAGTCGTGACAAGAACAAGATAATCCCCGCTGTCATAAATATCTCTAACCTGTTAAAAAAAAAAAAAAAAACAGTGCAGTAAGTGATTTTCTCATCCAATGGACAATAAAGTTTTGGTCTTTGCCTCGGTTAGGCTCTCTACCTTGCCCCTGGTTTTGGATTTGAGGCCAGGGACTGTGAGGTGGAGGTTGGTTTCCGAGAGACAATGGGACAAAGAGCTTTTGATTGGGTCCAAAAGTTCGTCTTTGCGACTGCTATTGATCAGTGAGTCTAACGATAGTCGTGGATGATCTTGGTTTTGGCTTTGGCTCGACATATCTGAGGCAGAAATTGCCATGAACTTCTTGGATTTAGGTCTTGTTTTGAAGGAAGAGATCGAAGAGAGAGAGGGGTTGGTGAATGGGATTTTGGGTTTGAGGGTTTTGGGAGGGTTTAAGCTTGGCATACACTGAGCCATTTTCTCGCTCTGTCTTTGCCTTCGAGTATCTTGTCGTCCGCTCTATAAAGCTGCGGCGCGACGATGGGTGGAAACAAAAGGAAAAAAATTAATTGAAATTGGAAATTGGAAATTGGTAATTGGAAATTGGAAATTAGAAATTAGAAATTAGAAATTGAAAATAATTGGTATGTTTGGCAAATGCTTGTAAGTAACAGAATAGTAGGTTGTTAATTTTTGAATTAGTAAAAAGTGACGATATAATTTAAAGTAAAAAGAATTTGTATAAAAAAAGTAAAAAAAATTTGTATTGTAATGAATTTTTTTATTTGAATAGTAATAAAAAATTATTGATATAATATAAAAAATGAAAAAAATTTGAATGTTTTGATTTTGATGTTGATTGTTATTGGAAAATGTAAAAAAGTAGAAAAAAAAAAAAAGTAAGGACCACTACTCTGTTCACGTCAAAGACGTTGCCAAACATAGCCAATGACCGTATTGACGAGGGCTGTTTCGCTTGACACAATTGCGTGTGATGAGAGACGTTAACGTTATGTATGGAATTTCGATTTCGTAATTTAAAATTAAATTGTATTTTTAAAAGGTTATGATTTAAAAATGTAGAAATTTGATTTTTTTTCAAATCATAGGCATTAATGTGTTTTTTTAAAAATACATAATTTTAAAATCTAACCTACAATTTTAAATGTCAAACTGCAATTTTACTAAAAATTAAACTGTATTTTTTAAAATCAATTTTTCAAATCACACATTTTAAAATCTCACTTTTTTGAAATTGTAAGTCCAAACAAACCCTAGGAGGGTTGATGGAACATTTTGAGTTATGACAAAGTATGCAGAGATAACAATTTGTATTCGGGTATAGATTTCGAATCGTATCAAAATATAAGTATAAAATTATATAAATTAAAAATAACACTACACATACAATACAAACACATCTCACAAATATCTCACAAAAGTTAATATATCATAATCTGATTGGTCCTTCTTAAACAAAATATAATCCTTTTTTTTTTTTTTTTTAGAGGAACAAAATAGAATCTTAAGTATTAAAGGAATTGCCATAGGCAAAAACCCTTTTTTGCTCCCTCAATTAGCCTACCCATAGGGCCCTGATACCAACTAAAGCAGTTCCAAAAAGATTAGAAGGAGCAATACATAAAATATTAGTAGAAAAATTACTAAAAATCCATATAAAATGTCTACTAAGATAGTCGTATGATGCTTGTGTGGTATATAACACTACTCATAAATCAATTATAATCAAATTCAGGGGCGGAACTAATATTTCTAGCGTGGGAGTTCAAGTCAATGTAAATAAATAAATACATAGATACATAGAGTCTATTTACGTGTAAGCACGCGTTTATGTAAAATAAAAAGCAGACATGTCTTAAATTTAATTTCATAATAAATCGTAAGTCATAATTGTATATAAAAATTACATGTCTATATAATTATCTATATTGTACTTATAGCACTAGTAGTAAATGTCTTATAAGTTGTTATCTTCTCTAAATATAAGGAAAATTTTAAAACAACTACAAAATAGCTCCCACATCAGATGCCTTACAAATACCCTAAACCATTGGGTAGCACTGTAGCTACCCAATGCATTATTTTAATAATAATTTTTTTTTAAAGAAAAAACACTCTCTCTCATCTCTCCTTTACGCGTCCTTTGAATCACGTCTCATCTTCCTTTTTATAATTCTTTCCTTCTCTTTATTTTCCTACTTCCTTGTCGTTTTACAGATCTCTCTCTCTCTCACCATGTTCACGATAGCTAAAGAATGGACACGAACCATATTGCTGCTCTCAGTTAAGTCCGCTATAATCGATGACCCCTAGTCGACACTCGCCATGTCCAACTCCTCTCGCCGCCACGTGACGGCCCTCGACCTCTCCAGGTTTAATCTATCTGGCGCACTCTCGTTGAACCTTGGCCATCTGCACTTCCTCCCCAACCTCTCCGTCGCCGCCAATCAGCTCTCTAGGCCCATCCTTGACGAGCTCTCGTCCCTCTCCATTCTCCGATTCCTCAACCTCTCAAACAATATCTTCAACGAAACCTTCCCTTCCAAGCTCTCGCTCCTTAAGGACCTCTAAGTCCTCAATCTCTACAACAATAATATGAGCGGCAAGTTGCCGTTGACGTTGACGGAAATAAATGAGAGACATTGAGAGAGAGAGAGAGAGAGAGAGAGAGAGCGAGATACAGTGAAAAGAAAAATAAATAAATAAAAAGTAAACTAATAATAATAATAATTTAATGGTATATGAAAAATATTAAGGGTAATTGTTGTGGAGTGTATTTGTATATGGAAAAAAAAATGGTTTGATTCCCTAAATTAGATAAAATAATTAGGTGTCTATTGCTAATACTATTGGGGTCTGTTTGGGTTTACGATTTCAAAATAACGATTTTAAAATGTGCAATTTGAAAAAAATGATTTTTAAAAATGCAGTTAAGCGTTTGACAAAATCGCAGTTTGGCATTTAAAATCGTAGGTTAGCCTTTTAAAATACTGTCTTTTCAAAAAAGCACCACATTACTTGCGATTTGAATAAGTATATTTTTGCGTTTTCAAATCGCAATTTTTTAAAAACGCAGTTTCCAAACTATTCATATTCTGCGATTTGGTTTAAAATCGCATTTTTTCTCTACGAAATCGTAATCCCAAACGCACTCGACGCACCCGCAGTTTTTTTTAAAAGTTATATGCCTATAACATTGCTTCTTTATTTTGGTCCAAGTATTAATAGAAAGAGGGTAAAAAATTAACATTGTCAATGGCCTGCTATAGAAAATAGTGTTTTTATAGGGATTGTACAAAAAATGGGGTTGCCAAAGACCCTCCAACAATCCACCAACATAGATTCAATCAATTTAATTAAATGGGAAAAGCTTCTTAATCCTAACTCATTAATTTCATGTTAGGTTTGTGTTGGGTTTGCGAGTCATGTAAGACATTGTTATCTTCATATGTCGCGTGTCGAGTTCAGATCGTGTCAAGACATTAGTATACAACTGTATAGATCAATTCGAACTCGACCCATTTAATTAAACCCGTCAGACCCATAAACCCTAACTCGCTAAATTTGTGTTAGAATTGTGTCAAATTCGCAGGCCGTGTAAAAAATTCTCAATCCTAAGACATAGGGATTATCGTTATTAAATTAGAACAAAGATAGTACTAAAAATAAGAATAGTGCTATTTAGTATACTCTTATACGATTGTCATACAACTTGATGATATAACGATAAAAATAGTCATTTAATCGATACTTGTTAAAAGAAAATCAATGATAATTACATCATTTTAGCTATATGACATGTCTATTAAATAATATTACTCTAAAAATAAACGAGAGTCCCTTCTATAAGGATGGCTGTAAAAGTGATATTTTACAGCATCCACTAAAAAATTGATACATCATTAAAAGACTAAAATATACTATACATGAAAAGCACCCAATATTTTTCATTTTCAAAGAGCCCAATCGATTTTAAACCTACCACCTATTCAGCCACCCACCGCCGGATTCCGCTGACAGCCACCGCCAAATCTTTGCTGGATTCCATTGACGACCAATCCTCTAGACACGTCACGATGACTCGTTCTCCATCCAAACCAGCAGGATCCCAGCCGGCTGCCCGACATCTGGTCGTTCCCCGGCTAGAACGGCCGGATCTATCCCTTCCCCTGCTAGAACGGCTGGGATCTTGCCCCTCCCTGGCCAGAACGGTCAGATCCCTGCTGACCGACTAGGATCTAGCCCTTCCTCAGCCAAAACGGCCGGATTCTGGCCTATTGGCCGGGAAAACATGCTCGGGAGTTTCATTCCGGCCTATTGGCCGTGGAAACGTGGTCGGAAGTTTCCTTAGAGAGTGAGAGTGTTGAGAAGGGGATGGATTTTGTGTTTTTAGGTTTATAGTATTTTTGTTGTAATTTTTGTTTTTTTTTTTGTTTTAGTTGTTAACTTATAATTGAATACTGTAAAATAAAAGTTTTATAGCCTATCCTTATTGAATATAAACTCAAAATAAATATATTTTTACAACACGCGTCACTTTCCTTTACTCAAATGTATTCTTGAAAAAACATGTTATGTGTTTGGAAAAACTAGCGTTAAATATGATTTTCTCTTGCTATTTAATAGCAGTAGAGTAGACTTCTTAAATCTTATTTATCAGGGTTAAATACAAAAAAGCTCCCCAAACTACCACTTGTTCTCTGGATGGCCCCCTGAACTACCATTGTTTGCAGTCCGGCCCCTCAAACTACCAATTGCTTGTTTTTTGGCCCCATCCGTCAGTTTGTGCCGTCTAAGTGGATGGAAACTGAGTCACGTGCACGGCATGTGACTCTTTTAGCCTAAAAGTCCAAAAATACCCCTCTCCTTGCACTTCAAAATTACCGACTCCTCGTTCTCTCTTAAAACATGTCCGACGTCGTCATTTCGGCACCTCCCTGACTTTCTCACTCTTTCTTCTTCCTCTTTGTTTTTACTCTGGAAGAATCACTCATGGCTCACAACCGACATGCAAAGAGACCCTCACCAATCGTGATCAAAAGGACCAGGCGTCCATGCACCAGACAGCATTAACAAAGAAGGTTTTGTATTTTGTTCCTTCTTATGGTTTGCTTGTCCTCCTCCTTTTTTTAGCCTTTTGTATTTTGTGCGTCTCTTACTGCTATTTCGGCAAAAATAGTTTATAGTTTCTACCTCCGAATAGGAACAAGAACCAAAATTTCACAAATTATAAACCATGCCTAAAAAATACAGCATGAAAACAAATTGTAAGGAGGAGGATGAGGAAATGAGTTTCAGCCACACCCAGTGAAGGAACAGCTCCGGGCATTGATTTATGTGTCTCAAGCTCTCCCACTTGGTGCAACTCTCTCTCTCTTTGTTTCTTTTTTGCATTTCTTCCATGCTCTGTTTTTTGTTTGCTTTTGTCAACTTCTCTGTTGGTCGATCGGTCTGTTTTCCTTTTACTCTTTTTTGTTTTTTTTTTCTTTCTCTTTCATTTTCTACGACCCAATATCGCTTTTTCACTATTCGTTTCACTGTTCATGGGCAACGACAATGAAACAACAATAACAGCACCAACAAAAACTACTTCCTGGCTAGCACTTTAACCTATGAAAACTGAAAGTTTTAGGGAAAACACAAACGTACAAATTAGACGTACGGCTCATGAACATGATGAGAGATGACTTATATTAGCTTGGCATAGTTTAATAATTTGAGATCTTATTAATTCACGTTTCATTTTGTATTCCTTTCAAATGCATGTACTTGTTAATATTTCTTAATTCATGTATCTCTGTAACCATTTCTCTATACCACTTCTCTCTCTCTCTCTCTCTCTCTCTCTAAGCCATGGCTTCCACTTCGTCTCTGACGCTCTCACAAGCCCTCCTAGCCAGAGCCATTTCCCACCACCATGGCTCCAATTCATCCTCGTCCTCCTCCCTCTCCACGCTCTCTATGCCTACCTTATCGGGCCTAAAATCCTTGCTCGCTAAGCTGTCGACCAGGTTCTTCCACCGCAGCTGCCGATCTGTCGGGTCCAGTCGCTCGGTACGAGCCACCGTTACCGACCTCACCACCGTGGACAGGACCACCGATACCTCCCTGGTGGAGAAGTCTGTGAACACTATCCGGTTCCTGGGGATGGACGCCGAGGAGAAGGCCAACGTACTCGGGTCACTGACCTGGTTTGCCCATGGGGTGTGCTCCAATGGGTCACATCTTGTACGACAAGATCATGAGGTACAACCCCAAGAACCCATATTGGTTCAACCGCGACCGCTTCGTCCTCTCTGCCGGCCATGGCTGCATGCTCCAGTACGCCCCGCCTCGGCCTCACATTCCAACGGCGTGTTGCTCACTCTCCACGACCCACAAACCGGACACAACAACCATTACCCCAGCCCTCCTCTGCCTCTCCATCATTTTTACCGAATGACATAATTGTAATTTATGTCCTTTTTTTTTGTCTTAGTTATTCCGCATTTCTCAGTTATTGTTTCCAATGACAGTTTTGGAATTTCAAAGCATAAGGAGAGGGGTATTTTCGAGCTTTTGGATTAAAAGAGTCATGTGTCGTGCACGTGACTTAGTTTCCATCCACTCAGACGACGCAAACTGACGGAGGGGGCAAAAAAATAAGCAATTGGTAATTTGGGGGACCGGACTCCAAGCACTGATAGTTTGAGGGGCTATCCAGAGAACGAATGATAGTTTGATAGGTTTTTTTTGTATTTAACCCTATTTATTTCCTTAAATATAGATTACTTCCTCAAATATAGAAAAAATTCCTAAAAGCCTATATGCAGCAAAGTAGCAAACTCTCTCAATAATTCCTAAACAAGTCCGTAAAACCAGCAGAGAAAAGAAACACATCTACGTGCGACTGCAACGCTGTCGCACACGCCTCGCCGCATCACATCACATGTGTCAAAATAGTCCTATGTCGGAACAAAAAAAAGAAAAAAACAGTCATATGTCGGTCTGTCGGACCAACATTGGCCCAAATCCCAATGTCTCTCCGATCTCCGCGCATCTTCAGAAATTAACGTTCCAGATTCCGAGCACACACCGAATTCCCCGTGTTACTGCACCCGGGGTATTTAATCTCCAACACAAAAAGGTTACAGGCCCTCAGCCCTCAGGGTCAGATATTTTCGCGAAGGACACGTGGCTTAGGCGAACTGAGGCAAAGCCCAAACCCACCTCTATAGACTATGACCAATTATTTGATTCGTAGAATCTTCTGCTCCTAATTTTCGTTTCTAGGGTTTCTGGTCCGATCCTAATTCCTCTAGATTTAGATACCGATACGCCAATTTTCGTTTCCGATTTTCTCTAACAATCATTGGTTCATAGCTTTTGGATATCTTTCTGTATTCCCTACCAATCTGATCTCTGGAAATAGAGGGGCATTGTCTTGGCGCAAAGGTTCATTCTTTTTCCCTAACCCTTAATTTATTTTCCTAGTATTTGAAGATTAATCTGAAACTAATTGTATATTGGTGCGACAAATGCAAAGTAATCATATTTTTTGTAATTCATTGCAAGAGAATTTAGTATTTTTTTTAGAAAAATTATTTCCCGGAGAGCTGAAAATTCCAATTCACTGGGTTTTGAATCTTCTTCTTGGAAATTTGAGTAGTGTATGACGATATTATTGTTATTATCCGAATAATTGTTTTTATTCGTTTTTAAATGTTGTCTGAGCAGCCAAATAGAGGGTATGATATTATCACTTTCTCTGATTTGATGAGGAAGAAGAGGAAAGGAAGCGAAACAGATGCGAGCTCACCAGCCACTTTAACATCAACCCATGATTCACCAACGTCGTATTTCACCTCTCATTATTCGCTAGAAGATTATACAAGGTTGAACAAGAAGTGTAAAGAAGATGCCGACACTGAATCCGTTCTTTCTTGTAAAAATAGGCTTGCGGGCATTGCCACTGCTCCAACTTGTGGGACTTCGTCTTTGGTCCCACCAGGGAGAGGTCTCAAGAGGAAGATAGGGTGTATCGATGTTGCCACCCAAATGGGTCGGAAGAACAAGATTGAGGATGATTACATTTCAGGTGCCACAATTGGGAAAGGCAAATTTGGATCAGTTTGGTCGTGTCGGTCTAGGGTTAGTGGAGTGGAATATGCATGCAAAACTTTGCGGAAGGGGGAGGAAACAGTTCATAGGGAGGTAGAGATAATGCAGCACTTGTCTGGTCATCCTGGGGTTGTAACATTGCAGGCTGTGTACGAGGAGCCTGACTGTTTTCATCTTGTGATGGAGTTGTGCTCTGGGGGATGTTTGATTAATCAGATGGTCCAAGAAGTTCAATATTCAGAGCACCGTGCGGCCAATATATTCAAGGAAGTAATGTTAGTTATCAAGTATTGTCATGATATGGGAGTTGTGCATAGAGATATTAAGCCTGAGAATATTCTGCTCACAACTTCGGGAAAGATAAAGCTCGCTGATTTTGGCCTGGCCACGAGAATTTCTAATGGTTAGTTCTGAATACCTCCTACATAGAATGATACTCGTGAATTGTCACTTTTGTTCCCATTTTTATTGTAATTTCTACAGGTGACTTGGTAGCACCGCGAGTTTAGTGTTTGAATGATAGTATGTTTTTGAATGCTACTTGCCCACTAAAAATGTTTTAAATGCGTGTTTAGAGCAGCAACAAGTATTCCAAGCACATGAAAATACAGAGGTTGACGGTGGGGTGAAGGATACATCATTTTAATAGATAAGTGATATAGATTAACCAAGAGAGCAAGGAGGGCTACCCCCAGCTTGTACCTTTCTGTAGCTGTTTGAGTCAATGAAGTATTATGCTTTTGCATGGCCCTGATCATGTCTGTCCTGATCTGCTAGCTGTGACAAGAACACAACAGATGAAAAAATCCAAATGGATGGTATCAATTCTAGCTTCTAAAAGAAATCTTGATGAGCATTTTTTCTATAATGTCTATGGTTATACTTGATTGACATAAGATTAAATAAAAGTGTCAGAACGAGCATATGTATATTCTCTACAGGGCCAGTTACTATGTCTATTTGACATCAGATTACGAAATCAGAATCGAATATGGGAGTTTGATGAAGGATGCTCCTAGAAAGTGTTTCTATGTCTTTTAAAATCACATTTCCATTTGGTTTAACTGCCTTCCATGCATCCCTACATTTAATTCTGATTTCTATTCTGATCCACTAGACATCCGCATATTGAAAAATAATGTATTGGACAAAGGATGATCAATGTATGCAAGGAAAATGAACCTTTAATACCGTATTCTTTAATTTAGGAATTAGGTTAGATAAGACTTAGACTTGAAAATTTGATTTGTTAAAATTTAAACTAGAGAACCATGGTCATCCTGTAGCCAGTCATCTGTCTCCCTGGAAAAGGGGCAGCTAAGCAGTTCAAACTTGATTAATTAGGTTTCCGCTCATTAGGAGGTGGGAAACCCAAGATTGCAAGTGAAGCAGCCAAGGAAGAGAAGTGTCTCAAGGGGAATTCTAAGGTGGAGGACTTTGGATTAGGCCTCTCGAATTTATTGATCCTTGAAACTATATTTTCATCCCTTTTCCGTAGGCATATCAGACAAGTATCATACAGACTCCCAGGCAACATGTAGGTTGCAGAATGTGGGGGACCAAAGTTGTGTCTGTTTCAGAAACATTGCATGGAACAGTCAGCTGCAGGATCAGAAGTGAAGGGGCTCTTTCATTTCCTCCAGGCAGAACTTTGTGCAAGAGGGTGCCTATCTTTATCTGAAAAACCATTTCTATAATTACTACTATAACTTGAATTACTTTTTCACTTAAAAAAGTTAAGAGTTAGTTTTCATATTTGGTATGTAAATAGACCAATGGCAAAGTCAACCCAAGCTGTCCCTATATGCTCTGTGTGTGTGTGTGTGTTTGCGTGTGCATGCATGCATTTGTATTTTATTGGTTGGAGATGATGAAAAAATTATATAAAACAAATAAATCGTATTTTGAGTCTTTACAGGTGGATATTTATATCATGTTTCATTTTATTGGCCATGCATGAATTTTTTTTTTTTTTTGGAAAAATATACTTAAGCCTCCTGAACTAACACTTGTTTTTATCATGGCCCCATGAACTGCCAATTGAGACACTAGGATATGTCAAACTACCAAATTATAACAAAAAAAAAAAACCCTCTATTAGTGTCAGGCGTTCAAATGGATGGAAAAGTGGTCATATACAAGTTTTATGTTGTTCTTCCTAACGTACCCCTTGTTTTCTTAAAAACCAAGATTAAAAATGTAAATAGAAACTTAAAAAAAAAACGAAATTATAAAATAAATAAATAAACCCAACCCAAAAGGGTGGCCGAACCCAACCCATAAGGGTGGTTCGGCCACCTAAAATGAAAAAGGAGTCATTTTCCAAAAGCGGGGGTATTTTGGAAATAATTTTGTCCAATTGATCATGTGCAATGCATGTGACTACTTTTCTATTCATTTTAATGTCTGGCGCTGATGGAGGGGTCACAATTTGGTAGTTTGACATATCCTAATGTCACACTTGACAGTTCATGGGGTCATGTTAAAAACGGGTGGTAGTTCAGGGAGTTTAAGTATATTCTTCCCTTTTAATTTTTTCGTACTCGGTGGTAGTACCATGTACCTGGTTATATTTTGAAACTTGATATTTGTGACAAAGCTTGTGGGTTTGCATGTCAAAGGTTCTTGTTATTGCATGCCTTAGCAAAGGGATGAGAATTTGTAGAAGGATATTTAATCACTTGTAATGAGCTTGCATCTTCAGTGAAATCATTGTGGATCATCTGCCATCATTTTGTTGGATTTTTCTCTTTTAATTTTTTTCTCACTGCTCCTATATATGCCGTTGTATACCAATCCTTTGTTTAGTACCATATTATTGGTACTGTGTTCTATGTTCCTGCTAGGCTTTTGCTAGGCTTTTCCCTGCTTAAATGTATCTTAAGTTATTAGCGTCTTTCTTGTACATTGTTGGTTATCTGTGAAAACTGTCAGCTTGCTTATGAAATGAGCAAATTATTATACTGCAGGTCAGAACTTGACCGGATTGGCTGGAAGTCCTGCTTATGTTGCCCCAGAAGTTTTGTTAGGAAAATACTCTGAGAAGGTTGATATTTGGAGTGCTGGTGTTCTCCTCCATGCTCTCTTGGTCGGTGCTCTTCCCTTCCGTGGAGATTCCAAAGAAGCGATTTTTGAGGCAATTAAGAATGTCGAGCTTGATTTCCACAGTGGGGTATGGGAGTCAATATCTAAACCTGCACGAGATCTTCTTGGTAGAATGCTGACGAGGGATGTTTCGGCAAGGATAACTGCAGATGAAGTATTAAGTAAGAATCTATACCGCTAGCCAGAAATTCCTTACTTCACTAACGGCAAGGAACTTATAATTAGGTCTATGCTAACTTCTCTATGCGCTCCCCTTTTTACCCTGCATACTTAAATAGTCTACAAAATATTTGCTAATCTTGCAAGTTTTGTGTGACGGATAAAATGTTTTCACAGTGAACCTGCCCCTTTCTTTTGACGTGCATTGCTGGTCTGTCAGTCACTAAAGGCCGTATTATGTCTGCTTGCAATGGTCTAGTTTATTCTTTTCTTTTCTTGTTTTCTTTTAACTTTTTAGCACAATTGAGCAGGTCGTGTTTGTGTGTTTTCTTACTTTGTAATTCTGATCTGTTCTTTAGACTAAATGATGACCGACTTCTGGAGATGTTTGTAATTCTTCTATCTAATTGAGATTTGAATTGGTGGTGCTTCAGGGCATCCATGGCTATTGTTCTACACAGAGTGCACGCCCAAGACTCTACCCCTTAGATCGAAATTGAAGAACCATATCGGAGCACCTAGCCGGCAACATGTGGTTGCAGCCGGATTAAAGTCAGATGGAAACAGGATACTTGGCAGCTCTCTCAGTGAGGATTCAAGTCCTGTTTCATTATCTGAAAGTTGCAAGTCAGAGGATCAGGATGACTTTGGTTTAGTCGATGCCCTCGCCACTGCAGTCTCACATGTTCGGATTTCTGGACCAAAGAGGAGTAGAGTGTGTGGAACTACAGGCCCAATAGAGCAGCATGGTTCATCTAACATGAAGGCTAACAATCTCTGCAGAGCTTTTTGATCCTACCGACTAGACTGACTCCACCAATACCACTTTCTCCGCTGTTTTCATTATAGGGATTTGAGATGAGCCTGACTTGGTGCAAATGATAATTACAAGCTGACTCTCCAGATCAAAATGGTGACCTGATAACTTGCAGCTCGAGATCTCATTACAATTCTTTATTTTCGTGTTTGCTATTTTGACCTAATAATGGTTCTAATATGATAAGCTGACACAACTAATGTGTAAATAGAATCTTTGGCAATCTATGATTTGAATTCCCCTCCACTTGCAGAATGGGCAAATACGGGCCCTTATTGTAAATATTTGTTAAAAAATTGTAGAATGTTATCTCCTTAAAGAAAAGAAACGTGGGGCTTTTTGTAGTAAGGAATTTCTGGCTAGTGGCGTAGATTTTCTTTCCAGTTGTGACATTTTGTCTCTATTTTTTTTTTTTTTTTTTTTTTTTGAGCCTTACAAAATTTTCTCCTTATGATAGGAGCTCTTACATTTCTTTATTGTTTAGTCATTAGTGGCTCTTGGATTTTCAGGGCATTTATATTTCCTTCTCTCTTCCATCAACATTGTTTGGTTGCTGTATTCAAAGTCAACTTCCGTTATTGGTGGATCTCTCAACACAACTTCATAAACAATGTTTTCTCCCAGCAACGCCGACAAGGTAGAGAATACGAAATTTGACGTATAATATTTATTTATCACTTGACCAGTTAGGAGCAAAATAATTATATCTTAGGACATCAGTCGTAGAGCATCAATTGTTTACTATCCACCAAGGAAGATTCTTCATCCACTGCTTGGCTAAAATATTGGCTGAAAACTTCATAAAAAGCTTAAGGTTTTATGAAAACTTCTGTGATCAGGTTTGAGGTCTCTTCTACGTTGCCTCAGAGCATTTCTTACATTTTTCATTTTGTCCTCTATTTTTTTTTTTTTTTGACGTGGAACCCCTAACCCCACCTTCATGGGACTGGAGTAAACCCCGAATACTGCCCCCTCCTGCAAGAGACAAGTATCGCCTAAGACAGTAGAAGTTGTGTAGGAATTTGCGAAATTTCTTACATTAAATGCTCACAATATTACTTCCCAAAGCATGCTTTGGGTCATGGTTTTTAAAATGTCCAAACCCAATACTGCGTCTTTTAATCATTTCACTTTGGTTGAACGCGGTCGGTTGAGTAAACGTTTCTCTAAGAGGACCCTCGAAAGCTAGGAAGACTCCGAAAGGAAATCAACACAAATGAGAATGCGAAGAGATCGAAGGCTCTCTTTGAAAGTCAAAAAGCTTACAACTCTTGAATGATTTGAGAGAAAAATTCCCTCCACCGTTCATATTGACTCAAATTCTTAGAACATTTAAGAATTTCATATACAAAAACGGAGAAGAGCTATTTTAAAGTTGAAAATTTATTTTATTGCATTTAACAGTATACATGATACCACTTGGTGAATCTGTTGTCCCATCATTTAACAAGTGGTGCAGAACAAACCTGCAGGTATCATCTTCAAGACATTAGACAAAACAGAAACCGTGTAATTTTTTGTTTAGAACTCCTAGTTTGTGGGATTTCACAAGCTAAAACAGATCACTGCAACTTTACCGGTGAAAGATACTTATTCAACAATTGCGATAGTGCAAGCAAAAATGCACAACTTTGTAGGGAAAACTTGAATATGGATGAAAGAATGCTTTCTTTTATGCGGAAACCATTTCTGAAATGCAGGCATACAGCACAATTATAACCTGCGATTACCGCTAAAATCCTTTCCTTTTCTACATCTAATAGCTAGTGTTCTAAAACCATGTCAAAGATGTCTCATGCCAAAGGGGCTTTACAACAGAACCAGTATAAATCAATTGGTCCAGAAAAACCTTCCAATTGAAGTTCTTTGGATGCGGCAGGTCAGCAGTGTGGAATAGTCCTCATTTTCTAGACATCTTGGACCAAAGGTAAACCACAAAGAAACAAATTAAAGCAAAAACAAGCACTTGAATGATATGGTTTGAACCATTCTGGATGATGCTCTTATTCAATCTTCTGAGATTGTTCTTGACCCCTGCTTGAGCTTTGATCACTGTCATTTGCTGCAATGAACAGATGAAAGAATGACTTTCAGGAAGGCTGTTCTACCTTTTCTGTCAAGAGGAAAAGGAATGCAAAATGCTACTATCTACTTCATGACTAAAAGCCAACAAACAATTCCAAAGATGTATCGAAGACAAGAGAATCCAAAAATTTTCCTCTTTTCCTTGAAGAGAGAGAGAGAGAGAGCATAGTGAAAAAAGAAATTGTTGGAAAATATTATGTCCGAAAAGATTCTTATTTGGTGAAACATGGAACCATTGGTAAACATAGCAGAAAGTTCTCATCATTTGAATTCTTTCTTTTTTTGATGACAAGGAACCCCTTCAAGGCAAGGTCACTTCGTGTACCAACTTCTGTTAGGTAAACTTTAGATCTATGTAAAGTGTCATCTCCATACGGATTGGGTAATACTCCAGCTTTGCCGACGGACTAGCCCCAATGAATTATTTGCACCCAAAGGAATTTGAACCTTAGACCTCATGGGATTACCACAAAGACCAATACCCTTTCCACTTGAGCCAACCCCTTGGGGCTATCATTTTAATTCTTTCTTATAAGCACAACAACAATCCACATGTTATTACTCTTATCATCCTTTCATTCATTTTTATCCGATGTTACAAGTTCTAAGTAATAAGTTCTAACACTTACTGTAATCAGCTCTCCGTCTTGAATTTTTTATATTACTACATGCTCACTGTAGTAATCCCTATTCCTTTCCACTTTCAGCAGACCAGTTATTTTTTTTTAATTAATAGACTTATCATGCTCAATTAATAATTTAATTAAAGTGATAGTTCCTCTGACAAAATTCAGGATATCCTGACAGTAACAACAACTAAGAGGTTACTGCACATCTTAAGAATATACTTATATGTGTGAAGCAAAGGTATTTGAACTTGCTATACCAGCTGACTAAGAAAATCATTCTGAAATCTTGCTTCCGTCCCTATATCTTCAGCAACCTGCACCAGAAATCTTGAGATTAAGAGAAAAGGGGACGAGTAAAGTAAAAAATATAGAAAATTGAACAAATAGATTGCATAGACAATCAAGTAAAAATGCCTATACAACAATAAGTTGAAAACAAATAAAACAATTGATAGAGGAAGATCAAACAAATTTGAAAATCATAATGATTTAAAGCAACAAAACTCAGACATCATGTGTAATAGTTAGCTAGACACAACAACAATTTAAGGTTTGAATCTCTGAACAAAAACCACTTGAGAAGAAGGTAAGTGATGAAAGCCACAGCATATACACTAGAAAACAACAACTATATATTGAATACATCTTGTATCCTAACAGGCGTCTCCCAACTTTTTTCCCAAGCATATAACAAGATCACATGATATAATAATAGTCTCTATTATGACAAAAAGAAATCATCTTCAAAGCAACCCCTCAAACTATGCGGACAAAATGAGAGAAGAAAAGAGAAAAGACATGGTGGACATTTATTCGTGTTTTCATGCATATGCTATGTGGAAAACTTATGCACGGGGTTGTCTTAGCATCTGCAAGGGAAAGAATCACATGAACTATCATAATGTGTAAAAGCTGGAAACCTGATAAAATAATGGTTACCACTTTATATAAAAAAAAAAACATGACCCTTTGTGCATCAAAATACACACTTGATCCATTTCAAAATAAGGAAAGATGGACGCTGTTTTGAGTGTCCTAGTTAAACCCGAAGAAAAGCTAGTGTTCATGGTAGCATATGGAGATTATAAAATACAATGATTATTAAGAAATTAATCAACAAAGCACTGGAACGAATTCCATATTGAATGAAATAAGAAAACTCTCTAGGAAAAACTTCACTTGCCACCCTTGATTTTTCATTACTTTTGCAATCATACTCATAAACTAAATTGATACTTTTTAAAGTTTAAGGGTATGATTTCAAAAGTGATGAAACATCAAGGGTTGCAAGTGAAGTTTTTTAACACATCCGCAATATTTAGATACGAATAACTACAGAAGTATTGAAGAATTTTGGGGCCTTTCTTTAAAAGAAATATCTGATAGGCTGACTATATTCAAGTAAATTTCAATTGCAACACAAGAAGAAGGAGATGTAGGACCAGAGACCCTTTCGAATGGAAGCTAGGGACAAATTGCAACTTAGGTTTCTTTTTACAGATTTTGATCGGATCAACTGATCAACTTATTTTAAGAGTATTTATGCCCTAATATGTCCCTCAAGAATTAAGAGTTTTTGTTTATAATAGTTAGGAATCCTAATCGATTAAAGATTAGGAACCCCATTAATTAGGAATTCTTATCCATTAAGGATTAAGAGTCATTACTTGTTTTGATAATAAGAAATTAATTCTTTAGGATTTCCTAATACTCTTAGGATAAGGAATTACAATCTTTATAAAGGCATATTTTGGATTTCTTACTATTAATCGATTGTTAGTCATATTTCAATTTTTTTTTTTTATAAGTCATATTTCAATAAAACTATTCTTTCTTTTATAAGTAATCAAAATATGATTAAAAAGCGCCAACCCAAATACACAGAAAGTATACAAAAGATAAACCTAGCCAAAATATAAATAAATAAATAAAGAAAATTATGAAAACCAGACAAACTAAGATGCCAAGCTAACCCGTGGTAAAGAGTACTGAAGAAGAAAGACTTTAGTTCCACCACCGTCTTCTCACGATCTTTAAAACTTTTATTATTTTTTTCCCTCCAAAAACGTCACATTAGGCAAGACGAAACTATCTTCCACACTACCCTCCCCAACAATTGAAAATGTCTACCACTCATCTAAGCATAACCCAAGCTAACTCAACATGACTAAGAATAGCATCCCATAACATACTGGCAATCTCACAATTGAGTAAAAAATGACCCATAGACCCCCGACTCCTCTTACACATACAACTACAATCAACCACTATGATATATCGCTTCCTTAGGTTATCCACGAGGATCTTCCCTAGGGCGGCCGACCAAGCAAAAAACACTGCTCTCATAGGGACCTTATTCTGCCAAATACTCTTCTAAGGGAAATGAGTGCCATCATGGGGAACAAGGACATTGTAGAAATATCTAACATCGAATAGTCTCTCTTGGAAGGACCCAACAAATCTTATCTTCACCTTCCCATCTTAATCTAACACAACAAATTGAAAAACAAAGCAAAGACATCCACCTCCTAATCAAGTGCCCCTCTGATAAAGCCTGCATTCCACTTATGAGAGTTACTAGATAATTCCAAATGATTTTCTGTTTTTCCTTATTGCTTCTAGTTTTCTTATGATGGGTTCTAGATCTTTTTGAGTTAACGTTGATCAACTCATATCCCTACACCTTTCACTGTATCACAAGGCCTTTTTAGGACTTTGAATTCAAATTCCTTGCTTTGGATCAAAAGTCCTAGGTTCGATCTCCTTATGATAATATATGGTCACATTGTTCTCCTAGCTAGAACTATAAATACAAAACATCAGTTGAAACAAAATTGACCACCTTAATACAATTAATTAATTATTTAGAACACTAAACAATTTCCCAGGAACTAGGGTACTGTACTGAGTAAAAAAATAAATAATTCTACTGTTACAAATCAAAACTAAGTCCAAATAAGAAACCTCTTGCTGGCTCGCATATCCCAATATTACTAAAGCTAATAGCAACCAATAGTGAAATTTGTGCCTGGTGTTCGAAACGTAACTAACCATTACCAAAGGAGAAAAAAAGAAAAGAAAAAAAAAGTACTACCTCCCATTATACACGCAATGGAGATGCAAATGTAGAACATGCACTGAAATACATGAATCAAATATAAGAGCATGCACTCATATATCATATTTTGAATTATTTTCAAGGCAAATAGCCTCTTATACTAAGTCAAATAAAACAGCTTAAATTTCCCTTCTGCATTCAGAACAATTTGCATAGCAAAGCTAATTCTTTATACTTTAATACTATGAATAGAACCCCGGGAGATGCAAGAGCATCACCAACATATGGCCAATGTTTGACTTTGTTAGAATTTTAATGCCGCCATCTACCTCTAAAACGAAGATGCTGAATAGTAGCATTTCGGACCCCTAATAATTTACATATTTTTCCAAATGCTTTCTAAAATGGAGTCGTGCCAGCTCGAAAAGCAATTTGTCTATTTAAAGTTGTATTCTCTCAAGTGGTACAGTAAAGAAAATGCTCAAGACATGGGCATGTTAACAACTAGTTCACTTTGCACCTCTAAAGACAATTTCACTCTTCATTGTACAGCACATAATACTCGGAACAAGTAATTACAGAGAACAAATACAGATTGTAAAATCCACACAAACATTAGATATCAAAGTTGCATAGAACCCACGGTCAAAACCACCTAAAAATATTGTTCGCCCTTATTTATTTATTTATGTGCATCATTTTGTTCCGTTTCACAAGCCTAATCAATATATTTTATTATTTTATGCAATCAACTTGTAATTGAAAAAAAAAAGGCATAAAAATTGAAGGACATACGTGTCTCAATTTTCTGACTTGGCTACGGAGACCGGTGATCTCTTCGTCCAAATCCGCGTGCATCGGATCAATCCGCAACTGAATTTCATCAGAACTAGCCCCCGGTCTCGTGCTAAGACCCTCTCTGCAAACCCAAATTTACACAACATATTGCAAATTTAAAAGGAAAAAAAACAGAACCCCTCGAAATTTTCAAAAGGAGCATAACATGAGAGAAACAGCGAATGGAAATCCCAAGTACCTTGATCGGTACGGGGCAGCACCGCCGTAAAAGGAATTGGACGCCATTCAAGAAGGAGGAGAAGAAGGAAACCCTAGAACGAAGAAAAGACCGACTGGGTGTGAAAAAATAAACTTAAGAATGGAAAACTTGAATATAGGAATGACCTATCTATAATGGAATCTGGCTGATTAAAATAGAAAATACAATCCGAGAATAAACTGAAAATGTTACAGAATAAAATTTACATATAAAAAAAAATATAATTAACCTAAAGAAGAAAAAAAATCACACAAACAAATAAGACAAATATCAAAATATATTCTTATATATTCTAACAGTGTGGAATCGATTCAATTCAAACGGCCAGCGAAATTCAGAGGAAGCTGATAATGATGGGCGGTCTTGGCTGGCTTCTGTACGCGATTTCCTGCACGGGATGGTTGATGGTGACTGATGATGCTGTTGGAGGATAAATCCACCATTAGTTTTTATGATCGGACGGCTTTAAAGATAGGACACCTGTTTTCTTTCTATTTACGAGCTTTGGCAACACTAGTCGGATCGTTGGGGTCAGCACGTGTGCAGTTGGTTAAACGCGAGGCAAATATGCGTTCCTTGCATCACTTACCACCCATTTATTATAGTCATTTAGACGTTGTTCTTACAAACTATCACATGATTGATTATTCCGAGTAACGAGTAATGCTACATACAATTTTTTTTTTTTTTTTTTTTTTTTTTTTTTTTAAGATATGCTACATTCAACATAAAAGAAGTGGTCGGCCGGTCGTTAAACCAATCCATAGGAGTGATTAGCCGCCTAAAACACATGAGGTGGCCGATTCACTCCAAACTTAATTTGTCTACCTCAAATCACTTTACAGTGGTTAGACTGCCCCGAGAGGCGACTAAGAACCTTTTTTATAAAAAAAAAAGAAAAAAAAAAGGGTAAAGGTATTTTAGTAAATGTAATTTTGAACTAATTATATTTTTATTATTTCACGTTAAAAATGAGTATATGCATGCTTGTGTGCCGTGCATTTGAAAGTATGGTGGTAGGAGTGCGTCTTGCATTTATTTATTAAAAATAGTTAACAAGATTTTAAGAATTACGGTAACTTCTATCACATATAAAGTATAAATTACCCAATTATCACTTGACACTTGTAGAGTTGTAGTTTGTTTATTAAGAAATGCTATTTTATTATGTTGTTTATTTTTAATGTAATTATATGTAGTTAAATATTATCAGTAAAAAAAAAAAAAAAAAACTAGTGCACTAAAAAATCAGCCATTCACCGAAGAATCTATTGCTGTTAAAAAGTACGGAAATTTTAGTGAGATGGAAGAAATTTTTTTAAAACGATTCTTTGTTGTAAGAATGGTAGAATTGTTTGGTGAATCTCATGGACAAGAATCAGGTTCATGTAAAAAGAAATAACATAATTGATCCGGTGAATCACACTTTTACAAGTTTTACCTACCCACGTACACACCTAATACTCATCGACGTATGACTAATTGTGGTCCGTACAGGTTTTATATATAGATAACCCAAATTCATAATTGATTTACATTATGAGTCGTAAAATAATAGTAATAGTAATGCTCCGTTTGTTTCGACGTAAAATAATTTTTGTCGTAAAATAGTTTCAGGGAAGTCATTTTTCTGAAAAATATTTTTCGTCGAAATTATTTTTCGGTATTTGGTACGTACGGAAAATAACAAATATTTTTTATATTTTTATTCAATCATATTAACCTATAAAAATCATTTTTTATTCAAAACATATAAATATTAATGTAAAATAATATAAAAATCATCGGAGACAAGATTCTGTCACTAATTGACAGGATTCTAATCACTTTTATCGGATTTTGGCTATAAGATAAAGGTCGGAATCCGGACAGTTTCGTCAAAATTGAGTTGGCCAGATTCCGCCCAAAAATACCGGATTCCGACCAAAACTGCCGAGATCTGGCCAGAATGGCCGGACGCTGGCATACTGGCCGGAAACTGCCAGAACCGCCGGAATCTGGCCGTTCTGGCCAGATCCCGGCCAGTTGGTAGGGATTCGACCTGTCGGCCGTTTTGGCCAGGTGGCCGGAATACAATCAGATTGGTCGCCGGAATCTGGGCCTACTGGATTCCGCGCGAAGATGGCCGGATTCCGGCGACATTGACCTGAGGTTGTCGGATTTCGGTACCGGCAAGATTTCGGTGATGGTCGACTGCTTTAACGTGAAGGTCGACTGTGTCGTTTAAAATGAGTCGAATGCGTCTGGCGTCTTCGAAAAATGATTTACGCTTTTAAAAAGCGTAAATCATTTTTCGAAATTTACAAAGCATTTTTGGTCAAACTGAAAATCATTTTCCGGTTGACTATTATTTTCGCCCCTACCAAACACCGGAAAATGCCGAAATCATTTTCCAGAAATTATTTTATACCGAAACAAACGAGCATAAGGTAAAAATATACTTTATAGCATTATTCATCATTGAAAGCTTAAAACTATGTTCAATTTTAGTGATGGAATCTCAACAAGAAAAAAAAAACTACTCCATTAAATTAAACAATAACATGCTGTATAAGAGAAGCCGAGGAGAGAGACTCTCTCGAGTGCGCCTGTTCTGATCACAAGCTTGACGTCTGCTGTTCGCCTCCCTTCCTCGGTGGTGTTTTTTGTTTCCCCCATGGTGTATTCCATGGGGATGGGTGTTGTTCTCCCAGCCGTTTAGGCTGTGGAGTTTGTGTTCTCCGAGTCCTCCGGGCTCTGGAGTTTTGTGTTTATTTGTGTTTGGTTTCTTCTTTCTTCTCATCTTCTCTGGCAGGAAGTTCTTCCTGAGGCGTCCGGCGGGGTGCACTTGTTTTCGTTTTTGCCTCACCGGTGGAGGGCGTTAGTGCCTAATCTGTCTATTCTTTGGATGCTAGATCTACGCTTAGCCATCGGCTTTCTAGAGACACGCGCCGCTCAGATGGGTTCATCGGCGTCGTCTTGTTCCGCTGCTGTTTGTTCCGGTCGTCGAGATCATTGGTGGCCGGCGCGTGATTGTCACGCGCCAGTGAAGTTTTCTCTTCGTCGGGCGCGTGGAGGTCTCGTTCCGACGTTTTTTCGCCGGGCAAAGGCGGTGGCTGGGCTCTGGGGGACTGATATGATGGTTGGCGGTTTCGGGGGAGGCGCGTGTTGTACACGCGCCGGTCTCCGGCGAAGACAGTGTTATCCTCCGACGTGTTGGGTTGAATTTTTTGCTAGATGTGTTTGTGTATTCTCTTGTTACTAGGTACAATTGCCTATGTGTGGCTCAGATTTTACTAGAATTTTATTCGTTAGGGGGCTGATTGTAATTTTAGTGAAATTTTAGATTCTACATATGTAATTGTTTTTTAAGTCAAATCCTTCTGACTTAAGAGTGTGTGGAGGGTATGTCCCTCATTGCTCACGATGTAGCCTTTGGGCATTTTAGATCTGAAATAGCACATGCTATTTGTTCAAAGAAAAAAAAAAAAAACATGCTGTATAAGGATATAATTTTCTCTTTACATGTCTCGGTTGGAGATCCGGTAATATACCCGATTAAAAACATAATTAAAAATATCACAGGAAGCAATGGAAAAATATTATTGTACAATAATATTGTATAACTTATGCATAACATAAGACATATCGGTAGAACGTGATAGGTTCATTCACATAAATTACATCTCATATGTAGAGCAGTGTTAGGGAGAAGTAATATTTCCGGAATTCATCCGAAAATATTGCTTGTCCATGGCATAGTTGTAATTAATAATAATTACAACTATGCCATGGACAAGCAATATTTCCGGATGAATTCCGAAAATATTGCTTCTCCTGAGCATTACCCTCATATGTATTGTATTGGGGACAAATTATGCAATATTATTATTCAAAAACCACTTCACGAAAGCAATTATTCAACTGATATGGCGGTTGGTGGGGCCCATGCCAGTCAAAGGTAACGTGTAGATTCCCCCCAAAAGAAATTAGACGCGTGATCTGCCGGGGTAGATCAGAGCCATTAAAGACGGAGTTTTTGTGCACGTTGTCCACACCACAGTGCTTGACAATTCCCCTAGCAATAAATTCCTGCGTGGGTGTGCACTTTCATCACCGGTCCATCTCTCAAACGCCGCCGTTTCGAATCTACCATCGATTGCCTTGCCTCGTTGAGACTTGAGAGATCGACGTGACGGGTGGGCGGTGGGTCCCACGCGGCGCCTCACTAGGCTTTAAATTGCGCCTAAACCCCAATCGCGCTCCCATGCTAGTGGGAGTTTTATTTATGAAAAAACACATTTATTAGTTTAAAGGAAAAACAAATTAGAAAGATGGGAAGCGAAGGTGAGATCGTGAGGAAGCCGAGGTTCCTATGCCTTCACGGGTTCAGAACAAGCGGAGAGATTCTCAAGAAACAGCTGGGGAAGTGGCCGGAGTCCGTGCTCCAAAAATTCGACCTCGTCTTTGCCGATGGTCCTTTTCCGTCCCAAGGCAAATCCGACGTCGAAGGAATTTTCGATCCTCCTTATTACGAATGGTTCCAGTTCAACAAGGTCTGTTTTTCTCTCTTTCTGTTTCCTTGATTTCATTTGTTAGCCCTGAAGAACGGCGTTTGACTTTCGAACAGGAATTTACGGAGTACACGAACTTCGATGAGTGTCTTGCATACATCGAGGATTTCATGATTAAGCACGGACCGTTTGATGGTCTCCTTGGTTTCTCTCAGGTACAATTATTTTTTCAATGATTTACATTGTACATATAAAAAATGAAAACCAATAATTGAATTGAACAAGTAATTCGAAAAGCATTCAGTTTCGTTTGTTAATGACAAACGACGATTCGCAGGGGGCGATATTGTCCGCTGGGCTGCCGGGGATGCAAGCGCAGGTACGTGTAAACAGTTGATTGGTTGACGGGTAAAATTGAGATATGATTTGGTTGCTAAAGTGGGGCTTTTGGTTTTGGTTGAATGGTTGCAGGGCGTGGCGCTGACGAAGGTTCCTAAGATTAAATTTCTCGTCGTTATCGGAGGCGCCAAGTTCCGGGCATCATCAGTGGCCAAGAATGCATATTCGTCACCGATTCAATGCCCGTCCCTCCACTTTTTAGGTACTTTCGTTGGTTTTTTTTTTTTTCCGAGATTCGTTGGTTGTTTCTTAATCTATTATATACCATTTTTGTCATAGTAAGTTATGCAATTCAACAAAAGGATGGCTTAGTATTATAGTAAATTGTCTTTTTCATTCAAAAAGCGCCGTACGACCACAACGACATGGCAGAGATAGGCAGATAGCCGCGCATCACTAAGAACAAGTCAGAGTACGCGCGCGGCTACCCTTTCTCCGTTGAGGAGATCTAATATCCTCTCGGGGTCTCAAAATATTTATTTGAATTTTTTTAAATTCGAACATATGATTATGATAAATTATTTATAAATTTTACTTAATCAGATAAGTGGTTGAACAATCTAATTTTTATTTAGTCGGGTGAATCTCGTAATTGACCTCTCACAATTACTTATTCAAATTCTTTTAAATTTTAAAAAATAATTTAAGAGGATCATAATTTTACTGCAGGAGGCCACATGACAACTCTTTTGTTTGTTTGTTTTATTTTTTTTTTTATGTAAAATGTTAGTACTTAGATCTGCAAGCATATTTAATATTTGTTTATTTGAAACGCAGCCAAACTATTTTCTTAAATAAATCCCAAAAAAAAAATATTTTTTTAAATGTAGACCCACCAAGAACACTTCTCATTTATATTATATAAAGGATGCCTTTTTTTTTTAACCCAAAAAAAAAAAAATGCTTTTGTTTTAATATATTTGTCATGTTTGTTGACCCACCCACGTGATTTGAGGATGGTGCTTATTATATCACAATACATATTATATTTAATTACCATAAAGTCTGTCCAATTAAGAGTCCTTTCGTTTCATTATTTTGTTTGTGTTTATTCGTTGGTTACATTCAAGTTTCCAACTCTATATTTTCTAATGTTCTCGATAGAAATCCCATTTAATTTAATTTCTCAACAATCTATAGATTTTTTTAATGGGTTTTCTCTTAATCCCATAAATCCTTAAAAATCTCTACTTCTTTATTTTCAGACGTTAAGTACAATTCTAGGCCAAAAAATAAAAATAAAAAATTATAATGAACGTTTTTGACCCTCATCATATAATTTGATTTAACGGCTAAGCTTAATTGATAGTAAAACCAATAGAGAAATATTGCATTGTTGCAGGAGAGACGGACTTCTTGAAGCCATATGGAAAGGAGCTCTTGGAATCTTGCGTAGACCCTGTCGTGATTCATCATCCCAAGGGCCATACAATACCCAGACTTGGTAATATCCTAATTTACGTGCTCTCTCTTTACAATTCTTGTACACGTGGATGCATGTGTGACGTGTTATTGATAGAAAAATTAATTTCTCTTTTTTTATAATGTTTCAGATGAAAAGAGTTTTCAAACTGTGGAGAGCTTCCTTGAGAGGATTCAAAAGATGTTGTCCGAGAAAGAAGAGTAGTGACGACGACTGACGATATGCTTATACGAGGATGCTTTGCTGGCATTAGAAAATAATATGTGATCTCTTGTCATAGGGATTTTAATTCTGAACCGTCAGATATCGTGATATTATATAGCAAAGACCCTACTCCATTGTGCTTTGGAGTTGTGTAGTGTAAGTATAAGGATCACTCCCTTATAGCAAAATCCACCCAGACTTTTCATCGTCATTTACTACAATGACCTTTTCAACATCCAAAAGGGCACTTTTTCTAATTAATTTATAATTAACCGCACCAGACCTTTTGTTAAACACATTTTTCGTCTAATGTATCAAAGAATTTAAACGGAATCAAATTTTTCTCATCACAACCGCCATAAGTTCAAACTCATTCTCATTCAATGTGTACTAAAGAAAAAGACAAGTCAAAGAATTGTAGAAAAGAAGCTCGTATTTATAGTTAAATGATACTAATGAAGGAGAGGAAATTCAGTAAATACAAAACCAATAAATAATACGTATAATATTTACAATAGCTAATATGGTAGAGAATAATGTTTAAAACCTATCTAGATACTAAAAAATCCATCATTTGAACACAATGTAATATTTAGTGTAAGAAATTCCTCAAATCAATGACAATTTCATTAAATAATGTTTAAGAACACTCTTGGAGTTGGTATGAAAATACGATTGATAATTTGAATACGTTACTAAAATAGTACCTCCATTCATGGCATGGCTATCGATCATGTCGAAATGAAAGCTAATATGGCAGCTCATTGTTTGGCGTTGGCGGCTCTTCAACAATCGTTGGAGCAAATTTGGATGAAAGAATATCCTTTTTTTATTCATGATATCTTAATATCATAGAGTATTTATCTTTAAAGAGTTTAACGAATGAGACCTACTATTTAGTACATTTGGCTTATTCTATCATCCTTCAATTTTGAAAATCAACCATTGGATTTATAAGACCCATACATGACCCGTGTGAGTCCTATAGATCCAATAATTAATTTTTAAAATGAAAGGATGTGAGGAATTGATTATTACTTTGAATTATGGTATCCCTGTTATAGCATTCCCTGAAATGGAAGTTCCTAATATGAATCTTTTTGTCAACATAATAAGAACTAATTAGGAAAAATTAATTATGCAGAATATTTTTCACATCACAGATATTTCTTTTCTTGATTAATATTCTACAATATTTTCACCACTCAGCTCTTTCTTTTTCTTGAAGAATATTTTGCAATATTTTTTATTTCCTGGCTCTTTCATTTTCTTGAGGAATACTCTGTAATATTCTTTCTTACTTGGCTTTTTCCTTTCTTGAATAAACCAATAAGTTTTGACACCGAATTTGCCAATATTAAAAACCTAACAAACTTTCCCTTTGGCAGCTCGGTGACAGAACTAATTATAACAAGAAGCTCAAGTTAAGAACAATTAAGGCGAAACATAAACGGCAATCTTTGAGTCTAACGTGTTTTTTGAAACATGAACAAACCATTAAACGCATAAAGATTTGAAGTAGCAAAACTCAGATTTCCATAAAGATGGATAATAGATTACCATGCGTTTTTTAGATTTTTTTTTTTTTCGGTTAACCCGACCAAATGCAGAAAACTTTTAACATTTTCCTCAATAAGACAAAAGGCCACGATTTTGGACCTTTGGATGCAACCAACTGCCACGATTTTGAAAATTGAGAAACTTAGATTGCCAAAATGCATCAAGATTGGAAGTTCGTCAAGAAGGCTTACTTTTGCCGCGTAGGAGAAATTCGTCAAGAAGTTCACAGCAGTAAATTCTGTCCATTGCTCCATTAACATCGCTGCAAAGGAAACACAAAAGGTACCACCATGTGACATGTCTGTCCATTTTTCAAAGGCAACACAAATAAAAAAGTGAACCATAGTCTGGAACTGATTTCAAAGTTATAATAAGACCTACATCTTAAATTACTATGGCAACAAAATCATTGGTGCATTTTTCTGAATCATGTTAATGTTCAAATGTTGCACACATACTAAAGCAACATGATCATCACACTGGGACTTGTTGCGAGAACCAAACAGAAATATTAGCTTGATGATTAATGCAGCCACCTGATGGTGACAGGGTTTTCACGATAGTCATGGGCAGAAAGCAGTCAGATACAATTAAATTATTTACCAACAATGCGCACAAGAAGGGATTAATGTCTAACAAAATCCAAGATGAGGGTCGAGTCACGCCTAAGTATATACACAATAAAGTTATAAACAACAGAGTTACTATGTTTATTGGGCTACAGAACAAGGTGGGGCTTGAGTCATGGGCAAGGCAGCATAGACAGTGCAGAGAAAGGCAAGAAAAGGAGAGAGAGAGAGAGAGAGAGAGAGATGCCGGCTAGCTTAAATGATATCCCACACAGTACTAGAGTAATGGAGACAGAGAACGAGAAGAAAACCCTTAAAATTAAGTGAGGAACACTAGAAGGCAAGACTGATAGTAGTGTTGGTACAGTTTCCGGTATGGTGACGTGTCGCCTGGTGATTCGCTGCTAATCCTGATCTACAACTTCGATCTTGCAAAAAGAACAAACAACTCGTCGGGGGTGCCGACTACGCCCACTCCGATGCCTAAGTCAGTTCAAATCAATTTTCTGAAGAGTAATTTCAATCTCAATCTCAGGAGCTTAGAGAATTCGTAGTCTCATACCTGGTGCGATGGTCTTATTTATAGGCCGGACTTGCGGTCTTACCAGAATTCTTGATGCCTAGTTGGATTAGGAATTTGAGTCCTAGCTTGGTTGAACTTTAACCATATCTTCATGGAATTCGAATGAGATTGTAGAGTCCGAAGTTGATTGCGTTTGTACCTCTTTAAGCTTGATTCCGTATCAATAACTACATTATCCCATTAATTATGGAATTGTGGTTTATCCCTGATCTTATGAGATTCTATCCTTATTGCATTCTAAGACGACTGCGGTACACTTCAGCCAACCTCCGAGGTGATGATACCCGAGATATGTTTGCTCCGACTTGGAGATCTCGGGATATCGCCGCACCATAACAGGGTTGTGTAAGGCCGAGATGTGAGATCTCGGGATATCGCCGCACCATAACAGGGTTGTGTAAGGCCGAGATGTTGTTACTCCGAGACGTTGTCACACCGACTTGATATCACACCGACTCGATATCACCCCGAGGCGTTATTACTCCGAGACGAAAATATCCGAGATATGTTCGCTCCGATTAGACTAGGAGATCTAGGGATATTTTATATACCGTAACCTGGAATGTTAAGACCAAGACGTCTTTATACCTAGACGATCTTTTCTTTGCTGGGTCGGAACGAGTGTTCGAGACTTAACTCCGAGACAGGTTTTAACGAATGTCCGAGAAGTAACTTCTAACGGGTAGTAACAAATGTCCGAGACGTAACTCCGAGATGTTTTTGAATCCACGTGTCTCTAGGGTTAATTTTATCCCTAACAAGTAGTTTGACAGAAATGTAAACCACGGCTTTCTTTTTAAGACCTTCTTAGTGTCATTCAAAGTGGGAGTGCAAACACATTTGAGTAAAGGGAGGAGAAAGTAATATAATGTAGAATTATCTAGCAATAGAAATTCATTCAGAAGGCCTTTCTAGAAAATATATGTTCGATGCTAATTTATGGAAGGGATTAATTATTCCAGATCTTATCTAGGTTCTGCGGGCTGCCATAGCACATGGAGTAGGGCTGTTATGTGAACAGAAGGATGGGGCACCCTCTATAATATGAAAAAGGGCAGCATTTTATCAACCAAGCTTAGCATGTTCAAAACCCAGCAAACAAGTTTGATGATAACAAGATGCTTATAGCTGTGTCTATCATTTATCAGAAGAAATTGCAGAATTAAATGGCAGGTCTTTAGAAATAAGTAGCTCCGGCACTACCTCCAGGAAAAAAAAAAAAACTCAGCCAATGGGATCAAAATAAACAAAATCAGGTACATGAATGTGACGTTAGTTCAATAAGTTGTGATTTGTTTTTATAGAGGGAAACCAGTCAAATTTCATTACTGAGTTTCTTTTTCTAAGCAAAAGGGTTCAAATTGAAGGCTTTGGATAAAGATCTGGTTGCAACTGACTCTACTCTCAACAAAGAGCTAGTGAAAGGTGATTCAAAAGAAAGTCACAACAAAAATGCTCCATTTGACTGTATTCAAAGAGAACTAAATGAACAAAATCACACAGATAAGCCATGAAAAGAGCATCACCCAGGAATCAAGTGTAGAATAGTTGCATATAATTGGGAGAGATTAAATATAGGCAGAGACAGCCAGGGACCAGATTAAAAAATGTAAAACAAAATAGGTTGTATTACAGCATGCTTCAAAAGCCAATTAAATTAGGAACGTAGGCTGCAATGAACACCATAACACAACAAATATACTGTCAAACACAAGCAATGAAGGGTTACAAAGTACCTAAAGTAGTATTATAGTGAAGATAATGAAATCCAATGCACACCAAACAAAGAAATCATGTCGAACATGAAAAAAGAGGCTATTGTAAAACATGCCATCAGAAATAGCAATGAGACATTGGATAACATATAAACATTGTTTTATAAAGGAAGTTCCAAATGGTAAATAAATAAATAAAATAAAATAAAAAATTGTCTCTACGACAATAACACATGTTTTCCAGCTTATCTAACTTATCAATAACCACAACCACATTAATTCTGCCGTAATAAAATTAAGATCTCACACGTGAACGCGAAATCAGATGGACAATGTTGTACTTCAAAAATAACAAGTTTTGTAGAGATAGACATTAAGGGAACGTTGGTTACCAATAGCTCAAATAGTTATGACTCAGACTGCATTACTAATATTGAAAATTAATCCACTTAGAAAAGATACAACCTAAATACTTATGTTCTAGCAGTTTAGCAAAACTTTACTACAATAAACTGAAAAGATTATCTTGATAATTGAATTGCCCAAATCATATTACAGGGCAGGCAAGAAGGATATTTATATCCAACAAAAGGGTCCAAATTCAATGAAATCTAGACGTAAATTAAGATGAATCCTTCTCGGAATTCCATGGCTGAATCAAGCTTGAATGGATGAGTCAAGTCCAATGGCTGGTTAAACGGGTTCTATGTGTTAAGGATAAGATAGTAAACTCACCCAACACACCCGGATCCTACTCAGCAAATCAAGCTATTACTCCAGCAGTGCTCTCACCGAATGACAGCAAGCAGCATCCAGAAATTACAGCCGTGATTCAAGGGATCTCTCCTCAACAGAATACTCGTACATCACCTACAGCTAGCATTACATACCTCCAGATCCTCTCATTAACTCCATTCCTCATATACACCCCAACGGCTATATTGCCTTCTAGGATAGAATCCTAATTACCATATCTAACCTATGTAATTATAGAATACTAAGATACACAGCCTCTGTAAAAACTCTATATATACAATTCTAATACAATACCTTAGCATCAAGTGCTAAAGGCATTTTACCCTATTTCTCCTTTTAGTTTACATGGTACCAGAGCCAACCAACAACCAACGTTCATCCATGGCCAACATAAACGATGCACATGCTGACACCAATCCGTTGATGCCCAATGTTACTCAGCTCGGTGGTATCAAACTGGAAGGCCCTAACTACCTTGGTTGGGTTGCTCAGTTTCAACCTATCCTTTGTGGTTATGACCTCCAGGGATTACTTGATGGGACAGATCCTTGTCCTCCCAAACTCATCGCCAACGCTGCTAGTGATGCCCAAATTCCTAATCCAGCCTATGTTACATGGCTGAGACGAGACCAACAACTTCTTAGTCTCATCATCTACTCTCTAGCACCTTTACTTGTGCCATCGATGTACGGTTTAAACATATCGAGGCTTGCATGGACCTCACTGGCCACACGATTTGCTACTCAATCCAGATCACGCATCTCCCATCTCAAGCGTCAGTTGCAAAGCTTGCAGCAAGGGAGTAAGACGTGTACTGAATACCTCAATCAAGCCAAAGCTTGGGCTGATAAACTCTCTACAGTAGGTAAACCTGTTGATGATGATGATCTGATTTCACTCATCATCAATGGTATCAACCCCACTTTCAATTCCTTTGTTACTGCTTTTACCCTACGTGACATAGAGACTACTTTTCATGATTTCCAATCTGAGTTGCTTGGCCATGAAATTCTGCTTCATGACCAACAACAAGCTCTTAACCCTGAAGCCAGCTCCTTCACCCTTCATGCTCACTGATCCAGACCAACCTACAGCCCTAACTCCTTCCGCAACAGTCCTAATAACTTCCGCAAACCCATATTCTTTCCCAAACCCCCTGGGCAATTTCGCCACTCTCCCAACAACTAGTATCATACATCATCCTTCTCTCCCAGAAATCCATCTCCACCACAGCCACAAATATCATCTGCTGGACACTCTCTCTCTAGCAATGCTCCACCTCCTCGTCAGTATTCTCCCTGCCAGATTTGCGGCAAGAGCAACCACCGCACTCTCGATTGCTACCATCGCATGGACTACGCCTACCAAGGTCACCATCCACCCGAGCAACTTGTAGCCATGACAGCTCATACAAATGAAGAATTCACCAATCAAGACTGGCTAGCTAATTCTGGAGCAAACACTCATGTCATAGCCGATCATGCTCATCTCACCGATCCTCAGCCATTTAATGTCTCAGAAACTGTTGGAGTAGGCAATGGTGCAGGTTTGGGTATTCAACACATTGGTTCATCACTTGTTAAATCTCCTACTTCTACATCTCATAATTTTCTTCTCTAAAAAATTTTGCATTGCCCATTTGCATCCGCAAATTTACTATCAATTAATAAGTTTTGCGAAGACAACAAATGTTGGTTTGCACTAACATATGTTGATTTTACTGTGAAGAACAATCTGACAAGAACAGTTATGCTTCATGGCCCTAATGAAAATAGGTTGTATCCTATCCGGTCGCAGCCCTACTCTCATAATAAAACTCGAGGCTTCATTGCTCTTCTTGGTGTAAAAACCACTGATATGGTTTGGCATCAACGATTGGGCCACCCCTCCACTTCGGTTCTCCAACATCTTTTTCGTCACCACCACCTACCTATCGTCGATTCCATCAGTCTCTCTACTGTGTGTGAGTCATGTCAACTTGGAAAGTCCAAGCAGTTACTGTTTTCCCCCGCTATTAGGAGTTCTACTAGTCCCTTAGAAGTCATCCACCCGGATGTATGGACCTTTCCTGTCCATCCTTGAGTGGATCCAAATATTATGTTATTTTTGTTGATGAATACAACAAGTTTTCTTGGTTGTATCCCTTACTTAATAAAAGTAAAGTTCCCTCCTGTTTTATTAAATTTAAATTACTTGTTGAAAACATTTTTGATTCTCACATCAAGTATCTTCAATCCGACAATGGAGGTGGATACACCTCCACTGCCTTCAAAAACTTCTTAAGCAAACACGGCATCTTCCATCGCCTCACGTGTCCTCACACCCCTCAACAAAATGAAATTGCTGAAAGGAAGCACCGTCACATTCTTGAAACCGGCCTCACCCTACTTGCCCAATTCGGTCTTCCTCCCAAATACTGGGTCGACGCTTTTTTCACCACTGTCTTTCTTATTAACCGCCTCCCCTCTCCAATTTTAGACAATCACTCACCATTTTTCAAACTATTCAAGAAAACTCTTGACTACACCCTTCTATGCACCTTTGGCTGCCTTTGCTATCCCCTTCTTCGTTCCTATGCTGCTCACAAACTCACATTTCGCAGCAAACCTTGTATATTTCTCGAGTATGGCGCGAATCAACGAGGCTACCGTTGTTTGGAACCCCACTCTAAAAAAGTTTACCTCTCACGCAGTGTCGTCTTTGATGAAGCCAAATTTCTTGCTAAAAGTCCCAACATCCCACAAGGCTCTTGCAGCATTACTACCCCTCCAGGTTCACAAATTCTATTTCAACCAGCAAACCTATCTCCATCCTCTCCAGTCCCAATTCCACTCCTTCAAACTCCCGCTCCTGCCTCCCCTATACCTCTTCCTACACTGTCCCCTACATCCTCTTTAGGTTCCCCTTCCTTCAATTCCTCTCCAGACCTCCCCCCACTTGTCCCTCCTGCACACCTATCCCTCCCGCACAAACTACCCTTGATAATCCCAGCCCTCCTCTCCTACCACCATCCCTCCCTACCCACCTTGCTGCTCCCAGTAATTGCCCCGTCACTCGCTCCCAAACCGGCTCCTCCAAACCACGCTCTTTCCCCGGCTTCACCACCTTCCTTGCCAGCAAGTATCCCCTCCTTACCCACAACAGTGTCCTCCTTCCCCCTGAACCCTCCACATACCGCCAAACAGCATCCAAAATAGAATGGATTGCTGCCATGACAGCAGAATTCCAAGCTCTCCTCCCCAACCAAATCTGGTCCCTTTTCCCTCGCCCTCCCAACCACAATGTCGTTCTCAACAAATGGGTCCTCAAAATTAAACAAAACCCTGATGGAAGTATTGAGCGATACAAAGCTCGTTTAGTAGCCAAAGGCTTTGACCAACTTTGTGGGATTGATTATCATGACACTTTCAGCCCTGTCATTAAACCGGCTACAATCCGGTTACTTTTAGCATTAGCCGTCCAATTTGACTGGACCATCACGCAATTGGACGTCTCCAATGCTTTTCTTCACAGTTTCCTTGATGAAGATGTCTACATGGAACAACCCCAAGGGTTTGTGGATCCTAACTTTCCTAACCATGTGTGCAAATTGCACACAACTCTTTATGGTTTGAAACAGGCTCCTCGGGCCTGGTTCACACATCTCTCTTTACTTGAACTTGGTTTTTCTAGCTCTCAAGTTGATCCTTCATTATTTATTTATCATACTAACGGCTCTCACGTCTTTATTTTAGTCTACATCGATGATATAATTGTCACAGGTAACAATGCATCCACCATGTAGTCCTTCATCGTCAAACTCCAGGGTGACTTCGCCATGAAGGATCTCGACCCCCTCTCCTACTTCCTTGGCATTCAAATAATTCAGGACTCCACTAGCCTCCATCTCCGGCAGTCAAAAAACATACAAAACCTCCTCCTCCATGCTGGAATGACGGACCCCAAGCCATACCGTACACCTTGCATTTCTGGTTCCAAAATGTCCAAGTTTACCGGTGAAGTTCTCCCCAATCCCACAGAATATCGCCACATCGTCCGTGCTCTCCAGTACGTCACACTCACTCGTCCGGACATCGCCTACTCCGTCAATCAGCTTTGCCAACACATGCACACCCCTACTTCAGTTCACTAGACAGCATCCAAACGGGTTCTTCGGTACTTGAAAGGAACCGCCAACTTAGGCCTCCTTTACACAAAAGGCTCATTCACTCTTATAAGATTCTGTGACTCGAATTGGGCTGGCAATTCTGATGATCGCCGCTCCACCACAGGGTACAATATCTTCTTCGGCCCTAACCTCATCTCCTAGTCCGCCAAGAAACAACATGTCGTCTCCAGGTCCAGCACTGAAGCAAAATACCACGCCATGTCCCTCGCCATTGCCGACCTCTACTGGCTCTGCATGCTCTTTCGGGAATTACAGCTTTCACTACCTTCTCCACCCACAATTTGGTGTGATAATTCTGGTGCTCTAGCCCTAGCAACAAATCCCGTATCCCATGCTCGCACTAAGCACATCGAAGTCGACGTTCATTTCATTCGGGAAAAAGTTCTCAACAAAGACATCCAGCTCCGCTACCTTTCCACACTTGATCAAGTTGCCGACCTCTTCACCAAAGGCCTCCCCTCCGATCGCTTCTGCTACTTGCGTGACAAACTTCCGGTTGTCCCTCCCATCAGTTTGCGAGGGGGTGTTAAGGATAAGATAGTAAACTCACCCAACACACTCGAATCCTACTCAGCAAATCAAGCTATTACTCCAGTAATGCTCTCACCGAATGACAGCAGGCAGCATCCATAAATTACAGCCGTGATTCAAGGTATCTCTCCTCAATAGAATACTCGCACATAACCTACAGCTAGCATACCTTACATACCTCCAGATCCTCTCATTAACTCCGTTCCTTATATACACCCCAACGGCTATATTGCCTTCTAGGACAGAATCCTACTTACCATATCTAACCTATGTAATTATAGAATACTAAGATACACAGCCTCTATAAAAACTCTATATATACAATTCTAATACAATACCTTAGCATCAAGTGCTAAAGGCATTTTACCCTATTTCTCATTTTAGTTTACACTATGCTGAACATAAAATGTGAACCCCTATATGAATTCAACAGAAAGGGCTAGGGCAGTTGCCATTTACTTAAGAAAGCATTGAGCGGTGACCTTATCCAAAATATTAAAAAGGACATACACCAACAAGCAATCTATATTGGTTGTTTGTGGTTGAAAAATGAAAGCCTAAATCAAGTAACCATGTTGAAAGAAATGATACAAATTACCAATGCCAAGAAAATGTGAATTGGGTTTGGTACTACAATGGTTGACCTCCTCACTAATATGGTAGTAATGCATGCTCCTACAAATTTAATTAGAAAATTTTCCAAGTCGGCATATTGGCTTTAGCAACTAAAATAGTATGGGAAATGGGAATTGAAAACTACTTTGAGACCTTGGTTCTACTAGGAAACATAATATAACAAGTAGAAGATTGAACTAAAGAATATTACAATTTGATCCAAAAAGGAGTCACTAAATATTCAAGGTCTAAATCTACAAGCACACTGCAACAAGTCATGAGTAATGAGAGGACATACTTCCACCTTGATCTTTAGTGATATGCCCTCTAGCGCAAGTTTGGCAACATCCTGTTCGACTGTTTTTCGATGAAAAAAAGTATGTGGAGAGGTATAACTTACTCCATCTATACAAACATTTGACCTAAATTGAGGTGCATGTTGGAATCCTTCATTGATAGTCTAGTATATTGGTAGTGGAATTCCAGACCTCTAGATATATTCCTGTAGCCAACTCTTATACTTCAAAATCCCCTACAGCAAAAGTTTGGCAATATCATGTTCGGCTACTTTTCAATGAGAAAAAGTATGTGGAGAGCTATAACTTACTCCATCTATCTGAACACTTGATCTAAATTGAGGTGCATGTTGGGATCCTTCATTGATAATCTGGTATACTTGTAGTGGAATTCCAAACCTCTGGGTATATTCCTGTAGCCGATTCTTATACTTCAAAATCCCCTCCAGCGCAAGTTTGGCAACATCATGTTTGTCTACTTTTTGATTAGAAAAAGTATGTGGAGAGGTATAACTTACTCCATCTATCCAAACATTTGACCTAAATTGAGGTGCATGTTGGGATCCTTCATTGATAGTTTGGTATTTTGGTAGTGGAATTCTACACCTCAAGGTATATTCCTGTAGTCAATTCTTATACTTCAAGTGTTATGAAAGACCTAAATCAAAATTTGATCCACATAACATTTAGACATTACTTCTCCACCAATAATAGCAGAACAAATTCAACCAAAATATTGTTGATACTATATACGAATAATGTTAATTATTTAAGCACAAACAACAATAAACAAATATTTTGGCATTTTCCAATATCACATGATATCTTAAATGGCAGTTTCAAAGGCACACAAAATACTTAATATGAAGAACAATAGAAGTGAACTAACCTACAACTTAAGCATCGTTTAGTACATCGAAAGTAGAAGCATCACCAATTTTAGGCCCTATTTAAACAAGTGAACTACCAAAAATGATGGCCCTAAAAGCAAATTATTAGCAATAACATATGCTTCATATGAAATAACAATTTGAGAATGGCTAAACAAGGCAATTGGGTTTGCTCATTTTATTGCGTGTACGTCAATAAATTGAATCAAACGTACGAGGCAGAAACAAACACAATACTAAATATGAATCTGCACAGCCCCATCTACATTAATATCACATTTCAAATTCTAGTTACATTTTTTTTCCTTTTCAGTCACAAAGTCCATGAAATTGTAAAGCTTAATAAAGATGCACCATTTTCACTACTAAAAGAACAAACTTAAGAAAGTAAAAATAAATTATATATTAACAACATGAAATGAAGGAAAGCAACGAAAAAAAAAACTAAAAAATCAAGAAAAAAAAATACTATTACCGTTATTTGTTCACTGAGAGACCCTAATATATATATATATATCCAAGCTCGTTTTACTACAATTTTTGGACAGATAATAAGTAAAAATTTAAAAGTTTTGAACTCTCTTTACTAGGAACATTAATCAAAACAAAGAAAAATTAACAAAAGTAACCTCATTTCAAACTAGCGACTGATTAATTAAAGGGATAATTGCATCACTGGTCCTTGGGGTTGGCCTAAATTACAAATCACTCCCTGTGGTACAAAAAGTTCATTGAGGGTCCCTATGGTAAACTATAATTACGAATCACTCTTTGATCCAATTTTTCGTCTACCAAGTTAACAGATTCCGTTAGTTTGTCATATTATACCTAATAGGAAATCGACACGTAGCTACCCTAGGCATAGGAAAAGCCGTGCGCCACCCCCATACGTGGCCGGGCCATTCCCGGCAACCACCCCTTTGCTATTTTCTATTTTTTTTAAAAAAATAATAATAATTTTAAAGTTTTATTTATTTATAATTTTTTTTATTGTAATGGACACGTGTCGATTTATTATTGGGTGTGACGTGGTAAAGTAATAAAATCTGTTAACTTGGTAGACAAAAAACAGGTTCAGGGAGTGATTCATAATTATAGTTTACCTCAAGGACCCTCCATAAACTTTTTGTACCACATGAAGTAATTTGTAATTTAAGCCAACCCCAGAAACCAAAGGTTCAATTATCCCTTAATTAAAAAAGAAGAAAACAAATAAAACCCCTAAAATTTTACTTCAGTGGAGAAGTTTCTTTTACTCACTAGAAGAAGTGGACTTTGCGACAAAAGTAGCCAAAGCCGAAGCCTAAGCCGGATCCGAAGCCACAGTTGCAGTTGCAGCTGGAGCTGGGAACTAAGGCTGAAGAAAGGTTACAAGAGTACCTAACCATTGCCACATTTTGACGGACTCGGCTGCATCCATCGTATAGCAAGTGGACGATGCAAAAACAATGAGATAGTGGGTGTGAAAATTGAAATGACTGTTGATACTGAGAGTCTAAAGGAAAGCAGGTCACAAAGCGAGACTCCCCTTTGTCTCTCTCTTTACTCCGATTCCAGGATTTGATTAATTGGATGAAAGCACAAACGACGTCGTTTAAATTAACAGCATTTTACACTACCGCATAGAAGCCAAATCTGAGATATAAAGGCATGTTATGGGCACTATGGCTAGCTACGGGTGCTCATCACAATGGAAGATGCAGGAAACTTCTAGAAGGATTATGTTGCTCTGTCATTTCTGTTTTTCTTGTGCTCTGTTAAATTCTAATAGGTCAGCATTGTGCATGCTCCTACAAATTTAATTTGAAATTTTTCCAAGGCGGCATATTGGCTTTAGCAACTAAAATAGTATGGGAAAAGGAATTGGAAACTACTTTAAGACCTTGGTTCTACTAGGAAACATAATATATTACAATTTGATAAAAAAATGAGTCACTAAACATTCAAGGTCTAAATCTACAAGCACACTGCAACAAGTCATGAGTAATGAGAGGACATACTTCCTCCTTGATCTTTAGTGATATGCCCTCAAGCGCAAGTTTGGCAACATCTTGTTCGACTGCTTTTCGATGAGAAAAAGTATGTGGAGAGGTATAACTTACTCCATCTATACAAACATTTGACCTAAATTGAGATGCACGTTGGAATCCTTCATTGATAGTCTGGTATATTGGTAGTGGAATTCCAGACCTCTGGATATATTCCTGTAGCCGACTCTTATACTTCAAAATCCCCTACAGCACAAGTTTGGCAACATCATGTTCGGCTACTTTTCAATGAGAAAAAGTATGTGGAGAGCTATAACTTACTCCATCTATCCAAACACTTGATCTAAATTGAGGTGCATGTTGGGATCCTTCATTGATAATCTGGTATACTTGTAGTGGAATTCCAAACCTCTGTGTATATTCCTGTAGCTGATTCTTATACTTCAAAATCCCCTCCAGCGCAAGTTTGGCAACATCCTGTTCGTCTACTTTTTAATGATAAAAAGTATGTGGAGAGGTATAACTTACTCCATCTATACAAACATTTGTCCTTCATTGATAGTCTGGTATATTGGTAGTGGAATTCCAGACCTTTGGATATATTCCTGTAGCCGACTCTTATACTTCAAAATTCCCTACAGCGCAAGTTTGGCAACATCCTGTTCGGCTACTTTGCAATGAGAAAAAGTATGCGGAGGGCTATAACTTACTCCATCTATCCAAACACTTGATCTAAATTGAGGTGCATGTTGGGATCCCTCATTGATAATCTAGTATACTTGTAGTGGAATTCCAAACCTCTGGGTATATTCCTGTAGCCGATTCTTATACTTCAAAATCCCCTACAGTGCAAGTTTGGCAACATCCTGTTCGTCTACTTTTTTATGAGAAAAAGTATGTGGAGAGATATAACTTACTCCATCTATCCAAACATTTGACCTAAATTGAGGTGCATGTTGGAATCCTTCATTGATAGTCTGGTATTTTGGTAGTGGAATTCTATACCTCAAGGTATATTCTTGTAGTCGATTCTTATACTTCAAGTGTTATGAAAGACCTAAATCAAAATTTGATCCACATAACATTTAGACATTACTTCTCCACCAATAATAGCATAACAAATTCAACCAAAATATTGTTGATACTATATACGAATAATTTTAACAGAGCACTACTCGTATTCACCCAGTTTTTCATGTTTCCTGTTTGAAGCTGAAACTGGGATGCCATATCACTCCTCTCTCCACTTTGCCCCCCCTGTTGACAGTAAGGGTGAGCTAAAACCAGAACCGGAGTCCATCATTTCTCACGTGCATGGTTAAAAGCCATGATCGTGCTATCACTGAAATTCTTGTTCCAACGACTAAAGATGACTATTGGGAGATCCTCTGGAAACTTCAACTGCAGTTCCCCCACCTTGCGGGCAAGGTGCTTTGAAGGTGGGGAACCTATTATGGGCACTATGGCTAGCTTCAGGTGCTCATCACAGTGGAAGATGCATGGGGCTTCTAGAAGGATTCTGTTGCTTTGTCATTTCTGTTTTTCTTGTGCTCTGTTAAATTCTAATAGGTCAGCATTGGGCGTTTGGTATCTTGTAAAGCATCCCCCCAAATACTTCGTGGAAGGAATCTGCCACCTATGACATTTCTGTTAGGATATTTCATAACTGTTTTGGGGTATTTAAGAAAGGCATTGTAATCGTAGAAGGGTAAGAAGAATTCGAGTATAAAATAGTAATTGCTGGAGAGTAGAGCCTCTCGAAGTGCTCGTTGCCTTATTTTAATTCCATTTCTTCATTTTTATTTCTTTCATTTATGTCACTCAAACACTCTATTTCCACTGAGTACCTTACAAGGCCTGATACTTTAACCCTTTGCCTTCCTTGTCAGCAGCGGAGATTTGAAGACACGTGTTGCAATATTTTAAAAAAAGAAAAGACAAGAAAGTCCGTAGACTTATTTGTATTTTTTACTTACCAAAATGAATTTTCAGTCATTGTTTTAACCAAATTGAGTATTTACAACTCAATAAAATCCCATGGACAGATATTATAATTTTCCCACTAAATTTTTGTTCATAATGATCTTGAAGTTTGTTTGCTTTTTTAGTTATCAGAGAACCACAAAGGATCAATATATAAAATTAAAACATTAAAATTTAATTTAAAATTAAGATGAAACTCTCAAACATATTATTTTATCGAGGGCTGCTACACTCACACCCAAATCCCCATAACCAAATTCCCACAACCTGATGTGGCATTCCACATCAGATATATATTTTTTTTCTTTTTCTTCTCTGCCTCCTCCCTCCATCTTCCGTTTCCCTCCCACCTCCCTCCATCTTCCCACCTCCGGCCACCCATTCTGGCCCTTCCCCGGCCGGATTCCGACCTGGAAGGGTCGGATCCCAGCCAGTCGGCCATGATAGGGCCGTTCTGGCCGGATCCCCGGCCAGAACCCGGGATAGGGCCAGATCCCCGGCCGTTCTTGCCGGGGAACGACCAGATCCGGCCGGGAAAGGGCCGGATCCCCGGCCGTTCTGGTCGAGGAACGACCAGATCCCGGCCAGTCGGTTGGGATCCGGTCGGCACTCTCTCCGTCTCTGGCTCTCTCCGCTTTCATTTGCTGATCGGAAGAGGGGAGAAGAAGAGCACGAGAGAGAGAGAGAGTTTTCATTTCAAAAAAGAAAAAAAAAATCTGATGTAGAAATTCCACGTCAGGTAGTATAAAAATGGTTATAAGAGTTTGGGTGTGAGTATAGCATTTTCCTATTTTATCTAATTACCTCCTTTTTCTTTTCGTCCTTTTATGACGAGACGGTTCAATTTAGTGTACAAATGGCAGCTGAAGATGACGGAAGCTACTGCGGACGGTGATAGAGGCCGCCAACAAAAGCAGGAGCCAGACGACTCACCCATTTATATTTCCAAACACAATCCAAGAAACCAAAAAGAGCAACAACCATTTTGGAGGGAGGGAGAGATGCAAGACACCCAGGCCAAACGCTACCTCAAAGAATGTGGCGGTCGTTGGTACGCAAAACCCGAACAATGACATGCCTATTTCTCACTCCACAATCACTCCCTCCCATTTTTAACCCCTCCAACGTTCACAAACCTTCTCGCTCTCTTCACAACCCTCTCGCCACACTCTCCCCGGTAAGCCCTTCTCTCTCTCTCTTTCTCTCATAAGGTTTCGATCACTATAACTAACAATTTAACTATCAACGAACCAACCCACTCGCTATTCAGGGTTTTTGCTTTCCAATTCCGAGTCCTGCAATTCGTGCTTTTTGTTCGAAGGGAAGTGGAGGAATGGGAGACAAAGTGGCTCAAAACCCGGACTCTATATCGTACCTGACGCAGCGAGAAGCCGCCGAGATCGATGAGACCCTCATGGGTCCTCTCGGGTTTAGCGTCGATCAGCTTATGGTCATTCTTAACCACCGATTGATTTTCCAATTTTTCCTTCTTTTTTGTTTTGTGTATTGTTTTTGCTGAGAATCATTTTCGTTCGTGCGATTAGGAATTGGCTGGTTTGAGCGTGGCCACATCCATAGCAGAGGTAATGTTATAGGAATTCAAGGCCTGCATTCAGAATTTGGATGATGCTTTGCTTTTCTGTATGAAAAATTCAAAAAAATTGTATCTGTTTTGGACAGGCTTACAAAGCAAGTGAGTATAACCGTGTTCTCGCTATTTGCGGTCCTGGAAACAACGGTGGTGATGGTCTTGTGGCTGCTCGTCATCTGCATCACTTTGGTTACAAACCCTTTGTTTGTTATCCAAAGCGTACTCCAAAGCCTCTTTATTCTGGTTTGGTCACTCAGGTTTAGATAGTGCCCCTTCTTTTTATTTTTGAATTTTGGGTTTTGGGTTGGTCGGAAATTTATCTTATTTGATTAGTACTTTTGTAGCTGGAATCGCTGTCGGTCCCTTTCTTGTCAGTGGAAGATCTGCCTTTGGACTTGTCAAAGGATTTTGACATTCTAGTTGATGCAATGTTTGGGTTCTCATTTCATGGTAATCAGTCATTTTCTTTTTAAGTGGTTGTTGATTTTATGTGTTAATGTCTACTATAGGCCAGTACTCTTTATTGCTAGTATTTTAGCTTTTATGGTTTGTAGTTGTCGTGTGGATGTTATTTAGAACTAGAAAATCTTATGGATTTTCGACTTAGTCCTAATTGTTTCAAATGTCTATAGCACATCTGTGAACAAAGCTGAACATTGTGTTGAAACCATTGCACTCTTCTTTGATAGTTTCACGCTCCATTATGTGAATGATCATGGTTGATGGTTGTGGTGCTGTCTCATTGGAACCTACTCACTTAGTGTTGTGCATTTTCAAACTCAAGTATTTTTTTAATCCGTTAGGTACCCCAAGGCCACCTTTTGATGATCTAATACAAAGACTGGTTTCTTTACGAGATTATGACCAAGTACGTCAAAAATTCCCTGTTATTGTCTCTATAGACATTCCATCTGGGTGGCATGTCGAAGAAGGAGACATTGATGGTGAAGGCATTAAACCTGACATGTTGGTACGTTTCTAATAGAAATCTCAATTGGGCAAACGTACATCAAAACGTTCTTAGTGAATTACATGAGCGTACACATATTGAATAAATACAGAAATGCAACTTTGGTATTTTTCTAGGTATCTTTAACTGCTCCAAAGTTGTGTGCAAAGAAGTTTTGTGGCCCACTCCACTTTCTAGGTGGTAGATTTGTCCCACCATCTGTTGCAGAAAAATATAAGCTTCGTCTTCCGCCATATCCTGGCACTTCAATGTGCGTTCGAATCGGAAAGCCTCCAAAAATTGATATATCAGCACTCAGAGAGAACTATATTTCTCCAGAATTCCTTGAGGAACAGGTGGAGGCTGATCCCATTGATCAGGTATTAGCTCAAGTAAAGCTGTAATCAGGGTTCATATATTTATTTTCTTTATGCTTTTGAGCTGAATAATTAATTTTAAGGTTTATATATAAGAACAGACATTTTTGCCATGATTTGTCACAATCAATTGTAAAATCCATCAGTCACATCAGAAATAAACTGTTAACTTTCTTGCAGTTTCGCAAATGGTTTGATGATGCCGTGGCTGCTGGCTTGAGGGAACCAAATGCTATGGCCTTGTCAACCGCTGGGAAGGACGGAAAACCGTAAGATTCACTTCCTTTGCTAATTTGGCTTGATTTCTTGATATTAAATATATATGCTTGATAATTCTTCTAACTACCTTGTTACCCTTCTGGACATTGACTTACATGAGACCTAAATCTTAGTACTTTAAAGATTTAAATGTGTCAAATTCTATATTTGTTGCCATTCTAATTCGACGTATCTGCACAGATATCAAGATTCACTCCTTTGCTGTTTTGGCTTGTTTTATTGATATTAATACATGCACGATAATTCTTCTAACTAAGTACCTAGTCAGCCTGTTGGATATTGACTCATATTGGAATCTAAGTCTTAATGTTCTAAACTGTGTCAAATTCGGCAATCAGTGCCATTCTAATTCAACATATTTGCACAGATATCAAGAAATAATCTATCTTGTTGTAATGCGTTAGTTGGTTGAGTCAGCCACTGTAATTCATTATTCTATATTTTCCTTATTTAGGTTCTTGTATACAGAGGATAACAGAAAAGGCACCCTTCCTAAATAGGGGGAAGCCCAGTATGCACTTATGCACCACAGCCAGTTAATATTTTCATTCGGGGGTTGGTCTTAGGCCTTTAAAATGAAGGAGATTGGTGCTGAACCTTCAAAAACTTCCCCCAGATTTAGTGAAAAAAGGCCCAGTTTTTCCGCTGCTTGTATATGGGCACTCTTGCATAACCTTTTTATTCATTTTATGATGATTTGGTGAAGGAGCTGCATTCAGAACATATATATCGCCTTTGTTCTTGGGTTTCTCCAAAGAAATGGATGAGGTTTTGATGAAAATAAACAAGTTTCACGCCCATTGTATAATTTTGAATGTTTATATGTATGTTGAATTTATCTATATGGAACTTTTTGACCTATTCTAACTCATTCTACGTCATCTTACTTTCTTCTATAGGTCATCACGAATGGTGTTGCTAAAAGGAGTTGATAGGGATGGTTTTGTCTGGTTTGTACTAATCTCTAACTTTTGTGGTATTACATACTGTTGACAATGTTTTCCTGCAAATGCTTGTTTTTTCTTATCTTACTGCTGTTACTATACGCAGGTACACCAATTATGAAAGCCGAAAGGGACATGAATTATCTGATAATCCCCATGCATCACTGCTTTTCTATTGGGATGGTCTTAATCGACATGTAACTGCACTTCTCAGTTGTTAGTATAAGAATTACATGATTAAATTTCTCACTTACCATTAGCTTAGGCTAGGCTTTTGGGACTAGTGGTATGCTATCATCAGTTTAAAACAATCTTGAGAATTGTTATCTTGCTTAGAAATTTGATGAGTTGGATTATTATGCAAATTAGAATTACATTAACATGATGCTGAAAGCCAGTAGAGTTACTGCTGCATGAATTGATCTGGAATCATGCATCCTATAATCTTCTTGAGCCACTTGGAAATAGACTGATAGTGCTTGAAGAAAGTATTCTTAGTTCTTGAAATATGGCCCCTATTTTTGGAATATATTGTCAAACAAGTATGACAAAGTCAAGCGGATCATACACTGTTCATCAAACATTTGTCACAAGGAAAGGTAACTGCTTTAATTGTTTATGTAGATGGTATTGTGTTGACTGGAAATGATGATGAGGAAATACAGAAGTTGAAAAAATATCTGGCCAGTGAATTTGAGATAAAAGACAGGCAATTTAAAATATGTTCTTGATCTACTCAAGGAAACAAAGATGCTTGGTTGTAAGGTTGTTGACAACCAAGTAGAGAAGAATAAAAAGTTAGAAGAAAGTGATGAGAGTTATTTGGTGGATAAAGGCAGATACCAACGATTGGTTGGCAGGTCAATATATTTGTTGCACACTTGTTCAGACATTGCCTATGCAGTCAGTGTAGTGAGTCAATTTATACATTCACCATGTGAGTCTCATATGAAAGCAGTTGAAAGAATACTTCGATATATGAAATCTTCACTAGGGAAAAAGGGTTGTTTTTTGGCTGACATAATCACCTAAAAGTAGAAGCTTGTACATACGCAAATTGGGCTGGGTTAGTCATCGATCGTAGATCCACTTCAGTATATTGCACTCTTGTGGGAGGAAATCTAGTTACTTGACGTTGTAAGAAACAATTCAAAGTTGCTAGATTTAGTGCAGAAGCTAAATTCCAAGCCATGACCCATGGGAAATGTGAATTATTGTGATTGAAGATTCTACTGAAATAACTTGGATATGATTAGGGAAAAATGCTCTAATGGTCCCTAAGGTATGGACTTTTATCAAATTGTTCCCTAAGATTCAAAAGTTATCAATTTACTCCCTAAGGTTATAGCCGTTATGAGATAGATCCTTTCGTCCACCTTCCGTTAAATTTTTAATGTTGTTGCCTCGTCATATCCATTCAAAAGATGACGTGTCCCATTTAATAAAAAATGTAAAAAAAAAATACACCGAAAAAGAAAAATTATAAATATAAATATATAGAACAAATTTGGGGTTGTCAAGCCACTCTCAAATTGGCCAGAGGGGGTGGCTGAAACCACCCCCAAGAGCCACCCCCTTTTGGTCGGATATGGGGGTGGCAGAACTTAAGGCTCTAAAGTCTAATTTAAAAGCATGGAATGAAGAAGATTTTGGCAATGTAGAGAGAAAGAAACAGCTTCTTTTGGTTGATTTACGGGTCCTTGAAGGTTTGGAAGAAGAGAGAGGTTTAGTTAAGGAGGAAATAATGAGGAAGGTTGTAGTGGCACTACTTGTCTTCAACTAGGCTCTCTTAGGGAAGTGGTTGTGGCGCTACTTTCATGGGAGAGAGGCCTTATGGAGGATTGTTGTGGATTCTAAATATGGTAGTGCTTGGGGTGGGTGGTGTTCTAATGAGGTTCATGGGTCGCATGGGGTGAGGCTCTTGAAGAATATTAGAAGGGGTTGGGGGGAGCTATCTAGCCGCACTAGATCTCCAAAATTCATTTTTGGCATGATGTTTGGTGTGAGGTTCAAACTCTCAATACATCTTTTTCCGGACTTGTTTAGCATTGCATGTTTTAAGGACGCTGTTCTGGAGAATCATTTGGAGCTTTCTAGTGCCTCCCATCAATGAAACATTAATTTTCTTAGAGCGGCTCATGATTGGGAGATGGATCACTTTACCTCATTCTTCACTTTGTTGTATTCCGTTAAAGTGAGACGGGGCAGTGATGACAGACTCTGTTGGATTCCTTCTAAGAGAGGTTTGTTTGATGTTGAATCTTACTATAAGGGTGGCCACACAGCCACTAGGACAGGTCGGAGGTAGCCATGCGGCCTCCCCGACCAGCTAGGGGTGCCAGCGCCGCCACCCCTCTCATCTGTTGAGGGTGGCTACTCTCTCTCTCTCTTTAAAAAAAAAATTACGCAAGTAAGAAGTCAGTTATATACCTGCTTGTGTTTTCTTAAAATAAGCATATCTAGTACTTGTTTTTTATGAAAACACAATCCAAAGATTTTCTTAAGTGGACCTCACCGATAACATTTTCTCAAATGTGGATTCCACCAAAAACACTTTTCACCTTTATACCACATCAAAACACTTATTCAAACCAAACCAAAAAAAGCACTTCTCACCTTCATATCACATCAAAACACTTTCAAACGAAAACCAAAAAAAAAACACTTTTTAAAACAATTATCAAACATTGGTACGAGTAGTTAAAATATTAGCTTACTGATGTGGTTAGTGACTGAGAAATGATAGCATTATGCTGACACCTGGTCAGGCTCAGGCATAATTACAGACCTGAGGTTTAATTCACAGGAATTTGTTTCTAATCATCTAAGGTATTTGTGAGGTCTCTGCCTTGCCACACCCCAATGCATCGAGGTCTCCATGTTTATGAATTGTGAAATATGCACTTTTGCAATTAGTTCATGTTTGAAATTTCCTTAGTAAATCCTTATGGTGATGTAAATCTGTTTTGGCATTCTGAAAGAACATTGTAGATCAGTATGGGAAAGTCTGCTTGATCTTTAGACTATGTAACTTAATCTTTACCAAGCTGCCATTTTTCAATCCAAAATTGCCATAAAAAGGGGAATTTAATTAACTTTTGCACTAAAAACACACAATTCATTATCAGTCTTCCTGGATGAAACCAAATTTAACATCAACTTTGATTCCTAGGTGAGGATTGAAGGATCTGTGGAGAAAGTTTCTGATGAGGAATCTGAGCAGTATTTTCATAGCCGTCCTCGAGGAAGCCAGATTGGAGCAATAGTTAGCAAGCAGGTTTATTTCACTATGTTTTTATGATTATTGAATACTGGCATTACTGTACACAAGGAGCATGTGCAAAGTCTTTTTTTTTTTTTTTCTTTCCTAAAAAGTATTTCTTGCAGTAATTCTAGAGGCTTTTAATATTTCAGCTATATATAAAAATATGTGGTAAAAGAAGTTCTAGCAAACCTTTTATGAGTAGTAGAGACGATCCACAAATTGTAGCATAATTCTTCTTTTGCCGTGATTTTTTGTTATATTAATCTGTTTCTTCTTTTTTCCTTTTTATGTTTGTTGAATTTTCAGATTATTACAATGTTACAATGGCTAGTAGGAGTCTTAAAATAATTAAAACTAAAACCAACATGAAAATAATATAAAATAAATGCAGTGAGAGGAAAGATAAGTGGGTTAAGGAAGTGATGTAAAAATTTCAAATATCACCTCCCCTTCCTGTAAGAATAGGGTGAAAGGTAAAGTCATGGTCCATATTTGCTGAATGCATGTGTAACTTATTAATAAAAAAGAAAAAAGATAAGTGGGTTAAGGAGGTAATGTTGTCAGAATTTCCGAGTAGTTAAATTGTGGTGGAAGGAAGCTGTTTGAGAAACTTTAGCATCTTTCCTATTCTGCCCTTCTCTTCTGAACTGAGATTTATTTTCCGCAAGGTTATCAATAACATATTCATACAGATGTATGATATCATTACCTTGCTTTCTTCAGAGTACTGTAGTGCCTGGAAGGCATGTTCTACACCAACAATATAAAGAACTGGAGGAAAAATTTTCTGATGGGTAAGGTTTAATGTTCTTTTTTCTTTATGTGTGTGTGTGTGTGTGTTTTGTTTTGGTGGGGGATGGATAGCTGAAGAAGGGTAAGATATTTGAATTTTTTTTATTCTTGACAATTTGGCTTGTTCAAGTATTCTGCTAAAGACACTTGATTAAGTCCTTCAGATGATGGTCTCTTGCTTGTGGACCATAAGTACAATATTTTTGCAATAATCTTACGTTTCTTCCAAACCTTCCTTGGATTAAACCTTTTATAAGCTAATTATCACAAATGTCGAAGATATTAAGTGCTATTCCCACCCACCCACACCCAAAAGAGATCTATCTTATATAAATATATATACCACGGGAGAAATTTGATATAAAAAATCTCTTGTTTTGCCTCTGCAGAAGTTGGATTCCAAAACCTAAACACTGGGGAGGATACAGGCTTACACCAGAGCTGTTTGAGTTTTGGCAAGGACAGAAGTCTCGCTTGCATGACAGGTGGTTTTCATCCCATTTATGAAACGCGTTTCTTATTCCATTTTTTCTTGCTACTATTTCTGTGATTGCCGATTGGCCTGTGACGAATGAATGGGAGCTGGTTTGGGCCAAATTCAGTTAAATTTGGGTTCATATATCCTGGGCTTCAACCTTTTATAGAGGTTTCAAGTAGAATTTCGTTGGGCCTGTGATGTAAATTCAAAAAGCCCAGTTGGGTTTGTCTTGGATCTTGAGTGATCTTGATTATGGTAAATCTGAAGTGAACACCACTATGTCGTAGGTTTACGTGCATGTTTTCTGTTGTCCCAGAGATCCAATTCAGGAGTGGATTACGATCCTATCAAATTATTTGTCCGAATTGAGAAAATTCGGACAGATAATTGTGATAGATCACTTACGAGACTCACCTGACTAGATAAGGTTGGTCCTATAAGTGGTCTCTTACAATCACCTATCCGAATTTTCCTAAATTCGAAAAAATAATTCGAGAGAATCCTAATCCAATAATCCGAAGCGGAGCAAAAGAACACAATGTTTAAATCTTGGTTTAAAAATCCAGATTTCTGCTGAACATTTGGGCTGGATCTTCATGGATTCCGATCATTATATCTCTGTTTCATGCCCCCTATTTTACTGCTTGTCCATCTTTGATATGGGGAACTCATTTTGCATAAGAAATCTGTGTTCACAATTTTTGAAAGGTATCTCAAAGATTCTCCAATGCTCATCATTATCACAGTGATATCTTCTTGACAGGTTGCAGTACTCTCCTCGGGAGATCAATGGAGGACGAGTGTGGGAAATTGAGCGATTGGCTCCTTGAGTATAGCTTAATCTTCCTTGCGAAGCAACTGTAGATGATCTGTTCATTGTTATTGATTGATGGCATTGTGAGCCTACATTTATATCCCAGAGTGATTAATTTTAATGCGTAATCTGAAATTTGGTATGAACTAAATGGATTTAATGGTGTAAATGATGTCATATTAGTTTAAATTTATTGAATCATCATCTACGCTTAAATTTGAGGATTAATATTTAAAATAATGAAAATGTCAAATATCTGGATGCCCGAGGCTGTTGCCTTTTAATCACTTATCAATTCGCAATCTTAAACGTCCTATTAATCTATCAAGCAATTTGTAATGTTTTTCTCAATTTACTAATTTTGTTAATAATGTACCTTCCCAGTGGTTATCTTGTGACACGCATGTCATGTCAAAATGACCATTATAACCCTCTAGAATTTTTAAAATTACAATTATGCCCTTAACTTAAAAAGAAAGTGTTAGACCTATATATGTAGATGCCTAACCCACGATTAGGTTGCCGTGAGTCAGCAGTGTTTTTTTTTTTTTTTTTTTTCATTTTTGTTATTTCTAAATGTTTTAGCCTATTTTAGTTATTTTTTGATTTTTTTTTATTATTATTAATTTTGGCCCTTTTTCTATTTCCATTTTTTTCAAAAATAAATAAATTAAAAAGTCGTTTGAATATGTCTATTATACTCACATTTCATTAGGATTTAACAAAAAAAAATTAATAGAGGGGAACATTACAATCCAATGATAAAATAGTAGTTACATTAACAAAATTAATAGATCGAAAGAACATTACAAATTGCTTAATAGATTGAAAGGACTAAGATGGCATTTGGCACTACGATTTACAAGACCACAGATACAATTCTAAATTAAATCGTAAAAAATGTATCGTTTCTAAAAAAAATAATGATTTGAACTTGGAAATATCTTTTTTTTTTTTTAAATCACAGGCAATGAATATCTTTTTAAAAATGAACGATTTTGAAATTGTAAATTACGATTTGAAATTGTGGACCCGATCAAACCTTTTTGAAGTGTAGTTTCCCACAAGATTAACTTTACTTTATCTATTTCATACCGGTGTAGCCTTCTTTTAGAGCTTGGATGTTTCTTCGATGGACGGTTCTGGATATTAATATGGGGTTATGTTGAAAGGTGAAAGGGGGGCGGGGTTTCAATCATGACCAAAACAGGCTCCACCATGGAAAAAAAATCAGGAAATTCTTTTCAAGGCTGTTTGACCAGCTGAAACCTGAAACACTACTTTATCTGAAAGGCAAGTTGATGGTAGGTGACCACCCCACTTTCTTTTTCTTGAAATGCTGGTCTTCCTCCTCAATGAGTGGAAAATAAAAAGATTTTTCACATGAAAAAAGAGAAATACTTATTTTTTTTTTCTTTTATCTTTCTTTTTTTTTCATAATTAATTTTTTTTCCAATAATAAATTGACAATATCAAGTCAAAAAAAAAAAAGAAAAAAAAAAAGAAAATACCAAATAACATATTTATTTGTGAAAAAATCATTAAAAAGATGAGAAGAAGAATTTTGTTGAGTTCTAAAGGGGAAATGATTAGCAGATTCCCTCCCTCTCTCTTTCAAATCATGCATCTAAAAAGGCCTATCTATCTATGCATACGACCCATTCATATATCCCTTGGGAGCCGCTGATTTAATATAATATATATCCACAACAAGTGGGCAAACCTGTTTCATCCACGTCACCACTTGTTTCTATCTACGCAAATTGCAAAGACCATTGACCCTGGAAATTGGTTGGAAAAAACAGTCCCACTAATGGATGTTGACCCGATTCCTCAATTTGTGCTGCAACTGCCACGTCCCAAACGATTGCGTTTTGTAATTGTTTATATATATATATATATATATGCATCCAACCGCTTTCACCTTATTTAGTTCAAGATCTTTCTAATAATCTTTATCCCTAATTCCTTTTTCGTCCTTTTTTTTTTTTTTTCTCCATGTCCCACTTGATAGGAGGAAGTTGGGTTTCTTTTGGTCAAAAGGAATAATACTTTTTTGCTTGGAATTGGTTAAAATAATTTGTGGGGAATGCTGAGATTGTAGCAATTGGCGGTTGGGACACTCGTTGGGGGGGGGGGGGGGGGGGGTATGAAGATTGGATATAAGGGATATAAGACCTTTCCTTTCAGTGCCTTTTTGAATGGGTAGGAACATTTAAAGTGGGTTCATATCTGAGTCTTCTAGAGTCAAATAATGGTGTCCCTCATAAACAAAGAAGAAAAATAGAGAAGGGAGAAGGGGGAGGACCCCCCACATCTCGACATAGAAATTGGGCACGTAGGCATCTAAAGGAGGTCTCCAAACACCACTGATGTCTGCTGATAAGATACTTCACTCTTCTATGCCCTCTCGGGTGAGCTTAATATATCACAAATATCTTGCTATGCTGAGGAGGTAGTGACGTGGTAGTCATTGAATATTTTTTAACAATGACCGGACTAATGAGCAATGGCTACTAGAATCTGTCACGAAGCCTAGTGAGATATTGGTGTCGTATGAGATATGATATATGGCCTTTTAAGACACAATTTTTGACCACTTTTACCTACGTAATAATTTTTACTTTCACTAAAAAAAATAATTTTAAAACTAGCTAGGGAATCACATTGCCACATAAGTAAGGTGGTCAAGATGTATCTTGAGTAGTAAAAGATTACATCTCTATTTCCGATGAGTAATGTTAAAAAGTACATTTTTATCTTATAATTATCTCACAATACGGATGTGATAATTTTTAACCAATCATTTAATCATTTCTTCTAAAAATAAATTAAAATTTAGTTAAAACTACCGCGTCAACTTTGGCCCGGATTGGCGTCTTTAGTTGAGCTTGAGTGAGAGGGGGACCTAAGGAATCAGTAGATTCCGCATTAAATTGAGAGGTTAAAGTCTAATGTGCTACCATAAGTCAAAGTTAATTTCAATGGACACCAACAAACATAAAAATAAACAAAGGAAAAAAAGGTGATTAAATATAAGAAGAAAATAGAATAAAAAGTATAAAATATTAGGTGGTAAAAAAGAACCCAATAAATTAACATGATTCAGTCTATTAAACCTACCCATGGCCTATAAAGTCTAATAGATAACATCTTTTTTATTATTGACTTGATCACTATTTCACTATTGTGTATTACATGAAGGGATTTATAAAAGAAATATATATTATATTCCAAAAGTACAAGTAGAAATACACATAATACAATTGCAGTATGGCAGTATAATTAATGTTTAATACTCTAACATCTCCCTCAAACTCAACTTAAAAACTTAAAGGTAAAAAGTATACAGGCTATGTGAACTTGGAATACCCTGATAATCTAAAACCTTTTTGATCCCCATTCTATTCAACAAATCCTTAACATCTACCTCCTTTCTCCTATTCCTGATCACTAGATCTAGCTCCTTTTTCAATTGCATAGTTCTCTATGAAATCAGCCCATGAAATTCTCATCAAATCCCACCAAACTAGAACTCATCATTGAAAATAAGCTGATTGGAACCATCTATGGAGCTTGAAGCTTCACCACATGCATAAACTATAACGCCCCTAACATGTTAAGGCTAGGCACTTCGACATGTTCATTTCCAGGCACAAAGCTTTATAAGGTTGTTAGAGTAATTACTAAAATCTAAATTAAATGCATGTTAAGAAAATAACATTGAATTAAAATCTTCGCTAAAAATTATTCATAAAAAAGTAAGTTATGTGCTAGTGCACTTATTTAAAATATACATGAGTTTCATGAGATGAATTTTAATGCTCTTTTAAGCCCTCATCCCGGCCTCATAATCCATGTTACTCACAACTTAAAAACAGAATACAAAACGTGGTGAGCAGAAAAAAGGCTTATTAATAAAATTCTCAATCATAGAACAATAGAGTTAACTTCATTTTATTTAAAACTCATTTTTCTATGAAAATTACAATGAAGACTACTTTCTTTTCATTAGAACACGTATTACTTATAGTAATCGTTATTGTAGTATGTCACTGATATACTATTACGCCTTGTATACTAAAGTTGTGTGGTCCTTATGACCATAGTAGCGCCTATGGCCACAAGTCTACCGACTTGTCGATTAACCAAGGTGTACTCTATGTGGCTGTATAACATAGTGATAGGTACCACTTTCAAGTAAGCTTCCTTCAGTAGTTACGTCTTCATCTAAGAACGGTACCAACCTCTTATATCTTTAACATTCATGGGACCAAAATAAATTCCTCCACATGCATTCCCTCATAATAATAAATTGTTTCCCATACATTTACTTGTCATGAATCGTCTTAGAGCACCGGCAGCAATACCTTAAAGCCTATTCCCTTTTCTATAAATAGGAAAAAAAAATTAAAAAAAAAAAAAAAAAAAAAAAAACTACAAAAAATCACCTGCAGCAGAAATCCTATGTCTTCTCTAAAAGATATGATTTTTTGCCACCCAAAACACAACTCTTGACCACCTTGCCCATGTGGCAAGGTGGTCTCTTAACTAGTTTTATGATTTTTTATTTTTTTTTAAGTAAAAGTCGTTACGTGGATAAAAATGTTCAAAAATTATATCTTAGAGTAATAATATATCATATCTCATTTTCTAAACCATTGGGTAGCTACAATGTTACCCAATGTTGACCTTGTTTGCCAAGTGACAGAACGGTAAACAGTAATGCGGTTACAATTCATGTATTTCTTTTTTCTCTTTTTCATATTTTTTAATATCAATCAACATCAAAACATTCCTACTTTTTTTACTTTTTATATCACATCAATAATTTTTTATTATTATTCAGATAAAAAAAATTCAGTATGATCCAAAAAATTTTCACTTTTCTATAAAAAAAAAAAAAAAATTATTTTATTTTATATCGCATCATCACTTTTTACTAATTCCAAAATTAACAACTCACTATTCTATTCTGTTCTGCACATGTCTTTGCCAAACAATCTCATTACTCCTTTCTATACACGCGCACCCCTCTTCCTCCTCCTCCTTTCAAATTCACCATTCCCCTTTCGTTCAAGCTGCGACTTTGCTTCAGCATCTGTACGACGTATTTGCAGTGAGCCATTCTCATCCGTTGAGAGAAAAATCAAAAAATGGGATGAGTTTCTTCTTCAACAGTTGGGCAAAATGGGCAAAGAAACTCATCCATTGGGCAAATTTTTTGTATATATCTGAAAAACTTAATTCACCCATGGATTTCTTCTGTCTTTGCACTGAGCCATGCATTGCCTGTTTGGCTTTAAGAATACAGACTTTCAGAAGGAATGGAAAGCATTGTATGGGATGTCTTTGCACTGAGCCAGCGAAAGAGTTGGGGTTGGGATTGAGATTTGAGAGTGAGAAAGTGGTTTGGGAGAGAATTAAAAAAATAATTAGAAAAATAAAGAATAAAGAAAAAGTAAAGAAATAATATTTAAAGGAGAGAAATTTCTTATAAATTAGTTAGCAGAAAATTTTTTACAACTCATATATACGATTGACACGTGTCCTTTAAGCATGTGAGAAGTGCATGCTATTAAAACAACATGTGTTTCTCACATGCCCAAGAGACACATGTCAATCTTATACGTGAGTTGTAGATAATTTCTTACAAATTGATTTGTAGGAAATTTCAGTCCATATTTAAATGAAATAAAGAAAAATGAAATGATTCTATTGTGGAGTGTATTTGGATAAGAAAACAAAAAGTAGTTTAGTTCTCTAAATTTAGGAAAAATTGTTAAATGTCTCTTGCTAGTGCTCTTTTAGGGCTACATATGAGAAGGTTTTACATCTCTATACTTTTCATATTTAGAATTTTCTTAAATAGTACTTTTTCAATTTGAGAAATTTCCAAAAAATTGAAACTTTCTTAAATGGAACATCCATGTTTAGAAACTTTATGAAAGTACCATAAAAGGGAATAGGATCCTCTCCATTTAGATAAATAGAATGGAAACTATCAATTTTCAAATAAAATGTCATAATTTAAAGTTAATGAAATAGAGACTATCAATTTCAAATGAAATGTTAGGATTTGAAGTTGATGCATCTAACGGTAAATGTAAAGTTAATGTTGATACATCTTTTAAAAATTAAAATAATGTGAAATCAAGTACACCATTAAATGTATCGACTTTAAATCTTTCCCATAAAATAAATAATATCTATTTAATTTGAAATGCAAAGAATTCTATTCCATTATTCCATGTAAAGCATAAAAGTATTATCACATAAGCATCACATAAAGCAGTAAATACATTTAATTTAAAAGGGAAAATTATATATATTCTCGTCAAATTACCATTTTATTGCCAATGTTTCTCAATAAATTATCAATTATATCAATGTTCTTCTTAAACTAAAAAAAAGTCAATGTATTTTAGTTTTAAGGGAGAACTTCATTTATAACCCTTAATCTTTCATCACTTTTGCAATTAGAGTATCGATCTTTAAAAAGTATCGCTTTAGGGTATCGATTTTGCAATTTCAACATTCCGTAAGGAAAAAAAAAAAAAAAAATTACAGGAATTTAAATGTTAGTCAGAATTTAATGAAATTTATAAAAATATTCATACATGATTTTTTTTTCTTAATTATAAAAGTTATGAAAAATTATAAATTATAAATGAAATTTTCTCTGATTTTAAAGTGAGAGGCTGTGGTGGGGCCAACCATGTTGAAAATGGGATGCAAAGTTTTTTTCACGTGAATAGATGAAGCGGCAGTAATCAGACCACTCATTCAAAAAGAACGATCAAGATTAAGTGTGTTGCAGCCCGTCCAATACTCATATGGTTCATTTGGGTGTTAGATTTTTTAAATTAAAATTTAATTTATTGTGTAAATTTCGAAGTTTAACTTTGTAAGATAAAATTTTTTTAAAAAAAAATCAAAATTTTCCTTGGTATCCAAACATATGATTAATAAGTAGCCTCATCAAATTTTACTCACCAAAGTAAGAGCATTCCTAGTAGCCTCACCAAAATGGTTTTTTAGCTATTTTAGTGAGCCAATTTGATAAAAACACTGAAAAACCACTCTCAGCAGCCTCACCATTTTAACCAAAAAAATTTGATAACTAAAATTACAAACCAAATTAGATGAGGCATTTTCCCTCACCAATTCACTCACCAAATTTTTTTATCTTTCTCTCTCACATGATTAGTACACTTTTTTCATTTTTTCTCTCCTTTCTCTCACACGATAATGTCATTATTTCAGGAACATGAAGGATTCTTTGTAAAAAGATTAAATAGAGAAAAAATAAAAAATATGAAAAAATATTTTTTAAATAGAATAGTGATAATAAATAGTTAAAATGGTGAGGCTGCGGGGGAATTTTACTCACTAGAATAGAGAAAAGTGATTTTGATGAGGCTACTAAGAATGCTCTAACTAAAAATCACTTTTTTCTATTCTGGTGAGCCACTTTTTTAAAAATTTTCAGCAGCCTCACCATTTTAACTATTTATTATCACTATTCCATTTAAATAATATTTTTTTTCATATTTCTTTATTCTTTCTCTATTTAATCTTTTTTACAAAAAATCTTTCATATCCATGAAATAAGGACATTATCGTGTGAGAGAAGGGAGATGGGAGATGTGAGAAGAAAATGAGAGAAAAAATGAAAAAAAGTGTGCTAATCATGTGAGAGAGAAAGGTGAAACAAAATTTAGTGAGTGGATTGTTGAGTGAAAATGCCTCATCTAATTTGATTAGTAATTTCAGTCATCAAATTTTTTTGGTTAAAATGGTGAGGCTGCTGGGAGTGATTTTTCAGAATTTTCATCAAATTGGCTCACCAAAATAACTAAAAAATTATTTTGGTGAAGCTACTAAGAGCATTCCTAGTAGCCTCACCAAATTTTACTCAACAAGATAACTAAAAATCACATTTTTCTATTCTTGTGAGCTACTTTATTAAAATTCCCCCAGCAGCCTCACCATTTTAACTGGTTAATATTCACTATTCCATTTAAATAATAATTTTTCATATTTATTTATTTTTTTTCTATATAATCTTCTTACAAAAAATCATTGATATCCATGAAATAAGGACATTATCGTGTGAGAGATGGGAGATGGGAGAAGAAAATGAGAGAAAAAAGCAAAAAAGTGTGCTAATCATGTGAGAGAGAAAGGTGAAACAAAATTTGGTGAGTGGGTTGTTGAGTGAAAATGCCTCATCTAATTTGGTTAGTAATTTCAGTCATCAAATTTTTTTGGTTAAAATGGTGAGGCTGGTGGGAGTGATTTTTCAGGATTTTCATCAAATTAGCTCACTAAAATAGTGAAAAAATTATTTTGGTGAGGCTACTAAGAATACTATCGGAAGCGGCAAAAGGGCTACACATTTTTGACACGTATAGGCGCGTGGGTGGAATTTGTTAATAGCACGAATAGTAATATAGTATACTGTAAAGTGTAAAAGATGGAAGCTACAAGAACGTGGGGGCAAAAATATAAAGACGTTAGTAGAAAATAGAAATTTACGTTGGGGTTGTCAAAAAAAACAAAACCGTGGCAGGGAAGTTTTTCTACTGTCAGATTTGACACTTCTTTTTAACCATGGTTGATGTCAGAGGCATCTCCATGCAAGTTTGACCCATTCCTTTTGAGATACGCCAAATCCAAAGTTTGAACCTGCAAGAAAATTTCGTCAGATCAGATTCTCTTAAATTATTGAGTGAGCTTTACTTTAAGGTACTAAATTTTTGCTCTTTTTTAAAAAAAATATATTTGAAATTTAGAACGTTCCAATTTATGATATTTATTTTTTAAAAAGTTTCGATTAGGATTTTTCATTAAATCTAATCAAAATTTCAAAATTACTCCTATTTTTTTAAGAAAAAAAAAAAAAAAACTTGGTAGAATTCAAGTGTGGGTTAGAATTTAACGAAATTCAAAAAAATACTCCTGCCTGAATCATAAATATATATATATATATATATATATATATATATATAATTTTTTTTAAAAAAATAAACAGAGATATTTTAAAAATTTTGATAAGATTTAACAGAAAATCTTAACGGATGATCTCTAATTGAAACTTTCTGAAAAATAGATACCTTAAATTGAGACGTTTTGAAGTTTAGGTATTTTTTTAAAAAAAATGATGAAAATTCGGTATCTTTAAGTAAAATTATCCTTAAATTATTTGTTTGAATTCGAAATTTTTTGAATATATGATTGTGATTGTAAGAGATCACTTATGAGACTTACTTGACTGGATAAATAGTTAAACAGTTCAAATTTTATTTGATGAGTTAAATTTCTTAAATTCAAATTCTCTTAAATTCAAACAAATAATTTGGAATCATTCTAATTTCAATTTCAGTAAAGAGAGAGTGCTCAGTTGTTACAAGTCACTCAGCGCGATAATTAGCGAACGTACGACAAAGAAGAATATTGTCGTTCACGGAAAAGACGTATTTATATAAGCAACTCTCTTTGAGTATATGGATAAATATGTACCTATTTATATGATGAAATGAAGCGCTGAGTTTTGCTATCCATGATTTGAGTGATAAAGCTCTTAAAACAGGTGATTAGTTGCTTGAATGACACCTTAATGATGATACTTTTAGGTTCATTCATTGAAAAAAGAAAAAGAAAAAAAACTGCTGATGATAACTCTAGTACACCACTCTTCCCATTTCGTTAATTAATTAAATTATTAACCCATTAAAAAAAATATATATATTTGTTTCAAAATTTTCAAACCCTTCTGAAGATACTCTGTTTCTCTGCAGCTTCGTAACAAAAAAGTAATTCTTTTTCTTTCGTTTAGAATTTATTATTATTATTATAATATATGTTTGTGTCAAAGACAAGATTTTTGTTTTTACGGTGATGTTTATTATGCCCACAATTTCCAAAGATTTATCTTTATCACTTTATCTCTTTATCTCTTTATCTCCTTCCTCCACGAGTTTTGTCGTGTTTTATTCGAGTTTTACATTTCTAAATGTAATCTTTTCAGTGTTAATTAATCTATGTCGCTCATCTATAAAATGATTAGATTAATAAAATTACCTCCCTCCGTGATCCGATCGGATGGAGATCGGCGGAGCTCCCTGTGTGTAGTACTACTGTACTAGCAAATTTAAATTAATGGGGTGGATGCTTCCAAGTGAATTTTCATGCTAAAAATGAAGATCAATCCTGGAAGTAGTGTTGGGGAAAGAAGAAGAGGGCAATTAATATATATTTCTTTGAAAAAAAAAAAAAAAACAAAAGAAGAAGAAGAAGAAGAAAGAAAGCATACTTTAGTGGTTGACCTCGTGCTTAGTTCAGCCATGAATGTGCTTAACAGACAAAAAAGTTGGGAAAACCCCAAAACCCTTTTGGCTTCACCGACTTTTTCTTTCTTTCTTTCTTTCTTTCTTTCTTTTCTTTCTCTCCCACCACTCCACCCACTGGGACTAGCAACAGCACCTACCTGCAAATTAGTTGGTTTTGTTGTCTGTTCCCTTGTACGTATATATGTTAAATAAATGCATGATTTTTTTATTTTTTTTTTGTTGTTGTAGATTTAATATATATTTTTATGTCCACCTCCCATACCGTACACGTGGCCCACATACTGAATGATCGGGTGGTGGGGCAGTCCCCAGAGGTTGAGATGGGTCTTGGCCAATCAACCCCAAAGGCAGAGAGCCTAACTTTTGTCATTGCACCATATTATTATTATTATTGTGTATGTGCTTAGTAAACAGTATAATGCATGTGCTAACCAAATGGGGTTGATGTGCTTATTCATTCAGGACCACATAATTTGGTGAATATTTATCTGCGAAATGATGGGATTCATAAATATCAGACGGCGAAGATGGGGAGAGATGTAAATCGTCGTCGTCTTTGTGTAAGGTCATTATCATTTTTTGTTGTTGTTGTTGTTGTAGTTTCACTTTTTCTCATGGGGACAGGGATGGTTGCTGAAAAAGAAAAATAAAAAGGTGAAGTGAGAAGATATAATTAAAAAGCAGAGGCTATGATTCATTGGCAATGGTCGTCCAGGGGACTATTCCCACCGTAAGCAATGTGGATAAGCTAAGCCAACAAGTACTGAAACCCCCAATGTTGTGTGTCGTTTTATCGTTTCTGCTGAACCCACCCACATCCACCTTATCCTTAACTGGCCCTCAGCCTCTCATCATAATTCATACATACACAAAAAACATAGAGAGAGAGAGAGAGAGAGAATAGAATAGAAAAATCCCCATTAGAATTTCGACTGAATACAGAGAGACGCAAATGGATCGACAAGAAAGAAAGCCGAAGCTTTGCTTCCCATCACTTATTCAATTGCACAGTCAGATCCCACTTTGATGATAAGCTTGCTTTTTACCGTCCTGCCAGAGAGAATACCAACAAAGAAGGCAGATGGATATCTATCCTAATTATGAGCGAGAGAGAGAGAGAGAGACCATTGGTGGACCTTGGCTGCTTTATAACGCAAACGCAGGGGTTGTGACAAATCATCATAGGTCCCACCCTCCACCAATGGCACCACATACTTGGAAAGAAAGTCAGAAGCAACTCAAAAAATGAAATCCAGCAGATCGAGCTTTAAAACAGAACAAGTAAAACCCTGCTATTCCAATTTGATTTCAAAAGGAAGGCACAACTGAAGGCATATGTAAATTGGGATTCTGATGGTGTATGTAAATTGGTAGGGGGGAGTCCCGCAGCTTGTACTTGTACACGGCACTTTTAGCTAGCACATCATTAATGGACCTCACTGTCAATTGATCATTCATTCCACATCCAGAAGAAGAAAAACGGAGGCAAAGATAGAGATCCCACCAAGTATATATGGCATATGGTCCATGCATATTTGGCATTTATTACCCATCTCACATTTGCTAACAATAACAATAATAAATTCAACAGTCAGGTGCTACAACACAACTGAAAAAAACAAACACTTCGAAAGAGAAAGAGAAAGAGATGCAATAACCTGGGCATTTAGTTCTCAGCAGCTACAGCTTAAACTAACTACCATTTGAATCAAAATAAACAGAATTTTAAGTTTTTCCAATAGTGAACACTAGCTCCTGCTTCTCTACTGGTGGCATGGAAGAGAAAATCGAAATTTTCACCCTTCGGAACCTCCAATTCTTCAAGGTCCATCACCATCTCTTACCCAAAGGATAAATAATATGATCCAATTTCTCTCAGTGCAGCTTGACAACCCCTCCCAGCTTCACAACTGCTCCCCCTTCTGGCAGCCTTGGTTTATGATAAAATGAATATGAAAGCAAAAGAAACATAAAATTTAGAAGCGCTACCAATAGAACAATATTGGACGGTCCAATACCTTGCCTGTGCTTTGGATGCTTTTGTAACTGCTCAAGCCAGGAACAGGAGTTGTTTCACTCATCTTTGTTTGACAGACACGGATTGCATGGACCTCCTTTCGGGTTGTATAAAAGCCATCCGCTGTCTTCAATTTTCCCCCAAAAAATGCTCTCAACTTGCTCAGTAGCCACCAAACAGCCAAATCAGCTTCTTTTACTGCAAGATGGTCACAAATCCTGGGGCATCTTCTCTTGGCCCTTCAAGAGACCGATACATGTATAATATGTCAACAGTTTCATCTCCGTGCAGCTCGCCAGTTTCACCACTGAAGACTTCAACCACCAGCCGGGGCAATGCTCGGGCAATCTCCTGACAACCTTGGGGAGATAACCTACACGAAGACATCCAGAGGAATCTCATGTTGTAATAGTGATGTAAACCAGAAAGCAAAGCTGAATCCCCAAATGGGCTATCCCTGATCTCAAGCTTTTGCAGTCTAGGACAGCCCTCGAGCACATATTTAAGCCCCATGTCACTATCTCCAGCAAATGCAACTGACAGAGTCCGAACCAACTTCCCATATTTTCCAATGTAACTGAAAGCGCGATCAGTCAGTAAACCAGAAATTGCAAGCCGAGTGAGCTTCTTACAGTTCCTAACAATGGCTCCAAAACCTTCATCCATGGGCGCACCAGTCACATGGTCAGGGCGGCGTCGACCCATTATACAGAGACGGAACACCTCAAGATCCGGGCAGTTGTTCGACATGGCTATCACAGCCGCATTAGTCATGTGCTGGCAGAAATACAAAATCGATTGTAGTTTCCTACAACCCTCGGAGATTGCTTGGAGACCCACTTCAGAAACAGGGCCCTCACTATCCTCCCGAGCATCAATAGGGAAAACCCGAAGCTCGTGCAGGTCCTTGCAAGTTGCCGCCACAGCTTGAAGTCCTTCATCGCATATTGAATCAAGGACCTGCATTATGAAAAGTAAAAGTAAGCTTCACAAGTCAAAAACTAGATCACCAATTTGCACATTTATACAACACCCACACAGAAACTTACCCAGAAAGTCTGGAGCTTGTGGCAGTGAAGTATCACCGATTTGAGCTGTTCTGCGTCAACATTCGCATAGCTGAAATTCAAGGAGGTGAGATTAGCACACACAGGGTGGATGACCGGTAAGTAGTCCGCCAAGATTTCCCTGAAGCCTGAGAGACAAACTAACGATTTGCAAGCAGCAAAGGCAGCGGTATAGTCTGGCTCTGGATCACCCTGAGCTACGCTCTCCGGTGCCCTAAACGAGCCGGTTCCAATGTGTGTGAGCTGCGGAGCTCGAACCATCAGGCGGTACAGCTGCCCAATCGAAACAACGCGGTTCAATCTAAGCTTCTTCAAGGAGGGGGACCGAACCACCAGCCTCTCCAATGCCTCGAAATTTATTGGGCATTCTACGCAATCGAAAATCAGCGACTCCAGACAGCTCGTTCCGCTCTCGGGAAAACAAGCTATCCAATCCACATCATCATCCGAAACCTCAGATTCGATTAGATCAAGCACTCTCAGATGTCTGACAACAAAAGTTAAATAGCAAAAAATCACATTCAACATCCACATATAACACTACAAACCATCTTTCCCATCCCAAATTCACCAACATTTCCTCACTCTCATCACTTACTAATTAGGGTTCGTATTACCATAATTAGCAAAGCATCACAAAATTCACGTCAAACCAACCAAATCCGCCAAACAGATCTGCACGCTCGTCTCCTCTTACCAAAAAAACAGAAAAAAAACAGAAGCCCAAACAGAATAGGAATAAAACCCTCAATAGCTTACATACACGCGTGTACGCACATATACTGAGATGGATCTAAATAGGTCAGGGCTTAGGGGGGTACCTGCACTTGCTGGCGATGACGGCGAGGCCGCTGGTGCCGAAGCCGTCACAACAAACAAGGACGAGCTCCTTGAAGGACGGGAAGGACTCGGCGAGGAGGGTCAGATCGTCGTCGGAGACCGACATGCGCTTCAGGTACACCTTCTCGAGCCAGGGGTAGGCGGCGGCCATGGCGTTCACCCAGGGCGCGAAGTGGGCCCCCCAGTCCAGCGGCATCAGGTTGAAGTCGGCGAACCTGGGCCGGCCCTTGATGGCCACAGCCTGGACCCGGCGAACCGGGCCGTGGCTCGACGTGGCGATACTGAGTAGCAGTTCCCGATGAAGAGCTCGGATCGGGTCAGCGCCTCCACGCGGTACCACGACTTGCACACCAATGACGCCGCGTTTCGGTCCCGCCGTGTGCTCAGGAACTGGAGCACGTTTTCCAGCACGTTCTCAAGCACCTGGTCCGGGTACGGCGCCTGGAACTCCATGGAGCTCGGCCCGGGCCCCGCCACCGGCCCAGTAACTCCGCTGCAGTTCCGAGTCTTGCTGGACGACTCGGCGATGTCCGCTCCGCGAAGATCCAACGGCGGGGAGCGATCGTCGTCTTCGGACATTTCAGTCCGGTCCTTTCTCATGCTAGGTGAGTCACTCTCTCTCTTTCTACTCTCTGATCTAGGTTTTGATAACAAAAGGCTTATTTTAATTAAACTAGATCGTGAGCTTTTGGTAGCGTGGAGAGGCAGAGAGAGAGAGAGAGAGAGAGAGTGAGTTTGGGGACCCTGGTACCGAAAGCGTCGCAACAGTGAGCCTATTCTTGTTTCAATTTTTATATCATTTTTATATATGAATATAAAAGAAATGAGGAGGGTTTTGGATGAAGCCCTTATTCTCAGAGTTATTCATAAATATCTCTACAAAGTCATCCATAAATACATTTAACACCCCTAGACTTTATTTTGAGGCGTTTCTTCTTCTATGTCATCATTATTCATTTTCCAGATCAATCAGCTCATTTCTTCCACGTATGGAGCCTGTCTTTCTCTGGTATTTCTTGAATTATTTGTAAATACCTCTACTAACTCATCTATAAATGTGTTCAAACTTAAGCCTAATTAATAATTATTATCATTCTTAAGATTTCATTGATGGCATCATTTTCCAAATGAGTAGGCTCTGGCTCAATCTCACTTTGAACTTTGAACTAGGGAGCGTTTGTGAGTTATGGAATCTATTATTATTACATGGCATTTAATGAATTATAAGATTTATATTTGAAAAGTTCATGTATTTAGAAAATATATAACAAGTTTCATGGCATGTTTTTATTTATTTTTAGGTGTTACTACCATTCTTTGATAATACCTGGAAGCAAAAGTTGTAATAATTATATTTTTTTTTTTTATATTCATCATTGATGAGGAAATTATCATTCTCAGAGCCCAAATGAGTCCATGATGGAGCTGGTGGGCCTAGTCGGTCCATCCGACCAGAAGAAAGACCCATAAAGATCTAGTCAGTCATAACTGTCTCTAATACTCCTTAAAGAATCTTATGAATATGAATCGGTTGTCATAATCGAGGATAAACATAGACGATGAATCTCGAGACATCATTATTCTTGGAATATGAGAAGAGTCTATACGGAATGTCCATATTCAGATATCCTAGAACAGGTTTATCAGGACTATCACAATGTGATATGGATGGAATATGCTGTAATCCTTATCCCGTAATTATCGCAAGAAATTATAGGAATATTTGATCCATAATTCCTAAAAAGGCATAAAGGGTATTTATCTCGAATTTTCTGGATAACCTCTTATCCACAGGTATGGGATAAGAGACCCGTTTGAACTCACTTGAAGATCAGTCCTGCCCGAACATGACTCCCCAAGGATAAAATCTAATCTCACACGGTCTGAGATTAGAATCCTAATTGAACTCTAATAAGAACATACTCAATATACCAAAACTACATCATCTATAAATTGGCCAATACCTCAGGTATCAAAACTCCATGAATTTATGTGCTCTTATATTCTCTGAAATTTGTCTACAATAATCTGGCTTAAGCATCGGAGTGAGATTCCGTTGGCAAACCCGACTAACTCTATGTTTAATATTTTTGTCTTATAGGTTTAATCTTTTTGTCTTATAGCTGGAGGAGAGAACACATTCTAAGATGACATGTCATCATATGAAACCTGTACCAACAATCATATCACATACATATAACATATCCATACGTCTATAGGTAAATAACTATATTAGCTGTCCAACTTACAATCTTAATTAAACACCATAATCTGTAAGAGATATAAAATAGAGGTTAATAGTAGTTGATATATTTCGATAACGGAAGAATATTAGTTAGGCGGGAATTAGTTGTAACCGAAGAATATGCTATATGTTAGTTATTTAGAGTCTATAAAAGGGAAACCAAGACAGTAAGAAAACGAGGAAAATAAATATACAGAAAATGGTTCTTTGGGAGGTTTGTTGTTCTCGAATTAGCTTGAGACTATTGGGTTTCCTTTTTTTGACTCACTAATATTCTTCCGTTATCCAAATATATCCACTACTATTAACCCTCTATCTTATACCCCTTACACAATCCATCTAACAACTACATCGATCATATATGCATATCATGACAATTGTCTAGTTAAGTCAAAACTACACAATCAAAATACTCTCGAAACTTCGTCTATCTATTACTCCAATTGCTCGTTTTTTGTATTGATGTGCTGTGAAAAATGTTGTTTTACAAATGGAATTGCGAGTCAACGGGTTATTAAGTAAAAAACCCAACAAAATATGTGTGATGCAAGCCATTTTTTGTTATGATAAAATATTTATCTCATTTGTTGAACCGAAAACATTGAATGTTAAGTATTGTTTTCTCAAAGCATGTTACTCAACTTTTATAAGTAATACTATTTTATGCTTGAAAAATCATGGAGATGGTTTGCTTTTGTTGAAAACAAAAGTGAAATTCTCATTTTTATTCAATTTTTAAGTCCTCGATTTTATGCTTAAAATTTATTCTCGTTCGAGCGACACGTGACACCTGCATTAAATCAGGCGTCGTATCTTATCTAACTCACACGCGCATTAATGATGGTCGTTAAACTTCAGCTAGTGCTCTCTCTCAAGGCAATGACACGTGGAGATATCATTCTCGTTCGAACAAGATTTTGTACATTTTAATTAAAGCTGTTCATTTTTTCTCGTGCATGCCCTCGGTTGACACGTGAATATTTCTTCGTGTTCGAACGAGACCCAATTTTGAATTTCGCGTGATGACTGCATGAAATATTTTAATTTGGTCTATTTGTTCCCATATTATAACTATAATCATATATTTTTATATATGTAATTAAAAATGACCTGATTTAGAAGACATTAATCTTTGTAAGGAAATAACCACTATGAATGAGTTCCAATTCTATCCCAAAAAAAAAAAAAAAAAAAAAAAGAATTGAAATGATGTGTATTTTATTACAAGAATATAGAAATACAGCTAATCTAGACTTCAAGTATGATGGGATTTCACATTTAAATATGTCAGTCCAAAGTTCATATGCTAGGTGCTGTGATTCATATGGAGGAGTTTTGTTTTTTTGCGATCACGATTTGACATTTGACAATGGAATTTGAATTGAGGGTTTGTTACGAAATAATTTCTAAGTCTATGGGTGAAATTGTTAATAACTAAAACCAAGAAAGTGGACTTTTTCACAAATACACTAAAAACAGAAAAGAGAAACTTATTCAGAGCTCCCTTATTGGATTTATCCCTAAACGTTGAGCTTTATCTCTACGCATTTTCTAACGCAAGTATAATCCACGGTCCAATCAGATAGCAGTAAACTGTTGTTGACATAAAGCAATACAACTGTTGTTGACATTGGACAAAGGCTGACAGAGCCTATATTTAGTAGGCCGTGCTAAACGTCTGGTTCACGCGCTGTAATTTGCCCCAAACCAACTTTTACCAGATATATTGTACGGATAAATTTTCCACACCACTCGCTAATCTTATAAAAATTAAATATAAAATTAACGGTTTTTTATTATCACCGATGTTTTTTTTTTTCTCTTAAAATGTTGTGGCTTTTAAAATAATAATTTAATCAAAATTTAATAGTGATTTATCATAAATTTAATGGTAATTTTAAGAGCCACATTAATTTTAGGGGATAAAATAAGAACACATGACTGACATGAGTGATATGTTGCATTAATTTATACAGTCATATATTCATGCCGTCGGATTAAGCTTAGGTGCTGTAAATTTTTTTACAGCACCAATGCTGTAGTAAATCTAAGGGTTTGAATTTGATTTCAAACCCTTTAGATTTGATTTCAAGGGTTTGAAATCAAATCTAAACCCTTAAATTTACTACAGCATTGGTGCTGTAAAATTTTACAGCACCTAAGCCATATCTCATGCCGTCAACTCGATTTCAGTCCGACACGCAATATTTGTTGTTAGTAAATTTTTATACAAATCATATACTCTACACAAAATTAATCAATTATAATTAAGAATCCGTTTGGGATTGTAATTTAAAAAAGTGCGATTTAAAATAACGATTTTAAAATGTACTATTTGAAAAATTGATTTTTAAAAACACAGTTAATGTGCGTTTGAAATTGCGATTTCGTAGAGAAAAAGTGCGATTTTAAACCAAATCGCAAAAAATAAACTGTTTGGAAACTGCGTCTTTAAAAAATTGCTATTTGAAAATGCAGAAAAATGTTTATTCCAATCGCAGGTAATGGAGTGATTTTTTGAAAACGTAGTATTTTAAAAGGCTAAACTGCGATTTTGCCAAACGCTTAACTGCATTTTTAAAAATTACTTTTTTAAATCGCACATTTTTAAATTGTTATTTTTAAAATCGCAAACTCAAACGAACCCTTAAGTATTTGGTAAAATCGTAGTTTAACCTTTAAAATTATACGTTTCAAAAAAAGCAAACTTACCTTTGATTTTTTGCGTTTTTAAATATCAATTTTTAAAAACGCAATTCGCAAACGATTTATATTTTGTAATTTGGTTTAAAATTGTACTTATTATCTACAAAATTGCAATTCTAAACGCACCATAAGAGGTTTAACCGATTTAATCAAATAAAATAAAATTAATGTATACAATATTAGATTCATGTTTAGACACAATTTAAACCAATTACACGACAAAAAGGATTTGCCACCTCTACTATTTTCCGACCACACAACAATATGTTCTTGTTATAAGAAGTAAAAGAAAAGAGAGTAGCTGATTGAACGGACCAATAATGGGACCTTTGTTCATCTCAGTTACATCCAATCTACTTTGCTTTATTTTTCTTTTAAATAAAATTACTTATTTAACCCTCGAATTATATACATGTATATTAAAAATGGCTGTGGTTATTTTTGGTATCTACATGCGAGCATGACATTTTTGGGGGTAAAATCTACTTCTAACCCTTCTTTTAGTACGGATTAATGAACTCCTCTTTTCACACATACACACAAAAGAAGAAAATTATTGAATAAACTCATACCAATAATTAAGATTCAACTTTCCAACAAGAAAATAAAAGAATGAAAAACAAAAAAAATTCAACTTGTACTATGTGCCGGTCTTCCGCCGAGTATTTCCAGCAGGCTAACCAAATGCTTCAAAATAGTTAAATTTAATTATTATCAAATTTTTTTTTTTTCAATCCAGCAAATGAAACAAGTGGTTATTTTTTCCTTATAGAATGAATAGTGAATAGGCTCTACGGCCTATTATGAGCATCTCCAACAGGCAACAAAATAGGCAAATGGCTCATAATAGTTAAATTTGAATATTATAATCCATTTTTCGTTTCTACCTGAATAACATTTTTACTTCTAGTGTGAATAGTGAATAGACAGCACTAAAAACAATTTTTTTTATTTATTGTTCTCTCTCTTCATTTCCTTATTTCACACTCTCTCTTACTTTTTCTTTCACACTATTTTTTACACAAAATAATATTTAAAGAAAATAAAGAGTAGAACAGAGAATCTGTTGAAGAGAGTATAGAAAAAACAGTAGATAAAATAAAGAATTGTACTTTTTCAATAGTTACTTTGACTATTATTGCTGGAGATACTTTTACTATTTATTTTATAACAAACAAAATATTGAGGAAAACTAAAACAATATGATATTCACGTATCTCACTATCTCTCCCACTCACTTTTCATTATAAAAGTGTGCATAATAATGCATATATAACATGATTATTGAAGACGAACATAATACTAACGATGCTAGTGACATTGAATATGAATAAATCGATCAAACTCTTAATGTACAAATTTCTCACAAGCATACCCCTAGATTTTTTAAGTTCATTAAAAGGAATGTGAACATTAGAGATAGTTAAACTCATTCTCAGCTGCAATCCAACCTTATCAAGCACATCTGGGAATTGCATGGTCAATCTTAAGAATTATTAGTCATATTGTATGTTTATAGTTGATTTGTTTTTCTTTTTGCATTGTTTTTTTTTTGTTGCTTTTCTTTTATAAATTGTGTAATTTTGCTAGAATATTGAACTGGTAAACACTCATACGGTGTAGCGCAAAGAATTTGTGAAAATTCAATATTTTATTTTTTATTGAGTGTTGACAAAATATAATAATAAAAAAAATAAAATAATATTTAAATGTAAGTAAATAGTATAATAGAGAATATGTTAGAAAGAGTATAGAAAAAACAGTAGTTAAAATAATGAATTTTACATTTTTAATAGCTATTTTGACTATTATTACTATAAAATGCCCAAACGTAAATAGGATGTCATACAACTAGTCTAATAGTCTAGGCTCTTAATAAGTCAAATTTGGACAATCCTTTAAAATTCGGCTCAAGCTTGAGCCTTTATTCCATGTATTCGAGCTAAATCCAACAACCCTAATTTTGACTTGACTCGACTCGAATACAGCTCTATATTCATAGTAGAACCAAATCGTCACCTCTTCTTTGTAGCCGTTCGCCTTCTTCTTGGTCGTTTGCTTGAAAATTTTACCCATCATAGAAATACGAAAGTGAAATTCATGGTAATTATACATTAGCTAAATTATTATGAAGAATATATGGTTAATTTCTCTGTGTATATAAATCAAATACGCACAGTTGGTGTGCGTGCATGAGAATTACAACATCCTTTCATTCAATCAAACTACTCTGTCTACCTTGGGTATGTATATTTCAATATGCGAAGATTTGTAAGATTTTTAAAGAATTATAGATTTCCTATGAACAATCAGAGGAGTTTTCAACTTTATTTGCGTACAAAATTAATAAGAAGGATAGATTTTTAGGATTTTTTTGAAGATTTTTAAACTTAACAATTAGAGGTGCTTTTAACTCACAAACACAATATTTGATAATTTATTTGATTGATTCATTTTATTTAATAACTAAACAGTATTGAGACCAAAGTTACAAGAACTTAAGAGACAAGAGTTATAAGAATTTAAAAGACAGTATTGATTTATTATTGTTAGTGTAAAAGTAGAATATACTTATAACGTTTAGACTATTTCTCTATAAAAATAAAGTATTGTATATAATCAAATATATCAAGGAAAGAAGTAGCCAACAAAAGGTTTTGACGTGTGAGTGTAGGCCATATGCCGAACCACCTAAAATCTGTGTTTTTTATTTTTTATTATTTTAAATATTATAGTTCTTATAAGCAGTATTTAAAATAAACGAAATAAAAATCCCACATAAAATAACACTTTTATATGATATACTCACGACTTAACAACTTAACATGTTGTCATCAAGACTCGTAAAAGAGATAAATATAAAAGATTCGCACCCAACAACGAAATATCGTAAGATAATAATAAAACAAAAAATAGTAACGGGTAGCAAATTCTATCCTTCTACTTGACCAGATTGGAAAATCCAAATAAAATCCACATGTGAAAAAATGGCATTTTCCTTCACTTTTCGAGAACGCAACCCCTTTGAGTCTTGATGACCCAAAAGGGAGAGTGAAAATGGTGGATTGACCGCACGTTTGAAGGGAATCGCACCCCATAGTTTCAACGACCAATAAGGAACGCGTTGAAGATGAGGGAAAGCGCGCAGATAGAGAATCAGATAACTTTGGGTCCTGACTCATATGTCTGTCTCTCTGTGTGTGTTTTAAAGAAAAAGAAAACCCAAAAGAATCAATATATTTTGTTTGGATGCTGATTTTAGGATCTTGAATTTTCTGACCGGGGGCCAGGGCTACCTAACCTGGGATTCCATCTCTACAAGACCGCCGCGTTTGGAGACCGATGTTTCTGACTTTAATGTTCTGCGTGAAGAACGTTATATATCTTTCATTATTGTTCATTTAAAAAAAAAAATCGTTTTAAATGAACAATAATGAAAGATATATAACGTTCAAAAAATAAAAAAATAAAAAATAAAAAATAATGAAAGATATATAGTAAGCTTTTGAGGCAATAATGAATAGGGGTCGATCTCGCAGCAAAGCAGGATCTTATAATTCAACTGTTTTCAGCAGTAGTTTATAAAACCGATGTGTCCGTTAGCAAAATCAAGCTCTGTCCATCCCGTGTCATCTCAGTGTCGATGCTTTGCTAGGGACTATAATATGAAATCCTAGTTCATATCATAGTCACAAGAAAAGCTTGGAGCACCCTCGTGACCGGGATGGGATTTAACAATACTTTTGCAGCCTGTCTAATCTTGGAATTATAAATATTACTATTGATTTTATATATATATATATATATATATATATATATATGAAAATTCGATACAAACTCAACACGAAATTAAAAGGTTAGGATTGAAGGTGCTCTTACTCATTTTGTTAAATGGGTCGAGTTGTAATTGACCTATATAATCTTATATTGATGCATTCACAAAATCAGAACCCAACACACGACTTAAAAGGCTAACAATTTTTAAGACGATCTGCAAAGTCAACACGAACTCAACACAAAATTAGAAAGTTCGGGGTTGAAGGGTCTGACCCGTTTAATTAAATGGGTCGGGTTATGGTTGACTTACCTATATTAATTATTAAGGGTCAAAATGCGGTTACGATTAGCAGTTATTGCCTCTAATTGTAACCGTCTTAGGTGGTTAGCAGTTATTTAAAACTATAACTGCACCATATAACCGCTTTTAAATTTAAGCATTTTGAGCCTATTTTTAGGTGTTAGGCCTTCATCATACCTCTTTTTTGGGCTTTTTTTTTTTTTTGCCAAATGTATGGTATCATTTAAAATCCCATATAAAACAACGTTATTTTGTATATATGCGTGTGTGGCGGTTAGCAATTAGTAACCGCCGTTTACTCCTGAAATCGCTAACCGCCATGTCTTAGATGGTTAGCAACTTAGCAATTTTTTTCAATCACCTACAAAAGCAGTTAGGTGGTTTACGATTTAAGGTAGTTAGCAATTAGTTGGCGGCTATTAACTGCTCGCATGTTCACCCCTAACCTATATAGTTTTACTCATGCTTCGACACAATCCAAACTCAATACGTAAACACGAATTGTAATCCATACTCGATAATCACTGTATAATTCAGGTGGTGTGACTTATTAGCACCGTCAAATTGTCCACACAAACTTGCATATTGATCTTACATATATGTAGGAAAAAGAAGGAAAAATGGGAAATTTTGGAAGTTAAAAACTCTAAAAAATACAAACACAAAAGGCACAATCATGTTAATTATGTTACTGGTCCAATTAGTTTTTCTTTTCTGGGTCTTTTGACCCTTTTCACTACGCTCATAAGTTGATTATATAATGTGCTACCTGAAATGCAATCACTGTACACTACATGTGCTGCATCTTATTATCATTATTGCCAACGGAAGTATATATCCCAACTGAGTCACAGTAGTATCTCAAACTCCAATACGTAAAAGCAAGATACACAAAAATAAAGCCAAAAAAAAAAAAAAAATTCTTTGATTCATTCTAACATGAATCTGTTTTAATTTGATGAAGTGATTTTTAAAGATAAAAAAGAAAAGAAAAACGGAAATAAAAGTACCTTCTTTCGCTCTTTTTCATGTATCAGAAACAGATAAATAAAAGTAAAAGTGAATGCATTTTTGTTGGCTAAATTGTTGTAGGATTCAGAAACTGGATTTAGCTTAAAATAGTACTAATTAAGCAAGCAAGCAAGCAGGAAGAGTCACTGTCCATGAAAACTCACGGAACACGCTTGTAAAGTAGCTCAAGCGATTATGATTAAAGTTTTACTGAGTTTTTCTTTCATAATCTGAGGAAATGTTCGATCACTTGTGCGCCTCGGTTCATTCCCTTCACTGACAAAACTCAAAAGATTTTTACTTTCCGGCCGAAAGATCGAAGAAAAAGAAGCTCTACTTCACCTGTGAATTAACTTGGGGGTTACGTACAGATTGTCTTGACAGCTCGTTTTATGCAGAGATGAACATGTGGCAAAGCTACCTGGCTAGGCGTTGGGATTCCATAACTTTTCCATGTAATTTGAACTAGTAAGAGTTAGGTTGCGTTGGGATTCCATAACTTTTCCATCTAATTTGAACTTGTAAGAATTAAGGTTGCTGCAATTCTAATCACTTGGGTGGTGACCATTCAAAGATAAAACGGTGATCGGTCACTTCTGAATGAGTGGTCAAACCATTCATCTTTAATAAATGGCTTGGATCCTTGAAATACAAAATTGCTTTTAAGTAATCTTTTACAAAACAGACAAGGATCTTCTATATTTCATTTATTTGAAATAATATTCTGTTATGATTTAAAGTTGATTAATTTAATGGTATACGTGATTTTATATTATTTAAAAAATTTATAATACGTGCTAATATTGACTTTATACACACCGTTTTTAAATCATTTAAAATTATGAGAATCCCAATAAAAAACGGGAGCTTTGGGCAATAGGACAACATGATAGAAATTTCCTACAAATTGATTCATAGGAAAGTTCCTATAAACCAACTTTTAAACGTGAGAAACACTTATATTTTTTTTTTTAATAGCATGTGTTTCTCATATGCTTTTTTAATAGTTTAAAGAACATGTGTCGCTTTTATAAGCGAATTTGTATGAGTTTCTTACGAACCAGTTGATAAAAAATTTATGTCCGAATAATAATATGTTGTCATTGTCAGAGAGTATAGTAATTGAAAAATGTTTTTTGCACAAGTAAAAGTGCATAATTTTTACACAACAAAGACAAAGGTGGGATCCACCAATGTGTCTTTGTTGTATAAGAGTTGTATACTTTTGATTGTGCAACCAATATATCCCATAATAATTTTGGTGTGAGGAGTCATCTCTCATGGATATTAATAATGAGATCTTACTGAATGAAACATATGCCTTAAGCTTTAAATGATGCTCGATCAGAAAGCTTAAAGCTAATTATTCGTTCCACATACAGCATCTAAAGCTATAAAGTTTTTGTTTTGCTTGAATTTGACATTTAGAGTTAAAATATAAATTAAATGATTAAATTTAATTTTTTTTATAAGTTTAAGTTTTTGAAATTAGTGATGATTTAATATGATATCAAAGGTAGAGTTCACATGTCGGTCTTCACCTATTAAGGTGGTCGATATTTGAACTCACATGCGATAAATAAATTTAAAATATAAATTAAATGATTAGATTCGATTTTTTATTTTATTTTATAAGTTTAAGTTTTTGAAATTAGTGATGATTTAATATGATATCAAAGGTAGAGTTCACATGTCGGTCTTCACCTATTAAGGTAGTCGGTGTTTGAACTCACATGCGATAAATAAATTTAAAATATAAATTAAATGATTAAACTCATGAATTTGAGTCACCTTAAAAAAGAAAAAAAGTATTAAAATATAAATTAAATAATTAAATTTATCTTATTCTATGAAATTAAACTTTTACAATAAATGTTAGGAAGGGGCACTACTCAGCCAAAAGGCTGTGGAAGGTGCATAAAGGTAATGGATAGTAGGTTGAAATATACCATTGAAAAATATTTTTGGTAGCTCCCCCACTAGTTGATATTGACATTTAAGGGCCCAATCATTTATCATGACACTTTTGCAAAAATGAATAGCAAGTAGAAGCCAAGGATTGAATAGGACTGGACTTTTTCTTTTGCTTATTATTTCTTTCTTTCTTTCTTTTTTATTTTTTATTTTAAAAAAAATATGGTAAGCGAACTCTTCGATTCTTTGCCACATGGTTCCTTGTGGCATGTTTGGGTTAGGTGTTTGAAATTTTTTCAAATATCAAACTCTACTTAAATTTTATCTAACTTTTTTTAATTTTGTCTCAAATTTTATAAACAATTCAAGCATAATTTTAAAAAATAAATTCTCTCAATATTTACGATTTTTAAAAAAACCGCACACCAAAAACTTGGCATGTGCCTGATTTTAAAAATTAGCACATGATAATAGATAGGGATGAACTAGATTTTTATTTTTATTTGTTTTTTTGGTATTTTTGAGGCCACTTTTAATAAAAGGAATAAAACACTTGTAGACATATTTGTGCCCTATTAATAGATGTGTTCTTTATTCTTTTCTGTTTTTTTTTTTTTTAGTCATTTCGTGTCCGTTTGGCTCTACACTTTTGCTTGTCAAAATGCATTCTTAAACAAAATTGTGAAAAAGTATTTTGTTTAACGCTACCACTGTTAAATATTCTTTAACAATGATAGGAAATACTTATAAAATAATAATAGAGAAAAAAAAAAACACAACGGTAAAAAATGTCTTAGAGATATCCATATCTTAACTAGGTTATATATGGGTGATATATATATAAACAAAATTTTACGAGTATAAAGCTCTTATATCACAAAGTATAAAGCTTTGCAAAATTGCAATTACATGCTATGAAATTACAAAGTCATAGATATAAACAAATTTTTTATAATAAAGTGTTATCTATGACTTTTATTTTCCGCTAACCTACGTACAAAAAAAGTTAAAGAACAGATCTTAGTCCGAGCAGACTATATCTAAAACAATGATAGCCAAATATCTTAGAAAAAATTATTTAAACCGGCCATAAGAGATAACCCATCACACTGAACTATACAAGTCGTGAAAGATAATCCATCACACTTGACTAACCTTCATTCCAATATATCGCCAATGAGAACAGATATAAAGAGAATAAAACTCTTATTCAAAACAAAACAGAACTAGCAAACAGCAGTAGCGGTTAGGGAGAAGCTGAACGACACACCATGGAGATAGATGGACGGATGCATAGTCGAGAGGCCAAAATTGTTGATCTGGTCAAAGAACACTTACAAACAAAAGAAAAAAAACTATAATGGAAAGAGAAAGGTAAGAGCGAGGAGTATAAATGAAAATGGATAGGAAGAGGGAACAAATATGCTCCCTCATCCTCTCAGATCTGTTTTTTAAAAGGTAAAGTCTGTTGTCGGCTTCTCTATGTGAAAAGAGAGAATTGATATCTATATCTTATCAATCTTATGATTATATATAAATATTTTGAATACATATCACGTGTTATTATTCATCTAAAATGTAATTTAAAATTATGATTTGTTGTGAACTTGTATTACATTGTTGTGATTAAATTATTTTATTATATCATAAGACTATAGAGTCGATATCAATGATTATTTTCAAATATAGATAGAGCATTCCAACTTATTTTTTTCATAAATATATTACTTCTCGTTCCATTTTAAAGTTTTAATTACTTTTTTTTTTTTTTTTGCTAAAATAAAACTCAATTTTCCTATAATATTTTGCTCAAACTCCCCCAAAATAAGAGATACAAATTCAGAAGACCGGGGAAAAAAAAGCCCAAAAAAGAAGAGAGCGAAGTCAACCAGGCTTCTGGGCTTGGACTAACTCGTGTAAATGAGTGCCCAAGGCCCAAGAAAAGAAGAGCGACTCACATTGGGCTTGCCAAGAATTTCAAACGACCGAGGCAGCAACAGATCAGCGGCTGACAGCTGGTCAGACCGTTTGACGATTTGACGCATTTGACCCCACTCCGATCCAAAAATTTAATTCAAAGATCCTCTCGTCTCGTTATATGGGTGGGAATTCCCGATCCTTCTTTCAACGTGAAGCCAAACAGAGAGAGATCCAAACAGAGAAAACCATGAGCACTGATCATTCCCAGTCGGCGAAACCGTCAGAATCCGATCCCAAACACGTTCCACCGCAATCCGGCGACTACGCTCCCTACCCTAAGCTCGACGCAAACGACGTCGCTCCCCCTATCATTGAGAATTGGAGCCACGTGCCTATGGGCTCCCAACCGCAAACGGTGAACAGCGAAGCCAGGGCTCCGATCTCCAGCGACGCCGCCACTACGATGCCTCCGGAGTCGAATCCCTATATCGCTCCGGCCCCGGTGCCCGCACCCTCGTCCGTCAAGAGTGAGTACTTTCGGTTCCTTGTAATTTATTTAAAAAATCTGAAGTTGTTGGTGGTGATTGTGGCGTGAAATTGTTTGAAAGTGGTTCTGGAATTTTCTGTCAGATACGATGGAATCGGTGAAAGATGTGCTTGGGAAGTGGGGGAAGAAGGCGACGGAGGCCACCAAGAAGGCTGAGGATCTAGCTGGGAACATGTGGCAACACTGTGAGTATTATACTTTGCCCTAAACGTTTAGGTTGTCCTGTTCATTGTGTTTATGGTAATTATGAAAATATTTCCATGTTAGGAGTCTAAAGTCATATGGAAATAGATGTTATTTATCTAAGGAGAGTATTATTTCTTTTAAGATTCTAGTAGTAGATAATAGTAGATAATAAAAGGATAGTATGTTATCCCCAAGTAGTTGTGTATTATCTTTACTAATAGTTGTTAGTGATAGGATAGTCATAGGATACATCTCTATGAAGTGTTAGTGTTAGGATACATCTTTATGAGAGTAGTTTATGTTTATCACATTTCTTTGTAACTCTATATAAACCTATTGGATTGATGAATAAAGTAAGCAAAGATTATTACTATTCATCTCGTGAGTTGATTTGGGAGGTATTAGGGTTCCTCGAACTACGCTTATTCTATCTGTTACATACGTAACATTCTACTGTTTGATGAGTTGCTAATTTTGAAGCTTTTGTGCTGACTGGTTTCGTTTTGTTGAATACTATCATCTCTCTGTCTCATGTTCTTCATTCACAACTCGTTTATGCTTGAAATGCTGTAAAAGTTATTTTTATGTTGTAGCAGTAATAGTAGGTGATAAAACTGGGTGCAAGGTTTTGAAATGATTATTAAATTTGAAGCTTGATAATGTCCTCTTATGAAGTTTCTTGGATCAGTGAAAACAGGTCCTAGTTTTGCCGATGCTGCTGTGGGGAGGATTGCTCAAGGAACAAAAGTTCTCACGGAAGGTGGGTATGAGAAGATTTTTCGACAAAGTTTTGAGACCGTGCCCGAGGAGAAGCTTCTGAAGTCATTTGCATGCTATCTGTCCACGTCTGCTGGACCGGTGATGGGAACTATGTATCTGTCCACAGCGAAGCTTGCATTTTGTAGTGACAATCCGCTTTCTTATGAAGCAGGTGGCCAGAAAGAATGGAGCTATTATAAGGTATACTGACTGCTCTTTATACTTCTTGGCATTTGATTAATTGTAATCTTACTTTGTTGGTGTTAGGAGCCAGTTATTGGCGTATTGAAGTTAACAACATTATTCCTATCTTTGATGATGGATTGCTAAATATATGTTTTTTATGATGTGAGTTGATATCTTTGATTTGTGAGTTTCCCTGAACTGTGGTGCTAGGATGATTTTTAACTAATACACAGTAATTTATTGTTGAAATAGGAATAAGTAATAAAATGATGTCAAAGAACCTACTTGTTAGTTTGCAATGCATGATAATTGATGCATTTTGAGTGGAACCCTTCAAGTTATCAAAAACTTTTAACGGTTGTTTGCCCATTTAGGTTTGCTATAATTATCTCAGTCACAATTCAAATTAGGAAATTACTGGATTTGTGGTTAAGGGACAATATTTTGTACCAGACTTTAAGTTTTGTCCTTGGTGTTTTTTTTTTCCCACTTTTTCCCCCTCCCTTTTGTTGCCTTTTTCCTTTCCTTTTGGAATATATCTACTGGACAAATGTATTTAATTGTACACTGAATTGAATTTATATTTCCTGGTTCTGCTTGAAAAGGTGATAATTTGTTCCCATGGAAAGGGTGGACATGTTGTCAGGCAAGAAATTTTTCTCCGATTGTGTCTTTAGTGATATATACTTGTTGTGAGGAAGGGAGGAAATAAGATTTGCCCCAAATTTTTCCAGATAAAGGATTTATAAGTGAGTGATAGAATGCTCAAAGTTTGCTTTATAATGCCAAAGAATGACATTCCTGTCTTAGATGCGAAAACTCTTAACCTACAACCCTGTAGAGGTTTCAGGATAACAATTAAGTTTAAACAAGAGAAAGCTGAATCTTCAAATAGAACAATTATATTTTACAACATTGCAATGCCTCAGAAGACCTTCTGTAGTTTGATACGTAATACTAGGTAAGCTATTGATGTGCACCAAAATGACGAACCCAATGTGAATATCATCATGAGGGAAGAAGTAAAACTTAGAAAAGAAATCGCAGAAGCTATTTTGAGTTGTAATTTGAAACTGTGCTCCATTGCCTTTTGGTTTGCGTGTTCTTTTAATACAAAAGAAGAGATGTGGTGGGTGGAGATACATTGGCTTTTTTGAATATTTGAAGGTTACCCAGGGCATCAATGATAGGAAAGTAATGCATGCTGTTTGTGAGAAGGTAGATCCATTTGGCCTCATTACCCATCCCGAAGTAATGAACCTAAGCATATAATGCAATGATTTTTATTGTATATCCTGGGATTGATCAGTTAACAGATATGATGCAATGAAAGTTATTAAGACACTCTTGCGACCTGTGCTCTGCAGTAGCACGTCAAACTTCTGCTTTCTGTTTTCCATAAATTTGGTCAATCTGCCAATGATTAGATCTTGAATGGAGTTTACAAACTTTATCCCTCTTTCTTTTAGTAAGCAATAATGTATGTTTTGTTTGTTTTGTTTTTGTTTACTAAGTTTTAGGGCTTTCATTCATTGAGTTTCTTTTCAATGGATTAATGATATTGGTGTGCATGCTTTCTCTTGTGCATAAACAGGTGGTTATTCCATTACATCAGTTGAGGACAGTGAATCCATCGACAAGCAAAGTCAAGCCAGGGGAAAAGTACATTCAGGTTATCTCTGTCGACAACCATGAATTTTGGTTTATGGGCTTTGTACACTATGATAGTGCAGTGAAAAATCTTCAAGGAGCAGTGCAGCCCCACAGCTTATGATGCACAAGGCCAAACTGTTGACCATGTCACAGAAGGAGGATGATATTGCGAACAAGTTGATGTAGATAAAATATCTTGCTCAGAATGTAAGATATCTTAGAAAAAAAATATGTATTTTTGTATGCTGTTGGGTATTCCTTCTTGTTGGAACTCATTTTTTGTGGTCATGGCTCTGCGACATAATTGGTTTGGTGATGAATATAGTCACTTGTTAGGTTGTTCTAGGTTTTTTTACTATAAGTTTCCTACAAATTGGGTTGTAGGAATTCCTTCTACCTAGTCTCTAATAGTATTATGTGTTTTTTAAGCATGTGAGAAACACATGTTTTTTTTTATTAATGTTATTAAAAAAGCATGTGAAAAGCACACGTTATTATAAAAATTTGTGCTTTTCACATATTAAGGGACACATGACACTTTTAAAGACTGGATTGGAGGAATTTTCTTAAAACTCGGTTTATAGGAAATTTCTGTGCATAAATTATTAAGTTTGTGGTGAAGGTGAAAGGTGACTAAGATTGTAATATCATTTATTTAATTATTTCACATGTACAACATTCTACATTTTTAATTATATTGTATTTGTTTCTTGGGTGATAATTATGACCAATGTACCCCTTATTATTTCATTCCCCTTTTGGCCTTCTATTCAGTTTGTAAATGAGATTCAATTTGCTTTCACCGTGTTCACTAGTCTTTTTACAATGTTCTCTCCCTCCCACCCTCCCTCCCTGTGTGTGTGTGTGTGTGTCAAATTGGCAATTTTTGGTCTTCCACCTCAGACTATTGATCATTTTTAATCTATCTATATTCTTTATGATTGTATATGTAGAACGATATCTCTTGGTTGCCTTGGTTTTTTGACTTGCCTAGCTTGCTGGTTGGATCATATACAGTTGTGAGGATCTGAAGTGAGTGATGCATTTCACATCATTCGCAGTTGTGCATGGCTCGATCGACCATTTTTTGGAACATGGACAGAAGGGGAAGATTTTGATTAGAGCTACATTTGAACAAAGACATGTTGCTAATTTGCTTGGCTCATTTTTAGCCGTTCATAACAAACCGAACGGTTAAGATTTAGGGATTTGCAGAATCGTTTTGTGTAGTAGAGTCAATAGTATTAGGGAAAAAGGTATTTGGCAGACAATTCTTAAACTTCCCGAGGCCTTGTGTACAAGGAAAAAGAACTCAAAAGGCCAGATAGGAGCACAATTTGGTATGTGTTGGGCACCCATTGACATTGACATGTGTAAAAAGCTTGTGTTACACGAATAGAGACAGAAGAACCAAAACATTGCATGAAGCCCCAGAAAGGAGCAAAAGTGGCAAAAAAATTTGATCCCCGACGGGAGGAACTCTAATTTCGAACCATTATCAGGATCTTCACAAATTTTACTGTATATTTTAAAGAGTCATTGCCTCCTTAGGGCCAATCTTCGTTCTTGCACATGATATGAAACGTGTGAGTGGCCCATATTTCTGTCGGAAATGAAGACGCACTGAACACTCAAGTATCAAGTAGGGCCACGACCAAATAGGAAAAGGTCTCAAGCAGGGCCCATGCTTGCCAGCAAAATAGAAAGCTATCAATGCAGTGCCCGATACTGGCGCAGTGAAAACTCGTCAGGCCTGTAATTTGGGCCACTCATTTACAATCATAATTTTAATATGCTAGTTAATTTTTATTAATAATGATAGCATGGAAATAATTTTTCAGAGCATTTTAAGCACATCTTTAGCCTCATTATTTACGTAGCAAGTGCCCCCAAGCCCCAAGGTCCCCCCCCCCCCCCACCAAAAAAAAAAAAAAAAACACAAGTTTAGGTGCTTATTTATTTATTTATTTATTTTTTCAAGAAAAATGGTTTGGAAGGAAAACGTTTTTACCTGTAGTATAAGATGAAAAAAAGAGATTTTAAGTTTCGTATTTTCTTTCCATGCTGAAGTCCATGTTTTTCAAAGTTCTGTTTTACGAATAATAGTTTAAGAATATATATATTTTAATGCTGAATTAAGTGTTTTTAAAAGAAAAACATTTTTACCCATGTAGTTTTAAATTGGTTGGGGAATAATATTTACTGAACTTTCTTGTTTTTTTTTTTTTAATGTTTTCATACCAGGATGAAACGCAATAGGAGGTCGGATTTAATTTAGATAAGGGAATTCGATCATTTCAGTTCATGTCATTTTTTTGAAGGAATGTTTTTTTTGAAAATAAGTGATTTTAAAACTCTTTGGAATAAACAATATATATATAAGTCACTGGATGCATTTTATGTTAGCAATTGAATGAAATCCGTTAATGTGTCATGTCATTACCATTATACTGCGACACGTGTTTTTTTTTAAAAAAAAAAAACAAACATAAAAAAGTAAATTTAAGGAGTGACCGAACCACCCCAACTAAAGAGTCTCCATAGAGAAGACCCTGGCGTGGCCGGGTCAAAATGGAAGAGACCCAAGGTAAACCAGGGTGGGTCGACATGAAACTGGTGCATTGTCCGTACCTAGAAAATGACTTCCTTTGTGCATATCCATATCTATCAAACAACCCATGGCTGAAACGATGATAAATTACCTTATATATGTGGTCCGCCGTCTATTCCGGACACATTCACCACAAGACCTTTCAATTTACTTATATATGTGGTCCACTTGGCATGGGTAATTAAAGTATCAGCACCTCCACTATACCAATTACGACGCCGTACAATACAATATTGGCACCCTCTCAAATCAACAAAACCCCACCTGTGGGTTTCTTTCACGAGTTCGGCCACCCTTTGTTTTTTTTAAAAAAAGATTATATTAGTTTTTATTTTTAATTCTAAAGGATATATGTTACAATATTATTGGTGAAGACATGACACATTAACGAATTTCATCCATTTTACTAATGAAAAAATGCATTTAGGGACCTATTTTTGTTTGCCCTAAAGAGTTTCAAGTAGGGCTGGCAATTTTTGACATGGCCCTCGAACCAGACACGGAATTAAAGGATTATGATTAAAGATTCTGACCCGTTTAAGTCGGGTCAGGGTTTACTAACATAATCTTATACATATGCATCGACACGACCTGAACTCAAACGACACTAGACGTAATGATTAGCATTTTTTTACACTACTTGCGAACCCTACATAAAATTAGAAGGTTAGGGTTGAGGGCCATGGCTTGACCTGTTCAATTAAATAAGTAGGGTTAGAGAATTTACTTATATAGTCTTATACTTATACCTTGATACAACCTAAACCCGACATATAAACACAAATTATCACCCCTAAATTCAGTCGGTCCTTAACTCAAAAAAAAAAAAAAAAAAAAAAAAAAACTATTTCTAACTCAGTGTAATCACGTGAACTACTGATATTACATTTTTCCTAGGGTTTTACACAATTAGATCTGAAGTTTTCAACCCCAGAAATAACGTGGAAAGGCCTAAAAGGATAGGTCTAGAAAAAACCTAAGGTGGAAATAGGGGTAGAAATAGGGGTAGAAATAGGATAGAGGATGTAAATGTAATGTCAATCCATTCACAAGGGAGCCCACATGTCTTAGTGCAACAGAATAAAGCAGCAACATGAGATGCAATCTAGCTTTGAGATCATTTTCCCGACAGCTTCTACACTCCCTTACTTACACTATTTATTCCTTACTTGACTTTCTCCAACATCAACATGTCCACTGTTTTCAGTTTAATTCTGCCCACACATTCTTCTCACACTCCATCCATCCCTCACCGGTCTCATTTGATAAAGGAGTGGGAGTTGAAAGTAGTAATAAGAATTAATAGATGTGATATATATATAAAGTAAAAGAATTCATATAAAAAAATAAATTTTAATGCACTTTAAAAGTCATTTATTTAAATAATAATAATAAAAAGTTATTATTATGTGATATAAAATTAAAATATTTTAAAGTTGATTGTTTTTATAAAACGTGAAAGAGAAGAAAGGAGAATTTTATTTCCTTTCCCAAACAAGCTCATCATTTAATTTGTTTGTTTCTCTTATTTATCTATATATTTTACTTTGAATTCAAAAAAAAAAAATCAACTTAATTCATTGAGATCCTTTTTGTTTCATGAGCTAGTTTGGTTTAATTTACCGCAGTGAAAAGATTATTGGTTTACCCCAGTTAAAACACAATTAATTAGTGGAATTGTTAATGCATTACACAGTCTCAAACTTTCACGTCCAAAATAACTAACCCAAAAAACAAAAGCTTCTAAAAACGTGTTGTTTTAACACAAAGCCCAATGTTCTATAATTTTGACTTAATTACTTTTTGACTTTTCTCGATATATGTGGGTGGAAAGTATTTGTCTTCCTTATGAAAAAATAAAATAAAATGGTGTTTATTATTATCTACCAAGCTAGATATAGGAGTTGATCAGGACAACAAATCATTATTGCTTATAAATATTTAATAACTTCGATCGGTCCAAGTGAGGGCTTCGGCACAAGATGGTCTTTCCCATGCATGTAGCTAGAAGAATTAATTATGTGTGACTAACAGAAGGATCTTTGAAGACCGTGGAGTTCTTCAAAGAGCTAGCTAGTTTGGCGAATGTTGGAAAATGTCAATTAAATTTAGGTAATTAATTGGGTGTATTAAAATTTTGAAAAAAATGAGTATCAAGCCTGTTGAGATTTAATTTTTGAGCTGGGACTCGGATATTGGCTTGTATGGCTGTGATTCTTGAGATCGAGTGTCTGTTTCGCTATTTTAAAATGTGCGGGTTGAAAAAATAGTGGTTTGAAAATTCAGTTAATAAAAATATATGTTTAAAAAATGTAGTTACACGTTTAAGGCTTGAAAACATAATGCTTTAAATTATCTTTAAAATCGTGTAATTTTTTTTTTTTTAAAACACATTCCTTGCTTAATGTGCAAAATCATAAATTCTTTTGCATTTCCAAAACTGTAATTTTTTTTTTAGAACACAGTCGTATACAAGATAGGTCGTGGGATTTTATTAAAAGTGTTTGAAAAATCCACATTCTTGAATTTGATAGTGATTTTGGTTGATACTTGCCATCAATGTAGGGCACAACTTGTATTGCATATGTGAATGTGTTTCTCTATTTTCTTGTTTACATAAGACTCCGTTAGTTTCAATTCCGACAGCTTGATGTCAGAGCTTTCGCTGTCACATTAAAGCCCAACTAAACGTGTTGATCAGTAAAACTCTCACAAACTAGTAATTAGAGTAAAAACGTAAAGGAAGAAAAAGAAAAGAGAGAGAAAAGAAGTTTTAACATAATAATGTAGCTGATCAGGAAGACGAGGAAGCATAGGATTCAAAGGAAAGCATGAGAAATAAAGCGAAGGGAGGACAGAAAATCAGAGCTTCTGCCACAAAGACAGATGATCAGGAAAAAACAGCAAATAATAGAGGACGAGAGGTACTATCACCACCAAACGAAAAAATTATAAAAGAAGAGAGAAATGATTATTGTGTTTTATTTATTTTTTTCAAGAAAATAACCTACCAAATGGTGTATGATGCATATAACCCCAGTCCGTGGCCCAATCCACTAAGTACACCTTACCCCTCTACTGTGTACATCTGTCATCTGACTCTTAATTTACTGATTTTTTGTAACTTCAGAAGTGTCCAGAGTGCAAGTGGAAGTTGAATGAAGTTAATAAGAGAGAGAGAGAGAGAGAGAGAGAGTAAAAGCTGAAACGGTGAGATGGAAGGGAAGAAGGAGAAGATGACAGGTGTGAATAGGGACACACAGAAACTGCAGCTTTTTGCATTGCATGCAACCCACGTTTGATTCAACTTTTTTGGAATTCTCTTGATCCTTAATCACAATCATGATAACGATGAATGATGATCATGATCATTGTATACCACCATACAACTCAGTGCAATATTGAAGCTAGTTTGAGCAAAATGGGCTCATCATGGGCAACAATATATGTACCAGTACCAAGATACAAGAAATCATCACCCATCCCAACACTGACCATCAGCTGGAAGAAGAAAAACTTGGGAAAAAAATATGTATAAAAACTAGAAAAACAAAAACAAAAACAATAATAATGATCGAAAAGAACCCTAGCTCGTTATATGGATCTCCGTTCAATTTACAGCACGATTTTAATGGATTCCACACTCCCATGAACGTGGAACAAATAATTATTAGAAATTAGGGTTTCTTACCGAGAGTTTGCTTGTTGTTGTGCATCCAGACCTTTAGGACATGGCGTTTGGTGCCAGTGTCGGTACAAAACTGTTCCACCGCCGCCTCGTCGTGCTTCTGGATCCTCCACCCGACACTCTCTGCAAACGCAAGCATCTTCTCTTTCTGCTCTTGGCTAAACTTCGTCCTAAACCTCTTTTTCAACCCGGAACTCCCGCCACCGCCACCGCCGCCGCCGCCGCCGCTGCTACTAGGGTTAGACATGTCCTCCCCCTCCCGGCTGTGACCGCCGCCCCCCGAGCCAGCCGGCAAAGGCAGAGGCGGCCTGTGATGCTGCGACGCCGTCGTCAAGCGGAAGTGGTGGTACCCTGCCTGCTGAGGTGGCGGTGCGGAGCGATAGTAAGGTGAGAATTGGCGGTACAACAAGGAAGGCTCCGATGATCCGTCGGTCTCCTTGCGGTGGAAATTGCGGTGGCAGCTGCAAGCGGCGCACTTGAGGGCGTCAAGGGTTCCTTCCTCTCCTGCGGCCATGAACTCGCCGCAGCCGTCCACGGCGTGCCCGCCTATGCTCACCGCGTGGTTCTTCAGGCATTCTCTGTACCTGAACGACGTCGTGCTCCCGCCGCCTTTCGTTGACTCTCCGCGGTTGGACCCCATTTTGGGCCTGGCTGAGTTACTCACCGACTCATACCCCGGCGGTGGAGTAGGAATCTCCATCATATCTTCTTCTTGCTCTTCGTGCTCGTCGAATTCCATTTTCTCTGTGATGGGGGAAGATCTATACTGAGAAAATCTATCAACAACCACTCTCGCCGGAGATTAATTAGTTTTTTTTTAAAAAAAACCTCACTTTATTTATATATATATATTTTTACATATGATATATATGATGATTACTGATTTATTTATCTAAGCTTGTAAGCAGGGAGAAGGAGGAGGAGATAAGGAGGGGAGAGTGTGGTCATCAATTTCCTGCAGGAAAGAGGTGTCTTTACTCGAAGAAAGCCTTTCTTATGCTTTCCATTTTGTGACCATTTCTAAAATTTATTAATCTCTCTTTTTTTTACCCCCTTTTCTTCTTCTGGCCGGATTAAAGAAAGAAAAAAAAAGGCTGCATCTATAAATTTTTTATAAAACTTTTTTACATTGTTGAAGTCACGTAATTTTTTTTAACACTTCTTAATAACATTGACACCTGTTAATAGATTGTAAAAAAATATATAAAAGAATTATAAATTTATATTTTTTTTTTGTTGAAAAATATATGATTTACGGGTAAATTTAACTTCCACTTCTACTTGGTTTTTGTTTTTTTTAAACCACACAAATATCTTATAAATATTTCACACGTAGAAAGCTAATGTGTCAAGGTCTAATAACTACTATATGTTATGACTCTAAGCGTTCTACATGACTTAAATATAAACTTGCCCGTTAGTATATGAGTTCTTGGGTACTCTCTTATTACCAGCCCATTTTAAAGGATAAGTTCTACCTAAAGTTTGTATTATTTGGTATCAGAGCCAAACATCATGTTACGGGTTCGAGTCATGGAAGGGCGACCTACGATTTAGATTGAGTCGCCATAGACGTCGATTGGGGAGCGTGGTGATATGTTACAATCCTAAGAGTCCTACGTGGCTTAAGTACAAACTTACCCATAAGTATATAAGCTCGATCGATCTTGGTCACCCTCTTCATGCAAACCGGTTTTAAATGATGAGTTCTACCTAAAATTTGTATCATTTGACTTTGTCATGTCAACTTTATAAGATATTTGTAAAATATGTTTATGATATACAACATTATTTTTTTTCTTCCTATTTTTTTTTTTTTTTTTTGACGTTGTAATTGCCTACTTTGGCCTCTACTAACTTGGGAATTTCATTTTGCTTGCCGCATGAATCAAAAAACAAATGAGAGAGACAGAAATGTGAATTTTCAAAGAAATGACTTACACTTAAGTTTCGCAGAAAATTCTATTTGACTGTCAATTTCATAATATGTTTAAAATCTGGTCCAACATTTGAATATTTCAAAGATATAGAGGATGTTTAGAGTCAAAGATTTCGGGTGCCACTCCCCTTCCATTTCCTCCAATTTTTAAATAAGAGGAGGCCACCTATTAAAAAAAAAATATCTAAGAGCTAAAATATTGCCACCTCACTCAGTCTCTTAAAAAGATGTTAACGTTAAGAGATAATTTCACAAAAGGACACTGAGTTATTACGTATTTTGACGGAAAGATACCAAATTATCACTTCTCTCGAACTGGGGTATTAAACTATAAAAAACCCTCAAATAAGGGTATTCCGTCAGCTTTTGACGTTAAATCATGACAAAATTTCCAAAATACCCAAGTGTTTATTTTATAAAATTTTTCAAAGATTCAAGTATATGTATTTTTACAAATTTCGTTAAATTCTGATAAACACCTAAATCCTAGCATTTTTTTTATTTCTTTTTCTCTAGAAAAAGAAGAGGGGTATTTTGGGTATTCCGTCAGGATTTAACGCCCAAAGTTGATGGAATACCCTTATTTGAGGCTTTTCGATACTTTAATACCCTGGTTCGAGAGAAATAATAGTTTGGTATACCTCCGTTAAAACGCATGATAGTTCAGTACCCTTTTGTAAAGTTATCCCTAACGTTAATTAAGCTCCCCTAACTCAATTAATTAAAGCTCCAACAAGCCTTGTTTGCTTTTAGGCATTCCTTTTCGACACCAGTAGGTGGCCAGACACTCCGGGTTTAACACTCGACTTAATTAAAGGTATGATTAGTGCAAATATAATGGGAAATATTAATAAAATATTGAAATATAGATATAGTACGTGTCACAGCTGTAATAAATTCAAGTGTAAAGAGGTTTAAAAGTGTTCAAATGCCAAGAATTATTAGAAATTTTTATCTATAAAAAGACTAAAAAGAAAAAAAATTAGGATTAGACCATCATGTTCAAACTTGGAGTTCAATTCCGACCGTTTGAATGGCGTCCTACAAGACACGGTAGCCTGAGAGGAAGATTAGATCCGATAAGACGAAATCAAACGACCACATTCGAATGTATTACGTGTCATTCAAATAGAGGGTATCTCCACGTGGCATCATGAGATAGCAAGATGGCAAACGATCAACAGCTCAGATTCAATCACATACCGAAAAGACCGATTTGACGCATGTTTAATGCTCAAACGCCAATTGATGTTTGAACGAGGATAGACCAAAGGGAATCTCCATGTGTCAATCAGTGCGTATGTAATGAGACGTGGCATTAACGAAGCTTAGACATTTTTGTGTGCAGATGTAGTGCTGTTCAAATGAAGGCATATTCTGTTTGAATGGGAGTGTGCAATTTCAAAATGTGTTCCTATTTAAAGCTCAAACTATGAAGAAAAGTTACAAAAGCTTTCCCTTTCGTTTTGAATGTATAGAGAGGCCATTGAGAGTGGGTTTTGAGGTTGCTAAGCCTCGCAAGTTCAAGTGGAGAGAAGTAATTAAGGTGCTAACACGCGGAGAAAGGAAGTGTTCATGAAGCTAATCGTGAAATGCGTAAACACTCACACTCTCACTATATACATATACATAGTTACATTATAAGGCTAATCATGACAATGCTTTGATGAGAACTATAGTAAAAGTTGAAAAATATGCTTCAAAATGAGGCCTTGGAACATAAAAAGGTAAGATTTTTTTTAGTTGCATGTTGGTTTAGGAATGATCGTATGTTAAAAATGAACGGATTAGAATCGCAAGAAGCGAGTAAAAATGTGATTTTTATATTGATGTGAAAAATATGTACATCACTCATTGATCACATATCAACTAAGAAAGTTCCAAAGAACTTCGGTCAACAACCAATCGAATTTTGTTCTATTGGGCTAAGAATAAAGTGGATCCGAGAGCTTCAGTTGCTATGCCGCCGCAGTCCCATTATAGAAAAGATAAGTGTTTAGGGAAGAAAAAGAATTACTAGGGTGGTAATGCCTTAAGGTTCTAGACAAGCTTAGAGTCTAATGCTTAGCAAAAAATATAATAAAACTCAAGCCACCCAAAGCTTCCCCACGTCTCTAACTCTTGCACTTAGAAGTTGACAAAATATCCAACTACCGCCTACTGACCGCCTATCGACCGCCTACCGCATCTACCGACTTATTTCGGTTCAGTACTCGGTAAAAATTTTTATTTTGACTTTCTGTTCGGTTCGGTAGTCGGTATAGGTGATTATTTGTTTATTTATTTATTTTCAGTTAACTGAACCGAACCGATTTTTAACCGGCCGAACCGAACCGACACTACAGAGTAAGGAATAATCGACTTTTAACCGATTCTAAGGAATAAATAGAGGAAGCTCTACACAAATACTCTTGCTCACAGGTTTCCCAACCACAAGCAAACCATGTTGAGTCATATCATGTTTGAGCATCCAGAGGAAGAAGAAAACAGAGAAATCTTCAAAGGTTAATCGATTTTTAATCGATTTAACTTACCGCCTTTTAACCTATTGGAAAAATTGCACTTTACCCCTTGAAGTTGACAACAATTTGCAATTTTGTCTCCAAAGTGAAAATTTCGTCAATTGCAACCAATCAAGTTGAAAAGATTTTCAATTTAGCCCATTCTGTCCAAAATTTCCTTCTCAAGTGACGAAAGTCCAACCACGTGCGCGTCAAGTGCATTTTTTAGACGAAACTTGATAAAAATGCCCTCATTTCTATTTAAAACGTAGCGTTTTTAACCCTTGAACCCGTCATCTTCTTCCTTTTTCTTTTCACGCAAATCTCTCGGTCTTTGTCTTGTTGTTCTGTCCAACCGTCATTGATAATGAAGCCAAGCTCGATGAAGCAAGAGCGCCCCCAAGACTTACCGGGATGGACTGAGCTTTCTTGGCTGAGACTGCCTGAAAGAAAGTCTTGCCTACACAAGAGTTGTCTGTCTAAATGAACGTTGGAGAAGAACAAGTTTCGGAGGAGTCTGTTTCATTGCGAAGAAAGGCTTCAGCAAAAAACACTGCACCTTTCCAAATCCACACCAAACCCACTTCTCTTTGCCTTCAGGAAGTAGAATGACACCCCGCCTCTTGCCTCCACTGAACTCCTCAATGGCCAAATAAGCCCCGTGCACATTGTGACTTCTCTAATAGAGAATGACACTGTGGGCATCTCTAATTTTCCGAAAGAAACCTTCACAGTATTCCAACCATGCTACCTCCTGCACGGTTAAAGAGGTGGGCACTACTATAGTACAAACCAGACAGGATCAGAAGGGTGAGCAACATACAGAGATCCTCTTCAGAAGTATTGTAACAACCCGCCTTTTGCAAAAAGGCGAAAGTGAAAATTTGAATTTTTGCACTTGACATTACGACGTCATCAGAGTTATAAAATAGCAGCCGAAAATATGAATATCTTTTTCTTTTCTTTTTTCTTTTTAACCAACATGGACAATTCCCTTACAATACGTTTAGAGCTTTGACTGAAATACCTCAAAATGCATTAAAATAATAAAAGAGTCTTACAGATAAATACACACAAAATGCGATAACATAAGTGCCACATACGGTACGAATCCTACATAATTATTGTCATAAGGTAAGTCCTAACATTAACATAAAAGATAGACTATTCAGCAAGTCTATCACAAAGAAAGATACTAGACAGTCTCATCTACAAAATTAGGGTTATCACAAGGATCTTGATAATCCTTATACTCCTCAATGTCGGTTCCTGCACAATCATCTATGAGATAGTGGTTATAACCACAACCCCATATTTACGTAAGTGAGCTAACTGTCATTCAACAATATAATGAATTATGTTTTATTTAAGGAGAGAGAGATAACATAATGATGGGATGACAACTTTATATGCAAAGTCTTAAATAGTTCAATATAATTATTTCACTCAACTCGCATGGGCCTTTCCCCGATTAGAGGCTATCCTCGGGGCCATTCCCCATACATTACTTTTTATTAACATATTTTCGTACTATCAGAGACCTCCCTCCTCTAGTACTTTGAGGGTCGTTCCAATCAATATGATTATTATGGTTTCCGGTTCAGGAATTTCCTCATCTGAACTTTTGGGATTCGTCCATTCCCAATATTAATAAGTTCATTATTCACAGTATGCAATAATCATTCACATGCATCCAATTTAAATAAAACATAAACATAACACTATTAAAATCTAGTACTACCCTCAGTAAGTAATTTATACTTACAGTTCTTTGCTTCAACAGAGTCCACATAATTATTAACTACTGATGAGTAACCAATATTGTATATTTGGACCCCTTGATTCACATTAAGTTAGACCTTTAGCCTTGCTATTTTATGATGTTTTTGTTAGTTTTTTGTGTTTTGTAGGTCAATAAGAGAGGAATGACAAATTTCATGTGGAAATGCTTGAAAATTCGGAAGTCCTGGAAAGTCGATCGATCGAGCTCAAAAGTCGATCGATCGAATTTACCCAGAACTGACATTTGCAGAAACGCTTCAGAACACCCAATCAGGGGCTTTTCCATGACAAAAAGCAACTCCCCTTCTGATTTTCGGAACAGAACTTGCTGATTTGCTGAGCTTGGTTGTCTCTAGCTTGAGAGGAACCCTAGAGAATGGTAGATATGTCTTTTTTGCTTGGGATCCAACCCTAATCTCGTTCTATAAAGCCATAGCCATGCCTCCATGTTGAGGGGCGAATCTCAGAGAGTAGTTAGGTTTAATTTCGTACACTTTGTAGTGTATTCCAATAGCTTTTCTCTTTAGACATTTTTCTTTGTAAAGCTTTTCTTTATTTTCATGTTTGTTCTTCAAGTTTTTGTGGAGTTCTTAGTCATGGGAGGCTAGAACTCTCAACTAAGGTTGAGGATGAAACCTCTCCATTGATGACACTCACACTCTTGTAGTACTACTTGCACATTTAATGCTATATCATTATGTTGTTCAAGTTCCATTCATTTAATGCTTTATCTTTTGCAATGAATGTGGTTGGTGGTAGAAATAGGACATTTAATGTGTTTCAACCGATGGATACATTGTTTTGTCGGTTTGAAAGATGATATCCATTGTGATTTATTCTTTGAATGGATACAATGGATGATTTGATTTCAAATGGGTACTCTTTGTGATTTATCTTTGAGTTGAATTTATTTAATGGTTCTAAGGTTTATGGTTAAGAAACTTGAATGGCACCCTAAGCTTAATGTTCTTTGGGTGTTCAAGTGGAAACCAAAAGTGTGAGTTGTTGGATTTGGTTTGGTGAATTCCTTAGCCTTAGTTCATTTTTACATATTTCATTTCTTCTTCTTTAACTTAGCATTTTTGGTGCATGTTTAACCCTCAAACTCTTGGGACTAGGTTAGAATGAGGTTGATTAAGCAATACACTAACTTTTAACCATTTCCCTGTGGATTCGACCTCGCACTTGCATAACGCTATATTACAAACGATTCATACGCTTGTGAGTACTCTTTAAAACTCACAACAACTACATGATTATATTCATTAAATACTAGATTAGCAAATAGTGCTAAGAGAATTAATATTTACCACTATTTCTTCTAGTTCTTTATTAAATAGAATCATTATTTGTTTGGATATTACAATGGCTTTATTTATAACTATAACTTTATCCTTATATTTTTACACTAATAGATAAGATAATATATATTTTTTTAGCTAAATACATTTCCCTTTTAACCATACATTCTGGACATATATATATTACTAGCTTTTGGCACTCATGTATATATATATATATACACACATAACAGTAACATATGAATTTAGTGCCTAAATATGTAACATGTGAACTCACAATTTAATTACTATATTTAGTACCCCTACTTGTAAACTTACCCATTTTTGTACACTCACACTCACTCACTCAATCACTGCCACTCACGCGCACACACACATCAAAATATCATTTTGTAATACACACCTACTCTCACCTTTTTACAACACACACACACGGACTTGTCTTTATCACAAGTACCCACCTATCTGATAACCCACATGCAGCACTACACACACACGTTCACCGCACAAATACCCACACACATCACGGTTTTCTACCCCAAAATGCACAATACATATGTTTTACCTCTCAATTACACACTTACACGTTTTATCAAACATTCACAGCACACACGTGTTTCACTTTAAATACTTCCACATATTCACTTTACTATTACATCACACATGCACGTCATAACACAGCACACACACGTTTCACTTTAAACACTTTTCAACCCACACACACACACATCTTTGTTAAGCACAACACACACGTTCACCTCCTTTTCCAAATATGCTATGTATATATATATATAAACCAACATACTTAACTCTCTTTTTAGGCATATATCCACACGTGTATATTATATTGATTTTTTGTTTTCGGAAGCTTACCGGGTGTAACGATCCACCCCCAATGATACAATATTGTCCGCTTTTGTCTCCCCAAACGGCTTTAAAACGCGTTGTGTCATAAATGGTGCATTTATACATATAAGCACATCCTCATTCCCAGGCGATGTGGGACGTCACACCGGGTCCTTCTAGAAAGAAATAAGTGCTGCACTTATCTCTTCTTTGCTGCTGTCTACCGAAACTTGAAAGACTCTAGTGATCGAATAAAAGAGGAAAAGTGAGAGTTTGTCATTTTCAAGCAAAAAGGACATCAAATAAACCGTGGCTTACCAAGAATGAGGGTAAAATTATATGGTGCAAAAGAGAATGAAACTTCTATGTTCTACCGAGTAAGGAGAAGGGCTATTGCAGGTCTATAAGACAGAGGCTGTTTTCTCCTTTGATGAAGTGCTGCTGTCCAGAAGTTAGAGGCTGGATTTAGAGTTTAAGCTGGGTTCTTTTCTTGTCTCTGAGAGCTACTGACCGAATGACTAAGAGAGCAAACCAAAACAGAGTTTCATGGTCTGTTTTTTTGTTGTACACCGTAACACGCAGTGAAGGGAAGATGGTGACTTTTCTGGATTCTTTCCACGTTCTGTTTGATGGAGAGATAAGGGAAAGAAGACTGCTTTCTCTGATTTTTCTGTACTGACATGGAGGGAAGGTGAGTTTGCAGAAACTCTTTCACAAGAAAAGGGAGTTCCAGTTTCTGGTTTTTCTGAAAATGGTCGAAGCTTGCCTTCATAGTTATTGAGAACTTAAATGGTCTAGATTTACACAAGCAAAACCATCTACGAATAGTGAGTATACAGGTGTTTCGGTGAAGGCTTCATAGGACAGAAAATCATCATTAATTTTTCTAAATATCTCTTATTCCTTCTAACTACAATTTAGACCACAACTAATTTGACTAACTAATTTTCGGTTCTAACATAACCAAAACCCCTTGGTAGCCAATTCGGCTACGTGGATTTTAAATTTATATGTTTTACCACTCGCAATAGTATGAATCAATTGTACTATATTAAGGGTTATCGAACCATATAGATATAAGGTTGTTTTGTGTAACGAGATACTTATAGAGCGTATTTAACTTGACTTTGAAAAATAAAACAAAAGTAAAGGTTGTAGAATTGAAGCTACAACAAGTAGAGTGAAGAAATAAAAGCGAAAAATGAAAATAAACTTAAAGGAAACTTAGGGTATGGATCTTCCTAACATGCATGATATGAGTGCGTAATGGGCGTTAACCATTACGACGACCTCGACATGAAAATACTTTCGTTAGGACGTAGTTATAAAGCATCTAGTTTCACATCAAACAACTCCACGTAAATATTTAAACTATATATGAAAAACGTTTACTCTACCAAAGGTGTGGAGTGATTAATACTCCCTAACTTACTACTCTATAAAACCTCCTAATAAGCATACATAATATATGAAAACCCTAATTAGGCCACAATGATAAAGTATCTAGTTTCACACCGATCTGTTTCACGTAAAAGTTACACTATAATTGAAAAGCATTTTAGACTATCAAAGGTGTGAAACGACCGGAGTTCCTTAGCATACCTTATAAGGTGACTCTAATAGGTAAACACACATCATGTCAAATAAAACCATTGCAAAAGACATCATTCTTGTTTCCAAGAACGTTGGTTTTACTCAAGAATCAAAGAAAACTTATAGACAAACAAATCCCTTTTTCATGAATAATTGGATTGGAATATTGATAACAAAACCTTTTAGCATGGGTTTTGCAATCCTTTAGCACTTCACAATCATCAAATACATCTAGAAAATCCTAAAAACATCAAGAACACTTCATGGTTTTTGGAGAGGATTTTGATCAAACCCTAAGAACTAATTTAGCTACGCATGATTGAATCTAATCTAAGTATGAAATCTATGGAAAACAGTAAATAAACAAGAATAAAATGAATCAAAAACAACTATATTAAAATTATAAAATTCGGATTACAATAAGAAAATAAGCCTAAGCTAGAACATGAAGAACAAAGAAGTAAAAGAAGAAGAAGTTGCTCTCTAGATTTTGGCCTAGAGAACGTGCATCAAAGTAAATAAAAAGCATTAAGATTAGCTAAGAAATTAAGTGATACACCTGAGAAAATTTGAAAACCCCAAAAGATGCATAAACTAAACCTAAATCCGAATTCCATATATATAGGAAATTGGATTTACAAAAAGACTACAAGAGTTAATTCTAGCCAAGTATTCAGAGCTGGTCGCCGTCCATTTCTGTCCATAGAACTCAACTTTTGATTTTGATCGCACAAAGATTTGGAAATATTTGGACCTTCTGGAATATGCGAAGTCGATCGATCGAATTATTGGCTGTACAAATAATCGATCGATCGAAATGCCTTGGACGATTTTTTTCATCTTTTCAGGATCAACCTCGAACTCTGGAAATGACCAAATTGCCCTTGATGTATTTTCAGGTCTAATTCAAGTGTTTTAAATTAGATTTCAAATAAGACCTGAAAATAAGACATAACACAAAACTACAACAAAACGTTATATATACAACACAAACTAGATCTAACAAATGCAAATTAAAGGGTCTTGAATTGAATAATTCAAGACTTATCACACCCCCAAACTTACATAATGCTAGTCCCTATCATTACAATTAGAAATTAAAATAAAAACAACTAATCCACATCCTCTTTCGTGGGAAACGCGATTGTGTTTAGCACATGCAACAAGCCTTTTAAACCCCTAGGCTACCCTAGTGGACGAGTGAAGTCTCGTGAAGGTTTAGCAGAAAATGCTACCTACAAATATTATCTTTAAAAAATATACATGTTACCTAATAGAAAGAAGTATCATCAAAACTATGGTTCATAATTCATGAACAACTTTAAACTAATAAACTCCATCTTCACACAATTTAAGAAAATCATAGTCTACTTATTCACAAATGGCCGACTAAGATCTCACATGTTAAAAATGATGCAATTTGATATTAACATACAATTATGAAGCTTTCAAAGAATATAACTTACATACATTCTCCAATGTCTCAAAATTCTTTATATCTCTCGCTAGATGGAATAATTAGGGCATAGACATACTTTAATATTTACATTATTTATTATGGTTGTGCAATGCTCAACTCATTTAAGCTACTAAATGGCTATGTACCAAGTGTTAGGCCAGTGACTCCCAAACCAGATGGCGTTAAGGCACTAGATGTAAAACATCCCAAAGGGCTTAATAACTCAAGTCAAAAAGAACTACGAAGTAAAACTAACCATTTTTTATTAACTTGCATCTTTTGACGCGTACACTCAATGCTTAATGAGGCAAGAGGTCCGGTTACTCAATGAAGTTTTTTTTTTTTTAATTTATTTATGCCCACGTCATCCATCTAACAACATGCAAGTTATTAACTTAAGTACATACCCCACAAACAATATGCCAATGTATGTCATGATTTTCAAATTCATAGCCAACAGTAATTAAGCAGACTTAGAATCTATAATTGTGTGATCATGTGTTCAAATTTTTTAAAATTGTCAATGAAAAGCAAATCACAATTATAAATCAACTAATTTCTACAAAACAACAAAGATATTCACAAAGAAATTTGAAATTTATTTGTACAAAATTCGGACTAAGTGTACTTCTATACCCCCAAACTGAAAATAACACATTGTCCCTAATGTGTAGAAAATGAAAGCATGGTTTAAGGATAAAGAAAACCTGGATGGGGAGGTATGGCTCAAAGCATACCCCCAAACTTAGAGGTAAAAACACTTAACCTGAAAAAGAAAACTAAAAACAAGAGTAATATACAAGATAATAAAAGAAAGAAATAATAAAATCTCACATTTCCAATGACAGTAGTCAACCAAAAGTCCTGTCCGTTATATCAAAATGGCATGTTCAAAAGTACATTGTGTAAAACAGAAAAATATCCAAAAGAAGACACAATGTCTATCAAAAATACATGCCCATAATCCAAATCAAAATAAATAAAGAAAGGTGCCCAACGACACTCATGGTGCTGCATCGGGAGGTCGTGGAAGTCGTCCAAGAATCTGACGTAACATGTCCTCCATAGCACTCTGCCGAGCCAGGATCTCCGCGCGAGTGTCTCGCATCTCAGTACGCGTGTCGCGCATCTCCCTAGCTAAAGTGTCCAACTGTCCCTGAAGTAATGAGAAATCTGTGGGAGTGGACTGAACGGATGCCTGCCTAGGAGCTGACTGCTCACTCTCGTACTGCTCAGCTGCGGGAGCACCATCATCTACCTCCATAGCCACCTGTGGCTCGCCCAACTGTGGCATGTGAGAAATACTCTGTGTCCACTGAGCGAGTCCGAACACTGGGATATTCCTATCTAAGAGGGCCCTTTCAAGAATAGGAATTCCACTAGAAACGATAAGCTTGGTGATGAGGCATGGAAACAGAAGTGGTCTCTGTGCAGCACTCACCAGCCTCTTCTCTATCATATCTTCCCAGCACTTGTGCAATTGCCTCCATATCAATTCTGGGATGCTCACCAAATAGTTCCTCTCAAAAGCATAAAGGGCAGCTAGTACATCACCTATCCTCTGGGTTTTGTGCCCCAATGGTAGGGGTGGGCGCGGGCCGGATTGGGCCGGATTTGCATGTTTCCCACAACCCGCCCCGCAGTGAACGGGTTTGAAAATCAAGATCCACAACCCGCATAGTGAATGGTCAACCCGCTAGACCTTGGGTAGTGCGGATTGGGACGGGTTCATGCGGGTTCGGGTATTTTTTTTTTTTTTTTTTATGGGCCCAAAACCAGAAAAATAATTCACAATCTTGTTAACCCAATTCAAAATTTGAAAATCCCAATTGAATCAACCTCACCAGCAAACAATAACAAGAAGAAAGAACTAGAATTATCAACAAACCTAACTGTAAATAATTTTTTTATTCTTTTATGTGATTGTAGATTGAATGAGTATGTGTATATGAGAATGTAGAGATGAAAGTGTATATAAAAATGGAATAAGAATAGAGATGAAATGGATAGTGCAGAATTGAATGAAATCAAAGGTACACAATCTGGGCAATTCGTGAGTCTCATAATTTTTTTGGAGAAAATTTGATGAAATCAAAGGCACACCCCTAGTCATGATTCTTATAATTTTTTTGGGGAAAATTTGATGGTACGAGTATAAAGGGATTGCGGGGCGTGGCGGGTGAGAAAAAATTTAATACCGCAACCCGCCCCATAAATCACGGGTTGGCATATTTAGGATCCGCACTTTTTTAGAAATGTCTTATATCCGTTATTGACGAGGCGGGTTGGTGCGAGGTGGGGCGGGTTCGCGGGTGCAGGTGGGTTTTGCACACCCCTACCCAATGGACACACATTCTTCTTTTGGACCGAGTCTACGAGTAGTAGGTGAGGTGGCAATTGAGCTCTCTTTGCATAAGTACGTCTCTCATCTCCGTAAGCACCTCCAAACATGTCACGAATAATGAAATGTAAATCACAGTGTGGAGGGTACTCACCAAATTTACCGCGCAGGTCATCAATCGGGCAATCTAGTGCTCGAGCTATATCTTCAATGCTCACATAGACTTGTTGACCCAAGACGGTGGAAGATAAGTAGACCGGATTGTCCGTATCAAAAGTGAGATTCTGGTAGAACACACGGACAAACGGCAGGTAAAAGAAATCACCGGCGGTCTTCAAGAGTGGCAACAAGTTGTACTTTCGGAATTGGCGATACGCTCATTTCACCTCTTCTTTTTCCCGGAATGCACCGACAATGTCAAAATGGGTTTCGGCATTGAACGTTCTTCGCTGCCATTCTCTTCGTATATATTCACCGGGCGGCCGGGACTGTCAGGGGAGGGAGGAGAAGCAGGTTCCATGAAAAACCTTCTTTCGGGACTTTTGTCGAATACTTGGTGTGCCAAAATAAATTTGACAAGGAAGGCAAATTTTTGAACTTTTAATCGGTGGGAAATGTGAGAGGAAGAGAGAAAAAGAGGTTTAATAGAAACGAAATGAAGGAAAAAGACTACAAATTGAGAAAATGGAAGTGTTGGGAAGTGGGGTCCGAGAGGGTTGAGAAGAATGCTCTCGGGTGCTGGGGGGAAATGGGGAAAATGAGGCGCACGGGTGTTTAAAAACTGATCTCGTGGCCTACTGGGCGATGTCGATTGATCGAAACAAAAATAGATCGATCGATTTACCTTTGAATATTTAAAATAAAATAGATCAATGAAAAGCATAAAAATAACAAGCATGAAGTATACACAATCAAACAAAATGAATGAGGTGCCTCCCAGGAGAGCTAAGTTTAACGTCTTTAGCCAGACCCATCAAAACTCACTGCTAATAAATGGATTGATGTCTGGCAGTGGTTGGGCAAAATTTATCGTTTCATGCCCATTCCAATTAGGATCCTTGAGACTTAGGGGATATGGCACTTCAAGTTTAAAATGTGCCTCAAGGAATTTTGTTGTGGGGTGTGGTGCTTCAGTAAACACTCCCTTACCTTTGGCAAGTTTTGTCTTTTCTAATTGCCCTATTGGTTCCGTCTTTGTCTCTTCCACCTTTGGATTAATGACTACCCCTCCACTCCTAGGATTTGTAACAGGCTGACTAGAACACTTCCCTATCTCTCTCTCATTAAGGGACTTAGTTAGTTGTCCAAGTTGGACTTCTAACTTTGCTATAGATTGAGAATGGGAATTCAGAATCTGAGTCTGTAACTCAAATTTACTGAGACTGGTCAACACCTTTTCCTCAAATGTAGAATTTCTAAGAAGTGGAAGGGCTAATTGCTATTGTGGGTTGGGAGGACGACTATTGGGTGGCGGCTGATAAAATTGATTGTTGGACTACAAATAAGCTTGGTTTTGCAGTCCATTGTATTGTGGAACATTAGGCCGCCACATATTACTATTGTTTCTCAAACCTGGGTTATAAGAATTATTAAAATGATCACCATCCGGTCTAGAGAAAGCTGCGTTCATTTGCTCAACTAGAGGCTCAGAAAACTGTCCAACAATAGGACAATTTTTGGCCTGATGTGATGGGTCGGAGCAAAATGAACATGAATCATGTGGTGTGTGTATATGAGATGCGGTCGCAGGAACAAAACCAGATGCAAGTAATTGATCTAACTTTCTAGATAAAGCATCCACTTTGGCATTCAAGTCCAAAGGTTGGGATACCTCATAGAGAGTTTGGCTCTTAGCGTTTGTCCTACGACTAGATGATGAATGGTGTAAAGAGTTTTCAGACAAATTTTCAAAAAGTGTCCACGCATCATCCTCACTCTTTAACATAAACGTACCCCCACATGATGCATCTACCATCTGTCTATGAGGCTCAGTCAAGCCATCATAGAAGCATTGTACTAATTGCCACTTGGGAACAGCATGATGTGGGCATTTTCGTAAAAGGTCCTTCATCCTCTCCCAAGTCTCATGAAATGGTTCTCCCTCTATTTGCGAAAAACCAGTTATGGCTTTCCATATTTGGTTTGTTTTCCCTATGGTAAAATACTTCTTAAGGAACTCGTGTTGCATTTGAGCCCAATAAGTAATAGAGTTGGTCGCTAAGGAATTTAACCAATACTTCGTTTTGTCTTTCAGAGAGAACGGAAACAAGTGCATCCTTAAAGCATCCTCTAAAAAATTCTGCAACCTTATGGTGGATCAGATTTTAATAAATTCATCTAAATACATATAAGGGTCCCCAGTATTAAGTCCGTAAAATAATGGAAGCATTTGAATGAATCCGGACTTAATTTCAAAATGAGCTACCGTAATGTCCGGCAACTGAAGGCTTGAAGTAGGTGTTTATGTCGAGGGAATATAGTGATCCCTCAACAGCACATGCTTTGGTTCTTCAGTCATTGGTGATTTAGAATGGACTCTTAGACGTGAGTTCCGTTTGGATCTACTTCATCTAGAAATCTGCTCTAAGTTTAGGTCGTATGGTAATGAACGACGACCAAACATGCACCAACAAAAACTAATCTATATATACAAGGTACATAAAAGAAATGAGATGAAAAAGGAAGAAAACTAATTGGTTTTGTAGTGAGACAGTGCAGTAGCAGCTGGAGTGCTACTACCAGAAAAGTCGTTCGATCTACTTTTTGGTCGATCGATCGCTGTTAGAGTAGATCGATCGATTCTCTGCAGAAAAGAAAAATGCAAGAAAAATGCAGAAAGATAAATCTAAAACAAAATTAAATGTTAAATCTACAAAGGAAAGTAATAAATTAAATGTAGATTCGGTCTGGAGTCAGGAGAAAAGCAGTGCTGCTCAAAACTGAAATCGATCGATCGGATTTTATGTCGATCGATCGAAAATTTCTGCAGAAAACAGACAGAACCGAATTGAAACACTAAAAACAGTTTTTATACAGAACTTAAAACAACTTATGGACAGAATTTACAATATGTACTAAATCAAACTAAATACAATCCTAAATATCCCATAAACAACTATTAGATCCCCGGCAACGGTGCCAAAAATTGGTAGCCAACTCGGCTACGTGGATTTTAAATTTATATGTTTTACCACTCGCAATAGTATGAATCAATTGTACTATAATAAGGGTTATCAAACCACAGAGATATAATGTTGTTTTGTGTAACGAGATACTTATAGAGCGTATTTAACTTGACTTTGAAAAAGAAAACAAAAGTAAAGGTTGTAGAATTGAAGCTACAACAAGTTAGAGTGAAGAAATAAAAGCGGAAAATGAAAATAAACTTAAAGGAAACTTAGGGTATTGATCTTATCCAATCCTCAACCAATGAAATGCTTAAAGTCTATATGGATCTTCCTAACATGCATGATATGAGCGCGTAATGGCGTCAACCATTACGACGACCTCGACATGAAAATGCTTTCGTTAGGACGTAGTTATAAAGCACCTAGTTTCACATCAAACAATTCCACGTAAAGATTTAAATTATAATTGAAAAACGTTTACTCTACCAAATGTGTGGAGTGATTAATGCTCCATAGCTTATTACTCTATAAAACCTCCTAATAAGCATACATAATACGCGAAAACCCTAATTAGGCCACAATGATAAAGTATCTAGTTTCACACCGATCTATTTCACGTAAAAGTTACACTATAATTGAAAGGCATTTTAGACTACCAAATGTGTGAAACAACCGGAGTTTCCTAGCATACCTTATAAGGTGACTCTAATAGGTAAACACACATCATGTCAAATAGAACCATTGCAAAAGACATCGTTCTTGTTTCCAAGAACGTTGGTTTTACTCAAGAATCTAAGAAAACTTATAAACAAGCAAATCCCTTTTTCATGAATAATTGGATTGGAATATTGATAACAAAACCTTTTAGCATGAGTTTTGCAATCCTCTAGCTCTTCACAATCATCAAACACATCTAGAAAATCCTAAAAACATCAAGAACACTTCATGGTTTTTGGAAAGGATTTTGATCAAACCCTAAGAATTAATTTAGCTACACATGATTGAATCTAATCTAAGCATGAAATCTATGGAAAACAGTAAATAAACAAGAAGAAAATGAATAAAAAACAACTATATTAAAATTATAAAATTCGGATTACAAAAAGAAAATAAACCTAAGCTAGAACATGAAGAACAAAGAAGTAAAAGAAGAAGAAGTTGCTCTCTGGATTTTGGCCCAGAGAATGTGCATCAAAGTAATAAGAAGCACTAAGATTAGCTAAGAAATTAAGTGATACACCTGAGAAAATCCGAAAACTCCAAAAGATGCATAAACTAAACCTAAATCCGAATTCCATATATATAGGAAATTGGATTTACAAATAGACTGTAAGAGTTAATTCTAGCCAAGTATTCAGAGCTGGTTGCCGTCCATTTCTGTCCATAGAACTCAACTTTTGATTTTGATCGCCCAAAGATTTGGAAATATCTGGACCTTCTGGAATATGCGAAGTCGATCGATCGAATTATTGGCTGTACAAATAATTGATCGATCGATCGAAATGCCTTGGACGATTTTTTCATCTTTTCAAGATCAACCTCGAACTCTGGAAATGACCAAATTGTCCTTGATGTATTTTCAGGTCTAATTCAAGTGTTTTGAATTAGATTTCAAATAAGACCTGAAAATAAGACATAACACAAAACTACAACAAAACGTTATATATACAACACAAACTAGATCTAACAAATGCAAATTAAAGGGTCTTGAATTGAATAATTCAAGACTTATCACCCCTCATAAGTGTTTTTAGATTCATGAATCAATTCTAAAATATCATGTTTTATAATGATGAGCACTTAACAAAAATCACCTACACGTTATATGCACACTATTTGCACAGCAGCAACCCGTCGGCCAAATCCCTTCCTAATTTACTAACTAAATTTGGTTAATGCTTAAACCGTGTCTTTAAAATGCATGGGATGTGTTTAATTCTCCTTAAGTTGAGTTTCGTTGTGCTTATGGTGATGATTTTCTTTAACAAAATATCTTGACAAGTGGTGCTCACACCAAAGCCACATATACAGTAATACAAGCTGCTCAAAGAAATAAGCTTATATATATATATACACACCATATAATTATCACTTCTTTTATGAATTAATTAAACACATCCATATATGTAGATTAAATAAATATAACATGCATACATGTGTACATTCACGTTATTTAGAAAATATATATGTATTCACTAAATTTTTATTTATCTAACATATCAATACATTTAGAATTTTAAGTAGTATATTTTTTCCTTGGGCGTTACAAGTACTCACCTTTTTACAAGAAGTATGAAGACAAGAACTTGAAGAAGAAAATGTTCTTGCCATACAAACAAGTATGGATAACTGAGACACTCTATTCACGTTTCATCTGTCTTGTTCTCAGACATCTTTCGCCACCTGCAAGTCTATGAAATACATGTGTCCTTGTATGAACGATGTAAGGTCTGGCAACCATGCAACCAAAATCCATACAAGTCTCAAACATGGATGTTTAGATCGAACAATCTGATCTAATGCCGACCAACCAGGCCATGCATTGTCCTTAATCTCAATTGATGATGATGCACACTCGTATACATCGAAGCACTACTCTTCCATGAAGAAATGTTAAAAGCCATGCACCACTCTTAGAAAATGAGTTCCACATACCCTAACTGAAAATAGTATGTGTTTACGAAACAGGGTTGTGCAGCCATGCAACAAGTAAATAATAAAAGTCTAACCCAGACGTACTCACCTTACATGCCGCGTGCTAGAGCCCAATCCACCTATTTTAATATTATTCCTAAAAAAAACAGGGGGGGAATCTTTGTATCATTAATTAATCACGTTGGCCTAGAAAATAAAAAAATGATTCCAATAGTGTTGGCTTTACTAGTAGCCGACGATATCAGCTCATGCAATGCAGATGTTAGTATTTTGGCCTCATTATGTGTTTGGACAAAATCACTTATGTGTAAAGATGCTGTAAACATGGATTCCACTTGTCAGAGCATTTTCAGAAGACTCTGCATTGCGAAAAAGATAGAAGATTTCAGATTCCTTGTCAGCCATCCGGACGAAGTGTCATCCCGTCCGGACGCCCATCTGTCTACTGTTCCATTCGTCCGGACGACGTGTTCATCCCGTCCGGACGCTAGACAGACCAGCATCATCCGTTCGGACGACGTATCTTTCAGTCCGGACCCTCCACTGTATCAAGAAGCTTCTGTTCTAGCTTGCATCCGTCCGGACATCTCAGCAGCCCGTCCGGACGTCCATCAGTGATCGATCAGCTTCAGATTCTTTCCAAGTTCAGATATGGGGATTGATACACCGTCTGGACGACGTGGTTTCCCGTCCGGACGCACTCATACATAAGGCAAGAATCCAATTCAAATATCACCGTCCAGACGTCAGTCAGCATTGGTTTGGACGCGCGCTCATCAGTTAAGGAAATTGCCGATTCGACTTCAAACGTCTGGACGTCTGCATCTCATGGTCCGGACGCACGCATAACAGATATGGAAATTGCGTGTTGAAGAATTGTTGTCCGGACGTTCATCCCCCTTGGTCTGGATGCGCTAAGCCTTATATGGAAATTACTTGCAGCGGACGTGCAACCGTTCGGACGTTAGTATCTCACCGTTCGAACGTGGCTCTTAAACATGAAAGATTTTCAGCGAAATTTTTGAAAAAACTTGTCGCACAGTTGTCCGTCCGGACGACTCAGGTTCACCGTCTGGAGGGCGTCCGTACATATTACAGCAGTCGCCCATTCTGCACCTCAGCCTATAAATAGAGGCTCCTGGGCATTGAGAACTGCAAGAATTCGGTATGGAATTCCACAAGAGCTCAGAGAAGTTCAAAATCCCTCTGAAGCCGTCACAAGTGTGCTGTGCTACATCTGAAGTCTATCTTAGGGGTTGGCCCTAAGGTAAAGGATTCCATTGAAGACCCCTTCAGGTAGGAGACCTGGTTGGGAGACGTTCGTGTTGGGTTACAAGTTAGAGAGCAAGGTACGACCAGTGCATCAGGGGTATGTGAGTGTTACTACTTTGTATCTAGTCTTGTCTTCTGAATAGTGGATATCATGGGTTTGGCTGCCCCGAAGTGATTTTTCTCTTAATTGTGTTTCCACTTCGTCAACAAAATATTTGTCTCCTTTAATTTCCGCATTTAATATTTTTTTGCACACTGTTCACACACACTTGTTAAAATTAGAAGTCCAATAATTTTTCAGCAGACGTACCGCCATTCACAGTCTTGTCCTTCGGCGGACCTTGCGTTGTCAACAGAGGCTTCGCCGATCGTATTAACACCAACCACATTAAAGTTTTACAAATCGTCAACTCCCAAGACGTCATCACCAAGGTCCTAGGCACAGTTATGAGCAAGGAGCTCAACCAGAAACTGAGAAACACGAGGGTAGGAGGGGTCCTTGACATGCTTGACAAAAACATGTTGTTGGTGTACTCGCACGTCGGAGAAGAACTATGGGTTGACAAGAAGATGTCGTCGTATTTGAAGCTAGATGCTGACATGGCCTGCTGCCATGACTTGGAGGCTTACCTACACTTGGTGGACAAATTCATGGCGTCGAATTGTCTGTTCAGAGCAAATGCAAAGAGAAGTCTAGTGAGGTTGCTACAGGTTAAGAAACCTAACGTGAAAAAATTGTATACTAGTAAGGCAAAAATGTTGAGTTTAAATCTTGAAACGCAACAACTACCCATGCCCATGCACTCAAACATTCCCATTCATCTACACCACATCCGCTAAGTTATCTCATCCACAGTCTCCTATGTCTTTTGCTTTCTTTTGTTTTTACCGAGACAAGCTCCTCTGTTCACCTCTATTTTTATGTTCTAAAACAAAAGTGAACAAAGCTTCAGACTGTTCCTCAGCAGTAGCAGGGACTTCTTCTTGCTCGGAAGTGTGTGAAGCACCATTAGAGGTGGGGGCGGGGGGGGGGGGGGGGAGTGTGATTTAGCTTCACCAATATTTGGTGCATCCTTGAAAGGCCAATGGGTTTTCCAGGCTTTGGACCCTAGATGAGCTCTACTATTGGTTTCCAGTACTGTTTGTCTGCCTCTTTACAAAACTTCTCTTGATTAGCCAAGTTTAACTACACCAGAGACACAATGATATTCTAGAATTAACAAGACCAGAACCATAGTGGAAAATAAAAATGGCTTGGCTAAAAAACTACTCTGACATTTTACCTTCACCCTTTCTATGTTGTTAGCCTTATTAGTCTCAACATTAAGCTTCCTTTTCTCATAAAAAGCTTGTATATAATCCTCAGCTTCTATAATAATCTGGTTTCTCATTTCTTTGTCCCTCTTCTCCTTCTCCTCAAGTAAAATGGCATTTTGACTACACCAGCAAAATTCAAAATTCGTTCTTTCTTAAAGCAAATAGAGGATAACTGGACTCCTGTTGGGGGTGGAGAGTTTACATTTCCATTGACTGTTCCTGCTTTCGTGTAAGCGGGTTCGGTTGGAGGCGCCATGAGAAGACCGAGAGATTTGCGTGCAAAGAAAAAGGAAGAAGATGATGAGCTCAAGGGTTAAAAACACTGCATTTTAAATAGAATGGAGAGCATTTTTGTCAAGTTTCGTCCAAAAAATGTACGTAATGCGCATGTGGTTAGACATTCGTCACTTGAGATGTAAATTTTGGACGAAATTGGCTAATTTAAAATCTTTTTAACTTTATGGGTTGCAATTGATGAAATTTTCACTTTGGAGGCAAAATTGCAAATTGATGTCAACTTCAAAGGGGTAAAGTGCAATTTTCCCTAACCTATTTTACCGATTTAATCATTTTAACCGAAAGTCGGAATTAAATTTCGAATAAAGTCAGTGAATTAACCGACTTTGTCGGTTAACCGAACCAAAAACGCAATTAATCAAACCGACTGAACCGATACCCACCCTTACTTGCACTGAAAGACACCAACGCCCCCTTCCCACTGAGCAGCCAGCGCACCATCCCCTTAAAAATAGTATTTCCTATTTTGAAATTTATTGTTTTGCACGGTCTCCAGTAAAAAGTGTCACCTCACCACAAATAGTTTTAACTTTCATAAAAAAAAATAAAGGTATGCAATTGGGTTAAATACTTCTTTTCCCCTTGTGGTTTACAAACTTTATTTTTTTGTCTCCTTAGTTTTCATTTTTTTTATACGTGATATCTATGCTATGTGAAAAGACGGAGATGGTACCTCCGTCAATTTTTCCGTTCAAAACTGATGGATTTCCTCGCCAGCGACACATGCACCATTGAAATTGTGACACGTGGCTACACATTTTTTTTTAAAAAAAATTTAAGCCTTTTTAAAATAAAAATAAAAATTAGGGGTGGCTTTTTGATTCTGAGATGACGTGATAAAATTTTTTAAAAAAATAATAAAGAAAAGGAATCCACCGACTAACATGAGGGTGGCGGCCATCCCCGAGGGCCAAACTAAAAGAAAAAAAAATTCAGTTTGGCCTTCAGGAGTAGCCGACCCCCATGGGCCAAAGTAAAAAAAAGTATAAAGAAAAAGAAAAAAAGAAGAAGATGTTTTGGGGTGGCTGAAACTAGCCATGGGGGTAGTTGGCCACCACATGTGGCCCAAAGGAGCCACCCCTAATTTTTATTTTTTATTTTAAAAAAAAATGCTTAAAATTAAAAAAAAAAAAAAATTTGAAAGTGTAGCAACGTGTTGTAATTTCAATGGTGCCACTTGTTGCTGACGTGAAAATCCATCAGTTTTGGATGGAAAAATTGACGAAGGTATCATCTCCGTCTTTTCGCATAGCACATGTACCACGTATAAAAAAAATGAAAACTGAGAGGGCAAAAAATAAAGTTTTTAAACCACATGGGTATGTAAGGTATTTAACCCAATGTAATTAATATTTACATTTATTTATTCCAACTTACTATTAAGTATAAAATTATATATGTAGACTTTTATATTTATATTGCTCTTTTAAATTAATGGGTTGATTATTATATAGATTTTGTTTATATATATATATTTTAATTGTCTGAAATATATAACTTTAGTTATCTAAGATTATGAGAAATAATGATTCTATTTAGCCCCAATCAAATTCTAAATGAGCTAGTGTCAAAGTTTATTGTTTAATATTTTAAGAGTAATGTTATAATCAATATTTTATCTCACAATGTTAATGTGGCAGTCACAACCAACCCTTAGATTAATTTTTGTTAAAAAAAGAAAAAGAAAAAAAAGGGTAAAGTACACATACCTTCTTCAAACTTACACCTAATTTACAATGTCTACCTGAACTGAAGATTGCATCAATGTTCTCTCAAACTATCAAAATTTACAATGTACTAATTTTGTCTTGCAATGAGACAAAAATAACCTTAGGATTTTAGTTTCTTGATTGACTAGAAATGAATTCTGAATGCTTTGATTGAAGAAAATGTTTTTATTGACAAAAAGAAATTTAAGCTATTATAGAAATTTTAACTTGTGACTCATGGCTGCCGTGGGTCTGTCACCTGTTATATATAAAGGATATCTTTGTCATTTGTGATACATTGCAAATTTTTGGTAATGTGTGTGTGGAGGGATCGATATTGCAAATTGAGTGTTAGATCAGGGGGTATGTGTATTTTTTATTAAAAAAAAGAAGTCCAAGGGTTAATTAGTATGAGAAAAAAAAATCAAGGATTTGTTAGTATTGCTATGTTAGTACTGTTGATACAATTTTTGGTCCGGTGACATGGCATCATCAGGGACGTCCCTTCGTCTGTGTCTCGGCCTGCAAAACAAGAAAGACCCGCCGAAGGTTGGCCGGTAGAGCCTCCTCCGACGATCAAGTCAGTCAAGTGTTTGTATGGAGAGGAGAGAAAGAGAGAGAGAGAGCTCGAGAGAATAATAGATTCTGCCTCCAAATAATTTTTGTACTCCCTTTTATATCCCTGCATGCTATATGTCCATTTTGCCCCTGTCAAGCACAAGGCCCAATGGAGACGTCTGATATCTTCTCTGACTTGATTTGACTGGTCTCATAAATATTGAAGGCTTCCTGTGACCAAGGTTCATGTCCGGGGACTAATCTTTTTCGGGGTCCGAAATCCTAATTGTGGGGCAAGCCTGGCCCCACTTCGAAGTGGGGACAAATATTTCCCTAACAATTACCCCCCAATTCTCCTATCTTTATTATAAAGGTAGGGAGAATTTACCTATTGGAACCTCTAGAATTCAGTTGATTCTGCTGATCATTCTTCATCCACTCTGCGTAACGCCCTCCTCAGACTCCGTGGAAACTTAGGCATTTCTTTGACTGCCGTTCCCTTTGGCTCCAAGCCATTTATGGCAAGCAATCAGGAATTTATTCCTGTCATAAATTCACCATCAGTTAGGCATACCTAACACCCCATAAATCGTGCATGCAGTGATCATTATTGTTTTTCTATATATTCGCACTTTCCTTCGCTGGAATGTCATTGGCCTTCAGATTGCCCATTCGAGTAGATCTTCCTTTCTTTTTATTTCTTTCCCAAAGATCGGATTTTCCCTTTCATTCTTTTTGAATTCTCCAGACCTTCTCGCAATACTCCTCATTCCTGGCGCGGTCCTCACGACTGAGCATATTCACAAATTCATCATGGATGGACCTGGAGTACTCGCTCCTCACGACGATTCTATTGAATGTGTGATCCCCGGCTTTACGCCAACCTGTTCCTGTCCAGCCCACAGGAACCGTGCAACACCTAAGTTTTGCCCCAATAGCTCGTGGAAGCCCAACTGTTCGAGCCGTGCTTGGAACTTGCTCGGATGATCCCTTCAAGATTTTTAGGCAATTCCTCTTCGCAGTGTTAGGATTACTTGTAATCAAATGACTACCCTGCATAGCATTCTTTCGGGGTTGTCCATTCTCTTCGTTTTCATGTACGTGTGTACTTTGAGTAAATCTAATAAAATCTTCTTCTTTGACGAAAGTTATGCCTTTACGACGTGAATCCTAAATTAATTTCTAATAATCTCCTCGGATTACCACCGAAATAGATGTTTCATAAATCATAAAATTAAGCCCGCACAACATCATGCCAAGCATTAGCATTATGCTTCCCCGGACAATGATTCCGATGGCATTTTAACATACTCCTTGCTTTCAATAGTAAGGAACTTATCGCCGGACCGTCAATTTCCTATGGTTGATAGACGCCTGTTAACCGATATGCCTGAAGTCCGGGGACTATTGGGGGCACAATGGTCATTTTTGTCCCTTCAAAGAAGAGGGAACCGTCCCGATTTCTCTACTCGACTTCTAGGTTGTTAGACCGGAAATCCCTTGTCTTTGATCTAACCCCAAGCACAGATAGCTTCCGAGAAATTGATTTCAGCATGATGTCGGAAGAGTTGCCATAGTCGGGCGCTGGAGTCGTTTCTTCCGACGACGCACCCCTACCGAGCAAGCTTTCTTCTCATTCAGGTGCTCAACACACAAATTATTAAGGTCGTTAACCAATTGCCTTTTTCTCAAAATGCAGTGTGCAAACATGTCATGTTTGCTTTCCTTCACGAGGTCTTCGATTATTGTAGTTTCTTGAACATCCTCACGTTGGAGGATATCTCTCCCTCGTTGGGCAAATGAAATGATTTCGACTTGTATCCGGTCTCACCCTTTTTATAATGAACTGAGGAGACTCTTTATTGTTCGGGGTGAGAACGCTTGAATCACGACGGGATGTCAAGACGACCCCTATCCCTTGAGGCTCATTGCCATCACCGGCATCCCGAGCTGGCCTTTTTAAGGCCGAGTGCAAAAATGTTCCAAGCCCCAGATTTATCCATGTCGGATTTTCCTGATCAATTGTATAGGCTCCGATCATTCGCTCTTTCAAGTCATGATCTCTACATCAGTGGTGTTGGAGGAGTCCGTTCTGGGTAGGTATGGTAGTCGGGACCCGAAAAGCGATGAATCTTCGGTAATAGTTCACGAGCCCTAAAAACGATCTTAGCCCACTCACCTTGGTAGGTGCTTGCCACTCCTCGATGGCTCTGATGCCCATCCAATGCCCTAGGAATAGGATCTCCGTCTGTCCAAAGGAGCATTTATCTTTCTTTACATAGAGGCTCTTTCTTCCTTTCCCTATGGTCAAGCTGTTTCACACCTTAGCACAAGCGCTAAGCGATAATAATTCCTTTAATACCTTAAAAACGGTCCGGAGGTGGCTAATGTGGTTGTTTAACGAATAGCTATAGCCCACAATCAAAGTATACCACCAGTCGTCTAAGTACGGGTGGAATAGCTCATTGTGGAGGGTGCATAACGTGGCAGGGGCATTGGTGAGTCCAAAAGGCATAACCAAATCAAACGCCCCTTTATTCCGTGATTCACAATTTGGGGCCTGCCCGCTCAAATTGACAAAGTTTATGCAGATTTCCCTTCCACCCCATGTTTGGAGAGGAGTGGGGCCCGGAGTTGCCCCATAGCTACCCCCCTCTATCCAAGAAAAAACGGTTACCGGGGTTGCCTCTCCATCCGAGAGAGAGTAATCATCCAAATCTGAAGGAGGTCAGCCATTATAGTTATCCTTACTTCATCACGTGTTTTCCGGGGGCTAGATCGGTCTCCTCATCCGAGGTAAGTCTCCACTCCATCCCAAGATAAGCTTTACTCGCTACTTCCTCTCCACCTTAGTGGATCCGGTCTGCAATGAGCTGACGCTTGATTCGTTCCCTCTGCAATGAGCTGACGCTCGATCCGTTCCCTTATCCAAGAGTGGACGTTTGTCCGAGGGAAATTTTCTAGTTTCCTCGTCCGAGGGAAACCCCTTATCTAAGGAGGAATTGTCCCCGGAACATCCCATCCCTTTTTGTGTTATCCTACCATAGGAGTCCGAATATCAATGGCTTCCCGGGAGCAAAGTCTGCTTTAGGGGATGTTTCCCTAGCCCAATTTGTTAAAGGGGTTCACTCCCCGTTCTCAAGGGTTCCCAAGCAACAAATGATATTGAAGATGGGGAATTGTAATTTTTCAAGCCGAATCCGTTATTGCTAATCTACGGCACTCGGTAGATCAGCTTCTCTAGCGTTCCTAACAATCATTCCAATGTTATCCGTGGACGGATTTGCTTCTGTTTGAATTCCTGGACTCGTTAGAGCTATCCGAAGGTCGTGATGTAGGCATTTCGGCCTTACCCAATAAAAGGTTTCCTCACAGTTCATGGATGGGATTCACATTGTTAGGCAGGGAGGTGGTGTCCGGGATTACCTCTTTATTCAAGAGAGATTCACTATCCCGACCCGACACTACCCTCCATTCTCCAGAGGAAGACAGTCTCGGACTGCTCCATTTTCAACTTTATATAGGCGATATGCCAGATGTCAACATTTTTCTCGTCTCCTTATCCGAAAGAAGAGTCTTCTATTCAAGAAAGAACTCTACGAGTATTCTCACCCAACTTAAAGAAGTTGGTCCTCGAGAGGCATTCCTCTTTTTATGCATATATGAATATAGACCTGGCAACGCAGGTCGTCATCGGTCACAATTTCTTTCTTAGTTCTGCATGGACGGGGGACGACGGTCAACCCCGGAATATAATTATGTTCCCCCGGAAATGTACCCAGCAAATATTCGATAATCAAATAGATCAACAGCTTGGATGGGGGAGGATTGCTAAGCATCCGGGCTCGTCATCACCCCCCTATCCTCAACAAGGAAGGGTGTCCCTGTCCGAGAATTGTCCGAGATATCGGACGTTCCTCATCACCCCCCTGTCGTCAACCAGGAAGGGTGTCCTTGTTTGGGATATCGGACGTTCCTCATCACCCCCCTGTCCTCAATCAGGAAGGGTGTCCCTGTCCGAGAATTTTCTGAGATATCGGACGTTCCTCATCACCCCCCTGTCCTCAACCAGGAGGGGTGTCCTTTTCCGGTGACTTGATTTTCACGAGGCCTTATCCTCGTCTTCTTCCTTGTTTTTTAACGGGGTCACCTCCTCAGCCATTGTTTTTAACGAGGTCCTATCCTCGGCCCTGTTTTTTAACGAGATTATTACTCCTCAGATTCTTTGTTTTTTAACGAGGTCACCTCCTTAGCCATTGTTTTTAACGAGGTCCTATCCTATTAAGGTTTCCTTCCCACTCCCCTGTCCAAATCCGAGGGGAGGGGTCCCAGTCCGGAATCAGACTTCTTTTTTTTTGTGGTTATCTCCTCTCCCCTTAAATTAATCCGGAAGTTATCGAAAATGTCAACGGGATTTTATGTATTAAATATTCGATAATCCCCCAAGCTCTTACCCCCCCAAAGCACTCCGGTCTGAGGAAAGCTGGCCGGAGTGATTTGTCCTGGGAACACAGAGCTGACCAGGTCACATAGCGATGTGAGCCCCTGAAAATGAATAAATGGCTCGGACGGAGGAGAACTGCTAAGCATCCAAAAGGCCAAATGCCGATGTTGCTAGACCAGGAGGGGTGTCCCTGTCCGAGATACCAGACGTTCCTCATCACCCCCCCGTCCTCATCCAGGAAGGGTGTCCTTGTCCGGTGTCTTGACACTCACGAGGCCTTATCCTCGTCCTCTTCCTTGTTTTTTAACGAGGTCACCTCCTCTAATTCCTTGTTTTTTAACGAGGTCACCTCCTCAATTCCCCCGGTAATCCCCTGTAAAGGGCGGGTTCCTTATCCCCGGGTTCCTGATTTTTTAATGAGGTTATTACTCCTCTCATCCTTTGTTTTTAACGAGGTCACGTCCTCGAATTCCTTGTTTTTTAACGAGGTCACGTCCTCGATTCCTCCGGTAATCCCCTGTTAAGGGCGGGTTCCTTATCCCCGGGTTCCTGATTTTTTAACGAGGTTATTACTCCTCTCATCCCTTGTTTTTTAACGAGGTCACGTCCTCGATTCCCCCGGTAATCCCCTGTTAAGGGCGGGTTCCTGATTTTTCCGATTTTTTACCGAGGTTATTACTCCTCTCCTGTTAACTAGTTCAGTAATATCATCGGAAATTAATCAAGTTCTCGCTCCCAAACAGTGCTCTCGGAATGTAACTTCGAGAGCTTTCCTTTTCGCTTTATTTGTTTATGCAATAAAAACAAAGCTCTTGCAAAAATGCTACCGAAAAAGATCAATAAATCTGATGGGAGACTATCAAGATGGGATCAATTCCCGTCTCTGTATTATGAGCTCCAATATTTGTTAAGAGTCAGCAAATACAATAGTTAATTAATTATTAGTCTTTGTCTTCCGCCGGAGAGACCTTCCCAGGTCTGACACTCCGAAATTTATATATATATTCATGTATCCCTGCCATCAATATTTAGTATCCAGAATTCGATAAAATGTAATAAAAAGAGAGAAATGGACTTATCTCAGCTTTTCCGGTCTCTGGAGAGCGTACATAACACCTCATCCATTTGGATCTTTAAGCCCGAATTCTGATGGATTGTCATCCTGCTACTAAATGTGTCCGGGGACATGCGGCCTCATAGTCATCCCTTTTTTTTTTTCTTTTTTTTTCTTTTTTTTTTTTTTTTTTTCAGAAGAAGCACATAGCAACAAGAACTTCCGAGGACTTCCTTCGGAATTTGTCCCCACATTGACTGTTGAGGAGCAACTAGATCGGAAGTCCGGGCACTCGTCAACTAGTCGAAGTTGTGTAACACATCTCAAACAGGTCCTCGGCAATGTTCTCGGACCTGATCTCGGAAATGAAAAGGGTCCCCATCACAAAGCCAGTGCTAGCGCCCAGGGAGTGGCCGACCCGGAAGCCCTGCATGCAGTCACAGGTCTCGGCCTCCTTGCGAACGGCGTCGAGGACGGAGTTGATGAGCTCGGCGTCCTCTGTGAGTTAAGTCGGACCTCCGGTCGTACTTTGTTGACGCACCTTTTGCATCTTCAAATCCAACTCTCCTCGGGGTCTGTAGGCACCCCCACGAGTTCGAGGACTTCAGCCATACTTCTTGACGCGTGCCTCTCAAGTGTCCTCGGACATGGACTCTCCATCGGACAACCGTATAGTGCTCTCTCTCTTTAGTATTCTTGGCCTCTTTGTATCCAGGAACTACCGTCGTTCTGACATGACTTGCACACACGTGTGATGGTGTCTTTCCCTTTATCTTCACGCATATGTACACATAGAATTCAGAAAACAGCTTCCACGACCTCTCCAATGTCGACCATGAGCGACGAGCATATAACCATCACAATCACGAACACTTTGCGACTCCGAATCTTTAGGATACTTCTTCTTCGACCGCGGCATTCACGTCACGATCACCTCCACCCCTTCCGAAGTTCGTACATGGCTGAAGAAGGCTACGCACCGGTTCCACATCGATGTCCGCCGCTGCCGCCTCATCGTCGGCCTCGGCGTCGAGTGGACGCTGTCGTCCAACTCCGCCACTATTCTCCAATTCTGCATTGGTAACCTCTGCCTAGTTTTCCAACTGCACCATGCCCCCCGCGTCCCCCTCTACCTCCGACGCGACCTGTCCAACTCTGACCACACCCTCGCTGGCGTGTGGAACCACATCAACCAGGACACGCTCCGCAGATCCAAGCATAGGCCCCGTGTCCCGCGACTTGGTGGAGGAGAAAAAGGGGCGGAGTAGGCAGTTCTCCAGGGAGACGCTGTCAGAGAATCTTTTGGGTTTCAAGGACACGACGAAGCCGGCTTAGGTTCGAAGGAGTGACCGGGAGGCTTATTGGCTTGAGGAGGAGCAGGTTCAGTATGGTGCCGTCGACGCTTATCTTTCATTTTGAATGGGAAAGGCTTTGCATGTCTGGGATTGGTAACTGCTGATTTTTTTTTTAAAACTCAAACTTTTACAAGTTAGCCACTAGCTACAGAATCATGTCCGGGGAGAAACGTTGCTTCCTAGCCCATCTCTTTTCAGCTTTAATAAATGATGTTGTCAGAAAGACATCATTTCCCACAAAAATCAATAAAGCAAGACCCATTCTTCTCCATAATCTTTCTTCTACGCTGGTACGCGCAAAACTGATCTTCAACTCCATTGGGTGTACGGCTCAAGCAGATTAAAAGCACTCTTCATCTCTTTCGCAAGAAATTTCTTCCTTTCTCTAAAATTCATAAAAATATGGGACGACTATCACAGACCCATATAATTGCATGCTTGCGAAGACATTGGCCGACAAGGCGATGAGCTCATCCTGAGTTACGTGACACGTAGCCCTGTGCAAAAGCATAAACCTTCCGAGGGGACCTTCTGAGTCCATAAAGATTTGAGTATAACCTCAGTAATACTGAAGAGAGAACCCCTGAAATCAAGTGACAGCAAGGGTAATACAAGAATTTCATCCTCATTAGTTTCCAAGCACAGTTAATGGTATTGTCAGAGAAGCATGACTTTACACGATAATCAATAAAGCAAAGGCTTATGCTCCTTAAGACCTTCTCTTGATCTGAAACGTGGCCCATCCTTAGCCTTTTTCTTTTTACAAATATGCTAAATGTTAAAAGTTGTCGCTTTCACACGTGCGAAAACACCAATTGCATTTTGTAAGCTTTCTGCAAATTATGGGAATCCTCATTCACCCTTTATTATCCGAGGTTGACTATCAAGAAATTATCTTCTTCCATCAAGATTATCAAAATATCATTTTGAATTTGAAATTTTCTAGAGCGAAGATACAGAGTTGCGACTAATTCAGACCGCGGAAGTAGAGCAGAGAACTTATCTTGTCCACACACAGATACGACTGCCAACAGAAAGCCATACTGGGATGAGTTCCTTCAGAAGCATCGTTAATAAGTGCAAATCTGTTGCTCTTAGGTTCGGGTCCATAACATTCGCGTCCAGATCTGTCAGACATAAACCCCAAATCTACTCCATCTGCTCTCCCTTTCTTGACGAAGGGTGTTTCCGGTCACCAGTCACTGTTCTGGATTTTTGTTTTGGTAGGAGCGACCACGTCGTTCCCACAGATGGCGCCAATTGTTGATACAATTTTTGGTCCGGTGACGTGGCATCATCAGGGACGTCCCTTCGTCTGTGTCTCGGCCTGCAAAACAAGAACGACCCGCCGGGGGTTGGCCGGCGGAGCCTCCTCCGACGATCAAGTCAGTCAAGTGTTTGTATGAAGAGGAGAGAAAGAGAGAGAGAGAGAGAGCTCGAGAGAATAATAGATTCTGCCTCCAAATAATTTTTGTACTCCCTTTTATATCCCTGCATGCTATATGTCCATTTTGCTCCTGTCAAGCACAAGGCCCAATGGAGACGTCTGATATCTTCTCTGACTTGATTTGACTGGTCTCATAAATATTGAAGGCTTCCTACGACCAAGGTTCATGTCCGGGGATTAATCTTTTCCGGGGTCCGAAATCTTAATTGTGGGGCAAGCCTGGCCCCACTTCGAAGTGTGGACAAATATTCCCTAACAAGTACTGTGAGATAGTTGTATAATAATAATAATGTGGTTTTATAATACTTTTTACGGTAACAAATTGGAAAGTCTTGGACTGAAAACTTGATATAAGATATTAAGATCTATTTAACCTAAAAATTTAAATATGTAATTTTATATTTAATTATTATTAGATCAATCATTTTTATTTGATTATTACTCGTTGAGCTTGTTTGGTAAATCATCCACAAAATTTTCATTTTCATTTTACTTCTCCCAAAAATATCAAATCAAAAACATTCTTACATTTTTACACTTTTTACATCACATCAATAATTTTTTATTATTATTCAACCAAAAAAACCCACTACAAAACAAAACTTTTTCACTTTTCTATAAAACATTCTCAAATTTTCTATCACATCAATCATTTCTTACTACTATTCAAATAAATATTCTAATTCACAATCACTTACCAAACAAGCCCTCACATGTACATTGGTTTAATTGAATGTACTTATTTTTTCTTATTATTAAGGTAGATTTTGTTTTGGTCGCGTACGGAGGGAGGGGAAGAGAGAGTTTGAGGGAGAAAAAGGAGAGAGAATTGTGGGGAAAGGGAAACAGGCATGCCGACAAGACGAGGAAAGGAGTGGAGAACAGGAGAAGGGCATCTCATCTTGATTTCCGTATCCTTTTGCCTTTTGGCAGCCTTTCTCATTTCGATTTATTTTTTTCTCTCTATTGCAAGGATTGCGTTGAGCAAACCCAAGGGAAGAGACAAGGGCCTTTGGCTTTTGGTAGTATTTTTATTAGGTCTAGAGTTTGATATTTTTTTTTAAGCGCAAATAATTTTTTAGAGTTGTACTTGCCGGCGAAGTCAAAGTTTTACTCGCTTTGCACGGGTTCAAAATTCGACCCGATATTTGGTGGATATAAAAAGTGAGACCTTTTATCGGTCATTTCTCGCTTAGCCTTGGGGCCAATTTAGATCGGGACCATTTATATGATGTCATTATCATGATGGACCCAATTAATTTACGTTGTAAAAGATAAATTTTAAATGTCATTCTATATATATTTTTTTCTCAAAATTATTACGACTTCTAAAATTACTAGTAGATCAAAATCTAAAAGTAATTTATCACAACGCACCAAATACTAGTAAAAATAAATCAATATTCATCATTTGTTATAGAAATATTTTGATAAAACAGTTAATTTTTTGAAGTAGGAGTTAATTTATTGCTATTATTTTTATTATTTTAAAAAGAATTACTGTATAATGTGATTAATTTAGTTGGGAAAAAAAAAAGTAGTTCTACCTCAGCTTTAATTGGGCTCTCCTACCCAGCTCCTTTTTTGCGAACAAAAAGAACACATGTTGAGCCTGCTTAAACGTCACACCGAAGTGGTCCGAGTTAAATCATGTCAGGCCTGTTGGCAGCCTTACCTTTATTGCTGTTTGGAGCCATCTTTGAATGGGGGACAGAGAATAACACAAATTTTACTTTGATTTTAACTAATTTAAATGTCCAAGTAAATATTATGAAATAGTCAATATGAGATTTAAATTTGGACTCTTCTGCAACTTATACATATACATAGATCGAATATAGACTCTTTTTACTGTTTAAATTACTAATAATTTAAATAAAAAATAATTACATCATTAGTTTATTGAATTGATCAAAATTACGAATAACTCGTTGTGATTAGGATTAACAATTTTTGACACGATCCACGAACCCAATACAAAATTAAAGAGTTAGGGTTAAACTTAAAAGGGTTCAGGTCATAAAATGGTTGACTTGTTAGACCAGTTTAATAAAATGGTCATTATAGGGTCAACTCGTTTGACCCGTGGGTCGACCTGTTTGACCCGTATATTTAAACTTTTTTTTTTTCAACATTAAAAATTAAATCTAAACAATCATGTTACCTATTTCATTTTTTCACTATCTAAAGAATAAAAACTAAACTAAAAAATCTCACAAAACACAAAACAAGTCTTTTTTTTTTTATTGAGTTAGAATTTGAACAAAAAATGCAAAAACTAAAAAAAATTAGCGATTTTTTTTTCCTTTTAAGTTTTCGAACTTAAAAGTTGAACCAAAACAAGTAAACAACAAAACAACTCAATGTTTCATATTTCAGTTGTGAAATAATATGATTATTCAAACAATATGATTTTTTTTTTTAGTTTAAATTTGTGTATTTATTTTTATAGACTTTATTATATAATGTGTCAAACGGGTCGTATCAACTTGTTATTTAAGTGGGTCACGTTAGGGTCTGAACATTTTATTTAAATGAGTTGTGTCAGGATTGACGTTTAACGGGTTGATGGGTCTAACGGGTTGTGTCAACCCGTTTTAACAGTCCTACCTGTGGTACAAAAAGCTAATAGATGATCATTGTGGTAAACTATAATTACAAATCACTCCCTGAACCCGTTTTTCCTTCACCAAGTTAACAGAGTCCATTAGTAGATTACAATATAAATGATATTTATAGGTTGTCTCACTATTTATATGAGGTGACAAACTAACAGATTTTGTTAACTTAATTGGCAAAAAACGGGTTCAGGGAGTAATTCGTATTTACAGTTTACCAAAAGAACTCTCTATGAACTTTTTGTGCCACATTGAGCGATTCGTAATTTAGGCTAACCCCAGAAACCAATGATGCAATTATCCCTAAATAAAAAAATCCTGAAAATCTCTATCCAATTTTTTCATATGGATGCTTATGGCTCCTAGCCCTACCATTTGAGGAGTATTACAAAAACACCACTTACACACTTAATACACACCCACTTTTTCACATGGGGTGGAGTTCACATGTGGTGAGTCCCACCCTATGTGAGATGGTGAGTGTATATAGAGCGTGTAAATAGCATATTTTTAGCTTTTCTCATTCCATTCCGCCTATGTTTTGCGAGAGAATAATAATAATTATTATTTTTTATTTATTGGGTCTTGAGGGTGATGATAGCTGATGAAGTGATGGCTCAACATCCACGTAATTTTGGGTGTGGAAGGTGAGTAGACCCAAGTCCATTGGCATCTTTGAAGAGCGGGCCTGAAAATAGAACTGTAAGCCCAATATTAACTCTTACGTACTTATAGTCCACATTTCCGTCTTCGATAATCCCAAAATTATTGGGTACGATCAAAAGTTAAGTTTTCGAATTTTAGAGCTTGTTTGACAAATGGTTGTAATTGTAGAATATTTGTTTGAATAGTAGTAAAAAGTAATTGATGTGATATAAAGTATAAAAAATTTTAGAATTGTTTTATAGAAAAGTGAAAAAATTTTGTTTTGTAATTAATTTTTTTATTTTAATAATAATAAAAAATTATTGTTGTGATATAAAAAAAGAAAAAAGAAAAATGGTTTTTATTTAATTTATTTTTCTCGCAACGCAAAATTGTTATTACATTTATTTCACACAAAGCAACATCACTAAAATACAAAAACTAGGTGGTTAAAACAATTTTATTACTCTCTCAAAGGAATATAATTTTATGGACAGAAGCCTTCGGGGGAAAGTCTTCATTTCTAGTCTTTCTCTCTTGAAGCCCAAAGTTAAATATTAGCGCTTCAAGGTAGTAATGGGAAGAAAGTTCTCATTTCTACTCCTTTTGTCTTGAAACCCAAAATTTAATTTTAGTGCTTCAAGGTTGTATCTTTTATGTGGTAGCATTAATTTGATTAATACTACAAAAAAAAAAAACTGATTTTTAGTGACATGCATTTAGTTGCATTTTTGGTGGTCTAATAGGTTACTAAGTGTTAGTGGCGTGTAATTAGTGACGTTTTTGATAGGTCACTAATCTGTTTGTCACTAATTCTCATTTAGTGGCGTGTCTAAACTGCCACGCCACTAATTAGTAGCATAGCAAATTTGGCCACGCCACAAACTTCAGTGGCGTGTCAGATATAGCCACGCCACTAAATTAGTGGCGTGGGTTAGGAAAAGCCACGCCACAATCTGTGGCGTGGCTGTTAAAAAAAAAAATGCACCGAGTACATGTACTAGGTGTATTTTTTTTTTTAATATAATAATTACTTTTTTTTTATTACTTTTTGAAAAACGTAATGGTAGATCCGCTTAAAGATCCATTGGAACCTTTGAAGAAAAAGCCTCTTCAGACTTCAGAGACCATAAATGTACTGTGAAAATGGCTAGAGTAGCCAAACTTCTTCGTCCAATTACTTCAAAGGCAATGTCGTGACCACCAAAATTTTGCGCTGAGGACTAAGATCTACATGCGGTGGTGCGGAGTTGTAAATCTGCTACCGCCAAAAAGATCATTACTACCGCTGTTGCCGCCGCTCCAGAAGACCCTTTGGCTTGTCTGGCATCTCTAATTTTTGAAGATGATAGCGACCCATTTTCTTTTCCCCATCTTGTAGAGCTACCCAGAACCACTGCTTTCCAGGCTTCTTCCAATGGTTTTGTGGGAATCCAAGACCAACGACGGTGACAACAACAACAACAAAATCTACCATATCTACAGCGACAAGCACTCCATCGACAAGAGTTTCAAAGGCCTCAAGCCAATCCTTCCAGGTCCTTACCAACCATGCAGTCTTAGGCCCCTAGATCAAGAAAAAGAAAAATTAAAAAAAAAAAAGAAAAAAAAGAAAGAAAGAAGACAAAATAGAAGAAAGGAAGAAAGAATCGTACCTGTGTGAGGGAGAAGAGAGACGATCTTCTCTGAGGAGAAAAGGAGGGAAAAACGAAAATAAATAGAGGCTGAGCGGGAGTGGAAAAAAAAATGAGAAAAAAAGAAGGGAAAACGAAAAATTAGTGGCGTGTCTATCTAACACGCTACTAATTTAGTGAGGTGTCAAAGAGACACACCACTACATAGTGGCCTGCCAATCTAACACCTCACTAAATTAGTGGTGTGTCAGTTTCGACACGCCACTAATTTGTGAGGTGGCATATTTAGTACGCCACTAAATTATTTTGTGACGTTTCATAAAATGAAACCTCACTAATTAGTGGCTTGTCCTAAAGTGAGTTACTGTAGCAACGCCACTAAATTGCTAATTTTTTATAGTTAATGGAAAGAAAGCTTCCTTGTATCAAGGTCATTGATGTCTTTCTTTTGTCTCAAAGAGTTAGTTCAATTAGTTGGGGACCACACCTGTAGTGTCGAGTCCGATAACAAATCCTTCAATAAAATTTTGAAAAGTGAGTCATTGTAGTTTGAAAAGAGAGATGATACATGTATGTGACGTCCCACATTGGCTGTGAATGAGGATGTGCTTATATGTATAAACGCACAATTCTTGACACAATGCGTTTTAAAGTCGTAATGGCCATGAACTTATCAGAACTTCGTAGTTAAGCATGCTTCTGCAAGAGTAATACCAGAATAGGTGACCTCCTGAAAAGTCTGGTTTGGGGGAATTAAAAGCGGACAATATTGTGTCGTTGAGGTGAGTCGTTACAATGTCTATCTCTTGTACATCTTCTACCTATCTCGTGTACATCTTCTACCCATCTCTTTTGTAAATGAAAAATATTTGACATCCCAACATTTTTTCTTCTTCCAAAATTTGGTTCTAACCTGATGTGCTACAATCCTATGAGATTGTGGCACATTTCCCAAAATGATAAATTTCATGAGATTGTGACACATCAGGTTGGAATCCAATTCTGAAGAAAAAAAAGCGTTTGGATGTCTAGCATTCATTTTTGTAAATTCATCATTGAATCTATGAGACCAAATGTTGATTCAATTTGGTCTCACATATTCAATGGTAGATTTGCCAATTCTTGTGTAAAGATAGACAAAAGATAAAAACCAAACATTTCTGATTTAAAAATTAGATACAATTACCTTTGGTACAAAAAAATAGACTTCATAATGGAATAGATATTCTAAAATTCGATTGTGTTGTTATTATTGAGAATAACTATTCTCATGGAATGACAATTTTCCCTAAAATGAGGAAGAATATTTATTCCTCTAAAGAATGTAAAGAATAACTATTCTTCTATGAATGGAAAAGCAATAAAAATTATTCTTTCAAAATACTTTTCTCTTTTTGGCGCAAAAAAAAAATAAAAAAAAATAAAATTGTATTCATCTTCAGCCATTGTCTGCTGCCCACCTCTGCCACTGTCCGACCCAGCTTACCATTGATAACCATATTTGGCAATACTCTGCCATAATCGACCACTGTTTGCTGTCGTCATTGGCCATAGTTGTAGGAGGCCCTCCACCGTCATAGGCCATCGTTCGTCGCCAACTCTAGAGGTCATTTGTCATCACCAGCCACAATTCATTGAAGTCTTTGAAAGTCTTCTATCGTTACCGATTACCATCCATCATCTTCATGGGAGACCCTCCACTATCTTTGCTCATACCTCGTCTTCATCTTCAATAGCCTCGTGTCGTCACCCGCCATTGCTTGCCGCCATCTTTGGAGGCCCTCCGTCGTTATTGACCATTGTCGTCTCTCGAGGTTCTTTGCCATCACCAGCAACCGTCTACCCCAGTCACCAGCCACTGTTTGCCGTTGTCTCTAGCAGCTCATTGTCATCACGAAGCACTGTCTGTCACCATCTCCGATGGCCCTCTATCATCATCCGCCACCTATGAAGAAGACCACAAATACAAATGTTTTTTTTTTTTGTGCCAGTTTAAGAAATTTGGTTAGGATCGTGTTGTCATCACACGAAAAAATATGAATAATCATTTCATTTTAGTTTCTTGTATTCTTGGTAATTAATACTTATTCCTATTCCTAAGTTATCATTACAGTGTACCAAAAGTAACCTAAATCTTGCCTTCACGAGAGGATTCAATAAGAGCACTCCCATCAGTTTCCCTACCATTTTTCCTATATTTAGGGAATAAAACTGCTTTTTACTTCCTTAGAGCACTAGCAGCAGATTCCTAACTATTTTCCCTATATTTAGGGAACAAAACTACTTTTTGCTTCCCTATAAAAAAATATCACACAATAGATTCCCTTACATTTCCCTATATCAATTAAATATTATTTTTTTACTCTTATTTTATTCTTTTTCTCTCTTTCCTACTTTTTCTCTCTTCCCTATATCAATTAATTATACTTCTTTTATATTAAAATAATACATAGGGAATGAATAGTAGACATGTATACATTGTGAATCACTATTCATTCCCAACCCCCTCATCTAAATATAGGGCATCTGCTGTGGGAGGTTTTTTGATGTTTTTCATGAAATTTTTCCTAAATATAGGGAAGGGAACCAATATAGGGTAACTGCTACTAGTGCTTTTATAAAAAAACACCTCACAACAGATTCCCTAAATTTTTCCTATATCAATTAAATATTATTTCCTTATCTTATTTTATTATTTTCTCTTTCTTATTTTATTTCTTATTTCTTTTTTTTCTCTCTTCCTCTCTCTCGTCTTCTCCAGAAACTTCCTCAAATCCCTCCTCTCTCGCCTCCGCCTCCGCCTCCCTCACCCTCCACGGCCTCCTTAATCCTCTCCCCAAAACCCTCTATCTTCAACCACAGCAACCTCAATTCCTTGCCTTTCATCGAATTCCTCTCTCCTGCAATTCTCACAATTCCCCCAATATCCTCTGCCTCTCTTTTCCCGCATTCCAAACACAGCCTCAAGTCCCTAGCTTTTTCGCCAACGGATCGCCCGGTTTACTCCCCGCCGATAGCGACAAAGACTTGATTATTGGCAAGAAGACGCCGCTGGCCCTCGCTGATCGTCAATCCGTAGGACAACCCCAAGGTACTCTTGCCCAGCCATTTGACGAAGTAGGTGGCGATCCTATCGCCCAAGCCAGTCTTGACGAAGCCGCGAGCGAAGAAGGAGATGACGATGAGCCAGATGACCTTGTTGGTGAAGGTGGAGATGGAGCAGGAGAAGGACAGGGTTTTAGTGACGACGGAGGCGGTTAGGCCGAGGAAGGCCCAGGCTCCGGCAGGCAAGGGGCTGAGGACGAGGCCGACGATGGTGGAGATGAAAATGAAGAGCGATTGCCATGAGGACGGGGCCGGCGATGGTGGGATGGTGAATTTGTGGAAGAAGAGGCGTGGATGGGTGGGAGGCGAGGTTTGAAGCCGATGGAGAGCTTCGGCGATGGGGGGAAGATAGAGGAGGAGAGAGGAGAGAGATAGAGGAGAGAGCTTTTTTATTTATTAAAATAATAGGTTGGGAAGCAACAGTGCTTCCCAACAAAAAAAACTCAATTTTAGGGTATCTGCTGGAGGTTGATTTTTGATTTTTTTTTTATCATATTTTTTCTAAACATAAGGAAGGGAACCACTTTAGGGTCACTGATGGGAGTGCTCTAAGGAGTGAGCATAACTTGTTGGGTAGCTTACATCTTTAGTTTAAAATATAAAAAGAAAGAACTTATTACATGAACCAATTAAAAATATTTGTTATATATATATATACTACGCCACTTGCGTGAAAAAATGGGTGGAAAATTGAAGAGATCGATCACACCCTACATGTGAGGCATATCAGAGAGACTGACAGAACGGCCTCCACCAATAATTTCACACTAGAAATTCACTCACAAATTCATAATAGCGCGACAGCATTTGCTTCCACAGAACAAACCTGGATATGTATTCAGAGGAAAATTAAAAGTGAGACGGCGACCTGACAAACCTAATTTCCGGTAAACCGTTGGTTTCTCCTGATTCTAGAATGACAGGTAATAAATATTGCTGGACTGTTCAGACAACCCGTTACTTCAATAAAGCACCCAACTTTTACATATACGATAGAATTTCACAACTTGGTGGCATTTGATTTAAACAGAGAAATTAATGATGTGGGACACTCAGGACCATTGGTCGTCCCATACAAAGGAAATAACCCTCCAAAGCATCCAATGCCTCCAGTCGAAGCTCAAAGCATATCCTCCGTAAATAATATTACTCAATTCCGAAATACTTGCACCTGCCTTTGACTTCAATTCTCTGGGATTCTTGTCTTCTCCTAGAAGCAAAGGCTATAATATATATATATATATATATATATATATATATATATATATATATATATATATATATATATATATATGTCTTTTTATCGATGTTCCATGAAAACATGTTTAATTTGAAAAATAATTTTTAAAAACAAAGTTAAGCGTTTGGCAAAATCGTAGTTTGGCCTTTAAAATCCCAGGTTAACCTTTAAAATTCTGCGTTTTCAAAAAAACATCTATTTAGCTGCAATTTGAAAATGAAGTTTTCTGCGGTTTCAAATCGTAAATTTTTAAAAACTTAATTCTCAAACGATTTATTTTCTGCAATTTGTTTTAAAATTTCATTTTTTGTTTACGAAATCGCAATCCTAAACACACACTTTGAGATGATAGACCATCTCATAAGTGTTTATTTTATTTTATTTATTTATTTTAAACTAACTGCCCTCAAGTCATTTATGGGGCGACCAACCACCCTAACCATGCATTTCCTTATAAAACTACTAGCAGTTTTTCTTAAACTTTTTTATAAGAAATTAAACAACTTTTTACGTTTTCATTTAAATACACTCCACAATAGTTAGAAAAGGCACAAACGTTCATATTTGAAATGAAGAGGAGCCCATTAGTATATTTAGTAGTGGTAAAATGGTCCAAAAAAATAAAATGATTATTTTACCCCTCCTAAATGCACTAACCGGAAATGAAATTGATTTGATCCGTTTCCTCAATAGTTTTTTTATACTATTTAAATATTCTTTAAATTAAATATTAAGAAAAAAAAAATTAAATATTGTTTTAAATAAATGTCAAAAAAAAAAAAATTAATTAATTTAATGAATTTTTTTTTTAAAATTTCTTACATCTAAAAATAAATAAATTAAAGAAACTGCTAATATTACTCCTAGAGTTGAGAGGATGGTCGATCACACTTACCACGCCTTTACCGCTTTACGCCTTTTTATTTTGAATGTCGACGATCTCCTCAAAAAACAAGAGAATTCTCGTAGTGGTTGGACCACCTAATTAGTCAGTCCCTTTAACTTCTTTAAATATATATTTATTTATTTTTCATTAGGCTGACCTCAATCCAATCATTAATCCTGAGGGCTTATCTTGACATGGAAAAAAAACAAAAGAAGAAGAGTTTGGATAAAAAACGACGACGTGTGGCTTAGAAGGAATGAGATTAAATCTGAGCCTTCCAATATTTTTATAGCACAGAAGCGGATCCTTTGACATGCATCCCCCGGCCGGTAGCATAATAGAATTACTCAAGAGTCAATACAAAATAGCAGGTAGACTATAGCTGTAACGTACTAGCAGCTCAATGCATATTTTAGGAGAATTTAACCATCCAAATTAAACTTCTCCAATTATCAGAGGTGAATATAAATTGATCCCATCTTCATTTACATCACATGGTAAACAATGAAGATGGACCCGTATGAAAAAAAAAAAACACACTCAGATAGTACAGTACAACCATTGTGGGGGCAGTGATATTGAGACGATAACTTTGTATTCTGAACAATCAGAGCGGTTTTACATGGAAAACAATGGTTTCTTAAGGCTTTTATTTTCAGACTTATCATCCAAACTAATCACCAGCTTGGAAATATCCAATTTTGTTTGATTATTCCCTCCAAAATCAAACACAAATGCTCTACTCTTGCACTTTATTAGGCGTGGACTGTGCAGCACTCCCATCGACCTTGACTTGCTCAGCCTCACTGCTGGCATTTTCACAGCCACCCCCGCCGGCTTCCTCCGAGCCAACAAACACCGATTAGCGCCAATACTTGAATCGGACCCCACTTTTGTTTCGCTAAAATAACCAACTGATTTTGACCTTACCATTCGATCACCAACAGACGAACCAAAAGCTTCATGATCACTCCCATACTCTGCACCCGGAACACTGGATACTTTTCTCCTATTCCACATGGTTCCAAGTTTTGCAACCTTAACGACCTCTTCACTCCTGTCATACACTTCCCACTTCATCAACGGCCGAGAATCCTCCTCGCGCCTCACGCGCCGCCTGAGATTGTTCCAGATCGGCGGCGCTCGGGCCTTCTTGGAGACGATTTTCAAACACTCCACCACCTCCGACATCGCCGGCCGCTTCGCCGCGCTGGATCTGACGCACCTGGCGGCGAGCACCGTGAGCTGACGGATCACAGAAGGGTCCGCCGGAGAACCGATCCGGCGGTCGCAGATTTCGTCGAATTCGCCGTGCTTGATCAACGGCACCGCCCAGTCGACCACCGAGGGCGGGCTGTAGTTCACGTCGATGGCGTGCCTGCCGCTGATGATCTCCAACAGCAAGATCCCGAAGCTGAACACGTCACTCTTGGCGCTCAGATCCCCCGGCGCAAGATAGCCCGGGTCGAGGTACCCTAACGTCCCCGCCGGAGGCGTGCACTTAACCCGCACGTCCTCAACGTGTCCCCTCAGTGCCAGCCCGAAATCCCCCAGCCTGGCGTTCCGGTTCTCGTCGATCAAGACGTTGGAGGACTTGATGTCTCGGTGAATCACGGGCGGGTTGGCCGAGTGGAGCGCTTGGACCGCCTTCGCTATCTGGGCCGCGAACCGGAGCCTGCGGATCCAACCGGGGGGTGATCTGGAGGGCGAGTGTAAGAGGTCGTAGAGGGTGCCGTTGGGCATGTACTCGACGACAAGGAGTTTGGTGTCGTTAGAGTCAACGCAGAAGCCTAGGAGATTCACGAGGCGAGGGTGGTGTACCCTGGAGAGTATCTCAATCTCGTTCTCAGAGGGGCTGGTGCAGTTGTTGTTGCGGTGGTTTTGGAAGCTCGTTGTTGATTGGTGGAAAAGCTTTGTCTTCTTGACAGCGGCGACGAGCCTTCCGTCGTCGAGGACGGCTCTGTAGACACTGCCGTGACTGCCTTTGCCTAAAAAGCTCTCTGCTGCGAACCCACCGGTGGCGGCGACGAGCTCAGCGTAGGAAAACTCTCTGATTTTCTTCGCTCCCTTAGTGGGCTTGGTTCTTCCTTTCTTTTTGAGATCCCAATAGTAGGGATCGCAGGTGGCTATGGCGGACTCTGCATTGCAAGAGAGATAGCCCATGCTGAATCAGCAAGCGAGCACAGGTGGAGGTGGGTCTCCGAGAGAGAAACAGGGAGGGTTTGATATGAAAATGGGAGAGAGAGTAGAGAGACAAAAAGCGCCAAGGACGAGAGGTGGTAAAGGTGGTTGTGGGGGTGGAGGTGGTGGTGGAAAACCCATTACTGCAAAGCAAAGGTGGGTTCGGGTGTTGTTGTCTCTAAAGTCGTATCGCTGATTTACAGCTTCGGAGAGAGATGTGAAATAAAACAATCAAAGCTTTGAATCTCAACGTGTGCTTGCAAATATTTTATTGGTTGTTACATGCAAACGCGTGCTTCTTTGTTCTTTGAGAGGAATTTCTCCTTTCTCTTTCTCGGGGTTTGGGTTGGTCTAAAAGAGCCTCATCATGGGGCCCATGCGTTAGAGACAATGACACTAGTCCTTACTTTTACCTTCTTCTTTTTTTTTCTTTGAAAAGCAAATCAATCAATCTTCCATAAAAATAAAAAATAATAAAAAAATAATAAAAAAATAATGGATAAAATGATAATTGGAGGTTTCCCATTCTATTTAGACCAAACTGTGATACAGCAGCAGCGAATGCGTCCAAGAAGTTCGATGATTCCATTTTCAACCAGACATTGACACGTGGCAAGTGGGAATAGATTTTGTGTCCTGCGGTGCCATGAACATGATATGGAGCACAAAGAGATGGCAATTGGTTCAAACTTCAAATCGACCTACCACGCTTAATCGATTCCTATATATGCGCAACATTTCAAAAACTGGTTGTAGTCTGTAGAGTAGAGTCGCTCTTCTTTTTTGGTAAATTGTGTACAATTACTTGCGTATGAGTTTTCTGACTTTTTTTTTCGCTCCCAGAAACCGTGACACTCGACTCCGACTTTTGCGCCCCCCACTCCCCCCAAATGATTTTCAAATTGTTTTGGATCTCCGATCTTATATTATAATATTCAAGAATTTCAAAAGCAACGATCGTGTTTTGAATCTTATATTCCAGCAATATAAGCATTTTTAACTAATTAAAAAGCATAATTTTTTTATTTTATTTTACCTACTGTTGGGGATAAATCCCACTCAACCCGATCCAAAGAGGAGTCAAATAAGGTCCAAACAGATAAGGTGATATCAGATCAGAAGTCTAAGAAGATATCCAATTAGAAGTCTAGTAAATGATTAAAGTCCAATTAGAACTCGGACAGCAGTTCTAAATCAACAAGGAACAGGAGTCCTAATCCAGGTTTGACTCCACCTCTACGCCTATAAATAGGCTCATACCCCAGGTATAAACTAAGACTCAATTTTATGCATAAAGCATTATTTTCTCACAGAATCTAACTTAGGCATCGGAGCGGGACCCCCGGAAGGGTCCCTAGGTTTTGTTGTTTTGCAGAGTTATTGAGAAGCGTGAAGAACATCAAAGGAACGTGCAGATTTACACCATACCGGAAACTGTACCAACAGTTTGGCGCCGTCTGTGGGAAACGATTTTTCGTTCCTCATAAAAAAAAAAAAGATCCAGGATGGTGATGAACACACGTTCCGGAAGCCAGACCAATCGACAGCCCGTGGCCCCACAGGAACCGGCTATTCAGAATAATTTGCAGCCTCCACCGAACCCTCCCCCGGGGGGTGGAGATCAAGATCGCATAGCAGCGTTGGAAGCCCAGATTGAAGACTTAAATGCAGAATTGTTACGCATGAGGCCGGAACAGCCCAATCCCGAGATGAACAGGGAAGAGCAGAGGCGGGTAAAGAAGTTCACAGATTACAACTTTACACCTCTCAATGCCGAGATATCAGAAGTCCTCATGGAGATCAAGAAAGATCCGGCGTTTCGGGAACCACAAAAGATACCAGGTAATCCTCCTTATAAGAATGCAGGGAAGTATTGTGATTTCCATAAACAAGCAGGTCATTACACCGAGGGGTGCGTAACCCTAAGGTTGTTGATAGAAGAATTCATAAAGAATGGCAAGCTAGTTCGGTTCTTGGGAGAGCGACGGAACCATCCAGGAAACAACAGGCCTCGGAATCATCAGGACTATCAGCCCCGAGATCAACAGCCACGGGATTACTATCCCCGAGACCGCCCTCAGCTAGACGAAAGGCATCAAGAGAATGCTCCCCGAGATGACATAGAAAGAAGAGAGGACCGAAGAAGCAGAAGCCCACAGCATAGAGAGCCGAGGCAACAGCAGTATCTGCCCGTGATCCCATAAAAAGGACTCTCGGGAATTTCAGGCTTGCTTTTATTTTTCAGTATTTATATTTGCAAAGAACTAGACTTTTATTTTTAATTCAGACTAGACAGAAAATTCCCCAGATTTTGGGAATAAGTATTTTCAGAATAAATGAATAAAGCTGACTTAAGCATCGGAGTGTTCCCGGTCTAGGGACCGGGAACCCGTTGATGTTGCTTCTTTTGCAGGCAAAAACTCTCGGATCAGTCCTTGCCGAGAGCAAAACAACTTCTCGGATCAGTCCTTGCCGAGAAGGAGCCTCTCGGATCAGTCCTTGCCGAGAGCAAAACAACTTCTCGGATCAGTCCTTGCCGAGAAGGAGCCTCTCGGATCAGTCCTTGCCGAGAGCAAAAACAACTTCTCGGATCAGTCCTTGCCGAGAAGGAGTCTCTCGGATCAGTCCTTGCCGAGAGCAAAACAACTTCTCGGATCAGTCCTTGCCGAGAGCAAAAACAACTTCTCGGATCAGTCCTTGCCAAGAAGGAGCCTCTCGGATCAGTCCTAGCCGAGAGCAAGAAGAAACTTCTCGGGGGGTCGGATTTAACCCTCGGGTTTTGCAGGTTTTTCAAGAGACAGGGAGAAAACCCTAAGGAAAAACAAGAAGGTAATGGGGGGGGGTAAGATTTAACCCTCAGGTTTTGCAGGTTAGCAGGTTTTCAGAAGGAGACAAAGATCGGGTTTCCTTAGACATGGAATTCCCATTATTCAAGCAAGCTTCGGATAAGGGAATTGGGGGGTAACTGTTGGGGATAAATCCCACTCAACCCGATCCAAAGAGGAGTCAAATAAGGTCCAAACAGATAAGGTGATATCAGATCAGAAGTCTAAGAAGATATCCAATTAGAAGTCTAGTAAATGATTAAAGTCCAATTAGAACTCGGACAGCAGTTCTAAATCAACAAGGAACAGGAGTCCTAATCCAGGTTTGACTCCACCTCTACGCCTATAAATAGGCTCATACCCCAGGTATAAACTAAGACTCAATTTTATGCATAAAGCATTATTTTCTCACAGAATCTAACTTAGGCATCGGAGCGGGACCCCCGGAAGGGTCCCTAGGTTTTGTTGTTTTGCAGAGTTATTGAGAAGCGTGAAGAACATCAAAGGAACGTGCAGATTTACACCATACCGGAAACTGTACCAACACCTACTATGTTGATTTTATTGTTTTCATAAACCATCAACGATAAGAGAGAGAAATGACTAGCAAAAGCAAAAAAAAAAATAGAAAATAAAAAGAAATAATAATAATAATAATAAAGAATTGCATTAAGTTACGGTGCTTAACTAAAAGTAATTAATCAAAAAGCAAAATATGTGTTTCAGATAAAAATAAGACAACATGTTGGACGTTATTTTTGCCTCGTATTAGCAAAATTACACACCATAGAGGTTTTAGAGCATCCGCTAAAGATGCTCTTTTTTTCTTTTCTTTTTTTCTTTTTCTTTTGACATGTCCACACAAGGGAGATGGGGGATTCGAACTAGTGACCTCCGCTTCATGAGGTATGGTCCCCAGCCGATTAAGCTACCTCTTGAAGACTGCTAAAGATGCTCTTAACAGGTCAATTTCAATGAAAACGGAACTAAATTGAAACCGTTAAGTATATAATCGTCCGCATTGGGTTACTTAGACACATTGAGTTTGTGACGGGTGACCACTAACCATATTAGATTTTACATAGTTAAAGTACAACTCATCTACTAAAACGTCAATGTTTCGTTTGGCAAAACTTTTTAAATTGTATTATTTTATTTTTTTGGTTATGATATGATATAAAAGTAAAAATAGTTTTAATTATTTTGAGTTATTTGTTAATATTTTTATTTATTTACTTTTTTTAAAAAAAAAAAAAAACTGCCATACATTTCTCTCCAACATGCAACCACTATTCCACATGAAGGAGTAGTATTCAATTAGCAAGAGCTCGATCTTTTTCTCCATTTTCCATTCTGTTCCTCTGATGAGAGATAAGATGGGAGAAACGATATAATATGAACCAAATCATCATCGTACGGCATAATTATAAAGGTTTATATACGTGCCCCATCACTCCATTTATCATCTAAAAGATTTTTTATTATTATTATTTTATAATAATGTTTGATGATGAAAGCTAATTAGAATGCATATAAAAATAATAACATGAAACGTCTACATACTCGCAAAAACACTAAAAATACTTGATTGATTAGCTTGAACCATGGCACATGGGGCCAATTTTTTTCAATCCTAGCTCGTGTGTATATATATATATATGTCTATTGATTGTGAAATCCACGTGTTTGACATAATACATATCCCAATTTGAGACCCATACTTGTGCACGTTCCCTTTTCACTGGTCGTTCAAAAATATGGGTGGTGTTGTTGTGCTTTTTTTCCTTTTTTAAATATATATATATATATATATATATATATATATATATATATATATATATATATATATTTATAGGCAAATAAGAGAAGAAAAGATTTTCTCTCAAAAAAAAAAAAAATGAAGATGAAAAGAAGATGAACGATCAAGCTCAGATCAAAGAACCAGTTTAATGCATGGGAGGATAGAGCGGAAGAAGAGAGGATGGAAATGCTACTGGGGAAATCAATGATGAAGATAGTTTAGTACTTCTATGATTCTAAAGTTTTTTTTTTTTTTTTTTGACTCAGATTATATCTTTGCTTTGTAAATGAGAAAACGAATTAATATCAATGATGATGGGGAGGATGTTCCAATTTAGGGAGTGATATTTATTACGAAATGCTTTAATCACTTTTAAGGAGTTACCTTTGATGATTAAATTGTTGAAACTATGAGAAGATATAAATTTTTTTTATTGTTAATTAAAAGAATAGCCTTGCAGGGATATCCAGTGATTATTTGCAGTCAAAAGATGTATTAAAGAAAATTAGTCACTAACCACCTAAAACGAGACGATTAGCGATTTTATAATAGACAGGTAACAGTTATATATAACAGTTAATCGCTTATATATATATTTTAAAATTTCTATATACAAAACGACTTCATTTCACGTCTAGGGCTTACACTATCTTATATTTTCCTTCTTACCCAGCGTCGCACACTTCTCAATCGCATTCTCTCTTTTCCTCTCATCTCTCCCTCTCAAGCACTCCCACCGCAAATCACTATTGAATAAAATCCTTTCGTATTCATGGACAAGGCCTCCAAGGACGAGGGCACGTTGTTTCGTATAAAAAAGATTGTAATTTTAGGAGTTTACAAGATATGTTTGAGATTAAACAAGACCAATTAATGTTGTTGGTGGCCAGGGTGTACGTGAATCCTTCTTCGGTGAATTGGGTTTGTTGGGTCTCTTCTCCTTTGGCCGGGAACCTTGATGGGTTGCAAAGATTATTTGCCTCAGAGAAAGTGACTCCATAGCTGCATCGACAACGCACGTACAATTTTTGTTTTAGGAGAGGACTATTAATTAAGTTACATAGAAAGAGTGTTTTAATTAGGATACTATGGAGATCGAGCTGCTCTCGATCATTTTCCTTTAATTATTCTAAAGTTGAAGACAAGAAGAAGGAAGAGGAATTAAGAAAGGGTGAAAAAGTACCTGATTCTCTCCCTTTTGTTCTCTTCTTTCTCTCCTTCTATTTTGTCATTTGCCAATTTTGCCTTCTCAGACTTTCACAATGCCGTCTTGTTCAAAGACGAATGAAGCTGACTATGACCTCATAGACGTCTATGATTACTTATTAACATCTCAATTATATATATATATATATATATATGCTGTTGATGCAGTTTTTCAGTAGTTGATGTGTCACTTAACAATTCATCTGATTTCTTTTTCTCTTGGGTTCTACAAAATAAGAATTGCATTGGGGAATGCCGACAATCCCGCTCCGATGCCTAAGTTAGTAGGCAATTTGAGAGAAAATATTTGAAGTAATTTTGAGGAGACATAATGTGTATAATACCTGAGAAACCTTTGTGTTGGTACAGTTTCCGGTATGGTGTAAATCTGCACGTTCCTTTGATGTTCTTCACGCTTCTCAATAACTCTGCAAAACAACAAAACCTAGGGACCCTTCCGGGGGTCCCGCTCCGATGCCTAAGTTAGATTCTGTGAGAAAATAATGCTTTATGCATAAAATTGAGTCTTAGTTTATACCTGGGGTATGAGCCTATTTATAGGCGTAGAGGTGGAGTCAAACCTGGATTAGGACTCCTGTTCCTTGTTGATTTAGAACTGCTGTCCGAGTTCTAATTGGACTTTAATCATTTACTAGACTTCTAATTGGATATCTTCTTAGACTTCTGATCTGATATCACCTTATCTGTTTGGACCTTATTTGACTCCTCTTTGGATCGGGTTGAGTGGGATTTATCCCCAACAGTTACCCCCCAATTCCCTTATCCGAAGCTTGCTTGAATAATGGGAATTCCATGTCTAAGGAAACCCGATCTTTGTCTCCTTCTGAAAACCTGCTAACCTGCAAAACCTGAGGGTTAAATCTTACCCCCCCCCCATTACCTTCTTGTTTTTCCTTAGGGTTTTCTCCCTGTCTCTTAAAAAACCTGCAAAACCCGAGGGTTAAATCCGACCCCCCGAGAAGTTTCTTCTTGCTCTCGGCTAGGACTGATCCGAGAGGCTCCTTCTTGGCAAGGACTGATCCGAGAAGTTGTTTTGCTCTCGGCAAGGACTGATCCGAGAGACTCCTTCTCGGCAAGGACTGATCCGAGAAGTTGTTTTGCTCTCGGCAAGGACTGATCCGAGAGACTCCTTCTCGGCAAGGACTGATCCGAGAAGTTGTTTTTGCTCTCGGCAAGGACTGATCCGAGAGGCTCCTTCTCGGCAAGGACTGATCCGAGAAGTTGTTTTGCTCTCGGCAAGGACTGATCCGAGAGGCTCCTTCTCGGCAAGGACTGATCCGAGAAGTTGTTTTTGCTCTCGGCAAGGACTGATCCGAGAGGCTCCTTCTCGGCAAGGACTGATCCGAGAAGTTGTTTTGCTCTCGGCAAGGACTGATCCGAGAGGCTCCTTCTCGGCAAGGACTGATCCGAGAAGTTGTTTTGCTCTCGGCAAGGACTGATCCGAGAGGCTCCTTCTCGGCAAGGACTGATCCGAGAAGTTGTTTTTGCTCTCGGCAAGGACTGATCCGAGAGGCTCCTTCTCAGCAAGGACTGATCCGAGAAGTTGTTTTGCTCTCGGCAAGGACTGATCCGAGAGGCTCCTTCTCAGCAAGGACTGATCCGAGAAGTTGTTTTGCTCTCGGCAAGGACTGATCCGAGAGTTTTTGCCTGCAAAAGAAGCAACATCAACGGGTTCCCGGTCCCTAGACCGGGAACACTCCGATGCTTAAGTCAGCTTTATTCATTTATTCTGAAAATACTTATTCCCAAAATCTGGGGAATTTTCTGTCTAGTCTGAATTAAAAATAAAAGTCTAGTTCTTTGCAAATATAAATACTGAAAAATAAAAGCAAGCCTGAAATTCCCGAGAGTCCTTTTTATGGGATCACGGGCAGATACTGCTGTTGCCTCGGCTCTCTATGCTGTGGGCTTCTGCTTCTTCGGTCCTCTCTTCTTTCTATGTCATCTCGGGGAGCATTCTCTTGATGCCTTTCGTCTAGCTGAGGGCGGTCTCGGGGATAGTAATCCCGTGGCTGTTGATCTCGGGGCTGATAGTCCTGATGATTCCGAGGCCTGTTGTTTCCTGGATGGTTCCGTCGCTCTCCCAAGAACCGAACTAGCTTGCCATTCTTTATGAATTCTTCTATCAACAACCTTAGGGTTACGCACCCCTCGGTGTAATGACCTGCTTGTTTATGGAAATCACAATACTTCCCTGCATTCTTATAAGGAGGATTACCTGGTATCTTTTGTGGTTCCCGAAACGCCGGATCTTTCTTGATCTCCATGAGGACTTCTGATATCTCGGCATTGAGAGGTGTAAAGTTGTAATCTGTGAACTTCTTTACCCGCCTCTGCTCTTCCCAATCAGCTTTCCTGAATTCTTTCCTTTTCTTTTCTGGGGCTGTCTCTCGGGGTAGTCTAGAACTGGCCATAGACTTCAGCGTCTCTTCCTGATTAATGAATTCTTCTACCTTATCCATGAGGCCCTGCAAGGTACTCGGTTGCTTTCGGATCAACTTCTTCATCAAAGGCTCCTCGGGTGAAATTCCCTGATAAATGGCAGCAAAGATCATATCCTCGGTCGGATCTTCTACCGTAGCCTTCTCTCGGTTGAACCGAGCCATAAACTCCTTAAGACTCTCATTGCCCTGCTGGTGCAATGATAGCAAATATCCCGAAGGCTTCTTCCTTGTCCGGAAAGCCAAGAACTCCGTTAGGAATATCTTGGATAATTCTTTGAACTGATCAACAGAATTCGAGGGCAGCTTCCTGAACCAGTCTCGGGCATTCCCCGCAAGAGTAAGAGGGAAGGCCCGACATGCTACTTCATCGGGTGTCCCGTGAAGGTCTAGATGAGCTTTGAAATTCTCTAGGTGATCCAAGGGATCTCTGTCTCCTGCATAACTTAGAATTTGGGGTACCTTAAACTTATCGGGAAGCTGATAGTCTGCCACCCGTCTGGTGAAGGGTGAGTCTGTACCCATTAGGAGCTTGTCCACCATTACGGATCTGCCTTTGTCCTTTCTTTCCATCTCCATGTACGTGCACCTTCTCTCCAGCTCGGCAATAATTCTGCTCGGATCTCCTTGGCGGTCATCCTCCCTCCGAGGATTAATGTTGCTATTGTGATCTTCTTCCTCACGCTCATCCCTGTTCATCTCGGGATTGGGCTGTCTCTGCCTCATGCGTAACAATTCTGCATTTAAGTCTTCAATTTGGGCTTCCAATGCTGCTATGCGATCTTGATCTCCACCCCCGGGGAGGGTTCGGTGGAGGCTGCAAATTATTCTGAATAGCCGGTTCCTGTGGGGCCACAGGCTGTCGATTGGTCTGGCTTCCGGAACGTGTGTTCATCACCATGCTGGATCTTTTTTTTTTATGAGGAACGAAAAATCGTTTCCCACAGACGGCGCCAAACTGTTGGTACAGTTTCCGGTATGGTGTAAATCTGCACGTTCCTTTGATGTTCTTCACGCTTCTCAATAACTCTGCAAAACAACAAAACCTAGGGACCCTTCCGGGGGTCCCGCTCCGATGCCTAAGTTAGATTCTGTGAGAAAATAATGCTTTATGCATAAAATTGAGTCTTAGTTTATACCTGGGGTATGAGCCTATTTATAGGCGTAGAGGTGGAGTCAAACCTGGATTAGGACTCCTGTTCCTTGTTGATTTAGAACTGCTGTCCGAGTTCTAATTGGACTTTAATCATTTACTAGACTTCTAATTGGATATCTTCTTAGACTTCTGATCTGATATCACCTTATCTGTTTGGACCTTATTTGACTCCTCTTTGGATCGGGTTGAGTGGGATTTATCCCCAACACTTTGTATTTATAGAGATTTTAGTGTAATCAAGTTGCTATGCAAATCCTTGATTTATAGGGATTTGCAGTTGAAGGCAGGGTGAGCTCGGATGCACAGATCTTTCGAGATTCGTAGCCATATGACTCAGGCATACAAATTTCTCGAGATCCATTATCTCTCTGGTGCGACTCCAGTTACACGCCTTTGAGCAAAATATTTGGGATTTGTATCCCTTGAATCTCAGGTGGATCTGAGATATCAGCGATCTCGATTAATACAATGTGATTGGGTCGGTTGTCCTGGTCGAGAGGACCAATTGGGATCAAATGGTTTAGTTATGCTTGGTGTATGAGGGGACGAATATTTTCCCTAACATATGCAAAACATTGTTTTCTTTGGACCCGACCCATTGTTCCCTATATGATCTTCTCACTTTTTGCTTCTATGATCGAGTTCAAGTACTTCAATATGGTCGGGTTTTACCGGTCCTTGAAGAAACTTAAGGGATTTCCGTGGACAACCCTACCTTTACCGGTCCTTGAGTCAACTTTGGTCATGTATAATTAGTATTGGTGATAGGAGGAAAGAAATGAGAACATTTTTTGCCTTGTTTGGTAAGGGAGTAGGAGTTAAGGGTAGTAGTAAAAAGTGATAGATTTGATATAAAGTAAAAAAAATCTAAAATAAAATTGTATGGAAAAGTGAAAAAATTTTGTATTGTAGTGAATTTTTTTTTATTTAAATAATAATAAAAAATTATTGATATGAATTTTCTTTCTTTTACCAAAAAAGCCATTTGTTTTCTTACTGTGGAAGAAATGATACGTGCTTATTCTATAATGTGGCATTGAAAATTTAATTAAGTTTTAAACGAGTTAAGCTTTATATTCACATTAGTAATAAAAAAATTTATGGCACATAAAAAAATAAGCACTTGAAAATACTTGTAGTAGTCAATGAATGATGTTGGTAAATTTTGGACAGCATTTGTATAAAATGCCTTTAATAAATCATGACCGTTCAAATATTTTATTGGAGATTCTAGTTATTTTAGGCTCCGTTTGGCAACCCCCTCCCTTCTTTTCACTTCTCCTAAAAAAACATCGACTTCAAAACATTTTTAATTTTTTTTTATTTTTTATATCATATCAACAATTTTTTATTATTATTTAAAGAAAAAAAAACCCACAACAATATAAATTTTTTCTACTTTATATCATATCAATCACATTTTACAACCACTTAAAAAAAATAAAAAATAAAAAATAATCCTTCATACTTGAAGAAAAGGAATTACCAAACGAGGCCAAATAAGTCGACATAAGCCCGCCTATGGTAAAAAATATGATTAAACTTGATTGTGCAATCAAAACATTTTAATGAAATTGATGGATTGGGCCTTCTACCTAACCTGGTCTACTTCTGGAGAATTCTTCCACTAGGCACGACTGCACCTGTCTGAAGCTTACACCGACTGCAATGGGGTCCATACGATTTTCAAAATGCTATTCAATTTGGTCAGTGCCCTAAATAAGGCTAATAACTGCTTATGGGGGTGGGCAAGGCATGAACAGGTGAGCTCTATTTTGGCTGCAAATATTTCAGTGTCAACCAACTGAATTTTCTGAGAATTGTGTAGTCAAATAAGATTAAAACTTTTTATTTTTAAATAAAAAGATTACTTAAGGTGTAATTAAATTAATTAATATCTCTTTATTTGTGCGACCTCTATCTACCTTCCATTCCCTTCTTTTTCTCTTATGGTTAGAGACATAAAGCCCAACAGCCCAAAAGAACAAAACGGACTACAACACAAAAGGTTTCAGGCCCAAGTAGAACGCATAGCATCAATGATTGATGGAGAAACATCATGGGAAAGAGCCTCCCCAAAACTATTTCGATGCGATTTTTAAAATTATCAATGAATTTGTGATTGCATGCATCACATTCCACATGTGCGCTAAAGAAACTCTCATATTTCTCTCTTTCTCATATTAAGAGATATTTAAATTTTAGTTGAAATTGTGATACATGTCTTTTGTGTCTTATCATAGAACAATGTTTCATTCCTAACTGTCCCGTTTCTGTTGGAACTGGACCAACAAAGTCATTTGGGAGTGAGTGTAGACCCATTTACTTGTCTGTTTTTTTTTCTTCTTCTTCTTCTTCTTGAGCAAATGAATTATAGTTCTAAGATAACAAATGGAATTGATCAGGTCGACTGTATATGTTTTAAGAGGTTCATATAAGAAATTACTTAAAACATGTTACGACAGTCGATACAAAATGAGTAGGCATAAATAATAGCATTACTCCGGACGATGCTAGGATTTACTGTAAGCTTAATCCAATCCCTTATAGCCATTTGGGAGAAAGTGTGTAAGTTTATGGGTGAGAGAGATTGCAGACGAGTTGCATAAAGAGCAGTAAAAGTTGTGGTCGTTAGGGTCATCATTGGTATTGATGACTTTGAACTTGATAAGAAGAATACGTACGCCGAGTGATTTGTTAGATAAAAGGCTGGTTTCCTACAAGGATTTCAACTACTTTTAGTTAATGCGGCAATTTAATTGGTGAAACGACGTCTTTGTTGATCCAATCTATAACCCTGATTTCAATGGAAAATGTCGCTTTCTCTCAGCCACCCAAACCACATAGCCATCATCTGAGAATATTTCTCTTGCGTGTTTCATGTGTTGCTTAAAGATATGTCGACTTATGATCCATCGATCATCCATTGCCTTGGCGATTGTTTGATAAGGTCAGCAACCCAATTGACATAATGACATTGGAGTACGTATATAGAAGTTGAGTTTGGAAACCCATGAATCCTTCTAGATGTCGAGGGCTTTACCTGTTAGGCTATATGGAGTCTGCTTTATGTTTGATATCGTTCAATGTCGGAAGCGCTACGATTTAAATGGGTGTTTTTTGAGGCTTAGTATATGGAGTGGAGCACTCATGGACAAGTCTCGCAAGGAGTCTTGGGGCAGTGCTCCCGGGAAATTTTTTTGACATGTTTCGGTGTTTTGACCCATAAGGGTCATATAAATTATTCAGCATTTCTGGCCAGTTGAAGATCGTATTTGTAAAGGCTTCTGTTTTTAGGTTTTTCACTTCTCACTTCTCTCTAGTCTTAAGAATGCATTTCCAAACCCACGAGATGTTTGTGATTGAGAACCGAGTATATTTTCATCACGTTCTTGCGCTTTATGCTATACAAAAGTTTTGAATAAAAAACTGTCTTTTGGTTTAATGAAGGAAATTCTCTTAAAAAATGAAGAAAAAACATTTTGAAATTAATTTTTTTTATTGTCTCGGTAACATGTCACATTTTTAATAAATAGCATTTTGCACGCCGTTTGATGTAAAGTACTGCTTAAATTCGCATAATTTGAAATTCTTTAAAATTGTAGTGGATCGTAATTCACAAGTAGTCTGCCCCCTCCCCCCAAAAAAAATAATAAATAAATAAAATTCTAGGTAGATTTTTAGGACCAGCCCCTCAAAATTTGGGCTAGCCTCGCCACAATTTGGGCTGGCCCAACGATTTTCAAAATCCTGAAGATTGTTGGGTTTCAAGGGAGATTGCTTCGCCGAATTTCAGTTCAAAATTTCGGCCGTTAGTTTGTGGAGTGCTTGATTTGTCTCGATCATCTGAATTTTGGTCACCGACAGAGAGACGAGAGATGGAGAGAGGACCAAACGAGCGTTTTTCTTTTGGGATCTTCAATATACAACAAACATTGCACATCTTTAAATTTTAAAAATTTTAAATGTTAGGTATTTTAGTTTAAAAATTTGTAATGTCATCGGCTATACTCTTAGGGTTTGAGGTTAAATCAAACAGTAAAAATGTGAAATGTCTTATATACCCTTGTAAAACTAACAAAATCATAAAATTACTCTTAAATTAATTTTTTTTTAAAAAAAAAAAGAAAATAAGAAGAAAAAAAGAGAAAAGACTCCTACACAACAGTTGTGCAACTATTATGCAGGTTTGTAGACACATAGGGTGTTGTACACCAATCAACTCTCAGAAAAAAAAAAATGGGGAAGGAACTCATACAGCAGTGAGTCAACAGACCCATGGGTCACGGCCTAGGCCTAACCATGGGTCCAGCTAGGCATTGGCCGTGGGTCTGCTAACCATCAGCTACGAGTTCTTCTACCGGTTTTTTTATTATTAAAAAAAAATAGTATTTTGAAAATTTTCAAATCTTCCATTAGTATTTAACAAAACAATCTAATTGAGGATATAGGACACAGACGAAACTAGAGGGGTGGAGGGCAAGGACGGAACTAGAGGGGGACTGGTAGGAGCCATGGCCCCCCTCCAGCATCCCTCTAGCAATTTTTTTTTTTTTTTGGTCAAAAATGCATTTTGTAACTTTTAAATTTATTAAAAAAATAAAAAACACATTTCAGGTCTTATTTTTCAACTTTGGCGTTTCAATAAAATTTTACTATTGTTTAGCCCCCTTAAACCAACTTTCTAGTTCCGTTCATGTGAAAGGGTGGCATCACAAACTTTTAGTTCGCCCCTACAAAGATGAATTCTTGACTCTTGTCACTACAAAGTTTAGAATTTTGGCTTGTCTGTTGAGATCTCCTTGCATGAACTATGATAGTATCATTTTCATTTGTATTCCACTAAAATAAAACTGGTTAGAGATGATGGCTCATATTTTGAATGATCAAGTCATATATTGGTCTCTAATACAAAAGCTTACGGGATTTAACTGGTCTCAGCACATATATGATATAACTCTATTCTTTTTGATAAAGTGAAAAATTAGCTGCTCAGTCTCATGAATTGGATACATACATTAGTATATTTTCGAACCGCATAAATTTTATGTAGTGTTTACTATTTACGTTAATTTCACTAAATTGCCTAATTTCAACAATTCCTAACATAACTTGATCAATTACTCAATGTAGAGCATATTATTCTTTTCCATATATCATGTTAATTATCATTATCTTGTGCTAGTGTTACCTTAAATTGGCTGTTATTGCTTTCTATTTTCTTTTCATTTCATTTTGTTCCCCTTTTATGTGCACTGCATGATTTACAACGCACCCTTACAGAATGCATTCAAAGGGGTCCATATATTACCCATCATCAAAAAGGATATCCATGGGTGGAATATTGATCATCATTTAACAGCTCGCTTACAAAAGCTGTAATGATAAGACACATCTCATTCACATTAACTTATGAGCAATTTCTGTACTCTAAATTATTAACTTCATGCCATGGAGGCCCTACTTTAATCTGTTACTCATTATCAAAAGGAATATGTCCAAACAATTGAATTAAGAAGCACCCTCTAGAAATGCTATATTATACTCTTATTTCATTTCTATTTTATTCGGTTAACGTGACCGTGCATATTAGCCTCTGAATTTTTTTTTTTTTTTTTTTAAGAATAACTTATTCAAAGACTGATGAAACATTGCTACATCTGTCTAATGTAACGAGAGTGTGATAGAGATTATATAGCGTGTAGCATTACTCAGCACATTATGTATTATCGCTTAGAGTAATGCTGTATATACGGTGTCGGAGCCCTCCCAAGTCAACATGTTTTCTCCGAATTTTTTGTTTTTCAATTTTACCCTCCCAAATTCTAAATGCTAGCTTCTCCATTGTATATATACCATACCACTATTCTATTATATTGACGTATCAGCGTAATAAAATAGGGGTTTTATAATTGTATTATCGTTTAGAGTAATGCTATATATATATATATATATATATATATGCTGTTCAGTTTTCACAATGCTTTTTAGGGAGTCAACTTAATTATTCCGAGTTTCTGGTTTTATTTCTTCCCGATCATATTACAACTAGCTTTCTGATACTTTTTTCCAGGGAATCCAAGACATTTTCGCAATCTATCCAAAAAGTAGGACATATTCTCTTGTAGCACAACAATTTTCGAATATATAATAAATATCTCATTCGTGTGATTGTGAAACAAGTTGACCTCCACCACAACCACGTTATTTTTATTTTCTTTTTCTTTTTCTTTCCAGCCAATTTAAACACCACAACAACGTTTGATCGACTCCAAAAAATTTATGATATGATGATGAATGATGACGCCGAGGACGACGCACGAAGAGTTCATTGCTACTGTTCATAGATAAATCACCAATTTTTTTTTTAAAAAAAAATTAATTCTTTGCTTAAAGTTTTTTTTAAAAAAAAAGTGGTGATTTAATGTATATAATGATGACAACAAAGAAAGGGTTTCATGCCCAATTAATATCGTAGTCTCCCATTAATCCAAATGATTCAAGAAACGAATGGCGTCAATTTTGCAAAGACTTGGGCAAATCAAAGTCAAGAAACGTGTAAAAGTGCTGATTATTGGTATTTTTATTTGGCACTAATTAATCCAAAGATTTGCAGCAAATTATACAACGATATTCTGTACTGAACTGGGTTTACTGTACGTACTGTAACATATTATTGTTACAAAAAGAGAAGAGGAAAGTTATATTACGGGCGATTGATTAGCTTGAAACCTCATCCAAAAGCTTGTACCTTCTCGCCTTATTCCTGAACAACGGCCTCGTCGTCACTCCAATTCTGCTTGATATCTCCTCTGATCTTGTTCTCCTGAGATTCTCTTCCATACGAGCATTCGTGAGGATCCTCTTTCGGGCCGATGGAGATGGGGATGGCGATCCCTCCGGCGATCTCTGTTTCTTGATGGGGCCACTGAGTTTCAACTGCAGAGTGTCTCTTTGTCGACCCTTTAGATTCGCAAGATCGTCACTTTTACCGTCTTCGCCTTGGTTCTTGTTGGATGACGAAGAATTGGAAGAATTTTGTGACTTCTCTTTGGCGTCGTCCTTCTGGCTCAGACACCAATTGCAAATCCGGTAAGACTCCGCCTTTGGATACAGATTGCTACAGTACCTGTGAGATTGAATTGTTCAGACGAAACATGTATATATATATTAATATATATAACTGCGAACAATCAGAATCGAAGATATCGAGACCCACAAAGAAAAATCCAATCAAATCCCAAAGAAGTTTTTGTAACTTCCTGGGTACCTGTGCTGCGATCTGAATTGGCAAACTTTGCATTGGAAAAGCTCGTAGGAGAAACCATAATCCCCACACATGCAACACTCGATGCCAGGTTGTGACGATGCAACAGTCTCCTTGCCTGTTGTCATGGTGATTCTTTCATGGAGAGAGAGAGAGAGAGAGAAAGAAAGGCCGACGGCCACACGATAAATAGCCAGAAACGCGTTCGACGGTGTTTATTGCGTTAAATAAAGTATTTTGGTATCATTTTCGGGTCGCCGTGTGTCAAAAGTAAAGGAAATAATTTCGTATTGTTGTCTGATTAAAGAATCCATAATTTGGGTACGGTGACTGACTTGGGTCAACTCAAATATTATTTAATGGATTGTTATATAATTATTTATAATTAAATAATGTGAGAGTTAAAATTAATTTTTAAATTAATATTTATTTAAAAAAGTTTAGGGTTAATTTTATATTGTGACATCATTTTAATTGTATGACATTTTATCAGTATATTAAATAACATTAATTTGTTCTTCAATAAAAGAAAATATTATTTAATAAATTGTTATAGAACTGTCATACAATTAGGATGATATGGTTATGAAAAATCGGCTATTGATCTTTTTTTTAGTAATGGTATTTAGTATACTGTTATACGACTTACATATAATTTGATGATGTGGCAGTAAAAATTAAGTTTCTAGTCAATAATTGTAAAAAAGAAAAAGAAAAAAAGAGTTGTGTTATTTGCACACATACCTTATACACGCTCACAATGGATCCCACATGCGTAAGTCTCGCACCCATTGTGAGTGCGTGTACTATGTGATTCTTGTCAATATGTGTACAAGGTGTGTGCGAGCAAAAATTATTTTATAAAAATAAAAATAAAAAAAATCTAAGAGATAATTTTCACTATCACGTCATCTAAGTTATATGAAAGTCGTATAGCGGCCTATTAAACAACATTATTCTTCTTTTTTATTGTTACATCATCAAGTTGTATGATAATTGTATATAAGTTCACTAAATAGCATCATTACTCATTAAAAAAAAAAAAAAAGATGATTGCAGAATGTTAGATGATGATGTTTAGTTGTAATTTGTAAAGGCTTACAGATATTAAAAATAAATAAAAATAAAAAATCAAGAGTCTAATTAGCCGTGGAAAATGGAAATCCCAAGACTTACAAAATTTTAAAAGTAAATATAAAAAATATTACTTAACGTTTTGTGTATCTTTTATTATTAATTAATCGGATGATGACAAAAGGCTACACAATAAACATAGTTAATTAGACACTCCTCTCAATCCGGAGTCTCCCTTGGTTTGAAAGAGAGGCATCATCTAATTAATTGAGTATGACTTCTAGGAGTGAGTGGATACAACTACTACACAAGTCTAGGAAAGTTGCATTGCCTTTTGTGAATATGATTGGTAATGGAGTTTTATTGGTATTTCAATTGGTCCATTGCTTGCTAATCACTAATCACTAATCACTAATCACTAATCACTATCACTAATCACTAATCACTAATCAGATTGAGAATGTGACATCTTGCCGGAAGAGTAGGCATTCACCAGTTTGGTATACCTGATTCCTTTCTTCCGTAACTCAAGTTTGTTGATTTGATTACATTTAAATCACAAACACACAGTAAAATCCTTTACTTCTCATTCATTTTATATAAAGAGAAATATGTTTCATTTTTTCTTTTGGTCATTTTCCCGTCCTTTCATTTTTCATAATTACAATTAATTAGATATGTAGAATCTATGTGTGGGATGCACATGATGTTCACAGATCCAATTGTGATTTTGAAAAGTAGGAGGATGGGAAAAAGACTAGGGAAAGATGTATAACACATCTTGAACTGCTTGTATTGCATGAAATACAGGCAGTTCATTATACCTAATATTTATCCATTAAGAGATCAGTAATAACAAGTCACCCCGCCTAATAGGGGCGGCTCATTGTACCATTTTATTTTTCATTTGTTTCTTTTTTACACGGCGGCGGGGTGACTTGTTATTACTGATCTCTTACTGGATGGATCTGTATCTAGGCAGTCTTCTCAGTCGTTAATTTGGATATTACATTAACTGCTAGAGTTGTTAGCCTTTTATTTCCCTCTCCCTAACTTCAAGGTGTTAAGTGTATACCCCCACTTAACCGCCGTGTTACACATTTCACAATCTTTGTAAACCTCATTTTCCTTCCAAACTTCATTCTTTTAGCAAATTATTTTCTTTTAAACTCATTTTCATTTAAACATATGTAAATCACATCATGACAACGTAATTTTCTGAACTAAATCTTAGTGAAGATTGATGTGGCTTTTTTAAAATCACTATTGGTTCAAAATTCAATAATAATCCATCCAAATCTAATGGTGATTTTAAAAGTCACATCAACTTTGAGAGGATAAAAGGAAGATAAAATAATTGTATGTATCATTTCATGAAATAGATAATGTCACAAAGAATTCTATTACTCTTAGTCAATTATTTGAATTTGACTTGAATAACATTCTAGAATTAATATGAGTTTTACTCGGTTGGTTAATCAAAGTTTGACATTACGTTAGACAAACAGTTAGTATGAGAGGAAGTTGTCTCAAGAAGACTTCTTCATAATTAGGGACAAATAGAAGAATTTTTTTTTAAAAAATAAAAGGACTTACTAAAATCTTGACATCCAAATGGACAGGTGTTCCTATGGTCATGCCCACTGTTGGTCTCTTCCACCTGCATTTTTAATGAAAATAATAATAATAATAATAATTCAATTGAAGTTTGAAGCCCTCGAATCTTGGCATCCCAGGAGGCCATCAAATACAAAATCCAAAACGCAGTTTCTTTTTACTATTTTCCTGAGCAAATAAAGACCAGCACGGTCGGTTTTTGTCATGTGATCCATGTGCTCCTACACGTTCCCTCTCTTCCGACTAACATGGACATCTCAGGGGATGCTCCCCGAACATCCAGAACTGTCCTCGAACAAGCACGTGTGAAGCTTCCTAATCACTCCCATCTCCGACCAAACATAAAAAGCTTCTTCCCTTCCTGTGTGTGTGTGTGTCTCTCTCTCTCTTTGAAGTACAATGTTCATTAGAATTGAGACATTTCTTAGTAAATCATGATTGTTTCCACCACCCCTCGCACAGTTGGTGAGTTGGTCGAGACCACAGTGGATCCCAACCTCTGGGAAGAACGTGCACGTTGCACTTGTGCGCAAGATTCTGTAAATGAACATTTTGCATTTGTCCATGATAACTTACTCTATGATATTACTCTCCGAATTTCCGGCCATTTGCATTTGGACAACATATGTGAGATAGTTCATATGGAGCCCATCCGCTCAGGTACGAGGTCAAGCAGACAGAGAGAAAATATGAACAAAACACAAATGGGGAGTTTTGTGCACTTTTACTCTGTACACCAACCAAAAAACGAAAAATTCAACTATACAAAAAATTTCAGATATACATTACCAAACAGAATGAGCAAAAATTTGAACCACAGGATCACAGATGTCCTCATTCAATCATAAATTTATTATTGCAGGCCGCCAAAGGTCTTCACAGTGTCAAGTAATTTCCTGTTGCCAACGAAGCGGTTGCTTGTATCTCCCCTTTCGCTACCTTTAGCATAATGTAGAAACTCCACCACTCACTATACACTTAGACAGGCAGCATCTGTCATGGTACAGAAGTATAAATCAATCAGGCTCTGGAATATAACGTCCTTGTTTATATTTCTACAAACCAAATCCAAAGCTCTCCAGGCCCAGAATATGTATGTAACGTACATCAGCCTGTTGCTTCAGCATCATGATCTCACACTCTTCCCACAGTTTTGTTGAATTTAAACAACTTATATATATACAAGTAATGAAACATAAAAGCACTGCATATTAGAAGTTCCATACTTCAAAAGCCCAAATTTACTTGTCACATGGAGCAAATAATTTTGTGGAAATTTTGTATTACACCTTATACCTCAAGAGTCACTATTTGCTAAGTTGGTAACTACAAAAACAATCCCCGGATAATTCTCCTTGGGAGAATGCAAGTATATTTTTCTTTCTTTTGTAAATTTTCAGAGACGAAGTACTAGTAAACACATACAGCATACAAATGAATAAAGAGAGTTCTTAAGTTACTCACATGCTTCAATAAGGAACCTGATTAGCTCTGAGTACACTCAAACGGATGAAATGTACCTTCATTAAACTCATGAGTTCGAAACCGCTCAAGAATTTCAAAAGGCCTGCACATTAACATGGTAATCCTCCCAGGTGAATGTAGCCATACTAAGTAAATCATGATAAGATAATGACATTACCAGAAGATATAATCTTTTATCCTAAACATGGTTTGATGTTTGCATGCCTGCTCACACTTTTATGCGCCATGCATGCTAGTCTACACCTTCAAAACTAAACCCCAAATCTTTTTCTTCTTTTTAATAGGTAAATTTTCGGTCAACAACCACACTCTCTCTGCCCCGTTTGCATAGGGATAAAAGGATCATTCACTAAACCCTGGATTGATGCAGGCAAGGTAATAATAAAGCTGGCGAAATCAGCACAAGTAGGCGAAGTAGAGGCTAAATAATAGAGTTATCCTAATCTAGTTTTATATAATTTTAGGAGTCAATAGTGCATTTGTAACTTTATATTTTTGAACATGGGTAATACCTCTGTTCTATTAGTTTTTATTTTGGTTTTATTATGGCTTTGGGATTTTATATGTAATTTCTATTAGTTATTTAATTTACAATTAATAGTAAAGCCTATAGAGTACAGGTCTTATTAAGAATACAAGTCTTATTGGTTATGTTTGTTAATGTATTTGAAAAAGTGTTTTGATGTGACATAAATGTGAGAATTGTTTTTAGAAGTGTATTCTGGTGGGATCCACATGTGAAAAAAATGTTTCCAATGGAGTACACCTGCTTATTTTAAGAAAAATCAAACAAATGTAAAGCTAACTCATTATGAAAAAAAAAAAAAGAAAAAAAGAAAAAGAAAAGAAAAGGTGGTTGTGTGACCACCCTCAATGGAAGAGAAGGGTGGACGTGCAACCACCCTTGTCCTGGTTGAGGTGGCCACGCAACCACTCTGATCCTTTTTAAAAAAAAAACAATAAATAAATAATAAGTTAGAACCCACCCCTGCAAAAGTTAAGCACTTGTTTTGTCAAAATATTCCTAAAACAAGGTCTGAATTTTTTTTTTTATATATAAATAGTGTATTTATATTTTGAAAAGTGTTTTGTGTTGTTTATTAATGTATTTCAAAAGAGTGGGAAATTCAAACTGAATGCAAAAAACAAGAATACAATGTGTTGGCAAACATAGCCATCAAAATTGAGTTTAGGTTTTTTACAGATATTGATATAATGCACTCTATTCAAGAAAAAAAACTAATTCTATTCCTTGGTGAAACACAAACTAAAAATATCTCAAAAACTATATAAGAAACATCTCTTTACAATATCAAATTTTTGAAGTTCTCTTTCCCTTTTGAAAACAATCATTTGTTATTTTTATTAACTATTTTGGGAAATATCTCCACAACAAGGTACAAGTTAAAGTTTGATGGCTAGAAAATGTCATTTTATTATTTGTCCTCTCCTCTCTCTGGATTCGAAAAATGAGTATCTATGTGTGTATATATTAAAGTGAAAGTGGATATTGAAGAGAACGATTCCCACAAAATAAGAGTGTGATCGAGAAATAGCAAAGGGCTTCAAGTTAATACGTTTTCATGTCTTACCTCAGACTTAAAAAATAAAAACATTCTATCCGGCCTTTTGTGAAGTAAATGAACATGAGAGAAAAAAAAGAAAGGAGACAGCTGTGAGCCGCACAAACTCCTCACAGTTTTGGAGTGCCGCAAGGCAATGGAGAATTAGAGAGATTTCTCTTTTGTCAAAATTCACTATTGTGTGAGTGAGTTTTTGGTGTACTGACGCTTTGGGTTTTGAGTGGTTTTCCCTTTTACCACCTGTTGTATTAAAAAAGAGAACAAACCAATGGACAACTTTTCACTTTTTATTCCCAAAAATCCCTTTACCTGAATAATTGCACAATAAAACCAAGCATTTAAATGAACAGGACGATGGCGTAATTTGAGTATTAAAAAACATTTATCTAATCATATTTCTTAACCAACGCTGTCCTAGCCCTATCTTATTTTTCTTGGGGCAGAGAAACTCTGACATGGGGCAAACCCACATGCTAAGAAGAGGCTAGTGAGCAAGGAAACTCATTGACATAGGTAGGACCATCTATTTCCATAATGATGTACTACCTAATAAAAATAAATAGATAAAACACCATCAGAATAATGATCTAATAAAATTCCAGATGCCTTACAGGAAAGCTTCACGATTACGGCATAATTTGCGTTGATTGTTTTCCATGGCAACCAGCACATCAGCAGTTTCTGGTCTTTCTGCTCCACCTGCTACAATTGATGGAACAGGAGCATTTGCAGTCCATATCTAGAACAATGCACCACCCAAATTCAGAAATTATCCTTGTCTGCTCTACCATATAGGCATATAGAATACTTCTAATCACCCTCACCTTTATCGTGTTGTCAATCCCGCTAGTTGCCACAACAGAATCAAATGGATGGCACTGGACGCAGTTCACAACTATGGAAGGGCATGAAAAAAAAAAAAAAAGACAATAAAATTAATTAAGAGACTACTACAGTCCGTAACTAATCCCATTCAACTTATAGTGAAAGAAAACACTACCAGCATCATCTCCAAGAAGCATTTTTATCAGTCTACCGGTTTGCTTTTCCCAGATAAACCATCTCCCATCATCACTTCCACTTGCAACATACTCACCTATAAATCAATAAAGAAACATTGTCATATATAGCCTGTGGACTCAAACTCATTCATTGAGCCTGAAACATGCATGAATCACAGGTTACAACCAAGATAATCAAATGAAAATAAAGTTTCAATATACATATGTATACATATTACGCACGGACAGGGCTCACATTTACCATCTCCCTCCATCCTAACTTGATATATGGTAAGACTAAAATATATTGAAAAGGCCGAAGACAGATAAGGAGGGTTTAGGGTTTTTAACTAATTAAACATTACGCCGAGGAGAGTTATTGACTTGTTTGCTTGTTGGTGGAAGTCTGGAAGGCCGAGGAGTGTTGTGATTGGGAAGATGGTGCCTATTTGCATCTTTTGGTGTGTTTGGAGAGAAATAAATCTCATATGTTTCGAGAATTTTGAGAGTTCTATGGAAGATATTTTAGCTTCGTTTTTTCATATGCTATATCTTTGGACAATGGTGTTTTTGTCCCCACTGGCTATTAGCTTTGCTGATTTCCTTGTTCGTTTTTCTATTCCTAATTAAGTATTTCCTTTTGTATACTTCCAATGTACTAAGGGGCGCCTTACGCTTTCAATAAATCTGAATTTACTTATTAAAAAAAAAATTATTTAATTAGATTTTAGAAGCCCAAATTTGTTAGATAAGCCATAATCATCAATGATGAAAGTTAAGATGAGTTTTTTTATTAAAAATATCAGTGCAAATTTAACTTGCATAGGATGATAATAAAGACCAGTACTGAAGAAACGTACCTTTCCGGCCAAGAAAACTGGCCTGTTTTATGTCAGTTCCGACATTACAGTGGCCAACATATCTCTGCTTCATATCAATTACTGCCTCAGGCTGCAGTAACAGAAGCATATCATAAATAGCCAAAGCTAGATGAATGAGAAAATTCGATAACGTATGACAACAAAGAGAACAAAAAGATTTAAAATTTGGGGCTACCTATTTACTACACCTGTAGGTGCCCGTTTATTGGAAATTTAAATGGTTGATCCAATTATAAAGGTGAGATATTAAGCGAAACATAACATTTATGAAAGGCAAATCAAGAAACAGTTGAATGTATATATATATATATAATTAAAATAAAATAAACCATGAAAGTGAACCTGATAAGATATCCTGTCATTTTGTGATGATGAAGAAGGTGATCCACATGTGCCATTTGCACCAGTACTTTCTCTTGGTGAATCACCCCTTCGATGAAATCTCACATTTAAACTCCCATGAAGAATGTTTGATTCAACATCACGGCCTTCATCACCAGATATTGAAGTTTCAAAGTCCAACTCCACTTCCTCATCGTAATCAGAATCTTCTCTTTCAGATCTTGGACCGTCTTGCGAAGCATCACTATTAGCCTCTGATCGGTAGAGTATATCACTTAATGAGAGTATTCTTCCACCTCTCAATTCTGACTTTGGCACTCCATCATTTGCTTTATTATTTTTTTCAGCTTCAACTAGTCATACAATCATGCTGTTAGATTTACATAATGCCATGAAATTAAAAATAAAAGAAAAAGATATTGTATGCCATGGTTCTCCCACAAGTCATTCATATCAACATTTTCCCCCTAAAAGTAACTGGGAAAAACAAAAACAAAACACAAAACAAAACAAACAAACAAACAAAAAAGGCCCTCAACATCAAACTGCTGTACAAGAACCTAAAAACAAACAAAATGACCTAATTGCATGTTTCAATACTATGGAATATGAAGGTTGAGCTTGGGCTAATCATACTAACAGAAAATAAATATCAATGGCCTTCATAGAACAAATTTGTAAATTTACAAGCAACAATAATGCTGGAGTTAGCAAACATAAGGAAGCCTCTCCTAACATGATGAGTTGAACTTAACATCAAATCAATTAAAGTATGATTTAAATACTTTTTCTTATTCCTCCTTTTTTGAAAAAGAAAAAAAATTCATCCGTATTCACATCGATTCGGGTACTCATTTATTTGGTACCTCCCAGGTTGCAGAGTGACAGTACTCTGCCTAAATAGTACAGTACAGAAAAACTTTTCAAGGGCTAAATTGAGCATAGGTTCTCGCACATACAAAGTATAAAATGCGGTGACCAAGTTTCTAGACAAACATATTCCATATTCATAATATAACATGTCATAATCATTACAAGCATGACACTTTTGGAATTATCCTCCTAGACCTGTTCAAGCAGTGATGATAGCTGGCACTAGATTAGACAAGCAAAACTCCACCTTCCAAAGACTTTCTTCTTTTATCTCATGTGAAAAGTTCCTTGTGCAGAGCAAACTGAATGTGCAAAGTCGGAAATGAAAGGAAACCATGCAAATGCTACATATTAATCCTTATCAAAAAACCTTTTCAATCAAATCTTGAAACTACTTCTACCAAGGTTTCCATATATCCTTTCCCCAGCAGAAGAATAAAATATAATTGCCAAACTACACTAGCCTTCAGTGAGGTTTTCTGATAATTACAGACAGTTCTATGTCATTAGAAAATACTGAATTCCATCCAATTCACAAATACTAAGTCCTTTGTTGACTAAAAGTTGAAATCTGTAATACAACACTAATAACATTAGAGTTTGCTTAAAGCAGGCAACTTGCCTCACTTTCAATAATGACCAAAAAATAAGAATATAGTGCTCTTATTCAAGATGACAGAATTGCTTTGAAACAAAACTCTGCTGATATCAGCAATTTATGTCCCATATTTGATAGTTAAATAATGGACGGGAGCCTATGATCGTGTGATAAATCCAAAGGGGAGATCTTTCATTTCAAAATCTTAGGCTAGGGAAAATAGAAGAAGACTTTGATCCATATGGCTAATTAACAAATATTTCCAAATTTATTAGCCCATTCTGATTAAAAGGAGAAGGTGCTGACAAGTTATGCCATTGTTTTTTATTTTCTTTAATAAGTGACTAGTTATGCCATTGTTAGGGCAGATTCCATCCCTTGCTTTGCCCCCTATGCGGTGACGTACAAGTTTATGTTACCACACAACCTCTGCATGAACGAAAAAGGAAATCCTTTTTCTATTTCATGACAATAAAAAAGAAAATCATATTATTTCCAATCCACAAACTTATTAAGCTATAAAAGATAAGATCACTGCCCCCTTGTGGCATTAGACAACAGACGTAAAGTGATAGACTAGCATAATATGAAGTTAAATTCCAGACACTATGATGGTGCCGGTATAAACTGCATTTTGATAAATGGTAAGCACCAATTAGCGCAATAATAAATGTAGAAGGCATAGCATAGATATAAACCTGCAGCAAGATCCTTTTTTTTTTATAAGTAAAAATAGTATACTATATAACTTGATAGTAACCTGCAGCAAGATCCTTTTTGACATTCTCCACTCTTTCTGCCACTTCAGAATTTGATGGGGCCAAATCTTGAGCTGCAATGGCGAATTCTAGAGCATCTTTATGTTTGCCTAACTGCAAGAAAAAAAAAATTAGTAACTAATAATAATGCCCGACTGAAGGGGCAGATTCAGTCATCAAATTCGCATGCCTAGATGATAAGGTGTTTTCTCACAGTTCCCAGTGCAGCATAATACCCATAACTAAGTTTCACATTGCATTCTGTGAAAGCACCTAGACCAGAAGAATATTGTGTAGTTGCAAGCTCTATACTATACATATTATGAGCACTATATATTGGATAAATGTGACATCAAAAGCTGCATTGCATACAATTTGATATGCATCACCTAGCATTACAAGGACCAAACTCCAAATAATCTTGAGTCATCCTGCTTGGCTAACTGAAAGAAGCCTACTTTTAACTGTAGTCATTGATGGGATAAGTTGAAAATATGATAGCAAGTAAGGCCTAGAATGGGATTTAACGAACTGTGGCCAATCTGGGAAACCAAAGAGGCTAGCAATCAGATCAGCTGGAGTTGCTTGGGTACCTAGTAACAATTATGTTGTGATCATACGCTCAATTGCAGTAAGTGCCTCAAAATCACCTGTGATAGAGCTTCAGACATATAGCAAAGTGCTCGAAAAGAGGAATTATCAATTCTCCGGGCATTGTTGCAATCTCTTATAGCCATATGAGCATCATTTTTCCACTTCCGCTGGAAAGGGAAAAAGAAGAAAAAATAATACACTGATAAATATCAAATGATGAGACTGAACTTCCAACCAAGTAACTTGTTACAAAACCTTGAGCAATAAAGCAGCACGTAGACATAGACATTCATGCTTTAGCGTGGGCTCAATGTCACGACAACATCCATCCCAAATCTCATTGCATGCCTCAATTCCATAGAAATAATTTGTTGCCTCCTCTAAGGATTTTTCCGCAATTTTAATTAGTTTCCTGCACTTTTCAAGCTGAAAAAACTATGTCAGACAAGCCAAAACATATTTTGGAAATAACAGACAAATTTATTGAAAACAAATCTACACCAATAACGCAGACATGGTTACCAAAGAATACCTAAATAAGCAAAGATGCATACCGTTGTGGCAACATTGCATTTTCTGGTAAGACGGCTTGGGAAGATATTGGACACCGGTAGCTGCAATTCTGCCTCATGGAGTATAGGCGTGAAGCTCATCAGCTTTGAAACATCTCCTGAAGTATATTGCATAGTACTCCTGCCAGCTATGAATTTCAAATACTTGAGCATATCAGCTTAACAACTTTGCTAATCTAACCATACCAAATAACATGAATATAGACCAAGTAAAGAGAGGATACAAAAACTATAGTGGTACAAGTGGATTATTTTGCATGTCTAAACTATAATATATTTAGATCTTAAACCAAAACTTACGCTAGCGCTTAGTAAACCTGAAACTGATACCCATTTCACATCAATAACAGCTTCAATCGCATTATCATTATGAGACAACAAAAAGAAGTCCTAAACTGAAAATCTTTTAGGAAATTCATAACAGCCAGCAGTAAGGTTTAGAGCCGGTAAGTTTCATCTCTAATGCCTATTAACTGTACCCACTCAGAAAGCTTAATAAACATTGAAAAGTATGCATGTATATCTAACAATCTCCTTTTTCCCCCTTTTTTTTGGATAAGAAATAATAAATTAATTTCAAAAAGGAGAAAGCCCATACACAGAAAGATTGATAGAACTACCACTAAAGAAAGACAAATATCCCACAATATCCAGAGAAATAAATCAATAAATAAGAACTTTGATTCAAGAAAGCAATATGAGACGTAGTCATGAAGTTTGCAAAATGAAAGGTTCTTGCATTCGAAAAGAAATATTTTACAAAGTGAAAACTGAGGTTCTCAACTGTTTCAACAATTCGAATTATTCTGGTACCTTATCAAACCAAAGAGGTAATCAAGTTGAAGCTTTTGAGGTCTAACACAAGAAGCTTTTAAGTTCTTACACATAACTAAATTTCTTAGGAATTAATGATCAAAGGCATGTCCTAAGAACCAATTACAATACATGTGTCTTAACAGTATATCAGCAAGGCATGTGGTGAAGAAACTAAACACGTGATTCTTCAGTCAAAACTGTTTTTATCCCCACATTCGTTTGTCAATGACTCAATAGCCCCAAATGAACAACCAAAGCATCGTAAACGCATAACTATATCTTAATTGAATGAGTTGTCTCATGCCCCTAGGTATTCTCTACCTACCTACTTGTGTCCGTTTTGGGTACAGGTGCCCTTTTGTTGAAGGCAATTCAATTGCATAGGAGTGAAGGATTTGGGTGAATAAACATACCATTATTTACATCCATCAGGTACACATGCTCTCCACTATAACTAAGTAGAACCTCTTCTCCCGTTGGACTAAATGTAACATGAGTGAGGTGCAAGCTTGTACGCCCCTGGAAAAAAGGAGAGAGAGAGAGAGAGAGAGAGAGAACAAAGATCATACTACTATAATTATGCTTCTTGTGTGGATCTAAGTATGCTATCTAACATATGAAACACAATCAAAACTTCAAAGGATGTATCATAAGCAATAGAAAAGAAGAAAAATAAAAGATGAATTATACTCCTCTCTCTCAGAACTACCACCCCATATGCAACTTCGTTTAAACTTTAAATTTGCTCAATTGTCCCCCTAATTTGAAGAAATTTGTTGTAATGTCTTTTCCGTCAAAATCAGGTATTAATCTGGATGGAAAACATCACTCATGGTTACGCATGCTTTGCTAATTAATTAAATGACTAGATTTTCCCTGAAGGGACTGCAAATGGTATTAAAACACCCAATCCCAGCCCAGACCTCTTTTCACACACATCCACCGGCAGAACCCACACAGCCCCACCCACCCACAGCTAGCACCAAAACCAGATACATTCCTGTCCGGTCCTTTCCATTACCATCAATGTCTCCTCCTCCTCCTAGCCTCTTCTTGATTCTTTTCTTGATTGCTTCAACTCCCTCCTCCTTTCTCTTCCAGATCAGCTGTGCAACCCACGAAGATGAAGAGTTGATTAAGGTCGTAGATGCAAACATGAAGTCTGACTGTCTGAGGACCCAAGGCTTCACCAAGCAGACGTGGCCTCCAAGCTTGGAAATCAACCATATTCTTAGACCCATTCAACTTCATAGCCAGCTGGAATGGCTTGAACGTCTGCTCCTACACAGTTGTCTATTCTGCCCCATCTCCTACCAATGCCTCCCTCAAAGCGGTTGCAGGCATTGACATCAACCATGCTAACATTATCGGCTTCCTCCAACCACTTGGCCTCCACACAGATCTCGCTCTCTTTCACCTCAACTTTAATCGTTTCTAGTGCATCGTGCCCAACACTTTCAGCCTTAAGCAATTGTGATTTAAGTTCACTTAGGAAACCAATTGTATTGTTCAGATTGGGATAACATATATATTGATATATACATGTGTGAGCGCACGGGGGGTACCTTTCCTGCTATGCATTTAATAGAATCTTCTGGGTTTTGGATGTCCCTCTTAGATTATCTCTCATATTTGAAACAGAGTTTTGAGACCCGAGTATTGTCATGGAATTGCCTTTTTGGTGCTAGGGAAAACATATTTGCTTTTCATTAGGGCTCAATCATGGAACTTGCTTACGTATTTTGATTAGAACGGGATGATTGTAATTGGAGAATGAGAATCTGATGCGGTTTAGTGTTTACAAAATGTAACTACCCTTTCCTAACTACAAGGGTTGACGACATAAATCCAAAACTTTGCCAATTCAGCTCAGAATCACAACATTATGAGATTTACTGTTCTCTTCACAGTTCTATTGATTTACCGTGGTGGTCTTCATCTTCTTCTTCACGGGGATATTCTAGACATTTCTAGTAACTACTCAAGCATAAGGGACACAATTCGAGAGATAAAAATTGACTACAATGGGCCTTTAACAAGGTTTATAAAGACCAATTGCTGCCCAAACCAAAATCCACTTTAACAAGTGTAAACCTCATCTAGTAAGAAACATCAATATATTTTCATCCAAATGCTTTTTACTTTCATGGACAAAACCTGAGGAAGAAGCAGAAAAGTCCAACTCAAAAAAGAGAGAGAAAGAGAGGGATAACATAAGAATTGAGAACGCCCATTAGAAAATCAAATAATTTTAAAAACCAAAAGCCAAAAAAAAAAAAAAAACTTGATTGTAGTCCAGTATGACTGCAGCATCTCCACATAAAAGCTGAACAGACTATTCTGGCCCGCTTAGAAAAGTTTCCAAAAAAATTGGGCCTCCACAGGTGGCAGCCACCGCCGCAAGACAATTCCAGCGGCCAGATGGCCACTAGACACATGTGATACTGGTTCTCTTTTTTTTACTAGTTTTCAGGCCATTTACCAAACTTGTTTTTAAGAAAATAATCAACAAAAACCTTTTTTGTGTTTTTCGTTGTGTTTGGAAATTGCTTTTGAAAACGAAAAAAAAAAAAAAAAAACTATTTTTTTTGTGGGGGCCACATCTGAAAACTTGTTTGGGCAATAATTTTTTAGAAGTGTTTTTTGTTTCCAAGAAGAGAAAACCATTTTTTTAAATAAGTTGCCCAACGGAATGTTAAACTTCCCAATTGAACTCTGAAATATTATCTGCCTAAAAATCACCATCCAACACAATACAAGCAGACATCCTTTCATGGCAATACACTTTTGCAAAGAAGCTTTATCATGAGAAGAAACAATAGTGAGAAATGAAAGATCTTAAAGCATCCTAGAACACTTTTCATATCGACGATAGTGCAAAACTAGTTAAAACGAGAAGGTGGGTGGGCAGCATACTTGTGAGCACTATTAGCAAAAATAATATTATAACAGTGCAGCAATTAAGTAGGACCTAGGAGTAATAATAATAAAGTGCAATAGTAGTCATTATGAACTTCCAAACTCACTCGGTCAGAGAGATGCATCGGGCAGAAATAGTTAACACAAGGAGGTGGTGACATCCTATTCTGACAAGAGGACAGTGGTGGCAGCATCCTTCTATCATATAAACGTGCAAATGAATCACTGCAAAAATTCAGGAATCAGAGATCTGTAGGAACAGGATATGTTTGTTGGGGGAGAGGGGGAGGAAGGGAGAGATCTTAACTTAAGCAATTATTATTAACCAACAATAAGTACCTCCCACCAACAAGGAGCAAATGAGGTCTAGTGGAACTGATATCGCAAGATTTTAGAGCAAGAAGCTGTTTAGGAGGATCTGAAAGTGACCTCTTTGCTCCACACCGCAAGTCAAGCTGCCATTATGTATTAAATGAGAAAAACAATGATTTCCAAGGAATTCAGCTGGAGGGGACAATTCAAACAGAAAGCACCTCAGAGTCAGGAATGCAAAAGATTCATAAGTTTACAAAACTAGAAAGTATATTTCCAGTGCCAATATGTAAATATAGCCAAAGGCAACTACAATGTGGATAACGGCCTACTGTCTCAATAATCAAGCTGTTGGCATTGGGCCTACTAAGTAAGGTCTCACTCATGTTGGTTCCGAGAAGATCCCTCTTATATAGGGTTTCCATGTAAACTTTCACAAGAAAAATAAATCTGCAATATTTGAAATATTTTTCAGAGTACCATGACAGAAGTAAAAACAAGGAGTTGTGTAACCACTTGAACATAAAGAAGCAAAATTCATAGAAATATAGCTTTAAATTGTTAACACTAGCATACTTCGATGAAAGGCAAATTGGGTTTAGGTTACAATCAAGAGAAAATTATTCGTTAAATAAGCACATAGTTTCTGAGGTCTTATACAGGAAGGATTATACATGTGTCCTCATTTACTGATTTGACAAGTCAATTGGTTCAAGTTCAACAGAGTCTTAATGGCTGACAACTAATAAGTAATATTTCTTCCACCCTAAATATCAATATGTGGACAAGAAAAGCAATGCCATATGCACATCTAAAAGCAACAATTACCCAAAGTCAATAGCATCAAGCCAACACCTGAAAAGCATATGGAAGCCAAGCTCTAAGTTCGTCAGATCAACATGCCTTCTACAATATGCTGCTATGAAATATTTTAAATGCCACTGGAGAACTCATTTGTCGACAAAGGCAATTGGAAATTTCGGAATGCATTCCATCATAAATGATGAATGGGAAAGAAGATACAGTTGTATATGCCACTTACTAGAACATTGCGACATTCTTGATGAGAAGATCCAGCTGGAGGACAAGATGTGCCCTCTCGAAAATCATGCTGTCTCAAAGTCCCATCTTCACTAGCACTCCATACCACATTGGGGTTTCCAACTTCAACCTGCAACCAAAAAAAGGCTGGTAGACATTATTAGAAGCAAAAGAAACTGACACTTAACATTTACCACAATAAACAATCATATACTTATGATTCTATTAAAGCATGTTAACAACAGCAGCAAACTAACTCTCTCAACAATGATTTTAACAAAATTCTTACAGCTAATTTTTTTACTCTTCTAGTGTGACACTGATACAGTGCAGATGGAGGAATAACATTATCATCTGGTCCTCTCCCACTTAAGCGAGACAAATTAAATAACCGAACCTGCAAAAAAATCAGTAAGTGCAATTCACCAATGATACCTGACAGCACATAGACAGCGTCAACCTATAAACATATAAACTGATTAGGAAATTACTTCTGCATCTCCAGCTCCAGAGACTACAAGCTCATCAGAGGTTTCAGGCACAAACTTTGTACAGAATATGTTTGCAGAATGCCCTGTCTCTATAGAATGCAAAAGCTTCCGACTAGAGTAGCTCCAGATATTAAGCTGCATGAAAACTGAGCATTAATAACTATATGACAAGATGTGTACATAGGAGTGTTGGAGAAACAGCATAGAAAATCTAGCATCCCTAGCTGATAAGTCAATTAGCTAATTAGCACTCTCCCCTAATTCATTTCATCAAAGACACCCTTATGTTAGTAGTTTTAAGTCCAGAGATAAGCTCACTTTAGTCATGATATTTTCATTTTCCTCACCCTGCCTCCAATCCATGAAAGTTTATAGCTAATATAAGAATAAGAGGATGTCTCTCCCCCACCCGCCCCAAGCAACTGCGTACTTTCACTCTTTTCTCAGCTGACTTCTTGAATGTGCTCGATACATTCATAACTTCAAATAAACAAAAAGAACCCAAGGAACAAGAGGATATAACTGAAGTATTTACTAACATAGAATTATACTGAAAGTCTCACTTCTTAAAAGGTATTATGCAATGGCATATTAGTTAAAGCAACATACAAGGAAAAGGCATGATAATTCTAAAGCAAAAATTTTAGCTTCTTCCTTAACCATGCATACTTATACAAATATGTCCATGGGCATCTCCATGTTAAGAAACATATCACACAAATTTCTTCAAATGTATTCCAAGTCATGCTTAAAAGGTGAACACTGGGCCTAGTACTTGTTCGAGCCAAAATAGGCAAAACAATATCAGAATTCCAGAAATTCACTTCAGCAACCAAATAAGTCATAGAACACGAAAAGAGAAGATGAAAAGACATAGGCAAGAGGAATCACAACTCCCCAAGAGAAAGTATTGAAACAAATAAGAAACTATAATTACTTGCGTGCTAAAATGGCAACCATAACCTTCTGTAAGGTAGGTTAAAACTATGGTTAATCACAGGTATTCCGAAGTAATAGACTACAAGAGTTGTTCTAGTTAACTGAAAAGTACTAATGACAATTACAACTAAATTGACAAAACAAAGATTGTGGGTGAATTTGTTTTGTTCATTTGTGGGTGTGAGTGATGACTAGGAAGCCAGGGATAAAAGAGATGGATGAGGCAGGGAACACACACAAACACATGAATGCACTGTGCATGCACATATGGAGGGAGTATGGTCACACTCCTGAGCAATTATCATGAAACCAATGCAGAAAATAATGCACTGTAACTACATATCACCACAACAAGAAATTTCTGCATTTAACCTCTGCATAAGGTAATGCATGATGTAATCGATAATGACAGGGATTGCAATAACTTCGTCTAGCCTCTACATCCTTGTCTGCTAGGAGCCATCAGGTTGGCATTCTAGCTGCTACTAAAAAATCATTATTTTCCCTCCCATGACTCCTTTGATGAAACCATTTTTGCAATCTTGGACAAAATGCTCAATTGCTCCAGCAAGTAACCAAAAATTTTCATTGGACAATGATGTGACGCAATATACAAATCACCAATTATCTATTTGCATTTTTCAAGACACCAAACCACTTCTTATTCACAAGACTAAGTTTTTATAAATTTAACTGAATGATGTGGTATGAGGCACAGATAAATCACTCAAAGCAAATGGCTAGGGTTTATCAACAAGGCTTATCAGGAATTTTTTACAAAATAAAGAGGAATGGAGAATGCAATAAATTTTTTTAAAAAAAATAAATGTGGCCTAGTCTGATAAAATATGATACCAATACATAGCACACGTGAAATTTTCTCATGCTTAGCACATAATACTTAGATAATGCAAAAATAGGTCACACATGCTCCAATGTACCCTAATGAGAAATACAATGACTCCTATTATCAATCAATAGAGAGTAACTTCTATTTATCAAAAGAAGAGTAATGCTACTTTTCATACTCATTTATCACATCAATTTCACACCGGCTGATATGGCATGTTTTAAATGGCTTCCCACATCAACCATTAAAAACACGCCACATAAGCTGATGTGAAATAGTGTAATAAATTGGTATGAAGAGTAGCATTACTCAAAAAAGAATCATACCCTTGTGTCATCTGATCCAGATATCAAAAGAGAACCTTTGGCATTCCAAGCCACAGCATTTACACAACCTTGATGCCCCTGATGCGAGAGAGAGGAGAAGAGAGGAAGGTAATAAATACAATTAATTTTCAAAATATGGTTGGAACTAAGAGACCAAATACTATATTACACATAGTTTTAATGATTAAAATGCCGTGAGTCCTTATCATGGCACTCCTTTTTGGTAATCACTTTCCAAAGTCCTAGGAGTCACAAATTAGCAAGGGCTTTCATATAACAAATCTTCTGAGCTTCTTTAAGGAGACATTGGTTGAACTCTTAGTGGCTTTTTTTAGCAAAGTAGAAAAATATAATTTGGATTCATCATAGTTTTGGTGTTTCAAAAAAAAGATTCCTAGAGTGCCTTAAACTTCCATATTGCTTTGGCCCTTTTACTACATTATTTCTATATAATGTGGATTCACATAGGTGGACATTTTACAATCTATTATATGCTTTGACAGGATCACAAGGAAAAGTAAGAAATTCAAGATTACATTAATAGAGTACAACGAGAGAAGAAGAAAAGAAAAAAAACAAAAGATACAATATGAATATGTAATAAGGCCACATAAACCATGGCCATTGCATCGTTCACTAAAAACATTAAATGCTAAATAAGACTAACCTCCATTACTTTTTCGAGGGAGAGCCTCCTTATCAATGATGAGTGCATCTGTAAACTGTGATTAACATCCTATATAGGTACCAAAATATTCTCTTAGACCTTGAATAAAGAAGAATTGTTTATCACATAAGAAATCACATACCTATGTAAATCAAAATCAATGCCCCAGGTGGGCAATATGATATAAATCACTCACTTCGTTTGTTATTCATAAATTTAACAAAATTAAAAAGATACCAACTAGTGGAAGATGCTATAAACAAATGCTAGAAAGCCAGAGATCCTTGCATAGAGCCATAGAGGAAAAAAAAAAAAAAAAAAGTAAAGATATTCAATTCCCCAAGTAGAATTCTCCGATTATTAAAAGAAAGTACCAAATTCTAGCTCTCAATTAAGACTACACCCACATTACTAAATCACATAAAGATGTACTTGACACTCTCACCAACCTCAAATAACCCCAATCTTTCACAAAAAGGTGAGTTCCTCCCCCCAAAAGTTTTCTTCTTTCAGGTTCACCAAGCCTTAACATGATAACATATTCATCGTCCGGCAATTCAACGAAAGTGCGTGCACCACTTATAAACAAAATGCGAGCTAGAAGTACTCATGAGAACCTTATATTCAATCAAAAACTTCAAGAACCGTCACGCCAGACAAGCAAGTTTCAAAGAAATTCAGACGGAGCAACTCCTTAACCCTCCTATTCCCTTCCTATGATTCATACGCCAGTCGACTAAAATTGAACGAATGCCTCTATTCATCCAAAACATGCTTCACTCGCAGTGCAAAGTGGAATAGGGATTCAAACGCAAAAGTTAAAAAACAAATTCGAATAACCGAGAAAGAACATCAACAATAATCCTATTATCACAGAAATGGGAAAATACTTGGCGAGCGTCGAAGCGACGGGTGTCGAGCAAATCGTAGATGTTGCCGTCGTGGAAACCAAACGAGTCCATTGAATTGAATAAGCTCCCAGAAACCCCTCCCGAAAACCCTACCCCCGATCGACTCCGATAACCGCTTTGATCAGCTCCTGGAAAAGGCGGTTCCGATCCTTTGTCTAACTGATTCGGCACCTTTCTTTATCTCGGGCGCATCCGATAAGGATCACCTTTTATAGTTTTTTTTAGTCTATCACTCGTGCGAAGGCGCTCTTCACAGCTCCACGGGAGCCTTCTAGTTATGTCCGTTTCTTATATTCTTCTAAGCCTTGCAGAGTAAGTTATGCCCCCAGACCGATCCAAACTAAACTACTGCTTTCTCTTCTATTTATCATAACCGGCCGTGACACCTTTGTATTTCTTCTCATGAAATTATTATTTTTTTAAGTGATGATATGATAGACCGTATATCATTTTTTATTTTTTAATACTCGACGTGGCACCAATCAAATACCGTCACGTGTTAACAAATTGTACAAGAATTTCACAGACATATAACATTTTTCGAATCGATAATCATTGAAGTTTCTGTCATCCGCACATAACCATTATCCATTATCCGTTATCCGTATATGCGGATACGGTTAACAAAAACCATTATTCGTATATCCAGGTTCAGATTGTGGTTTTGGAGTATACAAATTCATTTAATAACCGCATATGCATTCCATTTACATTATATATATATAATTAAATTCACTAAAACTACGTTATTTTGAATTTGATAAGTTTATGACTTTTAAGTTATGTTAAGTTTTTTTCATTATCATCTCAAAGTCATACCTTACTACATTTTCTTTTTTTCTTTTCTTTTCTTTTCTTTTCTTTGGGTAATTCAAATTCCAATTACTCTACGAGACAATGATCATCTATGATTGATAATTATGAATCGTGTAACAAATGTTATCTTAATTTATTTCAGCGTGCATATAGCAATAACCGCATTATTTAATATTGCATAGAGATCTATATCGTAATACAAAATGTTCATTACCTCGTATGCGGATAGCGGATAATATCAGCATATAACAACCGGGCGGATACGGATAGTAATCGCATGATGCTGATGCGGATACCTAAATGTGATAATCACATTATGCGAATGCGGATATTACTAATAACCACATCTGCATCAGCATTTTCACCCCTAATCTCGAGAAACAAACCAAAGCAATGGGATGTGAGACTTCCTTAGGTGGAGTTTGTTTTCAACAGCAAGGTTTACGAGCAAATCATTGTTTAAGATTGTCTACACCAAGTCCCCTACGCACGCTTTGGACTTGGTTCTACTTTTGAAGATCTTGAGGTTAAGCATAGCAGTCGATAATATAGCGCAACAAGTTCAACAAATACAGCTAGATGTACGACATAAGTTAGAACAAGCAACTTACAATTACAAGGCGACAACTAATAAAACACAGCGAGTGAAGGTTTTTCGAGAAGGCAGCTACGTCATGGCACACTTGTGCAGCAACCGTTTCCTCGTCGAGACTTGTTGCAAGTTGAAGAGTTGCAAGTACATGCCATTTTTGAAACACAAGGAAAATCATGACAATGCCTATATGGTGGAACTCCCCGACGACATGTTAATTTCAAACACCTTCAATGTAGCTAATTTGTTTGAATATTATCCATAAGACCTATTATAAAAGTAAGGGAGACTGATGTAGGACATACAGTTAGGCTTGGCAATTCGAGTTGACAGGTCGGGTTCGCGTCGACCCGATTACACAATCGGGTCGAACGCAAACCCGACTCAATTATTAATCGAGTTGGAACCTGTAATCCTAGGGGTGAAAATAACCGTCCGCAATAACCGCCCGCTAACCGCTAACCGTCCATAATCGCTAACCGTATAACCGTTAAAACCGCCTAAAAACCGGTAACCGCTAACCGGTAACCGCTAACCGCTAACCGCCCTATAAAGGCGGTTAGCGGTTTTTAGAAATGCGGTTAGCGGTTATAACCGCTAACCGCCTTTATAATATTATTATTTTATATATATATATTTATTATTATTTTTTAGATATAAAAACACCAAAATAAAAAACACATCATTTTGAAATTTTAACCTAGTATGTATATATATATATATATATATATATATTTTTTTTTTTTTTTTTTTTTTTATATATATATTATTTTTTAGATATAAAAACACCAAAACCAAAACACATCGTTTTGGAATTTTAACCTAGACATTAAAAACACACAAAAAAACCTAGACTCATCACATTCTCTCTTGTCTCCCTCTCCACGCCGCCAGCGGCACTGTGCCCTCACCTCTCAACTCTCTCATGATTCTCATCTCCATTCTCTCAACTCTCTCATGGTTCTCATCTCTATTCTCTCTCGTCTCCCACTCCAGTCGTTTAACGCAATCTTCGAAGAGAAGCTCCAGGGTGATGGGGAGGAGATCGAGGGCGGTGGAAGCTCTATTGATGGAATTGGAGAGATCGGAACAATAGAGGAGTTGGAGGACGGTTAGTTGCACTGGAGGGACGATTAGCGGTGGAGCACGTGAGAGTGAAGGTAGATCTGGAGTGGTGGTCGTGGTTGGGTAGATCTGGAGCAGTCGTGGTGGTTGGGTAGATCTGGAGTGGTGGTCGTGGTTGGGTAGATCTGGAGCGGTCGTGGTGGTTGGGTAGATCTGGAGTGGTCATTGTTGTTGGATGAGGACTCATCGGAGTCTGAAGTGGTGGTGGTGGCTCGGTCCACGAAGAGGCAGAGGATGACGTCGGCGGTGGAGGGGTCGATTTCCGCACGGCCAAATGTAAAAAAAAAAAAAAAAAAACGGTTGCCGGTTGCTTGTTGCCGGTTTTTAACCGCCAACCGGCGGTTTTTTCATAACCGGCAACTGCCTAGGCGGTTGCCGGAGGCGGTTAGTGATTTTCAGTAACCGCCTAGGCGGTGGCGGTTAGCGGTTTTGGCCAATAACCGCCAACCGCCACCGCCTTTTCACCCCTATGTAATCCAAACACAACCCTATAAACACGATCACTTAACGGGTCGGCGACATGACCCAATTTTCTATTTGAGAATGTAGCCGCTGTTACCATCAAGATTCAGACATGGGCTTCCACGGTCTGAGGGGCCTAAACCAAAAGCTTCAAAGCATCTCGCCGCTTCATTATTGGATGCCACGGACAATGGGGGTTATTTGGGCTTTAGAATAAAACTGTGGGATGTTTACAGTACAGACAGAGGAACAAAGATTAATGCACCTGTAATGTGTCGATCGATCAGAGACTCAAAGTCTCAGACGGGAAGTGCGCCGCGTGAAGGCTGAAGCCGATGAGGCGTTGTGGCTGCCAGCTGTGTGAACGGTGAACGAGTGAAGGCAAAAATGAGAAGTGAACGAGTCCAGAAAGACTGAAAGAGTGAAAGTGATGAAAAGAGACAAAAGGCATGCGGCTAGGGTTCTTTACTAATTCACTTTCTATATATATATATTTTTAATGGAACCTTGTCATAACCATGTTTGCGGGTCAACCCGCGAGTTGACCCACCAAACACGATTATAAACCGGTCATATGACCCAAACCCGATAATGCCAAACCTAAACCCTGAATTTTCATGTCGTGTTCGTACTGGGTTCGCGGGTCATGTCAAAAATTGCCAAGCTTAAATACAATGCCATCCCATACCGTTAGGATTAGGCTTTCAACGAATTGATGGAAAGCAAATTTCAAGGCATATCAAATGTGAACGAATGCTTATCAACAGGTTCTTCAAAGGACCAACGAATCAAAGAAGAATGTGATTTTGCTTGCGAGTTTAATGAGCCGGACTCAAGGATCTCGACCAAAAAGAAAAAGCGACGACTAAACTAACATAGGGTGATTTGGAGAATATCCCACATAATAATTCTCATCTTTAGGTTTCATTTGGCACCAACCACTTCTATAAGTAGTTTATTATTCCGGCTTTTTGTTTTATTCTCATTCTCATAAGTTTTTTACTTTTTGTAGCTTTAGGATTTCACTATAAATTTGAACCAGTTGTATCAGAATAATCAGTTTTTGCTATCAATAATGTTATTAGTTTTATTTATCAAAATGTGTGTTAAATTGTGTGTTGAGAACACAATTTTTTCTTTCGCTACGTCAGCTAGAGGTTATTTTTCCCGTCTGTGTTGTTGCTTTGCAATTTGCAAATAAGGGAGAGGGACTGAGGGAGGGTTGGACCACTAAAAAGTAAACATGACAGAGAATTTCCCAACATACTAATATGGAATTTTCTAGTGGTGAGCATCGATTAAGTTGATTTTTGGTTCGGTTAACCGACTTTGTCGGTTAAGTCGGTGAATTCCGAAAAACTATATTTTCAAAATTATCGGTTAAAATAGTTAAGTCGGTAGGTGGTCGATTAAGTCGAAACAACAAGTACAAAGTTTTTCTTGTAGAAACAACAAATCAAGGGAAAATTAAACCTATTTGTTTAACCATATATAACTAGATGCAACAGATCGAAGTCAGAAGCTATATATCAAGGGAAAGATGTATATCATTATATGCTTATTTTAAAGGAAAAGTAGCTGATTTCAGATTTCCAGCCATTTTTTTTTCTCTTGATTACAGCAAAGCCAACTTCACCAATCTTGTATCCAAACCATTGCAGCAATGAATCATTCATTTTCATCAGTTTCTGAGGGGGAGGGGCGGCTGCGTCGACTTCAAATGTGAGGGTTAGGGTTCGCCGATTCGGCGAAAATGCGGAAAGAGGAGGAGAAATGTGAAATGGGGAATGTGTCTTAGGGTTAGCCAAAATAGATGAATATATAGTCTTTCAAAACTACGTTGTTTCAATTGTAATAGAATGACGTCGTTTTGATTTTTTATTTTTTTTTAAAGATCAAACGAAACGACGTTGTTTCTGTCATGCGAAAACGACGTCGTTTCGTTTATGTCGATTCGGTTTGGTTTGAAAATTCTGTTAAAGAGCAGTTCGATTCGGTTGGATACTAAACTAACTTTTGAAACAAAATTTTATATTGATTATTGACTACCAAACCGAAATTAGTTGGTAGACGGTAGTCGGATATTTTGCCCACCCTTAGAATTTTCATAAGTTGTTGCGTTCCTAAAGGGATTAAGGTTGGGTTTTTATATGAAGTTTGGGTTTCCATAATAGGGCTACAGGCGTCAAAGCTAATATGGGTCAAACTTAATCTTCTGGCCAAAATAATATATATATATATATATATATATATATATATATATATATATATAGTTTTCAAAATGAAGGTAGGGGCCATGGTTCCTACGGCCCTCCTCTTGATCCGTCTCTGCTTGACTCATTCCAATTATCACATTCTATAAGTTATACCATCTGTTAACAACTGGTGTTAAAATTGGCCAAAAAATGTTACACATGAAGCGCTCATGAATTTTTTATATTTGAACTACCCAAATTAAAAAATGAAAACAAAGGATTTTTGTTTTTGAATGGTGATTGAACCAACTCTTAGGCTCTTAGCCTATGGGGGTGGTTTGGCCACTTTTTCTTTTTTTTTTTTCTTTTTTTTTAAAAAAAAATAAAATAAAATTTAAGGCCATCTGAGTAGTTCAAATAAAAAATTCATAGCGCGTCATGTGTGGTTATTTTTTCATCTATTTTAACGCCGGATGCAGGGGCGGAGCCAGCTTTTAGGCTTTGGAGGGGCCAAATTGAAAAAAAATAATTTAGGGGGGCCAAAACTACAAATTTTTTAAAGAATAGGGGTAAAAATTATATTTTTTTCTTTTTTTTTAGATTTTTTTTTTTTTTTTTTTTGGGAGCCCTTTGGCTTGGGGGGGCCCAAGCCCCCCAAGCCATAGTGGGGCTCCGCCCCTGGCCGGATGTTAACCACGCGGTGCGGGGGCGGGGGGAGGGGAGTTCTAACTTGCAATAGTGTAGTAATTGGAGTGGGTTATATATATATATATAAAAGGGTTGGTCTAAAGGCTATAGGTCCAAAGGGGTGATAACTTTAAGAGGGCTAAACATGTTTTTCCCATAACTGTGCCATAAATGACACTTTATTCTCACATATTATCACCTTTATGTCACCTTTTTTTTTGCCTTTCTAAATACCTTTATGTCACTTATCCCTACATAAACTTTTATTATTATTATTATAATTATAGATACTTGAAAAGAGAATACAACAGTAAAGTCATGGCTAGGCCAATAACTTAAAATATTGAAATACATAAACAACATACTAATTATTACAATCTAAATACATAGTAGATCCTTTCCGTTGACTATTCAGATAGATGGAATAGGAGGAGGGTGAAAGGAATGCTGTTAGTTGTTACTCTGACTGCAGCCCAATGTGTCACATAGTGGGCACGAAAGTTTACACTTCTATTAACTCTCCTACTAGACCACGTTGCATCAGTCGGGATAAAGTCTATGGTGAGTTTGATTATTGAGGAAATTCGCCAATCTTGAGAAATATTAGGCTTTTGTACGGTTGAGATAACAATTTGGAAATCTCATTCCGTGATGAATTTTTTAATGTTGAGAGAGATGGCCAAAGAAACAGCCAATTGCGCCGCTAAGGCTTCACCCATATTGGGAAGATACTTGTTGTTGATTTGGGATTTCATTTGAATAATTTGCCTAGAATAATTCCTACACACTGTTGCTTGTGCTGAATAGGACTCTCGAATTGTAGTGTCAAAATTTATTTTAAACCTGGTTGGAGGAGGAAGAACCCATTTTTCTTCAACAGGGCCCTGAGAAAGATTTTTCCAAGCCGTGAAATGTTCTAAAGATACCTGATTAATATTCCTGAATATTTATAAGGCATCGAAGGATAGACCATCATGATAAACTCTATTTTGATAAGACCAAAGGAGATCACAAACAACAGCAGCAAAAATTTGAAATTTGTGGTGATCTTCTTTTGGAATATTGAGTCTTGAACCTGGAGAAAGCATGATTCGAATCCAATCCTTCATAGACGAGAAATTCAACCCCTATTTTGAAATTTCAGTGTCAATTTTTCCTGCATCCAAACCAACCGTTATATGCGAAATTGCCAACTTTGTCCTTAACCACCAATGCACCATCCTTCCTCTTTGCCCACCACTCCCACAGTATTTTAGTCAATACTACTGGATGTGCTCTAATGTGAGAGAGGCTCTCTTTTTCACAGAAAAGGTCATTTTAGTCATTTTACATACTTTTAGTCTAACTTTACCTTCGAATTTTTATTTATTTTTTATTTTTTTATTTTACCTCTGATTTTGACGGACAGGATAAATTGACAGCGAAACTTCAAAATAGGCTTATTTATCCATAATTTTAATATTGGACTGATGAAGTGGTTATGCCTCTCATGGGCCCATTTCTGAAATCAATGGACCGAGATGTAAGAGCCCAGATACAACACAGCGATAATGTTTGCCACGTACCCATCTCAACAAGCGAGCACAAAGAGTTGACCGTGAAGGCCCATAGAGTTGACGGACCAATTGAGGACTTCTTGGAATGTTCTCTCAAAGAGATTAATCTACAACCTGACCCATATAATTACTACCCTTGAGAGCATTTTTCCAAAGACCCAATAAAAAATGGGAAAAAAAACACAAAATAAGTTCCTTGAGTTTTATTGAGCGGCAAATAGTTGGTACAAAAGTGACTAAAAACTTCGTGTGAGAACTAAAATTGCTAATACTTCATTTGTTTCGGCGTAAAATGATTTCGACATTTTACAGTGTTTGGTAGGAGCGAAAATAATGGTCAGCGAAAATCATTTTCGGTTTGACCATAAAACCTTCTTTATTTTTTGGAAAACGATTTATGGTTTTAAAAACCGTGAATCGTTTTCCGAAATTAATTATTCTTCCTTGCACGCACGTTTGATATCCGATTATCGGAATCTGATAATGGTCGGTAGTCGGAATCCAGGCGGCATTGGAATTTGGCAACATTCTCCGGCCGGATTTGGCCAATCCGGCCAAACATGCTCGTCGGAATCCGGCAACGGCGACCGGACGTTGCCGGATTCCGGCGACAGTTGCATTTTCTCATTTCGTAATTTTTTCGTGCGAACCAAACAGCTAATTTTCGAGAAAATTATTTTTTTTGAAAATGATTTCGTCGAAAATATTTTATGACGGAAATCATTTTACGTCGAAACAAACGGAGCATAAATAGGTCTCTTTGCATCCAATTTTTATTTGAAATTTTGAAAGAAATCGTTAGAGTATCACGTCAGCACTAATAATATTGCGACATGTGTTCTCTATAATATAAAAATATAAAACACAAATTTGGTCCATTTGGGTATTAAATCCGAATATTATTCGAAATCATTGTGCGAATTACGAGGTTTGATTTTGTAAGATAAAATTTGAAAAAAATTTAAAAAGTCGAATAAAATATGATTTATTTTAAAAGAAAATAGAATATTATTCAAAAAAATAATATTCAAAACAAACACATACTTATGAAAATTTTCAGGATTAGGTGTAATTTTGGTTGTAGGTTGGAATTTACCATATTAATTGCATTAATAACTATTTGAGAAGTCTTAGACTTATTGTCCATAATTAGGGTGTCACCATTACGAATGATTATACTTAGCAAACAAGGTGTAGAAGGATGCAGACATTTAATGCGAAAGGCACATGGATTCTCTCTTTTTTTTTGGGGATTTTTGTTTATTTAGCATGGACCACATCTTTTCTAATATTCTATGTGCTGTGCTCAAATATTGAGGACCAAATTGGCTTAAAAGTTAGGGTTAAAGACATATTTGGTATTTAAAGTTTAAAAGTTTTATTTTTTAGTTTTATTTCGTTTCACAGATAGTATCTGAGTTTTAGAAAAATATTGACTTAGTATTTCGTTATTTTTTTTTAAATTTTAACGAACCGTCACGTGTCAACCAATAAATTTGACACGTGGCATAATAAAAAATTAAAAAATAATATTAATAAAACTTAAAAAAAAAAAAAAAAAAAAAAAAAAAAGATAGAAGAAGAAGGAGGGTGTTGAACCCTTTTAAACCATCGCAACTGTTAAAAAAAAAAAAAAAGTATCACAAGTGTAAAAAATGGTGGTAGTGGTACATTGGTAGAGGAGTACAGAGTACTTGTGGTACTTGAGAAGTGGACAGGTTGACCCAAAGCCACGCGCAAGAACCTAAAAAGTAACTCCTGCAACTTTTATTTAATTAATTGATGTCCTTAATCTTACCCACAATTCTGCTCAATCACCCATTTTCCTTTTCCTTTTCCTTTTCCTTTACCCTTTGCCTACAAAGGATTATTACAGGCCTGGCCCACCCAGCAATGCATCTCACCTGCATTTGCATGACTGCCTCTACTACTACCCTACTACTAGCTGTTATAGGGCCACCATAGGAGCCATCGGACTTTGGAGTCAGGCAATTTAAACTTCAATTATCTTCTAAATTTTTAAAATTTTTAATTTAGTTTATTAATTTTTTTTTTTCGATATGCCATCATTCTCATAAATCATGTCAAAATATTTAAAATATTTAAAATATTTTAAAGATTCAAACATAAATAATTTTATAAATTCTATCATATCTTATAACAACAACTAAATCCTTATAATTTTCTCTTAAAAAAAAAATCCTTATAATTTTCTTTTTCTTTTTTCCTAAAACAAAGTAAGGGTATTTTAAAAATTTTGTCAATCATTTGATATGATTTAACGAAAAATCATAACAGATTGATGAAATTGAAAAATAAATATACTAATTTATAAATTTTTAAGTTTAGAAAAATAATTGCAAATATGATAGAAGTTTAAGGGGTTAAGTGAAGTTTTCTCAGCTACCTTTTATGATTTTTCAATTTGCTCTGGCAATTCCTCTTTCTCTGAGGGCATCGTCCATTTGTTGAGCGTGTTTCGGAGGAGGGAAACCCTACGCTTCCCTCCTCCCCTGTTTATTAGTTTTAGGTTTGTTTCTCAATAAAAGTTTTTTCTCTTTGGGCGTCGCCGACACCCTAGAGGAGAAAATGGTTGTTTTTTCTTGGCCTTTTCTGGTTTGAGAATGTTGATTTTGTGTTGGTTTGTTGGGGTTAACGACGGTTGTTCGGGACTGTTTCGTAGCCACCGGTGCTGAATTTTTGGGCTCGAGATATGGTGTTTTTTCCTTTTCGACGGCTATGCTTGATGATGCCCTGTTGTTCTTGATTGGGTCCAGGGGTTTTTATTGGTGTGCTTTGGGTGCGTTGTTGAAGGGATTGGCTTTATTTCTTGGATTTCTGGATGTGCTTTGTGGATTCCGGTGCTGGATTTGGCATTTTTTTCCACTCCGGCAGTTTGCCTGCTGATGCCCCTGTTTTGATTTTCCTGATGGTCTTGCCGGCATCGGTCTGTTGGCTTGAGTGACGGTTATTTCCCTGGGTAACCATTTCCCTACACAAGGTGCGTATTTTTTGGGTTCAGGGATTGTCTTTCGGGTGTGCTTGTGGGGGCAATTTTGCTGGGTGTTTTGGGTCCAGATTCTTCTAGACGATTTGTTGGCGTAGCTCCCGATTTTGTTTCGGATTTGTCGTTGTTCCCCGTTGTTTTTTGTTTTAGTCTTGTTGTAATATTGTAAAGCAGTTGCTCTTTATTTTTAGATTAAACTTGGTATGTAAAAGCTAGTGTATAACACAGAATGTGTGACCTCTCATCAATTTAGTAGAGGTTTATGTATACGTAGAGGCATCTTCTGTTGTTTAGGTTATTTTATAGTAGCTATGGTTGTTGTGGTCCAAGTTTGATCTTGCCTGGGTAGAGGATACTCTGCCCTTGTGCCTCTGACTTAATTTATTATGAAATCTTTGTAACCTTGGACATTAGACCGATTTGGTATTGTTTTCTATCTATGGAAATTGATCTTTCACTTTAAAAAAAAAAAGAGTGAAGTTTTCTCAAAAAATTATATGAGATTCACTTACCTGAGTAAGTGGTTGGATAACCTAAAATTTATTTAAACAATGAGTCTCATATAAAATCTATCACGTTACCTATTTAAACGGACAAGTAATTATAATTCCAACTCGCATGGATGGAAAAAAGGGTTTTTTTTTTTTTTTTTTTTTGGGTTTTTGTTTTTGTTGTAGCATATGAAGGTCAAGGTGGGCTGCGCACGATTTGCCAGCGTGATAGATAGACAAAACCTAGTGCTAATTTATGGGTAAGATGAGCTCATTTGTCAAACAAATTGCTTCTTAAAGTATTACCACAGCCCACAGGAAAGAAGTAAAGAATGCATATTTACTATTAAATAAATGTTTATTTTATGTTGAAAGCGATGCCCTATTCAATAATTTAAGACAGACGGGTTACTATAGCCCAGGCTAGGCGGTGACTTAACAAATTCTTTTCTTTTTTTTTTTTAAAAAAAAAAAAACTGTAATTTAGCCTGTACGAGATATTTATTGATTTATGTGCTTAATATATATTATGCACGTGAGCTAGAAATATTAATAATGCGACTATGGGTAACAAAATCTACCAAGACCTAACAAATTCCAACACCATGTTTTTTAGAATTATAAATGCCTACTTATATTATCTTCGGTCTAAATGGTTTGTTGAGATTGAAAAGATATTAAATTTTTAATATTACCGACATTCAAATTAAAATAAAGAGTAGTTCGTGAAATTTATTGAAATTAAATCCAATTAACTTTTTTTAAGCAGGCTGTATTTTCAAACATCCCAAAATATATAACAAGAGAAATATCACTTACTATGAGGTTAGTTGATACAAATAATTGTTAACATTTTTAGATTAAAAATTACAAGTAATCCATCCACCTTGACTTGAAACAGGAACCGCCTTTTTTGGGGCAGAAAATAGTCAACGATATTCTACTACAAGGTTGGACGGTGGGAATGAAATTCCCAAAAATACATTGGGGCTGAAAACGGAAATACCGAAAAGACCGAGTACCAAACCAAGAAAATCACCGGAAAGTATGCAAAAAGTGAATAAAAGACGCCAAAGCAAGCACGCCACTGGCGGCTACGCGTCCTGAATAGCCGCCGATTGATGGACCCCACCGCACCCACAAGCGTTCTCAGTCTGACACACGTCACTCATCCGTGACTCCACACCAAACCCATCTCTATCCGCCTTTCAAATCCCCCCTCGCGTGCATGGTACCCCATTTAACTATAGTTTGACCGCGCGCGCGCACACACACACACAACACTCTCTCTCTCTCTTCTGGAACCACGAGCCAAGGCGTGCACGAATGCATGCGCCTCTAGATCCCTACGGTGATGCGGTGCGCGCACACACACACACACAGCCTGCCCTGTTTTCACGCTCATCATTTGTTGCTTCTTTTATCTCTACCCGCCTGTTATCGAGGCGTGACCTTTTGATTCCCGCCACGTGTGAATCCACTTTCTCCGTATTGGGTATTACTTTAATCCAAATTGTTCCGACATCTCCGTTTTCAACGCCTGATATCCAATGGCCCCTATTTCACCCAATATATTATTGTAGTGATCGGACGGTCGAGATAGGACAGCGTGTTAATTAAAGGTCATGAGCAGCGTGAGAAGCTTTTCTCCTCCTAAAGTCTGATGTTTCTTACTGTACCGGGAGATTTGGTGGTCGGGATTGCAAGATTTCGTTCCATTTTAAAATTAACATCCGGTAAACCCGAAATATCTTTCCCTTTTTAGGTTACCCTCTATTTTTCTAATATCGGGTACTCCGGAAATTACTTTTGATTGTTTATTGTACTAAAATCCCAAGATGAGGCGTGATCATTTTCTTACAGGACTGTAATTACAATTATGGCCCTCCTCCTCAATGTGTTGTTGTCCCCTTAAATTATTTATGGGCAGCATTTCTATTTACTCCTATTCGTTTACATAAAGTTTTACTGTGACAGTCATAACTTTTTTTTTTTTTTTTTTTTTAATAATTCATTTAAAAGTTGATTATATCTATTGCATCAACATTATTAGATAATTTTAAAATATAAATATAGTTTATAACATTATTCAAAATTTATTTTCACTTTCATAAGATAAGTTCAAAGTTTTGGATTATGATTTTTTTAATCTAATAGGAAAATTATAAAAGATGGAGGCCCTGTTTGTTTCGCGGAATAGATCATGGAATGAATATTCTTTTGTTTGGTAGGAGTCTATTCCTTTGAATAGTTTTTTTTTTTTTTTGAAGGGAAACATAAGAAATTCTAAGTCCTAATCTATAAGTACTTCTTTTTTTTTTTTAATTTTTAATTTTTTTTTTAGTAATGCCCTAATTGCACTAAAATAAATAAAAAGAAGTACTTATAGATTGACATAAATTTCTTACAAACCGATTTGTAGGAAATTTCATTCAACCCATATATAAGATTGACACGTGTCATTTGACATGTAAGAATCATATGTTTTAATAGCATGTGCTTCTCACATGCCTTTTTAATAGCATTAATAAAAAAAATATGTGCTTCTTATATGTTTAAATGACACATATCACTCTTATATATGGATTATATGAAATTTTCTACAAACCGATTTTTAGAAAATTTATGTTCATTATAGAATATGATTTAAAAGCATAACCCGTCAACTTAGCCAGGAACCCAACCCTCTATTAACTTATGGAGGCGTTTGCTTATGGGGAAATTTTGGAGCTCTTTTTTTTTTATTATTATTATTAATTGATTTAAGGAAAATGTTACACGAGGGATTCTTACCACTTATGATCTCAAAAGAAGAAGAAGTGGCTGATCCTATAAAAAAAAATGAGTAGACTCCTCAACAATAGACTCAAAACAAACCAAACACAATGTTAAAATATATACAAAAAGTATAAAATTGGACAAATAAATGACTTGGTCATTTCAAGGGGCTACACAAGGCGGCTTGTCTATATTTCCACTTAGAATCAACAACAACCACCCAAATGAGGCTGAAGTGGTAAAAACACTGTGAAAGTCTGAAACTGAAACTAAAAAAAATAAAAATAAATAAATTCAAATACAAGAGTATCCCCTAAAAGGAGACAATAACCCAAGTAAGATCAAAAACCATAAAAACAACAATAAAACCCAAAAAGCTGCAACAACAGAGGCTGGCTAGGCGGATCTCTCCAGCGCTTGAGATACAGGCGTCGGCTCGTGGGAGTCACGCTTCGGCGCGTGGATGGCTGACGGAGGAAAGGCAGACGGTGTCGGGTAACTGGGGCGTCGGTGAGCACGGTGGTGAAGCGCGTGGGAGGCAAAAACTGTCGTAAGAACGTAGATCTAGCTTGCAAAAAAACCAAATTTAAGAACCACACCAAAATTCTGAAGCTCTTAGTTTGATGACGTTATTTATTTTAATTTTAAGGTTTAAATATAATTGATTCCTATATTTGAAAATTTTAATTTTTTTTCAAACAATTTAAAAATGAAAAAAAAAAAAAGTCGTCTCTGAAATTATAATGTTTCAGTTGAAGAAATAAAAATTGAAAACGCACCAAATTTGAAGACCAAAGTGTATTTGGACCTAACTTTATAACACCAAAGATGTTACATGCTGCACTTCAATAGCACGCCAAATTCAATTATTGGGTATTAAATGCACTAAGGGCACGAACTCATGATAACTCTTCCGTGGAAATTCATAGGATAACTAGTGTGCTTCTTTTTAAGTGACATGGTAATTATGTTACTAATACTACTATTATAGGTGGATAATCTTGACATATCGATAATGCAGGTCGAAGAAAAAGCCTACCCCAATTCAATCTTTACAAAAGTCTGTTTGGAATTGCGTTTTGAAAAAAAAAAAAATCATTTCTAGAGCTTGTTTGAAGTAAAATTAGAAAAGAAATGCTTTTAGAATTTTTGTTTGACACAATTTTTTGTTTATACTCAAATTACATTTTAAATTTATTAACGCATTCCCAAACGAGGTCTTACTCTTTTTTTGGTTAATTTGTGAAGAAGAGTCGAAGAAACAGGCAAAACTCATTATATCTATACCTCCCTTTTCAAGCTTTAAATAGAAGACTAACGTGGAAGCTTCCAGCACGTTGTGTAATAAGTAATGCTCTTATTATTACTTGTAAATGGACGCACGGAGCAACTTATCAAACTCCCGAGTCATTAATTAGTAAGGCTAACATAATTGGTTCTTCGCAGTAATTATCTCCAATCACTCCCACATGAAAGCCACGATGCATCCATGTCAACATCCACATGTTCGGCCACCTAATCTTCATAATGGAGTAATTCGTATTTATTTGTTGAGTTTTGATTATGTCGGGCATATATATATAGATATAAGATTATATATTATATTATTCATATCAATTTAATTAAACGAATTAGACTCTTCAATCTTAACTGTCGGGAATAATCATACTCCAAGCCGATTTGAGGTAACAGTCTCAATTCAGGTCCAATAAGAACTCATTGAAGAATCTGATCAATAGGTCATCTCCCATACCAAATAAATCTCCAAGCACTTATAGGTAAAGTGGGAGTAGATAACCTAATTTAGGTTTGATTTCACCTTTTTGCCTATAAATAGGCTCATACACCAAAATTGAATATTTGATGCATAAAACATATTTTTCTCTTAGAGACTGACTTAGACATTGTAGTAAGATCCCCATAAGGGTCTTTTAATTTTAGTTGTTTTGTACTGATTGTAGGAGCGTGAAGAACATCGAAGAATGTGACGATCACACCGTACCGAAAACTGTTCCAACATTCGTTAATTCCGTATCGAGTTCGCAGGTCATGTAAAAAATTGTTAACTCTAATGTTATGTTTCAGGTTGGTCGCGTCAAGGCATTAGCATAAAATTATATATGTGAACCCTAATTATACAACCAATTTATTTAAACGGGTTAAACGTTTCAACCAAAACTCATTAATTTCATGTTGAGTCCGTGAATGGTGACAAAAATTGTCAACCCTAACACTACTGCTGCTTGCGGTCGGCAAGTTAGTGGGTGCATAGGTGGTTTCATCAACTATCTTGGGTTGTCGTACTAACAAACGAGCAGTGGATGTTTTAGTGTGTTCGTATCCAACTAACTTGGGCCAGTTGATATGATTATTACCACCTTCTTCTCCCACTGTCATCAAAAACCAATATCATTCGATTCTGTTATAAAAGCGATCGAACTCGGTCGTCGTTGCACCGCATTTCAGTGCATCACTCAATGGTGGGAGGAAAAGGAAAAATGGGAAATTAAGTTAATCACCTTCAAAATCACATCTAAGAGATTACGATGGGAAGCTAGTTTCGATCTGTTCTTGCCCATCCAAGGGACATAAATCTTCAACAATTGGTCTAAATATAAAAAAAAAATACGTCGTTGCTTCAAAAACCCATAGTACTCATGAAAAAAAAGGCACCAAAATGGTATCATGCTTATCTAGTCATGGAATTTATGATAAGCGTGGTGTTTGGTGATCGAAATTTCAAAACTAACCACAAATATATATACCCTATGAATGGTCTAATCTATAAGGCACTAAACTAACTTCCCTACCCACCATTAAAAAAGGATATGGGAGGGTTGACACTTTCTAATGGACCTTTTTCTTTTCATAAAAATGTATATATATAGACGTGTAGAAATATTAAAGTGTAGTAGTGGGATAAAAGTCTAAGAAAGTGGGTGATATATATGTGTGTGGTGGCATATAATATTTGACGAAGGGACATGGATTCCGCCCTCCTTTTGCTCTTCGTATTGGTGTGGGTGATTTTTCAAAAGCAACAACATATGATCTTTTAGTGCGGGCTGGTGGAGAATGGGTATATTGTTTTCTGCTTTCCAAGCGTGTACGTTTTTGTTGGAGAATCCACAACCAAATGGCTCCACGGTCTCATGCCCCACGTTTCCCCCACCAAACTCAATTACCATGTTAATGGGATCGGAAGATTAATGCTTCTCAAACACCACCGGCGGCCGGACCCCTCCCTTCTCTCCCTCTCCAACCCCCTATCATATACGTATATGCATACTGTTAACGTACGTACAAGTATGTCAATTTTCATGCAAGTATATATACCATACACGCTCATCAAGGATAGTCATAAGATTAATACTATTTAGCAAACAGTTATATAGGGGTCGTAATTTGCGTTTGCGTGTTGGGTCGATATATGGGTATAAAACTGTATATGTCAACTATAACATGATCAATTTAATTAAATCGGACAAATTCTTCAACTCTAACCCTTTAAACTTTTATTGGGATCGTGTCGGGTTCGCGGGACATGTAAACAATTACTTGCCATTATGTCGTGTGTCGGGTTGTGTCGAAACGTGGGTATAAGACTATATATATAGCTAGGTTAACCATAATTCGACCTATATAATAAAACGAGTCAGACTTCTCAACCTCAACTCTTTAATTTCATGTTGGGTTCTCGGGTTGTGTAAAAAATTACCAGCCATAACTACTACTATACGATTGCCATGCAATTTGATAATATGATAGTATAAATTAGCTCTTATATTGGTCTCCTGGCTGATATTCACTGTCATGTTATTTTAGCTGATATGGCAGACAGAGATTAGACAGAGATTATGCGTATTCTTAAAAGAAATAACATTGCAACATATTTAATGTATTATTCTCATCCATTGAATATGGGGACTCCAATATATACCCAAGTGAACATGCATCTCTAATAGTGAATATTATGCATTTGTGGGTTACACTTTATATTTGTTTTTAAAATTTTAAAACAAAATAAAAAAACGAATACAGCAGAATAAACTTTCAGACGAGCTCACAGATGCTTCAAGGTCGGTTAGCTTCTACGATTGAGGTAAGCGTTACCAGAAAATCCCAAGCGGTGAATCGACAGCCACCATGTGGCAAAACAAAACACAAAGTTGTAGAGTAATAATTTGGAGAATTGATAATTAAAGTGAAGTATGATGATTAAATAACACAAGGCGTGTGGAGGAATACTTTTCATATTTTTGACGAGTAAAGGAATCCTTGCTTTACACCTCAGTTTGTACATGGGGGAGCGTTTTGGTGCCACCAAAAGGGTAGACCCAATGGGATTGGGAGAAGGAAGAGGGAGTTGATTGGGCGTGGCCATTGTTCCCTCCCCTCCAAACAATAGAGCATGAAAGTATGCATTTCCCTATCAATTAAATATACTACAAATACATTTATAATTGGGTGCCATGGATCTTCTTCCCTGTGCTAAGATCTCTTCCACCTGATTAAATCTTTTTTTTTATTTCTTTAATCTTGCGGTACGGTACACGCCACATGGAACCATACCCTGCATCCGCACTCTTATCATGTTTTCTTGCTTTACTCAAATTACTCTCTCTCTCTCTCTCTCTTTTTATTATTCTTTTTTTATTCAAGTCGTCGTGTTTGGTCTGGTTATTTAAAGGCAGCGGATAAAAGTGAAATTCACAATCATTTGTTCAACAAATTTTTTTTTTTTTTTTTTTTTTTATCTATTTTAGTTTTAACTACTTATTTTCTTCATAACATCGTCTAACTCCCTATTTTAATTATTTACTTTCACTATTATATTTAAATATTATTTTTCAAAGATTCCCGTTAGAGTGTGATTAAATGACTTATTCATATCGGCTTGAATTTTTAGGATAATGATGATTTAACATGATGTCAAAGCTAAAGGTTCAATTACTTCATATTTCAATCAAATATTCAACGTGTTGGGTATCACCTATTAAAAAAAAGTTTGAACCCACACGTAAAAATGAGTATTCAAGTATGATTAAATGATTAAATTTACATCTTCTTATCAGTTTAAAGGTTTTAGATAAGTAATGATTTAATAATTTTTGAAAATATAATGTTAGAATTTATATTTGGTGAGTGAACAATAAGTAATATAGTAGCTTACATGTGACGTCACACATTGCCTGGGAAATGGATGTGCTTATATATATAAATGCACATTTCTTGACACAATGTGTTTTAAAGCCGTGATGACGATGAATCTATCAGAACTTCGCAGTTAAGCGTGCTTCTGCAATAGTAGTATCAGGATGGGTGACTTCCTTAGAAGTTTGGTTTAGAAGAGCTAAAAGCGGACAATATTGTGTCGTTGGGGTGGGTCATTACATTACAAAATATTTCTCTAAATTACTAAGGCTAAATACAGCTCACCAAATGTTATTTCGGTTAGTCGAATGAAAATGCTCTTATATGTGATATATTCATCGGACAAAACCAATTTTAATTTTTTTGTTAGGTTGTTAAAATATGAATAAGAGGTTAAACCTAATTTTTATATAATTTTGAGCATATATATATATATTCAAAACAGGACCAATGGTCTCCCACCCTGATTCCATTGGCTCCATCCCTGACTATCGGTTGCAGCCAAAGATGAAACTAACATTTTAAGTTTAGGAGATTGAAAATAAAAAGAAATAAAAATTGAGGAATGGAAGCATTTGATTTAAAGCGGATTATAAAAGTATTTATATACATTTGGGGGCCATATAGTTCGGCCCCTAGTTGCATATATATATATATATATATATATATATTATGATTAATATGAGGTGATGGATGGTAGTTTGTATTAGCAGGAGAAAAAGAGGTTAATATGATGATTAATTAAGAGTAAAGTGAGGCTTTAATTGAGATGCATAATGAAACTTAATCAAAGACTCCCGATCGCAGTGATCTGGGGCTACAAGTGATGGGTGTTTTGATGGTTTAGACACATCCATGCATCACATCAATGAAAAGTAGAAGCCTTTTTACCCCCAAAGGGCCAAAAACCCTCAAAAAGTTTAGGCCATCGATGTATAATAACGAGAGATACACACTGTCAGGTGGAGTGTGGGTAGCAGATCAGATGATATTATGTACCCATCGCTCATCACTCATCACTGGGTCCCTTGTCTTGTTTGGTTTCTATAATTCATAGTTTGAACGGTCAAGCTACAAATCATTGGTGTTCATGCTTTACATCGGATACCCTCTCTTTTCTATCCCCTAATAAATCTTTTTTTTTTTAAAAAAAATTTCTTGCCTTATTTGAATCCCTATTGATGTAGGGATCAAGATCTTCCTTAATTTCTTTGAAAGTTCGTTATATCGAACGTATTGAAATATGCCAAAATGTTACTGGAAAATTGTGGAAATGGAAGCTCAAGCTTTAGCCCTGCTGAGAGAGGGAAAACTGTTTTTGGTGCCTACATAAGATACCACCTACTTGGACAGTTGGCAATCTTAATCCGAAACATACAAGGAACGATTGGACTTTGATATTTACAAAAATTGTAATTTTAAAGAAATTGTGAAAGATCCTAATCTAATAATAATAATAATAATAATGTTGGATAACTTCATAAAAGAGTATCGAATTCTCAAATTGAAGTATTCACGTTATCAAACGTCTTACTTAAATGTATTCTTTTAGGATTTGCTGTTAAATCCTAATGGAGTATCCAAAATAATCTTATTATTATTTTTTTTTTGGAAAAAAAAAAGAAAAGAAAAAATGTAGATACATGAATCTTTGAAAATTTGTTTAATTTTTTATTTTTTTTAAATAAAAACACGGACATTTTTAAAATTTTGGCAGGATTTAACAGCAAATTCATAACGGAGTACCCTTAAGTGATCCGTTTGAAAACGTAGATACCTCAATTTGTGACGTTTACTAATTCAATACAATTATATCAGAACGACGTATAATTTAATACCCTTTACTAATTCAATACCCTATTAACTTTTACTGCTCAATGTGTAGCCTGAATTCAGCTGAGGCCAGGAGCTCCTTTGGAGCAACGACTTCATACCAATCCAATTAAGTACCCAATGTTTTCTAGCTTTCACATACAAGAATCTAACAAGATCTGGCTGCTTCTTATATTTTAGTTCACCAATGTTAAAATACAAATAACAAACTTCACGCATGATTGATTTGATATTCTTTCTTATTCAAATAATACGATAAAGTACAAGTTTGGTTAGGAAGAAAAAAAAAAATAAAAAAAATTGGACATTGAGAAGACACGAACTCATGATCATATGACTTCACACTTTCGGATAAGTTTATAAAACATTAGATCGAAACATTGAAATAGTTTTTGTCTAAAGTCGGCGAGACTTCAAATTCTATAACTAAAAGTGATTAAATTAAGTTTGTTCGTAGCTAATATTACATCATGGCCAAGTAAACCTGCAACAAAAAAGAAAAAGAAAAGGAAACCAATGGAATATCTTTCGGTTTTAGATGTCACCTGCAAACGCTATTGTAATTAATTAAAGACAATTAAGGAAGCTAGGGATAATCTAATCTAGTAGGGTTCATTATAATATAATAAAAGTAATAGGCTAAATACTATACCTCATCATACCGTCATCTCATTATAGTGATGTGATATTGTTAATTCACCTTTTGATCAATTATCTTTAATATTTCGTTTGTTTCGATGTAAAATGGTTTTAGGGAAGTCATTTTTCTGGAAAATATTTTTCGCTGAAAGTATTTTTCGGTGTTTGACGCGTACAGAAAATCACAAATATTTTTCATATTTTCATTCAATCATATTAACCTATAAATATTAATTTTTATTCAAAACATATAAATATTAATATAAAATAATATAAAAAATCATCGATGACGAGATTCGGTTACTGACCGACAAGATTCTGACCATTTTTACCTGATTCTGGCTAATATAGCCAGAATTCGAGATAAAGGCCGGAATCCGGACAGTTTCGTCAGAATCTGGGATAGCCGGATTCCGGCCCTCTGGCCCAGATCCGTCCGCCCAGCCGGTCGGAATCCGGCTCTATGGGCCGGAATCCGGCCTTTCTGGCCAGATCCCGTCGGTCTGGCCAGATTGTTCACCGAAATCCGGCATTTCTGGCCAGATTGGTCGCCGGATTCCGTCGCCAGATTCCAGCGACATTAACCGGATGTTGTCGGATTCTCATACCGGCAATATTTCGATGGTGGTCGGCTGCTTGAACGTGAAGGTCGACTGTGCCGTTTAAAATAGATCGACTGCGTCTGGCGTCTTCGGAAAACGTTTTTTTTTCCGAAATTTACTAAGCATTTTTGTCAAACAGAAATCATTTTCCAGTTGACTATTATTTTCGCCCCTACCAAACACCGGAAAATGCCGAAATTATTTTCCAAAAATCATTTTACACCGAAACAAAACGGAGCATAAAAGGGAAAGAAAGAAAAAAAATAAATTAGTGGTAGATTGTCAATGCTACATGTGGAATGAGAGTAGGATGGTGATGTAATATTTAAGAGTACTCATTTTAATAAGAAACTCTGTTGAACAATTTTATTTTTTTTTGTTTCCTTTCATTTTTTATTTTCAAAACAAAAATATTAAAGTTTCATATTACATAAATACAAATATCTCATAAAGCTGACGTGACAAGTAGCAACAAAACACTTAAAACTATTTTTTACCTTTATATCTCATAAGAACATTTTTTCAAACAAAAAAGAGTTTCTAAAAATAAGTAACTCTGGAAATTCTTCTTGTGTCTCTCCGAAAATTAACAGACTTTTAAAATCATAATTTAATCAAAATTTAACATTGATAAATTATTAGCCCAATAATAATTTTAAAATGCATATTATTATTAGAGGAACACAATATGAACTTTCAACATTACTCTCTAAAAAGTATCAACAAACAAAAATATTTATTTATTTTTTTAAAAAAAAATTGAAAGAATTTTTTTATTTTTTTAATTTAGTCTATTAAAATGACATGCCTGATTCAAAGTAATATATATTTTTTTTGTTTGAAGAAATGCCTGGTTCAAAGTTGTACATACTATTAATTTTATTAAAAAAAAAAATGATATGTTATAATTCGATGTCACTTTGTCCTATTGGAAATTGGTGAATGGAGTGGGCATGATAATATTCCCGCGCGGGAGACGATTGGTCGGTAAAATAGAACCGGCCTCGGAGCAGAACGTGTGGGTGTTGTTCGAATTCCAGGGACATGGACGGCGTCAACAAAAAATGAGGACATGGAAGTAATTTTTGAAAATGAGAGGGAACCCAAAGGTCATGATACAACCACACAGTTTTTATCGACTGTGTTTCATGATTGTACACTAATACCTTGCGTGCACTCCTCGCGCACACGTATCAAACTCACTTTTTTAATTGATTTATTTTTATTCTTTTTTTCTATGATTCCCCAACCGAATAGGGATATATATGTCACTTTCGATTCTATAATCTTATCTTCCCCGTGCTCTCTCACTCTCTCTCTCTGCAAGCTTCGACTTTGACTTTACACTTCCTCTCTCTCTCTCTCTCTCTCTCTCTCTGGGAAAAACGCCTATTTTTAAGTGTTGGGTGTGCGATCTGGGTCTCTGAGAAGCATTGGGGTTTGACGCTTTTGCAAATTTGAGATCTTCGTAGTTTTTTGTTCTGGAATTGGGTCTGAGCGCTGTCTGGGTTTTTCAGTGTAAGTTGGCTGGTCTCTGGTCTTAATGTTGAATGATTGTTTCTGTAATGTTATTTTTGATTTTCTGTGATGCTTTGTTTGTGTGGGTTGACTCTCTTTGATTTTCTTGGTCCATTGTTTGTTTAGGCTGACTTCCTTGGGTTTTCCTGGTCCATGTTGATGTTAATCTCCTCGTTTTGGGCTTTCGGCTCTTGTGAATGAAGTTTCCGTTTTTTGTTCCATTGTATGTTTTGATTCGACCCCTTTGTGTTTTTTTCTCTAAACTCACTGTTTATAGTTGATTTTCTCAGTTCTCTCTCTCTCTCTCTCTCATAATTATTTCCCCACTGAGTCTTCTCAGTTTCTTTGAATGACTTCTCTTATCTCTTTGTTGTGTTTATTTCATGTGCTATGACTGCTTAATTCGTTTGTGTCTCCTTTTTGTGTTCAGAGATTTTCATTTTCACTGTCAATTTTTGATGGGTTGCTCTCTGCTTGGTTCCTGAGAAACTTTAACGAATTAAATTCATGAGTTAAACAGAAATAAATTTGTAACACACAACATGTGTATATATTGTTTCATCGCTTCCAAATAACAAAAAAGAAAAAAGAAAAAGAGAGAGAGATCTTGAAATCAATGTTATGCAATAGATTCGTGTCTGATTTCTGAAAATCTGTTGCAGGGCCTTGGAATAGAGGAAGACTGGTGCGATCTGTTTTGAGGAGAAGAAGAGAACAGCATGCGGTGGTGGTTGAGTCTCTCTGTTGATGTCTTCCGCAAAGTCATCTCATTGAATCTCTATTGTAGAGTTATTCTATAATTCCTTCAATCTTAGTCAGACCCCTCAAGCTTTCTCTGCCTTTTTTTACCTCACTCTATTTTTTTCAATGGGATCCAGCTTCTTTGTTGTTGTTCCTTGTTATGTCCGCCAGATTAGTTGAATACTAGTTAACCTTGTTCCCATATTTCCTTTTGAATCGCTGTTTTTTTCGCAGTAGATTTCTTTCTCTGTTCTATTTTCCAATTCAACTCCCTGGTTACCGATATTGGGTTTCTATTTCTTGGTTATAAAGATCTGGTTTTCTGTTAGATTGGTTTCTCTCTGGTTAAAGTTTACGGACTCTTGAAGGCTTTGTGTTCTCTAGGACAGTTGGGTTTCTTTTCCTCATAGTGAAGGGTTGGAAAGTAGTTATGGTAAGCCAAGCAGCGAGCCAGACAAGATTTCGGGCAACGAAACACGAAAGTGGGATTGCAGGGTGCGCGACCATTATTGTTAGAGTAATAGCTTGCTTTCAACCTCTCCAGGACTGCCAGGTTTGTAAAAGATTATTGGATGCATATAGTCGAATTGCTTTTGAAAGAATGGATACGCAATTAGTAAATATTGTGGTCATTTTGTTGTATTCTCATTATCGACTCAGACAATCCCTTGCTCCTTTTGGTTCTTCATAATGTTTGAGAACTTATATCATGCCTACTAATTCTATTTCTTGGGTTTTTGCCAGGCCGAATATTTCCGTCATTTGCTCAAACCTGTTACGTAGATTACTTTTGCACAGTAGTGTTCGAGTTTAAGCTGGAGTTTTTAGTTAGTTTCCATCTTCCTGATAGAGAGAGAATATAATCAGCTATTTCTAGGCCTAAAACATCCTTCGGGTACGATTTATGTTGTCCGGTTCATGAAAATTCTATTTGGTCTTCTAATTACATTGATAAATTGTAAAGTCTTATGGTGTTTGTCTTTTAATCTTTAGGTGATTGTTTTGGTTGGATGGGAGGAGACTGTGGAACCTGGTTTCCTCCGCTGGATTTTCATTGGCAATCATCCAATTTGAATTCATTGGGTGCTCCCCTTGACATGGGGCAGCAAAATCCCGTCTCTGCATATATAAACCCTGGCACTAATATGGCTTCGACAAATGGGACTTTGCCGGTATATGCATCTTCTAAAGTACTGCCTCATTCTCGGTTAGGCCAAGCAAATGAACCTCATGGTTGGTTTTATTGTTTGCCTCGATTCCGGCAATCCTTCACACCTTACTCGAACTACACCATTGGCGATGGTAGACTTCCTGCTGACCCTTGTCAGAGCTGCAGGGAGGCCATCACACCCAATGCAGGGTCTGATTGTTGCCAGAAGAGGTTTGTTGTTGTTGATCAATCGAGGGACCAAACCACTTTGATCTTTAGTTCTGGGATTGGGTCTCCTGTCCAGTGCCTTACTTCTATGAGGCCAAAACCTAATGGTGCTTGTAATATGAATGGGGAAGATCTTGGAATTAAAAGAGATTCGAATTATCTCTCAGGACCAATACTGACAGACGAATTTAATGAAAATCCCAGAACTGACATGCAAAGCGAGATGCATGAAGACACAGAAGAGCTCAATGCCTTGCTTTACTCAGACGATGAGAGTGATTATACTGAAGATGGTGAAGTTACTAGCACAGCTCATTCACCCTGTATAATGACACCTCATGATAAGAAAGATTGGCGCGAGGGAAGCACTGAAGACGTTGCTAGTTCTGCCGGACCAACTAAAAAGCGGAAACTGTATGATGGAGGTTATGATAATTTACCATCACTGGTGGACACTGCAAGTTCTATGAAACCCGACGGACCCTTTGAAGAATATGAAGCGGATGCGGAATCCAGTTGTGCCAATGGCAACAACGAAGGGTCAGGAGAAATGGGTTCTTCCTTATCAGGCAGCAAGAGGATGAAGGAGAAAATACGCGAGACTGTGAACATTCTGCAAAGCATGATTCCTGGTGTTAGGGGCAAGGATCCGATTGTGGTTCTTGATGAAACTATACATTACTTGAAATCATTGAAGCACAGAGCCAAGGCTTTAGGACTCGATGCTCTGTGAGATGCAGGATTATTTAATTTCCTAGTAGTATTATTAAGTAGTACGTGGCATTATCAGTTCTAAATGGCATGTTGGGTGTTAGTTTTCACTGCACTGTTGGGAGTTCCCTGCAATGGAGATAAAATTCAGAAACAGTGGAGAGAAAGCTTGAATGAATACCTTGCCCCAAGTCTTTTTCTTGAATGATTTAAGTTGGAAATCAGCAGCAGCCTTGGCTTGTAGAAGAGGTGCGGTATATTATGTCCCAATAAAAGGGTGGTGAATCATTAAAGTCTATATCTTAGGGTCTAGAGAAAGTAATACTGATCACACCTGGGCGTGGGGTGTGGATGAGAAGACTGGTTGTTGTTCCGGGAAGGGGGGGGGGGGACCCAGATAAGAGGAGAGCGAGCGTGCAAGCCCCATGGGTGCCTTGGGACCCATTTTTACACTTTCACTTTCCCACTCTTTTTGTATTCTTGTCATGTTTAATTGCTTGTGGGGTTTTATCTTTTTTCCTTTGATGTAGAAATCTGCACCAGCCAAAAAGCCGTCCCACTTCATCATGCAACTTGCTGGAGGGCCCCTCGATTCACCATTTCACGCAATCCTTTTGTCCTTCCAACTCTCTCTCTCTCTCTCTGGGGGATTTATATTTGATTTCCCTTGTTTTTATGGCTTAATGTAATTTGACGCTGTTGTGTTTTGTTAAGTGCTACCATGTGTTGTATTATTATTATAATTAGCAGTAGTAGTAATTGTTGTTATTGTGGTGGTTTGGTTGTTAGAAGGGTGATGATTTAGTTGCTTCGGTGGGTTTTTGTTGTCTCTATGCCTTTGTTCCTACGTCGCATGCACGCATTTATGACACGAGACAGCGATGTGTTTTGTGATTTCTCACTTCATAGGGGCTGTTTGATGGATGTGCTCCCAAATTGTGTTTCCTCACGGAGATGATGGCGTGTGTGAGGGACCACCACAAGGTTGCATTATTAGGTAGAGGATGAGCCCATCCTCTAAAGACTAAACATGAAGAAAAAGAAGATATTATTTAGTTTTTTTTTTAAAAAAAAAAAAAAAAATTTGTAACTCATTATATCATTGTCGGCTTATATTTTTAAAACCCACTATTTGGAAAAATAAAATATATTGTTCTTTCAAAAATTTTATTGGGTAAATTAACTAGGGTTATATTTGTATTTTCACCTCTAAATTAAAATTCAATACAACTCAATTGTAGGGTTGGCAATTTTTGATACGACTCGCGAACCCGGCACGAACACGACACGAAAAAACCGGGTTTGAGTTTGTCGGGCCGGGTCGTGTCGGGTAAACGGGTGACACGCTTATTAGTCGTGTTTGTCGGGTCGTGTTCGGGTCACGTGTCACAACCCGATTAATAATCGGGCCAGGTTCGTGTCAGACCCGTTTATGTAATCGGGTCAGTCGGGTTGACACAAACCCGACCCGCGAACCCGAATTACCAACCCTACTCAATTGTATGAACTTTCAAAAGCTTTTCCACCCCCAATGGCTGATTAGGGTGGCTGCGGCGTCACCCATATTTTATTGATATAGTTTTTGTAAATATTTCATTTTCACCATTGATCTTGAAAAAACAAACTCAAGTCTTATTTTATGAATTGAAAATTTTATGGAAATAACCTCTCTCTCTCTCTCTTTTTTTTTTTTTTTTTTTTTTTTTTTAAATAAAAAATAAAATAAATAAACAGCTGTGTTTTTGTTTATTAAGCCGAAGAATGTAATTATTGATTGACAATAGAAAATTCTGTTTCTATCTTTTTTGTTTTTGTTTGTGGTTGGGGGTTGACTGAGGCCGGAATATATTCCGCATGACATGAAAAGATTCCTCATCCTAAACATGCTTCCTAGTTCCTCCCTCCTCGGATAAACAACAAAAGACTTTCCTAAATGTTGACATAGTTTTACAAAAAACCAAAAATAATATTAAAATTTTGAGAAACTTTTGAATTTCTTGAATGTTATTTGTTCAAAAAACTAAAAAAATATTAATTTGTGAGGAGATCCACTTGAGCTTCTATTTCTCTGAGCATATTAAACTAAGCTTCAAAATCTTCATATGATCTCAAAGTCATAACTAAACTTTGTCACATTCATTTGGTTTGAAAGATGCTTAACTTTAAATATGCCTTTTTCCCATATTTATCAAACGACAAATTACTTTTATTTTTATTTTTTTAAAAAAAAAAAGAAAATTAAAAATTAAACTAATGCTGCAGTGCCTATATTTAGGTAATAAATTATTACCAATTTGGGAGGCTATTTATTTAAAGGAAAACGACAACACTCCAATCTGCGAGCATATTTTTGTGCGACCCGCAGCCGGTAACCCAAATATGAATATTTTAAACTAAAATAATATAAACTTTGGTTTTACATTGAGTTTTAATACGATCATGTGAAGCTATAATTTCCAAAGAATATAAAAATTAATAGTTGGAAATATTAAAATATAAAAATAATGTAAAATATTAACACTTACAGGGCTATATTTTGATCTTTAACATAGTGAAAATGCCTATTTATTTTCAATGCCATTTCAGCTTATGAACGCTTCGTGCAGCATGGAAAATGACCACTTTGTTTTTTATTTTTTTCAATTTAAACGTGATAGGTCTATGTTTTTTTAAAAACAGATGCTACACGTACACTCACCTTCTCAAATGCATACGGACAGTGAAAATTACCATTAGGCTTTAAATGGATATCAATAGTAATTTTTACCGCCACGTTAAAGAATTCATGTATGAGTGCGAGAAGAAAGTGCGTATAATTTATCTTTTCAAATAGACTGGCAATGTGGCACATGCTCAAGTCTCTGTAGACGTTAGCCCCGTGTGATGCACGAGATTATTTTGCGCGAATTTGTAATGTCATTGCAATCTAATGGGAAAAGAAAAAAAATTTCCAAAATATATATATATAAAGTGCTGATTTGCACTGCCACATCATCAAGTTGTATAATAATCTAGTAAATAGCATTACACATTCACTAATCAAGTTTTTTTTTTTTTTTTTTTGTAGGATATTATTCACTAATCAAGAATTGTTTGTATAATATGTTAATCAGTACAATGCTCTTTTCTTTCTGGGTGTAACAATTATATCCACCTGGACTTTCCAATTAATCCTTTCCATGAAAAATTTCAATCCAAGTTGGAGCCCATCTAGCTCTAGTAAAAAAGCCCAAGCCTTGGTTGGACGGTCCAAAATCCACATGGGCATTGGCATGCAGTGTATACCCCAGAAATTAAAAAAGAAAAAAGAAAAATAAAGAATGACTTGCTCGTAATTTTTATTTTTAAGCGACTGATAATAAGATTAATAAGGTATAAAAATGCCTTACATTTATTTTAAAATAGTGATTTAATTTATATAGCTAGGATAATTATAACTGGGTCATTTTTTTTCTTTTGAGGTAAAAATTCGAGAGAAAAGTACATGTATCTCCAAACTTTACCCGATTGTCAATGTCCTCTTAAAACTAAATATTCCATTAATGCCTTCAAAACTACTCAAAACTGTTAATGTCTTCTCAAGGCTAGCAAAAATACAATAATGAACCTAAATATTTTTTCAATAAGACAAAAAATACTTCTATAATTTTTTTTAAAAAAAAAAAATTAAGAACTAGAAATTAATAGAAAACTAAAAACTATTTTTTAATTTTTTTTTTTATGTTTTTTAAAAAAAGGCTAGAAAATGGTTGAGAAGATTAGACACTATCTAATTTTAATTTAATTATTTAATTTTAAAATAGTTATTAAAATTTAGAAGTTACATTTGATAAAATTTAAAAGTTTTAATTCCATGATTATACGTTTATGCACAATGATCTTGCTCATATTGGTTATGAATATTACTTACTGAGCTTTTCGCTCTCCTTTATTTTTTTCTCCCCTTTCCGGGTTTTGAAACGAACGATATAGGTAGATGAGATGCTTACGCATTATATTGGTTATATGCTGTGGGTCTTAAATCTTAATAGATAACCTTTACACCAAAGAGACTTTCTCATCAAACTGGAGCCTTTCTTTTCGCCTTTTCTTCACAATCTAATCCACTGCTAGATGACCCATTGACCACTGTGGAAGCATTTATCTTGTTGTCCAGGAGTAAATACAATCTGAAATGGACCCTTTAGATATATATTGAAAAGTAGAACCCAATTTTTCTAACAAATGAGCATCTACTTAACTATAAAAACAACACACAGAAAAGAGGATCCATGGCTTTCTTCATTTCTTCAATTAAAAATCTATCCTACATAACTTGATAGTTTACGGGACATTGCCAATTGAATGGTAATTTGATAAACGTACGTGGACTTTTCTCTAATTTTAACAAAAATTAAAACGAAAAAAAAAAGTAAACAAGCACTTTAGTGGTTTTAATTTCTTTATTTTAAGCTGCATCAAAATCCAAGTGAAAATGAGAGTTGATTATCACTTTGCATACTGGAAACAAAATTTAAAATTTAAAATTAAAAAAAAAAAAAAAAGGTACAAAAGAAATAAGTCCTTTCACCGACAAAACATTATTGTCATTTGTCCCTCACCGGTTTTTATTGTTGTCTTCTTTCTTTCATTGCAGTTAGTATGCGTCAACTCGTGGGCTCCGTTTTTTTTTATATTCCATGTTTACTATGAGTAATGCCCTAACGGCATGTTTGGGTACATTTTTTTCAATTTTATCTCAGGTTTTTTAAATTATTTAAAAATAAATTTTAAAAAGTAAGTTAATTAGTAAATGTATGATTATTTTTAAAGATTTTTATTTTTATTTTTTTATATAGTGCCACATGTCAACAGCGAACCATTAAAATTTGGATGAAAAATCTAACAAAAGTACCAAATGAGTTTTTACCCCTAACTCATGTACCACTTATGATACAAATGAAAACTCATGTATTATTTCTAAGAATAGAACATTTAAAGTTGGAAAATGGATTTTATTTGAGAATGTCTTTAATATTATTTGATTCTCTTATTTAATACTATCATTTTCTTGAAGATTTATTTCAAGAATGGAATGTTGGAGAATGAAATGATAATAATGCCATTTTAATTACTTATTACTATAATTAGAGCGTTAATTAAAGAATATTAACTATAATTAAGCCTTAAAATATTTTGTTATATAATTTTTTTTTAATTAATATTCATTAATTGGGAGCCTTATTAAATTTGGGGTCTTAGGTGACCGCCTAATTTTTTTTTTTTTTCTATATAGAGCTAGCCCTGGTGACAAGTACTGGCATGACACAGATGACTGTGTTTATTTGAAGATGCAGATGGAGTCGTTGATACGATGAGGGAGGTTGTTGCAATCTGTAAAAGATAACCGAGACTCACAATCTTAGCCTCCCCAAGATCAAGAAGAGCCTAGGAGGAAACCGAGAAGAGACAGACCTCAATGGATTAGGATCCTTTACAATTATTAGCCCGAATTTGAAAGAATTCGCTCAGGTAATTGTGAGAGACCACTTATATATGGAACCTACCTTATCAAATAAAAATTGGGCTGTCTAACCACTTATCCGGTTAGGTGGGTCTCATAAGTAGTCTCTCACAATCACCTGCTCAAATTCTCTCGAATTCAGACAAATAATTGTAAAAGATCATTATCCGACCTCCACTAACTAGGCAACTTTTGAGAATATAATACGAAGTTACAGCGAAAAAGATCCTAAAAATAGCACCATAAAAACATAGCATCAAATTATGTAAACCGACAGTTGGTGTATGAACCACTCATCCTTCAGATTTCAGAATGTAAATACAACTTTAAATGCCAGGCTAAAAACATAAATGCAGTGTAAACTTGTAAAGATCAAAATCCTTATCCAGAATTTGGCACAGTACCCATTTTCTGATTTTCTCACAAAATGATAATCATGTGGGTTAGACAGACGAATTTCATTAATGGTCATGTATCAGGATTGACACACAGCATGCCTTCAGTACTGGCCTGCTGCTATGGAACCACTTGGCATTAATTAGTTCCTTTCTTTTTTCCCCAGCTCCTCAGGCATTAACTAGTTCATGTACTGACGAAAATTAATATGTTTTTAATTATCACATTAATATTTTAGATCCATGATCAATGCTATTGGTGCTCTATTTATACTTGCACCCCACTTTTTTAAGAGACTATGGAATCATGTCTGAAAGTTGGTGTGGCCTTTATATAGTTGAGCATTGAATGCCTCTGAATTCTTTCAACTTACATGTATTTTTAATGTATTCAGAATAATGCAGAACAGTGCTACTTCTGAAAGACCCTTTTTTTTTACTTTGCCCTAAAATAAAATATTGTCATTGAGTGTGTCCTTGTCAGATAGATTAAGGACAGCAGAAGCACTGTTAGATAATATATATATATATATATTTTTTTTAAAAAAAAAAAACAAAAAAATACCCTTTATAAAACATTAACAAATGGAGTCTTGACTCTTTTATAAACAAAGCACCCGAATCAAGGCTCTCAGTCTCTCACTTCAATCACAAATTATTATTAAGGGGTTGGTAGGCATGCATTAAACTGCTGAGCAGTTTATGGCCTAACCAGAGGCATGGTCAAACAAAGAATTGCTGACATGGCTGTGAATAAAGTAGATAATCATTTCTGTTATGCTAGTTAATAAATTAAAAGGCATAGAATATGAAATAATAAACAAACATACGAAAACTTCTTAAATTAAACAATTCTCGCAAATATATCTCAGGACTTTTACTTTTTTGTTCTTTTATCCTTTTCTTTTTCCAACCAATGAAAAACTCCAGACACACGCAAAGTAATCTCTCAAACACAACACTTTTTTTTTTTTTTTTGTTCCTTTCTCTTTCTACTTCATCTCTAGCCGTTAAGAATTCTAATATTTAACAGCTGGTGAGTGTTCTTCATGCTAAGAGCATGAAGTATGCTAATTCTGTTCCTCATCCACCATCATCTACCCATGACTCAACTTATTCAAGTCCTCTTATACATCCAATTTTCCTACCTCCCTCCTTTTTCCTTTTCAACCCCTCTCTTTGTCTCCATTCTTTTTCGGTATCCTTTCAAGGCCCACCTTAATAATCAAACTAATTAAAGTTCCTATGTAACAAAATCACACATTTGTTCAGGAGGCCAAGTGAAAATCCCACATTCCATGACCTTATTTATAGCTCCACTTCAAAGGTTCTGTTTAGCTTCCTCCTTTTAGCATCAGGGCTATTATGTGAAGAATTTGTACATGAACCAACCGTAGCTTCATCACTTTTATAGCTCAAGCATGCAGCATCCAAGACCCCAATTGGGCTTTGGGGTATAGGTGGGACTGACGCAGTCGAATCCTTAACAGAGTCACTAACTAATGACAAATCTCGGATCATCTTAAGACACTTGAGCACTCTCTCCTGCATCAACCATAATTAGGAGGGGGTGGGGAATTAACATTAGCTTATTTCACTTAAATCAAATTGGTAAGTAATCAGCTAAGAATGATAAGAGCAAAAAAGCAAAATCATCATATGAATATCCCTTTGTGATTCGTGGACCAATGACTATATACCTTTTTCACATGTTCAATGAGAAGAGAAGTTGCTGTCTCAATGTCTACTGTTTGGGTTTCTCCAGCAACAGCTACTGCCACTGCTGCTGCAACCTCTGAAGGCCTGAACTCCAAGAAATCAATCCCTGCATTGAATTCCCATCCACCAAAACATTAAGACCCTCTATCATCTCTCTCTATCATAATTGTTACCACTGCAAAAAAACTAAAGCGCTACATTCCGTTCGTGTCACCTTTTATTGTGCTTAATATGAGTTGGATTGATCTCAAGATTGATGTTCTAAGTGGGATTTGATCACCATTGATCTTGCAGAGGAAGTAGTCTATGAATGAGAAAGGGGTGACTGCTTGCATTCTCCACCTCAAGGTACTCAAAACCAGAAGTTCCATCCTTTGTATTGTTCTAGCATCAAAAACAAATTTCGCTTCACCCACCTGTTAAGAGGATTATGATCATCAGGTCACAGATGAAAAGAAAACTGAACAGCTATGCAGATGGCAATCGAAAATCATTATAACCTGCAAATCTAGATATAGAGGAACTTCAGTCTCCTCAACTTTGGCAGCCAGAGATAAACATCCCACAGCCAACAATTGCATTGTCCAATGTTTGCTCTTCTGCAAATGTGCATGCAGAGTTTATGCAATCAGAAATGGACTTCGGAACATGATGCATAAAAGATTGGAAACAAAAGAATAGCTACTATTCATCCAAAAAAAAGAAAAAGAAAGAATAGCTACTTCTTTTCTCGACTTACAGGTAATTCATAAGCAGAAAGGAAACGATCCAAGTAGTTTACAGCTAAATATGCACACAGAGGTCCAAAACTGAAATGGGCATGTACCTGTTACACCAGTTTAACCATTAGCGTCGATCGTCAATTAATGCCAGTGGAAAGAAATTAATCAAACAGTTCTTCAGCAGTTGCTAAACAAGGATAAGGGAATGAAAGCAAATCAGAGGCATGCAGAAGGAAGAAACGCATAAATAAGGATTAAGATGCCAGCATCTACCCTTCAAGCAAAAACAGAGTGATGCCACCGATATCCAATACCACTTGATTGTGTTCGGCATTTTGGAGGATTTCCAAGGCCAAAAAAAAAACTTTTTTCATCAAACTACCTCAAAGTTTCAAGAGAACGAAACTAATAATAATTGTAAAAAGGCAGCAATTTCTCTGCATAAACCCAGTTCCATAGTGAATCTTACTATCTAAAAAGCAAAAGATGAGACTAATTACAAGGGGAAACACACAATTCTGATGTCGCCATTCATTCAAGCAAGCAAAAAAAGAAATCGATTGGCAAACTCTAGAAACTCATCAAAAAATGCCATAAACCCACCTTTCCAATCCAATCAACAGTCTGTCTTCTAGCCCCCAAGTCCAAATCCCCGCTTCGCAGCCTCTTCAAGTAATCAGCAGCAGGCAAATGCTGACATTCCTTTTCAACCATCAAAGCCAAACACTCGTCACTCTGCAAGGGCAACCCATTGCCACCGCCAAAGCTCCGGTCTTGACCATGGTTTCGATGATTCCGATGAAGCCACGTGTCCTCAAGCACTTCCTCCACGGTCCCATAATCGGTATCATCGAAAATGCTGTTGTCTTCCGCACAAAGAAGGCTTGAAACTGCACTATCAAAACTGGGTGCCATTTGCAAGGCCCAAGAAATCTCTCTCTCTCTCTCTCTCTCTAAACAAGTTTCGTCAAATGAAAAATAGAAGCGAAAACTTTGCTTGGGCTTTGAGTACTGATTGATTTCAGATATTGTAGACCAACAAGCAGAGATTTTATTTTTAAAATCAAAGACTTGAAGAAAAGCGAATGATGTAAGGAGATAATACAGAAATGCTACGCAGTGAGGCACCCTCTTCCTCTCTCTCTCACCCCCTATCCCTTGCTCTCTCAAAGATGGGGCCGAAAAGACTGCTGCTTGAGAAGGGTTTATGAAGGAAATCAGTGCGTGTTTATAGGGGAGAGATAGAGGAGTGTATGTTTGTATGTGAGAGTGTCTTGTCAGGAAAGTGGATGTCCAATGGGCACCAATAAAAAAATATCAAAGGGTCTACGTGAAAAACCATGATCGAATGCGATTATTCAATTTCCGATATTTACGTCGCCAAAGTAAAGATGATTAATTATTTTATTCTCTAAAAGTGACAAAGTGATATAACAAATAAGAGAAAGAAAAAAAAAGAAGGAAAAATTCGTTGAATCTGATGAGGTATTATTTGGACATGCTTTTGTCATTGAATTATCAGAAATGCTAGGTGTATTAATCTTTTACGAAGAAATAGGTATTAAGATGATAAATATTAAGATGATGTTTAATTTATTCATCGACACCATGTCACAATGAAAAAAAGTATCAAAATATAAATAAAAAAATATAGGAGCCACGTGTTGTAATTTTAATGATTTGACGTGAAAATCTATTAATTTTGGATAGAAAAAATTGATGAAAGTACTGTATCTATCTTTTCTCATAGCACAGGTAAGACAATCGGCTGGAGACCACGTTTCATGAAGCGGAGGTCACTAGTTTGAATCTTTCCTTCCCCCTCTTGTGTGGAACATGTAAAAAAGAAAAGAAAGGTAAGACCTATAAAAGAATAAAAACTGAATAAGCAAAAAATAAGATTTTTAAACTAAATAGGTCAAAAATGTATTTAACCTCAAAAAAAAAAAAAATTTATTTTGTCAATTGCGTTTTTTTAAATAAAAATAAAAATATTAACAAATAATCAGAAATACAAAACACTTTAATTAGGTCACATCGGAATATTATAAAAAAAATAACATTTTAAGACACGTTAATAAACAGAACCCTGTTTTCTTAAAATATTTGAGCACAATTATATATATATATATATATATTTTATAATTCTGTCATATATTAACTTTCCTTGCTATTCTCCACTTTGTTGAACTTCGTCATATTGATGTTATAATAATGAGACGGTTTTTGAGGGCCTTACCCTTTTTGTGTCAGGAAAGAAAACGACATGTTCGGTGTAGTAATATAATTCAAGTTGCAAGGACAAAAGCGTAATATGGGCGGTGGTGAGTGACCAATCGGACAAGAGTCTGTCTTTTTTCCTTTCATGCTGACGCGTGTACTCTGAGCTGGCAGCTGGTGACTGGAAGCACCCGTTTCTTTGTGAAATTACGATATGATCAACCTTTTGCAGTGTTTTTGGCTAAACAGAAATATATATATATATATATATATATATATATATATATATATATATATATATATATATTTCCTTGATATACACCATTTGTTATTAAAAATAGAACATTATTATAAGACATGTATTTTTGTTCTCAAACATATGTTTGTGTGTTTGTTTTTCTTTTTTCCTAATTTTGGATTTTTCTCATTTCTTACGGTCTGGATAGTTCGGTATGAAGAGTTATTTCTTACAATTAGTTTAAATAAATTTTTAAGATATTTGACTACCATTGTCTTATATCTAGTCTGCTCAGAGCAAATCTATTCTTTTAACTTTTTTTTATACGGGTTAGCTGAAGATGAAAGTTATAAATATCACTTTATTGTAAGAATTTTATTTGCATTTATGACTATGTAATTACATAGCATGTGACTATAATTTTAAAGAATTTTATGTTTTGTAATATAAGAAGTTTATGCTCGTAATTTTTAATCAATAAAATATTCAAACTTTTTATTAAAAAGGAGACAGTTTAATGATCGGGACTCGTCTATTGATTTGAAAGAGATTTTTAAAAAGTAAAGGGATAATTGCACCGTTGGTCCCTGTGGTATACCATAATTATTTTTCACTCCCTATGGTTTAAAAAGTTTATGGGAGGTCCTCGTGATATGCAATAATTACAAATCGATCCCTAGCGTCAAATTCTGTTAAAATTTTTAACAGATTCCGTCAACGCCACGTGTCACCAATAAGATGGCGACACGTGTCTACCGTAATTAAAAAAATATAAATTTATTAAAAAATAAATAAAAATACTTATTTTTTTTATAAAAGAATTCAAAAAAAAATTCAAAAAAAAAAAAAGCTGAAGGGGTGGCCGCGCGCCACCCCCAGTGGCTGCAGGGGTGGCGGGTGGCCACCCCCTTTCCCCATTTTTGTTTTTTGTTTGTTTTTTTTTTTTAAAAAAAAAGTATTTTTATTTATTTTTTAATAAATTTATATTATTTTATTAAGATTGGACATGTCAGCGCCACATGCCACCAATAAGATGACGACACGTGGCGCTGACGTGGCATTGGACGGAATTTGTTAAAAATTTTAACAGAATTTGACGGCAGGGATCGATTTATAATTATTGCATATCACAAGGACCTCCCATGAACTTTTTAAACCATAGGGAGTGAAAAATAATTATGGTATACCACAGAGACCAACGGTGCAATTATCCTAAAAGTAAAAGATAAAAAGGAAACATCGAATATTGGGGTCAATCAAATCTATTTGTGGTTACTTAAAAGATTTAGGTGGATTATAATGCAATGGAGTTTTAGTTGTCAAAAATATGGCATTTTTTTCTTTTGTTCTTTAGAAAGGATATCAATTTTTTATAAATCGGTTTGTAAGAAATTTCATACAACTCGTATTAATGCATGTGCTTCTCATATGCCAAAAGACACATGTAAATACTTTCTAAGTCAACGGAAAGATCAGTAAAGATTTTGAATTCGAATCCAAATTATACATTTTACAGCTAAATATTTTAAATATTTAGCTTTACTTATTAAATGTAAGTTTAGGTCCGCACGTTAAAAGATGATTACAATATTAATTAAATAATTAAATTCACGCTTCCTATAAAATTAAACTTTTGAGATGAAATTATATTACCTAGCGAAATTGGTGAAGTGTTAATCTAAGAGTCCTCCGAAAAGAAAAAAAGAAAAAGAATACTTACAATTGTGAAGTGGTGTCACGTACATGATAACAATATAACATGACATACATACATCATATTATAAAACAGTGATATACATTATGAACTGATTATTTTACTACTATAAACTCAGTTTGTCCCCAACAGAGCTGTAGATTGTTTTACTGCTATAAACTGATTATGTTAGGGTTATTGTTTGTTCTTTTGCAATTTCGACATGACAAGAGATAACAGTTAGTCAACTAGTTTTGGTGTGTCTTGAATCGATGGGGCATAAAGGCATCAACCCTTAATATTCTGTTTCTTACTTAATTAAGCCTCTTTTTGTTTTGCCGATGTTCATTTCCGGTCGTATCAATGTATAGGTGTAAAATTATATAAGACGAGTAATGTTATCCTTTAAAAATGATACGACTTTTTAAATCACCATTAGATTTGTGATAGATATATCATTATTGGATTTTGATCCGATGGTAATTTTACGGGTCAGACGTCTAAACTCTAATCAGCTATATAATTTGGTGTTAATTAGGTTCGTGTAAAAAATTATCAGTCTTAAAATGTCACGCGTCGAGTTCGAGTCGTGTTGATGCATATCACATATGTATAAAACTATATAGGTCAACCCTATCTGACCCATTTAATTACACTATTCGACCCTAACCTACTAATTTCATGTTGGGTTAATTCAGCATTAAAATCATATACACAACCTTTTTATGTATTTTGTACACTTGTGGATTAGCTAGCTAGGTATGGTGAATTGTATACAAGTTGACAACTCATTGGGTATTAGAATTATGGAAATTCACATTGTCAGAATTCATGGAAAAGGAAATGAGTTGCAAGAAAAGGCATGAAGGGTGTATTATATTTTGTGAAACTTGGACCAGCCTGTGTCATTTTCAGTGACCAACAAAGATAAATCTTAATGATGAAATGTGGAAATCTTGTCCAAGTTGGCCAAAAATCTGGTTGGGGGAAATTAAAGGATTGTCTCTCTAGACAGGCCAAAGAATTACAAAAAGAGATGCACTTTTTCTCCCTTTTTTTTTTCTTTCTTTTTTTCACACTTTTGGGCGCGTCTCCTTTTGGGTTTTGTAACATGTGGACGGCAATTTAGAAAGTACAAATTTTTCTAACATTCAGCAATCACTGCTATTAAGACATTGAGGTGTACTTAGTGAAAATGATATGAGTAAGAAGAGCTTATAGCCTTATATTATGCACATTCAAAGATTGCTAATTTGGTATTATGAGGTTGATTAGTGGAGCCTCTGATTAATTCTGATCATCCAAGAGATATGTCTAGTTGACTGTGCCTTGGCAATGGAGTTATTAACTTTCTTTTTCTTCTTTGTTCTTGGAGGAGGTGGGGGAGATGAATCATGGAAATTGTTAAAGACGAGCAAGTTTAGGGGATCAAACAATTTTCTGTCAACAAGTTGGACCAATTTTTGTGGTTCAATATCCTTCACCAGATGCCCCTCGACTAGGTGTTTCTCAATGGACTAATTATCTACCATTTTGACTTTTACTTTTTCCCCCCCATCTTTGTGTGTGTGCACAGAGAATTCGGTGGTCTTTGTGTCATGACAAGTCCAAGATGGTCCAATAATTGTAATTTGTACCTCATGGATTTGTATGGTGGTACAACAAACAGCCTTTCTCTTTTTACTTAAGAAAGGAAATTTCGAAAAGGTTTAGACGACCATAAGATAGACATTAAGGTTTTCCGCTTAATTGTCTACCGTTTTTAGTTCGTTTTCATCGAATAATGGGATTTCGCTCTCCCGTTTTGGTCTACCGTACGTCCAGGACAAAGGATAAAGTTTTCTAACCTCCAGCTGATCAGTCTGTTAAACTGACATGTATTTTAGATAGACGTAAAGTTTAATAGATTATCTTCAATACTTTGTCGTTTGGTCTAACGGTATAATGACTTAATAAGAGAACCTCTAAAACAAATTTGCCCTTGAATTTTTTCACCATGGGTATTAATTATCTTCCCAAGTGCATAAATAAATATACTTAATTGGTTGAATCAAAACAAAGATGGGGTTATATGATCTCTCATTAAGAACTGGACCACACTGTAAACTATATTGACCATAATCAGTGAAATCAACGGTAAAAATTGTTGACCACTGACCAAGGTAACTAAATTCTACTTAGGATGCTTGTTCTTGGATTCACTCAGGCATGCTAAACAAATGGATTTCCTAAAGAGACTTTAGGGACACAAATTTCTAACCCTTTTATATATCCCTTCATTCTTTTAAATGCTCTTTTTTTTTTTGGTTGGAATTCACCCTTTTTCCACTTTTGCAGACTCAGTCTAGAAAATTTCTCTGAGGGCCAATGCCAATTGCCAAAGCAACCAAACACTTTGGTGGATCATATGGCACATGTCAGTTTGTGCAAATTTCAAAGACTATATCCCACCTTTATTTTATGGAGCTGAGAAGCACGAGTGAGGCCCCCCTCTTCCCTCCTAGCTCCCTAGTCCCTAGGGTCTAAACCCTAAAGAGATCGAGTCTTCCTCAACTGTTTGAGATCCGAGCTTAACAGGGTGTCATTCACAGATCACAACCCCACTACAGATTTTTTTAACTCATCCCTTCGGATTGTTTTTCCTTTCTTTCCTTTGCTGCTACAAGTCCAAGGTTAGGTCATATGTTAGCAGGAGCAGCACTGCAATATTGAACACTTTTTGAAATTCTCTAAGTTTAATACCATATGCTCATATAGAATGGTCCTCAAAAGATAATCTATTAAACGTATGATTCTCTATTATTGTTTAATTATAAACAATCTCTTCTTTAAACTCCAGTCTATGACCATGGGAGGAATTAGGATTTTTTGTAGAGAAGAAGGGACGGCCAAAACGCATTAAGATTACTACCACCTTAAAAACTGGATCTTTCATGTATATTTGGTCGTATGTATAGGCATATCAGATTATGGTTTTTGGGTTATCTATACGCACGTGGTCTCTAATTGTTGGAAAATTCACATAAGTAGTGAACATTATTATCACTTTCGTTTCTTTTTCATTACAGAAGAAATTTTGCCTTGTTGGTGTTCTTTTTTTGACAGCTATCATAATCATTAATCAACCCATTTTTAATATTTCTTGAATATTTGAAGTATAACATGTACGTTGGAAATATAAAGATGCGGAACTACATAAAATTGAAGAAAGCAAAAAAATAAAACTGTATAGAAAGAACACTGAACAGTAAAGTGAATGTAAATCTGTCTCTTAGACAAATATTACCTCATACTTAAACAATAAGTTTTGTCGAAATTAAATATGCTGGAAAAATATAGTTTTTATCTAAAACTCAGAATCAGTTTACAGCAGTTTTAATAATGTTTTTTACTGTTGAAAAAGCAGTTAAAAAGAAAGTACGTCTAAAGCGTCAAAGCGACACGCGTGCGTTCGACTAATTTTTCGCACTGGGTGACTCAACTAGCACAATTATCATATGTATACTCAAAATCTTATCTAGTGTAAGAGCTTAATAAATGCTTATACAGCACAAAAAATACTCATAGCTTTCAATGTGGGACAAAAAGTAATAAAAAGAAATAAAAGAAAGTTTAAATATTCAAATTTAATTAAGATAAACTTAAATTTCATGAAATAATATTTCAACATAACATGCATAGATAAGGAATACCCAAGAAAGGGAATTCCGAGCTAGGTCTGGCCCTTTTAATTTTATTTATTTTTTATCTTCTTGCTAGCTCCAAAGAAAATGACAGGGACATGCAGTAACAGTTGTACATTGAGGAGCCATTAATCCTGCAGATACTTGAATCTGGTTGCAAGCCAATTGCTAAGTTCAGATTAGATATGGTATTTAACTAATAACTCTTGCATCTTATGGAAGTCCTTGAGATTCCCCACTACTATAAACTAATTAATTCCAATTAACCTTATATAATAGAAATCAGCAGCGTTTACTTATTAATTACAGAAGAAGAAAAGAAGAGAAAAGAAAAGATGAAGTTCCTCCCTATGCATTGAGTTTGTAACAACTGGTCGTTTAGGCATGTGAAACCAAGACAACTTCCTAGCTTGTCCGCCATCAAAAGCTTCCAGAACATCCGCCGTATCTTCTGTGTCTCCACGAACAATCTCAGCCCTTCCATTCTTTTTTAAAAAGGAAATTGTAGAAAATTCCTCACTTCGCGTAACTTTGGTGCATTTCTTATTGGTCATAACATTCTTAATATTTGTAACATATTCAAGCATACCAGTTTGAGCTGTCAAAGTCACCTGTCTTAATTGGCTCAAGTCTTGTCTTCTCAAAGTTGTCAAAAAATTCAAGAAAAAAGCCATTGTTGGGTGAGAATGCATTTTGGTGTTAGGGACCATATGCTCGGGAAAGAGGGTTTCTTAGTCTTATTTAATTGTGAGCCTCGATTGATGTTTGATAGGAATAGTCAAGTGGAGTTTCACCATGGGGATTGTAAATAGGGATTAGGATATATATATATATAATAATGTCACAGCCATTAGTAACCGACATGACATAAAGTGTTTATGCTTCCTCGACCAATTAACGACATTCATGAATCATAACCACAGTCCAAACAATCTAGTTGAATGAACCATGTCTTTACTTGATTTGTCTTCTGTATTTTTTGTTCATCCATTTTGTCATTCAACTGCTGCGTTTTACTGCTTGCTAACTGGAATTTGTCTTTACAGTTGAAGTTATCGCAGGTTGGAATTGCTTGCTAAGGAGACTGTTATCACCAACATTTCCCATTTACTGCAGATGAAGAATTGCTGCACTGACTTTCTGCTAGTAGGACTGATTTGCGGTCGGGTCAATCGTGAACCGATAATATAGGTACGCTTGGTTTGATACATGAAATGATTATTCCATTAAAAAAATAATTAATTTTTATTAAAAATAGAAGAATGTATAACGACTATTCGTTAAGAATATAAACACCAATGTTACTTTATTTTACTTTTTTTTTTTTTAATAATTATCTTTTTTCTTAATAAAATAATCATTTTGCATACCAAACATATCATCGGTCTCTTGTACGAACTTAATGGGCCACTAGGCTATGGGGCAACAATCGAGGCATAGTGAAATTATGCACCCTAACCACAAATGCACCTGGACCATTTATGACTTTCTGGTTCAAACACCAAATTCATGTGCCTTAAGCTGTGATGCCAATCGTGAGAACACAAAACAAATTAACAATGAAAGGAAAGGGGTTGACGTAGGACCACTATCACGAGCAGCTAGAGAAAAAGGATGTAAGCACGAGCGGTACCGGCGAGGGATAGTTCTGATGCTTAAGTTAATAGAGTGTGTGTGAAGGAAATATAAATACGTTAAGCTTGCGTTTTGAGCTTTGGGCTAAAAGTTATTTTTACCTATTCAAATTTACTTTTTAAAGAGGTTCCAATATAACTGCTTTCATGTTGCGTACATTTCAACTTTCACGTGTGAGTACCCCCATGATGGCCTAAACTTGAGCGTCAATTATCCTTTAAACCAATAACGTATCCCATGTTTGGAGTAAAAATGTGGATGCACTTATTAGCAATATCCGCATCCGCAAAATGCGATTATCACTTTTAGATATCCACATTCACATCATGTTATTGTTATTTACATTCGCGCAGTTATTACAGCTATTAAATGCGGTTATTATCCGCTATCTACATAAAAGGTAATAGGCATTTTGGATTACTATCTAAATCTATATGCAAGATTAAATAATGTGGTTATTACTATATGCAAACTTAAAAAAAAAAAAAAATAAGATTTCACTTGTTACTCAATTCATGATTATAAATACAATGAGGTATGACTTTGAGATGATAATGAAAAAAACTTAACCTAAAAGTGTTACACTTACCAATATATATATATATATATATATATATATATATATATAAAGGGAATGCAGGTGCGGTTATTAACCGCATCCACATTCCCTAAACCTGCTATCCGCATCTGCAGATGCAAATATTGATTTTTGCTAATCGAATCTGCATTCGTACATACAGATAGCAAATAACGGTTAAATATGAATAGCGGATACATACAATTATTCGGTAAGATTCGGGCTCATGGATCAATTTTATTGTCTTCGCATATAAATTTCATAGGCCGTATGACCTCATCGGCCCAATTCGCAGCTATTAGCAAAGTTGATATGGAGTCTACTTTCTTTTTCTTTTCTTTTTTTTTTCTTTTTTTTTTAAACAAGCTTCATCATCCTTCATTGCAGAACAGAACCCCAAAGGGGAATACAACAGGGCAAAAGCCACAGAACAATACAGGATTACAGAAGCAGAAATCTCTGCCCGAAGGCAACAACAAGCCCGTAGGCCAATAGCAGTGAATGAAGCTAAAGAAACTCCATCCACAAAGTCCAGAAAATCCAGACTTAAAGCAGCTACCGAAAGGGTAGACTGTGATCAAAGAAAAGAATGTACAGAAACAAATACAAACAGAGGAAAACCAAACAACAGCGCCATGAGAACCGCAACCGGAACACGGCCATGAAAGCACGCCCTACTCCGGTAGCCCTTCCAGCATCGAGCGACCTCCTACAGCCCGGATCGACACAAAACAAAGCTGGATGTGCAGACCGTGACCTACACGCGCTAAACCAAGGAGAACACTCATCAGCGCGTGCAGGCCACGCGCCGCTCAGGAAAGCACCGCACAGCTTCATCAAGTGACTACCGACACCAGAGAAGGCCGGCGACCACAATAGACGAGCTCCTGTCAACGAACACCCAGCCGAGGCTAATAGATCTAGAAATAAAGAACAACTCCTCCGGAGACCGTCAACATCCGCCATTCCCACAGGCCAGAGCCTGGATCCAACAGTTTGCACCAACAACAAACAAAAACAACAAAGAAAAATACAAACCTCACCGGATCTAGCTCCGGGAGGGACCACGGCTCCACAACCCTAAGGTTGGGAGAACAAAACACCCACCACTGGAGACCAGTGGAGTGACAAAAAACCCCATCCTAGCCCTCACGAGCTAGGGGAAAGACCGGCGCCAGGAGGGGGAGACGAGAAGCCTCCCCCCCAGCGAGTATACTCGAAATTTTTTCTCTCTGTCTCTAGAACCTTTCAGAAAGAGAGAGAGGTTTTGAGTCTACTTTGTTTTTTAGTTGAGCTTGATTAGCAAACTTACCACATATAGAGTCTTCTCAAAATGGGTTCCTTCATTCTTATAGATTCTCTTGCCTAGAACCAAAGAAAGAAAAAAAAATTAAAAATTAAAAATTAAAAAATTAAAAAGATTCTCAAGCAAGAGTTCTCTGCGGCTCTTCTAAATAATAGCTTGGTTTCTTTTGCTAAATGTTGTACTCCAGGCTCCATGATCTCAGTTCAGTTGGGCTGCAATGGGCCTAGAACCAGAACAAAAACACATGTTTAAATTGGGCCCGGTCACTAACTCCAGGTGGAGACATTACCACCGTCCAATCAAACTTCCATTCTCACGTGGCACAATCAGGGCCACGCCATCAGTACAATTAGCAGCTTCTGGAGCCGGAATTTGTCTTTGTTCCACAGCAGGAGCATCAAGTAACGAACCCGAACCCAAACCCAAACCCAAACCCTTGTAAATACAAAGTTAAGTATTAAGAAATGGCATTTAGCCTCTGCTGCAGAGCATCCTCGTCCTGGCCCATCGTCTCCGCGACCGCACTACGACGCCGTTTGCCCCTGGTCGGTGCCTTTTGCATGCTCAGCTTTGGCCTCTCCAATCTCTGTCTCTCCTACAGCTCTTCCCTAAAAACGGGTTGTGCTCAGTCTCTCCCCTTTGCCCCTCTCTTACGGTACCCACCCCCAACTATCTCTGCGATATATATGTTGTGGGTTTTATTGATTTCATTCAAATTTGATACCCATTTATGTGTACTTGCGTTTGATGGGTACTGGGGTTTCTGTCTCAGATCGAAGTTTGGTGGGCTATCGCCAGCTAAGAACGTCCATACTATCAGAATGGAAGGGAGTAGCAACACTGTGCCGAGTATCGTCGTCTATGTTACCGTCCCTAACAAAGAACTGGGTTTGTGGTTTTCGATTTTTTTTTTTTTCGTCACAATTCTGCTTGTGAGGAGGGTTTGAGATAAATAAGCTGAAGATGTGATTTTTTAAGTTCTAATATTTGTAGCTGAGTGCCATTGATCCTTATACTTTAGCTTTTGGATTGCTATAGTCAGTAAAGAGTACTGAAGATTTTTTGAGTCCTAAACCACTAACTTATTGGGGAATGAACAATCTTTGTCTAGGTAAGAAGTTGGCTGAAAGCATTGTCAGAGAAAAACTTGCGGCATGTGTAAACCGAGTACCGGGTATGCACTTCATAATTCTTTCTGTCAGCATACAACCTTGAACTGCATGTTCCCTCTTTGGGTAATGGTCAATTGAAAGACTAGAGCACGGATTGGAAAATGAGACTTTTTTATCTTTTTTTTTTTAAGTACAAATTGCTTGTTCTAATGAAAATGGTGAACTCGATTTTTCAGGTTGACATTGTTTTATGCATTCGTTTTGAACGTTTGGATCATTTAAAAATTTCAGCTTTTTCTGTCTAGAAATATTTTTCAAATATGAATCGTGATGGTTTAACTTTCTGAAATCACCTGACTGAAAATAACGTTTGAAAAACTTTTGAAGTGGGGTTATTTTTCAAATGTTATATAGTTTCTAACCATGTTTAGAAAGGCATGTAAGTGCTAGTTGCTTTTGAATATGCACCTGCTTTAGCCATGCATAATGAAATGGAGATTTCAAACAATACGGGAGCCATGTTTTGGACATAGCTCTTTATTTAAACTGTTGTAAGTTTGTTTCTGGACATATCTCTTTCTCTCTATTTCAAGCTGTCACGTTCTTGTTTCTTATTACCCCCCGGCGTCAATTTATTTATCTTGGATTTGGAGTTGAATTTTATGGTTCTGCTGATTGATATTCTTTTGAATAACCAGCATCAAATCAACCGCATGGGCCTTGGCTCAGTTGGCATCAGGATGGAATTGGGTTGGGGTAGTGTGTAGGTTGGATCTTTGCATAACAAAGTAGAGAAAGAAAAGAAAAGAGGAAAGAAGAAGAAGAAGAAGAATGGAATTGGCATAGACTGTTTCCTTTATTGGATTTTTTTTGTGACCATGTTTATTTTGTGTTTACAGGTATTGAGTCAGTGTATCAGTGGCAGGGAGAGGTATGGACTGCATTTCCCCACTAATTAAGAGTACCATTTGAATATAGAGAAGAGTGGATATCAACCTTTCGAGCCCTTTACTTTTCATTCCAGTCAGGACAGTTTACACGTTCTTGTATATTTGCATATCCAAGAATGACTCGTATGAATAAGTTTACAACTTGTTTTGTAGCTTATTTCTCTCGGTTTTGTATTGTGGGCTCAGATCCAGACAGATTCTGAGGAACTTCTTATAATCAAGACCAGGCAATCCCTTTTAGAAGCTCTCACAGAGCATGTCAAGGCAAACCATGAATATGAGTAAGCCCAAAGCCTCTGCATTGTATTTTCTTAAAAATACAAGTAACTTGCCTAAGTATTTTACATACTATGGAGTAGACAATTCTGACATGTTACCTACTTGGACCTTTTTCATAGTATCTAACTATCTATGTGGAGTATTTAGATATTGCCTGCATTCCCATGAGTCTGAAGGCAGACGATCCCTTTGGATGAAATAAGATTTTCTTTCCTCCCTCATGCCCTTTTCCTTGTCTGTCTCAGGGTACCGGAAGTAATTGCCTTGCCCATAACTGGTGGCAGTCTCCAGTATCTAGAATGGATCAAAAACAGCACAAGGGACTGACTTTCACACTCATCAAGATATTGATGAAGCTATCCAAGCATTTGTTGAAGTAACAGATTACCTTTTGGATTGTACGTGTGGATGGACTTTTTATGGTTTTGGGTGTGTATGCAGGTGCGTGTGGTAGACTCAAATAAACTGGCATGCCATCTTTCGGCAATAGAAATCGAAATCTGTTATGATGTAAAAAGGATTGCATTATGTCCCTGTTTGTGACTCTTAAATGGTCTGTTATGATGTAAAAAGGATTGCATTGTGTCCCTGTTTGTGACTTCTTAAATGGTATAAGATATACGAGATATGATACATTTTCATTTCAAGATACAATTCATGATCATCTTTGTCAACGTGACAATTTTTACTTTATAAAATAAAAATAAATAAAAACCTCAAAGCTAGTTAGGGGTGCCACATGGGCAAAGTGTTCAAAAGTTGTCTTGAGGTGGCAAATTATCATATCTCAAGATATACAACCTTGGTCCCCAACTGTCTTGCCTTATGTGGATTAACTATTAAATATCGAGTAATATTGACCATTTCAAATTTATGAAGACAGAACTTACTATAAACTTTTACTAGCTAAGAAGATTTTTTTTTAACAAAACTTGATATCAAGTCTAATATATAAATACTATTTGGCCCACAATTGACTTCTTATGGTTCGATCATGCTTAGAACAAGAGGTTACACAACCCGTCAACCCCCAAGTAACCACCGGCCATGTCTTTGGAGCATCTCTCCCACAGCCATTGAAGTGGCTCCCTCTTGACTATCTCGCCATTAACAAGGCAAACTTGTTTTCGAATTGGAGCATCTCTCCCCATTATTGCAGACATCCACCATAAGCTTCTTTTACGAGGTATGTTACATTTTATGTGGGTCTCACAAATTAAATAGTAAATTCACCCCTCCACTATACGGAGATGGGTTAAAAATGAAACGAAAAATGAGTTTTACCATTTCTCTTTTATTTATTAGCTGGTCTGCTTCTAAATTCTCAAGATGCGTCAATTTTAGAGCTTATCAAGTTACAAAATCTACATCTAACCTGGTATTTGGATGCATTTCCACATCTATTCTCATGGTCAACTCTATCCACATTAGGAGTGAAAAAGAACCCCTTTAATTTTCCCATTTTTCCCTTTATCATATAAATAAATAAAAAGTAAAACTATAACTTACCCCCTGAATTGTCATTTCTTTTGCAGTGTCTCCATAAAGTTCAAAACCTCTCAATTTAGTATATTGAACTTTTACTTTTTGCAATGTTCCCTTCCATTAGGATTCTTTGTTAAATCCTAACAGATGGATGTAAAATTCTCAAAATGCCTTCATTTTTTTTCTTTAAAAAATAAATGATACGAATAGATCTAACTCACTCACCTTGTGACCCAGGCCTATGGGTCACCTAATGACCCGCCGTGGGTCAACAAATCCCACGACTAGGTCTGGTGACCCACAATGGGTCACATTTTGTCTCTGTTTTTTTATTTGGAAGTAATGGTAAATTTAAAATTTTATAAAAATTTTAGGAATATAAAGTTCATTTTATCCCTTTTACCGTCTGATTTAATTTCAAACCCTAAACCCTAACGAATAGACGATATTACAAAAAAATAAAAGTTCAAAACACTAAATTGAGAGGTTTTAAACTTTACGGAGACATATCAAAAGGGGTGACAATTCTCCAAACAAATAAACCACATGCCACGAATCTACACCATGGTAATATTCGGCCCAACGAATGGAAGAATTGGAAGTCAGTGTTTTTGGTAGCTGATTAAATGAAAATTATAACACCAATGATTGATAGCCATTCAGCTGCAGAAATCCAAAAGACGTCCCACTTAATCCAAAGATTAAGTTTGTTAAGCAAAATGGCTAGCTGTTCCATTAAGAAAATAAATACTTTTTTATTAAAAATAAAAAAATATAAAATAAAATATTTTTGAAATAGTTATTATCATAACCCATGAAAAAATAGCCATTCTAAGTATTAGATCATTGATTCATTATCATATATTCTAACACCAAAACTATTCTATTCCACTTTCTTACATTCCTAATAAAAACTGTACTTTTTTTCTAATGAAATAGTCATTCTACATATCAAAACATAATCTAAGATTTTGAAAATAATATGATGCCATAAACCACGACAATATGAAGCTCGCATCAAATATTGCCAGCAGGTACTCTTATCAAATGCTACCCTTTTCCATACAAATTGGTTTAGTCTGAATATTAAAAAAAATAAAAAAAAAAAAAAAAAAAAAAAAAACATCTTGTTATGAGTTCATGCCCATAATCTTCAAAATATTACACACTATTAAACAACACACAAATGACATTCGAAGCCCACCTCCTTCAGAAGAAGAATAGGACCGCACAAGCTTTTTCAATATTTCTTTCTATGGTTCGTCTAACTGGTCCTGCAGGAAGGCAAACATAACCTAACATTAGATCATGATCAACTAATTTATCTAATCATGAAGCCCAGGATATATTTTGCCTTAAATGAAATAGAAAAGAGACTTACCTGCGCATCAGAAGTCCAAAGAGTGAGGTTGTCCCTTAGAAGTTGCATGATGAGGGTGCTGTCCTTGTATGATTCTTCTCCCAAAGTGTCTAGCTCAGCGATGGCTTCCTCAAATGCCTTAACAAAAGGAAAATCAATTTTTTTTTTTGATAAGTCAAAAAGGAAAATCAAAATTCAATGCATTTCTAACATTTACACAATGTAAACAAGGGCGGATTTTTTTGCCTATGAAAAAGCAGTAACTGGAGACTAGCAATTGCAAAAGGCTAACGAAAACAACACTGTCAAAGCCACAATAATTAAGGTAAAGAAATACTTTGACCACTAAGATAGCAGAGCTCCCAGCATTTATCTCACAGAAGTCTCATCCTATTGATTGCATAAGTAACTCCAAGAAATACATCACCAGATCTTAACTACAACAAGATTACAATAAACTAAGAATACTATGTGTTAAAGTGTCCCACATCGCTAAGATTTCTTTCACCTGAGCACTTTATACGCCATGGAATCCTCTCCTCTCTTAAGGCGTTTTTTGAGAGTGTCAATGGGTCCATAGACTTTTCACATGGTATCAGAACTACAGGTTTCTTGCGATGATAGGCCTTTCCCTCCTGTTGTTGTCCACGTGTTTGGCCATTAGTTGCCACATGTGAGGAAGCGTGTTAAAGTGTTCCACATCGCTAAGATTTCCTTCACCTGGGCGCTTTATAAGTCATAGTGTCTTCTCCTCTCTCAATGCGTCTTTTGAGAGTGTCAATGAATCCATAGACTTTTCACACTATGTAAACTTCCTTATGTGTGATTTATCATTCATCTCACCCAAGATGAAGCATGTGGGAAATTAGCAATTCAGTGACAATGTATGCCCGTGATTCAACACAAGCAACTCTAACATCACCACGTGATCCAACAATTTAGTGAATCATGCAAAATACCAAGCAATACAAGAAAAAACATATCACCAGTCATGTCAAACATGGAGTTCCATTATTATATGCTTCCAAAACACACAAAGGAAAAGTGGTGGGAGTATATATGCATCACTGCAGCAAAAGAATATAGTCCCTAAGATTGACCGGAATAGCCACTCGCATAAAGATGGTTGATTGGAATTTTCCTATACCAACCATCAACAGGATGGACTACAAACTTCCAGCTGACATTTAACAGATTTAAGTGATTAAACCAATCAAATCCTCTACTATTAGCCCCATCTAAATGATACATTATGTCATTGGCTTCGTAAATTTTTTTTGCCCATGTACACAAGCAACACAACTACCATAAGAAAACACAGCATCAATAGTCAGAGCAAAGACTTCAAGAAATTTATGCCATCGATTGCTTTTCTTTTCTTTCCCTTTTTTTCTGCTATGATATTATGCTAGGGATTGTTATCCAAATTTTTCTTCAGATACCTCATAAATTTGTAAAATCAGCCAAATATGCAGACTAAAATGCCAAATAATGAATAGACATTACAATCAAGTCAATAGACAATAAATAAACTAATGGGACCCCGATTTAAGTTCATCGAGAACAGCTCAACAGAGTAAAACTTTTTTCTTTTTCTTTTTTTCCCTTTGGGGAAGAAGCCTGTTAATTAGCCACGGGTCATAAATGTCATAACTTTGAAGGGGCCGACACTGCTATTTTTATCAAAGGGCCTATGTGTACGTATAACTACTTTCTAAAGCAAAGTTTTAGACTTGGTAGGACTTTGCGGGGACAGGGCCCCAAGGCCCTTCCTGAATTCGTACATCTAATTCTACGTCCAAGTATCTGACATGTAAGCCATGCAAAAACCAGTTTTGACAATTAATGTTCACATGAATCTTCTTTTTCCTCTTCAAACAAAAAGTTCAAAAATTAAAGGAAAAAAAAAAAAAAAAAAAAGGCTAAAACTGAACTGAGCAATATAATCGTGCCTCAAAATCCAGAAAAGGACTAGCAAAGAGAAATGATGATTTTGAGACATTTCACAAGGGTAATTGGAGATGAAGAAGAATACCTGTTTAGCCATGCTACACGCTTTGTCTGACTGATTCAGAATCTCGAAGTAGAACACAGAGAAGTTGAGCGCTAGACCCAACCTTATCGGATGCGTTGGAGCAAGATCCGTAAGCGCAATATCCTTCCAAAACACACAAACATCGACAATCAACAAACACCCAATTGGAATACCCACTCAAACAAAACAAATCGGAACCAGAAAATCCAATCCTACGCTTCTAATCAAAACCACTGTACCTCTAAAATCAATTCATTAGCCGCATTCACTTCCAAGTAAAATTCACCGAGTCAAAACCCTAAATCCACAGTTACCTAAGCACCCTCCCTCCAATTAAACCTTAAATTTCAGATCATTCAAAATTTCAAACCTAATTCAAGTCCGACAGCGAAAAAAAAAAGAACCCACAAATTTTCCACTTCCGTGTCACTTTCCCCACACTTTCTAACCAACCGAACAGAGCCCAAAAACCAAAAACCCACACGAGAGCGAGCGAGAGTACCTGTGCAGCCTTGTACGCAAGCATAGTATCCTCCGCAGCAGCTTTCCTCTCATCCCCGACCTTGAACTCCGCCATGTAGCGATGATAGTCCCCCTTCATCTTCAAGTAGAAGACCTTGGACTCACTGGCCGAGGCAGAGGGCACGAGATTGGAGTCCAGGAGCCTGAGAATGCTAGCGCAGACCTCCGAGAGCTCGGCCTCGACCTTCGATCTGTACTCCTTGACTAAGGCCACGTGCTCCTCGTTCTTGCGGCTCTCCTCCTTCTGCTCGATCGACGACACGATCCGCCACGCGGCTCGGAGCGACCCGATCACGTTCTTGTAGGCCACGGACATGAGGTTCCGCTCCTCCACGTTGAGCTCCGAGCCGGGGTCGACCCCAGGACCAGCTTCTGCATGAACTGCACCATTTCCTCGTAGCGCTCCGCTTGCTCCGCCAGCTTCGCCAGGAACACGTACTGCTCTCGGCTTAGGTTTTCAGGAATCGTGGACGCCATTGTCACCGACTATCAGAGAGAGAGGAGAGGAAGGAGGGGTTGAGGCTTGTGGGGTGAAAGAGCGAGGGACAGCTCTGCTCGGTGTATATGAGGGGTCTGGTGTATGTGAGAGTACTGTGTGAGTGGAGTGGTTGGCCGTTGGATTTGAGTGGAAGAGTAAAGTGCTATTTTTGTCACTTCTTAGAATTTGGATTGGAAAGAAAGAGATGGAGTTTGGGCCTCGCTGGGCCTTACTCTCTCCGACGCCGTTTCTTGATCTTCCCCAATTCTATTCACATTGGGGTAGGAGTGACTCTCGTGAATTGGTTTGGGAAATTGATTTTAGTTTTTACAAAAAAAAAAAAAAAAAAAAAACATTTGTTCAAATGTTCTCAGAATATTATGATAATATTCATTATTGACTCTTCACCATAATTGTTGTAAATCAATTTGTATTAATTCCTAATTTTATGTTTATAGTATTTCCATTTTTTCACTGACCTCATTGAACTATAAATAGACCTGACTATTGTATAATTTAATATCCATTCTGAAATACAAAATTATATTTTACATATTTTCTCTTTTAACATGGTATCAAACCCATTTTCCCCCCTTTTTTTTTTTCTTTGGATACTATTCTACTCAATAGATGATACTTCTAAAATTCTACGCTGCCTGAGCTACACTAATGGTGAAAAGTAGTTTCAACGCTGCACACACACTCACACACGGCCATGCGCCGATGGAAGGCAGCTTGGTTTACGCCAGCTCACCATGCACAGCCTTAAGCCCATATCCGATCCAGCCCAAAGCTAAATAACCCAAGCTCTGTCGCCATAGTTTAGCCCAGCCCTCTATTTTTGTCCCTAGCTTTATTCAAGTACTATAAATAGATTCGACCGTCGTACAGTTTAATATACACTATAAAATACAGAATTCTCTTTTACATATTTTCTTTTTCTCTATTTCTTTTAAAAAGAGTTGTCATGGACTCATGGTCAAATTGCAAGCTTTTAACAGAGATGGAGAAGCAAGAATTCATCAAATGAGACATGCTTCGGTTGGTCAAAAACTCAAAGCAATGTTATTTTAGCATAGAAGTAATTTGGTGAGACGCTTCCCAAGTCACATGACTTGCACGTGACCGACTTTCCGTCCAAACGAACAGTTGATTGGACGGAATGTTGATTTTGCCACACGTTGGCAAGTTCGTGGGGTCATGTACCAATTTTGGTACATTGGGGGGTAAATCGCCACACCGTGGATAAATCAGGGGGGTTAAGTGTAATTATCCCTAATGTAAACTTATGTGTTTCAATGCCATGTAAGACTATCATGGTTCGTTTCATTTCATGACACCTGTTACCTCTATATATCAATGGAATTAAGTAAAAGATACTGAAAAAGAGTTTAAATGAATTCAATTCATTGTTGAAGAAGTCATTTTGATGTCTATAGCATGAAAGTACACTGACCGTACAACATTTGGTCAATTAACTTCAGCTCTGAAGGAAGCACCACCCTTGTTTCTTACAGGAATATTTTGACCTCATAACACATGATAATTTATTAATTTCTAACCAACCGTCGATTAAATAGGTCAAGATTGCAAAATCGATCAAAAGGGCAGCTGCCTGTTTCTTTTCTCACATCATCTCCACTTGCTTTCGTCTGCGTTCTTGTCAAACCAAGGATTCAATTTTCTTGTTGCTTCCATTATTTGGTTGATGGGCCAGTCGTGGAACCCAAGCTCTCTAACAACCAATTCATCAAGCAGCTCAAATGCAGATAACAGCTTTCTTTCTCTGCAAATCAGTTCAAGCACATGAGTCCATGAGTCAGGCTCTGGTTTAAACCCCATCTCTACCAATCCAAATAATGCAGTAACTGCATCATCCACCATTCCAGCCTTGCAAAGGCGAACCAGCAACTCATTTGAAGTTGCGTAATGTGGCAGAAGCCCCTACCCAGCATCAAATCCAACAACTCTGTGGCCTTGTTCAACTCACCTTTTTGGCATAAGGAATTCAACACAATCCTGTAACTTGCTTTGTTCAGATAAATACCATCGTAGGGAAGTTTCTCAAGCATATCAAGGGCCTCCTCGAACCTACCTTCTCTGCACAGTCCTCCAAGTATCACATTGAAAGTCACTGTATCGGCTTTGCATTCTCTTTCTTTCATCTCTTTGAGCAACTCCGTGGCTTCATCGACTTTGCCAGCCCTACAGAAGCAATTGATTAAAGTAGTGTAGCCAACTGTATCCGATTTCAGACCAAAGCTCCTCATCTCATCAAAAACCTCCTTGGCCTCTTGCAGTCTTCCCTCCTTACAAAACCCATTCATCAAGGTTGAGTAATTGAATACATTTGGATTGCATCCGTTGCTCCTCATAAATTCCATTATCTTCCTAGCCTGATCAACTTTCCCTCCACAGCAAAACCCATTGATCAAAACATTGTAAGATAGTGCATCAGGAAAGATCTGATCCTTTGAGACCATTTCCTCAAACAGATCAATAGCTTCCTTGAGTCTTCCACTTTCACAAAGACCATCCATCAGCGTTGAGTACGTAATCAAATTAGGATAGGAAATCTTCGATTTTTTCATTTCGCTAACAATTTCAAAGGCAGATTCAAGATCCCTGTTCTTGCAATGGAGCTTAACCAAGATGTTATAAATGCAGGTATTCAGCTCCAATTCAAGCTTCTTCATTGAATGCAAGAGCAACTGTCGAGCCAAATCAATCCGGTTTGATTCAACTAGGAGATTGAGACAAGTGCTGATGGCTTTGAGAGAAGGCTTTTCACGAGCAACTGGCTGGATCGCATAGAACATCTCAAGCACTCTTTCATGCAGAGAGGATTTAGAAAAATGCTTCATGAGATTAAGGAATATACCCTCATGAAATTTACAAGTTTCATAAGTCATTTGACGAAGAACTGCATCAACAGCCTGAAACTTCTTGGACCAGGCGAGTTTGTCAAGGATAGTTGCATAAGTTGCGCAATTGTGATTAAAACCTTTTTGCTCTGCTACTAAATTAAATATTTCCAGGGCATGTTGTGGATCTCTCTCACGTTTGATCAGGTTGATGGCATATTCGTGAGAGATATACTTGGATTTCCTTTGAACTTCTACAGAGGGAGTAGTTGTTTCAGTTGGAGGGTCTGGTTTGGGCAAGGTGGCTTTTGACAATTGAAGAGGAGAGATCCATGGAAGTGAAGATGATGGTGCTGAAGGGCGAGAGGAGGAGAACCGCCGGTACCTAGTAAAAGATACTGCAACAAAATTCCTGAAAACCATCTCTGTTTTCATCCAGCCTTGTCATCTGAAGAAGTAGAGAATCTATTAGTTGCTATTCGTGTAGCAACTAATTTCATAAACTGGTGTAAAAAGTAGCCCTATAAATGAAGAATCAAAGCAAACAGTGGCCTGCTTGTAAATGTTATAAGCTAATTATAAAAAGAACAAGAAAATCTAGACAAGAGACAAATCATAGAGAAAAGATACATAAAGTTAAGAGTCATCCAAAAGAATTACAAACTGTAGCATGAATGCATACATGAAATTTCCATCTCAGGAAGAACAATTGAAACCATAAAATGAACATCTAGCAGAGCACATACAAAGAATCAGTGGGCAAATCCTAAGAACCATCTTTAATAATCTAAGATGCCTTCAAACTATCAAACAAACAACAGGAAACAAGATGATTCAAACATCACTGTGGCTTGATCGCCAATCTAATTAAACCTTTTATTCTTCTTCTTGTAAAGCATTGTTTGTCTTAATGCTCTTCCTAATGTCCCAGATTCCCAGCACTCTCCAATAGTTTCTCTTGGAATTTAGGACTCTAATCCTAGCTGCCCATGATTATTAAATGCCAGAAAGCACTGGTTGCATTTGAAAGTTGTTGAAAACTAATTACATAAGAACTGTGCTATAGAGCTGCTTCAGCCCTCTCCATCCCAATCAATCACAGTAAACTTGAAAGTCATCACAGGCTAGCTGATTAATTGTTTAAAAGCTTAGGGCATTCACATCCAACTAGGCATTTCTTTCTTTAAATTTTAGCTAAAAAAATCCCACTTTTTTTTTTCTATTTTAGCTCCCCACTTTTCTAAAACACTTACATCTCACTCAATATTTTAGCTATCCATTTTCATTACTCCATTTAAATATTATTTCTTTCTTTTTCTTTTTTTATTCTTTCTTTCCAACCAACATCATATATCTAGTGCATACACATGGCAGATCAACCGAGGCCTCCATTTGGTCAGTGTCAAATCTAAGCAAAATAAAATTGAGAGGAAAACACAAGAAATGCATGTCGCATATCAATAGCTCAACTCAAACGAAGCCTAATGGTTGGAGATTCAAAGTTCAATTCTATTCTACTTAATCATTATTCTAATAACCCAATGGAGCATAAAGGGAAGGGTTTTCATTTTTCTAGATAGCCAAAAATGAAAAATAAAAACGCACGTACACACACACACTTGAAAAATTGCAAAGATGTTCAGGCCAAATAATTACACCAATATCCCGAAAGCAATCGCCAATTTCTTCCAGCTACCAAACAACCCCACAAGTGGAAGAAAAAGCTCAATTGAGCTCACCGGATTGCGATTGAAGAGCGGACTGGTACCGGTTCGAGCCAGAGACGAGCGCTCCACGAATCACCATCCATAGCTCAACCTCCTCTTTCTCTGTCGTCCTCCTCCCGCTCGAATCAATTCCAAACTACACAGTACACCCCACCCAAAATGCAGCGTTTCACACCTCAATTATCTGGCGCTCCAACCGAGTCCGATCTCCTTAGTGACTCGGACCAATTCAATTGCAATGGGGGATAGAGAGAAATTGAGTTAGCGTTGGTCTCAGAGAGAGAGGGAGAAAGTGAGAGAGAGTGGAGGATTAAATGCAGATTTTCACTAAAATAGGAAGAGGGCCTTCTTTCTGTAGAGCGGGAGAGCGCATAGAGAGAGAGTTCCTTAAGAAGACAAAACGAAGGAGAGAGAGGAGGAAAGAGTCAAAGTTAAAATTAAAATATTTAGGGTTAAATATATTTTTCATGTGTTCTCTCGTAATGACATAAATATAATTAAAAAATTACATCTCTACCATTTCAAGAGAACACCAAAAAATACTCTAACATTCTTCTAAATACTTTGCGATATGCGGTTTAATGACTTTTTTCTTTTTCTATTTCATTTTGCTTCATTTCTTATCATAAATAATATTAATACTCTGATTATGGCTATTGGCTAAGGACTAAATAGTATTTCCTTCAAAAAGTTGTCTAATGTCGAAGTCTATCTCACTGGCCTTAAAAAATCGACACGTATCCCTATAACTAATTAAAAAGAAAAAAAACTTAGGGTTTGGCCCTTGGGCCATCCCCATTTTGTTCAAAATGATGGCTCGAGCCATCCTTCTATTTTTTTTTTATCAAAAAGTTTGTTATTTTAATGTTTTTAATTGTTTTATTGTTAATGGAGCATAAAACATGTGTCAGTTTCTTAAGAGTGCTGACGTAGACTTTCGTTAATTTTTAGACGTAAATACCATTTCCGTCTTTACTCATAAATAAGGTATCATATGAGATACAAAATTAAACGCATAGGACAAGAAAAAGTTTTGAAATCGGCAAAAAGGTATTTAACCCAAATATTTATCAAACAATGCTAGCGGCACTTCTAGGCACCTAACTAATATTTTTTATAAAAAAAAGGAATAAGTTTAAAATTAATTGGTACTGCCACATTAAAATAATTGTAAGATAAAAATATATGATATGTTATCATTAAATCTGTAAATATCATATTTAATCCTATAGATTCAATGATAGATTTGCACATCTCCGTAGAAGAGATGTGCAATAGAATAAAACCAAACATTTCTTTAAAAATATAATATCTAGAATATTGTAAAGTAATTGTGAAATAAAAATATAATATACGATATTACTCAATAAAAAAATTGAGAGGAAAGAGAAGCGCGATATGCAGTATTGCGGTGTATTGTAGTGTTGCTATGAGTTGCGAAAGCCGAGTTTATGAAATTGGAGGATGAACTCAGCAGTCAGCAGCCTCTCCATCTCCAATGCTATTCGTTGCTTCAGGCGCATGTTCGATGAATTGCCAAAGCATCTAAATTTGAAGATTTCAATGGAAACGCCATTAATGCTAGGTCCAAACAATTGCTTCTCATGCCGCAGAGCCCGGCCCAAATTACCAATACCTTCCCAGTTCCCAGTGAGCACCACCGTTGATGCAAACGCAGCAGAACAAGGAGAACCTAAACCAAAAGAGTTCCCGGGGACTGCTAAAACTCCCAATTCGACTAGCAAACAAATCTGTGAAGTGAAGTGAAGTGACGTGGGAGAAGCAGTATGGATTGATCTGTGAAAACGATGCGCAGGATGGACTAATACACAGTATTTTTCTCTAATTAATATTGTTGTGAAAAACACCCAAAACAATGGAAAGAACAACTTCAAATAACATGGGGCTACTTTGGTTCGACACTAACAACGTTGTTTAATTATATCCAGCCTTAGATATACAATACAGGCAAGGGAGGGCATAGAAAAGACCTTCCACTCAGCCAAATAGATAGAGAAAAAAAAAAAAAAAAAAGGAAAGATGCATAATCAACAGACCTCCCCAGTAGAGGTAAAATGGACGTGTAAGATGTTACAAGATGTTGATAAGGTTATCTCTCCATGTTATAATATCCGCTTACCATATTGAATGCCTTATCCCAAGACCATTGCATGTCAATATAAGGCCTTTGTGACGGTTGAGATACTCCTGCAGCCAACAAATGATAAATTACAATGTGAATAAACAACAATAATAATAAAAACTAACATTTTTCAGGGTAGAGAGAGAGTGGAGAAACACTCACGATTATATTATAATCATAGACATAAAGCATCCCTTTCTTGTCATATTCTCTCCTTTTGACAGGATCACTCAAAACTGTTGAATAGAATGAAAAAACCTTGTTAGACATGAAAATTGTTAAACGTTACTTTTTGACAAGTTTGTTTTTTTTTACCCCGAGGGATGAAAGGGGAGAGGGGAGAGAAGGATTTGAACTAGTGACATTTGCTTCATAAGGCATTGTTCTAAGTCGATTGAGCTACCTCTTGGGGTCTTACATGTTACTTACTGCTACCTCTTGGGGTCTAGAAGATTCAAAGGAACCACATTTCCAAAAGGTGCTTCCAAGAAAACCTTTATGGCAAGGGGGTGAATCTCTTTAGATAGGTAAGTGCATTGGAAACATGGAGATGCATAAAACACTCCCGAGGACTGACAGGGCATTGCACAAAAAAGATATGTGATATGTATTTTGCAATAAGATCACGTTCCCCGCATAGTTCTCTTGCCATTTCTTCACTCAATTTTTTTTTCTTTTCCATGTCTCTCCTTCAATGCTTCTCGTTTACATGTCATTTTTCACACCTTATAAAAACAAATGAGTTTCATTTAATTACATGCCATTTCCAAAAGGTGCTTCCCAGAAAACTTGCACTTAAGAGCCCAAGAAAATAGGGCAACACGAAGAGTCAGTCTGGACCCAGAGCCAGTCCAGAGAAGCAATTCTCACCTAGATCAAGTGAAATAAGCACACCTGCGTCAACGCTATTATTTACAGAAATAAAACTCTTCTCCCACAGAATCTACAGCTAGGTTTTGTCAAATAAATTCATCATCTTCAAAAGCATTATTTATCCTCAGAAGTTCAGAACCCCAATCAATATCTCTAAAGCATAAACCAGTATGGCATTAACAAAGGAAATATACACGCATGAATTTGCCTCTTAATTCATCAAATCTCTGGGGACAGACGACAAGAACTGAGCAAATTCCATATAAGAAGAATGAATACCACGACAAAAAAGAGAACTCTACAAATCTTACACCCTAGCTACGCAGTAATCACCAGAGTTCCCAAAACAGAGAAGCTTTTCAGTTTCCACCATTGTGGACATCCATGTATAAATTTATCTTAAATTCAAGTATCACACCTACAACTCAGCGCTCAAAATCCTGAAAATCATTTGGTTGCTTTCTTCCCAAAACACACCACAAAATGCAAGAGCCACCACTCACCAAGTTTTGCAAATAACATATGTTGATATATTGGTCAGCTATATCATCAAACATGGTCCACTCCTTTTAAAACATGCCCTGAACAGCGATCTAACCTGCAAGACCCAGGTTGAGGATCTCAAAGAGCAAACAAACCCACACCTCCTTCACCAAAATCAAACCTTACCTATTAACACAAATAGACTCAAGAAAAACCCAACCGGGAACATCCCACCCTCAACCCCACATCCCCCCCCCCAAAAAAAAAAAAAATACAGATCAAGTAATCCTCTGCCCATCTGTAAAACCTGTAGGAGTTAGTAAATAAGTCACTTCTGACTCGTACCCAGTTACATTTAAGATCTAGCCAGTGCATATCCTTCGTCTTCAAGTGTCTATGAGATAAAATATGCAGCTATATGGAGATTGTATTCCCAATCAAATATCCTACCAGCACAATGAATCATGCCAAAAGTACACCATCGCCCTAATTTTTCAAAACGTTATGCATTTCCTTCTTAATGGCATGTGGAGTCCATAACCCCCTTCTTCCTGAGATAAAATACACCATGAACAAAGCTAAAGAGACATATACCTTGTTCGTCTCTTACTCTGTAAAAATGCAAATATTCAAAACAAAAATCAAATCCAAAGCCTTAGAACAAAGTTTATGCCATCACACAATGCACCTCGATATACAGCAATGAGCATGAGCAATGAGAATGACCCAAAAAAAAGGAGCTTAAAACAGTCTAAGACTGTGACTGACCCTGGTAGGCCTCGTTTATCTCTTGAAACCTCGAAGTCGCGCTGCCTTCGTCTTTTTGCTTATCCGGATGCCATTTCTGTACAAAGCAAGTTCAGGCACAAATTAAAGGATTACTTGTTACTAAAATCGCATGCGATACAAATAAATTAAATTAAATTAATTATAAAAATATAACAGACTAAAAACAAACCAGCGCTAGGCGGATGTAATTGCATCGAATGACATCGTCTGTAGCATCATAATCCACCTCCAATATCTTATAGTAATCCTACAATAAAATAAAGATAAATTATACGGAAATTTCTTTTTAAAAAAAAATTGAAACGAAAACAAAAAGAAAAAATAAAAAGTTTTGAAGCAGAAACATAAAGGTATGAGCTTGTAGTGTACCTTGGGCTTGGACAGTGCAGAGAGGAAATCGAAATTAAGGTGGGAGTCTTGGTCGGAATGTTCGTGGTCGGTTACATTATCGTCCCACTCGTCCCAAATCATGTTGTGTATTTCTTCGACTAAACAGGCAGAAAGGGAAACCGTGAAAACACAGAAATGGGGAGGTTTCTGGAGAGGATAATCCTCAGAGGTGGTCAGTGGTCGGTGGCTGGTGGCTGGTGGTCCTGCGTTTGTATTGGCAACTTGGCGTGCTGCGTATGTGACAACTCCTCAAGCTCCAAACTCCTATTTCTTTTCTTTACACTGGGAAAATTCTGGATGCAGGCAGATACGGCAAATTATAATATAACATATTTTATTCTGATATCATATTAGCACTAAATTTTATTTTATTTTATTTTTTTTAGAGATATTAGCCCTAGAACTTTAGATTGTACACAAACACGCCAAGTAAAGAAGAAAAATGACTGACAAACACTTGAGACATAGGTGTAGGTTTCTTTTGAATGCATGTGCTAAATATTTAACTTAGTAATAGCAACCATCCCAACGAAGATAATGAAGATTCATTCATAGTTAGAAATAATAATAACTAGACAGTCAAAGAGTTCTCACCAATACATTAAATACAAAACGTTATAAAATATAAAGTGAAATAAGAGATGAATGGTTGTAACCATTCATAATTGTAGTAGAAGTTGTGTGGTTACATTGTAGTTATAAACATCAAAGCAATGATCTCATCAAATTTATGGGGAGAAATATGTTGTTCTCAAATCTTACAACTGTTGTCTTGCTTGTTATAAATCGAAAGAACTACCCTACGATCACCTTTTGATTTTTTGTTAGGAAAAAAAATGCAAGTGCGTCGTTAAGAGCATCCCTAATGAGCTATCTACTTCAAATTTTTCACCAAAATTTGGTGAAAAACTCGAAAAAGCCCACTCCAACAAACTCTCTATAATTTCTCTATTTTATCTTTTATCATAATTTCACTCCAAATTTAACTCACAAATTTTATGAGCTATTGAATATTTTATTATTTCTCTCTCATTTTACTTCACTTTCTACTTTTCCTCTATCCTCGTTTGTTAGAAGTGATTGTTTAAAACCAATAAAAAAAATTAATATTTAGTTGAAATAGATAAAGATTTAGAGAGTTTGATGTAGGAAGCCTTTTAAAAGTGATAGATAAAATCAAAAAAGTAAATTATTGAGCTAAAATTTAGAGAAAAATTACAGAGCTCACTAGGAATACTCTTAAAAATTAAGCTCCAATCACCTTTTGGTAAGATGAGTCCAAACTCTCCAAATTCTTAATTTCCATGCGGTGATTTCACTGCCCAGCTCTTGAGAGACTATGAGCCAAAATTTGACGCATAATAAGACTTTTGATGATGTGATGCGCCGTTTAGAACTTGAAGGCAAGTGCCTAGAGGCAGCTAAACTCAACAGTTTCGAGTAACAGTTGAGTCAAGTTCGCGCAAGGCATCTAGGCCCAAGTGCAAAAATAATGATAAACAATGAACACCTGAACCCGCGCCTAAGAAGACGAGGACTATCAAGAGCAAGAGAGATAAGCACGTTGGTAGGTATAATTTATAAGTCCAAGATAGTCTACTTCAACTATATAACGGAAGGTCACTTTGCTCGTGAGTGCACTAAGCCAAATAAGGCACTCTTTTAGTTTTCTCACTATGTTTTAGTAACTAGTCGTGTTATGGTTGATAAGTGACAAATATTGTATATTTGGACCCCATGATTTACATTAGTTAAACCTTTAACTTTGTTATTTTCTGATGTTTTGGTTAGTTTTTGTGTTTTTGCGTTTTTGCAGGACATTAAAAGAAAAATTGTAATTTTCAAGTGAAAATACATAAAAAGCTGGAAATTCGGAATTGCTGGGAAGTCGATTGATCGAATCTCAAATCGATCGATCGAAAATTGCCCGAAGTCGATCGATCGATTATAAAATCGATCGATCGAATTTATGCGGAGCTGGAATTTCAGAAACCCTAGCTAACTTTATAAATACCATTCTTTTCTCATTTTTAGAAGGAGAGGCCGCTTGGGAGCGCCCTAGGCGTCGTTCTCACTGTAGTTTAGGGTTCTTGGGTGATTTTCACCTAGAACATCCTTCCTTTGTAAGTTTTCATTGATTTTAATACATTCTTGTAGTTTATTTATATTTTATTTAGTTATGTGTAACTGAAATTTCATCTAGGATTGAGGATGAAACCTCACCATTGAATAGAAACTGAGTTTCATTGCTTGTTTATGCTATTTGAGTTTATGGGTTTTGATTTCTCATTATTCTACTTCGATTTTTGAGATTATTATTGGATATCTCTTGTGATTTCCGGATACAAGTGATGATTTGATATGGTTTCATTAAATTGATGGCTTAGGTTTTCATTTATATTGGATATTCATTGTGTTTTATTCTATGGATACATTTGATGATTTAGTTGAAACTATATATCTTTTGTGATTTGTGGAAGAATGGATTCGTTGAATGATTTAAACAATTTTTGAAGCAAAAGTAGAACAAACATAAGATTTGTATGATGAGAACTTCAAATGGTGTAGACGAGCATGAGATTAGGTTGCTATGATTTGGTGGGTGTGGATTCCAAAAATTTAGAACCCTTTATTTTCATTTGTTTTGTTTATGTTCTCTTTTATCAAAAACTCATAAACTTAGAACTATGTTAAAATAGGATTAGTTTGAATAAAGATTAATTTTCGCAACTCAATTCTCTGTGGGATCGACCTCGCACTTGCAAAACGCTATATTGCAAACGATTCGTGCACTTGCGAGTACTTTAAAATTTGCACAACAATGGTTACTCACCCCTCTCGTGTGTGACCGTAGACTCAGCAGCAACCAAATATGTACCTACTATTTAATTAGGATTAAGTATACTATATATAATTATTGTCTAACTATGTTAAAGTTGGTTCTAAGTGCCCAAGTGGGAGATAATGATATTTATTTTTGGACTTTAGTGAGTTTCAACAATGGACAATCGATCGATGTGGATCATCGAACGATCAATGCTAACCTAACCCTAACGATCGATCGACGTGGGATTGATCAATCGATGACAGCTGCATGCAAATGAAAATTAGACATCTCAACATTTTGTACTCGCATGGTATGCCTATAAATTTATAATTACACCCCATTTTCATTGGCTTTAAGTCAAGAGAACCCTAGAGAGAGAGAGAGAGAGAGAGAAGGTGGATTCTTTAAATTTTCCTTCAAGAGAAGTAATTTATTGCTCTAATTTAGTTTCTATTATTGGTATGAGCATGTTTGATCGATTTTAGTTTATTGATTAATGTTTCTATGATGAATATTATAAATTGGATGATGTTAATGAGTCGGTAGATTATAGTTTTCGATAAACGTGTGACATCTCGTTATTTATTCATGATTAACTTACTGTTTAAAAGAGTATATGTAGACCGATAAGTGTTGATGATGTTTTATGGTAGATTTATTGTTGGGTTAGATGTTTGATGAGAACGAAATAACTTTAACGTGTATGGAGGTATGGTTTTATACTTAGGACAATGTTGATGGTTATACTAGGGCTTTAGATTGTGTTAAAAAGAGGAAAGTTATGACCTCTTTAGAAAATAGAGATTCTGCCAGACCATTGAATAATCGATGCAATTATTGATCGATTGAAAGTCTAACAGAAAGTCTATTTTGTTCAATTTAGAGTTTAGGAAAATTTTAAGCTTAGATAACGACTAATGATATAACCTTACGCGTGTTTTGGACTTCGAGAGTTTGAGGGCGTGTACCAATTAGAGATTCATGACTACAGTCAGTAAAATTCACATGGATGCTCGTTATTAAGATTCTTTTATATCATTATTATTTTATGTATCAAATTTGCATGCTTACTACTCACATTGAATACATTTTATAATGATGTAAACTCCATTATTGTGTAAATATGAGATAAATAAGCGAATGTTGCATTGTGAGTTTTACAGATACATGCATGTAAAAGATAATGATTAATTGCATCATATGATATGGTATATAATATACAGATAGTAGCAATGAGATTACTATTGTACGAGGAAGACCCTGTAATCTATGGCTTATTTTTATGTTGTTTGGCATTTGATCAAATACTTATAAGTGATTGGTGCAACCATGAACACATGGTGATGACAATAGACAGCATCATTAGTAGTGTGGATCACCTGGGGTCAGATCACTAACAACGACAGTATGCAGAATCACATAGGCATCGATGTTGTACTACACGTTCCACGAGACAATACAAACCCAATTGATAAGGAGTTAAAGGATTGGATAGATCATATGGAGTATGACTATCTATTCTCGTGCCATGATCAAAGTTTGATCAAAGAAGAGGGTGATTGTAGGGGAAGATGAAACAATGACATGTTCACTTTAAATATCATATATTATATCTACAATGCATTAGTATGATATTTTGTAATTTATAAATCTTTTATGAAATATCTGAGTTAATCATATGATAACATATTATCCTCGTGTATATTACTAATTAAGTCATGGATTATGTTATGATGCTTTTTTGTTATTACTCTTATTGTTATTTATTCATGGAAGTGTATAGTCAGCTATCTTATTATTCAAGTTTTAAAGTCTGCCATTGTAGGCTCTCTGATGATGGTGCTAAGATCCATTGGTCTTATTTTTCGGTAAGTAAGACGGGAAGGCGTACCACGGAGTTAATTATTAGTTAATTAATTTACCAAGGTGTTACAATAAGAAAAACCAATATTGACGATTGTCGATTTGGTATGCGGTAGAGACTTTTGTAAAAGTTGATTTTCGAACCGACTTGAACCGAAAAGTGTTTTATTATATTATTATTTGATCAAAACAATGTCGTTTTGTAGCAAACAAAATGACACTATTTTAGCCTATGAACATAACCATGTGTACAAATGGATATAAATTTCCTCAAAGAGAAACGTTATATGCCACATTTTAATTCTATAACTATCTCATAATGATGACGTGACAGTCTCATTCAACCCTTAATTATTATTGTTATTATTTTTTATTTTAAATAAATGGCTTATCTAATGGTTGGTTTGGACTGTCACATCAGCATTATGAAATAAAATTATAGTTTTTAGCATTACTCTTCGTGCAAATTGATTTGGAGAAATTTCCTTCAACCAAGCCTATAAAACTGCCACGTGTCTCCTGAGCATGTGAGAAACACATACTTTTTTAATAATTATATTAAAAAAAACGTGTGATTTTCATTTACTAATTTAAAAATAATATGATTCTCATATGCCAAGGATAACATGGTAATTTTATACTATAGGTTGAAGGAATTTATGTCCTCTTTAGTATTAATGTTGCTAATTAATCCATTAAACTATCATTCTATTGAATATAATACTTTAAGATTATTATTATTATTGTTATTTTTATGCTTTAAAGATGTTTTGATCCATTTAACTAAGATAAATTCTATATACCACATTTTATCTTATATATATCTCACAATGCTCATTCTCGACTAATCATAAATTATTATTATTTTTTTTTTAACAATAATTGATCTAAGAATTAGTTAAAACTGTCATATTAACATTATGAAATAAAAATATAATTTAGAAAAAATTGCATCATTGATCCCTCTCGTTGGCCTAAATGACAAATCGCTCATTGTAGTATAAAAATGAATTTAGAGATCCCTATGACTGACCTAATTTACAAATCGCTCTATAGAGTCAAATTCCGTTAAAAATGTTGACAGATTCTATTAGGCACTATGTCAGCGCCAATAAGATAGTGACACATGTCACCATTAATAAAAAAATTTAAAATTTAAAAATTATTATTATTATAATTTTAATAAAAAAATTTAGAAAAGGAAAGGGCATGCCACCCCCAGCCAATGGGGGTGGCCACGCGCCACCCCTAAATTCTTTTGCGGGTGGCCGCACGTCACCCTCAGCCTCTGGGGTGGCCTTGAGCCACCTCTACATCCCTTTGGCTTTGGAAGTGGCCTATGGGCTATCCTTGGCTCCTGGCTGGTTGCGTGCCGCCTCTATATTCCTTTGGAGGTGGGTTGCAGGCCACCCTTCTTCTTTTTTTTAATATTTTTTAAAAAATAATTTTTTGAAGTTTTATATAATTTATAGCATTACAAACTCCCAAATAATTACCTTAAATTAGGATAGGGGTTGGTTTAGGGGTGTAGTTTCAGACCGGTTATAATCGGCCGGAAAACTGACTCTAGGCATTATCCGGCTTTGGAAAACCAAAAAACTAGTTTAGTATCCGGTTATTTATAACCGGGTACCTAGAGCTGGAGCCGGGTATTAATTTTCTAGACATCCAGTTATAACCGGGTAACCGGCTCCGGGTGGATAATATATTAAAAAAAAAAAAAAATACCCCTACCCTTACTAACTTCGTCTTTCTCCGTTTATCTATAGATCTGATGATTTTTAAAGCTGAATGAGCAAAAGAAGCAGACAGTTAGGTTAAATCTGGTTTATCTTTTTAGATTTGGTTCATTTTTTGATCTTTAAATCTGGTTCATTTTTAGATATGTTTTTTGCTGCCACAGTTTTGGTGCTCGAGTACTTTGAATACTTTCTATTTTGATATGTTGCTTGGGTATTTTTAGATCTGTTATGAATACTTTATCACATATAAACTTACATAATTCCAAATTCATTTTGATGTAATGATTTGGTTCAAATTTTAAACGCTTCAACAATACGAAAAATTGAGAGCAAAATATATACATATGTAAATAAATATGACGGACCTAATTGTCAAATAGGACGAACCTACAGCTTGTTTACACATGTATGTCGGGGCCTAGTTAAATCATAGAAGTAGACATTTGATTTTTTGAATCCTCACTTCCAGCAACTACATGTTACAAGAAAACCACAATAATTTTTTTTAAAAAAATAACAAAAAAAAAAAGCACACTGTTACACAAATGTTTATTTTCAAATATGTTTCACAGTGATTAAGCATTTGATTTTAGTACAAGATCAGAAGCTCTTATTCAAATAGAGTTGTTGTCAAATGGCATTACATGTGTTACATCCTTGTTTGTGGTGTTGCAAGTGCATTGTTCTGTTAGATTTTTTCTGTCTTGATTTTTTTTTTTTTTTTTTTTTTTTTTTCTGGATTTGAACAATTAGTGTGTTATATTATAGGGATGAGTCACAACTAGGCCTATTATGCAAAATGTCAATGAGTCACATGACAAGCCTGCAACACCATCTACAAATGTTGAAACCCTTTCGCCATCCTTGCAAACATAATTGGATCCCAACAAAAAAAAAAAAAAAAAAACCAAAAGCTGTGAATCAGTCAATTGTATGGTTGCACTATATACAAGTGAAACCAATTGACAAGGAAAACCCTAAGGCAACATGCAATTATTACAATAGGATTTCAGGATGTCACTGGAAAAATGACACTTCAGCTTTGATGACCCATATTACCTTTAACTGTCCAACCTCTCCACTTAGAAAATCGGAAAAATCCAATGTATCCAAAGGTCGAAACTTTGTTGCAACAATCTTTTAATAAAATGTCTGAGGGTGCTAGTAGCAATACCAACCAACTGGAATTTGTGAAGTATGATTCGATTAAAGTAAGGAAGTTGGTTGTTCAATATTTTATGAAGGAGGAGTTGCCTTTTAGGCATGTGGAGAGTAGTGGGTTTAAAGAATTGATGAATGGAATTGAACCAATGTTCAATTTACCATGTCGCATAACTCTACAAAAATATTGCATGAAACTATATGAGGAATAAAAACTTAATTTGAAGGCTTTTTTTAGAGGTAAAAGAATTTGCATTACTACTGATACATGAACATCTCTTCAAATTTTGAACTATATGGTTGTTACCGCTAGCTGCATAGATTCTGATTGGAGAATGCATAAGAAAATAATCAAGTTTAACTTAATTTCAAGTCATAGAGGTGAAAATATTAGAAGAGTGTTGGAGAATACATTGATATAACGAGAGATTGAATCAGTATTCACTATTACAGCTAATAATGCTACAGTCAATGATGTGACGATTGATTATATGAGAAGGAAGTTGAAAGATAAGAGAGATACTATTTTGGAAGGTGAATTCCTTCGCATGCGGTGTGGCACTCATTTATTAAATATTGTTGTAAATGATGGTTTGAAAGGATTGGGTGATTGTGTTTCTAATATTAGGAATGCAGTGAAATCTGTGAGATCTTCACCGCAGATAATGATAAGGTTTAAATAATGTATAAAGTGTGAAAAAATTCAATGTACGAAGACTGTGTGTCTAGATGTTCAAATAAGATTGAATTCTACGTACTTAATGTTGAGTGCGGCTGAGAAGTACAAAAAAGCTTTTACTCGACTTAGGGAGGAATATGGTAATCGTTTTGTTGTTCCTAGCGATACTGAGTGGGAAAATGTTAGGGAATTTGTGAAGTTTTTGAAACATTTTTATGAAGCCACATTGAAGTTTTATAGTTCAACTCATGTCACCGCCAACTCATATTTCATTCAACTTTGTATTATTCAAAATACATTGACTGATGGATTTATGAGTTTTAATCATATCCTTAGTAAAATTATTGGGTGAACTATGGACGAGATTAACTTACTGTTGTATGTCACTCATGTTCTTGACCCTGTACAAAGTTAAAGGCGTTACAATATTACTTGGTAAAATGCAGTGGCCCTGAGTGGACGAAACAAATCGAGACAAATGTGAAAGACCTCTTGAATTGTTGGTGGGAGCAATACAATAAGTTATGTGGGGGGCCTTTGTCTCACTCGGGTGCGAGTGTGGAAAGTTCAACTGTTACTTCTATAGATGTTAGTAGTGATAACATTGAGGATACACTTACATTTATGGAATATTTGATCCAATTTACCCAACACATTGAGGAAGTGAACAACTTGGAGTGTATAACAGAGTTTGATCGTTATTTTTTGGATGGGTGTGAAGCAACAACAAAAGATGTTGACATCTTACTTTGGTGGAAGGTTAATGCACCCAAATATCCTATCATTGTAGAGATAGCCCGTGATATATTGGCAATTCCTATTTCCACAGTTGAATATGAGTCCGCATTCAGCAATGAATGACGTATATTGGATCCATTTATGAGTTCATTATCTCCATTGACAGTTGATGCATTGATTTGCACACAAGACTGATTAAAGAGCAACCAAGACTTGAAGAATGAGAAGATTATTGAAATTTTTGATGAGCATGGTAAATGAAAAATGCTTATAAATTCATTTTACTTTTCATTATTATTAATTCATTTTACTTTTCATTATTATTAATTCATTTTTTTATTCTTTTTTTTCTTTTCTTTCTATTGTAGTTATAAATGATTGAAAGTAGAGCTGCAGAAAGCCAGAAACCGGACCATGCTTGGATATGTTTAATATGTTTATGAACTTTTTTAATATGTTTATGAACTTTTGGTTGTTGGTTTGTTTAAAAATGGTGGTTGAATTTTAATAGACTTGCTTTTAATCATTAAATTTCAAGTTTCTAGAGGTTTGACTTGTTCAACATTGGAATTTACAGAAATTGATCAAGGGTTGATGGTTTTGTATGTGCTTGTTGCCATATTCATTGCAGTTTGTAATTGTTGTGTTTTGTAGTGTAATGCTTCTGTGTATTGCAGTGGTGTTGGTTTGGTTTTTTTGGGGTTTCCCCTGTATATGAGGACTTCCTGGTTGAGTTTGCTGCTCTGTTTTTGCAGTTCGATTGTTTTGTTTTAGTTTGTTGCTATCTGTGAATAACTGAGTGTTTAGTTGCTGCTACTGTTTACTGTTTAGGTGGCATGATCCCTTTTTCTTGAGGGCATATTCTATTGTATTTAAAATTTATAAAGAATTTGATTCATTAAAAAAAAAAAAAATTAATTTTCTTTGAGATTTAAGATTTTTACATCATAATTTAATTTATTGATTGAATTGGGGCTAATACCTTAAAAAATAGCTAAAATCGTTTAAATAAAGCCTAAAAAAGTTTAAATGAAGTAAAAAAAAAACTGGCCTAATACTTAAAATAGGCAAAAAAAGTTTTTTTTTTTCTTTCTTTTTTCTAAAAAATTTCACTATCTAGTTCGGATAACCGGCTTCACCCGAGTAACCAGGATACCCAATTCCAAAACAGATTATTGAAATTCAATAACCGGAAACTCTAAAACTGATTCTCAATTATTGGCCGATAACGGAAACTGATCTGAGTTCACGCTCTTAAAGTTTGTTACACTTACCCGCAGTCCGGAGTAAATTAAAGACCGTTTGCTACGTCCGCCGGCGAGGAGTACTGTAGCCCGAACTGGAAAGAAGAAGCACATGGTAGCAAGTTAGCAACGTGAAATCGACAACGAGGCACGGATTACAATGAAATAAAAAAAGCAGAGTAGTAGCAGGAATATTCGGGCACTATTGTAAAATAGAAATCCGTAGAGGCCCATTCCCGTCAACTTGATAGAAATTAGAAAACACCTACCAATCAATGTGTGAACCATGTCACCCTGAACCAGAAGACAAACAAGCACACATAAACCATTTCAGCTGAGAAAATCCAGAAACAAAAAAGGAAAGAAAAGAAAAATCGAACGAAGGCAGGCATGGGGGAGTGACTAGTGAGTAGTAGTAGCGATCACAGAGACATCTCAACATCGTGATCATCGCTCGCTCTAATCTAATGGCTTCAATCTCAGGCATTTGCTCCTCTTCCCCATCTGTCAAGCCCCAGACGCACCTCCTCAAACCCTTGAACTCGCTCCGCAGAGACTCGGTCGCATTCCCGGCTCGCTCCAGGATCGCCGATCGGAGCCTGAGTCTCTCCTTGCCTCAGTCCGTGGCTCGGGAGGTTCCGACCGAGCTGTCGAAGACCGACGACGCGGTTGCGAAGGTGACGAAGAAGGGTTTGTTGGAGAAAGACCCTCGTGCGCTGTGGAGGAGGTACGTGGACTGGCTGTACCAGCACAAGGATCTGGGGTTGTACCTGGACGTGAGCCGGGTCGGTTTCACTGACGAGTTCGTCGCGGAGATGGAGCCCCGGTTCCAGGCCGCATTCCGTGCCATGGAGGAGCTGGAAAAGGGTGCGATTGCGAACCCGGACGAGGCCCGCATGGTCGGCCACTACTGGCTCAGGAACCCCAAGCTCGCGCCCAAATCCATCTTGAGTTTGCAGATTGAGAAGACTCTTGACGCTCTTTGCAAGTTCGCAGACGACGTCGTCAGCGGTAAGGTCAGTTCGTCTTTGAATTTCTCTTCTGTTGTTCTTTTCTTGTTGTCAATTTTTAAAGCAAGGTCGGCTTTGTATGAATAGAAAGAGTAGCTATTGTTATAAAGCATTGCATTTTTTACTTTGACTAAAAATTTCAACTGATGTAGTGTGATTTAATCCGTTGCCAATCCATTCAATGATGTCATGTATGCATTGGGGTCTATTTGGTTGCTGAGGCGGGATGGAGAAAAGCAATACAAATTAAATTAGCAAATATCAAAGATTTTGTTGTTTGGGAGCCGAGGAGAGAAAAACCTGTGCACAAACTCGAGATTCGGAGTTAACACCGTTATTTTCCTCTTCCAAGTGATGAGAAACTTGATAGCGTATACATCGTGTTTATCATATTCTATTCATAAAAAAAAATAAAAAAAATGGTACATCACTTGGTGGGTTGAGAAGGCTGAATGATAGGCTGGATATGTTGAATGGAATTGGGCTCCCATTTCTATTATTTGCTCTCTAGGTTTAAGATATCTATTGCATGCATGGGTTTTAAAATGGCGCTAAACTTCTGATCTTTGGGATGGCACCTCAATACTTTCTGCTTTATGGTGTCAATGGTGGTCCACTTTGGCAGTTTGTCTGATGTGTTGTTTGATTGAATTCAAAATTGCAGATTAAGCCCCCATCTTCTCCAGAAGGTCGCTTTACTCAAATACTTTCTGTTGGGATTGGAGGTTCAGCTCTTGGACCACAGTTTGTTGCAGAGGCATTGGCTCCTGACAATCCTCCTCTAAAGGTATGTGAGGCCCTTGTACTTGGATCTTTAATGGTGATGATTTTTCTTCTTCTTTTATTGCCCACTTTGGAAATATAATGTGTAATTGTGATGAATTTTTCTTTGATTATGCAATTCAGTTTCTAGCCAGACATTTTCCTCCCTGCATTGTTTTGTCATCTTATATCTTCCATTATTTCATACCCCATGTTCAGGATATGACATATGCATGTTGAAGAAGATTTTTGCCTGCTTTGCCTTGAATCGTGATTATCTCTCTCCTACTTTGTGCCCCCTCCCCCCCCCCCCCCAAAAAAAAAAAAAGAAAAGAAAAGAAAAAAAGAACAAATCTCTTTCAATGTTGCTTACTTTGCAAATTGAACAATTTTTTTTAATGAAAACCATTTGAAGTAAAATAGAGGACTTCAAGAAGTTCCATATTTGGTTGAGAAGTATTTGTCATGAGTAGTGCAATATATTATGGTTAGGGCTCATCTGGTAGATATATTACACCCCACACGAAGGAATGCCCTAACGGTCTGTCTGTTTTTGAATGATATCATATAACCTAGCTACCCATTGGCTTGTTTCTATTCCTCATGCTGAGTAAGGGCTGGTTTACAATATCTACACGTTGAAGGAATGGCGAATACTCCATTTTTCAATGTTCTAACCTACCGATACAATGCTGTTAAACCTAATTGATTCTATTCTGTCCTATTTTGATTCTTTTGAATGTGCAGATGACATTTTCTTCTCTTATTGACAGATAAGATTCATTGACAATACGGATCCAGCAGGAATTGATCATCAGATTGCACAGCTTGGCCCTGAGCTGGCATCTACACTTGTAATAGTGATTTCAAAGGTCTGCATGGAAATTATCCTTCCTTAAAATGAGTTTTGCATTCTTAATTACCCGCTGTTCTGGATTATGTTGTAAGCTTTGTTGCTTATACAATGTCAAATTCAATTTTTCTTAGAGTGGAGGCACACCTGAAACTAGAAATGGTTTATTGGAAGTACAAAAGGCTTTTCGTGAAGCTGGCCTGCAATTTGCAAAACAGGTTTTGATCTCAGGTTTTTCTTTCTGCTTTAATTAATACACCCTGCTTCATAGTACGAATCAAAATAATTTTTCGGTGATAATTTAGATAGTGTCACAAAATAAGATATTGCAAGGCATTAGCACTAGCCAGATGTAGATTAGTTTACATGTATGTGGGTGGAAATAGTCATACTTGTATCTAATTTTGGCCATTACCATGTGAACTTCTATTATTCTTCAATTTTTGTCATTTGCCTTGTTTTAGACCGACCAATGTTATGCATGAGGAAGTTTCACCCGTTTGCTTCCAACACTAATATGGTAGATGATCAGAGGTGTAGATACCCTTGATTGTACATTGTTTATACTAGAAGTCTGTAGTAAAACCTAGCCAAAACTTGTTGCCTTTTTTAACCTTTAGTTGTTTTCAGACTTTTTTAAGCTTGTGTCACTTGCAAATCTGCTGCCACAGTGCATGAACCACTTAGCAGGTGTCTCAATACAAATGAAGTAAAGGCAATTGGCCTTGTCTGTCTCCCCCCGCCTGGGTTTGTTTATAGTGTCTGTTTAAGTGGTGGCTATTTGCAGATTTTATAATTGATTGGTCATGATTTTTTTTATTTTTTTTAACTATTGGAAAGATTTTATAGCAATGGTTTTTGCCTTTCAAGGCCTGATTGGCTCTTACTTTGATGGAGACCTGACATTTATGCCTGATTTTTTTCTCCTTGTTAATTTGACTGCAAATATGTGATATGCTTGCTTAAAAATGTATTTGTTCAGGGTGTCGCTATAACCCAAGAAAATTCATTGTTAGACAACACTGCAAGAATCGAGGGTTGGGTAGCTAGATTCCCTATGTTTGACTGGGTGGGTGGTAGAACGTCTGAAATGTCCGCTGTTGGTCTGCTTCCAGCAGCACTTCAGGTTAGTGTTAATTCAGAATTTGATGTCGTTATCCTTTATGTTTTATGGTTATTTATATCCAATCTACAGGGAATTGACATAAGAGAGATGCTTGCTGGTGCATCATTAATGGATGAGGCGAATAGAAGCACTGTGGTAAGAATTTGCCTTAAATATTTCTTTTATTCATTCTTGTAATCTGATACTGCTCTTGTTTGTTTAGTCCGTATCAGTTACTGTTCATATTATAGAGTTCAAGCAGAAATCAACTTTACATTGTTTCCAAATGGCCAAAGAAGTTAATGGCGAGAGCACTTAATTTACTGGAAAGAGTTCCTTTGTTCCTCAAATTGGATATGGTTTGTCCAATTTGAAATGAATAGGCATAGGAGTTTGCGTAAGCTAGCAGGATGATATGCTACCCTACTTATTTCTTCTATAAATTTGGTTCCTTAAGGACTAACTCTTGAAGATCCTACAAGATAGAGAAAATCCAAAAGCCAGCCAGCTTACGCAGTTCACTAGCCTCCAAGGTTTCTAAAATGTCCCCTAATGTACCTTTATAATGAAAGGTGCAGATGTCAATTCCATAGTGTAAATTTTTTCATGATATAAAAATAAAATGGTTAGTATATGTGAAGAGAGAATTCTGTTGTTCTACTCAAATTTTATATATCTGTAGATGAACTAGGGATTATAGGAGATATTCAAGGATGTCATAGAAATTAAATTTGGTGGTCCGGTGTTAGTGATTGGCTCTTTATCGGTAGCATATCAAAGGATGTCAGTTTGGTTCCCATTATTAATGAAAAAACTAAGCCGAATTGATTCAACATAGTGAAAACATAGATCATTACATTACCAGATTGCACCAAACGAAGAACCTTTTACTTAAGTATGGCTGATGCTTTTCGAGTTTCATCATTTTTTTCCTTATGGCTTCAGATTTCTGTTAGTTGTTTTGAACTTGAGGGGAAAATATAGTTGCACAAGAAAGGAGGGGTGGTTAACCCCCGTCACTCCTCAGTCCCATTTGTCCCATAGGTTGAACATTAGGCTTTGCTTTGGAAAGGGTGAGAGGTGCCTTTTGTAAGAGACAATCCTTGGCAAGGCACTTTTCTCCAGGATTAGGTTTGTTCAACATAAGTCATCAACCTGAAATGGTGTGTTATTCTTACTAAACCTCTTCAATGTTATAGATAAGAAATTGTAAACATGCATGCCATTGTTTTTATTTTATTTTTCTCTATATATTATTTTTGCGTAACATTTATGTATATGTAGTTATTAAGTTACATTGAATATGGTTTAGGTATGTTAATGAGATTATCACACAAAAGATATAAACCATAATACTTTGGGACTTATAACCTCTAGGTCATAGTAAGTGACGGAGATTGGGCATTATCTGATAAGACTACAGTATATCAATAATAATAATTTATCTTGATCATGGAAGCAAAGACTTTTTATTGATAAGTTGGCATGGTTGGAATATACTAAATTGGATCACATGAGTTGTTATTCTATAAACTACTGTCAATTGAATGACTTGAGCTCACGATTGCTTATAACACATTGACTCTTAATCCTGAGGGGAATGTGAACTCAAATGTGAAGTATAGGAGAGAGAAGAATCAATTGTTCAGTTTTTTAATTCCATCAAAGTATGCTATCATTGGAGTAAAAAAGACACTTAATTAGTCTCATTGACTAAACCCTAGGATAACGCCTATTTATTGACTTACCTAACATAATTTAGGGCAATGCCATTTATTGAATTACCTACAATAATCTAGGGCAACGCCCCTTTATTGAATTACAAAAATACCTTTTGACTCTTGAAAATTAAATACGACATAAATTAAAAGAACCAAATCAACTAATAAAACCAAAATAAATCTAAAGGACCCAATTAACTCTTGCCACGTTCTGCATTAGTTGAACTCTTGTTTTTTCTTGAGACAAAATTGCATGTGAAATGATGGTAAGATTTATTGTCAGTTTTATTTTCATTTGTGATATTTGTTCCTTCAACTCCCCACCCCCCCCCCCCCCCGCGCCCCCTTTCCAAAAAAAAGAAGAAAAACCCAAAAGAAAAGACAGGAAAAATGATAACCCCTTTGGTGTTTTTTTTTTTTTTTGGGCTTCAGGTCCGGAATAATCCTGCAGCATTACTAGCTTTAAGCTGGTATTGGGCTTCTGATGGAATAGGATCTAAGGTACTTATACTCTATTAAGATTTGCATAATGTCTGGATTGTGGTAAATTTCAGCTTCTCTTATATTGGTTTTGCTCTTATCTCTTTATTTTTCTCAGGATATGGTTGTTCTTCCTTACAAGGACAGCCTATTGTTATTTAGTCGGTATTTGCAGCAGCTGGTCATGGAATCTATTGGGAAGGAGTTCGACCTGGACGGTAATCGTGTATGTACAATAAATTTGAGTACCTAGCTCTATTTTTGTGTAACTTAACTTTTCAGTGGGGTAAAAGTTGAAATTCTAGAAGATTAGTTCAAGTTCATTTGCCATAATAGTTGGTTAGATTGAAATGGTACTGTTAGCTTCTTGGTGAGGGCTTCCAAGGGTGAGTATGATTCTATCTAGAGTCTCCCTTTGCTACCATGTGTCTACTCTTGTGTTTCTGGAGCCATTTAATCACTCAATCTTTGTTTTTGTATGGTCTTCAGCATGGCTATCATAATTGGGTCAAGCATATTCACTAGTTTGACTGTTGGATCAAGCATTCAAATTGCTAAAAGATTAACGTTGTGTTTTTGTATTTATTTGTTTCTTGACGTGTTATTGAATGTAGATGGGTTCAAACTTTGAACCTAAGCTTCTGTACCTGGACAATGATGCCTTATCATCTAGACTAGGTGGTGTAAAAATATCTTATTTATGTGATCTTGATGTATAAAAGTGTAAACATATACACAAATTAGAAGTTTTTGGAAGTATTAACTAAATAAAAAAAAAGTATTCAAAAGTATCATAGTAGAAAGCTTTAGCTTCAAATTCAATGTATTTCTGTATGAGTCCTTGATCTCTTGGCTATGTATGTTTTATATATATCGAATCCTGTGAGACTTGATGAGTTGATTTCCATCAAATTTAACATGAGTTCTTGAGGGGTCCCCACATTTTTGGTGACCTAGCATAGAGGACCTCTTTACCCTAAAATATGGTCTTGCTCTGAGTCAAATACTTGGAAATACTAAAAGATTTTTTTCGTCTTGTCAAGATGTTTAAATACTAGTGTGGTTGTAAATTTTGACTTTTAATGTCACAGGTAAATCAAGGACTTACTGTCTATGGGAACAAAGGGAGCACAGATCAGCATGCGTGAGTTTTTGGTTTTGGGCTTTATATGATATATCTTGTGATGTAAGCTATACTTAGTCCTGATGCACCTGTTGTTTTTGTAGTTACATTCAACAACTGAGAGACGGTGTGCACAATTTCTTTGTGACATTCATTGAGGTGCTTCGTGATAGACCCCCTGGTCATGATTGGGAGCTTGAACCAGGTGTCACATGTGGTGACTACCTCTTTGGCATGCTACAGGTTAGATTTATTACAGCAGCCGGTTATTGAACGTTCTCTGATGGCTCTGAATTGAAAGATAAGATTTTGGTTTTTGAGTTTTAGCTGAGAAAGGCTTGTCACTTTTATCTTTCTTGTAATATGCACATACTGATTCCATTTCACACAGGGAACAAGGTCAGCTTTGTATTCTAATGACCGCGAGTCCATTACAGTCACTGTACAAGAAGTTACACCCAGAACTGTGGGTGCACTTATTGCACTTTATGAGCGAGCCGTTGGGATATATGCCGCACTTGTCAACATTAATGCTTACCATCAACCTGGTAAATATTTACTCCCTTTTGCCCATTGTAGAAACTTTTGGTCCTGAAGTGAGAATTAGGAGGTTCTTGTGGCTGCATCATGCTCTTGGCACTAATATTTGTTATCTGAATGTTAATTTATGGACATCTGATCAAATGAATCCGGCTGGTGTTCCTCATTTTCTTATCTCTCTTTGTATCTTCCTGCTTTTAATTGTAAACTCAGGCGTGGAAGCTGGGAAAAAAGCAGCAGGAGAAGTATTAGCTCTTCAGAAGCGCGTTTTGTCAGTACTCAATGAGGCCAGGTACAATGTCAAATCTTTAGCAGTCTTGGTCTTTATTGTTAGTTCCATTGAACCCTTTTATTTTTTTTACTGTTTTGATATAAATTTTGAAAAAGGAAGCCCTATATAAATCCTGAATTTAGGGTCTCAGCAAAATAATAAAATATTGATAGCCCCATATATAGTTATGGAGCATTAATTGTTCTTCAAATGAGAAAGCTTGATCTAAAATCAGGTTTTTTTTTTTTATGCCAAAATACGTGATTTTAGATCTCCCTTGAGGTTGAATGTTCTCATTTTGCTTAGTTGGAAGTATATTTGTCACTGATAACTACCAACGTGTCTCTCTCTTCAGTTGTAAAGAGCCTGTAGAACCGTTGAGCCTCGATGAAGTAGCTGATCGTTGCCATGCTCCTGAAGATGTAAATGCAATATTTTCTGTTCCCCTTTTAGGAACTGTCTCTCACATACAAGTGAAGGCCTCGCTAACATTTTTTTTTTGTTTAATGTATATTTCTCAGATCGAAATGATTTATAAGATCGTCGCTCACATGGCTGCCAATGATAGAGCTCTTCTTGCTGAAGGCAGTTGCGGTTCACCGCGGAGCATCAAAGTTTTCCTTGGGGAGTGTAATGTTGATGAGTTGTTTGCTTAAAGTTAGCAGCAACAAAAGGTCTTGTTGCATGTTTTTGTTGTTTTCGAGTTTACACGAGAACCACAATAAATTGATTTTGTTCCTGTCTGTGACTCTGTTCCATCGCCACTTCATTGAAAGTGGGGATTTTTTGTTTAAATAATTTAGAAATAATACTCCATCTCGAGTCTTTTCCGTTTGTTAAAATCTTTGTTTTTTTGTCTCTTGTTTTCTAAAATAAAAACATTAAACATAGAAATATCATAATACTTTTTCAATTTTATTTATTTATTTATTTTTTTTTAAAAAAAAAACTCTTTTCAAAATACATTAACATACAAAGCTTGTTGTTTGAAATTTAATCACTAGCAAAATTGTCAAAATTCCCGGCCACAACATGAGGATAATAGTGATAATGAACAAACTTGAATTACCAGGATATTTTAAAAGTCAAGAATTGGGCTATTTTATTGGACTTTGAAGAGTTGTGGTATTACCAAATCCACCCAACTTGCACCAGGTGTCATGTACTGGAGGAATGTTTCTCTGGCTTCACTTCACCAGCAAATTCGAATTCCATCATTTTTGTCGTTGCATGATCCCTTTGGCCCCGAGAAAATTATGCCCAACACTCTTATCAATCTGGGGACTCTTGGACACTCTCTCTAACCATAATTTTAAAAATACAAAAATATTAATAAATAATCCAAACACAAAAAAAAAATAGTTTTGACTTTAAGGTCACATCAATTTTTTTTTTTTTAAAATAATTAAAAAACAAAAAAACCCTCCAAAATACATTTACAAACATAGCCCTATTTTTTAAAATAGCATAATGTTATATACCACGTTTTTATTCTACAATTATTTCATAATACTAATACGGCTCTCCTAATTAATCATTTTTTTTTAATAATGACTAATTTAATAATTGATTGTAACTGTCACGTTAATATTGTGAGATAAAAATATAATTTATAACATTGCCCCTTCAAATGAAACTACAAACGAAATTGTCAAAATTTCCAACCTTAATAGAATAATAATAATAACGGCAGTAATCTTACGTACTGCATTCTTATTTAGTTATTTTATTGTGCAAAAACATACGTGGCAATTATATTATATTAAAGACTTTGGGTTTTGAGCAGTGTCACATCATTGGGGGATGATGTGAATATGCAACTTCATTGTTAACCGTGATAAACTGATAATGAAGAAACTTTGAAAAACAGGATATTTTAAAAATAAGAATTGGACTTTCTTTGTACATAGCTTGTGGGATTGCCAAAACCACCAAACTTGCACCGATCATTGTCATGTCTTGGACGAATGTTTGTTGGCTTCACTTCACCAGCAAATTCAAATTGAAAAATGAGATAATCAATTATTATTATTTTAAAAAAAAATTAATATAACTTTTAAAATTCAAATTAAATTTAAAATGAATCACTATAAAATTTAGCCAACAGAGTCTATCAAAATCTGCCAATCTGGGGACTCTTGAAGAGGGCATATATTATTGAGACAGACCGAATTCATGAAATATGAAGGATTATTGTCAATCTCTTTCGCCTTTCATTTGACTTGGTCGGCAGTTTGGCAGGTACGTACTTAGGTGGCTAGTGTGTGGCCCCCATCCTATGCTGCTATGCACCAGCTCAACGTACGTAGGGGCATAAGAAGAAATAAACAATCAAAAGAACACAGCTGTGGCATCTTTCTTTCGAATATTTTCAAATTAAAGTCCCCTTCCAATTCCATCACAATTCACTGATGCTCTTTCAGCCGTTGATGTTGCGTACAAAAAAAAAAAAACTTGGGACTGTTTGTTAAACAAACCGACGAGCAACACGGCACACACAGCTAAAAGTATGGGCCACGTGGGACCCATCACTCCATGTGAAGTGTAGCGGGAATTCGAGTAGAGTAGTAAACGCGTCCCCACTACAACGTTCGACTGTTTTTAATGTTTTTAAAAAAAACACACGAAACAGAACAGAAGGGAGGTCCTTTGCCACGTCGACTACCCGTTACTTTTGCTCACACCTACGTGGGACGTGGGCTTTATTTTCCCGACTCTTTAGGAGTTTCCGTTTCATTTAATAATCTATTACGACGTCGTTTGCAAGATTTTTTTTAATTTGAATGAGGGATCTACCAAAAAGATTTATTACTTCAAAAAAAAAAAAAAAAACCTCAGAAAGAGAGTACCGAAGCCCACTAAAGACTATAGTCTCTTCAGTCTCTCACAGCTGAGCTGAGAAACCTTTCGGGTCTCAAATCTTGCTCCGTATTCTTAAATATTCTAAGTTGATCTCCTCTCAACTTTCTCTCCAAATCTCTCTGTCGCTTTTGGCATTGCTCTTTGTTCAGCTGCTGCAGCAGTGAAACCCTGAAGTTCGATTCATATGTGGGTTCCTCTTGTTCTTGTTCTTTTTTTCTTTTTTCTTTTTTTTTTTTTTTTTGGGGGGGGGGGGTATGAAAAGTGGCTGAGATTTGATTTTGGGTGCAGGTGAAGAAGGCAGAGCCATAGGAATCATGTTCACGGAAGGTCTTGATCGAAATGCGCTTCGATGGGTTAGAGAGGTGAGCTCCACTAACTCAATTCCTTTTTTTTTTTTTTTTTTAAAAAACAAAAATTATTTGCTATTTTCGATTTTCTGTGTATTATTTTTTCCTCAGTGAGTTTTGCTTGTTCATAGTGTATTAGGATCTGGGTGTGTGTGTTTAATTGCTGTTACTTTTTTTTTTCCTCTTCAAAATCAAAATAAAAAATAAAAATTAATTTTCTGGGTTTTGTTTCTAACCAGAAGGATGGTGCATTTTCGAATTCGAGTCTGAGACCTCGAATCGATCCCATTACCGGCATTCGCAACGGTGGTGGCAGGGGATTCGGATTGCCCCCTCCTTCAAAATTCAGAAGCGGGCATTTGCCGTCGACTGCCATACCCGTATCTCGAACGATACCGGGTGATGTAGATGAGAGTGGGTCGAATTCTGAAAATGATATGAGCACTGATTCAGAGGAGGAGGTGTATGGAGGTAGATATTCGCTGGATTCGTCGCCACCAGACGATAGAATTCCCAATGGTACTACTGCTCATAGACATGGGAACCTGAGGCAGAGGCGGCCGCATTATGCTAGTGATATGTACTCTGATGTCAGTTCGTCAATGGAAACGGTGGTAGGGAGACAAGGGCATGTGGCGGAGAGGTTGGTGAAGGGAAATGGGAGGTACCCAGTTGGGCAGTATGGTTACACGGAGGACGAGTCTTCAGATTCTGCTGCTAGCTCGGAATTTTCTACTACGCAAGTGGGAAGCATTAATGGTGCCGTGCCCCGGGCTAGAGCTTATGTTTCCGAGGGATATGCTTCAAGTGTGCCATCACGGGTGAATATGGAAAGTGCTGCTGAAAAGGTTGTGATACTTCATCAAGTTTACTTTTCATTTTTGTTGTTTGTTGGATAATACATGACTTTGTCGATGTTGTGTGTTTAGATTTAAGAATAGTATCCCCACCGAATTCTTTGCATGTTCAGCATTTGCATTCTTTCTGTCAATTGAATCTTATTTACTGTCTTTGCTAAATTGGTCTATCTTGCAGGATTTGCATTCGAGAAACCTGCAGAACGGAAAGTTATCTGATGAAGATGATGATGTTCCCAGTGCCCCTCCTATTTGTGGTTCCGTTCATGAAATTAAACAAGGTGCTGAGAGAAGTCCAGCATCTAAAGTATGTAGTACACCACATGCGGCAGGTTCATGTGAAGTTTCAAGCAAAAAGGATCGAAATACATTAGAAACCACATCCAATGTTAAGCCGGAGCATGTTATTGGAAATAGGAATCCAGACGAGTTTGTAAGGTTTGTATCATTCTCTGATGGTTGTTTTTTGGCTAAAGCCATAAGCAAACATGTTTTTGGAATGCACATTAAACTTGGAATCTCACAAACACATATTCACTTGATGCACATTATACTTTGTTTGTGTGCTTTAAAGATGAATTTTCTAGTTTTTATCATAAATTTTGGAAAATATAAGTGGGTTTGTTGTATTATCCGTTGACAGAACTACAGCCAGTTCAGAAGCAGGTGCATGTTCAGGTTCATATCCAGCTCGCCTCCCAACATTTCATGCGAGGTATTTGTAACCAACAATTGTAGATGGTGCTGATGATAAATCTAGATCCTTTATCAATTGTGTTCATTAACTGTTCATATTTGATTTGTAAATTAAATTCAGTGCTCTAGGGCCATGGCATGGTGTGATTGCATATGATGCATGCGTGCGACTTTGTCTTCATGCTTGGGCAATGGAATGCATGGAAGCTCCAATGTTCTTGGAAAATGAATGTGCTCTATTACGGGATGCTTTTGGGTGGGTTTAGTCTCTCCTTACTGTTCATCTTTAATGTCATTAATTCTGGCTGGTTTTTTAGTTTTTGGTTGTTCTTTTTAATGATTTTCTGGAACTGGAAATAAGGAATGTTAGCTTTGTTAAGCTGAAACTGTGAAACCAGAAGGCATAGATGGAGGAGGGATTTGGTGTAAAGAAAAATATTTTAAAATTTTCACTTTCTATAATTTGAAAGTGGTGGGTGGGGAGGAAAAAATTACATCCTCAGTATCTACAATAAGCCATATCTTATATGTTTGTGGCCAACAACAAGAATCTTGCTTTGTGGTTTTGTAATGTAAGAAATGATAATTTGAATTTCTATATGTTCTTATTGATCTATATATTCTAGCCTGCCTTAGCAGTCTGGCTCTTCTTGCATCTTATTGCACCAAGTTAATGGCATTTTCTTATTTCTATATTAGCAATTACTACTAAACATATCCCAACATCTAAAGCATTACTTGCTTGTGGCTAGCTACTATTGTTAGGTTTGCATAGTTCCATTAATATCTAAAATAGTTCTTAATATGATTAATCAGGAATATTGACACCCCCACGTTTGTTTATTTTCTCCTTAGCAATGCAAAGCCCATCTAGATTTCTTATTTAACCAGTCAGTACTTTGTCCTTTACCAGAAAGTATGTATTTAAATCACTGGATCAAAGTGAACTCTATTTCCCTCTCATGTCGGGTTTTAATGCTCCAACTGTGCCCCATGCTTCCCCTGCTTTCCTTTCCCACAAATTTTCATTATAGATATTTTGATTAATAGCCCCATTCTCGAGTTAGTTTATTCATCTTGACTTGGAGTTGCTCCTGACGGCTTTTCATATTTACATTCTTATTAGTAATATCTGCTTTCCATACTCGTTTTAGGCATATTCCTCTAATTCCTTTGTTGTGTCTCACTGCTGCATCTATCCTGTTGAAATTTCAATTTCATAAGTGTTGTAATGAATCCGACTCTCCTGGTTAAATTCTTTGCATTGTGCCTGCCCTATCTGGGATTAGAATCCATACAAGCACTTATGTTGTAACGGGGTGCTGTCCTTATACTTTGCCAATGTCTTGCTTTATCTAGGTTTGCAAAGTAATGGTCTATATTTAATCAGACTTGCAATTGTGCAATTTAGCTTTTTGGATCACTCTCTGCATTTGAAATTTAAGCCACTCTAAAAGTAAATTGACCCAATAATAGTCTATAGAAATCTTTGGATTTTATAACCAAAAGATTAGTATGGTTTTCAAATTAAGATCTATAACTTACAGAAGTTAAAATTGGAACTTCCAGGTTTATGGGATTTTTATTTTTTATTTATTATTTTTTTTTTCGGGCTTCAAGGTTCATTGGATTCAATAGCTAATATTTCTGCCACATTTAGCCACATGTTTAGTGCTGATATGTGAAATTCAACTATTTTCCATTGAAAGATTCTGCTTGTTACGCAAATTGTGGAAGCTTTCTCAATGAGTTGATACTGCATAACATATAATATTTTCTTGGTATTTTTTCTAATGTTTTATGCATACTCTTCTTAACATAATATATTTGTAGGTTGCGGCAAGTGCTATTACAATCAGAAGATGAGTTATTGGTGAAGCATACTTCAGAGCTTGCCAGTGAGGGGGTTGCTCCAAAGCCTAAGAAAATCATTGGCAAGATGAGGGTGCAAGGTAGGTTATTAATCTCAGCTCTGGCTTTCTTATTGTTCAAGTGCTTAGTAAGGGGACTTCCTAAAATCTTGTTGATCGTGCAGTGCGCAAAGTGAAAATGGCCCTGGACCCACCTACTGGCTGTAGTATCTCATCTTTTAGGCCTCCAGTAATTAAATTGGAATCCATTCGATATCGCTTCTCCAATTTGCAGTCAACACTTTCTTCTGGATGGCAAGCTTTAAGAAGGATTCGTGCTGTACCACGTCTACCTGCAAATGGTTCTCTTTCACGTCAGAGCTTGGCCTATGTGCATGCTGGTACACGGTATATAAAACAGGTGTCTGGACTCCTGAAAACTGGTGTAACCACTCTACGTAACAGCTCATCATCATATGAAGCTGTGCAAGGTATCAAAAATTGCATACTCTGTGCTTTATCGATTTGTCATCCAAGTTGAATTAGCTGCTCATTTAGACTCTTCTTTCGAACGAGTCATATTTCATTGAAAGAAAAGAACCATATTGGCATATCAATGCTAAGGAAGCACAATGTAAGAATGTGGGACCATACCAAATGAATTGCGTGCTCTAATTTCCCCTTTTCTGCCTAGACTATACATGATAAATGACAAATCTGCTCTCCATCTCAAAATTGCTGTGAGTTGCCCCTGTGATTGAAGCTGTGAATGATGTATTTGCATTGATGTGATGTTCAGAGATTACATTCATAGTACCGTGTAATATTTTACCTGGTTCATTCTAGTTCCTTTTGTTCTCAATATTGCCTTTTCACCTGCAAATGTCATCAGAAACATACTCTTGTCTGTTGAGGCTGAAAAGTTCACCTGAAGATGACGCAATCCGAATGCAACCTGGATCTGGTGATACCCATGTCTTGTATGTTCTCTTCCTGTGTTTATTCTAGTATTTCTAAATTTGCTTGAGAAAAAGACTGACAACTCTACAGCTTTCCAGATAGTATAGGAGATGATCTACTAGTTGAAGTCCACGATTCCAAGGGGAAGCAGTTTGGCCGTGTCCTTGTTCAAGTGGCTACTGTCGCTGATGACCCAGTAATATTTCTTGGTCCTGACGTTTTCTTTAAGTATAAATTGCGTAAATTGTTCAGATAGGATGCTGATATTAAAGTTGAATGCAGGCTGACAAGCTACGCTGGTGGTCAATATACCGTGAACCAGAACATGAGCTTGTGGGCAAGATACAGCTATATATAAATTATTCAACTAGTTCAGATGATCATGGTAATCCCAAGGTGAGTGACTATACTGGAATAGTCTTCCAATGTATTAGGTATATAAAGAGTTGCTTGTAAGCTGTTGTTTCTATAACTGAATCATGAGAAGATATTTGTTTATCTGAAGCACTAGCAAATCTTATTCTAATGTAGCAGAAGGTTGCTAATATAAGTGACCCATTGAAAGATCAGGATTGAGACATGCTACCTTTTTTGTTTTTTGTTTTTTTCTTATGGGCTGTGAGACATGCTACTTCTGTAGTTAGATATGACCTTGTGGTTCCTTATTGCACCAAATTGGTGGTGTTAGTATATAAATTTTTTGGGTTAATTACCTTCCCCCCCTCTCAACTACCACTCATTTACACGTTGTCCTTACAAACTACTATATGTCACACTCAACCGCCTTAAACTATCATTCGTTAACAAAAAAGCCCTCCGTTAGTTTAAATCGTTATAAGAACATGAAACGACGAAAATACCCGAAGTTTAGAAACTAAATTTACTTAAATACCCTTAGAATTTAAAAATACAAAAAAAGTAAAAAGAATTAAAAATAAATAAAGAAAAGAAAAAACACAAAAAATAAAGAAATTCAAATATATATAAATAAAAGGAAATAATAATTTTTGAAAAAAAACCATGGCCTCCATATCCATGGCTGTGGGTCGCAGAAGACCCATGATGTCCAAGGGCGTGGCCATGGGGGCTGGTTCGATAACTAACCCTATTTTTTGTTTTTGTTTTTTTTTTTTAAATTAAAATTTTTATTTTGTATTTTTATGTGAGGGTATTTCTGTCCTTTTACGTATAAAAAAAACGCATATTCCATCTGATTTAACAATTCTGACTAATCGCGGGGTTTTTTTTTTTGGTAAGAAAATTGTAGTTCAAAGAGGTTGAGTGTGGCATGTGATAGTTGATGAGGGCAACCTGTAAATGAGTGGTAGTGGGGGGGGGGGGGGGGCAAAAGGTAACTAGTCCATATTTTTATCATTTTATGCATATGGTGATAGTATATATTTACTTTTTACTCCCTCATCATCAAGGCATTACTTTCCCATGCTACCTTTTTTTTAATTAAAAATATATGTGCCTAAAAAATTTGCATGTTGACTACTTTTAAAATGGCAATTTTGATAGTTCTGTTAAAAGTTTGAAAAATGTTTGCATTTCCTTACCATCTGCGCATTTGGCAACTGGGCCATTCATTATGGAATGGAGAGAGGAGTTAATTTTGCAATTGATGGTTAATATCTGTAGAATTTAACTTATTTGAACATATAGAGATATAGTGTATCTTCTGGTATGGTGAAATATGCTCTAATAATTATCATTATCACTCAACTCTTTAATCAGAGTGGCAAGTAGCCGTATTATTTGTCTCAATGTTTCTATCACATCTTCTTCTAGACAATCAAATGCATACCCTCTAATAAGATAGTGAGAGATTTCCAAGGAAAGGGTTTATTCTTTATTCTTTATTTTTATTTAACCTTTAAGATTTTTCTTAATTAAGGATACAGTCTTCCACACCATATCCCAAACAAAAAAAAAAATGAAAAAAGAAGTTGTACCTTTCCTCGTCTTTTGAACCTGGGGTTTTCTATGAAGAACAATTATTCATTGTTTGAAAGTGGGAACATGGATTCTTCGTTTTATGCCATGGCTTACTGAATATCTTGATGGTATTATATGCTATTCCTTTTGGTTCTAGTGTGGCTCTGTTGCAGAAACGGTTGCATATGATCTAGTTTTGGAGGTTGCTATGAAAGTTCAGCATTTTCAACAAAGAAACCTATTGTTGCATGGTCCTTGGAAGTGGCTCTTAACGGAGTTTGCCTCATACTACGGGGTTTCTGATGTATACACCAAGCTGAGGTAATTGGGGGTTAATGTTCATTGCGTCTTTCTATTGAGACCATCATTAGGCCCTGTAATATAGTAGGTTATGAAAACCAGTTTTTGTTCTTTTGCTGTTTACTCTGAATTGATGTGTCAATGTGCAATGTCAATAGATATCTTTCATATGTCATGGATGTGGCAACCCCAACAGCTGACTGCCTCACCTTGGTGTATGACTTGTTAATGCCTGTTGTTATGAAAGGCCACAGCAAGAACACATTGAGTCATCAAGAGGTATGGATGAAACTTTCCAATTTTTAAGCATACAATAATTGTTTCTTATTGTTATATGGTTCTTGATGTTATTGTTTTATATCTTTCTCATTTTCCAACTTGCTTTTTTGTTATATTGGTATTTTTTTGGTTTATTGTACTTTTCCAGATCTTGATACCTCTTCTAACACAAATTTGCATAAATTCTGGTTGCCTCATCAGAATCGGATTTTGGGAGAAACTAAGGATCAAATTGAACAGATGCTCGCCTTAGTTTTTGAGAACTACAAGTCACTTGATGAATCCTTGCCCTCGGGTATCATGGAGGTTTTCAAGCCTGCAACTGGGCTAGCAGCACCTGCGCTGGAACCTGCTGTCAAATTATATACGCTTCTTCATGACATCTTGTCTCCCGAGGCTCAGACTACTTTATGCCATTATTTTCAGGTCTGAGAGACTGACAGACATTTTTCGTTATGATGCTTGCATGAGTTACATTTATCTGTTTTAATTAGAGTTGCTGTCTCCTCAGGTTGCTGCAAAGAAGAGATCAAGAAGGCACTTGACTGAGACAGATGAATATGTTACCAACAATAATGAAGGCAGTTTGGTGGATACTGTTACTATGTCTACTGCTTACCGGAAGATGATATCCCTGTGCATGAACATTAAGAATGAAGTCTTTACTGATATTGAGATCCATAATCAACATATACTTCCGAGGTATGTTCCTCAAGTTGTCATCTGAATACTTAGCAGTGTCTACTTTTCTATCTGTAAGATCTGTAGTATGTATTGAACATATGCATTAGATTCAGAGAACTGTCCATCACAAGTAATATTAATAATAAAAGTTTATACAGAAACCATATACGTTTTCAACTAATCGATTCATTAATTCTACAAAAATATAATGTCATGGAATGGCATACAAATTCCTCTTTTTCACCATGGGAGAAATTATGTTGTGCAACAATATTTATGACCATGAATTATGGTGTGTAATGAATTGATTTTTTTTTTTTTTTAATAAAAAAGTTGCAAAGTCCAATTTTCAGCTTCCAAATGTACGATTTCACATTTGACAGTGCATGCCTGCAAATTTTGGCTTTTATGCAATGTTGCTGAAATTTAAATGGAACATAGAGTAGCTCCTTAATTTCCTTTTATTTTTAAGTTGAACTCTCACACACACACACACACACACACACAGAGTAGCTCCTTAATTTCCTTTTATTTTTAAGTTGAACTCACTTAGATATTTTGATTGATTTGATTGGCTAATACAGTCTTGGCTAGGGGATCATCCTGAAGTTCACACTGTTGCATACTTGTTCCCACTTTTCTTGTTGCTTATCTACATGGTTTCTTACTTGGTTGTTTGTCTGGCAATCTCATGCCAAACAAGTAGGATTCTAATGTTTTGAATATCTATTGTGCAGTTTTATAGATCTCCCAAATCTGTCTACATCCATCTACAGCACAGAGCTTTGCAACAGATTGCGTGCTTTCCTCATTGCTTGCCCCCCCACAGGCCCTTCACCTCCTGTTGCAGAACTTGTTATCACTACTGCAGATTTTCAAAGGGATCTTTCCAGCTGGAATATCAGGTAATGCTACTTCTTCTGCAGTATATTTTCGTACCAGAAAGAGTGAACTACTATCATAGTTTTTATTACTTTGCTTGTTTCTAACCCAATTTTATGTTCTTTCACAGCCCTATCAAAGGTGGAGTTGATGCGAAAGAATTGTTCCACTTGTATATTATGGTATGGATACAAGATAAGCGTCTCTCTTTGCTCGAGTCATGCAAATTAGATAAGGTACATATGTTAAACACCAGTATTAATATATGCTAATTGCTATTCACTCCTTATCTTTTGCAAAATTTGGCATTTTTGCACAACTGCTTGGATGGAAAGTACTAGATTAATTTTCAGACATTTTTTTTTTTTTCGCGGGGGGGTGGGGTTTACAAATTGTGGAGGTTTGAAAATTATCGAATCTTCAATTTTTTGCCAATCACAATTTGTACTTTATAATCTCTGCATGCAAGGGTCATCTGAAAGTTATGTACTTGCAGGTAAAATGGTCGGGAGCTAGGACACAACATTCTACTACTCCTTTTGTTGATGACATGTATGACCGATTGAAGGAAACTTTGAGCGACTATGAAGTTATCATTTGCCGATGGCCAGAATATATTTTTGGCTTGGAGAATGTATGTCCAGATGGTTTCCTTATCTCTCGATCTTTATTTTCTTATTTGGTTGCTGTCTGCTGATATCACTATCGTTTTCTTTATTTGACTTTGGGTGGGGTTTTCTCTAATATTATTAAGATCTGGGGATCACAAGGATCCCATCTCAACTCAATAAGCCAACATAGACTGCTCTATTTTTTTCCTAAATATCCTCTTCGAGACTCCCCCTGATCTTTGAAGCCATCCATTTTCCTGAGATGGATTGAGACCCTGGAGGGAGTTGATTCTAGCCCGGAAACAAAACATGATGGAATCTGGCGTTTCTTTCTCTCCATATAGCATACACGGCTGGTTGAGTTACAATCACTTTTGTTTTTATATGTTTTATATATTTCTGTCCATTGTCTAACACTAGTTACGAGCCTTATTGCTTGGTCATGGACTTACAAAATCCGTAGGCTTAATTTGAAGTGACTAGTGAGGTTGGGTGCCAAAAACAAGATTTAGGGCTTAAAGATAGAGATAGTTATTCCTGCATATCAAGGGAAGGACTGCACTGTCCCATACGACTGTTTGTCGCATATAAATAAGAGGAAGAAATGTAAAAAAGTGAAGGAATATGTATATATAGTCTTCATTATCATCTTACAACACTGCTCTTTGCAAGGCAGGGGTACTAATGGAAATTAAGATAGATATGGAAAAAGCTTATGACTAAATGTCATGTCCTTGCCTTGTGGCACATCTGTACTGATGGAGACCAATCAGTCTGGTCATGTTGGGTGTGCACACACTTGATCCAGAACCAGAATTTCTGGGAGATGAAAATACTGGGTGACTGCTCCTGGGCTTGGAGAAAAATCCTTCTCACATTTTCATCTTTCATTTGGAGAGAATGCAATGCTAGGAGTTTGAAGATTGTGAGAGAACAGTGATGGAGTTAAAATCTTTGGTGTTCAAAACTCTCTATGGGTGGATAGTTACCCTCAACCGTTCTCATTTTTCTAGTTTTCAAGAATTTTTAGATTTGTGTTCTTCCTCTTTCTTCCCAATTGGGTGTACCTCTTGTATACTCTCTGTATCTGGGTTGCACCTTCCAATAAGATTAATATATATTATATATAACAAAGCAGATTTGATAATTCTCTTAACTTCCAAAGTATTTTAACCTTTTCTGGTCTTATTCATGATATGCACAGAATTTATCTTTTACCAAATATCCAATGCCTTTTTGTAGCACTAGAACTTGAAAGACAAGATTCAAGTTTTGCTCAATATTTTAATTGGAATTAAAAAATTTATATATACTAAACTTGTTATTTTTTGGATTATGTTTTCCACAAAAGGCTATTGCTGATGTTGAAAAGGCAACTGTGGAAGCTTTAGACAAGCAATATGCAGATGTCTTGTCACCGGTGAAGGAAAATATGGCGCCCAAGAAATTTGGCCTCAAGTATGTCCAGAAACTTGCCAAACGTTCTGCATGCCCCTATGTAGTTCCCGATGAGGTCAGTTGTAACTTCTCAAATTTTTAAGGTTCCTTTAATAGGTATATTATTTTGGTTTGAAAATCTTCTGTTGTTTTCCAGCTGGGAATTCTACTGAATTCCATGAAGAGGATGCTTGACGTCTTGCGCCCCAAAATAGAAGCTCAGTTCAAGTCATGGGGTTCTTGCATCCCTAATGGTGGAAACACAGTTCCTGGAGAGCGTCTCAGTGAAGTAACAGTGATGTTGAGAGCCAAGTTCAGAAATTATCTGCAAGCAGTTGTGGAGAAACTTGCAGAGAATGTGGGTATCATCCTCAAATCACACATTACTTGCTTGGATTTTATATGATTCGATAACTGATTATGAATTGAGATACGATAAATATTTTGGAACAGTAAATGAAACTATAACCTAAATGGAAGACTTTTTTTTTTTTTTTTTCATAATGATAAATGAAAGATCTTTGGCAACGTGCAAAGATGATTTTCTGTTAAAGTACGGTTGCAGATAGAGTAGTAATGCTGTTGTGTAAGTGTATCCTCAAACTTGGAGACTGTGGATCCTCCTGCAGCTTATCTACCATAACAACGCCAGCAAGATGATACATGACTAACGGCATCATGGGTTGTATAGTCAATGTGTAATGTTCATGTTGGAGTTAGAAGTGACCCCAGACACTAGGGCATTCCTACGATTATAGTCCAAATAAATATATAGACTTAAATAACTGCTCTTCTGCATATGTGTGCAGCAGCCATGTTTTCCCCTTTTGTTCAGAGTAATTTTTCGTGTATGAAAATCTAAATTAGGCCCGGATTACTGTTTTGTCCTTGATTTGCTTCCTTTCTTTTTGTTGTTCCAGACAAAATTGCAGAATGCTACAAAATTGAAAAAGATTCTTCAAGATTCAAAGGAAACTGTGGTGGAATCTGATGTACGGGGTAAAATGCAACCACTGAAAGAGCAGCTGACAAATACAATAAGTCACGTTCATACGGTCTTTGAGACTCATGTTTTCATTGCAATCTGTCGAGGTTACTGGGACCGGCTGGGGCAGGTAAGCTAATTGCATCTGTCTTATTAATGTTGGATTCCAGATTCAGACTCAAGGTTAATGTTTTTCACAATTATTTATATTTCTTCTGTCGCAGGATGTTCTAAGTTTCTTGGAGAACAGGAAAGAGAATAGGTCATGGTATAAAGGTTCACGAATTGCAGTAACTGTAAGTACAACTTCTTTTTCCTTTGATGAGTAGTAGCGTTAAAGCTTTACCAGTTATTTAGTTGTAATCTAGATACGAATATCAGTTAGAACAGATTGCAGTTCCCATGAATATGGGCACCATAGCGATATGCCCTATATATATAAGCTATGCCCAAACCAATGATATAGTTGGTTCCTTCCAATTACAGCTAAATTTAAAAGTTGATCAGATTATATATTATTTTAGCTGTCTGTTCCAAAAAAAAAACAGTGATCCAGTAAACGATTTTGGTCATTTCGTGAATTTGGCAAGTTTTTATTCTCTCTCTTTCTCTCTCACACATTTTTCCCGCTTCATTTTATGTTCTTTCTGATATCTGGCATTTTGCTTACTTTGCAGATTCTGGATGATACCTTTGCCTCACAGATGCAGCAGCTGCTTGGAAATACAGTTCAAGAGAAGGACCTGGAGCCGCCTAGATCTGTGATGGAAGTCCGTTCAATTCTCTGTAAGGATGCTGCTCCCAATCACAAGGACAACACTTACTACTACTAAGCCCATTTTTGTACATAGGAGGGAGGGGGAGAGGGGAGGCATATATCTTAGCAAAAACAGGGGCTCGAATAACATTGAAGATATATACAAGATGATGATATGATCTCATTGGCCAGCTGAAACATAGATGATGGGTCATTTTGGTCATCAAGAAGCATACGTAGTTTCCATAACTGCTGGGGCTGCTATTTTTTTTGTATAGGAAGCAAGCAACTCGGCTGCTCCAGAACCATGAGTCTGCTCTCTTCAGAGGGTTCCCTTCTTGTTTTTGTTTTTCTACTTAATTTATCCATATCTTATCCTCACTATCTTTTATGTAATCTCTCCATAATTCTTCAGTGGCTTTACCTTTATCAATTTTGTTTAACCATGTTTTATTTGAGCTCATCTTTCCATAGGAGATTATGACAATTATAGAAAATAAAATAAATAAATAATAAACGAAAAAAGAAAGTACGTGGCAGTAAACAATTGAAATGAGATTGTTTCAATTCTGGGTTAAGTTTTTTCCCGAGCAACTTCCAATATTTTGTAAATGAAAGAATAAACTTGCGCATACGACACGACAATGCACATGTAGTAGATGTACATGGTGGTTATGAGACAGCTGAAGGCACTCAACCGCTTGTCGTCCAAAACAAACGAAACACCTACTATACATTTGAATAAATTAAACCACCCATTCTATAAGGCATCTCCGAATTGAAGAAACGTGATCCCCTTAAAGAAGATTATTTGGACCCTCCCTTTAGGGCAAAGCTTCCATCTTGCACCTCTGCGCACGGGAGGAAATCATGTTGAGTCTTTTATCTAAACAAGGAGGACAAGGAATAAAAATCAGAATATAAATGGACTTTCAAAGAAACGATATGTAAATAGAAAAAAATAAAGGAAGTGAAAAACAAGATAAAATAAACAAATTTCCCCTTCAACTGCTTCTGGACGGCACGGTTACCAATAGACCTGTAGACAAAATTTTCATAAATGACTGTTAGTCTAATCGTTCAAGAGAATTGGGAGACTACTGGAGGGTCTAACTACCGACAGACTTTCAATGATCACTCACTGAAAGGCTCGACGCCCCATTGCCCAAACAACCAGCAAGAATCTGAACGCACTCTTGCCAAGATGTAATGTCGTAAAGTTGATTCCTCTTTTCGCTAACTCAGCTAGACCATCTGTCTACGCCATGCGTCTCTTACCTAAATTCAACAAATTTAGGGAATTAATATTCAAGTCAATAACAAATTATTGGCATGAATAAATAGTGACGGTGGCCTATATAAAAGAGAGGGCACTCACTCAAGTACGCCTAATTGACTTTGCTAAAATTTCATCTCCATCCTCACCAACTGACTTTAGAATTGGAATCGTCTTGCCGGAACCAGTCCTAATGAACCCCTTTAACCTCTTCTCTTGGAAATCCTTCCTATGGTGAACGGCATGCGAGCCTATGTCAACAGCTTCAAATGACACAAAGTCCAAAAGCCACCTGAAAGTTTTTTTCTTTTTTTTGGTACCTCATTCGCACATCAGTTTTTAACTTAATTAGTTGTATAATGAAGGATTGCTAAGATCGCACATCAGGAGTTGATCCAGTAAGTTTGAGAACATCTCTCTTTACACATAAGATCAGTATATTCAATATTAAATATTCAATATCCAATTTAATGCTGACATTTCACTTCAATCAAATTAATGAATCTGGTCGACAAATAATCCAGGTCAAAACAATACGAGTATAGACCAACGACCAGTTTAACATTGATTCCAACAGCATCACTGCCTCCAAAGCGGCAGAAGACTAGGAAATAGGCACTGGAGCCACCTCACAATAGGTGCAAGTTGCTCATAGCCATAGAGTCCACATGTTTTGTCCACATGTTTGCAAAGGTCCATCGTTGTTATGATCGCACTACCAGGACGGTCCCATGATGGCCGACAGTCTGGCAGAAAGCTTCCTCATGGCCGAAGGAAACGTCTGAATGAGATACATTGTCCACAACCTGATGTTAAAGTCTTAACAACCGCACACGAAATTGGACTCAATGCGATAACAAGACAGCCTAGTCTAACCAAAGTGCTAGAATAAAGACTACAACCATTGCCACGAGATTTTTCCAAATGAATTTGAATTGCACCCTGAAAATGCTACAAAGGAGAGAAATATTTACAAGATTAAAAATTATGGCGAGAAATTAATCAATCAGTGGTTATGAAACACGTCCCATTAATGTTATACAACTTGTGGAACACCACGCGAGCACCCCCGCAAATACAACCGAGAATCCCAACACCAGAACCTTTTCTCCATACAGCACAGGTAAATCATAGAAGCTTTGATATTACATGACATGAAGTCCAGAAGGCTTTCGTTGCAACCCTTAGAATTACAGGGTTTTGGTATATCCTGTTGGAGAAAGGAAAAAGAAAAAGATGAAGATCGGCAGATAGGTAATTCTATAAAAGAGAAAATATATAGTAGCACTGATTGGTAAATCAAACGAATATGCAGAAAAGCAAAGTAAGATTGTTGGAACTTGGTAAGGAACCCATCAGACAATAGAGTACGCTTCACACTAGGAGCCCACACTCTAACCAAGAGACACCACATAATGGAGGCAGGATATAAATAAATCATTGGATTAGGTGGGATTTCACTAAACCTACCCTATAGCAGTTGCACCCCAAGATGCCACATTGTAAAGAACTTTGCTTCCATCCCAAGCCTTCCGAAGCTTTCCCTTTCTCTTTTTCACAGAGAATGTCTTGCTGAGTGCTAAAAGAGAATTCAGAGAATGTCAGAACTCCATTTCCACATCTCCAACAACAAAAACTGTTAAAAGTAGCGCACAAATTGTATTTGGAATGAACAAATGAAGGATAACTAAAGAAATTTTTTCATTCAATTTCTCATTGGATATTGGATGAAAGATAAAGGGACAGATCAAGAAGGAACGCAAGCAAACCTACCATCCTGGAGTTGGTTAGGGGTCAAATCCTGCAAAATAAACGTCAATTATTTAAAAAACATTAGATTCTTCAAATACAGTATAACATCATCTTTTTTCTTTGTAGCCTCCTTTTATAACCCCATGGTTTACATGCATAGACCATTTTATTCAAATTGTGACACAGCCAAGACCAGACAAAAACTTGTCAAAAGCATTAGCCTGGGTTCACCAATAAATGCACAGAAAGCACCATTGTGACGCATATTGATCTTTAAGGAAGTCAGATATATAATTGCATGATCTCCATTCCTTTCATGCGGCACAATAGGAAATACAATAGCATGACTTGTACCACAGTTGCATCTTCAGATAGGCATAGCAACTCTAATATACTACTCAGAAGGGATTGCAAATATTTAACATGAAACCCACAACAGATCCTTAAGGCTCATTCTCTGATATGACTTTTGCTTAGTGACATTTAAATATTTATGGGTCTTAAATTGAAAAGATTTTAAGATTCCAAGTGCAAATCAATAACATTTTGCAGGTCAAATAGAAGTTTTTCCCTACCCAGTTTGTCAATTTAAATGGTCTCGGCAGTAAAATAGTAAAACCCAGTAGGAAGTAAGAACATGTTAAAGTGACCACATACACAACAAAGAAATTCTAATGAATCTCAATTGTATTCAAAGCTAAAGGCATAATTGACATGATATTCTCTAAAAGTGCACTGCGGAGACCCTAAAATGCAGTATGATGACCTTAATGACTGTGTTCCAACATTGCTTACTAAATAAATATCTGCAGTCAACAAACCATCATTGCAATCCAACAAGACACCAATTGTGAGTATTTCTAAAAAACCTATACATCTGAGAAATTAAATTCATTAAAAAAATCACACACTAACATGCATATTAAACTTGATTTAATTATGCCTCTTTCCATTTTGCAGCACGAGTAAATGCAACAACTTGCTTCTTTCCATTCAAAGAGAGCGGAAATGTAGCATACCTTAGTCTGTTTTAGGGACAACAAATATGCAGCCATGAAGCAGGCAATACCCTCTACTATATCTTCTTGCCTAACAAGAACGTAATCCTCCTGTTCCAAATCAAGTTCTTCATCTTCCCATAAATCATTCTCACTAACCATATCCCAAGAACTACCTTCTTCTGCTACAGAACAAGAGCTTTTTAGCATCCAAGCCATCAAGAGAAAAATATGGCTATCTTAATCTAAGTAAAAAGTTGCTAATGCCTGAACTTCAAAATGAAGAAGAAATATTTTTTTTGATAAGTAAAATGAAGAAGAAATATGTCGTGTGTATTTGACAACAAGGCAGAAAAAGGGCGCTATCAGTAAGCATACCAGCCATATTTTGTGGAACTGATGCCTGTGCACACTCTAGCTTTTCAAGGAAGTCAGGGCATTCAAGCCTTGACTTGAGAAGATCGCACAGCTGCACTAAGATGTAGAGGATATGGAGTTACAATATGGAAGTAAGAATATATTATCCTCTTACTGAGTCGCAAAATTGTATAACACGTTCATGATTAAGTATTTAATAGCTTCATTGAACCAGACGACAAGATCAGGGGATGACAATAGCAGCTTACTTCTATTACAATAGATAAATGTTGTTCAAAAAAAGAAAAGAAATAAAATTTTCATTATGTCCGCTATAAACTGACACATTTATTTAACTTTCAAGTAAAACGATTTCCAAACAGATCACACAAGGTTCTGGGCATTAAAAGGTTCTGGACATAAATCTCGACATTTATGTCGAGATTTCATTATAAGCGTAAGGCACCCCAAGTACATGTGGAGTATACAAGAGAAGCCACCTAACAAGTAGGAGCAAAAAGAATAAGAAAATCATGATAACTAATCATTAACGAAGAAACTAAAGCAACTGTCCAGACATACAAGGTGTTGAAAAATAAAGATTTATCTCCTTGAAAGTCTCAAAGTCCTCAAAACTTCTGTCATTCATTTCTCTCTATAGGAACTCAAAAGGCACGAGGGAGGAAGTGAGTTGAAGGCAAAAATACATATACTGATCTTTAAGTATATAAACTGCTGAGGCCATGACGTCGCCCAAATGGCACTTATTCCTCTTAAAAATCAATGTGAAGAGTGAGGTCTGAGCTCAAAACTCACCAGATGCTTGTCTAATTCACCAATTTATTAAGTTATATAAACAGTTGATGCAGAGGACACAATAGACAGTACATAGTACCACGTTGCCAAAAATATGTCTACTTAAATCAATGTCATACTAAAGTAAAGAAAATCCCATTTTCCTATTTCAACAAGAAGGCTTTTAAACCCAACATCCAAACTCAAGACTTCCACTCTCCAACAGGAAAACAAGCTGAGGGCAATCCGGTCTCAACCTATATAACCTCTTAATCAATGAAAAAACATCAGAACAAGCACAGTCATTCTCCTTAGAACAACATCAACCCTGCTTAACCTTGGCTTAAACTTAAAATCGGCTTAGCATATAGTCCAAATTATAAGTCAGTATTCGCAAAGTCCCATCCCAATTCCCAAGCATTCTTTGTAAAGCATTCCTAGTGTTAAGCCACTAGATTCACCCACACATACATGGCGCAGAGAGAGAGGGAAAGGAGATGGGGGGAGGAGGAAGAAGCTCGGCTAGAAAATTGATGTCCAAAGAATGGATTCCTCGAGAATATCTACCAATTGTAGAAAAATCAGATATTGGTTTGCAATACAGGCACCCAATATGAGCAAGAGCATATCTAGAGACGCTTATGGCCTGCTAAATAATCGGTCCTGATTCAAGGCCTAATCGCCGATCAAACCCAAAAACAAACACATAAAATTCAAAGTTTAATTCCCACAAGCTTTTGCTTACGTTTATCAGGGCCCAAAAAAAAAAAAAAAAAACAACTTTATAGAGAACCAGAATCCACACCAAATCAAATCCGATTGGCCACAACAAATATATAAATCACATACTTCAAAATTTCCCAACTTTCATTCATCAAACAAAAAGGAGACCTAAACTACAATAACCGATTGTCCGTACAACACCTCGAACCCTAGAAAACCATCAAATCCCTCACAAAAACAAAGTTCCATACCTCATCGGCCTCTCGGTCACCTCGCAGAGACCCCGAGCTCTCGCCACGTTGCTCGTCATCGACGTTCGGACTGCCGGCGTCATCGCTATCGTCGTCTTCGTCATCGTCGCCACCGCCCGTGGTGTTGAGCAATTCGAGAGCTCTCTGGCACTGCTCGAGCACGGTCTGCAAGGTCTTCTTCTTCACGCGCACCCGATCCTTCTCCGAATTCTCCCTTCGGATAGTCCCGATCGCCGTCGATTTCGACTCCAACACCTCCACTTCCATGTGCCCTGACCGAAAACACAATTGAGCCCCTAAGCTTTCGTCTTTTTTCAATCCCTAGGAACCCTCTTCTGGTCCATGAATTCGGGAACCCTTGGGATCGTCCTGTCGTGGAGATTTACGTTTGGGTTCGGAAAATTATTGGCCTGCGACATGTGCGTCTTTTTATTTGTTTTGTCTTTTGTCTTCTTCCCGTAACGTGCTGGTTTTGAGGTCTTCTTTTTGTGTTTGTGTAGGTTTCGTAACCCTGAAACAGTAAATTTGATTAATCTTAATTATATCCCGTATCCCGTTTAGGACTTTCAACGGGCTACTCCGATTAATTTGACTGTACAGAGTACTAGCCATGGAGAATTCCCTTCATTGCGTCAGTTACCCCTACAGCTACCTATAAAGTTAATTGGGATGATGCTGCGGATAAAAAACATGGGCGAATTGGTATGAGTATTGTTGTTAGGGATTATGCGGAGGTTGTTTTGGCTGCACGAAATACTATCAGAAATTTTCTGGTTGAACATGTGGTGACTAAAGTTTTCACAGCTTTAATGATATAATTTTGGAGGGAGATGTTTTACAAATTGTTAAGGTGGTTAAAGTGACGGACTTAACTATAGCTGAATATATCAAAATGGGGTTGAGTTAATTGCAATCTTACAGAATCAATCATGTGAAGCGGGATACGAATAAGGCCGTTTATACTATAGTTAAATAGGCTATTTTGTATGTCATAAATGAAATTTGGGTTGAACAAATTTCAACTTGTATATGTGGTATTGAATTTATAGAGCTTTTGCCCCCAAGGTGTTTAAATTCTATTCAATAAAGATTATTATCTTTTCAATAAAAAAATAAAAATAAAAAATAAAAAAGAGAGGAAGGAAAGAAAGAAAAGAAAGAAAGATGAGGGAAAGCAGCGTAATTATCAGGTAGCGCCCAAGGTTTTTGAATTTTAGTCGTAGTTGGGGCGAGGAATTTATTACTTACTGTTGATGCTAATAAATTTAAGAAGACTTTTTTTTTTTTTTTTTTTTTAATAATAAGTAGCCTTTTTCATTCATCATCAGACGGATTTTTTTGAAATTGAAATTCAGTTACATTCGCAGCAAGAACCTAATAAAATAACAGGAGTATTTTTTGAAATTTTAATATAATTTAACGAAAAATCCTAACGGATTTGAGAAATTGAAAAAAAAATAAAAATAAATTAAAGATGGATGCATTAAATTAAAAGTTTTTTAAGTTTATGAGGGACAATTGTAAAAATAATGACAATTCAAGATTTATTTATGGAATATGATTCTTTTCATCTCCATTTTTATTTCACTTGAATGGATAGAACCATTTTTGACATATATATTATTAAATATTTAAATTTAATTTATATTATAGAATTGATCATTTTCGTTTCACTTTGAAATAGAGAGGATCTTAATCCAGTTAATTAGATAGAAAATTATTTAAAATTAAAAACAAAAATTAAATTAAAATCACATAAAAACTAATAACTAAATTTCATTTCCCCCCTAAATTAATAATGGAAGTCATTCACTTAGCATACATGAGAAGACTAACAAATCAAATCAAATTAAGTGAATAAATACTTTTGAATAATGATATTTAGTAAGTTGTTGCTATACAATTAGGATGATGTAACAGTGAAAATTAACCATCGATTTTTTTTTTTTATAAGTGCTGATTCAAATATTAAATTTTATTGTCACATCATTAAATTATATGCCAGTCATATAACTATATATTAAATAATAGTATTATGCAGTACTTTTTCATGCACGTGGAAAAGTCCATGCCCCATGTGACAGTTTTGGGGCTGACTTGGTGGTCCGTATCCTACTTTGGGCTAAAAATTTACACACATAGCCCAATACCTGAATTGAGTAGGCCCAAATGACAATTTTCCTTTGAAATGAGTACAGTACACTTACTCAACGTGTCAAAAGTTTACACCTTTTTTTTTTTAAAAAAAAAAAAAAAATTAAAATTAAAATTCTTATTTCTTTCCTAATTGATAAAGAAAAGGCCTATCAGAGAGGGCTCTTCCGACTCTTGATCCGAATGGAAAAAAAAAAAGAATGGGTGATGAGTTGAGAATACTTCCAAATGAAAAGCGGCCCGTCCAACTAAATTATGTGCTTGAAAATTAGCTCAATAAGATACTTTTGAAGCTTTATGGTTAGAGTAATAGAGCAAATAAAAATTAAAAAATAAGGCTGAAAAAATTTCAGTAAGCAAAGAGAAGTATGCCTTTGTTTTGGATGCTAGAATAAGTGATTTTTTTTTTTAAGTTGTTTGCATGTATTAAATTCCTGGTCTTTATAACTTATAATATGCCCATGAAGATATATCTTTTTCCCAGTTATGATGGGCTTCTTATTGTAATTGATTTTGATAATTGTGTAATTTAACTTTTCAGAGGAATTTTTTTTTTTTTTTAAAAAAAATAATAATTATTGAAGAATTTTTTAAAATTTAGAGGGGGACAATAGCCCCCCAAACTAAGATGTAGGTTAGATGTTATATTATTTAATTTTGTTAAAAATGTGTCAATATCGACATTATATGTGGATTAGGATTCCTACAATTTTTTAAAAATTTTAGATTCTCAAATTATGTGAATTTAAGTCGTTTCATGCATTGAACGGCGTGAAAAATGTTACATATTAAAAATGTGACATTGTTACTAACGAGAATTAAGTATAATTTTATTAGGTTCTTGCATTTTATGCCATACAAAAACTTTAAGCAAAAAATTGTCTTTTAGTTTAGTAAAAAAAAATCGTTTTTTCAAAAGTGAAGAAAAAACCTTTTGGAATGAATTTATTTATTTTTTTAATTTTTTTTTTTGTTGTCTTGGTAACATGTCATATCTTTAATATGTAGAATTTTTTCCACTGTTCGGGGTAAAAAAAATTGCTTCAATTCACGTAATTTGAGAATCTAAAATTTATTTGAAATTGTAAAGAATCCTAAATCCTAATCCATCGTATGCACCGCTAAATTCATCGATTTTAAATCCTAACTATATAAAATGAATTTGAATATGCATTGAAGTGAGGAGAACATTAATTATAAAGAAAAATGATAAATGATCATTGGCTTGAGCCATCAATTAGGGCACTGATGGTTGCGACTCGAGGGGCCGGGTAGAAAAAGAAAAGGACACACAAATGAGCGTGGCTTGAGGGCTTGACCACCCTCCACTTCAACATGGTGGCCGCCATGTTTACCAAAATCTACGGGGCCAATGATGTCTCCCTTTAAAGTTGCGTAGCAACCTCAGTCAAATCGCTCAAGTTTCCAAGTCCTTGTTCATTTTAATCATTCTCGTTTCAAAGATATGAGCTTTTTTATTATTATTTTGCTTTAAAATAGATTAAAATCAATTTAGGATCAATAGTTAACTTTGATAATAATCATCTTCATTTTTTTTTTTTTATAGAAAAAAGTTTTATTTTCCAACTCAATACTCAACGGGTTTTAATTTTTTTTTTTGTTGCTTTAAATAGCTTTTTAAATGCTAAAAACACTTTTAAGCTTTTTAACCTAATTTTAAACATGCTCTTAATTTGGTATTTTTTTTGCTTTAAAAAAGTCAATAACTTATGATAAGTTTGAAAATAAGTTTTTTCAAAATTTCCCTTTAATTACAAAAATTCTATTTTTAACCACAAAATCTGAAACAGGCTATTAATCATGTCAAAAAGCAGGCCGCACAATGTCAAAGGTAGGTAATTAGTTTGACCGTTTGGGAGCGATTTCGGTCACCATATCGATACTGGATTCAATATATCCACGGCCACCGTTGATTCGTGAATTGTACCTACGGTCCAGACGACATGGGACCCACAACTCTTGTGCGCCGCTAGTACGACGTGTAGACATGTCCGGGTGGTAGTAACCTAGGACCAGACACAGGAGACAGTACCTCAAACACGGCTGAAGAGAATACCGAGAATGCCCCTGTCCACGTTTTCCCTCCAACACGTTTGGTTTAGCGGAAGACTGCGAATTACGGATGACGTGTACAACTGCCGCATATTTAGGAGGGCCCGCTCTCAACGGGCTTTTGCTTGACCGTCCGGCTTTCCGTTGGGGAACAATTCTGGCTCAACGTAGCCATTGGGAAACACAAAGAGGAAAGTCTGTTTTCACTTTTGCGCTTCCTTTCCTTCCGTTTCTCCAACCCATCCAAAACACCCTCTATTTCATTATTATTCTCTTTGTCAACAATATATATCGTACATCTTTTTGTTTTTTTTGTTGTTTTTGTTTTTCGGGGGTTTGAATTTAAGGTACGTTCGCAATGCACGTCTTTGGATAATAAAAAATGAATGTCAAATTTCTGTTTACGAGTTCTTTCTTTTGTGTTTACTATTGGATGTTTGCTTGGTTTGTTTTGTTTGTGTGTTTTATGCTTGATCTTTGAATTTTCGTTACGAGTTTGATCAATGTGCGTGCAGGGGTGGTGGTGTTTGATCTAGCTTGCTGGTTTTCTGGGATGTGATTCGGTGATTTGGGATCAGAGGATGACTACCCGAAACGCGGAATCGTCTCAGGTACGTATGCTTCGGTTTCTCTACAATGCGACTCAGAGATAGCAACGTCTTTCCCATTTTCAGACGAACGCATACACATACATATATACGCGCACATAGAATTGAAATTTGAATGAGCATTGTGAATTTTGCGTGAACGAGGGATGCGGGTGCGTTTTTTTTTGAGGAATTTAGTGGTAAAAAAATTATTTGGTTGTTCTGTTATAGGGACATGGCGGTGTTCCTCCTCCTCCTCCGCCGCCTCCGCCTAGTGATCTGCGTTCTCGTAGTGGCAATACGGTAATCAACATTTTGATATGTTTTCTTGTTTTGTACTTGGCCGCTATGAGCATGTTGGTGGAACTTATCATCGTAATTTACCATCATTATTTTTACCGTAATCTATGGGCCTTTAACCTTTGGTGCCTGATAGTCCCTTGCTTGTCTTTGACTCTTTGGGATTTATATGTTAATATGGGTTTGAGTGAAGGTTTTGCACCAAAGTCCACTCCCGATAACCCTTTCCGTCTGTGTAGTGAATTTGTCACTGTTGCTTTTACAGTACGTCTAAGAGAACAATGTCTGAGATTCAGTTCAAATATGATGAATAAAAAAACTGAATAGGAAAGGTGTAGAATTTTTATATTTCTTTTTGGTTGCATAATCTAAGAATTATTATTCCCACATTAACTGAAACGTTCAAGACTTTTTTGCTGGTCATGATGAACTGAGATGCAAGAGGATGGACAATATTTTGTTTTTTTCTCGAAATATGGTGGGTTCCCATTTCAAATTTTTACTTCAGGGAGCCCGTTGTTTATTCTCCTGGTTCATTGAACTTTTCTTTTATGTTGAATGGGGTTCATCAGAAGTCCTGAAATTTATGTGTTCTGAAGTATAACTGTCTTGCAGGTTTTCAAGAGCGGGCCACTTTTTATATCATCCAAAGGTGTGTTTTACTTCACTAGTTTACATGGGTACTGATACTAAATTAACTAGTAGCAAGACATGGACTGTAAACACCTTAGGTGGTCTTACAATGAATTTTTCTAAGGTGCTACGATTCATGATTGCTGATGTTGGTTTTTTCCCCCCACCCACAGAACCAGCAGCTGCATGTCTGGCTTTCCTTGTTCCTTTTATGGTTTTTAACTCTGCCATTTTCCTTCCTTTCATCTTTTTTTTTTTTTTTTTTTTTTGTTGTTTTGTCGGGGGGGGGGGGGGGGGGGGGGTTCTATTTAGCTACAACTGCCCTTTTGTGCCAAGTTAGTTACAATGTCTCCGTTGCATGCATATGTTACTTGAATCATAGAATTAGCCCTTTTGCTTTTATTTTTATACAAGGGTTTGCTAATTTAGAATATCTCAGTGTTGCACATATTGCCAAAGCTTTGATGGAGCAGAAATTCATTTCAAATGAACATGTTCAGACTTCAATTATTGTTATTTTATCAAGATGATTTTGTCTTACCTTTTTCTTTCTTTCTTCTTCTTCTTCTTCCTTTTTTTTTTTTTTTTTTTTTTTTTTTAACTTCCTCAAAAAAGAGAGGATTTTTTCTTGGCTGAGGATAAGGTTTGCAACTTCCAGAACAGGGTGACTACTGGAATAAACTATCAAGTTTCTGGGAAGTTTCAGCTCTCTATTTGACGTTATTGTGCAGCTGATCTACCTTAAACTGCACAGATTTGTTTTGTCTGTGCCCTTGTTTTTCCCCCCTAATATGCCAGAAAAATTTTCTGAACTTATTAGCAGCTGTCTCTCTCTCTCTCTCTCTTTTCAAGTGATAACATTTCACTTGTGACATCCCACATCGCCTGGGAATGAGGATGTGCTTATATGTATAAATGCACCCTTTATGACACAACGCGTTTTAAAGCCGTGATGGTCATGAACCTATCAGAACTCTGCAGTTAAGCGTGTTTCTGCGAGAGCAATCCCAGGATGGGTGACCTCCTGGGAAGTCTGGTTTGGGGAGCCAAAAGCGGACAATATTATGTCATTGGGGGTGGGTCGTTACATCACTTATCATGGCAGTTCAATTATGTTTTGATCTTGTTTTTACTCGACATGTATTTCTAATTTAGTGTGCGTCTAACACTAGTGTTCTAACTCCAAAGCAGTATTGTTGTAAGGATTTTGAACTTTTCTGAAGTTGTTATTGTATAATTCTTTTATGTAGGAATTGGATGGACATCCTGGAAGAAAAGGTGGTTTATTTTAACACGTACTTCTCTGGTTTTCTTCCGAAGTGATCCAGTAAGTAGTTGTTTAGTTTCTTGTACACTGTAATCTTGTGAAATCTGTTATAGCAGTTAGTCTTAAGTTGATGAATAATGATAAAGGAAATAGTCAACTGACTAAGCACCATAGGGGCTGGCATTTGGGTTTCTTTTCTAAAACTTTGAAGATTCTTGAAGCTAACACTTACATACAATGATGATCATTTATTTGCACCCCTTCATTTTAAACCAAAATTGTTTAGTTTCAAATCTCATCACCTTTCCCTTCACTAGTATGTAGTGTTTAGAATCTTTCTATTGGAACCCTAATGGGGAGTAAACATGTTTACTTTAAGCAGCACTATGAGCCACTGGCTATGGAGTTTGTAGATTGTCCTTGCATGCAGAAACATGTTGCTGCTGGCATTGCTTCTGATGATAGTATTGATTGGCTCTTATGGATGGCCTGTAATATAATACCTTAATCAGTCAGTCGATACTAACCATAATAAAAGGAGCCAATTTTAAATGTTTATGAATGGATGGACTTGCAAGTAATAGCAAAAAATACATTTTTTTTGTAAGTAATTTTCATCTCATTGAAAAGCGTAGAGGGGTGCAATTCTAGTACACATGAAGTATACAAGAGAATCTCCTATTCATTAGAAAAAGAAGAACAAAAGTTTAAAAAGATGGGAAAACTAGAAAAAAAACTATTATGGGCTGTTGTCCATGTGTAAATGGAGTTGAATATAATCTTTTTCAGCTCTACCATCAAAGTCTCTCTATCTTCAAAGTTCAGTGCATTCCGCTCTCTCCAAAAACACCACATTAAATATAAAGGACCCAACCTCCAAATTTCGAAAATGTTATGACACCCCACCTGACATCTCACCTTTCTACGCATAACCCAATCAATGCCAAACTAGTTAAATAGCAAGCTCCATAAATCTCTTGCTATCTCACAATGAACAAGAAGGTGATTGATAGACTCCCCACTCTTCTTGCACATACAACATCAATTTGCCACAATAATGTCCCTTTTCCTCAGGTTATCCAACGTCAATATTTTTCCTAATGCCTCCGTCAATACAAAGAACGCCACTCTTGAAGGAGCCTTAACTCTCCAAATACTCTTCCAAGTTAGCGGGAAACCCGTAAATATGGTTAACACATGATAAAACGACTTCACTTCAAACTTGTGCCTCTTGGAAGGGATCCAACACATTCTATCCACATCTCCTTGCCTTACTCTGAGAGAATACAACATCTAAAAGAAAAAAGGAAACCAACCCCACCTCCCAATCCTATACATGTCTAGTAAAACTTATATTCCAATGAACACTTCCATTTTGGAACGTCAGGAGATCTGCCACCCATGCGTCATTATACCTTGCGATACTAAACAAATCCGAATAAGATAACTTCGATTGTTGTTCCCCACACCATACATCATGTCAAAAACTGACATTTGAGCCATCACCTATCTCAAATATGAAAAATTTTGAAATTTTTTCCCACCCCCTCCTTATATATTTCCACACACTCACTCCAAATGGCCGTATTACCTCCTTGGAACACCAACCTCCCCTTAAATTGTCATATTTAGTCTTTACCACTAATTTCCACAAAGCCTCACTCTCCGTAGCATAACACCATAGCCATTTACCCTAGGGGTGTTCAAGTGGGCGGTTAAAAACCGCTCCACATCAGCTATCTGCCCGTCCGCATGGGTTGCGAGTGGATCTTCAACCCTTAACTCTAAGCGGGCAGATTCATATCTGTTGTACATACATATGCGGGCGGATAGCAGAATATGGGTAAGCGAAGGTGGATAATATCCACATATGCATACCCACACACACTCACACAATATATCTATATATATATATATATATATATATATATAGAGAGAGAGAGAGAGAGAGAGAGAGAGAGAGAGAATAATTGTCAGATTATAATTCAATTTATAAATATTTGTATTGCCTAATGTTTACAATTTAATTTGTATTTTCATATTACAATTAACAAGTGAATTTAGTTAAAAAAAAAAAATTGGATTAAGCCCATCTAAAAAAAACTTTAAAAAAAAGGCCATATAAATTAAGTTCATAGTTAAAAAAAGAAAAAGAAAAAGAAAAACCTAAAAAGCCCAAACGAAGTCCAAAAAAGAGCTCAAAATGCAAAGTGGATGTCACGTGCGGTTAGTATAAAAAAATGCCCGCAAGTGTGCGGTTATGGGGGATTTCACAAAGTACGAATGCGGATGCAGTTACTAAAATTCACTATCCGCAAAGTGCGGATGCAAAATAAGGGTATTATCCGCTCATATAGTGCGGTTTACACCCCTACAATATCGCTCGATTAAACTGAATCAAGTTTCTAACCCCCCAACTACAACGATCCAGGAAAAAGTGCTAGCCACATCTGAACTATCACCATAAAATGACTAGTCAATTTGGAGCTTCCTCATAATCATTTATAAAGCCTAGTTTCATTTAGTAACTAGGCAATGTAGGACTTAACACTTAATATTATCTTTATAAACCATCCACTCTATGTAGGCTACTCATCTATCCAAAGTGGGACAGAGGTGTTACGAACTTACAAACTCCTCCCTCTAAAACCCCTGACGTAGGGTCACGTCATGTGGTGCTCTAGTACCACATGGTTTGGTATTACTATGTGGCTTTGATACCATTTGTAAAGACTCAGGAAAAAGTGCTAGCCATATTTGCGCTATTACCCCAAAATGACAAGTCAATTTGCAGCTCCAGTAGAATCCTAAAGTCCAGTTTCACCTAGTAAATAGGTTATGTAGGACTTAGCACTCATCACTATCTTTATAGACTACCCACTCTATGTGGGTTACTTCTCATCTTCCCAATGCAGGACAAAAGTGCTACACTGACCAACCTGAATTCATTGGGGTACAAATTTCGACCAGTTTACTAAATGGATCATCACCAATTACATCCCATAAAGTCTCTTTGAAATTTTTCAAGCCTATAATCCACTCTCATTTTAATAGGGGAAAAAGACGAGTAGTAAGTAGGCAAATTAGAAAGGGTGCTTTTTTTTTTTTTTATCAAAGTCAATCTACCTCCCTTAGATAAATAAAGCCTTTTTTTTTTTCTTTTTTTTTTTCTTTAGTAAGTAGGCAAATTAGAAAGAGTATTTTTTTTTTTTTTTTATCAAGTCAATCTATCTCCCTTAGATAAATAAAGCCTTTACCAACGAAGCTGGACTATTACCCGATCCACGTAGAAGGGGTACTTTACATGGGTCCGAGGTTTATCTGATAGGGATGGGTACACGAAATGACCCTGTCTTGGAGGGGTTCCTTGTCATAAAATAATAAAAAAAAAAAAGCCTTTTCCATCCATTCAACCAATGTTCCATTTTTTTTTTTAATTATGCCATTCCAAATAGATGTAACCTTGTAAGACGTACCCAATGGAAAACCCAAGTACTTCATTGACAAAGATGATACTCTACAGCCACCAATGCGAGCCAAACCTTCTACATATCCCACATTGCCGACAAGAACTATCTCTTACTTCGCCAAATTAATCTTCAATCTCGATACAGCTTTAAAACATAAGAAAAGGCATCACAAATGTTGGAATTGTTCAGAAATTGCCTCACAAAAAGTCAGTATCATCCGCAAACAATAAGTGGGACACAATAGTTCTTCATTATTCTTCGATCCCACAGAAAAACCAGACAAAAGTCCCCTATCCACTATAGCAGTCATCATCCTACTCAGCACCTTCATAATAACCACAAACAATAATGGCGATAACGGGTCCCCCTGTCTCAATCCACGAGAACTACTAAAGAAACCAAACGGTGAACCATTAATAAGAAAGGAAAGCTGCACCGTAGAAATACAATGCGCTATCCAATCCGTCAATTTCTTCCCAAATTCACATCACTTCAGCAAATATAACAAGAACTCCCAATTACCATAATCATACGCCTTCCCCGAGTCCAATTTATACTGAGATAATAGGTGGTTTAGGTGGTTTTGGTCTGCCATATTTTTAGCCCATAGTTGCATAGACTGCTGAATTGGATAAACCACAAGTTTAGCAGACTGGGTATGAAAACTTGAATCAAAACTCCTTTCTCCAGCCTAGTAAACTTAATTACATTTTGTTCACTGAATCAATGCAACTTTTTTTATTGTGTTGGAAGGAATGGGGTTAATGCCTACCTGAAAGCAAAAGTTGGTGTCATAGACAGCTGAGCACTTTTTTTCATAGCATCCATTACCTTTTTCTATCCCCCTCTTTCTATTCCATGTTGCAGGAGTTGTTCTTTTAGATTATGTATCTAATTTGATATGTGTTGGTTTGACACTGTAATGGTGATCTTCTTTCTGTTCTTTGTAGGCACGTAGTTTTCTGTTTCACAATATTGCAATGTTTCAAATATCCTTTCAGTTGTAGGATGGCAAATGCAAAATAACTGTTAAATAAATTGCAAGTTCATATGTAATAATGGCAAACATATATGTTTGATAATTTGACATACTCATTTGTTGACCATGATGTCGTATAGTAGAAAATCTTGGTGTTTGGACTTGTAGGGATTTACCATAGCATATTTGACTCAATTGCCTAATTTTAAGCTTAAGTTTTATATTAAATCAGGTATACAAAGCAGTATCCGAATGAAATGGACCTTTATATATGTGTCTATTGGCATATATTTATGTGTCGGCTTGTATGTACTTCATAAAGGCTGTATAATTTTTCATCTACTATTGTTTTACTTTCAGAGTGCTGTTCCCCAAAAGGGGAGTGAAGTGAATTTGACCCTTGGTGGTATTGACCTCAACAATTCAGGCAGGTTGGCCTTTTCAATTCCTAGTTAGATTCTATTCAGTTTTATGGAATTCTCATAGCTGTTACCCATTATGGAAATGGAGAAGTTTACTAACCTTGTTGTACTTCCTTTCAACAATTTATAGCGTGGAGGTCAAAGCAGATAAAAAACTCCTGACTGTGCTCTTTCCTGATGGTCGTGATGGACGAGCTTTCACACTAAAGGTGCTTCTCTCTTCACGTTTTCTTTGCTTGACTCGTGTAGAACTGCTCAAAACTTTGTCAAATAATGTCTTATCTAAATAATGATGTAGCATTCTTTCATTGTCATATTATACTTAATGCATTCCTACATTTTATTGGCTTTCCAATGTACATCAAACAAATCGGAGCCCTTATGTTGACTTTTGAAACAATATTAGATGCTTTTAATAGCATGTTGCTTTTAAGAATGGAAATTGAAAATCAGAAAATCAGATTTTGCACTTGGTAGCGGGAATGAAGAAACTCTGGCAATGCTGCTGGCCTCAACTAGCTGGAAATTGGAGAGCTTTAAGTTGTGATTCAGCTTAGTAGATTTCTTTTCAAAATTTGCTCAAGGATTGTAAAGGGTCAGGTCTACCTGCTTGGCTTAGAGTGGATATAGTACTTCCATATGATGATATGGTAGAGATGAAATATTTAGTACGTATAGACTTCAAATGGCAGTTACATGATGATTGTGGCCTAGCAAAACCTAAGAGTTTGTTTATGTCATGAGTTTGTGCTTCAGCATCTTTGCACTCACAATGTGCGGAAGCCAAAACTTGCTATATAAGCCAAGCAAACAAGGGTTTGGGATTGCTTGATTTGGCTTCTTTATATGCACATATAACTAATACTTGGATGGATATGTTTGTGGGGAAACTCTCCTTTGATAAATGTCTATATTGAACTAATACAATAAAAGCACAGTCTACAAATTTCTCTTATCAATTAATCACTAACTGGACACAAACAAATTGATGATTAGATACATAAAGGGAGAGGGATAATAAAATGAGTTACAGTGCACAGGCTAGCAGGTATGGTGTAGGTATGTATTTTTTTTTTTCCTCTTTAAACGTATGGGATATCTCAGATATGGAAAAAGTTGGATTTTAGTCAAGTTGAGGAAGGTCTGTGATTAATGGATGGGGTTTTAAGGGTAAAAAAATGGCTGGCTGTGGGTTGCATAGTGGAGTATAAAGTATACAGTAAGACAAAGAAACAGAAGAAAAGAGATGATAGAGGAGATAAAACTTGGAATCTCACTAAGTTCTCCTGGGCGTTTAACTATGCATGTACTAATTAATGGAAACTTGTAATAAATTGAGTGCAAAATCTGATTACAACTCTTCAAGTAATTACGAAAGGCCTTTATTAAATTGAGAACCATAAGGTCCATAATCAAGGAAGTTGAGACCATTTTGGTTCAAAATAGCTCACCAAATAAGCTGCTTATCATGTGGAATCTTTGGTGGAAATCATGTTGGCTTCACAAATTTCATGAATGGAATCTTCCTCAGGGAAGCTTTTAGGGCCAAAACTACAAATACAGAGGGAAAAACATGAATCATGCATCTTAGTGTTAGCTTGATGGATTTTGGATCATATTTGAGTGGGAAAGACAGAGAGAAGACTTTTGGAAAACTTTACCAAGTCCAAAAAATATGGGGCAGAAGTAAGAATATACTCCTGATGCATGCTGACATATGACTTTTTTATTGGTTTTACAGGCTGAAACTATGGAGGATTTATATGAGTGGAAGGCTGCGCTTGAGAATGCTTTGGTACAAGCACCAAGTGCCGCTCATGTAATGGGGCAAAATGGTATCTTCAGGAACGATCAGACTGATTCAGTTGATAATTCTTTGGATCAGTGTATGCCCTTCTTGTTGTTATGCTGTATATCTATTTGACTTCACATGTTCTTTTTTTTTTTTTTTTTGTGTGCGCGCCTATGCCGTACATTTTCTAAACTGGTAACATAGTTTTAAAAGAAGCAGTTTTTGGTATGAGCATCATCAAAATGTAATCATTACCATTGCCTTCCTTTGCCTTCATTGAGCCTAATGTGTCTTTGTGTTCTCTATATGGTTATGATATGAATTTGCAGATATATTTGACAATATGGTAAGAAGGGCTAAATATGGGAAGCATATTGTTATGATACCTGAACTTCTTTGGGCAGTGGATCATATCTGCTGTAACCATTAATACAGAAAATGCCTTGTGTTATTTCTACATTATGCTATTTTTTTTCTTTCAATGTTATTAGTTCTTTATTCAATTCTCTGTTTAATGTAATTTTTTTTTTCTTGGGTTGTGTTTGCCAAGGGTTGATTTAGTGAGCATGATAGTTGTTGAAAATATTTCATGACTAGCATCTGGGTCATTGGTCCTTCTATGACAGGACATACTGGTTTGAACTTGGATGTCTTGCTTGCTATTCTTCGCTTATCACTTCATTGATATATTTGATGTTTGCTTTACTTCTTTTGTAGTGAAGGATAGACAGCCTCTCAAATCTTCCGTTATTGGAAGGCCAGTTTTAGTTGCCTTGGAAGATGTTGATGGAGCTCCATCTTTCTTGGAAAAAGCCCTCAGGTTTATAGAAGAGTATGGTGGGTCTTGCTTTTTTCATTATAGGATCCTATTTCAGTGGTACTCTAAAATGTTTCTTCTGTGAAGTAAATTACTTTCTGATCTCTTCTGAATATTAGAAATTATTTTCTTGACTCTTTTAGTTGAATTTTTATCGTATGCTGGAGAAAATCTTTAGCGTGCTTGCATTGTCAGAGCCACCTTAATTGGGAGTCTTTTTGCTGCTCCACTGCCTATGGATGTGTCACTGCTGATTTTAGTACTTTATTGTAGTTTAAAATCTCTAGTTTTGCAGTGCAGGATAGATATTGTAACGACCCAGGAAAAAGCGCTAGCCACATCTGCGCTATCACCCTAAATGACTAGTCAATTTGGAGCTTTTCTAGAATCCCTTATAAAACCCAGTTTTACCTAGTAACTAGGCAATGTTGGACTTTGCACCCATGCGTATCTTTATAAACCACTCACTCTATGTGAGTTATTTATCTCTTTCCAATATGGGACCGGGGTGTTACAAACTCTCCCCCCTTAAACCCCTGACTTCTTCATCAAGCCTATGTCATGCAGTGCTCCAGTACCACATGACCTAGTACCACATGACCTAGCGTTACTAGGTGACTCTGATACCATTTGTAATGACCTAGGAAAAAGCGCTAGCCACATCTGCGCTATCACCCCAAAATGACTAGTCAATTTGGAGCTTTCATAGAATTCCTTATAAAGCCTAGTTTCACCTAGTAACTAGGCAATGTGAGACTTAGCACCCATGAGTATCTTTATAAACCACTCACTCTATGCGAGTTATTTATCTCTTCCCAATATGGGAATGAGGTGTTACAGATATAATGCGGTTCCAAATCTTCCCCAGTTTTAAAGGAAGATGGGATACAAGGATAAAAATAGTGTATAATTTTTTACAAACTTTTTGCAACACGTGAATATTCTGATTTATAGTTTTAGGTATGTCAGATTTTCAAACATCATTCACTTAGTTAAGTTACTATAATCGTTGTGGGAGAAATTGGTAGGAAAAACATATAGATGGGTTTAAAAGGTCTATCCAAGTCTAATTGGTGGATTGTGGAAGTGTTGATATATTTTTAGTGTTGTATTATCCTCTAAAACCTGTTGCTGTAGTGAGCATTTTTATCTTTGGGCAAGTTCTAATCAATGTCAGGACTGTGTTACTTACCAAAGAAAAAAAAAATGTAAGGACCCCTAAACCCTAAACCCAATAGAAATTTATGTTGGCTTAGTTTCTAAATAATTTCCTTCTCTTGTCTAATTCTGAGCTTCTTGTGCAGAAATCATGCACATGTGATATGATTATAGAAGAGTAAAGTGCTTCTTTTTTCCTTATTGAGCTAACAATGGCTTGCAAGATCTAATAACTAATACATCACACTATATTTTCACTTGCCACATTTACCCTCATTAAGCTCTCATTTTTGGGTCTTTTTCCAATTTACCAATTGCAATTCTGTCGGACCCTTTCGTTATTGGTTTGGATACAGATAGAATGTTTGTTTGTCACTTTGTTTTATATGAATCTGATAAAAGATACAACAGGCATCAAAGTAGAAGGGATCTTGCGTCAAGCCGCCTACGTTGATGATGTTGAACATCGAGTTCGAGAATATGAGCAGGGTGAGTTGGTTTGGATATATGAGTGTTCTTGACTAACTTTAATCTTATGGCCGTAATTAAATTACATTGTATAGATTGTGTATTTTTATCTTTATGTCCTTCATGCAAGGTGATTCTCACAATTGAGATCATGAGTCTATCTCATATCTGTTATTCTTTTGGGATGCATAATGGATAAACCGTGCAAGTGAATTGGAAATTAGCTATGGCAAGAGATGTGGGAATATTTTACAAAAAAGTATTTTCTACATTTTATATGTTTATTATAACTAAAAATTAACTGAAAACGTCTTCAAAAAACATACCCAAAACTGGGGGAAAGTGCCTTATGCTTGGACTTAGCAAAGGCATCACCCTCCTCTCTCTCCCCATTATCTCCCATTATTGCCAGAAAGCACCACTTCTTGACATAGACGCCTAGGTCAGCCTTACTAGTGGTGAATCTTGCTGCAAAGTGATCAAACTCAAGGGCTTCAACCAAATTGAGTTGGATCCTGAAACATGAACCCTTCCCAATTGATTGGAAGCTTGCCGAAGTTAGATTGACCCTTTCTGCCCTTAATTGATCCTATCCCAGTTCTTTCTAGGCGATCCCACGCCTGAATCTAGTTTCTCACCAAATGGCTAGTTTTCTAAACCCAATCCTATACTTCACCTCTTCTGCTTCACCACCTCAGTCCACCTCTCCCACTACCCCTAAAGAAAAAACAGGTCTCTTGGTTCACTGTTGTCTCCTAAACATATGTCTTGTTTGGTTTATATGTTGGTACTTTTGGTGGTGAATTGTCTTGTGGTTTGCTGTGTGGAGAGTAGATTTGGTTCTTTGAATTTCTAAAGTAAATTGCTGCATAATGGGTATGTTCATGGGGGTATTGGTGGCGCCACAATATGGACAAGATAATGAGGGTATCTAGTAGCCATGGGTTTTTGGATTTCTGTGTTTTTACGTGAAGACTTTCAGTGAAAACAAACACATATGATTTGATTTTCAGGATCTCAACCAAGCAATTATAATCAAATCATGTTTTCTTAAAAGAATTCTATTGAAAATGTTTTTGTTAAGGAAAAGTTTTACATTGAAATAAACACTTAATTTGTAATCTTTATTTGAATTTACCCTTAGGGAATAACTACCACATGTTATATGGATACAAGGGCTGTTTTGCGAAAAATAAATATTGAAATGGCAATAGTCATGATCGAAAAGAAAAAAAAGAAAGAAAAAGAGAAAAAACTAGTAGTCAAGTCTTAAAATCACCTTTGCTTGTGGAGCATTAGAATTGAATCAACCAAAAAGTTGCATGAGTTTCACATTAGTCTTTTTCTTTTTGGTTTCAATGTTATTCCTTTGTCTGAACAGTTTTTGGGTTATGCTTTCTTTAGGAAAAATTGAGTTTTCTCCAGAGGAGGATCCACATGTTGTTGCCGATTGTGTCAAGGTTTCTCTCTATAGTCACAGCAAAATATTAATTCTTCATGTATGTTACAGCACAATGAAAGCTAAACTTTTTTTTTTTATCTGTTTTCTTCCATGCAATTCTCCAGTATGTCCTCCGGGAATTGCCATCATCTCCTGTCCCTGCATCTTGCTGCAATGCACTATTAGAAGCATGTCGTAAGTCTGTTAATCAACTGTTTGTTTACCATCTTTTGTTTATTCATTGCCTGCTGGCCTATTTATAATTCATATACATATGATGCTAAAACGTTGGAGAGAAGATTATCTATGAATGTATTTAGTGAACGTAAATCGTAAGCATTGAATGGGATGGTGGTGAGGAGAACTACCTTTGTGACACCACAAATTTGATTGAGCATTAATAAGAATTGTGCAGGAGTAGGTAACTTCACTTTTTTATTACATTAGGAGCAAATATTCTCAGCTATTGCTTAGAAAAGAACAATTTGAAAAATGGAATTCGTAATATATTTGGATCTTTCTCTCATGATTTTTCATAAATACTTGTACAATTTTCGTTGTCATTTTTATGATAAAACAATTAATTATAGGGAGAAAAAATTTCTTGTGTACAAGATCGGCTTATATAAAACAGTTTCAGCTAATTACTGACAAGCTTCGTGGGATTATTTTTTTCTTTTTTTGGGAGAAAAATAAGTTCTTTTTCTACCAGAAGAGAGCAATGTATACCATTACGTGAATCACGAGCTCTGAGTTAAGCTCCTTCTCCACTTAAAGCTACCAAAGAAAGAAAGGGGGAGTGGGGATAGGGAAATCCAATGTCCCTTGAAAATCAATGCTTATTGTCTTTATGTCAAAATTTGATTGAATGCTTAAGGAGCACATATTTATATATGTGAAGTACATATTGTTGGAAAGAAAAGGAAGATAACATAAAAGGTCATTGAACTCAAACCAATCTCAGATAAAATTGAATATTAATCCTTTTTTGTTTGTGGTTTGTGATCTCTCTCTCTCTCAAGAAACTGGTTTGCAGTAGAATGTGAATTAATGTAATAGCTTCGATGTTGAAGATTGCCAAAGAACGAATCAGGAAATAAGTGCAACTCTCTGATGTCTGAAGATTATATAGGCATTTGATATAGTAATAGATATATTCTTTCCTTTTCACCTCAAGTATTCTTACTGAAGAAAACTTAACTTTCATGTATTCCGTTTACTATTTAGGAAAGAATTTGTGTCATGCCTTGTCAATTTATATTTAAGATTTTGTTGCACACTTTAAGATGAACTTTTATTTCACACTCATAAAGCTTATTAAGTAATATCTCTTTCTCTCTCCCTTTTCCAGGATAAGAACTTGTAAATATATATAAGGATACTCTTGTGAACATGTTTCTGCAGCGTATAGCATCATTTCACATGAACTGCACGAAGGCCGTTTGGCAAAGTTTAACAATTTTTAGGAAGGTTTATTATCGACTTGAAGTTCTGGGTAGCATGGTTCTAGAAGAACTAGATGAAAAGGAGCAGTGAAGTATTTTTATTAGTTGAGAGGAATTTATCCAAACATATATAATTTAGTTAGATTTTAACGCATTATATGCAGTAAGACCAATAAGAAGTCGACTTATATTTCCTGTCATTTTTTCCTCTTCCATAATGAGAGGGATAAAAAAGGATGCTATGAGCAGCTTTGGTTGCCATTGCTTGTTAAAACCATGAATTAAAATTTTAGAATCAATTAAATATAACCTTATTTCAACTATTTGGGTCATAGATTGCCATGTCTTCTACCTAACTTTACCGCTCTTTTATTAGGATTCCGCTATCATGATTTATTACTATCATCATCATCATCATCATCATTATTATTGCTATTATTGTTGTAATTATTAAGTTCTTGATTACATTCTTCGTTCTTTTTCCATTTATCCCAATATGCACATGTTCACAATGCTCATTTCGAGCATGGATTTAGTTCTATTACCATACATTAGTCAAACAACCTGGTTATGCTTCTTTACAATTGGATTGTGATGCTTTGAAGTTCCAAAAGGAAGAGTGTCAAATGAAAAGCGAAAATGTCACATGGCAGTGGGCTATCAGAAAATTGAAATCAGCCGTAGGTTGGTCTATAACTTCTGCCTTGAATAATTTGATCAAGTTTAAGACCAAGCCATAAGTTATAATAGATGTCATTCTTGGCATGAAAGCGGGCTAATGAAATGTAGAAAACAATAAAGGTAGGAGAGTCTTTCCTGTTTTGATTGTGTACGTTAATAGGGATTTCTGAAGGGAGAGATGACAAGGTAACTGAAAGTGAAGTGCTGAAAAAGTTTGCTGATATAGCCCAGTTTTATGTTAAATTACTACTTATCTCAAAAGCTTAGCTCATAAAAAAATGTGAATTTAATTATTTAATTAACATTTTAACACTTCCCCTCATGTGTGGGACTAGACAACATGTGAAATATTTCAATTTAAATAAGGGGTAAACTGTTGGAGTCAAGGTTTGAACTCATGATTTTTGCTCTGATCCCATGTTAAATCATCACTTATCCAAAAGCATAAACTTATAGGAAGAGGAAAATTTAATTATTTAATTAACATTTTAACATAAAAAGATATGATGTGGATGTTAGGTTGTACTTTATCAAACAATTTGATTTAGGCTTCTGCTTGGTTACAGTGAAAATGATAAGGAAAAATCTCATATACTATTTGTTTTATCACAATACATTTGGATGTTCTACCATATGTCTGGTATTCTCTTTAAATTTTGATTTTCTTATCAAGCAACATTGGATTACTTTATGATGACTAGGAACTGAACGTGGTGTTAGAGTCAATGCTCTCCGTACATCAATATTTGATACGTTTCCAGAACCAAATCGCCGCTTATTGCAAAGGTAGTTGATACATTATATTTATTGTTATTTCCATATTTCTTGATAAACTTCTTCTTCTATTTATTGGCATATTCATTTATATTTCCTTTTTTTATTTTTATTTATTTTAATGAGGACAAAATCCTCACCCTCACGCACGCCTGCATGGTTCTGCATACACCATCACACAAGTAGATATTGAAATACTTGTATATAAAATATTTTCTTGTTCTTTCCCCATCTGAAAAATTATGCTCTCATTTGCTCTCCCTTGCATTCTTGTTTTGGGCATTTACTTTCATTTCTTTCTATTTTAATTTGTTGATTTTCCCCCCATTTAGAGTACTTGTGATGATGCAAACTGTAGCTTCTCACAAAGCTGAGAATCGAATGAGCTCCTCGGCTGTTGCTGCTTGCATGGCACCCTTACTTTTGCGTCCTCTTTTAGCTGGTGACTGCGAGATCGAAAATGATTTTGATGTTGGTGGTGATGGTTCTGCACAACTTTTGCAAGCAGCTGCTGCAGCTAACCATGCTCAAGCCATTGTTATAACTTTATTAGAGGAGTATGATAAGATATTCAAGGTAAGTTCTAATATATTCCTCATTCACAATTGCATGTGATATGGTTTCCTATTGTCATATTCCTATTATCATTCCGTCACACACTTCACACACCCAGAAACTTATTCATATGTTGTGCTATTATAGGCTATATGGCTTTCTTTCATATCAGATTTTTGTGATGGTATAGGCTTTATGGCATTTCTTTCATAATCTGGTTTTTACCTGTGAATTGTCCTAATGATTTATGAATTTCATTAATGTTCTTTTTCTTGATTATAGTTCTTTCAAACTTTATTTGAGGCTGTAATGAATCCCCTATGAACTCTTTTTCAAAAGATTGGAGGAAAAGGACAAGGAGCAAATTACTGCCATTTTGTGAAGATGACACGTCATTTTAACAGAAATCCTTTTCTTCTTCTTCTTCTTCTTTCTTTCTTTCTTTCTTTCTTCTTCTTCTTTTTTTTTTTTTTTTTTTCATACTATTTCAGGTACTCCACTGATGAAAATGCACTCTCTTATTTTCCTTTTAGAACTGGGAACTGGGAATTTTTTTCTTCTTTCTCTTTACTATTAACTCCTTCGAGTTTGATCTCATCTACTAGTAAAAAACTTTAAACCTTGGGATTTTACAGTGCCAGAGTAGTGAAAGGCCAGATTGACTGTGGCTCAATCAGATCTCATTGTAATCAATTTGTACTTTTTTTCTTTGTGCTTTTGAGCCCCATGAATTAGTATTGTGTTTGCAGGAAGGGTCCATGTCCCTTGAGCTATACACTGACTCAGAAGAGAGTGGAAGTGAGAGTGAGGAGCCAACTGATGAATCCTATGAAGATGATGAACATGGTGATGCAACTCAGGAATCTGATGCAGATGCAGATGAGGATTTTGAAAATGCATCAAGTGGAACCTGCAGCGAGAGTGGTGACTCTAGAGACGATGATCCGTGTGATAATAAGGCTTGTCTCTGTACTTTCTTACATAAGCATCTACGTATACACTGATGGGAGTAAACCGATAATTTATTCTTGTGTATTCCTAGTGACAGACCTGAGAATGAGTATTTTGTGCTTTAGGTTAGATTAAAAAATGGTGGTTCTGCATTCCTTCATCTATGCGACTTTGTAGCTTATGTCTTCTGCTACGTGTTTAGCCTTATATTTTCTCCATTTCTGGTTCCTTCATATCATTTTTAGAGTCTATAATCAGTTTTCACTGTTTTTAAGTTCTCTCTTGAAGTTATATCCAGACCTTCAGATTGAGTTTCAAATTTAAAAAGATAACCAGTTTTACAAGCTAGATTCTTTCACCCTTTTTTAAACATCGTTTCTGCAATTTTTCAGATCAATCATGTTTTATTTGATAATGGTCCGCATGGCTGTGTATTGGTGGGATATTGTACAATATATTTGTTGATTTCACTGAATTTCATTATGGCCTTTGTTGGATGCTTAATGTGTTTCCGTTGTGCTTTGCAAAAGACCTAATCACTTCATTTATCACTATTAATTGCTTCTGTTACTTTTCTTTTGGTTTTTCTGGTGTTGTCAATCAACTCTCATAGGTTCACCTCAATTTTTTTTAATATGCTTATTGCTTAATTTTTTTTACTCGTGTCCATCTGTTTTTTCTCCTCTTGTTTATTCCCTAGGACTAGAGCCTTGGGGTTTGAAGCTGCTGGCCTCCACCTTAGGTGAACTGTAAATCCCCAGTATAGAACTCTTTTACTAGGCACTTTGTTTTTTTTTTTTTTTTCCTGTTTTCTTTCGTAGTCGTGTTTTCTTTCTTCTTTTATTTAATATCTATAATTTTAGCACAAGGTTTTGAACCTATTTGAGGAACTTTTTGTCATCTTATTGTTGAAGAACCTTTGTGCTACTGACATCACATAACCTCATTTCTAATCTTAGTTCTTTCTGTTTCACTCTCCCCCCCCCCCCCCCCCCTTCTTTTTTTATTTTTATTTTTTATTTTTTTGTCCTTTTGGCGGGGCGTGTTAGTAAAAGAACCTGAATAGCACAAAATCACACCTATCTCTCTTACTCATGCAAGTCTTATGATTTCATCCTAAGACCACCCACTGAGTGCGATCTTAGTTGCTGTGTTTCTTCTCCTTCTCATGTAAATTAATTGCTCACCAATTTCTCGTCATATACCTATGTGTGTCATGTTATATGGTTAATCTGGTAACATTCTAGACTATTTTCTTTATTTTGATTTATATCTTTTTTTCACTTACAAAAAGAAAAGAGAAAAAGAAAAGGAATAAAAAAAAAAGATTGATATCTTTTTTTCTATATAGAGAGAGAGAGGCTACACTAGTTATACTAACTACTTGAAAGGTGCTGGATTCCAGTGGTTCAAACTTAAGCTAACTAGTTGAAAGGTGCAGGATTCTGATGGTTCAAACTTGGGTTACCAGTCCCCTGAAGTAGATGATGCTTCCATAGCCAGTCAGAAGTTGCCATTAAATTCATTTGAAACTTCATTGCCTCAACATGACATTCTACAAATCGGTCAGAGTCTTCCAAATCAAAGCAAAAATAGTTCAGTAATCCAGGTCACTAAATCTGCTGAACTACTAGGAGATGCTTCAGAAGAACCAAGTTTGGTTCCTACTAGTCCAATCTCATTGATCAGAAAATCTACAATCATACCCAATGGACCTGCACGTAGTGCTAGGTGTCGCACCATGTTGGGACGTAACTCTGTGAGTATATGTTTTCTGGATTTATGATGCACCTTTTTGCTTTGAGGCCTTTTTTTTTTCTTAGTCATGTTTCTCCAGCTAGATGTTTTAAAATTATATTTAGTCTAGAATATGCAAGAGTGGCTTTTAGTCTTGACATTCATCAATTTTGAATTGCTCAATTGATTGTCTATGTTTCAAACCTGGTAACGATTGTAACGAGGGTGTTTTTAGTTTATTTATTGATTGATTTATTTATTTTTGGCATGAGTGCAGGCAAGGAAGAACCTTTCCATGGAATCCATTGATTATTCCATTAAAGAAGAGTAAGTGATGCATCTATCAGCTGTGCAAAGCAATTGCTTTCTTGTGCAAATTTCCATAAATATATATTTCCATAGTTGTTCTTGGATTCTTTTTAGTGCCATTTGTGCGTTGTACCATAGGCTTGACACTATAACTGCAGTTGAGGTTCAATCTATTCTAGTACTTATTTGTTCAATGGATAAATGAATTGTGAGTTTGAACCACTGTAGCCTGTAGGCAGGCTAAATTCAGGATCGCTGTTTTGTATGTATGTGTGTGGAGAGAAAGAGAGATGGTCCGTTTGGTTTAGCAGTTTCAAAATGTGCAATTTAAAAAATAGCAATTTCAGAACGCAGTTAATTAAAATACAGTCAAGTGTTTAGCAAAATCGAGGTTTAGCCTTTAAAATTACGGTTCGGTCTTTAAAATTGCACATGTTTAAAAACACATCCCTTTGCCTGTAATTTTAAAACGTGGATTTTTTCACGCTTTCAAATTGCCATTTTTTAAATACGTACTTCCAAACGAAACACTTTCAGCAATTTGGTTTAAAAACACACTTTCAGCCCGTGAAATTGCAGCGCCAAACGGACTGAGAGAGAGGTTGAAGTATCAAGTATCCATGAAGCAGTGTTTCTCCCTCTCCTATGAATGGTGAGCCCCACATGGACCTACATATTATACCCATTGTTCTGTGAAGGAGAGCCTAAATTTACATGAGAGAGATGTGATGTAGAACAAATATGAAGACTGAAGAAGAAGTTTCATTTAGGAAACTTTTAATTATCTGCTTTCTTTTTTAATAAATAGAAAAAGAAAAGAGGAAAACCACCATGTTTCTAAGATAATCAATAAATATTGACAGTGTCTTGGTATAATAATAATAATATTAGTTTATCTCCATGGTTTATTGAAGAGGAGTTGTTCTGCGAAGTGTTGGATATTAGGTCATAACATTTCCCTGCTTTCAATTTATCTTTCTCCTTTTCTATTTATTGAAGTAATTTTTTTCTTCAGTTCTGTTGGGCTGGTATTATTTGATAAAGACTGCATTTTCCTTGTCTCAATGAGACGTCTCTGTCTTTCCTTATATATTAGCACATTGTAAATAGTTACATCCGTCTTTACAATATTTTTCGTAATGTATTTTGATCAAGATGTTACATAATTTCAATATCAAGTTTATGTATCTTTCTGAAGGCTTTTAATGATCACTATAAGATTGTGACCATTTGCCTTTGGCATTTAGGATGGAATGATTATGACATATAATCTTAAATAATCAATAGAAAATTTTGATTCTGTGTAGGAACTTGTATTCTTATAGTGAAGGTGGTTCATAATTTACTTGAATTATACACATCTAATTTCCTTTTGCATTTGATTCATTTGTAGAGTTGAAATCCAGAGGCTTGAGACAACTAAAACTGAATTGGAAAGCAGAATTTCAGAAGAGGTAGAGACTTCAAATATTTCTCTTTTAAGATATCCTTGTATTGTTTGGGGAAATTTTCATGTGGATTAAATTTTTCCCTTTGCAGGGTAAAGGGAATGCAGTTCTGCAAGCCAGTCTGCAAAGACGAAAGAAGGCCTTGCGTGAGCGTCGTCTAGCTCTTGAGCAAGATGTACTCTCTCTATATTTGGAATACTTTCTCTCTTCATTCCCCCCCCCCCCCCCCCCCCCCCAAAAAAAAAAGAGCATATATATTGTGTGGCATTCAATCTAAATGTTTTCAATGCTTCTTTACTCGCTCTTTTTGATGTGTCACTTTCAATTGAGTATCATTCATCAATTAGTTGCACTCATTTATGTCTTTGGTAGTCCACAAACCTTGATGAGGAAGGCCTAACTGTGATAGTGTTTTTAATTGTACCTATAGGTTGCAAGACTACAGGAACAGTTGCAAAAGGAAAGAGACTTGAGGACAGCACTTGAAGCAGGAATGCAGACTTCTCAGGTGCCGGTACTTGTTTTAGCCACTATAGATGAAAAGGTTAGTCTACCTCATTTTTAATTGGTATGACACAATTAGTCTTGATTAACTTTTAACTTGAAAATGTGCCAAAGACAAGGGCAGAGCTTGAGGAAATAGCTCAGGCAGAGGCATATGTCATCAATTTGAAGAAGAATGTTGATGATCTTGAAACGCAGCTTAATCAACAATTTGAACAAAACTATGGTCCTATGCATGCTTCACACAATCATACCCAACAAACTCCTTATAATCAAGCAAAACTGTAAGATTTTCTTTTAATAGTGGTTCATCTCTTGTTGCATCACCTTCTGTTTGATGTTTGTTAAAGAATGTTACCAAAGTTTAGGTGTTACTTTCAATGCTTGCAAATTTTATGAAATAACATACATACCAAGTTGTATTATAACAATCTTCTCACCCAGAATGGCGAAGGCATAAACTTTACTTGGGAGGGGGGAGGTTATCGTTAATTTTCTTAATTCCACAGATATATATCCATTATGGATTTAATCCCATAGCTCTACATCAAAAAGAAGGAAATACATGACTAGCCTACAAGACAACTATATTGAATAGTATGATGTATTGCTTTGCTGAAAATTTTAGGCTTATCCTTTACAAAATTCCCAGTCAATTCTGTTCCGCTTAATCCCTAACACAATCAAATGCTTATTCTTTTCAAAATATTATTACCTTTTTTTTCCTTATAATGTATGGTTGTAATCTCAAAAAAAAAAAAAAGTAGAAGAAGAACAAAAGGAAAAAAAAAAAAATACTTGTTTTCAAAATTTCAATCTATGAAAATCTTTCTATCTTCTGTAAAGAAAATTTATATCATCACTAGGTATATAGCTTACGGGCTATGACTTAGTTTGCTTGCATGTGTAAATATTATTTTTCTTAGGGTCACTAGAGAGTATCTTTAGTTCATCAATGGGTATCGAAAATTTTCGCCCCCTGATATTAACATGACTCTACCACTGTTCACCCACGTGTGTACAAGCCCTGTTGGTGCTTTGAAGAAAATAAAATGTGGGCACGGTAGTCAGCTTTAAATAGTTAGTTTGATTGCTCATTCTTTTCATTCCTCGGAAATTTGGGTACAGGAAAGATAAACAAAAGGATACTGAAGCCACAGCCACTTCACTTCTTGAAACGTCAAGAAGTAAGGTAAATTCATTTAGTATTTGAGATAATTTCTTGAGCATTATTCTCAGTTTTCTGTATGTAAAATTACATTAGCTGCGTTAGAAATAAGGGGATAAGTGTCCCTATTATAGAAGGTGATGAGGTGTTCCTATGAGTTGTCCTATGGTGTGATGTCGATATTCCTAATATTGTATTTGTTCCCACATATATCAATGGATTGTGAGGACCAGAAAAATAAAGATATTGTGCCTCTTTTATGAAGCTCTTATTCTTGACAAGCTGAATGCTAGAATTTCCTCTGATTAGTTATTGACAGGTCTGACTGGTGGAGTTTCTTCACAATTTATCTCTTGTAAATTCAGTCTTCAAATAAAACTATGGCCATGTAAGCACCTTAAGGTCAATTTATAATTTTATGGGAAAACAAAAGAACTGAGAGGTAGGTCCAACTTGGTGAATCAAGCTTTGCTCTCAGACCAAATGCCACTTCGTTAGGCAATTGCTCCCTCCATGCCCCGAGAATATTGGGGGCGTTAGGGTACACGTGGCCTGGTTTTGACCTTCTGCAGATGTTTTATCGGGGCTGGTACCCCGGTTGTCTAGTGCCTGATTGGGCCTAAATTGCATGTAGTGTTGCTTGTGAGATGGACCTTATTAGGTCAACCTCGGGCCTGGGGCCCATTACTTGGGGGATTATTCTTGGGTACACAAGAGTGTCTACCAATTCTTCAGCTGTGGAGCCAATGCTAGGCAGGTCAATGGCTCCTACCAATTCCAAGAGATCTGGTACAAGGGGTGATGTAGGTTACATATATTTCACCACATCAGTTTTGTTGATTTCCTTGGTGCTTTCTAAAATTTAAAATGAACAAGATCCCATCTTTTTGGAGCTTAGGAGTACCACACTGGATTGAAGTTACTGTCACATGTTCTTCATACCTGATCAGTTTGTTCCTTTTTTTCTTTTAACAGCATGTGCGATATATATATATATATATATACTATTCTATTTGGATGCATGTTTACGATCATTTCTCAAGTCCTTAAAGTTAATGATAATGTGATATAATTACAATTTTGTGGTTTTTGCTGTTGTTATCATAATGAGATGATGATAACGATGACTTTTTGATCATGGCGGATGTGTGGGGGGCATTACTATATGCATCATAGCTTTTGAAATTATATGTGATATGAACTTAACAAATGTCTTCTCAAACTCGTGAGAGGTTAATTGCTTATGCTCTTCAATTGCCAAATTGGCTTAACAGCTTCATGAACTGTTAACCCATGGCTTAGCAGCTTCAGGACTTCATGAACTGATGATTACACCCTCTCTTTTATTTTACATGTGTGCACATCAGGGAGGATATTCGACGACTTTTGCATTGTCAAAGCTGACAACCCGACTGAACTTTCTGAAAGAAAGGCGCAGCCAGCTAGCAAATGAACTCCAAAATATGGATAAAGGCCCAGGATCAGCTCAACCTGTCCAAAACCCAGACATGGTTGAAAAATTGGATTATTGCACATTACCTGTGAACTTTGGGGCGGGGACTAAAGGCCAATCATTTGGAAATCCAGAAAAGTTCAGAAAATGAGATAGTCAACCACTGCAAAAAGGCCAATATCATTAGCCTGAAGAGGGGAAGATCAGAAAGCCAGATGTCTCAAAGCCAATATTTTCTTCCTCCAAAGACAAATTCTAGATGATATCAGGCCTTATATGATCACTTGAGTGATTGATTTGTGCATTTGATGTTGCTTTTATCATCGGCAATACGGTTCATAGAGCTTTGAAAGATGATGAAACTTGCTAGATTGAGTTGGCTCAAGGTTCAAGCTCAAAGCCCCCCCCCCCCCCCCCCCAAGCCTTACAATGTACAGATCATCCATCTCCTTGTTGTATTCTGAAGTATTTGTAATCTTGATTTCTGAATTTTATATCAACGGCATCTGTTGTATTGTTAAATACAATATTTAATAATTAATCTTATTGGAGTTGCTTGGCTTAATCTGGTTAAATCTGATGGAGAAAATATAGAATAATCAATTTCATAGTATTCTTCTAAGATCATCTGCTGCTACAAAATTGTGAGAATAATAACCAGTGAATTTTTTTTTAAAATAAAAAAAGATAAAGAAAAAGAAAAGTAAGTGATGGTAGTAGAGTAGAGTAGTAATCGTCGTCAAAATCTGTCTTCAAAAGTCCTTAAGAATCTTCTTGACTTGCTCAAGCGTCACGAACAGAACCACAGTGAAAGGCCCCTGCCTAGACACGGTAGGAATGAAGCCCTTGTACAGAGCCATGGGGCCCTCGGCCCTCACCGTCTTTATAGCACAGTCCAGGGCCCCGCTGTACGGCGCCGCACGCCCCGCCTCCACCTTCATCGTCATCACCCTCGTCTTTATCACGTCCACAGGGTTCGACGCAACGGCCGCCACGAACCCCGCCGCGAAACTCGCGGTCACGTGGGTCCCGAGGCCGTCGCTCATCACGTGCCTCTCCAGGATCATCTCCTTGAACTGGTCGTACGACGCCAGCTGTGACGCCGTGACGATCATGGCTCGGTTCACCGTCAGAGCTGAGCCGCGCCACAGGCTCGCCACGCCCTCCTGCCTCGCCATGCGCGTGATCGCATCGACCACGCTCTTGTAGTTGCGCCGCTGAGCCGCCGGGAGCCGCCCGTCGGCTTGCATTCGTACCATGGCCACGTCGGCGGGGTTTCCCACGGCCGCCCCCACCGCGCCGGCTATCAAGCCGGCGGCTATCTTCTTCGCGAGGGGAATGTGGGCCGTGTCCGGGTCGGTCCACTTGTGCTTGAGCACGTCGTAGAGCCCCATGCGTGTGGTGGAATAGAGCGTCTGGCGGAGCACGGTGGCGGAGACGCCGGAGAACAATGCGGCTACGCCATCAGTCTTGACGATGCGCGCGCCGACGGAGATGGGTCCCCCAGACGAAGCTGTGGGGCCGGGACGTGGAGGGTGGTGGCGGTAGTCCCTACGGTGGCAAAAGCTGGGCGGAGATTGTGGATGGGCTGTGGGGTGGGCGCTTGGACTTTCTCGCCCTGGAGTTGCATGCGGACTTTGATGAGATCCAGAGGGTGAGTGGAACAGCCCGCAACGATGGAAGCAATGCCGCCTTCGACGAAACCCTTGAGCCCCATCGTTTCTTTTTTCTTCCTTAAAAGATTTACACACAAAATTTTCTTTTTGGTGAGAAAGAAAGACGAAAAGGGGGCAAGAGAGAAGGTTAGGACCAGTATCTGGAAACGAGTAGATGAGAGTGGAGGTCGAAGGCTATGGAGGAGGAGTGGGGGACGGAAAGCCTGTGAGCCATATAACGTGCGTTTTCTAGTGTGAGTGAAGAAAGGGTTTTGGCCTGGGAGGCTCTTCAGAGTTGGAGAGTATATATATATAGCGATTAGCGACCAGAAAGCCGTGGGACTGTGGGAGAACGCGCGCGGCGCAAGCTGGTTCTTGGAAGCGAAGCATACGCGGTTGGTGGTGGGCCCCCAGAGTTTGATGCCCTAGTTGTTGCGAAGTGGCCTGACTTTGACTCTCATAGTCTCATGGACTCATTCATTCCCATACTCTAGGAGCTAGTCTGACAGAAACGAACAAAGACCGGCGCCCCAAAATAAACTAATACAAAAATTCAATAAAGCCTATTTTCATTTTTAATAATAATAATAATAAAAACCAAAATATGAGAAATTAATATTTAACCCTTAAAGCACACACGCCTCTAAGTGTAATTTATAAAAGGAAAGGGATATTTGAAATATTGCATGAAGATCACCGCCTACTTTTTCAAATTAATATTTAATAATAGGAACAAATAGAGCTTGTTAAAGTCGTACAAATTTACTCAATTGAAGTCAAGCGTCAAATAATGAACTAGGGGGGGGAGGGGGGGGGGGGGGGGGGATGCTTTAACTCTACGCAATGGGATGTTCCTGTAATGGGAAATCAATGTTAGAAATCAGGGGAGGAAAAATGAGTGGAGCTGGAGCATCTTCCATCCCAGTGGCACATGAATTGTGTAGGAGAGAGCACGCACCATTAGGTGGGAAATCAAGAAAAGAACCCAGAAATTTGACCAATTTAAGCTTATCTTTTCTTTTTCTTTTTCTTTTTCTTTTTCTTTTTCTTTTTTTATATAGATGCGACTAAAAATTACAAGCAAGGAAAGAAAGGAAGAACTAATATCTAAACAACAAAGTTCCTTTGATCTTGATCAAACGCAACACTGACAAACTGAGTAGTAGGGGAATAAGTTGATGAGGAGAAGGTGGGAATGCTGCTTGACGGAAATCGAGCTGCGGCCCAATGTGCCACATAATGTGCACCGAAGTTTGCACTTCTATTGACTTTCTGAGCTGACCAAGAAGAATCAGGAGGGAACATGTCTAGCGTTTGGTGAATGATGTCAGTGATACGCCAATCTTGAACAATAGATGGCTGTTGTAAAGTAAGGATAACTACCTGAGAGTCACCTTCAATAATAAACCGAGTAAGGTGAAGAGATAAAGCTAGGGAAACAGCAAGTTTTGCAGCTAAAGCCTCGCCTTTATTCGGAGTACAAATGGCCTGGATCTGGGTAGCCATCTTTACCAATCTACCATGATGATCGCGACAGATAGCAGCTTGACAGGAAAAGGAATCACGAATGGCAGTATCAAAGTTGAGCTTGTACCAATTTAATGGAGGACGAATCCATTTTTCCGGTATAGGCTGTAACTTGGCAGACCATGCATCACAATGTTGATGATAAGTAGAGAATATTTGTCTAGCAAGATGAAGAGCTTCAAAGGACATGCCTTCATGATAAGCTTTATTACGATGAAACCAAAGAAGATCACAAGCTACAGCAGCAAATACCTGAAAACGATGTAATTCCAAAGAGGGAATATGAAGAAGAGCCTTAGGATATAAAATTACTCGCACCCAGTCACATAAATTTGGGGAATCCAGTGTGGTAGAATCAAGAGGCCAGGGTGAGAGACGCCAAACTACTCTAGCAAAATGACAGTGAAAGAAGAGATGCCGAAGGGAATCAGGTCCTCCCTTACAGAGAGGACAGATAGCATCTGGACGATGTGTAGGAATAACCGACTGTTATCGCTGAGTAGTTGGAAAAATATTCCAAGCTATTTTCCAAATAAAAATTCGGAGTCGATCTGTAAGTTGAAGTTTCCAGATATCCCTCCAAAAAATGACAAAGGAGACAGATGAGACCCGTGAAATCATTATTCAAGATAGAAAGGTAGGCGGAAGAAGTGCTGAACCTTCCAGAAGCAGAGGGGATCCAGAGATATCCTTTTTGAGATTCGTCTAAAATTGGTAGCCTACCCACAGCCATGGCAGAGATTGGATCAAAGAGGGACGACAGTAGGCGTTTATTCCAGCAACGCGTTCCTGGCATAATGAGATCAGAGATAGACAATGGAGGCAAATATCTCGAATTTGGACTACGGGGAGAATGCCTATAGGAAGGAAGGGTCGGAACCCAGGCCGTTGTCCAAATGCAGTCAGAGCTATTCATAGTGACATGCAGACAGGATCCTGCAATAAGAAATTCCTTGCATTTCTGGAGTCCTTTCCAAATCCATGAAGCTGTTACAGTAGAGGAAGTAGTGAAGAAGGAGCCGTAGTGGATATATTTCTTCTGTAAATGCTCCACCCATAAGGAATTAGAGTGCAAAAACTTCCAGCCAAGCTTAGTAATGAGTGCTAAATTTGTGATTTCCATCTTCTGTAACCCAAGACCCCCTTGATTCCTAGGAAGACAAATAGAGTCCCAAGATTTAAGACATAGATTACGAGTCTTGTCCGGTGGAAAACCCCACCAAAAGTCTTTAAATCGACTATCTAATATTCTACAGAGAGAAACAGGCAATAAGAAGGTACTCATTGCATAAGCTAGAATTGCCGCAGCTGTAGATCTGATGAGAACTGTTCGACCAGCCTGAGAAAGAGTCTTTGCTCTCCAACCACTAATTTTGGAAAGAACTTTATCAATAATTGGCTGGAAAGCGTCCTTGCAAGAAGAACCAAGTGTCAATGGTAATCCCAAATGGACAGGCCGTGATGGCGATAATCGGAAAGGAATTATGCCCAAAATGCTTGATACACTGGTTGGTGGAGTATTCTTACTGAAGAGAATGGAAGACTTCCCTGAATTAATTTTTTGTCCCGACCAACTGCAATATTTTTGGAGACAACCCGAAAGAGCGAGAGCCTCAGTAGAGGTAGCCTTTGCAAAGATAATTAAATCATCTGCAAAAAGTAAATGGTTTATTGGTGGACAAGATTTTGCAATACATATGCCTTTGAGCAGCCCCATAGATTCCTGCTGAAGGAAAAGTCTCGAAAGTACTTCAGTTCCCAGAATAAATAGAAAAGGTGAGAGAGGATCACCTTGACGTAACCCCCGAGATGGTGAAAATTTCCCAAAAGGGGATCCATTAAGCAAAATTGAAAAGGAAGTGGTTGAAACACAAATCCTAATCCAGTTAACCCAGGTAGGGTGAAACCCCAATTTACTCATAACAGATAATAAGAAATCCCATTCCATTCTGTCAAATGCTTTTTCCATATCAATTGTAACTGCCATCAGGCCACCTCGACCCCTTTTGGACTTAATTGTATAAAGGAGTTCATGGGCCATAACCGAGTTATCCTGGATCGTCCGAGAGGGAACAAAAGCAGATTGATATGGAGAAATAAAACGATGAAGCAGAACCTTAAGGCGATTAGCCAAAATTTTGGATATAATTTTGTAGATAAAATTACACAGGCTAATTGGACGAAAATGATGTACCATTGAAGGCCCGAGCTGCTTTGGAACAAGAGCTATAAAAGTATGGTTGTGCTCCTTCAGAAGATGATGCTTATTAAAGAAGTTCCAGACACAACTTTGTACCACTGGTTTAATTAGGGCCCAATACTTCTGATAAAAAAGTCCCGTAAACCCATCCGGTCCAGGGGCTTTAGTTGCTCCAATACTAAATACGGTATCATGTATTTCTTGTTCAGAGGGGATTGAACAAATAGACAAGTTATCTTCATTGGAAATCACATTGTCAAAAAGATTAAGCATCTCATCTGGAATAGTCGGAGCAGAAGTTGTAAAGAGATCTGCAAAATGAGCACACAGTGTATTCCCAATAGCCTGACGATCCGAGATCCAAGCACCACTGGATAATTTTAGGAAGTCTATAGCAGTCCTTCGACGTTTGATAACTGTGGAAAGATGGAAAAACTTCGTGTTTAAATCCCTGCATGTAAGCCACTGCTCACGAGACTTATTTCGCCATAGTGTTTCTTCATGAAGCCTGAGATTATCAATTGCTGTACGCAAACCACGTTCCTGAGAAGAACACGTAGACAAGGAGGTGGACTGTTGTAAAACATCCAGCTGGGAGGTCAATGATAGGATCTGTTGTTGAATATTACCAAAAGATATACGATTCCATAGCTTGAGGGCTAATTTAGTCGAACGCAATTTCTGATTTAAGATAAATCCCGGGGTACCAAAACAAGGCGGTGACCATGCCATGGAAATAGTAGAATAGCAATCAAGATGGTGAGACCAAAATTCCTCAAATTTGAATGGACGTGTCAAATTAGAGTCATAATGGACCGTATTTAAAAAAAAGAGGATTATGATCAGAGGCAGTTGTTGGGAGATGCTTAATAGAGAAAGATGGAAATAGATGGACCCACTGGGAGGAAGCCATTCCACGATCCAAACGCTGGCGAATAAGCTGATGACCATCTCGATGATTAGACCTAGTAAAAGGATTTCCAATAAAGCCTAAGTCAATCATACCAAATGAATTAACAAAATCATGGAAAGAATCTGTTGATGAGGAGGCATATGGCAAACCGCCCATCTTATCTTGTTGAGATAAAATCATATTGAAATCTCCAATACAAAGCCAAGGACCCGAGAAATTAGCACCCAAATGCATCAAATTATCCCAAAAAGGAGGTTTACCAGCAGCATAAGGGGATCCATAAATACACGAAAGCATCCAAGGTTGATTCGGAGGATCAGAAAAACACCAAGCATTTATAATATTTACATTAATTTGGAAACACTCTAGATCCACCCCCACATTCCATGCTAGTACAAGCCCTCCTTTAGAACCACAAGGAGGAACATGGACCATAAAAAAAAAACCCAAACCATTCAAAATAATACAAGCAGCAGATGGTTGAATTTTAGTTTCAGATAAAAACAAAATATCTGGAGAGCATTTCCGAACCTTGGCCCGTAAACTACGAATTGTAGAGGCTCGGGCCAATCCTCTACAATTCCATGCTAAGATTTTCATTGCTGGGGAGGTAGACCCTCCTGGTCCACCCCCTTTTGATCGCTTGCATGCACAGACTCGGTTCCAGCTGGAGAACTTTCAGCATGAGAAGCCTGAAGTTGTGAAAACACATCTAGTCCTCTTGAAGCACGGGTGAACCTTCTCAGTGGCTTCCCAGAGGATGGGCCTGAACTAGGGAATGAACTAGGGGGAACAGCAGCAATTGGCAACACCAGTTGGGAGGATACAGTCTCCTGTAAAGCCAAAGAACTTGATTCCTTTTGATCAATGGACAAAAAAGAGCCAACTGAAGCATCACCATCCTGTAAAGATGTTAGAGAAATAGCTGCAAGCTCTAGATTAGAGAAAAGACCAGGATACAAAGGATGAGATTTGTGTTTTTTTAGAACAGCCAGGGGAATATCATCATTTGTACATTTCCGTTTAGCATGTTGGATTACTGGAGAAGGAGAACGGAGCCTGATGGTGTCAGGGGGCAAGGGAAGTCGTGGGGGAGTAGGTTGGACAGTTGGTTTAGTATATGGGTGAAACCTTGAAAGAGTAGGGGAATGGTGGAAGACACGGGGTGGAGAAGATGGGGAAATGGATTCAGTTGGTAATTGAGGAGGGATTGTTTGAGAAAGGGATGCAGTAGGAGGAGATAGAGTGACTGCTGTGTATGGAGGATAAATTTGGAAGGGTGGACGGCTGGAGATACCATGAGATTGAAGAGAGGGGAAGACTTGGGGAGAAGGTTCAGCAGCACTGGTAACCGGAAATGGTGTTGGCCTCTGATTGAACAACTGGGCAGCAGATGCAGAAGAAGAACTCCCTTTATCTACTGTCGACAGCCGAGATCCCAAGGGCAACGTGGCTGGCAATGAACAAGGAGTCAAAAGTGTGCTGCTCGAGGAAACAAAAGGATTGTCACCCACTCGATTGCAGAAGTCCAGCGGCAGGAGGTGAAACTGCTGGGGAGAAGACACGTAGCTTGCGTGAAGAAAAGAGCCAGCAGGGGGAGAAAACAGCGCATGAGGAGGGAGAGACGTATGGGATTGTATGTGCATGGCATGGGTACCGAGAGTTGACTCCACATGGCTGGTTGGCAGAGTAACACTGGGGCTAGGCACGAGTTGAAGACTCAACTCAGCTCCATGGACAGGGCTTGAACGAGCATCCGAATGGGAATGGGAAGTCCCAACAGAAGATAGGCCAGAATTTGAGTCTTCTCGGGATGGTGTAGAATTCGGACTTGAGCGTAATCCAACCAAAGAAAAAGTCTGCAAAGGTATACGATATTTATCTGGACAATGACGATGAGAAGGCTGAATACACTGACTTCGTTTGTGACCAATGAGACCACACAGCGTACAATAGTCACCAAGCCTCTCGTAACGAAAGCTAATCCATAGAGGATCACGCCCAGTACGAGGAAGATGAAATCCCGACAGAAGAGGCTGAGAAGTATCAAGTTCCACTCGAAACCGTAAAAATGGTTGACAGATAAGACCTTTAGCATCATGATGATCTACTGCCAAAAATTTCCCCAAACGTTGAGCAATTATAACTGCATTAACAGCAGCCATATTCTGGCAAGGAAGCCCATGAACCTGAACCCAAAACGAACAGAGGTTGAGATTAACCTCATCCAGTGCAAGATCAGGAGACCAAGGCTTTAAAAGGAGAAGAGAACCACGAACGTTCCAAGGCCCTTGATCAAGTATAGTCTGAATATGTTCTTGATTGGAGATTCCAAATAAGTACTTATAATGGCCCACAACAACAAACGAGAGAGGAAGAGCAAACTTCCATGCATGCTGGAGAGTATCCCGAACAGTTTGTGAGTTCATTGGCTTAGGAGAAAGGAGCTGACCTAACAGAGAGAAAGCTCCATGTTGAAACTGTGGAGATTCTGGAATAGAGGCTAGAAGAGGACTTTCGAGATCAAGAGCTTCAGTACTCTGGATCAAAGCCTGAAGAGTAGGAGGAAGATGATCCATGGAAGAGGGAAGTTACAGGATGGGGTTTGAAGAAAAGAAGTCACACCAATGAAGGGGTGAAGGAGAAGCTCTCATTAAAATAAATACACACTTACACACTAATTATCAAAGTTATTTTTGTTTTCTGAATAAAATTTATTATTATTCGGAGATATGTAATTTTTTTTTTCTCGGTCAAGCATTAAAAGAATCTCATAGTTTGTGGTCAACCTCATAATGTTGGATGTAGGGTGTGCATGGGCGGGGCGGGGCGGTTTTTCGCCTTTTTTTGCCCCGCCCTGCACCTATGCGGATTGAAAATTTTCAACCCGCAAACCGCACTTAATAAAGACAATCCGTGTGGGGCGGGTTCGCGCGGGGCAGGGATTGCGGGGCGGGGCGGGTATTTTGAATGGCATTTACTAAAAAAATTAAATTCATATTATTTTTTCACAGAATCTTTTGAATGCAAAGTCAGATTTTTAAGGAATTCACTCTGTTTCATTAAAGAAAAAAATTATAATTTCAAAGCTCCTTAAATTTAGTCATTCAACATGTTGACACATATCTTTTAATCGTTCATATTTCTATATAAAGAACATTTTCCATGGAATTAGCCTTGTAAACTAAACTAAAAGCCCTATTAATTATAAGATAAAATTCTAAGAAACATGATTTCTTTTTTTTCTTTTTACTCCTCTGTGCGGGGTGGGGACCCGCATTTTTTAAAAGGATAAACCCACAACCCGCCCCGCATAAATTTCTCAAATTAAGACCCTAACCCACAAAAAAACCTGAAAACCCGATCCTCTGCAGGGTGGAGTGGGGCCGGTGCTGCGGGCCGGGGTGAGGATTGCGGGTTTTGCACACCCCTAAATGTAGGAGTGAGCAAAAACTCGCCCAAACCCGCAATATCTAATCCGGTCGTTCCGCCCCCACTTCGTAAAGACCGGATTTCAGATTTAAAATCATGGATTTGAGTACAAAATCGAACTGCTCCTGTGGAGCGTGGCGAGTCGTAGGGGTAAACATTTTAAAATCCCGAATACCTGTTCCGCCTCGTCTAAAACTATAAGACCTACAAAATTCTTCTCAAAAAAAATCCTAAACTACTGAGTCCCTCCCTCCATGTGCCGCTCAGATCAAGATCCACGGCCGGATCCCAATTTGATAATCCAAGCCGTTCGTGATATTGAACCCCTCGAACATGACACGTGTATAAAATTTTGAACCCAGTCGTTTCTGGCAAAAACCACTCGCCAGCTCCGTTTTCCTTACATACAAGTTACATCACTCTCTCATTCTCCCGTTCTCTCTTCATTTTCTCCATTGCAAACAACCCACGCCACAATCAACCACAGAGGTGAGCTTTTCTCTCGCTTTTTTCTTTTTTTTCCCTCTTTGGTTTCCTTTTTATCTGGTTTTTTTATTTCGTCACTCCATTTCCAGCTACTCATTTTCTCATTAGTTGCCTCTGTTGATTTGTTAAATCCATTCAGAAAATCAGTCTGGGGAAGAAGACAGAGGAAATGGGGGGTTGAGGTGAAAATTGAGGAGCCCAGATTGCCAAATTTGCTGGTGAAGAGGAACTCAGATTTCTTTCAAGATCTTGATCCACAAATTAGACAGGAAAAAAAAAACACACACACAACTGATCAGAAAATATTCAGATGAAAAGGAAGGCGTTAAAAATTTGGGAGAACGAGAGATAATCTAAGACAAAGTGAAAAACTCATAAACCAAAAACAAATAAAAGACCAGAAAAAATCAGATAAAAAAAAAAAAAAAAAAAAAAAGGAAAAAAGAGAGAAAAACTTAACTCTGTAGATTGATTGTGGCGTGGTGTTCTGCAATGGAGAGAGCCGGAGAAAGAAGGAGATGTAATAAGAGAAACCGAGCAGGTGAGGGATTTTTTGGTCTGAAATTCGTAAGGGCTGGGTTCCAATTTTGTACACGTGGCATATTTAAGACCGTTCAAGTAACAAACGGTTTGGATTATTTGCAAATAATTATTATTGTAAAGATCCTAATCCCTCAATACCCAAACTTCTTTCTTCATTTTCGTTCCCCTCTCGCCTTTCAGGCTTTCACCCTCACGAGTCACGTCCCTCTGAAACCTTCACTGTTGAATCTTTCACTCGTACTCGGAAGCTCCGCGCGATTGATCTGAGCCTGACCTCGTTGAATCTCAGGTACTTCTTCCACTCTTTGCTCTCCACTTTCGTGTTTGTTCGAGTAATTAAGGTGGTTCTATGTCAATTCATGGAAAGCATTGAATTTTTTGATGTTTGGGTCCTTAGAAAAGGAGTACAAGATGGGGATTGGGTGGAGATTAACTTTTAAGCTTTCATGTTTATTTTTTGTTGTTGTGGAATATGAGATTTCAACTAACCTAACCAAGCCAAGTTGTTGTATAAAGCTCAACTGAATCTGGCTTTCTTGATTTCTCGAGCTCCAAGCTTTCCCCCTCTCAATTTTTCTGTTGACCATTGTTAGTGTTAGTCTGATTAAACAGTATTCTGAACTTGTCCTAGTGTTTATTGTTGGTTACTTCATTACCTGTGCACTTTGATAGGCTTTTGGATTTTCATGGCAAAGGCATTCGATTAGTCTATTATGTCTATATGCTGCACAATGTGACAATTGCTTAATTAATTGCGTGCTGATATCTATTTAAAAAATAAAAAAAGGAGCTAATTGTTTTCTGTGAACTCTGTGTTGCCTAACTTTAGTATATTTAGTTGAGGGTTAAAGGTTATTAAGGCGATGTTATCATGCACATTTTTTGTCGCAAGCTCATTCCTCTTTGTCTCTCAAAAAACTCTCTTCCTATTCTCTCTAGCTCTATTGATTGAAGGTGGTGTTTGGGGTCTCCATTGAAGTCACGATTACTCTCTCTCGCTTGCTCGGTTGAAGGTGGGTTGCTTTCCTTTCTATTTGTTTTCATTGTTGAGCTTGTTTGTTTTGTTTGTCTTGTCTCCATCGAAGCCAATATTTGCACTGTGATGGTGGGTAGTGTGAAATTTGAGTAGTGGGTTTGAATCCCCTCTGTTCAGCAGCCGCAAAGCGATCTCCCTCTTCAAACTGTTCATGACCCGTGTTGTTCCATCTAATGGAGGTTGTGGATTAAATCACCGCCAGATTACATCCATTCCAAGAAAATCTGAACCCTCTATGGGAAAACCTGCTCGACAATTTGTGTTTTTTTTTTTTTTTTTTTTTGTTACATAAACCTGCTCGACATTTAACGTCATGGAAACTGTATATAAAGGGTCTGAAGTGCACCATTTTCGATTTTCATCCTCATTTTTTCTCAGTGCTGCATCGTTGTCATTTGCATTCATAGCTTCCATATATAGTGCAAAGCCTAGTGAAGCCCTTATTTTTAACCCATTTTGTGACCAAAGCTCTGGGTTTTGTTGATTGTTTTGGTGACCAATCTAAGGTTATTCATTAGGGTGAGTTTTTAACTCTGATACCTTACAGTTTCACTATGCTTCAGTGTTGAATTATTGTATTGTGAATGATTAGAGATTTCGGTTGTTGTTTAGGTGTATTTTTTCTGTTGGGTTGTGTTAAATTTGTTCTGGGTTGTGGATTTGGATGCTTGAAATTTGGGATGGGTGGATTTGAGAATTGTTTAAAGCCTGAGTTTGGACTAACTCTATTGTTCTCTTTCTTTGTATTGTGCTTGGAGATGATTTTTTGTCTTAGGTGTGAAATTTTATATGGGGTTGTTTGATATATGTTCTTGCTTCATGAATAAGTGCTTATCTTTTCTTTGTTTCTCTTTAATTTTTAATTTTTAATTTTTTAATTTGTGATTGATTTTGTCATTGTTTATAATTGTTTGTCTTTGATTAATTTCTATTATATTTTTTTTTTATAAGTAATTTCAAATTCAATAAAAAGCGCAGAGGGGCGCAACCCTAATACACGGGAAGTATACAAGAGTGCCCCTAAACGGGAGGAATAGCTAATAAATTTAGAAAGTCTACAAAAGTAGAAACACCTAGGTGGCAAAGACGGGAGGCTATCCAAAGATATAGCGTGTTAAGTACACACTTCCTTAACACTACCATTACAGTCTCGACATCTTCAAAAAGCCCCGCATTCCGCTCCCGCCAAATGCTCCACAAAACACAATGAGGAACTAACCGCCAAACTTTTTTAGCTAGGCCATGCCCAAAAAACGCACCCCATGTAGTCAACAAATCCAGCACCGTTTGTGGCATGACCCACTCAACTCACTGTAAGGTTGCACAATTCATGCTTGTATATATCTCACCCAAAATTTGGTTTTTTAAAGGGCTGGCTTGAGGCTTTATTTTTTTTGTGGAGAGAGAGAGGTTATGTAGACTGTTCACTTTATATTAAATCAAAGGAGTTGGGGGTCGATGTGGTGAATAAAGACATGGTGTCCAGTGATTTAATAAAGGATATGCCTACAGTGGTTGTCTTGATTTGGGTGTAAAGTTGTGGTAGCCATGAAATATGGTAGTAAGTGGGTTCAGAGTATGTTGTCTAAAAAAGAAATACAAATATGTAGCTTAGATTGAAATGGAAATGAAATAACTCGTTTGGGCTACCCACACTTTTTTAGGCTTTGATAAGTTGCTTTGGAGAGTAATGGTAGTTTGAAGTTCTGTGTTAAGTTGCTTTGTTAACTATGACCAAATTAAATAGTTCAGTGTGCTGTATGTATGTCTTTCCATAATGATATATAAAAGATCTTCTAAAAACACAGTTTACAGTATAATAAAATCTGTTTGTTTTTTTATGTCTGTTTATTACATATGGTTTGTATACTAGCAAAATGTTATCTGCTAAGAAAGAACTGTTGCACACTTTTGGGAAGGAATGTGAAAGAAATTGTTTGTTTATTCTTCCTTTTTGTAGTACAGGTTGTGTATCTTTTGGCAGAATATATCTAAAATGAACTCATCAGTTAAACAGATTGGACAGGTGTATCTTTTAGCCAAAATTTGACTAAAATTTGAGGAGTTCACTAGGAATGCTCTTAGTCCGCAAAACAAATGAGAGATAATATGGGCTGTCCCAATTAGATGCAACTCTCATCCTTTTCATGAATTTTTTATGTCCAGATCCCTTCCTATGAAAGCAAACAAGACTTGCAACTAAATTGCAGCGAAACGAACGATTCCCCTTCATATGGTCAAGGGACCGATCGATCTTCAATCAAAGGTAGATCTATTGTTTTCCCACATCTTCAATTTTGACCATTTTTCTTCTAAATTTATTCGGTTGAGGTAGAACTTGGGTTTTGATCTTCTATATATGAAGGGGGTTGCATAAGAGGCTTTGAGAAAGAGATGAGTCAGGTATTCGAAGGGTACGAGCGCCAGTACTGCGAGCTCTCTGTGAATCTCTCCAGAAAATGTAGCTCAGCTGGTCCTCTTCCTGCTGGAGGTAATACCCAACTTCCCTCTTTAAATCAACTATGCCAATTTTCATGTTATCTACTAATTTAATGTTTGCCGAAGTAGGTTATTTTAGAGTGAATCATTGTGTTTGCTCTACTTTTGGCTCTTATATGGACCAATTGATTGCTAAAATGTTGTGGGAAAGGAGAACAACCTCTTTTAACTTAACCATTTATATGATTTTTGTTCTTTCAAGTTTTTTGCTTTCCAAAACTTTTTTTTTATTATTATCTATGGTGATAATTGATACTATATTGTGGGTTTCTAATGAACCCACGGAGCATTTCCAGTATAAGATGCCTAACCATTCTTGATTTTTGGCATAAAGCACTCACACCAAGAACATGGGATTTGATAATTGATTATCCCCTATGTATATGAATATCAGCAAGGACGGAACCAGGATTTTCCATATGGAGGGGCTAAAGTATGAATGAGGGGTCAAAATTATTTTTAGTAGGGGCCAGACCTAATTTTTAAGCCCAAAAATACATATATATTTAACTTAATAAAAAAAATTAAAAGAAAATTTAAAAACCAAGGGGGGCCATGGGTCTATACATGAGTCCGTCCCTAAGAGCATTCTCAGCAGCTACCCCAACCATTTTTCCTAAATATATGAAACAAAACTACTTTTTGCTTTCCTATCAAAATACACCCCATAATAGCTTCACTTTACCTTTCCCTATATCAATTAAATTTTATTTCTTTTCTTTTTCTTTCTACTTTTTATTTCTTTATTATTTTATCAATACTTTTCAACTGCTAGATTCTATCCCATGTGCAACGTTTATTCTTGGTCATTTCTGGAAGAAGAGCAGAAAGGAGAGGAATGTTGCGTGTAGAGGCAAGAGATTGGGGATTTAGTTTAGTTTTTCTTGGGTTTGTTCGGGGTTTCTTTTTTTGCTCTCTGTTTTTTCTTTTGTTTTGGTGTCCTTTTTGTATACTCCATGTATGCTTTGAGGCGCCTTTATGCTTTTTATGCTATTTCATTATTTACCTATAAAAAAAAAAGATGATAAACGCGTATGGGGAGTTGTGATAGGAGAGATAGTGTTGTTTTTTTTATTATTTTAATATGCATTGGGTATGCTACAGTACTACCCAATGCATTGAGTAGAACTGTAGCATTCCTAGTGTTTAAGGAACAGGTAGGGAAGCTGTTGTAGGCCCCTTTTTATAATTTTTTTTTTTTTTGACATTTTCCCTACATATAGGGAAAAAAAAAAATTAGGGTAACTGCTGTGAATGCTCTAAATATTGAGTAATACTATATATCACCCTTGTGTCCCCCTAAAATTGATGTGGCTTTTCAAAATCCAATAGTGATTTTAAGAGCCACATCAATTTTGGAGGGACAAAAGGGGGCACAAGGGTGATATGTAGCATTACTCCTAAACATCAGTCTCACTAATATATGGCATTTCAATCGGTGTTAAACTAATAAAGTGATGCTTCACTGACTAATAATGAGTTATAGAGATGCAATCGCACCAGACAATATTTAGCAGGTGCTATTATCATTTTGATCTGGTATAGCTATGTCAGATAGTGTATTTATTTGGATGATTGAGGATGAAAAATTTGCTTGTCATCAGGCTTTACTAGTTTGCTTAGAGCATTCCTAGTGAACTAGCTACTCTTTAGCTAAAATTTGGCTAGAAATCTCACTTTTTTTTAGTAGCTGGCCGCTTTCCAAAAGCACCCAACATCAAACTCTCTAAATCTTTCTCTACTCCATTTAAATATTCTTCTTTATTCTTACTTTACTCTTTATTCCAACGGACATATTTTTCCAATGGTTAATAGCAAAACAACTTGCCAAGAGTAGAAAGAAAGCAAATTCAAATAGCATTAAACTGAAAAACTGTTAATAATGAGCCATATTATCTTTAAGTTTCTGAAGGAAAGGACTAAAGTAAGGAATTCAAAACCACGTGAAAAAAAGTGAATAAACCTGAATGTGGGATAAATCACATTATGCACCATCTGAAACAAATATATCATCTTCCTCTATACCAAGGTTTCTATAAATGTTGAAGCAATTGCAGCTCTCAAAGCCTGTACAGATCAGCAACAATGTTAGCCTTCAACAATCATGAAGTTTATCACCAAAAGGAAATGGAAATCTCAAATAAGAAGGGCCCATAAAAACTGGGAGGCTTATTTTCTTTGGCTTTGCTAATCTGCTCTTAGTTGTGTTTCGATTCTAAGCTTGATCAAATCAGTTATGAACCTAGAGGAAGGTCAACAGCCAGCGTAGAAACTTCATCCAAACCTTAATCAGCATGAATCCAGATATTTTGAGAGGTGAATGGCAACAACAACAAAAAAAAAAATAAAAAAAAAATAAAAAAATTGTATACATTAACAGTAAGAACTAAAAAAAATACCTTACCATAAGAAAATGGTTGTATGACCATTCACAATAACTTTCTAAAGAAACGACTTAAGTTTTCAACTATATTCTTGAATTCTAGATCAATTGCTTGTATTATGCATAGTGCCCATGCATGTTTCGAGATCCCATTTCAGGCTGAATGTTGCCATTTGAACATGCAAGGGCAACTCTGCATCTTCAGCACATAATTTTGATACATAAGTAGTAGTTATTCATCACCAATAACGTGAGTATATGTTGAGATGGGAGACAAACTCATAAACATCAGAACCCAATTTGCAATAGAAGCATCTACAATTAACAGAAAAGCTCAACTCCATGAAATAGTCAATTAGGAATCAAGAATAACACATACCTTTTCACCCTGCTCAGCTCCATAACCACTGTAATCCTCGAGTGTTGACAATGCACGTGATCTCTGCCAAAACAAGAATGATTTGAGTCAGTAGTTAAACAAGCAACAATTCTGCTCAATCAGAAACCAAATAAGATGCAAAACTGTGCGGAATTTCATATAGACATACGAGAACAAGAACATGGAATAGTTTCAATTATGTCAAGCTAATGGCAGTCCTAAAAATCTTGTTTGGATCAGTACTTGATCAAGGATTCTGGAAGTTGAAATAATAGACCTTAATTTCTAGTTAGCTATTAGGAGGGAGAGAGAGAGAGAGATTAAGCTTCATAAATTACACATCTCTCCCAGTTTCCAAACTGCTTTTGTTGTTTTCTGTTATAGTTTGTGATTCCAATCGGTTAATAGAAACATTTGGAAAAAGAAAAATATAAGTAACCATAGAAACAGAAGAGACATACTTATACAAAAAAAAAAAAAAAAACAGAGAAAACAGCATCCAAGGAGATGAAAATTTCCTCAAGCCATCTCATAAATAACTGACCCTCAGACCTCAGTGCTCAAATGTTAACCTTGACACAAGCATGGGCCCTAATTGAAATCAAATTGGAGATTGTAAGTAATTTGTAGATTGGATATGTCCAAGAAAATTCCTCTAATTAGAGATTATGATAGAATTGAGCCCAAAACAGAAAGGCATAAGAGAGAGAGATTTGCAGAAACCGTGCTCTTTCAACACGAGATCCACAAAATCGATACAATATTGACACAAAATCGACATTGATGTGGAACAAAATCGACATTACCTTGTCTCACCGTTTGTCCTGAATCACCTTCTTCAGATCCATGAAATCCATTGTCGATCCCCGGCGAAGTGTAGCGGTTGATGACCTCCTTCGACCAGAAGCGCAGGGGCTGTCGCGAAACAAAATGCAGCGACAGCGGCTGTTCGAGATGGATGCGGGAGAGAGAGTGAGAGCGCGCACAGAGGAATATAAAATGAGGAACCAAGAATTTGGTGTAGCTACTTTACCTCGCTAAAGGTAGTGAGTATGACAAACAAAGCTATTTTAGAGAGGGTATAAGCAAGTTCATTAGAGAGGGTATTTTAAGGGGACTAGCGCTACAAAACTATTTTAGCTAGTTCACTAGGAATGCTCTTACTTTTTAGTAAAATCATTTAGGCTGAGGTGGTGGAATGGGGCTTGTATGCATTTTTAGGTTTGGGAAATGTAAATTATCCATTTTCTGTTGCTTACGATTTTATGAACTGGAGCCATTTTTGTGTTACTATGTGTGCAGAGCAGAAGCAGCAGAAGGTCTCTGAGATTAAAGCTGCACTGGATGATGCTGATGTTTTGGTACTGTGTAGAAAATATCTGTTTTATTTCCTTTGCTGGATTTCCCAGATTTATGCATGTAACTTCTTTTTTTTCTTTGGGTCAGATTCGAAAAATGGACCTTGAGGCAAGAAGTCTGCAGCCAAGTGCAAAGGCTATGATGCTTGCAAAGTTAAGGGAATATAAATCTGATCTAAATAAGTTGAAAAGGGAATTTAAAAGAATATCATCACCTAATGCTGACCAGGCTTCCCGTGAAGAGTTGTTGGAGTCTGGAATGGCAGATGTGCATCCGGTATGTTTGGATCATACAGTTCTCTCACTCCTCCGTTCTAAATTTTCACAAACTATTTCTTATTTTAAGAAAATTGTGTTCTCTTGGTTAGAGAGTCATGACTTTAATTGGAGCTCATCGAAGATGATGATCTCTTGATGTAACTTTGTGGAACTCTATGTACTGTTGTGTCTTTTCTTAATAATTTGCTGTATAATTGTAATTTATTTCAGTGCCAAAAAGTTATTTCATTTACAAATGTTTAAGATAAAATTGAGTTTAGGTTTTTAAGTATTTCTGGGGCGGAATCTTTTCCCTTTTTTTTTAGATAATGGAGTAGACATGTTTGTTTTGATAGAACAGAATGCTTTTATTGGATCCATGACTATGAGCTTGTTTATGTTTTTCATACTATTGGTTTTAAGAGATTTCCGTTTTGAATCCTTGTTTACAATGCTTGGTCCTATTCCCCAATAGGGCTGTGGAAGGTACACCCTTACTTTATCAAACCTCAGAAGATAACATGGCTTTATTATTGTGAAAATGTCTTCCCTAGATTTCTCATGTTACAATTTGAATTCTTATAGGTTTAATCTCTCTCTTCCCCCCCCCCCCCCTCTCTCTCTCCCCCTCCTGATTTTCTAGAATAATATAGGATTTCTTACAAATATTTGGATTTTATTGTTGTCCCAATTATTAAATAATTTACCCATCAGATGTGACGCAGATGGTTTATATTCCGTATCTTTGGTAAAAAAAATATTTTAGTCACTTATGGATGATATATAGGCTTCGGCTGATCAAGGAGAGAGAATGGCAATGTCAATGGAGAGATTGAATCAGTCAAGTGACAAAATTATGGAGAGTAGAAGAACTGTGCTGGAGACTGAAGAGCTTGGTGTCTCAATCCTCCAAGATTTGCAACAACAGCGTGAGACTCTCCTACATTCCCATAAAAAGGTATGTTGTTTTTCTTGATGTTTTGTTTCTAATTGTGGTTCATTATGTCTCAAACTTGATTTCTCCTGGTTTCCGTGTATACCAATTGGACTCGATTAGCAAGCCTCTCTTGTATACAATTCACCTGCTCCAAAGGACCAAAGCATGGGTTTATTTGTAATCATTCTTGTTGGAGTGCCAAGTACCCCAAAACATGTGCATGATGCAGCAGCAGCAGCAAGTAAATTTGTTGACTGATGAATATATTTCTTTCGCAGCTCTATGGAGTAGATGATGCCATCGACAAGAGTAAAAAAGTTTTAAATGCCATGTCACGTAGGATGTCCAGGAACAAATGGATCGTCGGCTCAGTAGTCGGAGTTCTTATTGTTGCTATCATCTTTATTCTGTTTTATAAGCTTTCTCATCATTAACTTTTACTTCACGTTGTTTGGAGCACAGAGGAGACGCATTAAGTGCTTGCTTGTACATAGTCTCATCAAACATGTACAATTTATCTGCATTGGTGGATGCTTTAATAATTATATCATACTTGGGGTAGTTTTACCCTTGCATTCTGTTTCTGCTACCATATGCTTTGGTATGATTTTTAGAGCCATGCACTGATGGTTGGGGCCTCAGTCTTCTGTTGGCATCGCTTTACAAACAAAGTGAACAGACCATCTGTATTTTTACTATTTTGCTGTTTGTTGCCGTCCTTGATTCTTGATCCTTGGAGTTAATTGACAGGGGTTTCCTACCAAATTTTTGTGTCCCTTTTCTTATTATTCTTTACTTGTAGGTAATATTTTATTTCATCGTGGTAATTATTTACTATCAAATTGCAAAAATGATGGTGTATTGAGTACATTGGGTGTAGAACTCAACAAAGATAGCATCTTTTGTTATGTTTTGTCTCATGTTGTCATTAACCACATTGTTTGAGGGGCTACCCTATTTTGCAAGTCTGCTGTGCCTGCTTTCTAGACCTTTTTTTGTTCTTGACAAACGATTGAATTAAGAACCTTGTATCCCACAAATCCCATATCTGTGAGATTCGACCCTACAAGGAGATACCACTAGACTACCAAGGCTATTGGTGCCTCCATCTAGAGAATGAATTCGAGTGTACGTGTTCATGAGCTACTAATTAACCTATTCATTGTATATATAAATAAATGTTGTGATTGTTTAATATTTTTTGTAAATCTGTACTAATTATTATTAAGATTTTATTATTTAAATTAATTAGATAAATTCATTTGAATCTTAAACAATCTAATTTTGAGTCCCTATGTTTGTCTTATGGTATGTATTTACATTCATTATACACATATATATACCCACAAACCAACTCATATATACACATACATATATATTTATATTAAAATTCACAATTACAATAAATAAGTTATGTCTATTACTTTACGAAGATTTATTTTTTAATCCTTTTAAATATTTAAAATATTCTTGTTACTAAATTTTAAAAAAATGCTAAAAAAAATAATAAAATGAAATTATACAATATATAAGAACTTATACAAGTTCGAACGTAATTTATTTTTTGGCAAATCAGTTTTTGTTTTTGCTATTTAGAACAAAAATATAAATCAATTTTCTATTGGTTTTTTGGCTAAAGAAACGTTTGGTAAACTGTTTCTAAAAACAGTTTTTGAAAACAAAAAACTGGTCTAATTTCATTTGAACAATTGATATATTATATAATATTATTATTTGTAAGAAGTATACTAATATTTATTAAAGTATGTAAATAATTAAATATAATATATTATATATGTGTATAAGTATATAATATATAATTATATGTATAATAATTCTCTCGACGAAGGAAGAAAAACAAATAAAACTAATGCTCTGTTTGTTTCGGCGTAAAATGATTTTCGTATTTTCTGGTGTTTGGCAGGGGCGAAAATAATGGTCAACCGAAAAATGATTTCTGTTTGACCAAAAATGCTTAATAAATTTCGGGATGATAGATATAGTCGACTCTCTTTTAAATAACGCAGTCAACTTTAACGTTCAAACAGTTGACTATTGCCGAATTTCGACCATCAGATTCCGACTTCGGTCGGTGCCGGAATCCGACAAATAAGGTCAGAATCTGGCAACGTCCGGCAGATATCGCCGGATTCCGGCCAAACTGGCCGAGAGGCCGGATCTCCGGCTATCTGGCCGGATCCGGTCAGAAGGACGGATCCGGCTGTCTGGCGGGATACTGCCGAATCCGGCCAGAACGCCGAATCACCGGCTTGGATCTGGCCAGAACGGCCGGACCCCGGCATCTGGCCGAATCTCCGGCCAGATGGCCGGAAACTAGCCAGGACGGCCGGCATCCGGTCAACTGGCCGGAATCCGGCCGTTTTTGCCAGAATTTGCATTTAATATTTTTTATTTTGTAAATAAAATTTATTTTTTTAAATTAATATGATTAAATTAAAATATTAAAAATATTTGTAATTTTCCGTACGCGCCAAACACCGAAAAATGATTTCGACGGAAAATATTTTTCTGAAAAATTACTTCCTTGAAACTATTTTACGTCGGAAATCATTTTACACCGAAACAAACGGAACATAAATGAAAATACTGAAAACTGTTTTCAGACAGATGTATAAATTGTTTCCAAATTTTTTATTTTTGTGTTTTTGTTTTTAGTTGTTTTGATTTTTAAACCGGTTTGCCAAACACACACAGGAAAAAATGTATTTTACTGTTTTGGAAACATAAAAACTATTTGATTGTATTCAAATTGTTACGTCAAAAAGAGTTTAAACCAAGTGTAAACAAGTAAATTGAGTTGTTTTTTCACAATAAAGTGGAGTAATGGAATGATGGTAAACTAAATGAATAAAAATAGAATTAGAGAAAATTAATGAGAAACACTAAGATTTTAGAGATAAATTCCATAATTAAAGTCCTAAATATCAAACTTAAACAACTAAAAAAAAAAAAAAAAAAACTAGAACCAGTCAAAACTCCTCAGAAGCCTTTTAAATAATCCACTTCGTCACTGAGTTAAAGAGAAAAAAACTGCAGCAAAATAATCCCATAGGTTTTTTTGAACAAAAACCTTCAACCTTAGCTTCATTGCAGAGAATCAAATTAACCCCATAGGTGATTACACAAGGCCAAATCCTATACACACAGAAGGTGAAATATTATTAAGTTACTACACTTAGTATTTTTATTTACATAAATAGACCGTTTGTTTATTCAGGTGTCATTTTTTCTAATTAAAAAGGTAGGTATGGGAGACCAACTCTAACTATTTTAGTTAGGCGTGACCATAGTAGCTCTTATTCACTGAAAGCTCTACAGAAGGGCCTAGACAGTGGAAACTGCAAGCGCTCTCTCAAGTCTGGCTGGGCCAAAGCTTAACCTAGCCCATCAGCGCATCAATGAGACTCAAGGTGGCTAATACTATTATAATTAAAGATTCTTATTTCAATATTTCAAGCAGGCGCTCTATCAAGTTTGATTTTAATTTTTAATGGTGTTTATGGCTGTATTTTAGTTGTTGAAATTATGGTTGGATTTTGTGTTAAGCCGTACGTGTGGGTTTTGATGCCTCTCTCTCTCTCTCTTGCAAACGTACATATATATATGTTGTATCTGGTTTAATTGCAGGTAACTAAGTTCGTGCTGGTTACTAAATGATTATGTCTTGTTGATTATGTTTGTGTTTCAGATCGAATTATGCATTGACGTGACAAGGAAATGCTTGTAATTAAATTAAAGTGTGAGCAGGTTGTGTCTGATGCATGCCATGGCCGGTCTTGAATAAATTCAAATGCTATAGTTTCATGCATATCTGACAAAACATATAATTTGTTATGTATTTCAGTTTTTCGTAGAGCTGATGAAGGTTCCACGTACGACTAGAATCCAATTAATTAAGTAACGAGTATAATTTGCTTTTAAAATCACATTTTCTAGTCAGGTATATATATTTTATAGTTCAATATTATTTGTTTTTGCGTGCTAATGCTTTAATAACTGTTAATTAGTGCTTATACCCTTGTTTTTGCATACAATCAATGATGCTGCTAGAGAGGTATATAATACTAAACTTAATTAATGGTCTTTAATTTCTACCATACTTATTCTTTAAAAAAAAAAAAAAAAAAAAAAAAAAAAAGTTCTTTCTACCATGCATTTCCTACCGTTTAAAAAAAGAATAATAAAAAATTATTACATGTCTAGCAAGAAAATGTTACCTATTCTTTCTTGTGTCTCTCTTTCAACAAAAGGAGAGCTCCATTTTGATTCTTCCTGGTTACAAGATCCTTGCATTAATTTTCTGTAGTCGATCATTAATGTCTTCCCCGGACTAGCAAAGAATCCAAAGATAATTAAAGCCACAATCCTACGTAGTACTTCAAAAGTCTCTTGAGTTTGGCCAAAAAAAGAATTGTTTTAAGGAAATATTCTTAATTTGGTTTTATACCAGTCTTAATTTATTTTTTTATTTTTTTATATGTATTTAATGCCGTTTTAAACAATAAGCGGCACAAAAATAATTTAAGACTGCCACTTTAATAGTTGAGAAGCGGCATTAATTAAGCTGCACAAACTTTATATAGCCTAAAACGGCATTGAAAAAGCGGCACTAAATTTAATTTTTTTTTTTTGTAATGCTCTCATCCTAATACGTGTTCAACCATTTGAAGATTTTCCTAATTGACGCCATTAAACCACCAGAACTGATGATTAGTCACATGTCTTTGTTAGTGAGTAAACCAAACTTTATAATCCACATGACCAAAAAAAGAAAAAAAAAGATCATCTAAACCCTATTCAAGCCTTATCTCTTTTTATCTGAAAAAAAAAAAAAAAAAAAAAAAAAAAAAAAACCTTATCTCTTTTGTCAAGCAATGCCACCCCAAACTCGCGTGTAGATTCACCAAAATATCTGAAAAAGAAACTATTTAGGAGAGTTAAATTACTATTAAAAAAATAAACTCTACAATAACCTTAACACAAAGCATATGACCATTAGGAAATAATAAATTTTAAAAAATATAACAGTTAAAATAAGACATATTCAGAAACCGATAAGAAAAGACAAACATTCAAATATATAAATATATGCTAGATAGAGAAATAATAAAGAAATATTTGAAAATGAATATTTAAATAGAATAGTGAAAGTGGATAACTAAAATGAAGAGGTTGCTGGGTTGCTTTAAAAAAGTAGATAGTTAAAATAGAAAATTTTGAATTTTAGCTATTTTGGATAGTAAAATCTGGTGAGGCAATTGAGAATGAGAAATGTTAGAGCTCTTTCTAACGTCTTTTTGGTGTCCTGGATGACGTAGATTTAATTTTTTTGTTTAAAAAATTGCATTTCGTTAGTCACCTTTTGAAATAATATTTTTTTTTATTATTATTAAATCTATATTATTCAAAAGGACACAATAAAAACACTAAAAAAAATTGAAAAATGTTAGATTTACAACACCAATACAACAACTGTACAACAATCCCTCACATAAGGGTGAGCCCCAGTACGTGGAACCCACCTTCATGTGAGAGATTGTTGTACAATTGTTGTATTGGTGTTGTACAAGAATCAAATCCCAAAAAAATTATAGCATTTCGGATCGAGAATATGCTCAGCGCTTTCATAGGAGAATCTCACTGCATGCATGAATTGAAGAAGAGAGATAAAGATAGAACGTACCTAATAACAAACATCCAGCAATGGCCAAACTTATTTCTCGTCGTTGCACCATCCGCATACGTTTTCCCTGCCAAATTTAGCCATTTCCTTTGAAGCCTTCTCCCTCCTATATACTCCTCTCGATCTCCTCAATCTCATCTCTCCCAAGACCACCATCCAACCATTTCTGTGTCCCTCCGGCCACAACCGGCCATAAAAAGAAAGAAACAAAAAAAAAAAAAAAACAAATCGAAACCTCCGTCTCCCGTCTCCCTCCATGTTTGTTTGATATATCGGTGCATGTCTCCCGCCTAATCTCAAATGTGTCGCTAACAAGGACAACGTTGGAGATATATATCACCGATCGATCTAGGGTCGGGAAAACAAGAAATGGAGGTGCAGCGGATGAGGCAATTGATGTCGTTGTGGTCTACAGTGCAAAGCACACGTGTGGCCCTCGTGGGTGGAAATCACACCGCCGCCAGGTTTTGCACTCGCTAACTTCTTTTGGCTCTCTCCCGCTCCCTCTCCAACCTAGCTAGCTCTCTTCCACCAGCGACAAAAAAAATTCTGATCACTACTTTTGTTATCGTTCCCATTTTTTTAGTACGTACCCTTCTCATAAAAACAAGAACACCACCATATTCTAGAATTTGCGAAAATGGTGGGCATTGACATGGCTCAAGGTGTCCGCGCATGCACCAAACGCTACGATAACAAAATGCTTGGATTGTACCCTTATGCTCAATATTTGATAATTAGGCTCCCAAACTCCAGGGTTTTGAGGCTTCTCATTCGGTCCATGCTTTTGACATTGTTTATTGTTTCGCTCCCTTGGATAGGGTCCATCGTTAGAGAATCCTCAACCTCTTCACCACCCATTATTCCTGATCAGGCTAAAGTTGGTGCTAATGAACTTTTGCCATTGCTCTTCCGTGATTTGATGAACGAAGGAATCCTGAAAGTGGGGGAGAAAGAGAAAGCTGTTTTCCTTAGCAATGGAAACGAGGAAGCCATTCACAGTCCAATGGAAATGGACGTCATCTCCGTCACAGATTCGGAGCGACAGAGCTTGATTCCAAATGAAACTTTCGACTTTGCCATGGCATCTAACTTCCCGGTTGCCGCGGATTTCATCGACCGAACTCTCAAGATTGGCGGCATTGTCATAGTTGAGCTCAGTCATGAAAACCCATCCGTTGCATTCCACAAGCCATCCAACTACAAAATCGTGTACATCAAGAGGCTCCGCTCGACCGTCATGGCCATGAAGAAACTCAATTCGGCCACACAAAGAAGGCTATGTGGGTATGCTCCGGAAGCGAAGAAGGCGGCGCTTAAGAACCTCGAAGACGTGTTGCTTGAACCGCCAAGGGCCGGTTCAGGGAAATCAAGCCGCTATTTGAAACGAACCAAGTACCTTCCTGATTTGATGGGCGACTCCCTCGAGAGCTACCCTCGCCGGGTGTTCATACACGTTGGCTTGCCAGACAAGGAAGGCGGCAGCGGAACTGGCTGGTTCGCGAGGCATTACCCGACGAGGAACAAGGACTTCGAGATGTACAAGATTGAGACCGTGACCGGAGGGTCCTCGGGCAAGGAGGTCCCACAAATCGGCATGTCAGATTGGTTGAGGAATAACGTGAGAGACGAGGAGTACGTAGTGATGAAGGCGGAGGCGGAGGTGGTGGAGGAGATGGTGAAGAGCAAGGCGATAAGGTTGGTGGACGAGCTTTTCTTGGAGTGCAAGCCACAGAGGCACAATGGAAGAAAGGAGAATAAGAATAACAATGAGGGACGGAGGGCTTACTGGGAGTGCTTGGCACTGTACGGACTGCTGAGGGATGAAGGTGTTGCGGTGCACCAGTGGTGGGGTTAATACTTAACAGAACAAATAATTCTCACACAGAGAGAGAGAGAGAGTTTTTCCTTGTTTGTTTATACAATATTGTGTGTTTGAATTATTTGTTTGTTTTGGGCTTTTGATTGATCTATTAAAGAAGTGTTTGGGTAATATTGAAGAGATCGATGCTGACACTACGTACGGAGGGATCGATGTTCCAAGAGGTGGAGGGGAGGGGTGTTAGCATTTGTTATTAGAGAAAATTTGGTTGATCCATTCCTTTCTTCCCTATTTCTTTCCTTTCATATTTCCTTATATATATATTTGGTACTCATATAGTCATATGTATTCTAAAACTTTAACTCCTATAGAAAAATAAATCATTTATATCATATTCAATTCTTTTTGGGTTTTGAATTTTTTTTTCGTGCACCTCGATCTGTTGGACTTTTGATTCTTTATGTCATACTCATGGAGTTTTTCAGGTACGTACGTACATATATCTAAAGGATTTGAAGTGATCTAATTATTGATTGACGTTGTTGTTAAATGTTGATCACTGTACGTAATTAGACGTATCATTCCATAATTATCGGCGTTTTATACTCATGCTAATAATTATTTTTCATTTATTGGCATATCTAAATTATTAACGCGCGCCACATGTAATTTTACGTTTACAATTAACGTCGAGAACAGAAATTCCAGCAAGCACTGATTTTTTTAGTAATGAGGAAATTCTGTGTCGATCATATGAGCCAAGCTAGTGTGATAATGTAATAAATGTTTTAATAAATTAAAGTGTGGCCTATAATATGTCACATGTAAACTACAAGCCGTTTGGTTGGGAGTAGTCTTTTAGAATTCTTGAAAATATATCCTAGCTAAAATATTATCCCATTTCGTTACATTTAAGTAAAGGGATCCAATTGCCGATGCATGTGTATATGGATCCCCCTGGCTAAATTCTAATATCTGCTTTTGCTTCTGTTTTTTCATTCCTTAGCTTGTATTTAAAATCCTATAGCATTGTCTTTAATTGACTCTTTAATTTTTTAGATTGATCGAGTTTGGTGCTTGATTTTACTTTTTAGGCCAGGGTTTGATATTCGTGGAATTGATTAATTTGAAATAACCCTTAATGTCTAATTAATATTGTTCGAGCGTCTGCCATTAGAAAAGATAACAAAATCCATTAACGTGTCGTATCAGCACCAAATCCAATCACAAGGTTAATTACCCTAAGCGACTATCAGCTTATCCAAAACATTACGGCTTATCGTAATTATTTTTCTCACCACGTACGTATTTTGCATGGCATGAAGACCAGAAAATATATAATCACACAAGCCAGCTAAAGCTAGTTACAGAGCTCACGTGCAATTCCCACGAGAGAGTTGGTAACATCAAACAAAATCCGATGGTTCTGCTGCTGCAGCGTGGCTATAATATTCAACACCGAGTTCACGTTATTAGGCGCCGCAGCCATAGCCAAGCACGCCAGAGGCCCTGAGCTGCTGTGGATCAAGCTGTTCTCCATTGGCAGCGTCAAGTCCAAGCCGGTGAAATGAAACTTCACTGGTGGTGCCACAGCTTCACTGCTGGCAGCAAAGCACGTGTCGAACACTCCCAGCGACGAAAATGTTCCTTTCACTTGTTTTCTGAACTCGTCCCGTATGGCCGTGTAAACGGGTTGGACGAACCGGGTCACGACCGTGCCCGAGTCTATGATGGTTCCGGCTCCGGTGTTGGGATCGAATGCTAGAAGCTCTGGAGCAATAGGGACGAGAACACGGCCAATGCTGACTCCTGTGAGGTTCACGTAGTACAAGGATGGGCGGTGCGGGTTGCGGAGAAGTGGGGTGGTCCGGATGCTCTTGGGTTGGCCGGATGGGCCCAGCTTGAGTGACCCGGAGAAGTAGTAGGATTTGAAGCTGGGTAGACAGTATGAGAACAAGCCCGAGTAGAGTGACCCGGATTGTGACAGCAGTGACAAGGGCCCACGACCCAGACCCAATAACCCTTGGGGCGGTGTTGACCCGCCACTTATGGCGCTGACGCACCCGAAAACGTAATTTGGAACCACATCATTGCCTAATCCTAGAGAATCTTGCACAAGGGTACCTGAGAAAGACGAATCTCCACCGTAGGATTGGTTAAATAGGCACGGACTGGACCCCGTGGCCGGGCACGTGAGTCCACGGGCCTGGGAGCATTGGGACACTGAGCAATCCAACGACCCGTAAGTGGAGGAAGTGTTGGGTGAGAACGTGGCGTTGGAGCACCCGGCGCACCCGGAACATGGGGCCCACGCAGCGTCGTAGCTGGTGTCGAGGACCATGAACATGAGCTGACCCGGTGTACCGAGTGTGACTCGGACAACATAGTTGGCAATATTGAAGAGTTGCTGGGCCGATGCAATTGGGGCCGAGGTTACCTTTTTCTGGGCCCCTAGGCTTGCCAAGTATCTGACCCTTTCCGAGTCCTTTGAGGCCATGTTCACGACGGTGTCCACCAACGAGCCGGTCTTGGGCTTGTCGAAGGGAGAGCATTTGCCGTAGATGGGAATGACGGAGACGCCTGAGCCGTCGAATTGGGACGCACAAGGATCAGCAGCTTTGGCTGCTGAGATAAGAAGAGCAAAGAAGAAGAACAATGTGGTGGTGATTCTCAAGTCCTCCATGACTAGAAAGCTCGTGGTGTGGTGTGCATGGTGGGAGGGAGCACCATACAAAATATATATGAAGTTCAGGGAGGGGGTGTAATTACCTAAATGCCCATGTAATGTTAATCCAGACTAATTATATAGGAGGTTCAATCATGCAACATTAGGCATGCAGACAAAATGGTGGGCCAATTAAGATGCTAAAAAGAGGCCGCAAAACGGGATCCATGTGTCGTGGCTCGTGATAAAGAAGGCCCCAAGTTGGAAGGAACGGTTGCAAAAGACAAAGCCCTACGCCCCTACGCTCTTATTTGATGCATGCAGATGAGGCAACACAACTGAGTTCCAATTTTGAAACTGTGAAGCTCTAGCTGTAATGCTTACAGAGGCAGAATCTCGAAAGATAGATCATAGAATATTTCATATTTGCCCTCTTGATCTCCGTGAATCACAAAAACGCCTAGACACAGCGTGGGTTACTTAGGGGGGCAGTGTTATTGGTGTAATAATTGGATATAATTGAAGGCGATTCTGATTCTGATTCTGATAAGATGAGTTGGACAGGAAGCCAGCTCGTGACTGCCTTCTCTTTATGGCCTTAAAATGACAGCGCAATATTCTTGTCCGTACGTGGAAGCAAGATGCGGTCGGTCACGGGCTTACAAAAATACTGGGCTTCCAGCCCTGGTCCACCATCTGCATTTCTGAGTGTGACGCAGCTGTCTTTCTTACTGTTTATCGACTTGCATGGGACACCCAGATGTTAAGCTCCTCGTTTATAACAGTACCTAATAGTACACAGCTTGTGCCATTTCCTCTTCCAATGGATCATAACGTGATCTATCACTCTTTTCTTTTCTTTTCTTTTCTTTTCTTTTTATTAGGGTGTTGCAGGGAATAATAGCATGTGATCTATCACACTCTTCTTCTCTTTTTCCTTTTTTTTTTCATTATTTTTTATAATGAATAAGCTTATATTATCTGAAAACAGATTAGGAGACTCCTGCATTCATAAAGGATACAAAAGATTCCTCCTCTGTTTCATTTTATGTTTCATCCGCCAGAAACAGTCCAAATCCTTCAAGGCAACAACCTTGTAAAATGAAAAGATACTAATGGACAATGGACATAACTGAAAGCCAAACTCTACCACTCAACTCCTCAATTATTTAAAATTGCAGCCCCACCAGGTTCACGAGGTTTAACCTTTTTTTTTTCTTTTTTTTTTTTGTAATTAAAAAAAAAAAAAAACAGTGAAACCTCGTGAACCTGGTGGGGGCTGTCGGCTAGTCTGCCAAAAGCACAAAATGGCCAAACCCATATAATCCACCCAACAATGGACCAGAGGCTCTAAGAAAAGCACATTAGAACTATTTGGTTTTTGTTCTTACTCCAATTATAAAGCGAATTTCCCATGGATATTTCATCTACAAGGATATTGCTTGGTGTTATACCTTACCAACGCAGCTGTCAACAGCAGCAAGATTTAACCACCTCAAATACCAACAATTTCTATACAACACATTACATTTTTAACGTATAATAATATAATATGAAAATGCCTTGGTACATCTAATTAAGATGAGCAGTTCTAGTTGTCTGCATTTCAGCCCACCAAACTAGAATTTCACTTCAAACCATAGCGGGTCAAAGCAAAACCAGATAAAACAGCTCCTTAGAATTTCAACATAGGTTCACCAAAATGTGAAAACCAAAAAGGAGCAAGCAAATAAACGTAGACTTTAAGCTCGAGAAAAAAAAAGAGTGGAACTCCTAAAATGAGCTACAGCTCAACATTTTAGTCCAAACAAAAATTGGTTTACAGAAAATTTCCTGCAAACAAACCAGCTTTTAAAAGTGACATGTGTCCCTTAACATGTAAGAAGTACATGTTTTTTAATTTCTTACATGTTTTTTAATAACATGTGTTTCTTATATGTTTTTAATAGCTTGAAAGACACATTTAGCTTTAGAGGCCAGTTTGTTCGTAAGAAATTTCTGTCCAATCAGTATTTGATGCCAACAAACATTTGTTTTAGAAGGCGCAATTATAAATAAATCATAAGCAGGAGTCAGAAGAGAAAATAACAGCCAAAGAAATCAATTCATCTTTAGGACAAATATCATTACAACACCCACCACAGAAAACAATAAGAACACAAGTACAACATCGATTTACAACAACATAATACATAAGATAATGCACCATACGCAAATTTCTACTTCAAAACAGCTTGAAAAGGATGCGGGAGAGTGATAATACAGCATAGCTGGTCAAGCAGCAGCCCTGAATACAACAACTTGGCACTTAAAACTTGGTCACAAATCTGAAATGCACACCCAAATTACAACATGATCTTAGAGCCCTATTAGCATCAGCACAAGACGACGACAGGTGCAAAAGGCTAAGCTGCAACAGAGATCCAATTATATCTAATGAGTTAACATATAACAGACTGACCAAGTCAACACCTTTGAGATCTTAATTTACAAGTTCTAAACTGTATGAACCCATTAACCTTTTTGCTTCAAAGGAAACATTTACTTAACATGAGAACACTAGCTTTCGAAAGCCTCTTCATCTGAAATACATTGGTCTCTGAAACTTATCTGTCGCAACTAATCTCAGGTAGGTAAGCCACCATGTACTACAGTAGCACACACGATTCATTTTGATTGGTAAGCCAGCAGATAATAATAAATTATTCAAACTGTTAATTATACACATGTAAGTATGAAAAGGTTAAGTTCCACATTGGTATAAAGCCTATGGTGGTGTGCAGAATGATGGATGATAGTGTTCATTTTGCAGTTGGAGCAAGGACGGAGTGGATGCATCAATTATGGGTCCATTTCGTAATTGGTGCATGGCATGGATAAAACCCACATAGTCCACACAAGTTATCCTATGCTCATAAGATTGATAAAGCTTCTATCCAAGGGAGAGCATAGTTAGTGGTGATAGAATCACACGTGAATGAGAGATTGTTGAGTACACATATATGAGTATATAAATGTTAAATCCTACATTGGATAGACGTTATAAGCATGAATGGTAAATACAATATCAATGGGCTAAAACTCATAACTTTAAGCTTTTGGGTTGAGTCGTGTTTCAATATATTATATTATGGTCTCACTAAGAAAGACTCCCCAATATCAATCTCCTTAACACAAACTAATATCTAAAATGGATCAAGTTATACAGAAATACAATTAAGCTTGGTTAACTAAACAAAGTGACAATTTGAGTACAACACTTGTCAAATTAGTAGCATGAAACTTTGGCCAAAAGTGAAAAATAACCAGGATTTTTGTGGGATCTTAAAGCAACAATTAAACTTTGAACTTAAGAGATCACGACCTAACTGAAACAAAATATTATGATCAAAGTAAAATTTGGTAAGACAAGATACATATAGAAAAGCATTGTGAGGGCAAAGACAATTTTACAAAAAAAATTGACCCACAAATCTTAGTAAATTTAGACAAAAATTAAAATAATAATTAAATGACAATACAAAATGCCACCGCAGCTTCTCATAATATAGGACTGAGATGCATACCTATCTTAGCTAATCAGGCAGTCCCCTTGCCCTTGACTATGATCACTGGGCATTGCACATGGTTGGTGCAATAGTTACTTACACTTCCCAAAAACATCCTGTGAACATAAATTGCAATTACCATATTTAGCGTACTAGTGAACAAATTAGGATGTCAACCATCTTTTCATCTTACCAAACCCCTCAAACCCATGACATACGACACAATGAAAAATCTATATTTAAAGCATCCAGTATTTGATCAAATCTCTTGTAATAAACATAATATTAGAAGACAAAACGAATTGAGAACTAATAAGCAAATGGAAGCTTCAACTTCTTGTGTCTAGCACATCTAACAGCAAATTTGGGAGAAAACATAATAAACATGAGAACCATTATTTTTTTATTTTTTTTGATAAGTAAGAAAACTTTATTAAAAAAGCGAAAAACACCCCTAAGTACACAGGAACAACCCAGCTAGCTCACAGAAGAAAACCCACAAGGACCTACACACACACAATACCCAAAGCCCCCAAAAATCCAAAATCCAGAAGATACTCCCATAAAGCCCAAACTACAAAAAAACTCCACCCAAAATACATGAAAACACCCCCAAAACCTTAAACCCGAAATACAACCAAACCCAAAATACAGAGGGAAAAACCCAAGAACAACAACCCTCAAAAGATCCCAAGCAAAAACCAAAAGCCTGAGGAACGACCCACAAACCAACCCAAGCATAGAACTCTACAACATAAGGTTCTTTCATTTCCTACTCCTAGCGGAAGGCTTAGTGTCCCCATAGTTGATAGAGCTATGCAGATTTAGAAGCTCCCTCTTGCCTTTGGACTTTTGGCGCGATATCATCTTATCACGCTGAAATTCTTCTTCCATGGCATCCCGAATTGCGAACGCCTCCTCCCCAAAAGCACCCTCTGACGCCCAATCCAAAGGCAAAACATCCCAAAAATCAACGTCCTCCTCCCAAACCACAATCTCCCCGTTATGATCAAAACCGATCGGCCAATTCCGAGATTGGGAGAAACCATTACCCTCAACAGGTGAAGATCTAGAGCAGCCTCAAGGAGGGGAGGAAAGGCTCGGCTATCCCCCCATCAAAGACCTTCCGAGGCGAAGAGGAAGTGGTTGGCAAAACCAAGCGAGGGTTGAGAAACCCCTTTCTAAGAAAGTCCTTCACTGGAGGCTCAACAACCTTTTTCGCTAGAGGCTCTGCAATCGAAGCCTTATTAGCAGCTAAGTCAGCGACCATCTCCGAGGCTTTCAAGGAATCTGAAAGTAGCACATCATTCCACTTCAACGAAACCCCTTCCCTAGTACCCTCGCCTTCCTGATATAACTCTGAAAAGGTTTAGAAACTACGGGAGGAGAAGAGCGCAGCTTCTCGCCCAACTTAGTCGCTCCAGCAGATGGAGAGGCCGTGAGTTGGGAGACTACCAGAGAAGCACCGGAAGGCTTAGAGGCAATGACCCGGCTAGGATCCACCTTCAAGCTGCTAGACCCTCCCCCTGAAGAGGAAGACCGAACTGGAAAAGCCCCTGGAACTGCCGGTGACGAGGTCTACGACCGAAGAGACGGCGCCAGAAAGGCAAAAGACGCCCCTGGAACTGCTATACCCTTCCCCGAAGAAACAGCCTCCAAACCCCTAGGAGGAGGACAAACCAGAGAGAACCCAGAAGAAGACAGACCAACCGGAAAAGCACCTGGAACTGCTGACAACGAGGACATTATTTTTTATTGTCCAAGATAAATATCTTGGCAACGTTGGAGAAAAAAAAAATCTACATAAACAATATCAGCGCAGCAGTATGGCTACTTCAGAGACTGCATGTGGCTACTTACCAAAACAACCGCTATGGGCCTTATGTTTCCAAGAAGATCCATTGAGTAAAGGGCAGCAATAAGCCAATTACAGGAGAAATGTTTCTCATACATCACCACATACTACATGCCTCCCTCTAGCCTATTTGATGCCTCATACATGTGCACCCACATAGCAATTCTCGGCACAAAGCACACAAGCATCCTAGTTTTTTTTTTTACTAATATGCCAGGTGCTTAAGCGTGGATTAGTATAAATCTATAAGGTTCTAATGGAGCTCAATGCTCCAAAGCAACAACCAGATTATAAATGAACAAGTATAACTGCAAGGGTAAACAAAGCCTTGTTGTGATTGCTAGGGCAAAGGGTCTCACCAGTCAGGTGCATGCACATATGTGCAAAAAGTTCTACACTCTGATGGGTTGCAGAGGAGGAACTAAGGGAGGCCATATTTGGTTGAAGGAAGACAGAGGGAAAGGACAAGTGTGAAGAGAAAATGGGGAGAATGAAAGGAATTCTATTCATTCTTGTCGAAATTCTAATGTATATACAAAAATTATCTAGTTTGATGCAGTCATATAGGAACAAATCTAGAAAAAGAAAGAAAGAAAAAAAAAAAGAAAAAAGAAGAAGGAACTTCAGCATCTTTCATCAAAGTTATGCTCAATGATTGTTGTTCAAGTCATAAAACTCATCCATCATCATCAATTCGGTAAAACTTTTAGCAAGTTCTTTTTCAATATAAATTACCAAATTATTGGCCAAAAACTTGCCCTCTATTCCACTATGGAACTTTTTTTTTTCACAAGTTTCATAGCCCAGAAAACATCTTACATAATAACTGTAGAAACTGGAAGAGTTAACACAAAACCACTAAAGAACGGAAAAACCCTCAATCCCTCAATTGATGTTTGCTAGCAAAGGAGAGAAATACATACAACTCTCGTGGGAAAGAAAATGCAGCAGGTAGATTGGTATGAATTTGCTTTGGGTTTTTATATTGAATTTCCTTCAGTGACGTGCCTTTCATATAATATAGTATAAAAATCATTAGAGAACTTCCATGTATTATTCAACTCTCATAAGGATAATGAATGTGAGTGGGGGTTTTACAATGTTTATGCTTGAGGCCTATCATACCATATCCTTCCAATATGGTAGGAAAAGGGAGGGAAAGGACTTGTGAAAATGAAGTTTATTTGAAAATTTTTGTTACTGGCATGAGCACACTATATGACTTTCTTTCCATAATTGTTTTCCCACATGCAACCAAATACTTGGAGGGAAACTAGTGATTGGTTTGGTAAAGTTTTGAGAACTGTTTTGGATTTAGGGTTTTGAAAAAGATAAAACTTGAGAATTGTTTTGGTGGGGGCCACATTTGAAAGTGTTATATGTGGGGTCTATAAAAGAAAATTCATTTAGTAAGTTTTGAGAAGTCTTTTCGGAAAAACAAAACTAATAAGTGTTCTAGAAAAAAAAAGAAAAAAAAAAGTGAAAAAAGGGCTGCTGGAGCTGGTCCACCAATGGTAGCTGCCTGGCAGCAGCCACAGTGACCACCACCGCAGGACTGCAAAACGGTTCTATGGCCACCACGATGGCTGCCTGCCCACACCAGTTGCCACTTTTTTTTAATTTGTTTTAACTTTTTTATATGAAACAAGCAACATCCACACATGAAAAAATGAGTCTGTGTTTAATAATACTTTGAAAAGTATTTTATGTTTTACTTTTTGAGAAACGTTTTTTTTTTTTTTAAAAAATAGAGTTTTGTGGTTTCTCTGAAAGTCTTAGTGGTAGGAGCCACATCTGAAAATCCATTTGAGAAGAGTTTTCAATTTTTGAGAAGCAAAAACAATTTTTAAAATTTTACCAAGCCTAGTTCTCCTTACATTCCCTTCCCTTTCCTCCCTTCTACTTCCTTTATGTTCTCCCTCTATGCAATCTAACCCAGTTTAGATGGTGGGAGAGAAGCAGAAGAGTGAGGGATGAGAACTACCTTCAACCCATGTATTTAGGTGAAACATGAAAGAGAGAAGAGAAAACAAATGGTGGCCCCAAAGATAATAAAATATGAAAAAACATTTCTGTCACAATCCTTTGTTTCCACTTCCTTCCAGGAGGGGAAGGAAGGAAAGGAAAACCTTCCATGGTCATTCCTCCTTCCAGTTCCATCCAACCGAATGAGGGTGTACCGTTTCTTCCTATGTTCTCATCCTTCCCTTTCTTTCCCGCCCACTTCCTCCCAAAAAAAGTGTAAAGTTCATCATCCACTACACTTCCTTCGAACCAAACAAGTGTCAAGCTTTTTCAAGAGAGAGAAACTCAGACCTGACACCTATGAACTATGCCATCCCTAATGGCCCCATATTGCCTATGATACTGGAAAATACTGGAGATCTTTTTTCCAGCACAGCCAAAGTGCAGTGCATGTCAGCGGTTATGAGGGCAAAAGCTTCCAAGGAATACTGTTTAGCCCTCAAGACACTTTGCCTACATAATCATGCCGTCTTGATTAGCCTTAACTCGTAAGAATTCTCACTATTTCTTAGATTCATATACCCAATTCAATTCAGTGGCATCTTAGAATGATCCCACTTGATATTCGTTAATATCAATTACATAGCAGCTATAAAGGGGAAAACTGAAGAACAAAACAGAGAACTAGTGGCATGTACATTTTTTAAGGCACGAGAAGACTGCAGACGAAAGATGGAAATCCAACTCTCTCTCTCTCCCTCCCTCCCTCCCTCCCTCTCTCTCTCTCTAAAACAAAAAAGTTTACACAACATGAAATCTGTACCATACTAGCACTATAAACCAGCTAATGCCCTCAAAACTAAACTCATTCTGTTACAATTACTATAGGACAGGATTATTACGGATGATCATGACTTGCAAGATTAATATCTAACAATTTTCATTTTAATGATATACCGTCGACGTGCACACCATGCACTCAATTACAACTAAATTTCATGGCAAAGAACTGATTAGGTGCCACCAGTTTGCTCTAAATTGTACAGAAACAGCTACTAACTTCCCAATTGGATTGCCAATTAAAATAACTAATTCATTAGCCTGCCACCGTAGACTATTATTAACGAGTTCTGAATCTATACCTTTTAATAGGACCGAAAGCACGGGACCCCACCACAAGTAAATCGGCCTGCAAATTCTCAACAAATTCACAAATCTTCTCTTTTGGATCACCAAGAATTACTTTGGTTTCGACTTTCACCTGCCCGTAAAATAAAATTCCTCCAATTAAATTAGGCATAGGCGCATAGCACACTGTATGACAACATAATGTTAGCATAAAAATACAACTGTCATGCACCTATATAGTAAACTCTCTTATCCTACCTACAAGTCAAACATTAAAGCGTAAAATTCAAGATCTACATGAATTCATTACACCAAACAAAACATTTTGCAAATAGGAAACTATTAGTTGTTAGTGATAAGACATATTGACGTGATTAAAACATCTAAGCGAGCCACGTTTGATCGATTTAACAATATGAGATGACGATTCGTGAACATGTTATTCCAGAGCTTACACGCCAATATTTGAATGGATGCCAGAGCTCATTGAATCGGCAAAACTTAAACACCAATGTATAATAGCGTGTGTGGAACAGGAAGAGGGAAAATAAAACCCGAGATAAACCCTACATTCTTTTCAGAGCAAATCCGGAGAGAGTGATCCAGTATCGCCTCCGTGATTCGCCCCTGGTGCGCCTCAATAGCCGCAGTGAAGGCAGGCACCTCCAAACCACCTAATTATTCGTTTAATAAAATTTTACTTATCAATTTCACTGTTATTAATACAAGCTTCTGACCATAAAACAGCGCAAGTGCGTGCTTAATCAGTAGGGTTAAGGATACCTAACTGGGCCCGCCGAAGGGAATGGAACCGGGATTGAGGCCCGCGGCGATGGACGGCGGGGATTGGACGTGGAGTACGACGAAGGAGCCGCCGGGGGTGTAATCGTCCACAGGGGATCGGAGCTTGAGGTTGTCGAGCGCCCATGTCAAGGCGTTCATGCTCTCCTCACTGCCATCGACGGCCACGATCACACACCTCAAGTTCCCGGACATCGTTGACTCTAGCTTCGCTGGCGAGTGTTCTACTCCCTGTTTGTGTGTGTGTGTGTGTATGACGTGGGAGGGGCTGTTCGATCTCTCCGAAGGTGACCTCTTTTCAGGCACGCCAATCGACACCCGCGCTTTGAGGGTGCCGTGCCCGTACGCAACTTGTGGGCGGGAGGTCATAACTGTGTTTTTAAATTTATTTAATAATGTGTTTAAAATTTTATATATATATATATATATATATCTATTAAAAAAAAAAGGTTTTATGAACTGTATTTTTAAATCATTATTTTTTAATCAGCATATTTTAAAATTACTAAACTAAATGGACCGACTATATCTGTCGATAATCGTAAAATTAATTTTTAATTGTTGATATCTGAAAAATATATATATATACGCTGCAAGGGACCCAACGATAATGACGTGGTGGGAAAGCGTAGATGTGATCTGTGATCCGATAACGATATATGTGCGGAGAGGATTACAATTCACAGTTTCACGCGAAATTGAACACTAATTGGAAATGAATTAGGATGTCCGTGACGATTTGGGAAATGAATTTTGGTTGACTGTTAGAGGTTGGGTGGATGATAATTTCGAATGTAACGAAAACCATTTTTTTTCCCTGTGAGGACAAATGTTTGGCTACGTGTTAGAATTTGTCTACTTGGTATTATCGCCATCATAAGTGACAATTTGTAGAAAGCAGACAAAAAAGAGTTGGTGATATTTGTTTGCATTCTCCAATAGACTTGCCGAAGAAATGCACCAAATTGTCTCCTTTTTCTTCGGACCATCATTTCTTTGTTAATGCTGTCAAATTGTTGATCGAGTTAATGTATCTCTTAAATTATTAAAATTAGTCAGATGTATTTTCAAGATAGTAAAAAGATAAAAATAACTTTAAAAATAATAATATTACAAGCAAAGGTAGTCAAATGAGAGTGACCGAAACCAAAGGCCATATATAGGGTGGTCGAACTACCCTCATGACCATTGGGAGTAGTTCTGCCACCTCTATTTGGCCAAAAGGGGTGGCTCGATGGGTCACCCTCTTGGTTTTTTTTTTGTTTTTTTTTTTAAAAAAAAAGTTAGTTTTTAGTTTTTTTATATATAATTTTAAGAATTTTTAAATTTTACAAAGGTTTTTTTTGTTATTAATGAGACATTGATAATAAAGTAGTAGTTTGAGATGGGGTATGTGTACTTTTACCTAACTTACAATATCATCACGGGTCTCCTACGGTATGAAAAGATTAGCAAATATTTTCATAGATAATATTTTGAGATATTAGGATTTTTTATTTTTTTAACATGATTAGTCTTTGACATGCCCCACAATTTTGAATCTTTGATGCATGCCAGTTTATTAACTTTATTGCCCGAGCTCTTTGAAGTTTTTTAAATAAACAATGATTGAATATGATACTAGTTGGAACCTCATTTTAATTAGAATAATCAGCATGTTTTCTGACTTCACATAATAAAAATGGTGTTAAAATATTAATTTAAATAATTAAATTAATTATTTTATATTAATTTAAACTTTTGAGATAATTAATGATTTAAATAAAAAGAAAAATAAAAAGGAGAGAACAATGTGGAGAGTGAAAGTAGTGAAATGATAGAAATACTTTTAACCGAAATATGAGAAGTCTTGATATTCGATAATGAAACATTACTTCCTATATCTCTTTATAAATTAAATTTACTAGAACAATATATTCCAACCAAGGGATGAAATGGGAGATAAACGATTTAATATTCGGGATTTGTAAATAATACACTTCTAATGAAACAAAATAGGAAAAAAATATACATATATAACCCCTTCAAACTACCACTTCATTGTTAATGTTCCCCAAACTATTAATTGTGTCAATATTTATCCCTTAAACTACCACCAAATGTCAATGTCCCGGCCCCCTAATGATAAAAATACTCTTTATAAAATTATTAAAATTTAAAAGAAATTAAAAAAATATAAAATAACAAAAAAACTATACAAAAAACAAAAAATTTAAACTGTATATTTTTTTTGTGTTTTTATAATTTTAAGTTATTTTTTCATTTTTTTTTCTTAATTTTTCGTTTTTCTTCTTAATTTTTTTAATTTGTAATGCATTTTTGTCTTATTGAACAATATTTAGGGTTATTTTTATATTTTTATTGGTCTTAAGGGAGACATTGATATTTTTTAGTAATTGAAGGAAAACATTGACATAATTAATAGTTTTGATGAGACATTAACAATTGAGTAGTAATTTGAGATATATATATATATATATATATATATATATATATATACTTTTCCCAACAAAATGATACCGAACAAGCATAATCCGAAAATTTCAAAATATTATAATTGTTATTTTGGTTTGTTAATATACATGTGAATTTGTAAGGTTTCATTTATTGTGAAATAAAGGAAAAATAACTTTTAACAATTGTAAAATTAAATATACCTCGATCGTTTATGGGGGATGATTAATTGGATGCAATGAAAAGATTTCTCAAAAGCTTTAGATTATATTACATTTGGAATTCTATATATCTACTCGCTGATATGCAGCTAAAGTCTCAGTAACTACACCACAATATACATTTATGACCATATTATAAAGTACTAAATGCTTGATTTTTGCAAATAATTTAAAGCACCCCTTGCAATTTGCATTAATCACAATATTGCTAATTGTCACACTTGCAAATCTAAGATCCTTTCTGGTGAGACTATTTCAAATGTACTTTTGGTCCCGTTTTGTTTTGGCTAAAACAAGTAGTTATTTTTTGCTGATTGTTTACAACCCTGAAAATAATTTGAAATATTTTTTATATTTTGATATAATACGAGGAGTTACGATGAAAAAAGAGACAGTGGAAAGGGGTTGTGAATGAATTAAAGGGGGTTTGTGATAATAAATGGCATTCGAGAGTGTCACTGAGATCTAATGCAATTGTATGCCAGGGGGTGAGCGTAAGCCATTTTACGTCTCATAAATATATTTTTTTTTTATTCAACTGATAACATTTTTCAGATTTGACAAATATTATTTAACACCATACACTAAAATAAATAATAATAATAATAAAAGAAAAAAGCATTTTCCATAAACATTATATGTGCAAAACAAACAGACCTCATAAAAGAAAAATGTGTATTGCAGTAGATTACATTATACGTTACAAACAACTTTTGGGATCGGCCTAAAGTAAATCTTAGACATGAATTCAATATTTACCACATGACTTTGATTATGTCAGGAGATCAAAAATTTATGTTATAGTTGAAGATTATTACCTACTTATAGTTGAAGATTATAGTCTAACTACATTTGAAAATTATCAGTTAGTCACAGTTGAAGACTGTAACATAGTTACAATTAAAATTTATCGCTTAATTGTAATTGAAATCTATTTATATTATTTAATTATCTTAATATACTGACAAGATACGAACCTTTCTTAGATTTACCTCTTAATATCTCAAAACAACTGAATTTCTCGTAATTTTAAAATCATAACCCTCCTAATTAAACTAGCTAGGTCTAGACTTGCTTGATCCTGTAGTTATTCCTCGTTTTTTTTTGTTTTTTTTTCCAACTCACATTGTACGTCAAAAGAAAAACCAACCATAGGAGAAAACCAGCCGTTTTCTTTAGTCGTAATACTTGTGTTGATAGAAGGAAGGAGATTATAAATCTCTTTGGTCTTGTGGAAGCAAATAGGTATGATTCTTATCTAGGTCTTCAAACTTTGGTGGGGAAAAAGATGACTGATGCTTTTAAAAATATTAAAGAGAAGGTTATTCGGAAGTTAAATAATTGGAAGTCCAGGTTGTTATCCTTGGCAGGAAAAGAAGTCCTTCTAAAAGCTGTTGTGCAAGCGATTCCTACCTTTTCTATGAGTGTTTTCCTTCTTCTTGTCAGTTTGTGCAAATAACTAAACCAACTAATGCAAGCTTTTTGGTGGAGACATTTGTGTAATGATTCCAATTTCCAAGATCCATTGGATGAGTTGGTATAGAATTGGTAGGGCCAAATCTGCTGGGGGGTTGGGCTTTAGAGATTTGTTAATGTTTAATAAAGCCCTCTTGGCAAAACAATGCTGGAGATTGGTTCAGTACCCTCATTCCCTGAGCTATCGGATTCTAAAGGCTAAATATTTTCCAAATTCATCTTTTTTAGCTTATGAGTTGGGGAAAAGACCATCTTTCATTTGGCGAAGTTTCATGGCAGCAAATGACCTTTTTTCCTATGGCATTATTTGGAGAGTGGGTAATGGGAATTTTATTAATGTTTGGGGAGACAACTGGTTGCCTGATATTGGAGCGTTGAATTTCTAGCCTAGTTTGTGTTTGCCTAGTGATGCAAAAATGTCTGATCTTATAGATGTATCTATTAAGCGCTGGAATTATGCTTTGATTGATAAATGTTTTTCTGATTATGTTGCAAACACTATTTTATTTAATTATCTTAATATACCGACAAGATACGAACCTTCCTTAGATCGATTTACCTCTCAATTTCTCAAAACAACTGAATTTCTCGTAATTTTAAAATCATAACCCTCCTAATTAAACTAGCTAGGTCTAGACTTGCTTGATCCTGTAGTTATTCCTCGTTTTTTTTTTTTTTTTTTTCAACTCACATTGTACGTCAAAAGAAAAACCAACCATAGGAGAAAATAAGCAAAGCATATTAAAAAGGGTGACTCATCAGGGATTGGTCGCCCCCGGCCCCCGCTTTACCCTTTTACTTTTAGGTAAAAAATTAAATGTCGTGATTGGCCGTTTCCCACGTAAAAGTTGCTCCCAACAGTGAATCAGAGCTAAATTTAGCATGATTCTTCGTTAAATCCTACCTAATCTTAATAAAGTAATTAATTAGTTAGTCATTAAAATTAGTAATAACCGACCGAGAAAGAACCATCAAATTAGCTATTATTTCCATATTTATTATTTATATATATGTTTTTGTTTTGCTAACGGTACAAACCTCATGGCTTCTCACTAGCGTCAACGGCTATAAACTTTTTAAATGGCTTCTAGTTCTACTTGCCCAGGAAGGCAATGACTTGTGGAATTCCATGCACATGCAACCCCACTTTACCAATAAATGAAATGGTGAGTGACCGATCGTAATCACGAGTGTTCCCCCCCACCCAATCAAGCACTTACAACCAATCTCCACCGTCCGATCTCGCGTCCTTCCAATCCCAACGCCATCACCCGTCCCCTCAATCTTATATTCTTTATATGCTCACATCAGGCGTTTTTTTTTAAAGCCCCTAACTTTCATCCCAATTTTCCCATTAAACTAAATTGGAAACACGCACCAAAATCCAAAGAAAAAGGAAAAGAGGGACTAAAATCAACGGAACCGGGTTTATTACGGTTCAGACCGGGCTATGGGCCTTGTGGACCGAATATTTTGTGAGCGAAGAACTCACGCTTCCCCCAGGCCTAAAAACAAAATTCCTTTCCTCCGACCATCACATTTCTTATTTTCGCTAACGTACGAAGAAAAACAATAAAATATTATATAAACCACAATTTTAGTCGCTTTCTTTTATTTCCCGTCTCGCCCTATATTCTCGATCTATTTTCCGTGTCCGATTTCCGAATCCGATACGGGCTTTCTCTGCTCACTATCACTCACTCGCTTCTCTCCCAAATTCTCACCAATAATCGAAGTGCTTTCTTTCCAACGTTCATTCTCTTGCCCATATTCGTTAATTTCCACAATCCCCACCGTCGATCAGGCTCTGATCGGTTCTGATTCTGTATGCTCGGCCACCGGACCCACAGGGCCCTAAACCACCGCCACCAGAGAATCTATGAGTGGTGGCGATCTTGGGGTTTCGGTGATTTCCTTTTCTGGATGTGAATTGGGTGCAGGGTAAATGCGTGACGCCGGGTATTATTTAGGGTTTCGTAGCCTGGTGCTTTTGTTCGCGTGCGTGGTCGCCCCGGTGATCGGCCTCCTAATCCGGCGTAAATGGCGGCTCTCCGTGACAAGGAAGGAGGAGATCAAGCGGCTCGTGGCGTTTGCTGCCGAGGAGGCCTCTAGAGCCGAGCTCGAGGCGTCGGCTGGGTACGGTGCCTCCGGTGCCTCTTCTGTGGTTCCGATTTCAACGGCTTATCATCAGTGCGCCGTGTGTTATTCCCCTACCACCACCCGCTGTTCCCAATGCAAGGCCGTCCGATACTGGTATTTTTCTTTAAAATTTATTATTAATATTATTGGCATGTTAATTTGGTCTTAGAATTGATTTAATTGTCTAATTTGGGATATTTTGTGTAGTATTACATATTTTCATGAAATTTAAGCAAATAAAATTTAAGAGGAATTGTTGGGTATCTGATGAAATTCCGTATTGGGCACGAACTTGCATTTGGGGATTACGAATAGCACATGATAGGACAACTAGGGAGATAATCTTCTATGACACAGTTGTATTTTTGAACCAATGCCGTGTTTCACAACTATGGGTTTCTGAATTTTGACCGGATATCGAATGTAGACTTTGCGATTGGAAGACTTGGGTACTGTGAACCCTGGTGCCTATATTAGTAAATATGGAATTGAAGGTTTCCACCTTTTTCGTTAACAGATGCTATTTTGCTGATAGACAAAATACACTCTATTTTCTAATCGCACAATGTGATTCTTGGAGATACTCTTTAGAGAAAAAGATTATTATTATTTTTTTTAAAAATAAAATAAAATTTTGCTACTAAGTATCATGCATTGATGGCCTCCTTTTTTTTTTTAAGTGGTGGCTGAGAAAGTTTAAATTGCTGGCCATTTTCTGTTTATATGCATACTTAATAATAAATAGTTAGACGGATATAATTCAAGTTTGTGACATAAGAATTTGGATTTTGCAGTTCCGGAAAATGCCAGATAATCCACTGGCGACAAGGTCACAGGGTGGACTGTCATCCTTCTAGTGAGACTCATCGGATTCGTGATGTGGGAAGCAAGGTGACAGAGCGAGACAACCATGAAAGTAATGGTGACAGTTTTGAGACGGAAGGAAGGCAGCGTGCATATCCAATAAAAACATTGCCTGGAGAACCTGTATTGTCCAATTCTGGCCATTGTCCTGAGTTTCCATGTGAGAAGGCTGATGGTATTAAAGATGAGTTTCTTGAAGATAGTGAAGGGACTAATTCTGCTTATGAATCATCTGGTACGTCATTCTCTGGGTTTTCTGCTTCCACTGCTAGGGGTGGAGTATCTGATGACGTTTCTGTTTGTGAGAGCATTAGTTCAAATGAGTCTGGGGGATCAGATGTACATCTGTCTGTTGATAATCCCCTTGACATGCTTGAGACCGGTTTCAGTGTTAAGAACATGAATCAAGGGAAGCCATTATTGCCAAAATTTGCTAGTTTAGTCGATTCTGTAGATCATCTTGCTAATTCAAGTAAACATAATCCGACTAAACCTGATTGTAGTGATGTAGTGGGTCAGTGTGCATCAACTAGTTCTTCAGGTTCGGGCATTAGTCGCTTGCACGAGGATTTGATTGCACAAGGATCTGATTTCAGGAGGTCAGCTCTTGACCCCAATGGGTCCACAAGTGATGCCCCCAATAATTCTGCACTGTCCAATTCTAATGGAGCTAATAACAGAAAATTTTCTGATTCTAGATCTGTCTTATGTTTCTCATTCAACCTTTCTGAAAGTACTTCTCCTTTGCACGCACAAGGTGCTGAAGTAAAAGGCACAATATCAGATGATGCTCTTCTAGGTTCTTCGAGGATCACTAAGCCAGTTGATGGAGCAGATTTATCAGAAAATATTAGTGTTGGTGCTCCAAAGGCCAAGAACTCTGCATCCTTGAACCATGACGGCTCTAGTTGTGCTGATAGTGACACTAGTGATTCACATATGTTAAAACCCAGAGAAGTTAAATCAATGGCATCTTCCTCTTCATATGTTCATCTATCTTCAAATACTCCACGGGATTCAAGAAGTACAGATGCTCCCAATGTCAGTAACTTGTCATCGTTGAGCTTTGAAAGTTCAAAGCACGTTGCTGGTGACCCTGGCAGTACTTCACATCATCTGAAGTCTAGAGAAGTCAGATGTTTATCATCTAATGCTTCCGATGCTCGTACAGCTTCAAGTGCTGAAGAGCATTCGGTTCCTGTGGTTAAATCTGGAAAGGTTGATGGTGTTCAGGCTATTGCTGCTATATCTTCTCAGGCTGCTAGCTGTCCAAATGCTAGGACTGGCTTGAGAACATCTGTACGGAAGGTTGTTTATCAGTTCAGAGGATCTAAATTGTCAAAACACTACCCTTTAGGTGATGGGTGTGAGGTTGCTGGAAGATACACTGACAAGGTTTTCCTTCAACTTGTGCTCTTTGCATCCATAAAATTTAACTCTTGGATGCAATAGGACATTATTGTTGACTGTGTTTGTGTTTGCAGGGGCTATTTCCTCCATATGAAGTGTTTGTAAAGCTCTATAATTGGAACAAGGTGGAGTTGCGCCCTTGTGGTCTTATTAATAGTGGGAACAGGTAACGTAGAATGGTTGTTGTTTATGGGAACTGTGTACTTGAAGTTAATTGGTGCTTGGTTATGAGTGGTTGTATGTTCTTCATGTAATCTCGTAGCTGTCTGCTTCAACTTCATTAATAGCAGGATGCAGGATATAGCAGCAGCACTGGCTGATTGATTTAATACTCAGTTGTAACTTGTATGGGTCAATGATCAGTTGTACTGTTGTCAATTTTGTATGCTCTAATTTGTTTTACACACACAGATGTATATATAGATGTGCATACCTGTGTAACAAGTAACATCCATAGGTTTTCTGCACCAAACAGGGTGAATCCAGATCATTTTTTATTTTATGCCATTTTCTTAGTTAATGCGTGAGTATAAGGATGATCATATTATTTGCTAAATTGCTCTGGTTCTATGCATAAATATTTTTTTATGTGCACATACAGATAAACTACTTTTTGCTGGGTATGCTTTTGTAACTGTCTATGCATGGGCATTCCTATATCTTCCCGTGTTAGCACTTGAAGCATGTGCCTGTATGTAAGCGTCTTATAAATTTGATGTGTTGGCTAGTGAGTTGTTAATTGAATTGCAACTTGCTTGATGGTTTACTTTTTGTCTAAATAGATATCATCCATGTATGGAGAATTTATCTCCATGTCTTATGATGAGATCTTACTATTATGTTACTTATCAAAAAAAAAAAAAATCTTACTATTATGTGTAAGGTATTTAGTTTTGCCATTTTCCATAGCCGAATAAGGACTTTGCTGATTTTGAAATCTTGCCTTCTGCTTTTTCTTTTGCTTGAGTTGCCTCTCCTACAAGAAATTTTCTCATGCTGCTTGAACTTATATTTCCCCCCCTTTTTTTTTCTCTGCAGCTGCTATGCTAATGCTGTGCTCCAGTGCTTGGCATTTACTCCTCCTTTGAATGCTTATTTTCTTCAAGGGATTCATTCAAGAGCGTGTATGTTTATGATCACAGTCTCCTTCGTGGATTTATTAAATGTTGGCTATTTATATAATATCCATGGTGACTCTTGTACAAGATGAAGTTTATTTATTCTTTATTTAATTATTTTCTATTTTCAGGTGTAAATAAAGAAGCGTGTTTCATCTGTGAGTTTGAAAGTTTAATATTGAAGGCAAAGGAAGGGAAATCTCCGCTCTCTCCTATTGGGATACTTTCACAACTAAAAAATGTTGGCAGTCAGCTTGGTAATGGGAGAGAAGAGGATGCCCATGAGTTCCTGAGGTGTGCTTTCTAATTTTCTGGACCATAAGTAATTTTATGCCTTACATATTTCTCTATGGATCAACTTTTAAAGAGTAATTGTATGAGCTAATTAAAAAAATTTAAATAACAGGTATGCCATTGATACAATGCAATCTGTTTGCCTTAAGGAAGCTGGCGTATCTGGCTCTTTGGAAGAAGAAACCACTCTAATAGGCCTTACATTTGGAGGCTACCTCCGTTCGAAGGTAATATACATTCTTTATGAGATTAACGATATCCAAAAAGCTATACGTTCAACAAATGCACTATTGATCTGTCTCAAAACTAGAATATTATAACTGTCCCAAATCCAATCATACTGACAAGCTGTGATAAGATTTCTTCTGGAATGTCAGTAATGCAGATAATTTTGATACTGTTGCTTGCAGATTAAGTGCACAAAGTGCCTTGGAAAGTCTGAGCGGCAAGAAAGGATGATGGATCTTACTGTTGAGATAGAAGGAGATATAGGAACCTTGGAAGAGGCCCTTCATCAATTTACGCGTACTGAGATCTTGGATGGTGAAAACAAGTACCAATGTAGCAGGTTGGTTTGGTTACTTAGATTTATGAACTTCTTGATAGCATATTTTTGGTTTTGTATCAACAGATAATTCTGTTGCTAAAATACAGTAGTTATTGATTTATTTTTTCACCTGAATGTTATACCTCAGTAGACATGAAAAACATAACTTTAATTAGTCAGTTTTCTGCTTCTCCCTGTCATGGCTATGAACTTTTTGTTAAAGAAAGTTTTCTTGATGTGTGCTTAGAATTCAGGATAGAAAATTTGAAGTAATCTAGTGTCGATCTTTTATTAAATTCTGCCATCTCAGCTGTAAAGTGTGGAAGAATTTTCTTGATTATGGTGCAATTTTTCTCTTATGGTATGACTGTATCGTAAAAGGATGTTCAATGCATATATAGTCATAACAAACATGTATATTGTATTTTCACTTTTGTGTCTCCATAGGTGGCAATGTGTGAAGTTTTTGGAAATCATGAACTGAAACTATTACTGTTTGTCTGAAGTATATCTGTTCGACCATGTGTAAAACAATTATAAAGAATTGAACATAAATCTTTTTTGAACATAAATCACACTATAAGATTTTATTTTATTTTGGATGAATTAAAGCTTTATAACCAAACCAAAAAGAAAACATCCCTCCTGTAAAAAATGGAACACATCCAAAACACAAGAACTGCTACAAACCAGCAGAACTTTCAACAGAAAAACAAGCAACAAAAACTAATGCTTCAACATACAAGCATTTCAGCTAAAGACTGTTGGCGAAAAAACAACACGAAGGGACTTGGACTAGTATTCCTCTACTCCTCAACACCAGATCAGATCCGTATCGCCAAAGTCAGCAACCCAGCCTCAATTGACAGCAACTAACCGGTTCCAACCCCACTTGAAGGCAACAGCATATGTAAATTCCACCTATGCACAAGAGGTATGTGGTTGGACAGATTTTTAAACCTTCCTTTGGCCAAGATTCGAGACCTAACCTCCCACAAAATACTAGCCACAATAACCTCTTCAGATTTTGGGGTATTCCCATGTTGGAGATCATTTCTATGTCTCCAAAGATGATAAATCACAGCCCCAAAACATAGCTTCCCCAAGCAAGCCTTAAGATTCTTTCCCTTTAGCATAACAATGCCCCAATCAACAACATCCTCCCAAAAAACAGGACTATTCTCAAAGAGACAGTCAGCCATCACTGACCTTCATATCCTCCTGCTAAAACTACAACTAAAAAAGAGGTGATCCCGAGACTCCATCCCACCATGGCAGAATAAGCAATTAACATCACCCGTATACCCCCAGCAGACCATCTTCTGTTTAGTGACTAAAGCATCCCTGCAAGCCAGCCAACAAAGAAAGGAATGCTTTGGAATGGCTAAGGAAAACCGCACCAACTTCCACCAAGAAACTTCCGGGAGCTTTACCCTCAACCTATCCCAGGTTTCAGCACAAGAAAAAGTTCCCTTCTTTGATAACCAAAGAGGAGTATCTTCACCCCCAATCTGAATCCCTGGAAGCTTGCTTTGAATTTCCACCAAAGCCTCTGATCTAACCCCCTCTGCCAAAACCAGTCACCATTAAGAATAATGGAGGAGAGCTTAACATTAGTATGGAAACCCGAATCATAAATCACCCTAAAGCCAAATTGATCACACAAATATCCAGCAGGGTGCCAATGATCATGCCAAAGGAAAATTTTTCTCCCATCACCAACTTGAAACCGGATGAAAGTCTTGGCAACATCCCTAAGCTGTAGAAGCTTTTTCCAGCTCCAAGAACAAGTCTTAGGGATAGGAAGTTGCCACAAACTCCTACCCTTCAGCCAATTAGATTCAATCCAAGCTACCCAAAGAGAACCAGCCTTGGCAAACAGGTTCCAAATGTGATTTAACATTGAGACTTGATTCCAAAGATCAAGCCTCCTAATCCCTAAGCCACCTTCCTTCTTAGGAACACAAAGCCTTTCCCAAGAAACCTTTGCTTTGGCTTGTACATCACTACCACTCCAAAGAAAACGGTTAAATTTCTGCTCTAAAAGGTAAATAATCCTTTTAGGAAGAATAAACACCCGAGTCCAGAAATTCTGCAAGCTAAACAAAACCGAAGAAAGAAGCTGTAACCTTCCAGCAAAAGAAAGCTTTCTAACCAACCAGGAGTCAATTCTGGAGGAGACCTTGGTGATCAAACAATCACAATCCGCAGCAGACATGTGCTTGGTGATGAGAGGAACCCCAAGATACCTCACAGGTAAGACCCCTTCAGGCATATGCAGAAGATGGAGAATTTTCTGCTTCTCATGAGGAGCAACACCCGTAAGGAAAACAGAGCTCTTGGAAGGATTAGATTTCAGACCCGAGAGATCTTCAAATTCATTGAGCAAATTGAGAACACCCTGAACAGAAGCTGCAGAGGCAGCAGAGAAGATCAACAAATCATCTGCAAAACTAAGATGGGTGAGCCGTAGCAGAGAACATCTTGGGTGGAAAGAGAAGAAAGGGAAAGAACTAGCCATCTCCTCTAACAGCAAAGAAAGCCCCTCCATAGCTAACACAAAGAGATAAGGGGAAAGTGGATCCCCTTGTCTAAGCCCCTTCTTACCTTGGAAATAACCCACCAAGGTCCATTTAAAGAAATGGAGAAACTAGGACTAGTGATACACTCCCTAATCCAAGCTATATATTTAAAAGGGCCCCCAAAACATTGTAAAACATACTCCCAATCTAGGGAATCATAAGCCTTCATTAAGTCAACTTTAAGAGTGCAACGGGCCACTCCCTTCTCTTTATGATAGTCACTAACAACTTCTTGAGCCAACAAGATGTTTTCAGCAATCCCTCTACCAGGAATGAAAGCACCTTGATTAGGACTCATCACCTCTTGCAGCCCCGGTATCAACCGATTAGCCAAAATCTTGGTAATACACTTGTAGATCAGGTTTATGTTCAGTTCAGTTCAATTTATGAACTTGAACATAAATCTTATAGTGTGATTTATAGTTTGTTGATGATCTTGTGCGTTCTAGGGATCTGTGTTTTCTCGGATGGGTTGGGGATGCCCTATGATAAAAAATAATAATAATAATAATAATAATAATAATTGTTGTTAAAACCTATTTTTTTCCATATTATTTTTGCTTTTTTGGAAGAGGTGGTTGGGAAGGGTGCAGGTGAGCTTGTCTGTGAAATTTAGTTCGCATTTTTTGAATTGGCATGATATTGGAGTCTCTCATATTGGCTTATGTTGGAGCAGCATCTTTTCTTTGCCTTTGGATGATTGCTCATTGATCTATCCTTTAGTTTGTATAGTTAGTACTTTCATTCATGAAATTTGTCTATTTTCTTTCGAACTATTGGCTTTACATTTGGTTCCCACATTTTTATAATCTACTGTTATTATTTTAATCAGATGCAAATCTTATGAGAGGGCCAAAAAGAAACTAACAGTAATGGAGGCTCCGAATATCCTTACAATAGCACTAAAGCGATTTCAGGTAATTCTTAATGATACTTTCATCAAGGACGACATTTTGCTTTATGTTATTGGAAATTCATACTGTTTTATTCACTGATGATTCTTTTACAGTCTGGTAAATTTGGGAAGCTCAATAAGCCAATTCAGTTTCCGGAGATCCTGGACTTGGCACCATTTACTAGTGGGACAAGTGATAAATCGCCTATATATAAGCTTTATGGAGTGGTGGTGCACTTGGACATCATGAATGCATCCTTTTCTGGTCATTATGTATGCTATGTTAAGAATAACCAAAACAAGTGGTTCAAGATTGATGACAGCAGTGTAAGTTCTCAAATTCCATTAACCTGCATTTCTCAAGCAATTTTCGGACATGTTACAGCATGTTGTTTTGCCAGAGACTTTCATCTCTATCTTTCCATCTTAAGCATTGGATTCTTTGGATTGTACCAAAAGATCTCCTGCCACCTCCCTTCCAATGAAAAGGGTTTTTTTTTTTTTGGGCATTTTAAATGTTATTGCTGTAGTTTCCTTTTGTATACTCCCAATGTACTAAGGGGCGCCTTACACTTTTAATGAGATTGGCTTATGAAGTGTTAGTGCTGTAGTTCAGTACACAGGTTTGTCGTAATCGGAATTATAGAACAATTTGTTGCATTTGGGTGAGGGCGATTGTGGAGCTATGTCCTATTGTGATTTATAGACTGATGTTTCACTGTACTCATTGGTGATGATGTCATTATCTGCATTTATGAAGATAGAAGGAAAATTGAAAAATCTATTAGAAAATGTAGTTTCTTTGTGAATGGGAGCGAGCACGAAGGATCGGTTTGGTATTTTAGATCTGGGAGTCAATGGTTGGTCCTATTAAAAGTCCGTCTCATACCTTTGTAGAAGTTACAAAGTGCAATATTGGGCTTGTTTTCTAATGTTTGCTTATTCTATTTTTATTTTGCGTATGGTATTTTGCAACAAAATCCAAATTTTTAAACCAGTGTTGGTCATATGCAGGTAACTGCTGTGGAACGTGAAAGGGTCTTTACAAAAGGGGCATACATGCTTCTTTATGCCCGGTAATAGATCTCAGGACTCTAATATATATATATTTTTTTCCTTTCAATTATTCAAGATTAATATTTCTGTAATATTTATTACATGGATGTTTTACTGATTGAACTTCCTTACAGGTGCTCACCAAGGGCTCCGCGGTTGATAAGGAACATGATTATTTCTTCTGACTCAAAGAATAAACCCATTCCTTCCTGGATAAATGGGAAGAATACTACATCCAAATCTAGGTCTGCTTCTGAACGTTCCAGTGCTGCCCCCAATTTTCCACGTCCAATTTCTCCGGACAGTTCTGCCAGCGTTGAATCCTGCACAAGGTACCCCCAACTGCGAAGGATAATAGAAGAAGACTCATCAAGTGACAATTCTTCCCTTATTAGCAACAACTCTGATGAAGGTTCCTGCAGCACCGATAGCACCCGCGACTCTACCAGCACCGACGACTTATCTGACTTCATATTTGGTGATTCAGGACGTTGTTGGAACGGCAATTCAGGGAATCCTTCTGATTCTGATACTTCCTCTTCCTCTTCCTCTTCCTCTTCCTCTCCTTTGTGCTCGAGGCAATCGCCCCTTTCTTATTCGAAGCAGCAAGCTTCGGGTTTACCCGAAACAAGTGGATCTCAAACAGAGGGAAGTGTACCTTTTAGGCATTCTGACACTAGACATAGTAGAAAGTTAGTTACTAGTAGTAGTTACAGGGAGACTGACTCAGAGAGATTAGGATCTAACAACCTCTTCCACGGTGTAAACTCTGGCTTACCTTTTAGAAAATCAATGAGGGAAAGAACAGGTTATTAAACATTTGGTTATAATTCATTTGGTAAATAACAGTTTAGAGGGGCCTACGTGTAATATACCCCTTATAATTTTCTTTATATAAATTAATCCAGCCATAAGCATTTTTGTCACTTGGTTGCCCCCATTAAACTACTGAACTAGCTGCTGGGTGGGAGGATTATTAATAATAATAAAAACCCTTCTCAGGAGAGTACGGGGGATAGGTCCGGATGAAATGTGGTGCCAACGGTGGATCGCCAAAATCCAATTCTGGGTCACATCAAAATTTTAATGGCTATTTTAGTGGAATGTTATTATCTCTCTCTCTCTCTCTCTCTCTCTTTTGTGTGTGTAATGTACCGATCTGTGTTAGTTTTTTTGGGTCAGAAGTCTACACCAGAGAGGTGGCAATTATAAGGCATTATAGTTAACATGATCTATTTAATTAAATAGTTCAAATCTTTCAACTCTAATTTACTAATTTCATATTGGGTTCGTATTGGGTCGTGATTCGTGTTAAAAATTGCAAACTCTTATGTGTTAGGTTGAGATTATGTCGAAACATGAGTATAAGATTATGTAGGTTAATTATAACTTGATCATTTTAATTTTTTTGAAGATCAAACTCCTCAACCTAATCTACTAATTTCATGTTGGATTTGTATAAAATTTGTCAGTCGTGTAAAAAATATTGGCCCTACACGAGGTTGACAAAATTTCGGGCATGTGGCTATGAAGAAGCAGTAATTTTGCTGCCTCCATCAACTTTGCGCATATTTATTTATATCGATCAAATTTGCATCCATTAATGTGTATATTTTGTATATTTATTTCGATCCTTAATTTGGAAGTCGATTGAGCATCGAACATGATGATGAACCTTCAGTTAGAGAATGTTTAGGTAAGAATTAATTAAATTAATGGAAATAGGAGTTCCATTAAATACATTACAAGTCTTTCCGACCATGTATTTGCTCATAAATTATGACAATCCATTGGCGTTTCTGACAGGATCTTAATCTGTCTGACAATCTGATTAAATTAGAATTTTCTTAAATTATTTATTCAAATTTAAGAAAATTTGGATATGTAATTGTGAAAGACTATTTATAGAATTTACGAGACCAATTAAAATCACAACTTCATACTTGGGTTGAACAAGCCCATTTAATCTTGGTTTACGTAGATTTGGTCAAGCCGGCCGGTGTTTGTTCTTCTAATATTCTTCCGCCACTTGGAGACATGTCCAATCAATTCTTAGTCATCGCTTGATAGATTTGTGTTTACATAACTGATCTGCCAATTTTTGGTAGATCAGAGTGAAGATGTTTAATCTCAAAGGCTTGTGTTGAGGTGATCATGACGTTGTAAAAGAGTGTACTGTGTACCCTCAATCATGCAATTATCTCCCAAAGTGATAGGTTTCCACGAAGGTGTTTCTTCTCAACTCTCAAGTGATAGAATCAACCATTCCAAGGGTTGCTTCTCTTGATTGAGTTGCATGCAACTTGTTACGTGGCTAAAGAGATAAGACATTAGGTCAATAAAATGATTATCTCAAAAGTATTTTGGCGGGACACAATTGTAAATTTGTATGTGAGTAGTTTTTTTTTTTTTTTTTTTAAAGAAAATTTCATTCTATTCATTTGAATCAAACAAAATATTTTTGCTAAGCAAATACAATACTTCGAATAAAGATGAGACTATCCTCTGTCGAAACTCATTCTAGAGATTGATGGAGAGCTGTCTTTGCTAGACGATGAGCTACTTCATTGGCTTCGATTCTTCCAGATATGTCCTACAAACCATGATTGGAGGCTATTTAGGCTGACTCGGATATCGTCAATCAATTGTCTGTACTAACTTCAATTGAATTATTCTTGGTGCAAGGCATGTCCAATTTCTAGTGCTATCTCCCTCCGAAATTATCAATCCGTTAGAATCTTAGACTTTTATAAAAAGTTATTGCATTCCAAGTTGTCACGGCTTTAATTAATGTTGGGTCTATAAAGACTATAATGAAAGACACTACTGTGCTACACATGGAGGTACCTAACAACTCTTAGAAGAGTTGCAACTATTGAGAAAGAGGTGCATAATTTCCATGGTTTTTTTCAAAAAAATCTTCGCATTAACTCTAGATTAATCACCCTTTCGGATTTTTCTCATTTTCTTTCAAATCCGGTACAAGTGGTTTATCAGTACCGGCGACCAAAGACAAAGCCAAAGTCAAGGATGCGACGGTGATAAGTACAAGAGGAAAAGAGGACAACCACGTGGGGGGTACCAAGAAGACGAGACGCGACAACTATGGCCAATTGGCCATCCCCTCTTGCCTTGGGCCTCTATATTTCTCTTGCTTTTTAGATAAGGAGAAAGTTAATTCATTGACTTTTACAAGGGCCTGTTTTATGACAGCCTTGGACTTTCACAATTAAGGACAATCACCATCGAACACGTTACTCCCCTTCATTTATGCCTGACTGTGACCCTCACGATCCCACTCTCCAACCCTTTTAATTGGCTATATCCTTTTATTTTCATAAGAAATGATATGATAGGAACTTAATGTATATAAAGTTAATATAGTAATTTTTTTTTTTAAAAAAAATATATATTTATTTTCTCATGAATTCTATCTTATCCTTGTTAGTGTTCAATAAGAAAAATTTACGCAGGTTAACCACTTTCGATATTTTAAATTCACGCGTTTTAACTACTTTCTATCGGAGTATCGTGTATTAAGGGGCTCGGCGATTAGGACAAAGATCTTCTCCATTTCATACGGGAAAAGATGAGGGTCTTAACCACTTTCGATATTTCAAATTCACGCGTCTTAACTACTTTCTATTGGAATATCGTGTATTAATGGGTTCGACGATTAAGACAAAGATTTTCTCCATTTCATACATGGAAGGAGGAGGGGGGACAGATATATACAGGCCATGCCTCCCTCCCAATTCTTAAGTAAAAAAAAAATTTCAAGGTAAAATAAGACATTATAAAAATAAAATAAAATAAATGAAAATAAAAATTGGCCCCTCAACCACGTTAGCTTATTCAGAATAATTTTTGACTCCGTCTCTGATTTCATAATTAAAATTCAAGTTGATATATAACAGTATACATATGCTTCATCCTATTCGAATTCGATTGTTATGGAAATGACAATCATATATAGTCAATCAATGCATGCCTAGTTTTCTCTTGATTGAATTGACCAAAACAAGCTTAATTAAAACCGCAAATGGGGCATTCTTAAATGTGCTGCGACTCATGGTTCTGGAACTGCATGCATGGATTCACACAGGCTCTGAGATGATTCAGGGCCGCCATAATTGATCTCTCCCTGCCTATTCCAACTTTAAAGCATGTGTGATGTCTCATAACCGACTAATAGGACAATAGGGCCCCTCATATTCTGAGTTGTTGCCTCATTCAAACAGACAGATGAAAGAACAAGTTGCTTTACACCAGACCGTGGGGCTGTAAATAACCCAAATTGAATCTAGCTTCTGACTTTTTCAATGCAAACTTTCTGACTCTTTAATCCAGCTTCTGGATTAAGATTGACAGATTGTATTAATTAAGCCATGTGGGGTACTTCGGACCGTAATATGCCACTACGATCCGCAACCAACGTTTATGGCGGCCTATTCTATCTATCGATACTGACATGATGGTATATATCATTCGATCTCTTTTGGCGGCTTGATCTAACATTCACCTATTTGTATTCAATGGCTTAACACTATGCTTATACATAGTATTAAGACATTTTAATCTAACCTGTTGGTCGCTCCATCCGTGACTCAGTTACGAAGCTGTAACCCATTCGATCTCATACTCATCGTAGACTCTTAGTGACTGTCTTTGATATCAAATAATTAATACAAACCTTGTGTAGCTAGAGCACACCCTTAAAAATCAGCTTGTAAGGAGAGAATGATATACACACAAGATTAAGATTATGCTTAAGCCATCAGATCGTAAGATGTTCATTCACTAATGCTGTTTAATTAGTCAAGGTTGGATTTGGCTGGACTCATGAGCTCGTTGGAGTACTCTATGAGCCGGCCAGTTCAAGAGCTCAAGTAGAACTTATTTTTACGAGGAGTGTTTCTATTTTCAATTGAGATTTTACAAAACAAGATGCTTCTCAAAAGGTACGTGTAATTTTGTGTGCAAAACCAGAGTTAATTAAGGTTGCTCCTGAAGCAGTTGGGGTACGTACGTAGCTCTAATTGCTCTACATCTATTTGCAAATACACAGTTGAGATTCTTTGTTCTAAAAGAGTTGCGGTTAATTGCTTGATCATTATACTCATGCATCCATAGCAAGCATGCATCAGAAGCATGAAAAAAGTCGCACCGCCACACTTGGGCAGAATCTTAGATGTCTCGCAGATGTTGAACAAAGCAGCAGCAAGAGATCGACCAAAAAAGTGGTCGAAATCTCTTCATAAATTACACTCCAATATTCCTCATCACTAGCTAGTACTCTTCTTTTCGGCTGAAAGCAAGGGATCTATGTTTTCATGATTTTTCCCATCTGGGTACGTCTGAGGCCCTTTTGCAAGCATGATATATGGGTTTTTCCACACGGATCAAGTTATTTTTGGATCTGGGTCGATCATTACGCTTTGAAGAAATCATTCAACAGAAGAAAATTTGGCTGCCATTGGGAAAAAGTCACCGAAGCCTCCGGATGCTTCCCTTTCAATTCTTCTTTTAATGGCGTAGAAAGACTGCCCTTTTTCGTTGCAAACAAAAATACAAAAATCCGTTTGAAATCATTCATCCGATTTTGTCGGCTGCACGCATATGTATGATCATGACAAGCCATCACTGAACCTTCCCATCCCAAAACCAATCTTTTGTACTTGGTTTTTGAATTATTTTGGAAGAAATATTTTCCACCTTTAAAATTTTATTACATTTCTAGACGTTAATTTGGTTAATGTAATAAGATCGAGGACAGTAATTGTTTGGAAGAAGCCAAGAAGGGAGCTTTTTGAATGAATCATTGAAGAATTGATAAGATTTTCTCTTTCCTTTGCTTTTTCTAAGCTATTTATTAGCTTGTTAAGTGTATAGAATTCGAGTTGTCGAACTTTTATTCTTTTCTTATCGCCTCCGCTAGGTCATTTAATTTATGAACTATGACACGGTCGTTTACATATATACTAATTCATTGGGACAATGGTTATTTATATTTAGAGAGGCCGTTCGTGCTCGCGTGTCAGGTTCGGATTGCGTCGAAATAAGAGTATAAGATTAAATAAGTCAACTTTAACTAATCCGAGTTATTTAATTAAATGGGTTAAACCATTTAACTCTAACCTTCTAATTTTATATTTGGTTCGTGTCAGATAGCGGGTCATGTCAAAAGTTGTACGTTATTATGCTGCGTGTCGGTTCGGATAATGTCAAAGCATATATATTAGATTATATAGGTCAACCTTAAACTAATCTATTTAATTAAACGGGTTAGACTCTTTAACTAAAACTCTTTAATTTCATATTGAGATCGCGAATAATGTAAGAAAATTGTCCGCCCAAATCTACGTGCATCATCAATCTCAAATCACTCGCCAATTAGTTTTGAGCAGTGCCCCCATTGACTATGGGTTTGAATGGAACTTGTAGCATGCACTAATCTCTACCTCTATTTGTTGAAACGGTTCGTGTGGTGGAAATCAATATACTTGTTATGTCATTTGTCAGATCACAATTAATCCATGATTAAGCTTCTTCTTTTCGTACACAGAAATCTTGTGTCTAATTCTTGACCCAAGATGGAAAGTATTCCATATTAGCCTATGGATGAAGTTGCCGGCCGGCGACAACACTAATCTGATTTGCTTCATTAGCATCACCCTTTTGGAAAAGTAGGTGCACATATCTATTAGATGGAGTTTATCCCCCTCATGCAGGTCCCACTATAGATGCCATTAACTGCTTGGAAAATGAAGAGGATTCAATTATTTGGACCACTTGATCTTCCTTTTTATCCAGAAACACTTTCTTAATTGGTGATTCTTCTACCATATAAAGTTGACTGACACTGAGGCGAAAGCTAGCTAGGGATTGTTGTTATGTAAAGACAATGTTTTGCTTCTTAGGTCTAGCTGTTTTTGTTTTTGTGTTCTTTGTTTTAACTTGCAATTTTTATTTTTCATGTTGGTTTGCTCTTGTTTCCTCTCATCTATAAATAAAATAATAATAAAGATAGGGAGCAAATGGAGTTAGATACCTCAATTAATAGTCGTAGTCGTAAACGATGAATACGAAGTGTTGTACGTATCAACCCGTGCAGATGTTCGCCTATTTTTGTTTTTTTCTTATTAATATGATTTTGAAGTATGGATTGAATTACCTAGAGATTACAAAAATATATACTTCCCAAACTCATGTCACATACTTTAGATCAAGACTTTATCAAGCTAATAAGACGGTCAGAATTATGAATTTTGGAATTTGTTGTTGGTCCACTCGAACGTGTCACTCTTAAATCACCGTTTAATTGATAAAAACATGTAAGCTCAATTCACGTATAATATTCACTTTAAATTATTATTTATCATAAAAATTTAAGCTGATAAAAAATAAATTAAATACTATATAATTATTTAAATAATATTCTAAAAGCTGGGCTTGCCGGACATGTACAAAGTTTGGCAGTCTATCTTCCATGCCATGCAGGACATAATCTTGCAAATCGCCGAGATTCAAGAAAGCGATGTTTCACTTTTTTCTTTTTCTTTTTTTTTTTTTTTTTTATAAAAAAAAAATATATATATTAAAAAAAAAAAAGGTGGGGAAATGAAAGAAAGAAAGAGAGCGATGTTTCAATTATTGTCTCCATTTTACCTTTTTAACTCCTCTCTCTGGGAAGGCCCAAAACCACACTAGAATTAAAAACGAAACAAAAACCCACGTGCACGCACGCACACAGAAAGGAAGGAGACAGCCTAATTTTTTTTATGCGGTAAATGAAAGAAACATATTCTAAGTAGAATAGCCGAATAGGTAACAACATTTGCCTTCCTCCGCAGACCGCGACAATCTAGGGCTCAATTTGATTAATTATTCCCTCAAAAAAAAAATAAAAAAAATTGATTAATTATTGATGAAATTCTATTTGTCGGATGAAGATATAATAATTAATTACAAAACTGCTCAACCGAATTTCTGTCTATTGTAAGTGTAAAAAGCAATAAGTGAAATGCTCTCATGGTCTGTATGTTTGAGCGTAAAATATTTTTTAAAAAATAATTTTATTTTTTATTTTTTTGGTGTTTGGTGTAATCGAAAATGATGGTTAGCAAAAATCATTTTTAGTTTGACCGTAAAAGCCTCTTTAATATTTGAAAAATGATTTACGGTTTCAAAAACCGTAAATTGTTTTTGGATTTCAACTCTTCATTCGTGCAGGGATGTTTATGGCAAAAATCACACTTCCGCAGATATGCTTTTATTTGTGAGTCATGTCCCTGGCCAATAAAAAACTGATTTAAGGTGATGCCATATTTTGTGAAACCTCTCATGAGACGCACTATGGAACTCGTGGATTATCGCTATTGTCAGCGGAGATTGAGTGCGTAAATAGATACGATATAGGAGCTGCGTTATTCGCTTGCTTTATAATACCTCCTCTCCCCATTGTTGTTAAGAATTCAGCACTATTCTGGCATCATCAATTAATTGGCCATATCGACACCAATTTTTTCATCATTACGTAATTGCTTACACTACTTGTAAAGCATCTCCTTCCATATCCACCTTTTGCAAACCAAACTCTCTAACGAAGACCACATCCTGCAAAGCTGCTATGGACTCGGCGCAATATATAACCGGATCAATGATATATTATCTTTTGGGCTTACAACGTTGTCAGCACCTCCCTCATAGGATTCGTCACAATCACTAAGGGATGGTAAAAATTTCTCCAATGGATCAAAGAATTTATCATAACCCACAAATTTCTCGCTACCACCACCATTGATTCGAAATCATCCTTCTCTAGTTTGCTACGAGGGAAGGAATATTCCACAATATGGATGAACTCTCCAGTCTCCACATGACTCTTTTGAAGCTTCCGACCACACATGTTCTAAGTATCTCTTGCCGCCAGGCAACTCCATAATGCATGCCCCGTTGTTTCTGCCTCCAAAACCACATATTGGACATTATGAAAAAAGAAAAGAAAAAAAGATGACATTTTAATTCTATTTCGTCTTTTTTAAAAAAGAAAAGGAAAATTATGAATAAATATTCAGATTTATTCCTTTTTTATTTTATTTTTATTTTTTATACTATTCATGGATGGAAGTCTGGGCAAAAAACCCAATGGTGGTATCTGTATTTAGGCAGTGTTAAGATTTGTTCTTGAAAGTCCATATTGATGTACCTCTGCATATAATGCATATGCGAATAGAATATTTCCATAGTCAAACCAAATGAGTATTTTAACAGTGGCAGCCTTAAATGGAGACTAAGTTAGCAATATTTTTTTTTAATATAAAATAATAACAATTTGACTAATTATAGGGCATTGGAAACCTGCAGAACATGTTTTATAGAAGTTGCACGAACATAAAATTAAGGATACTTAATTATAGTAAGCGGAATTAATGGCTATTTTTCAGAAAATGAATGGTTAATTTCCTTAAGAATGGAAGAAAGTGAAATAAAATAACATTAATACTAAAGTATATATATTATACTTTAACATTTAAAATAATCATTCTCATCACCAATGAGGGAATGACTATTTCTCAATTTAAAGATTAGTCATTCCAATTTGAGAGAATCAACTATTCCTCCGTTTAAAGAATAGTCACTCGCTCCCATGAGAATGTCTATTTAAATGCTATTTCATTTCACTTTTTTTTTTTTTTTTTTTCCATTTTTAATAGAAGTTTTTCTATTTTTTTTAATGTAATAATCATTCTGCGTACCAAACGTAACATAAGTAAATTTAAAACTATCACTGGAGTGTCTTGTGTCTTAGTCGCAAGGGTTTTACCCTCAAGTGATTAGGTGAGGGGAAAAAACTATGGGTTCGAGTTTCAACTGACACGATGTTAAGGGGACAACACTCATGTGCCTATTAATTAATTTCTACCCACTAATGTTCATAGTGGGACTGGAGCTAGACTAGTTAGACTATGACACAACCCGTCTTAAGAGAGTGCATGCAGATCATCCGCATTTAAGGGAATGATTATTCCTCAATTTAAAGAATAGTCATTTCCTAATTGGCCATGAGAATGTCTATTCAAATGCTATTTAATTCAACTTTTTTCTATTTTCAATAAAAGCTATTTCATTTTTCTAATGGAATAACCATTTCGTGTACCAAACATAACGAAAGTAAATTTGAAACTATCACTGAGTGTCTTAGCCGCAAAGGTTTTACCCTCAAGTGATTAGGTAAGGGGAAAAAATTATGAGTTCGAGTTTCAACTGACACGATGTTAATGGGACAACACTCATGCCTATTAATTGATTCCTACTCACCAATGTTTTTAGTGGGACTGGAGTTAAATTATGACACAACCCATCTTAAAAGAGTGCATGCAGATCCTCCGCATTGCACACCCGTTGCCGTCTTGACTTGACTTGGTGCTTCTATCGTATAGTCCAGTTAGGAAATTTAAGCCTCTAATTGTCCCTTTACCCTTTTTGCCATTTGATGAGGCAAAACTGCAGTAAATTAAAGGAGGGTTTATACTTTATAGTTTATAAGACTATATCTAACACCCGTAATTGTTTATCATATATTAAAGAAAAAACCTAATCAGCAAGCTAAGGAGAAGATTGAGCCAAAACCCCATAACACTATTGTTGCTTAAACCCGTGAAAGCGTGGCTTATTTCATAATTTCCTCTACTCTTCAGACTTCAGTGCAAGTTATATATAGTATAAAAGCCCAAACAAACCAGACAATTAGAAGAAAATGTCGAATATATATATATATATATATATATAAAGTAATTAACTGAAAATACAACTTTGATTATAATTAAAGTGGTTTATGTAGTTCCAAAAATGTCTTAAATCAAATGGACAATCTGTTTTTGCCGATCTATGAATCCACGGGAAAATCCCCGACAAAACGGCAACCAAAGTCAATTGTGAACGTCTGGAGTTATGATTAGGTTTAGCACCCCAAAGCGGGAAAAAATCGTGTGGGAAAGCGAGCTGAGTCTTTCAGTGTGCTAGCGGCTCAACGACCACTCGACAGCCCTTAAGATGGTCAAACAGACGAAAATCATCATCAGAAATATTCAAAGCTAAAGACATTGGTCAAGGAAAGAGACGGCAGGTGATGAAAAATATTGTCCGGCATGCATCGAGATGAGGTTCCTTTACAGTGAATATATATATATATATAATAATTCATTCAACTTGGAAATAAAATAATTAGTTTCGGAGCAAAAGACACGTCTAGTTGACGTAAACCTCAATTGTCAAACCGAATCTTTCTTTTTCTGGAAGCACACATCATCAACAGTGTGATCGCCCGTATTTCACCTTCAAACTTTAATCAATGTGGATTCTGCCTGATATTATTATATATTAACATCAACGGTCAATTTTATTTTATTTTATTTTATTTTATTTTTTTTTTTATAAAAAAAAATTAAATTAAATTAAATTTAACCGTTTAATAAATATTATTTAAGGATATATATTATGGATTCGGCTTCCGTGCGGTAGTTTAAACTGCCGCATAAGTGCTGTAGTAGAAAACGGTATTGTTTTTCACTTAAAAAAATTTGCAAAACTTAAACTTAATAATAAAAAATTTATTAAAACTTAAAAATTATAAAAATAATAATAATTAAAAACCAAAAATATAAAAAACCTAAAAAAAAAAAAAAGGGTGGCCGGCGTTGCCCAAGAGGGTGGCCGACCACCCCATTTTTGGCCAAAGCCACCCCCTTGGCCGATCTGGGGTGGACGAACCACCCCAGTCGGCTTTGGGGGTGGTCCGGCCACCCAGAAAAGGCCAAAAAACAAAAAAAAATTGGGGTTTGGGGGTGGCCGGCCACTCCTTTTTTTTTTTTTTTTTTTTTTAAGGTTTTTAATATTTTTTATTTTTAATTATTATTATTTTTAAGTTTTAATAAATTTTTTATTATTAAGTTTAAGTTTTACAAATTTTTTAAAGTTTTTCACTACAGCACCCATGCGGTAGTTTTTTTAAGTTTTTCACTACAGCACTCGTGCTACTTGCATACCGCTTAATATTCTTTCACCTTCTTCTATTTTTTTTTTCTTATTTATTTATTTTTAAAAAAATATCAGCAAATACAAGCAATAAAACAAGGACAAGCAGAGAAAGATAACTGTCATACAGTCTGATACAACTATTTTTTGAGGAACTAGGAAGATCAATAGTTCCCTAATGATTCCTGCAAATTATCGCAAAAATTGAGAATTGCATCTGGATGGCCACGTTTAAGAGCATTAACAGCAACTTCTCTTAAACTTTTGTTAAATTTAGAGAACTAAACCATTTTTTATTTCCTGATATCTGATTCAAGTAGTTTTTTAGGAGTTTTTCTTATATATAGATAACCGAATGAAATTTAAGAAAACTGCTGTTATTGCTATAAGAAAGTTTAATGTGCAACTTTTCATGAATTCTTTTGTTTTAGTTAAACAGGAAAATAAAAATAAAAATCAAAGGGTTTATTTAAGAGGGGATTGACATTGGAAAGATCTTGACCCAGATAATAACAATCAAATTCTAACACTGTTTAGATTTAGGGGCCAAGGAAGCATTATTCACCGTATATATCATTTGGATAAGGTGACATACTAAAGGAAAGATAGTCACGGGTTTCAATAATAGTGTCACATAAATGGTAGAAAAATTTTGTGGTCGTTTGTATCCATCTGAAGGCATCATAAATTTGGAACTAGTAGGAAGCATGCACCAAATGATTTCCTAAATGAATAATTTGATTTTCTTATAGATTTTGGCTTTCTTTAAAGATTTCCGATCGTTGATAATATCTAGGAGGTTGAAATTACATTCTTGAAATTAGTGCTAGTCAAGAAGATAAGCTGGTCTCACAGAAAAGTATTCCCTTAATTTAAGAGTCTGGACGAATCATTTCAATGGTAATTTTCATTGACATTGCATTTTAAATGAGTTGATTTATATTTTATATATTAATGATATAATTTTTATTGTCACGTTAAAGAGTAAACAGTTAAAAAGCACATGAAGCATTTTTTCAACCAGGTTAATCAAGAGGGTCTAGGCCCTCAAGGGAAAAGGAATAGGGAGCTATTTGTGATGGTTTAAATTTGGAATCCAAGAATGTTTCCAATGTCAAGGGCCCTACCAGTGCGTAATTGATCAACAACTTCCATGTTCTGCATGATCTTTGGAACTGAGAATACCCTGCAATCCTCGAGTGAAGAAGAAACCATGGGCTGGAAGATGTTTTCCTTTGGAGTTGATATCATACATTCTGTGAAGATTCAAGACCCCAAACTTCTTTGGAGTCCTTGATACGCCTAGATTTACCGGGAGAGAGAGGCGGAGGGTTGAATATTATCGCATCGAATATGACTATAACTTTTATTACAAATTCTTTACAAACTAAAGTGATAATTCTCGTGAGTCTATAATACTTATTATATTAATCACTAAAATGTAAACTACTACATGATAGTTTACATAGCATTTAGCATGTTTAAGTCCGCGTAACACCTCTCACATAAGCTATTAAAATATGAATTGCCGAATGATAATTTGGGTGAGTGGACACTCTTTTTTATAAGATGTAAAGTACCACATAAATTTATAAAAGATTGTAGTAAAAACTGAATACCCAAAACATTTTCCATCATCACAAACAGGCATCATACTTCTCATCTACAAGATCTCGTTCATTCAATTGCTTCAAGGGTAACAGAATTTCTTTCAAAAAAGAAAAAAGAAAATAGTTTTACTATAGGATTACACCAAGTAACATTTCATAATTAACTAAAAACTTTCCTTGAGCAAGACCCCCTTTAATTCCCTCTTTATTCTTTTTTGAATGGCCAAGAAAGACAAGTCCCAATATTCGTTCATTTAACCCTGACCATTCCTGTAAGAGCTAGACAACAAACTTGAGATATCGTTTTCGAACCATTCCACAATAATGTGAGGGGAAGAAGAAGTCGATACATCCCCCAAAATAGTTTGTACTTTTGCAACTACGTCCCATACTTGTCCGCCATTCTGAGCTAAGCTATAAAATGCACGGGTGTGTCTATAGTGACCCACAGCTCAACACAGATGATCATGACCAGAAGTTTGGCGGGGATAGAGAGAAAAAGAGAGAGATTCACCGAAGTCTTTTCCTTCCTTTTTCTTTTTACCCATCGGCAGAGAAAAAGAGACAAACCAAAGTACAAAACTGTATCAGATGGAAAGCAGGGTGAGGAAATAAAGTAGGGTTGGTGGTTCTGAGAGCTTTCGAGAACGTCTTGGACAAAGCAAAACACACCCATACACACACATACAGAGCTCTGATAGCCGCTGCTGCGCTGAAAAGGAGCCTGGCAAGCACAACCCTAGCCACGTTCTCCACTGCCACACGCTTTATCCAAATCAAGAAGCTGGGGACGTCAGGGAAAAATCAATCGAATCAGCATTATCTTCACGCAGAAGTAGAGCGTAGCAGATAGGCTAAGCCCTGTCTCAAACTTCAACGCATCCCTCCATACCAATCCTATTACTTACACACACACACACACACACAGAGAGAGAAGCTTGATTTTGACCCATCGGAGCCAGACATCCAGCATTAAAGAAAAGAGAAGACCAGTCCACAAGTTTTCTTTTCACAGAGAAACATGAAAATTGGAGCTGGTTTTCGAAACCCTAAACTAAACTAAACTCTTTCGTTTCCGCTTCCATTCTGATCTTTAAACTAAACGCTAAAATTAACATTAACATCGAAATGAAAACAGAGGTTAATCAAAGCGCACAAATTAACCGAAAGAAAAACAAATACATCTCCTAAGATTTCCCAGAATTAATTAACAGCAGAACTGTAGAAGTAATCAGTAAGGTGGTGGAGGCGGTGCTTGTCTCGGAGTGGGCGCCCAGATCACATCGGTCGGCAAGTGACAGCTGTACATGGACATCCCGCACGAATCACCCGGCGCGTGCCCACTCTCTCCGCCACCTGACACCGGTGGAGAGTGCGCGCCCTCGCCCCCTCCGGACCCCGAGTTATGGACCTCGTCCTCGGATGGAATCCGGTGGTAGGAGGGGTTGTTGAAGGATGCGGCGATTATGAAGACGGGCCCGGCGGCGACGAGGGATCCAGCGACGAGGCCGCCGACGATCTGGCCCTGGGGGCCTGCAAGGGAGATAGAGAAGCCGTTGGGGACGGGGAAGGACGTGGTGCCTGGGAAAAAGGTGGCGGAGATGGAGAGAATGTCGAAGCGGCCGTGGAAGGTGACGGTGGCGCCGGGAGTTGGGGAGGGCTGGCGGAGGGTGACGTTGGCAACGGTACCGGAGCCGGTGAGTACGCAGATGCCCATGTTCTTGCGGCGGCAGAAGCGGGAAATAGCCTCAACGATGTCGCTTCCGCCGGGGACCTCAAGAACGTAAGGGCTCATGGCGGGGTCAGGGTCGCGGGTGATGAAGACCGGGGGCTTGGGCTTGTTTTTGGATCCCGGTGGACGGCCCCTGGGCCGCCTCACGACTTCGATGGTGGCCCCGTCGCCTTCGGAGGAGGTCTTGATCTTCTGGAGCTGGTTGGTCGGAGGGGTGGCGTTAGTGGGGCCACCGCTGCTTCGGCTGTCGTCATCTTCGGAGGTTTGCTGTTGGCATTCACGTGGGGTGGCGGCGGAGGAGACTTGGTGGAATGGATGAGAAAATGGGTGGAGGAGTTGGTGTTGTTGGTGTTGGTGTTGGTGGTGAAGCTTGGAGAACATGCTGGAAGTTTCACTGTTTGGTTCTACATATTCGCCTTTCATGTTGGGAATTTCCCTCTCTTTATTCCTCTTTGTATAATTTGTTCGTTATCTTCTCCTCGCTCTATGATTGGTGGGTCTATTAAAATAAGGGAAACAAGTAGAAATAGTTGCACTTGGTGCAGAGAGGGATGGGCTACGAGAGAGATAGAGAGAGGGAGACAAAGAAGGTGATGGCGTGGTGTTTGGATTTGTTTATAATAAATATATGGGAATGGGAATTGGGATGAGGGTGTTTTATGAAGAGAGAGAGGGGGAGGTGGGTGAGCTTCTAAACCAAGTAAAGACTAATGGCGCCGCTGGTTGGAGCTATAGTAGGGTCCACGTACACATCTCTCTCACGAGAGAGAGAGAGAGAGAGAGAGAGAGAGAGAGAAAAATGGCCGGTTACTGGTTACGGGTTAGCTCGACCTGACCACACCGCCTTTGTTTACATTTCTTCAAGTTTGAAAGAGAGATCGATGGATGGATGGATGGATGGATGGATGGGCAGGCATGAGTCTTCGAGAGCCTCCCCGACCGAGTGGATTGACGTTGACTCCTTTGATGTTCCTTTTTTGGGTAATGGGGGACGCCCTTCTGTGACGGCTACTTCTCTCCCTTTGCTATATTTTTCAAAATGTTTTAGCTCACTTACTTTGACGAGAAGATATCGATCACTTCCTCCTCGATCATGTGCTAAAATTGGGAATTTGAAGGATGACTTTTTCCTAAGCCTTGATCAAAAGGGTTTCGACCTTCAAACCCTGTAATCATTTTGCTTAGCCTACACATCTTCATTTATGCTTATAAAGTCAGAATGATTGGTGCACTTTTTCCCTATTTTAAACCAATCAATCTGTGTCGTCTATTCATCAAAAGTGGACCCTGCCGCATCTAATTACCCTCCTCCCTTCTCCTCTCCTCTTCTATACCACCACATATTTTGTGTACTACTTACCTCTTTTCCAAGCAATTTTTTCAAAAGAAAAAAGAAAAATAGAAGAAGAAATAAATTAGAACTATTTGAATAGTTGAGTATAGAGAGAAGAAAAGAGACGTTAATTAGAATTTGAAGGAGCTAGCTTAGTATTCGTGATCTGCTGATCTACTGAAATAGAAGCACTGCATAAATATAAAGTCAATTTTAGATATATATGAAAGAAATCGTGCCTTTCCCTTTTCGTTGGAGTAAAACTTCAACAATTTGGAAAAAGAGTAGCCTATCGATATAGCCTGTGAAATTAATTCTAAACCAACGTAAGAATTATAAACAACGATCAAATTTGTTTTTGCCTATGCTTTTTTCGTTTATAATATATCATCCTCTTGATCCGAAAAATGGTCATTCCCTATAATCCTTTCCTTATTCAAGTAGAAAAAGGAAAAGAAAAAAAAAATTGCATTTAGTATCTCTCCATCCTTTGAGAAGTATGCGTAAAGAAGCAGGCAACAGCTGGGGTATGCGTATATGTGTTCCACTATTCAATACTCCTAATAGATGTGCTTTGCTATCTCTCTCTCTCTCTCTCTCTCTTTCCAAATTGGAAAAGAAGAATAAATTTTTGTTAGAGGATAAGGAATGACCAACAAGTTGAAACTGACCCGCACAAGGGGCAAAGTTATGGCTCCCTACCCTACAACTATGAGTCTATGAGGATGTAGTGCTGCTACCTGAACGTCCTCCCGTTTGTTCCCTCTTGCGCACCAAAATAATTCAATTGCTATAATGTTCATAAATTGGACCGTTCAAGTAGGTTTGTCAATTTTTGACACGATCTGTAAACTCGATACGAACCCAACACAAAATTAACAGATTAAAATTTTGCATAATTAAGTTTGGATCAATTCGGTTTGGCTTGAATTAACCTATTTAATAAATGGGTCAACTCCCTTTGGCCTTGATCTATGGGTGACTTGCATAACCTGTATAAATTAAATTTGATTTTTTAGAACAATTAAAAATAAACCCTAAAGAGGTTAAAATTCATATTTTTTTTTCTATTTAAATTCATATACAGGTTGAAACAGGCCAAACAAGCCGTATTGGGTTGACCTAAACACAACTTGCTTGTTAAATGAGTTAACGGATCGTGTCGTATCACCGCTAATTTAAATGAGTCATGTCAAGATTGAGGGATTTGACATGTTTAACTAAATGGATCGGGTTCATGTTGACCCCATATCAGGTTGATTTGTAAGTTGGCCCAACACGCCAACACAAATTGTCAATCCTAAGTCCAAGTAATCAAGTATATAGGCTCTATTTGTTAATGTGTTTTAAGAGGTGTTTTTTATTTTTATTTTTTTAAATGTGTTTTAATGTAATATAAAGGTGAAAACTATATTTATATTTCTAAGAGTGTTTTCTATTCGAAGTGTTAGTTAATGATTTTTGTTTTAAAGAGAAAAAAAAAAAAAAAAAAAACAAATAAGTTGAGTATTCCTTAAGACATTTAGATGGTTCTCTCTTTTGATCTCTTTTTACCCTTCCACTTTTATGCACGAATCACGATAACATGGTGGCATCATGTAAAAAGTGCTTCAAGAATGACAAGAGTTAGACTAGGTTGTGCAGGCTGATTTTTTAGTAATGCTTTGCGCACAAGCATAAGATTGTTTGTGCGTTGTTGGAAAATAATTTGGATCTTGCAAAACTTTCTTGTTAAAACATAAATATATTAATTTGAAAATTAGCAATAAGATAAATAAAATATATAAGACGAAAGTAGAATAAGGAAATATCTCACGATGGTTTTATTTTTCCTTTCGCCTACTCCATTAGATTATAATGAAGAAGGAGGTATAACTTCATGTGTCATTTCATTTTGTTCACAAAATTCCTTAAAAGGATTAGACTCGTATTCACTACCTTTATCGGTTCTTAGTCTTTTAATTCTTTACTCTTTTGATTCTCAACTTCAATTTTGTACTTTATGAACATTTCTAAAACTTCATCTTTGGTTCTCAACAAGTAAATTAAAGTTTAGTGAATCTATAGCGGTTATCAACAAATATCACATAATATCTTTTACCACCTATAGTTGTATGCTATAAACACCCGAATCACTATGTATTAAATCAAGAAGTTCAGTTTCTCTTGTAATAGATTTACATAACTTCTTAGTGATTTTGATCTCGGCAGATATTTCACATTTATCCATATTCACTTTACTTAGTTAATTAATGATTCCAGTTTCTTTCATTTTCTTGATATAGCTAAAATTTACATGTCCAAGTTTATCAACCAAGTAAGCAAGGAAGATTGTGGATTTTCATTAATGACATTTAGTACATAAAGACCTTTGTTTTCGTATCATTTACCATCAAAGACATCATGATTGGTTAAGGTAACATTAATTACCACCATTAAATAAAAGTTTAAGTTCGGCCTTACCAAGCAAGTGCATGTATGGAAATCAAATTGTGCCTAAAGTGAGAAACATGTAAAACATCAGAAAGTGAAAGGGTTTTACTAGAAGTTAGCCTTATGAAAGCTTCCATTTGCCTACCATTGGTATGGATCTATTGTCCCCAACAATCACCAGCTCGATCGGTGCTTTCTTCCATTTGTTTGTAGAAGGATAAGTCTTCCTTATTTCCACAAATGTGCCTAGTAGCTACGGAATCTACTATCCATCCTTTCACATCCATGACCATGTAAGCTTCGGAAACCATGCTACAATAATTTCCTCTACTTCTGTCACATTTGCTTTGCTCTTTGATGTTGATCCATTGTTGTTGTAGGTAGTTCTTTGCCTACACAAGGCCGAACATTTACTTGCTTTGCCACGAACAAAACAATTTCCCTTTTTCTTTTGTATATGAGAAATGGACAAATTGTTTTTCTTGTTATAATTCTAAGATTTTTCTTTGGGCTTATGATCAAATTTCCTATAGTGCTGTGGAGGCCTTCTAGGTCTCTGTCCCACTATATTAGCTTTGGAAACAACTTCCTTAGCTTTGTTGATTTCCTCCAAGGATCTATTCATTTATTCTATTTTAATGTGAATTATGGTTTGTTGAAAACTCATGAAAGTCTTTTTTTTTGTTTGAAAGAGAGATTATATTCCTTCCAAGAGCCCGGTAGTATTTTCACAAGACATTGAGTCACAAAGCTTTTAGGTAGACCATCACCTTATTTGACCAATTCGGCCACTATATTATGAAACTCATGAATTTGAAAAGTAAATGCTCTTCTTATTGGTCATTTGAAAGTGTAAGAAATTGTTAGCCCCGAATTTCTTAGTACCCTCATTTTCAAACACATATCCACCCATTAATTCATCCAATAAATCTTTAGCAATGACAAAATTGCAATAGACATCAAATAATTTATTTGATAAGACAGTCAAGATAGTACTATTACTAACACATAATTTGTTAGCCATACCCCAATTTGTCGGATTCTTCATCAGGTTTGGGCTTTGATTAGAACACTAGAGATTTTTGTAAATTCTAAAACACAAAGAACCTTTTCTTTTTATTATGAGTTCTAAAATTCGGTCAAGAATCGTTCTTAGAGAGGCGAATCTTGGTAATCTACATGGCATCAAGGCAAGGTCCTCCAGTTTCTCATCTTCTATTTGTTGATGATTGGATGATTTTTTCCAAAGCCAATGCTAGAGAAGAAATTGTGATCCATGATTGTCTAAGCACCTATTATAATTGGTCAGAGCAGAAGATTAATTCATCCAAGTCTTCCTATCTTCATCAACGAAAATTGCGGCCCAAATTTTTGGATAAGTGGTTGGATAGCCTAGTTTTTATTTGGTCAAATGAGTCATATATATAAGTGATCTCTCACAATCACTTACCCGTTTTCTTTTTAATTCGAACAAATAATTTGAGAAGATCTTAATTCGGACTATTTTGAAGTAGCAGACCTCTTGAATCTGGATGACAGGTCTTAGAATAGTTATTACTAGGAATGAGGAATAGTAAAATGGAATGATTATTCAAATCCTTTAGTTTGGTGACAACACATATACCACAATTGGAATTGACCCAAAATGACTAAAAAAATGACCCACATAAGTTCTTATTTTTCAAAAAAACTCAAATCTTAAAAAAAAAAAAAAAAAATATTGGTCCTTTGATTTAATCTAAATTCTTTGTTTTTGTTTTTTAATTTTTTTTTTAGAAAGAGGTTGTCTATTCCCTCAGGAATAGGTCCCTACCAAATAAAATAATAGTTATTTCAATGGAATAATTATTTTATTCCAATGACTTATTCAGCGAACCAAACGAGACCTAAAGCTTAACATCTCATGCCCTTAATTATTATTACGTGGATTGTTTTTACCATAATAAAAACTTTCCCTACTTTTAGTCAAGAAAAATGCTAGACTTACTCCCAAACCCTTACACCCTAAGAGGAATGCTAGAGCATCTTCTGGTGTTCTCCTGAAATGGCATAGATGTTTTTTTTTTGATTAAAAAATTGCATCTATGCCATTCCAGGAGAACACCAGGAGATGTTCTAGCATTTCTCTACACCCTAATGTGGATATTCCACATCGGATTTTTTTTTTCCTCTTCAACTCTCTCTCTCTCCAACCGGCGACAAAGCTCGGGATGACGGGATTTGGAAGGCCTGCGGGATCAGGATGACGGGTTGGGACACTCGATCAGATTTGGGCGGTTCGAGCTCTGGACGACGTGGTTTTCTGGTCGGATCCAGGTTTGGATCGGGACGCTTGGCTTGATCTCTCAAACCCACGCCAATGTGCGTGGGTTCTGGCTGGATCTTTCCCAAGCTTAGTCGCCACCCATCCATGGCCTTTGGAAATGGACGCTCGATGGTGACTGTCTTGGAGGTGGTGGTGCTCGCGTGTTCCGGGTGGGTAGTTCGGGGGCACCGATCTTCCTTGAGTGCCTAAGAAGAAAACCAAAAAAAAAAAAAAAAAACTGATATGGAATGCCACATCATAGTGTAAAAAATGGGTGTAAGCTTTTTGGTGTGAGTGTAGCAGCCCTCTTTAGCCAAACATTGAAGTGTTTTCTTTTTCCATCTCAAAACAAAATAATATACAACATTGATTTGACATAATGTGCATGATAGTACGTAGTCACGCTTTAATCCCTTTTATTTTTTTTATTTTTTTTTATTTAGCCAAATAGCGTTTCGGTCTCTAAAACTGTCGTGTGATCGATCTTTTATTAAGGCTAAAGGATTCCTAAAGGTTGCTTCTAAGTTTCAATTATCGGAAAAAAGAAACAAAAATGTTAAAGAAAGAATTGTGTTCCGATGATCATCAGCTCGATCTATCTTTCAAAGTTGGATTGAGCACTTAACATTTATCATAGCTTGCATGCAGCGAATATTTATTGAAAAAAGATGAATTCTTGAATGGTTTTTAATTAATTAGAAATTTAGAATGATAACAATCTTTGTCTCGATCGGATAATCTTTGTTCTTATTATCTCTAATTAATCAGCTTAATTAGTTATTGACGAGTTTCATGGGTTGAGGAAATGGGGCTCTAGCTATCTCTTTCTTTAGCAGCACCGAAAAGGAAAAGAAAAGGAAAAAGAAAAAAAAAGAAAAGTTACCTATTTCTGAAAAAAAAAAAAGGTGGGCTTCAAAGGGATTACCATGCTAGCTGGTTAAAGTGGTTAAAACAGAGACGAATGAATCACTTTGCGTGATTCTAACGTGTCCCTAAGACAAGCAAAGCAAAAGTAATTTATAGCACTGCTTTTTCACTGCCCACCGTTAATGTGAAATTTAACGGTATCAGTTGAAGTAATATCGGGCTATGTTGGTTAATTATTATTTTTTAAAGTTATTAGATTATTTGAATACTTATATTTTTAGTTAATGTTAAAAATAAAACAAGTAAGACAGAACACTCTGTTAGGGTTTGTTTTTAAATTCATGCATGAGTACTTTTGTAAATTCCGTTAAATTCTGACCAACATCTAAATTATAACATTTTTTTTCTTTTTTCTTTTTCTTAAAAAAAATGGGATATTTTAAAAAATTTGACAGGATTTAACAGTGAATCCTAACGGAGTACCCTTAAGTGAGAGATTTAGAAATTTGGATACACTAGTTTGAGACGTTTGATAGTTCAGTATTATTTTTTCAAAACGGCGTATGGTTCGATACCCTTTTGTGAAGTTATCATTTTTTTTAAAAAAAAAAAAAAAAAAAGGTTATTAGATTGTATGGATACTTATATTTTTAATTAATGTTAAAAATAAAACAAGTAAGACTTAGGTATAATAAATGATCATATGTCGATCTCCATATTTAGACTAATAAGAATTTAATTGTTTAACTATTAGTTTAGTACTTTACTTTGGATATATATCACTTGTTATAAAAATTTACATAGATGAAAATATTAAATTTAACCACTTAATTATTTTATAATTACTCATTATAATTACTATTATTAAATTAATCACAAAATCATTGAATATGAAGTGTTTTTTTTTTTTTTTTTGAAAGGTTTGAATATGAAGTGTAATGGAACTTTAACATGACATGAATTAATATAATTATGCAAAGTTCAATTAGCAAATTTGACTTGTTTGGTTATTTTTATTCTTTGAGGTCCTCCTATGGGATAGTTCCCTTTCCCTCCTTTATGACTTTGACTTGGTTCCAGTAAAAAAAAAATAACTTCTTGTTAAAAAAAAAAAAAGAACCGACAAGATTGTCTTCAATGAAAAAATAATGGACTTCTATTTCAATATTGCAATCTAATCCATTTAGTTTTTTTTAACATGAGACCTTCTGTAATTTTTTCACTCGAAATAAGCTAATTAATCTTAATTTGCCAGAAACAGTACTATCACCAAAGAACATAAGTGGCATTCAATTCAAGTGGAAAGCGCCGGTTGAGTTTTGTTATGAGTTAAGGTCAGTGGTCGCTTGGGAATTGGTATTGTAGTGCGGGATCACGAGAGATACGTGCACGCGGTTAGGAGTATGACAAGATTGGGTCACCTAGAATCAGTAGCTGCATCTACATTAGCAGCTTTTCAAGTCTCTCTTTTTTTGCCAGGAATTAGGCACATAAATTTATAGATAACTCAATTCTAAAAGAATATCATTAAAAAAAATCAATTGATAACGAATCCCTGTAATAGAATTTTTTTTTAATAATTATTTATGTTTTTTTTTTTTAAAAAAAAAAAATACATATTTAATAATTATATTGTTTGTTGAATTAGCAATTCAACCATTAAGCCTCATGGGCCCGGCCCTCACACCCAACCGGGCCCACCCAATACGTATCTGGGTCTTCGAGTCCGATTTAAAAGAGGCCTAATTATAAGATTATCTAATCTAAATTAATAACAAATTTAAAAAATCAAATGAATAAACAAACCAAAAACCGGTCTGTAATGGACACCGGATAGAACACGCATCGTCCTCCTGTAACAGAAGACAAAAAAAATCCATCATTGATCATCGGATCCTTTTCTTTTTCTTTTTCTTTTTTTTTTCTTTTTTTTTTCCACATAGATAAGATAGTCCAATAACAAATACAAAACACCCTACGGCCTATCAAAAAATAGGCCTGAAAACACTACCAATGTGCATCTTTGCCCCAGGGCGGATCGGCATTTAAAATTTAAGAGGGTCAAATTGAAAAAAAAAAAAAAAATTAGGGGGACAAAATAAAAAAAAAAAAAAAAAAAGTGTAGGTGTAAAATTTATTTATTTATTTGAAAAAAAGAACGGTAAGTCAAGAGTGAGTGACAGTTATAATTGCTAATTAAAAGCTCAAATAAAGAGTTTGGCTGTTTCAACATTTTTTTTAAAACAGCACATCATGAGCTTTGTCCTGTTACAAAAGAAAACAAGATAACAAAATGAACAGGTTAGACCTGTTTCTAAAAACTGTTCTCTGCTTCAGCGCGGAAACAATGCGCGAAACGTGAAAGCGCGTCTTGATTTTAAGTGCACAGTAAGAAGCACACTAGTCTTGATCTGTGGTTCGATTCGTGAAAGCCATGAGATGAGTATCTTTTATCATTTCCTGCATTAGAGCCCACATTCCTCCTTTGTGTTCAATTTCGAGCACTGCTCCTTCAATTGCTTCCCTGCAGGAGGCTCTAAACCACCGAATGAGCCCCCTCTTGGTGTCTTCGCTGCCCTTTTCTTTTATCATGCTCAATCTTTTAATTTTTCTCTTCCATCTCTCTCTCTCTCCTTCTTCTTCAGGACAAAACTCTCATTTGAATATTTTGTTTCAAATCATTTGGAAGATCTTACCGTTCTAGCAAAAACGATGTCATTTAAAATGTTGGTGGTTTCGATTCTGCATCATTCGGCGGGAGATTGATTCAGTTATGCTATGGGTTTAGTGGGTATTTAGTTAATTTAGTTTTTCTTGTATTTAATTCTTTTAATGAAACTGTTTTGAAATAATTGTCCAACACTTAGTATGTTTCTTTTTCAAAATTATTTCGAAACATTTCAACATTTTTAACAAAAAAAAAAAAAACGTTTTTTTTTTTTTGAAAACAACTCTCAAACAAAAAAAAACCGTTTACCAAACGAGCAAGTATTCATCTGTTTTCTGACTTGTAGTACTTCCTATCATCCTATGTGAAGTGGAATACAGCGACGCATGCATGTATCTTTTTCTGTTTTTGGACACCTCTATGATATCCAAATTGGGACAAGAGTCAAGAGGTGGACAAAAACCACAAACCAGACCCACAGTATCGCCCCCACAACCATTGTTTAGCATTTTCAGCTTTAAATGATGATGGCTCAAGCTCGTGGAAACTTATTTATTGATACACATCAAATCTATTGCTAGACTGCTAGTACTGCCCAACTTGCCCAAGTTGTGGTCTCAAGAACGGATAAGGATGCTTTGTGATTGCTTATTTGAATTTAGAGATTCATATGAATAATTGTGAGAGACAATTTATGAGGTCTATTTGGTTGATCTCATAAGTAGTCTCTCACAATTACCTGTCAGAATTTTCTTAAATTTCAACAAATAATTGTAAATGAACCTAATAAAAAAACAGCCGAGATTTGAAATTTAATTTGTAAGCCTCCAAGTAGGGATGTAGTGCTTGTCAGCTTGTGTAAGCTCGGCTCATTTAAATTTATCACGAGCCCGAGTCGAGTTCGAACTCCTGATGAGTTTTAAAAATTAAGCTCAAGTCGACTAAATGAGCTCGAACCGACCTCGATCTCATGACGTGCTTTAAAAATTAAGCTCATGAGCTCGGCCAATTTTGTTGTAAGTTATATAATTTATTTAAAATACAAAAAAGAGTGGTGAGTTCATTTAAAAATTAATATTACATTATATAATATATAAACAATATATATTCATATTGTATGTTAAATAACCTATATAACTTACAAAAAAATAAAAATAAACGATGTAATGATTATTAAATATCTAATGATAATACTTATAACATATATATAATAAAGTGATTACATGTTATATGCCACAATTTATATTATATATGATCATATAGACCTATAATCCTATTATATTACACGAATAATATGATTAAGTATCTGAATTGTCATTATATCATATAACTAACAATTAAGTATTGATATTATTTCATTTTACTATTTTATATACATATAACCAACAAATTATAGCTAATTAATATATACGGACTACTATGGTCTTTTGCAAAAAAGTATATATATATATATTTAAGTGTATACACTCAAATATTTAAATCAATCATTTGGCATGAGTTGGCATTAATAAATGACTCCGTTAAGAAAATAATTGGACATCTCCGGTTAATAACATGGATGGTCCAGATTCAAAATTGTTTGGTCTCTCTGGTACAGCATCACTCTCACCCGTCATCTGTGGATGCCATCGGATAGAGAAAGAGAAACTTACATTATATATATATATATATATATATATATATATATATATATATATATTATTTTTGAAAACAATCCAGCAATTTATATGTAACAATCAAATAGATTTGGTAATGTCATTCTAGAGACCAAGGAGATGCTGAAGGATTTCCACTCTTGGAAAGTGAACCTTGTTAGGAGAGAGGGGAACAATGCAGCCCTGCCTTCTTGCTAGGTTTGCCACTAACCAGGAACTTAACCAAGTCTGGGTGGATTCTTTTCCATCGTGTATCTCAGGAACTATTTGTAATGAACTTTATTTGTCTAATATCTATTGAAATTACAAGTTCCTTTCAAAAAAAAAAAAAAACAATCAAATAGAACAGATATTACACACCCCTTTATGAAGGATAACCTCTATTACAAGACAACACAGCATTTCCACAAACACGAAGAAGACATAATTGGGGAGATCACTACTTGCACTAATCCATGCACAAATCACTCGGGCGTATCCCCATATACCAGTTTCGGGAAACTCAAGGGTTAGAAGTTGAGTGGGGTATATCATTGGGAAGGCTTGGGATGGTAGGTAATGTGGGCTTTGGCAGATCTGGGAGATGGGGCAGAGGTGGCAATTCCGGCAGTTTTGGCACCTCCAGCTTTGGCAAAGGAGGCAGTCAGGCTTTGCGACTTGAGGCACAGTCGGAAACTCGGGTTTTGGAAGGGTCGGGACGTGAGGAAGCGGGGGAAGTTCAACCTTAGGTAGTGGTACGTACGTAATTCAGCTGGTTTAGGCAAGTTTGGAACTGTAGGAAGAGGCGGCGGTTCTGGCTTGGGAAACTCAGGAACCTCAGGCAGTGTTGTGTCTACAAGGAGGCGAGTGGCGAGAACTACATTGCCAAAAACTAGCACAGTAGCCAAAAACAGAATGCACAAATTCTTGTGACAATTAAGCTTCTTCCAAGAATGGTTTGAACGTAAAGATTCACCATAGTACTGTTTTATAGAGGGATGATCCGTCTGCGATGCTGCAGAAGATAGGCGGGGTGGTTGTGAGAGCTATCTAGTTTTGGGGGAACTGCTCATCCGAAACACAAATATTAAACTGTTAGGTACAAGGGCTTGCCATATGTAGCAAAAATCTTCATCGGAGTAGTCAATGGAAGTTCATCTATTTGATCAAAAATATCATGTTTGTGATTATAGGCAGGGGTTTATTGTATGCCATGCATCTCATTCTTTTTGAACGGTTGAGATCATCAAGTCATGCCTGCCCTAACTCTTTACAATGTTATATATCTAGCACATCTGATCAATTAACTTCTGGTTTAATATCTTGCCGAGTACATCGATCGTTGGATTACATGCCCTCTATAATATTTTGCCATGCACGCTAAATTTCATATTAATCCAATGTTTTTTGTTATTCAATCCAAGACCTTTTGTTTATTAATTAATTAACTAGTGTATTCTTAAAATATGAAACATAATTTTTGTTGGGTTTTTAGTGTTGGCTTATTAATTTCGGTGATCATCAAAATATGTGTCGTAATTAGTTGTTAGACAATATTTAGTCATTTTGGTGGATGTAATAATATATATGCAGTTGAAACTGTAAGTTTTTACACTAGCGTCAGTAACAGTGTCGGCTAGACGTCGTGACTGCTGGCCTTGTCGGTGAGTTGTACTCATCCTATGGCTCGATCAGTTGTATCAAAGACACATCATGTCTTGGGTGAAGTGGAGAGCGATGGTGCAAAGGCTGCTGGCCTTGTCGGTGAGCCATAGGATGAGTAGAAAACGATTTCTAGGTTCCCTTAATGTCTTTCATTGGCAGCTTTAATCCGTCCTGCATGTGTCTCCAGAACTTCTTTCATTGATGGTCGGTGTTTCGGTTCGATCAGTTGCGACACATTTTAGAGCGATCTGAGATATATGTACTGCAGCTTTAGACACATATATATATATCTTCCTTCCAACCGGGAGAGTGACAAATAGATCAACATAGTGAGAGAATTAATGTGAGTCTGGAGAGAGGAGCTCATTCAAAGAAGAAGCGGCTCCGTACTTAACAAGTTAGTGGCATACTTTACTTTTAGGTTTAGGGTTTTGTTAAGAAAAAACCCATGGGATAAGCGAGTTCGGAATTGACTTGTTTAATTATTAAACGAATTAACCCAAACCCGGGTATACAAAATTCTAACTTGCTCATTTCGTATTGATCAAGTTTGTGCCGAGTTCATGGTTCGTATAAAAAATTCCGAGCCCCAGTGCTTAGCTTCATTCCTTTGTGAACCAAGAGAATTCTTTGACGAGAGCTTCCACTGTCTAAAGAAATAAGAAGGAAGATTGCCCAGTGAAAAGCTAGAGCTGCTGCGGCAGGAGGCAAGTGGGATTGCTTATCTACTTACAGAAGCCTAAATCGTTACAAAGGGTTGTAAACGTACTTTGCCTATACTTTGAATCTTTCTTAGAGGATTGAATTTCTGAGATTGGCTGTCCTAGAGTGATTTTACCTTGAATGTGTTATTCAAAGGTTTCCGCTTCGTTTATAAATCTTTTGTGTCAATTGTGGTTGATGCTTTATATTTGTGGTTTGGATTTATTTTACTGCTGCAGAATTTTTATTAAATTTACTGCATAATTGTGTTTTGTGCGCCTTGGGGTAAAATCTTGTGACTTCTAATTTGAATCAGAGCGATGTTCCCTCTATTTGGATTAAACTCCCTCAGCAGCTTCCTTTTGATTTTCCTTAACTTTAGAGAATAAAACTACTTTTTACTTCCCTATCCAAATACACTCCACAATAGCTTCCCTTATCTTTTCTTATATCAATTAAATATTCATTCTTTACAAATATAAGTTTGTACCTACCCTCACATTTTTTCACAAAATTCCAACACAATTCCAAATAAAAGGCAAAAAGATGAGATGAGAGAGGAAATAAAAATATTTTGTATTGAAATAATTGATAGGATTCTAGGAAGCTCTTTTGGTTCCTTATACGTTAGGAAGCACCGTAGCATTCTCAATGCTTAGGAAATCTGCTGCAGGTGATTTTTTGTATTTTTTTTTTCCCTATATTTAGGGAAAGGAACCACCTATTAAGTATTTGCTATTAGTGCTATAAGTCTGATCATTGACCTCTGTTGTCAATGGCTCACTCAGAATCCTTGAATGTACCTCCTTACTTTGATTGAAATAATTATGCTTGTTGGAATGTTTGCATGAGAGCCATCATTAAGTCTTTGGACGAGCATGTCTGGACAATCACTGAGAAGGGTTGGAAACGGATTGACACGCCTGTGGAACAATGGTTCAAAGACGAGATTAATGAATATAATTAGAATAGCAAAGGTTTGAATGCTATTTTCATGGCAGTGTCTTCTAAGGAATTCAAGCGAATTTGTCTTTGTGAGATTGCTAAATATGCATGGAAAATCCTAGAGGTTACCCAAGAAGGTAACAAGGCTATGAATTCCAAACTTTGGATGTTGACATCTAAGTTTGAAGAAGAGATTAAAATGAATGATGATGAGACATTTGGCGAGTTCTTGCTTAGTTGAATGATATCATCAACTCAAGTTTTAATCTTGGAGAAAATATTCTAAACAATAAGATTGTCAGGAAATTAAATCAGAGAGCTTAGACTCAAAGTGATTGTCATAGAGGAAAGCAATGATTTGGACTCTATGAAAGTCGAATATTTCATTGAATCTATTCAAACTTATGAAATTGTTCTCGTCTCAACCAAAGAAGAAAATTTTGGCTTAATTTGAAGTCCTCTAGTAAGAAAGTGGTAGACTCCTCTGGTGAGGACTTTACAGACTCTGATTAAATAGTCATGTTGGCTAAGAAATTCAACAAGGGGATATGACTAGCAAGAACCATGCCTTCGATATTTCTAGAGGTGATTCTCAACGAGCCACTCAATGAAAGGAGAGGCCCAAGAAGGATAAGAATGGACGAGGCATTCAATTATCTTTAACGCCATTGATGGCTTCTCTCACTCTCTCTCTCTCTCTCTGGTACAGCATCACTCTCACTCCTCACCCGTGGATACCATTGAATAGAGAAAGAGAGACTTAAGATTGATGAGGGAGTGATGGGTTTTGTGGGTCTTCAAGAGTTCACTGGAAGGTGTAATGATTTATGGTGGTTGTTCCATGGCGATGAGGACAAAGAAGAGACTGACAAAGTGTGTGAGCTGTTCGTGGAATTGTCTAGCCGGATTGCACTCATGCCTGATGAGAGAAGAGATTTCATATTACCTGTCCAAATTCTCTTCAATTTAAGCAAATAATTATAGAAGATCCTCATACAGTGGAGAGTGAGGGAGGCAGGTTGTCTGAAGACTTGCAGGAGAGACCGAAACAGGTATTATTGAATCTTGACAGCATATTTTACTAATTGGAGATGTCCAGTTACTTTACTAACTGGATGTAAGCCGTATCCTTAATACGCGTCTTCTTTATCTTCTCACTTTCTCATGTGGGGCTCTACTATTTCTTTTTCTTTTTTGAATTAGGGGCTCTCCTCTTTCAAGACTCTTAAATGCCTTCCATTATTAAAAGGCCCGATCAAAACAAAGACATATATATATTAATTTTGCAAATACTCTTTAACAATTTCTTGCTTAGGTTCTCACATCTTTTTTAAAAATATAGGAGCATGGTCTAATTTACGAGCAAACTTTAGCATGAAAATCGGCAGTCTATGAAAACTAATCCTTCTCGTTTTTTCTGACTAGGAGATGAGACGAATCCAACAATATATATATATATATATATATATATATAACATTCAAATAGAACAGATATTACACATCCCTTTACGAAGGATAACCACTATTACAAGACAACACAGCATTTCCACAAACACGAAGAAGACATAATTGGGGAGATCACTACTTGCACTAATCCATGCACAAATCACTCGGGCGGATCCCCATATACCAGATTCAGGAAACTCAAGGGTTAGAAGTTGAGCGGGGTATATCCTTGGGAAAGCTTGGGATGGTAGGTAATGTGGGCTTTGGCAGATCTGGGAGATGGGGCAGAGGTGGCAATTCCGGCAGTTTTGGCACCTCCAGCTTTGGCAAAGGAGGCAGTTCGGGCTTTGCAACGTGAGGCACCGCTGGAAACTCAGGTTTTGGAAGGGTTGGGAGATGAGGAAGCGGGGGAAGTTCAACCTTAGGTAGTGGTAATTCAGGTTTAGGCAAGTTTGGAACTGTAGGAAGAGGCAGCGGTTCTGGCTTGGTAAACTCAGGAACCTTAGGCAGTGTTGTGTCTACAAGGAGGCGAGTGGCGAGAACTACATTGCCAAAAACTAGCACCGTAGCCAAAAACAGAATGCACAAATTCTTGTGACAATTCATGTCTGCTCTACCTTTTAGAATTTGGCAGTTTCAAAGAAAGTTAAGCTTCTTCCAAGAATGGTTTGAACGTAAAGATTCACCATAGTACTGTTTTATAGGGGGATGATCCATCTGGGATGCGGCATTTTCGAGATTAGGGAAGATAGGCAGGGTGGTTGCTAGAGCTGTCTATTGTTGGTGGAACTGCTCATCCGAAACGCAAATATCAAACTGTTAGGTACAAGGGCTTGCCATATGTAGCAAAAATCTTCATCGGGGTCAATGTAAGTTCATCTAGAAGACCTTAGCTTCCAAGACCATTTGTTTATTATTCAATCCAAGACCATTTGTTTAGTAGATTCTTATAATATGAAGCATTATTTTGAACATGTTTTTAGATGAGGTAGTTTTTAGCCTTCAATCATCCTAATATCTGGCAAGCATAATAGGCATGTAGATTACCTTACAATCCAATGGTTTTCGGCAAAATATCGGAGAAGTTATTTAGCGGTCTAACAATGTAAACGATTTACACTACATATAATTTGAACCTAACCCCCCCTTTCAATGAATATCCAAAAGAGTTCTTTAAATGACACTATCTGTTTAACCAACACAGGTACCTGTAGAGACAGGAGTCCACTCTAGATAAAAGAAACTAGCAGAAGGATCAAATGAAAATAGACAATGCAACTTGGACATTTAATTCAACTAGAATGGTAAATGTATAGCCAGAAAGGGAAAGAAAGAAAAGCAGTGGTTGGGGGAAGCTTTAACTGCATCATATACGAGCAACATAGGAATTGGCTTGAGTAACATATCTCACCCACCTATACGGATTATAAGTTCCAGATTTCTTTGCTATCTGCAAGTATTTTACCTGCATCAAGGAAACATATGAGGAACCCAGCATCTACAGAAGAACTCAAAAGGACAGATGTTAGCTTACTTGACCAAACAAACATCTGTACAATAAAACTATCATCCAGTTGACAACAATAATTACAGCCACATAATTGCAGGTTATAAACCCACCATGCATAAATAAGCTTTAAAATTTGACCAAGCCAGAGAACACACGAGTACTCATATGCAAAGTTGCAAACAGGACCAAATCACAGAGCAAAAGCATAAGGGTAAAAGATTAAACAGAACATTCAAACTAATGACAGCAAAACAATGCAAATATGTTAGTGCTTACAATCCACTCGTGGGTTCAATGTGAAGGTGTAAAACACTTAGTTGCTAGCAATTAGTAAAGTATAGCCAACTAGCAAAATCCAAGACTGTCTTACCTGAAGCCTTGAAGCATTATACATTGGTATCGTGAAAGTCATGCTAACTGGTCCAGATTCTTTTGTGATGTTTCCTATTGTGAGCAGTAAAAGTTGCACAGATATGGAAATAAATTAATCACATTAAATTAACAAGAAATTAAAACACAAAAAATTCAACTTACTGGGAGCATCAACCAAGATATTTAAATTGAGACAGATCAGGGGAAAATGATAAATCCTACCATGTGATTCTTGAGAAAATGTCAGCTTTGCACGCAGAGTATGTTCAGATCCACCAACAATCTGTTGTTTATCACATTTATCAGTAATGGTTTTTGCACAAGGAAGCATAATAATTGCATTAAAAGGCGAAAGCTTGCTCTACTAATTGACTACAGAATTACGCAATAATGCCATAAGAGGGATAAGAAATTTTGCCTTCTTTAAACCCCATTCAAGTCTCTTATTTGCTTCCTTGAAATCTGTTGTTTGTCCAAGTGCTCCAGGTTCCAACTCAAAACTAGCTCTGAAATAACACCAATTGAGAATTAAATCAGCGTACATTAAAACTGTAGTACAGCGTTTTCTGGCCAACCAGTATGGTCTATCTGTTATGACTCCTGATTTAGTAAATGATGGACAACCTTCTCTAAACTCTTTCAAATACCAAGAATGCAAGTTTGCTTTAGACATTGCCACAAATACTGCAGAGTTACCTAAAATTCTGCACAGCTTTCCAACAATATTTGTAGATACTCTGTTTCTCTGTGAGACAACAGAGACTGATGAACTATTAAAGTGTCCCACGTGGGGCTAAAGAGAATTTGCTGCTTTTCTGACAACTTTATTGAAACGGTGCCTCATTCTCTCCATCCACATGACCATACAAGTTCAATTAATCAAATGATTATATGATCTAATGAACATGAAACACACAAATACTGTAAAAAAATTCATAAAATGAGTTACCACAGTACTTTTTTGATTATATATATACACTAACAGGTAAAGCTAATTTCTAGGGTACATGTATTACTTTTGACTACAAAATTAGTAAATCAAGAACCAAAGCTCAGAAGCATCAAATAAATTCAAATAGTTTTGCTGAATTACTTTATCTAGTCAACAACTCCATTTACTTCATCAAACGATAGAGAGATGGTATAGAAGATAATAGAGGGATGGTGTAGAATAGTACCTGGTAGTATATTTTGGTAGTGGCATCAGAACCAAAATTGTGTTTGCAGTAATGCTTGGGGAGAACTCAGCACGTACTTTAATAATCACTTCAGCCTACCATTGCATTGTTCCATATCAGAGTCAGAGTATGAACATAAGCAAGGGTATTACCATCATAAAAGTATTCCCCTGGTGAACTTTTGATATAACTGAAAAGTACTAATTTTATATAACAACGTTAAAAATAAAACCCATAAAAAGCCGGAAGAAAAAATTTGATATACCAGCCATTGTAACATAGGGCAAAAGCACCCATTTTTATGACTAGTTTTTGTAGCATTTTAAATGGTAATCATTATAAACAAGGACAGTATTAACCTTAAGGGCTCCTGCTTCTTCGATCAAAGGGTTAATACGAAAAGGAGGCTTGAACTCCTGAGTCATCCGGTAGTTCATGACAGTAAATTCACCATCTGGCGGTATCTAATTTAATTAGCATGATGAAGCACCAGTTTAGACAACGGGAACAAATAAAATAATTTATTTAAACAATAAACTTCTGCAAGCTACATTATCATAACATACTCACCAGGCTCAAAGTTTTGTCCATGTCAAAACTATCTAGACGTACAGATTGATGGAAATTACAATCGTCCAATATCACTGCTCCAGACCCAGATGAACTCCTGTAATCTACAATGGAAAGCAGCAGCGCCAAATATATTGGTGAAAGTAAGATCTTAAAGTATGACAAGAATCACTAGGAACATTTTCACAAACATAAGTTCACTATGGACAAGATATAAAAATAAAAAGCATTTACCTAAAAAAAATGATTTATCACTCAAAAGCTACACGATTTACATGGAAATATGGCTTTTGAACTTGTGTTTTACTTGTCGACACGTGAAAAACTTGAGAGCATCACGAGAATAAAGGAAAAATCAAAGTTTTAACATCATTGTATAAATAAAGTGGTGGTGTAACAGGTAAAACCAATAGAAATACCATAGACAGATCTCCCGCCTCTTCCAATTCCCAAATCATCATTAAAAGCTAAGCGGATTTCTGGATTGCCAGTGAGATAGCTCTTCATTTGAATGGTACCGTCTATCTCAGAAGTCAGTATATACCCCTGTTTAAACAAGTTTAAATTAAATTGATTTGCTCAAAAAAAGAGTCTAAATTGATTACAATGGTTTAAGTTCTGATGAACTAAGAAACAGTGCAACCAGTAAACTAATGAAAGAAATAAATAAAAGTATTCCGAAAAATCACCCAAATGAAAAGAATGAAAAATGCCAATTATAAGAAATATTTAAGAGAGAGATCAAGCTTAACTTTAGATCCACATGAATGCATCCAAAAGATTGGTAAATAGAATCTATGTGAAATCACAGAACTGAAAGTGTGTGCTGTCAACAGACAGCTGAACTTTTAATTAAGACTTAAGCAACGAAATTGAGTGAGAAACACATAAAGACACTGAAAATAAAATTACAAACCAAAGAAGCAACATTAATCTTGGATAAAAGAATCAACAAAGACATTAAGCAATGTCAGATTTATAATACACTCTCAAAAGGTGTCAAAAAAAGCAGATAGCCATCAGAGTCATTGTCTGCATAGGCAAAAACAGGAACTTAAGCACACATGATGCTATTTTTTAATGCTTTTAAAAAAAAAAAATTTGAGTCTAAATAAGATTAAGAAATAGAAGAACAAATAAAATGACATAGTAATATCGTAAGTACAGAAAAAACATTGGTTAGAAGATGGAAGAAAAATAAGAGAAAGAAGATAGAGGATGCAACAGTAATGCTACCTATATAGAAAGTTGAAGAAACTCACAGTGAAAGTTACAAAGAAAGGTGAGTGATTGAGAGAGAGACTAAAGAGATAGAGATGAGGTTTGAAAGTGGTTATTTCCTAAACAGGTGGGGGGTACGGGGATGTGTTGAGGAGAGATAGACAGGAACTCCGGGAGTGTTTATTTCCCGAATATGCAGGGTGGTGGTAGCATATGGAGTTGCTTGGTTTGTGTGGAAAATGGAAATTCACATTGAATTATCTATTTCAAACTTATTGTATGTGTTGAATTTTTTAGCTATCCATCATGCAAATTTGGGGCTTCTTGTGGAACCACTGTTGTGACACAGCTTTACCTCGGGTTTGTTCAAATAAAAAAAATTGACAAAAGGCATAATATACCCTGAGCATCAGTAGGATGGAGATGATCAATCATAGAAGGTAAGCTCTTTCTGTTTCTACACTGAAGAAGCAAGTTGCCTACACGTAAATGAAGTTTCTTAGAATTCAACAGCGCCGGTTTAATGTTTTATTTTGCACAGCACAAAACTGCAAGTCAGAGGGACCATACTACCTGCCAAACCCCTCTCCAAGGGAATTTAAATGCTTGCTTAGTATTAGTATCTCAGTTTTGATATTGGGACCACAAAAGGATTTTGTTTTTGTCTTGTCACCATCAAGAAAATATACAGGGGCTTGATTTTGCGTTATTCTGTAGTGCTGATAAACAGTATTAACTTCCTTGAGTTGTCCACAATTAGGTCAATTACCACATACAACAACACTGAAATTAGAATAATCACAACTATTAGAGTCAAATGAAGACACAAGTACGTACACTCGAGCTAAAGGTGATGCTGATTTTCTCAATTATATCGACAAAAATTTCCTCCCTCCTCCTACCCCCGGGCTCAGTTGCTACAACAGATTTTGTGACAGCTGTTCCTGGCATTCTTTTGGTCCCTGGCTGCACATATCCAAATTTTAAGACTCAATCAAATGAGAAGTGCAAGAAAACAATCAAAACGACACCACTTAAGTCCCATTTATTGGAGAATTTGACCAATAAGATGACATCATACCATAAAAATGGATGCAGGACCAAGAGATTGTAAACGTGCAGCATCAACTACAATTGGCTCATTAAAAACATAAGACTTCAACATTTCCGTCGATGTTGTTCGTACATAACCAAAATCCTGCAAGTAAAAGACAGTCAACACATCTAAGTCAATATGTTTCAGAAAGTGCTGCCAATCAATAAAATTAAGCAGTAATTTAGGTTCAATGCAGTGTCAAAACTTATTTACTGTGGAATGGGAATCTATATTACTTCTTGAACAGAAAGAAAACCACATAACATTCCATGAGAACTCAAGTGATTTATATATACTATAAATTGATGCAAAAATATATTATTTAAAGCACAGAGGGGCGCAATCCTAGTACACATGAAATATATAAGAGAACCCCTACATTATAGAAAAATAACATAATTCCAAAAACTTGTAACAATTAGAAACAGGTAAACTATTCCATGCAACTCTCCATATATAAAGGGATTGTAACATCATCTCCTTCATCTCTACCAATCCATTCTTACGATCTTCAAAGCTCATTGCGTTCCACTCTCTCCAAAGACACCACATTAAGCACAAAGGAGCTAGTCTTTATATTTTCAAAGCATTACGGTTTCCCAATTATCCCTTTCAACTTCCCAACAATTCGCTCACTCTTCGAGGCATAGCCCAAGCAACACCAAACAACTAAAGAAGCGCACTCCACAACTCTGTTGCAGCCTCACAATGAAGTAATAGATGATCTATATACTCCCCATCTTTCTTACACATAAAACATCACTCCACCACAATAACATTCCTCTTTCGTAAACTATCCAAAGTTAATATTTTCCCTAAAGTCGTCGTCCACACAAAGAACACCACTCTCGAGGGAGCCCTAACTTTCTAAATACTCTTCCAAGGAAAAGGGGACCTTACAAGATTAGATACCACCTGATAGAAAGACTTAACTTAATTTCCTTTTAGATGGAATCCAACAAATTGTATCATCGCCTCCATGCCTTATTCTTTGAGAATAAAGCAACTCAAAGAATCCAGAAACCACTTCCACCTCCCAATCATGCACAAGTCTAGTAAAAATAATATTCCAATGAATGTTTTCATTTCGGAACTGCATATGATCTGTCACTACGCATCCTTACTGCAAGCAATAGTGAATAATTCCGGAAATGAGAACTTCAAAGGCAGCTCCCCACATCAAACATCATGCCAAAATAGCACTTTAAATCCATCCCTTACCTCATACCTCATATGTTTAGAAAAAACTTCTCACTCCCTCCTTATACATTTCCACACTCTCACACCATAGGGCCCCTCAACCTCCTTAAAACACCTACCTCCCCTCTTACTATCATATTTAATGCTCACCACCGTTCTCCACAAAGCCTCCCTCTCCGTAGTATACCTCCATAACCACTTGCCCAAAATGGCTTGATTAAATTGAATAAGATTTTTCACCCCTAAACCCCCTGAACTTATTAGAGTACATATATTCGGCCACTTAACCAAATGAAACTCATCACCAATACCCCCCAAAGAAAGTCCCTTTGAATAGGGAAAAGGGATAAATAATACGTCGGTAAATTAGAAAGAGTACTTTTTATCAAAGTTAACCTACCTCCCTTTGATAAATAAAGCATCTTCCAACCCGCCCACCAATGCTCCATCTTCTCAATAATGCCACTCCAAATGGTAGGCCTTATAGTGAGCAACCAAGGAAAGGCCCATATACTTCATCAGTAACGAAGTCACTCCACACCCAAGAATGCTAGCCAAACCCTCCACATCCCCCACATCTCCTACAGGAACAATCTCTGACTTAGATGCTTCCTCTGCAAACCGTATGCCACCAACACCAATCTCAAAACGAATCTCAAATGATTTAGCTTACACATAGAAAGATCCCAAATATCCTACCTATCACTTCAGGTGAACTAAAACAACCAGAATTGCAATGATACACCTCTAATATCAGTCTCATGCGCCGAGAGTCATGGCCAAACCATTAGGGTCTCGAGACAAAGAAATCTTTTTCTCTTGAAAATAGAAGTAAAACCATCTCTCACAGGAATATTTGAGGGAAAACGAATAATTCCAAGTACAATACTACTTTAAATATCTAGAAAGAAATGCTCAAAATTTCTAAACTCATACACAAAGCATAGTAGATGAATGATTCATCAACATTAGAACAAAAACGGAGAAAAAAAAAATTGGAATACAGCTTTGTACATAAGTTCAATAAATAGTAAGACCAAGGAATTAACACGGTAGGAGAGGATGCTTACAATAACTTCGTCAAGCAGCTCATACACAAGCACAAAATTTTTCCGCAATGAATCTTCATTAAGAACCCCAAGGTAATCTTTAATGACACGAGCAATCCTTTGTAAAAGCTCCAAGACAAGAGAAGGTGAGATATTAACTCTTGTAGTTGCAACAAACAATAACCCAACAACCTTCACATGAAAGTAGTTTACACCATCCACATTCTGTCAATGGTAAAGATACATCAAAAAAAAAAAATCAGCACACTGAACCATATGGGTTATTAAATGAAATAGTTTAATTGTCACGATCCAGAGATCCTATATAAAAAATAATAAGCAAATTTAACAAAACAATTTCTATTGGGGGAAAATTTCATATTAAAGAAATCATGGTCAAAACCATCAAATAGTGTCAGTAATGGCATCCAGATCCTGAGTTGTGGAGTGGGGCATGTTTGAGTATTGTGGTCAACCAGAGAGCATGAGAAGAGAGGGCCTGCCGTGGGGGCGGGGGTGTGTGGGAATCACATTTTTCTTTCAACTTTAAGAGGGTATAATGCAAAACTTAAAGCCATTGTATTTATATGGTTGCATTTGGCCACATTGCAGCAGGATTTCCAAAGTTTTCTTATTGATGAAGAGCTCCTAATATTGCTTGTATGTGTACTTTATTTCAAATGAGGAGCCCATATTAGTTTGAGGGAGCTGGTTAAGATCAACTTTTTTGAGTTAGTGGAGACGGTTAGGTTCTCTCCTATGATTTGTCAAGTGCTCTCTCAGAAGAGGCAAAAATGCTCACATAGTATTTATTTTTACTATTTTATGGAGAAAACTTGTCAATAAACTGATTCAACACTATTAAAACAAAAAAAAACAACAACCAACAACAAAAGTAATAAAATAAGTACACTAGTTGAAGTTTCATATGGAAGCCAAGTCGGGAGTATTTTGTTTCAACTAAAGAAATCTTGGGAATAATACGAAAGCTCACTCCCTTGTCTCTCTTCCACAGCATCTTCCTGAAACTGCAACGCCCGGTTTCATTGCTCTTTGGCCATGGGAGGAGGGAAGCAGCTCTCCGCCCCCTCTCTCTCTCTCTCTCACTCTTTTGAGGACCCTATCTTGCCAAAGTTCTCTCTAACTCCGTCCACCTCTTTTGAGACCCTATCCCACTTATCACAACCCTCACCAAAGTCATCACTGGCCATCCACCTCCTCCACTATTAGCTATGTGACAGACTAATAGCTACACGGTAAACATTTTAGGGGACATACAAAAAAGCTATGTAAAGTAATTGTATTGACTAATCGACTTCATATGTCATGATCCAAGAAAAAAGTTAGTTACATTTGTGCTATAATCTAAAAGGACCTCACTCTTTACTTTGTTGTATTCCGTTAGAGTGAGACGGGGCGGTGATGACAAACTTTCTTGAATTTCTTCCAGGAGAGGTTCGTTTGATGTTAGATCTTACTATAAAGTTATTGTTCCCCATGATAACATTCATTTCCCTTTGAGGAGTAATTAGCGGAATAAGGCTCCCTTGAGAATGGTTTTCTTTACTTTGTCGGTTGCCTTAGGGAAGATCCTCATCATGGACAACCTAAGGAAACAATATATCATTTTTTTTTTTTTTTGATAAGTAAGAATTCATTAAAAAGCGCAGGGGGGCGCAACCCTAGTACACAGGGAGTATACAAAGGAGCCCCTAATTAGAGGACCGAAACGAACAAGAAAGTAAAAAATCAGCGTACGACATACTACCCAAGCCATTCGCCGACACCAAAAAAAACAACATATTAAGCATATTTCTACAAAGAGCCCCAGCCTGAACCTCCACATCCTCAAAAAGCCTAGAATTTCTCTCCCGCCACAAGCCCCACAAAACACAAAGAGGAACCTGTTTCCAAACACGGTGAACAGGACCACGACCCAGCAAAGTACCCCAAGCACTCAATAAGTCCAAGACGCTCCTAGGCATAACCCACTCCACCCCAAACAAACCATAAAAAAAACTCCAAACAACTCGAGCCACGTCACAATGGAGAAGAAGGTGATCAACGGATTCTCCATGCTTTTTACACATAACACACCACTCAACCACCACAATTCCACGCCTACATAAGTTGTCATGAGTTAAAATCTTCCCTAAAGCTGCTGTCCATACAAATAATGCAACCCGCTTCGGAGCTTTAACACGCCATATACCCTTCCAAGGAAAAGAAGCCGTCTCGTGACAAACTAAAGCTTTATAAGCCGTATCATTTTTTTTTTATAAGTAAGAATTCATTAAAAAGCGTAGAGGGACGCAACAGGAAACAACATATCATTATGGTTGAGTGGTGTTGCATGTGTAAGAAAAATTGGAAGTCAATGGACCATCTTCTACTCCATTATGAGATTGCAGGTGCTCTTTAGAATATTATCTTCAACAATGTAGGGTTGGTTTGGGTTATACCTAGAAAGGTGGTAGATCTTTTTGGGTTGCACCTTTGCACTTTTAAATGAATTTGTGATTACTTATTAAAAAAAAAAATCAATTGGAGCCCTAGAGTCAATTGTATAGCCAATCTCACATAGTACAAAACCAATGCACATGCACACTTTTATATCCAACCAATGTGTGGATTAACTTTCATAATACGGGGTATCACATCATATAAATCAGAAGCTCAGCTCCTAAGGAAGTACAATGCTGGACATTCTTACAGTAAGATAATACCTACAAAGACAGGTGGTGCCTCCTCCTCTTGCCCATCCTCTTTCCAAAACTTCACTTTACGGAAAAATATTTCCGCGCTTCCCTTTTGCACTTCACCACGATCTGCAAGATTGAGGTCATAATTAACAATTAACGGCCAAACAGAGTCTAACAATACTTCCATAAATCAGAAAGTTAAATTAATTTACAAGATCGAAGCTGACTTGGACTTTTTTCTTGTTTAATTGCTTCAAGATATAGAGCTGCGTGTGCTAAGGAAACAATCACTGGATCTAAGAAAGCTCAACTAAAAGAAAACTCCAATGAATAAGGCATAATCCAAAATAGTGTGACGCATATATCAAAGCGCTAGTAAAGTCGAAATGTTCCGAGATCTTATTGAGCACAGATTGCATGCGTTGTTAATATATCATTGAAACAAATGGAACCATACAGCTTGGGTTTGATGTTTATATAGATTCATAGATTGAAGAAGGGTCATAAAAAAGAAAATTGAAAACAAAACAAAACAAAATTGAAATTGAGGAATTAGATTCGCGAAGTGAGGATGAGAGGACTCACAATCGCGGAAGACGATGTTGTCTCCGCGCTGCGACAGCACGAAGAACTGCGAGATCATGATGACTCGACCGCTCGCTCTCGGATTTTGTGCGAATTAACGCCTCAATGGTCAGGCCAAGCTCAGATTGGCTTCGCTATTGATTTGTTTCTTCAGTCTTTTGTTGGATTTTACGCTTACAGCATAGCTATATGCTACTGCTGCTCTCGTTGTACTAACGGCGGATCGTTTAGACTTGTGTAGAATTGTCCAAAACGGCTGGAACCGGAACAGTTCCTTATAATTTAGGGGTATTTTTGTAAGAATAATGATTCAATGCCACCTAAATATACAACTTTTCACCACCTTCCCTATATGGCAAGGTGATCCCCCACTACTTTTTGGGTTTTTTTATTTTTTTAAAATAAATTAAAGTGGGGGACCACCTTGCCACATAGACAATGTGATAGAAAGTTGTATATTTAGGTAGTAGTGAATCATTACTCTTTTTGTTTTGTCACATTTTTTGGATGTGGTCGTTAAAATTTCAAATGCACTATTAAGAAGATAGGATTCTCTCCGTTTCAAATTTAATGAAAAATATTTATTTTATAATTAAAATTTAAAGTTTGTACATTTAACGGTGGATATGAAGCCACTGTTAGTACATCTTTTAAAAAAAATTAAATAATGTGAAATTATATACACCGTTAGATGCATAAACTTTAAATCCTAATAATCTCCAAATTATTTTTTTTGTTTTTTAGGCCCCAACCCAAGCTAGCTTCAAAAAACTTCAAAGAAGAAAATCTATATGGTAATTCAGTCCTTGTAAAAATTAGGGTTAAATAGGCTATTTGCCCTTGTGCTTTACGACCTTTATTTTTCGCTCCCTCAATTTTACTTTTTACCAAATTTGGTACATGTAGTATATGAAAAGACGAAAATTGTACATCCGTCCAGTTTCCCGTCAAAAACTAACGTCCAGCCACATTATCCTACAGGTGTCGGCGTGCATGCGCGACACCTGTCCCCGTGGCACACCTCAGTGCTTACGTGGCTACCATTTTTTTTAATGATTTCTTATATATATATATATATATATTAAAAAATATATATATGGATTGGCTGCCACCCCCATTTTGGCCAAGGGGTTGGCTCAAGGTACTATTTCTGATACTTATTCAAATCACAGGGAGCACAACATAAAATTTATAAAACCACAGGGGTATATATTGGAAAAAAAAATTGTGTTTAAGTAACAAACATTTGGTCATTTTTTGGGTTATATCAATTGACCACACATATAATTTTGTGTTTCCAATTGTTACACATGAGTGATTGTGTTTTGTTTTTTGTTTTTTTTTTTTATGAAGGGTTTAATTCTTGTCAACATGTTATTTTGATACACGACAAGCATACATGTTACTTTTTGTTCAAAACAGGCATACCAAATATACAAAATATTATTTATGTATAAAGTATCATTTTTGATATAATTGCAAAACTAAAGTATCATTTATGGTACTTATTAAAATCACATGGAGCACATCATGAAATGTATAAAACCACAGGGGTATATATTGAAAAAAAAATTTGTGATTTTTAATTTTAACATGTTTTTTCTAAAAAAATAAAAATAAAATTATAGGGGTGGCTCAACCACCCCTTTGAGCCACATGGGGGTGGATGAACCACCCTCGTGCCCCATTGGGGGTGGTCAACCCCCAAGGCCCAAAGTGAAAAAATAAACAAAATTAGGTTTTGGCTCTTGGGGGTGGTTCGGCTACCCCCAAAAATGGCCTTGGGGGTGGCGGCTTGCCAAAATGGGTGGTTGGGCCACCCTAGATTATTTATTTATATATATATATATATATAAAAGAAATCATTAAAATAATAATAAAAAAAAAAAGAAAAAAAAATGATAGCCACGTCAGTGCTGAGGTGTACCACGGGGACAGGTGTCGCGCATGCACGCCGATACCTGTAGGATGACGTGGCTGTACATTAGTTTTGGATGAGAAATTGGACGGATGTACCATTTCCGTCTTTTCATATACCACAGGTACCAAATTTGATAAAAAGTAAAACTGAGGGGGTAAAAAATAAAGGTCGTAAAGCACAGGAGTGTAAAATGCTATTTAACCCTAAAAATTATATATATAACCCATACAATGACCCGAGCCTTTGAAAAAAAATATATATATATAGAATGACATCTCAAATTATGACATGACACATTTTTACATCTTCTTTGCCTACCCATTAATGTTTTTCAGAACTTCTTTCTCTCTTCCACAATTCGACTCTTCCCCTTTTTTTCTTTTATTTTTTCTCTTCTTTGCAAGCAAGAAATGCAAAAGCCTAAAAGATACATATTAAAAAGGACTAAAGGCTGGAGGAGACTCAATACTCAATAAATCATATTTTTCTTCTAGTTCTAGTCTTCTATCTCCTCCTCCTCCTCCTCCTCCTCCTCATTCTTCTTCTTTTTCTCAACTAGTCTCATTGTATTGTGCTATTTTGGTCAAGTTTAGCTGTTAGGCCCCTACACAGGTCACGATTGTCTTGACAAACAGCACAAAACTTGTTAAATGGCTAGGCTGCCTAGGTGCTTTATTGTTTTGGTGTAGATAAGTGTTTAGGTGAAAGCAAAGGCCAAGTTCTATTCACAATGTTGATTTTTTTTTTCTTTGTTAGCAATATGATGTTGATTTCCTTTTTTTTCTTTTTTCCTAAGCACATTATATTGTTTGTTGATGCAATGGTTTTGTTGTCTTTCCTTCTTTTTCTGATTACTTACAAAACCTTTGTAGCTGACACAAACTTGTATCAGACAAGCGACCAACCTGCCTCCTACCGCAGTAGCTCCAAAACTTCTAGACAATTCTTTTAACTTGATCTCCTCTATCGAAACTCCAGTGGCTGAAAGTTTACTATTTGTGAAAATGTGTGGTTTAATAAAACTTTGAGAGTGATATGTGTAAAAGCACAAGGAACTAAATCTCATCTCCTAGCACACAAAAATATAAGGCTATAAGGTAAATGCAAATAATGTCTTTCTTCTCCGAAAAATGGTGCAATGGAAGTTGAAGTTAGTTTTCCAATTATAACACAATTTAAGGAAGCGTCCGAACAAATAAATAAACTAGTTCGGACAAGGCTAGGGTCATGCCTTGAACCCTAGTTGTGTCCAGTCTTGTCCTAACCCGTTTGCAGACGAGCATCTCGATGGCTCCAAGTACAACATCTTGTCCGAACACAAGCAAACAATTTTGTAGATGAGGCCCTCGAAGACTTCATGTACATCTAACTCGTCCAGACCCATGTCAACGGTTTTCCAAACAACCTTCTCGGTGGCTCTTGAAATTCACTTCTTAAGTGTCTTGTCCGGACAAGTGCGAACCCAGTTTCAAACGAGTGTCTTAATAGCTCTTTATAATACATTGCATCCGGAAGTGACCTTTGTTCTTCACAACTTTGATGAGCTTTGTCAAATACTCCTAAATACAAGATTTCCCCACCAAGTGTTACATTCTACCACCTGTTTTAAACACCGTCCAATCAAAAAACCTAACAAACTTGATCGACCATTCCTAATGTCACCATGGGCAAATCGTTCAAATAAATGACTAACTATTTTCGTTTGCTTTTGCTGTCTCATCAACGACAGACAGTTTTATTCGTTAACCCTGTGTCAATAAACGACCGCCCGCTTTGGCTCTCATCTTCCTCATATTAGTCTAAGACTCTTTAAGTTATTGTTAATCCCAAACGACGACATAAAAAAAGAAAAGAAGAGAGAGGCAATTTTAGCTACTATTTAATAAATAAAAAGCCTCATCTGGGTTGGAGCCCGTCACAACTCACAAGTCCTAAAGGTTCACCAAGAACTTTCCAATTTAACCTGATTTAACTTTCTTGTTACAGACATGGCAATTTCAATTGCATTAAGAACCACCAATAAGTTCTTCTTCTTCTTTTTTTGAAAAAAAAAAAAAAAACAGAGAGTTTGTAACAGTGAAGCCCAGCTTGTGGCAGGCAAGTCAACACCAAAAAGCTTGATCTTTGACAGAGCAACTGCCCTCTTCTCCAATGCTGCTTCCCTTCAAATCAAGTGTCCACTTCTCAAATGTACAATTGAGGAAATCATAATACCCTCCATGAATAGATAGCAGCCCTTTTCTGACCCTCTCTTGTATCCACGGGTATGTAAGCAAGTTCAGTAATGAACGGTTGACTGATTCCTGCTCAACAAATTTGAACAACAATTACTTCCATGATCAACATGTTTAGAGACTAAAAATCTGTACCAGTTTTATCATTCTTCTAATACCAACACACTCATAATCTCTATTTTCACAAGCTTTAAGATTTTATATTCTGCCAAGTTGAATCTAGTTGATCACTCATGTGATAGTCTAGGGAGATTGTAATGTAAAATAAATGGAACCTTCTCACAGTGTCTGCATTGCTGGTCAAAGCTAAAGTGGGCTGCATCAGCTTTTGTTCTTAACTTGGCTACTTTCCCTTTAATGACCCACTTTTCAACAAAGCTTCTGAAAAGAGAAATGAACTGGAATGAGAAATTGAGTAAAAAATACAGATTTAATAGAAACCATGATTGCAAGCCACAAGTACTTTAGAAGTTGTATAACCAAACCTTGACTCCACATCATCTTGCATGCTCATAAGGGCTTGTATTCCAGCACAGCTACTGTGACCAATGACTAATATATTCCCAACCTGGAGACGTATTTTCCACAGTAAATAAGTATAGGCATCTAAACTGAAGTGATTCAACAACTCTAAATAACCTTATATAGGAAAACCTCTACACAGTTTTATCCTGTGTATTTATCCAATTATAAAGAAAACATGCAGCATATTGTCCAAAAGTTTCATCAGCATTACGTACAATTATAAATGAACCACAGTAATTGTTATGATTCTGCAGCCTAATTTCCTTTCCTATTTCAGCTTAAAGGCATTCCTTTTCCCCCAACATAAATTCATTCTAGAAATTTATTTCCAGTCCATCAAATTCTTGTTCAAAAATTTCATCTTCCAGAGTTTCACACAGTATTTTTTCCAGTCAATTTTATAATGTTAAAAGGCTTCACTCTGACTGTTTTTATTCTTTTCTTTTCTTTTTTTCTTTTGGGAGTTAAACTCTTCACTTACTTCAAGAGTGTTTACCGCAAACTCGAGAGCAGCATTAGTTTCTGTTGGTCCATTCTGTAAAAAGATAAAACATAAATAAATTGTTATACTTGACTACGGCAAAATCAATTGGAATGTTCTGTACTATAGTACATAACATACTAGTTAATTTGTAGAGCACTACCTCAAGTGGGGGAACAAGATTCGCAACATTTCGAATCATAAAGGCTTCTCCAGGTTGAAACCCAAGGATGTTAGAAGGGCATACCCTAGAATCTGCACAAGCAATTACCATAAACTGTTCTTGCATTTGTCAGTTAACATATCTACCCAATCTTATTCACAACAACATGGAGCAGCGTAGAAAGCAGGTAGGAAAGACTTCATAAAGTATCTAGCTCAAAAATTAAATAAAAAGATAAAGTTTGCAGTGCATCAAGAACAATAAGCAGTCTCAAGTTTGTTTATCACCTTAGGGTATTGGACTTCAGCAAGAGCTTGAAAATGCTCCAACTCCTTTCTACTCAAAGCAAAAGTCAGTTAATTGGTAATAGGCAAAGTAATTTTCCTATAGCCAGGAACCTCATATGCAAACTAAATGCTACTCACATATATTTCTGCTCCTTGAAATTAAGAAACCTCTGTTTCATTTCACCAAACAAGTCCTGGCCACCGTCAGTTTTGCCCACATTTTTCACTTTATAGTTTATAAGTTCTTGTGCAAGTCCAGGTGAATTGCTCAAAGCTTTCAATCTTGAAACTTGGTTTCTCCTGCAGATAGAGAAGCCAAATATTTTAAGGATAAATAGATTTCCAATAGAAAGTTCAGTTCAGATCCTCAAGGTAAAATTTTCACAGAACAAAATATTTAAGTTAAAGCAGACACATCCTTATCTTTTGGGTCGCAACAAAAGCAACAGTTGAATTGATGTCTGCAATAATAAGGGTGCAAGACTCTTAGCAATCAAAACTATATATTGCAATACATGCAGTAGAGATCTAGATTTGTCTTACCATGAACAACGTCAACTGAACCAATCAGCAGGTTTTATATGTGTGAAAACACCATGGGGAAAGAAAAGAAAGGATAGAGGATGGTTGTAAATAAATGCATAGATAGACAAAAAGATTATGTGACTAATTGATAAACTAAAATGACTAACTACAAACACATAAAACAATAGGACTCGACCATCCAGAATCTGTAGCAACACTTGGAGCAAGCCTGTTGTGCAATGTGCAATGCGCAATGCAAGACCTCTGAATCAACTAAATGCACAATGCAATGAAAGTAGTAGCAACAGAAGGAAATTAATGAAACTGCAAAATCATAGAAATTGACCTTCATCCACAAGCACAACTTTTTCAAAATTTTTTTACAGAGACAGACTGTACATAACAACACAAATCCATTCAGTTTAAGAACTTACAATTGAAATTCATGACATTTAACATTGATATAGTCTCAAACCGTGAGAAACCTATTTTTCTCACTTTCAAAACCTAACCAAACTAGAATGCGCGTAACAGTAATTGTTGATGACAAAAATGTTACAGATACCTTTGCCCTCAAGCTCGTATCAAATACTAAATTCTGTTTCTTTATTGCACAAAGGAATGAAATACCATGTCCTAGGGGCCTTAGTTTCAGCCTGCTACAGCTTGTTTCAATCGTTCCTGATCCATATTTTTTCTTTTCCTAGTTTTCCCATCTTTCTTTGAAACATGGGTCGTAATTTTACCATTGCAGTGATAAAACCAAAACCCATCAGGATAAAATAGAATACTTTGGTACTTATCAATCATAATAAATAAATAAACAAACTTACTCCACTGAAGGCAGAAATGCTAAATGGGCCTTCTCGTCCTTTGCCAATTTGGTCTGGGAATTAAACATTCGCGGAAGAACGTTAGATTAATACTGAATAGGAAAGAAATTGGCAATCTTAACACCCAAAAGCAATAAAATACTTTCAAAAAGAGTAAGCAGATAATTTAACCCTAAGAATAAGAAGAAACAGAGGACAAGTGTGGAAGAACTCACTGTGTTTGGATTTAGAAAAATTCTTCGAGAACCCACAAAGGAATTGCCAAAACCAGAAAAGGGTGGGCAATGAAAGGAGTCGCCAAAGACCCTGGATGAGCTTAGAGCTACCATTCTTGATATGAACGTCCGGGCTCTACAGCCTGTTTATTTTTTATTTTTTTGAAGTAATTTTTCGAGGTTAGAGTCGTTAGGGGCTTAATACGATTTGGGATCGCGTGCTTACACAAATGTCTTGGTTTTTTTTTTTTTTTAAAAAAAAAAGAAAAAAAAAAAAAAAAAGCTCCAACAGTAAACAAACAGAAAATATTAAAAAGATGATATTACTGACGAATTTGGCAGATCATCTCTGTTATGGCCTTTGCATTTGGTGCCTTTGACTTGAAAGCCATATACGTAATCATCCTTATCAAGTAAAGAACATTATGAAATATTTATCTTCTAATATTATTTATAACTCGTTGGTGCTTGGTTGTGTAGCTATGGAATTTGTAGCTGAGAGTTGAGAGATGAGGCATGGCAAGCAAGACGTACTTATCCAACTAGCAAAGACCAATAATTGTCCTTTCTTTTGATTTTTGAATACGTGGAACAAGTTTCTATTCATTATTGGCCGGCCCTTCTCGCGGCTTTGGATGGACTGTGCAAAGCAATGTCTTATTCAAGGATGTCTTTGGCTTGGCCACCTGCGAGTCTTAAACTGCTTTTTTTTTTTTTTTTTTTTTGAAGATACATTAAGAAATTAAAAACAAAACAACATAACAAAGCTGGGACGGTCAGAAATTAAACTAACAAATAAAGTACGAGGATGCAATGCTTTCGAACATACAGATCTAAAGATTCGTAACACGAATGTCAAAAATCTGGGCCACCAGTTAAAGTGGTTTGGTGTTGGTACATAACCCTAAGGCTCCAAACACAATGATAAGGGTGAACAAGTGGAAGGAACAAATAATCCCAAAAAAAAAGTAGATATTACAAAAATAATAACATAAACAGCAGAGGTCCAGACAAAGGAATGGGAGCTTGGATTCGTCGATGGCCGAAGTGGAGGAAGGCGGGGGGAGCGGACAGAGCTGCCACGCGCTGGCGAGAAGATGGCGGTGGAGCGAACGACGACCATTAGTGGAAGCAGGAGACGTCGGAGAACCCTTTGGTGAGGGGCATGTCTTGTAAAAATTGATAGAGAAGCGTAGATCTAGATCCAAAAATTTCAATTGTAACCCCTTGCCAAAAATTACAGAGAACTCGATAAATGATGGAGGGAATGATCAAAAACAGCTGCTGTGTGGAGACTATAAACATAAAAACACTAACCGGATGAGAAAAGTGGATAGGTATCTAGAGTTTATGGCTTATCTCCGACGGCCATAGAAACTGAAATGAACATAGATGAATGAAAAGGAAGCTAACGGAAGGGGGAATGATGGTTAGGTAGAGGGCCTTAGAAGAGGCAAAAGGCAAAGGAAAAGGGGTGGCTTCCCTCCCATGTCGGTGAGTACAGGGGAGATTTTAGATACGAGGAAAGAGAACAGAGCGTTTATCTCTCATAAATTTAGCTACTCACTTTCATAAATTGTACGAAAGTAATACTATTTAATAGATTATTATATAACTAAAATAATGTGGCAATAATATTTTTTTTACAAGTCATTTTGATTTAAATAATATTTTTTACTGTCACATTATTTTAGTTATATTATTACGACATTCTAATTGTATGACGGACTATTAAATAACAATGAACATAACTACAAACATATAACACACCGGAGCTTGGACTCTGGAAACCAATCCAAGAAAAGAAAGACGTGTGTTAAAGAAGATTCATCTCTGGGTAGAAAATCATGAGCAAGCGCTTCTTCTCTTTGGGTAGAAAGTCATTCCACATAGTTTACGTTCTTCTATGGCAATACATGACCAAATATTCATTGTTTTTATTTTTTCTTTCTTTCCTTTATAATTTTTTTTTTTTTTTCACTCTCTCTCTCTCTCTCTTCCAACCCCAACGCCCATTTACATTAAATTATCCAAACTCAAAAGGAAATGATCAAAGGCCTGATAGCAAAAATGCATTGTCCCCCTCATCAAACGAACCATAAAACCGAGTCCGTTTGTTCCCCGACACCGCCCGGCCCAGCCCAGACCCCGAAGCCCGATTCTGCACCACAGCCTTCAACGCCCGCTCCAAGGCCGCAATCTCCTCCTCTCCACCCGCACCATTCGCAGCCCATTTCACCGCCACCACACTCTTGGTCCGCCCACCCACCGTCATCATCTCCGCCCGCACCGCTCTGGCCCGCACCGACCGAATCGCCCGAGCCAAGTCCAGGTTCAAACCGGGCCGGTCCTCGCAGCACAGAGTCGCTTTCATTTCCTTCTCTCCAACCTCACAGTAACTCAGAGTGGCCTCGTCCGCCTCGCCCGGGAATAGCCCCCCCTCCGATGCCGCACCACACGCGTCGCCATCCTGACGCGCCACGTCATCCGCCTTCTTCCTCAGCTCCTTCACGTGCTCGACCACCTGCGCTAGCAGCGTAGCCTTATCCGTCTGTTCCAAGACACAAGCAAAGCAAGTCCCCAAATTACCTAAAATACCCCGGCGTTTCGATCTAAATAACGAGTTAAGGGATGCAAACTGCAAAGAGAACTTGAATATACAGACCTTAGCAGCGTTAGGTAGGAGGGTGCGGAGGGTGGAGAGGTGGGCGTTGATTCGCTGCCTGCGTCTCCTCTCTGCGTCCTTGTGGCTCCTTGACGCCGAGCTCATCATAGAATCCCCACCGTCCATCAAGTTGACTGCCGAGGTCGGTTCTTGAACACGTTCACTCTTTTGGCACTCCCACACACAGTAGCTTTGAGAAGGAAGCATATCTTTCCTGTTTCTAGGCGAATTGAAAAGAAGCAAGAAATTAAACAACGTTAACAATAACAATAAACTGTATAAACATAACATAGACCTGGAGTTTGTGGTTTTATTGAAAGTGGAACGAAGATTTACCTCTGCGAAGAATCCGACGTCGTTTTTTGAAAGAGCACCAGGCGGCTGGCACAGACACAAGCGAGAGGAACTAATTAAAGAGGATGAGACGAGTCGTCGAGGGAACTGAAAAATGAAAAATGCAAGATCAGGTTTAACTGTAATGGTAAAGACCGTAAGAGTATAAAAAGAGAGACAGTGGTACTTTTTTTTTTTTTTTTTTACCTCTGACTGTTAAAAAGGTGAAACGTTAACCGAGGTGGGACTAGGAGGGTTAACCTTAACAGTTTAAGTGAAAGCTCACTAGTCCATGACACACCGTACGTTCGCCTAGTTTGATTGACATTGACGAAAAATTTAGTTTTGTTTAGTTAGGCCTTCACTTTTTTTTTTTTTCTTTTTTTTTTTTTAAAACTGTTGCCATTTTTAACTCGAGGTAAAAACTGAATATGTGATCAGAATGTGGTCTTTCTTTCCAAAAGTTTCACCGTGTATGCATTTTAAAAGGATTTGGTAAATGCCAACAGAGAGAAATGGGAATAGTTTGAGAGAAATGCTCTATATTATTATACTCACATTTTATTGGACATATGATATTATCTATCAGTTTTTTATTTTAAATTTTTTTTAAAACAAAGGTTGATTTAGTTGATGGGCAATGACATATCAATCTAGTAGGATGTGTGAGATGAATGTGTAGTATATAACATTTATATCACACTACTATTTTACTGTGCTTACGTGACCTTGTCAATTTAACCTTAAATCAATCTTTATTAAAAAAAAAAAAATCATTAATGGTAGATTGAAAATGACACGCCAGTATAATGTGATAATGGTGTGTTAAATAACATTACTTTTAATAGAATAAGGACCCTCTCTAATTCAAGTGAAGTTATTAAAATTTTATTTTGTTATATTTAATGATGTACATAGTATAATGCCGTTTAAAATTTTAGGTGATATGACAAAGTGTATAATATATATACCATTATAAAAACTTTAACCGGAACTATCAATTTGACTCTCTTCATTTAACTTATCTAGAGGAATGAAAACAATTGCTATATCAATGTAAAATCTCCATGTTTGGTGTTTCTTAGAAAAAGGGATCAAAGATGAAATAAAGAAGTTACGGTGTTTTCATGTAGCACAACATAAGCTGTGATAGTCATTTAATAAAGGGTAAATGTATCATAATTTTCTGAGTTTGAGCGCGAATTTAAAATGGTTCCTTACATTTTAAAAATGATTTTTAACCCTTTAAATTTTTCACGAATTTGAAACGAGTCATTCCGTCCATTTTCGTAACTTTCGTTAGTGTTATGACAACATTTTTGCTACGTCACCTTAAAATATTATTATTTTTAAATATTTTTTTTTAAAAAATATATATAAAAAATAAAATAAAAATGAAAGGTTGGGGTGGTAGCCACTTGGGGAGGAGGTGGCCGCGCGCCACCCCCTTGTCCCTAGGGGTGGCTTTCAGGCCACTCCCAGGCCCTAGGGGGTGGCATGCGACCCACCCTCAAAGGTGGCCAATGCCACCTCTTTTTTTTTTTTTTTTTTAAGTAAAATTATTAAAAAAATAATATTTTAAGGTGATGTGGCAAAAAGACTGACTTGACACTAATAGAAGTTGCAAAAATGGACGGAAAGGTAACGAAATGACTCGTTTCAAATTTGCGAAAAACTGAAGGAGTTAAAACTCATTTTTAAAAAGTCAATAGACCATTTTCAAACAGCGCTTCGACTCAGAGAGTTTTTTTTTTTTTTTGACATGTCCACACAAGAGAGGGGAGGGGAGATTTGAATTAGTGATTTCCGCTTCATGAGGTATGGTCCTCAACTAATTGAGATACCCATTGTGAACAACTCATAGAGTTACGATATATTTACCTTTTAAAAAAATAAGTCAAATTAGATAAACACGAGCACGACTCATTTTATCCTGCTTAATAAATACATGGCATTGAGTTGGTGTCAATATTTGACCTGAAATAGACGTGATTTACATAAATTACATATTGTATTAGCAAATAAAAGAATTACGTTTGAATAAATTCCACATAAATTGTTTGAATAATATAATATTAACTAAACTATCATATTCATATGAAATCCAAATAAATACTTAATTACAGCACAAACATTAATCTCTAGGTATATTTTTTTACTAATAAAAAAAATAAATTCTAAGATCTAGCTCATACATAAGATCAAGACATCCATTTTCTTCAGTAGGAATACCCCACCAGTAGTCAGAGATGAGATCCTATCCAAAGTAGGGGGTGGGCAGATTCAGAGTTTCGAGAAATATCTTGGACTTCCAGCACTTGTAGGAAGGTCTAGGGTATCCTCTTTCAACTTTATCAAAGGAAGAATCTGGGCAAAACTAAATGGATGGAAGGAGAAGTTTCTCACACACGCAGGAAAGGAGGTGTTACTCAAGGCAGTCATACAAGCGATTCCTACGTACACAATGAGTGTTTTTCAAATCCCTAAAGCCCTGACCAAAGATATCAATGCTATGATGGGGAAGTTTTGGTGGAGCTTCAAGGACAATTCCAGTAAGATCGCCTGGATGGCCTGGAGGAGAATGGGCAGAAGCAAGAATCTGGGGGGTTTGGGCTATAGAGACATTGACTGTTTTAATACGGCTTTGCTGGCCAAACAATGCTGGAGGCTATTGAAAAACCCGGACTCCCTAGCAGCTCGAGTAATGCGTGGAAAATACTTTCCCAATTCGGACTTCCTAGGTTCTAACCTAGGGAAGAAGGCCTCCTATGCCTGGAGAAGCATCTGGCAGGCAAAGGGTCTCTTACAGGAAGGTTTACTGTGGAGAGTGGGAAATGGGAGTAGAATCAACCTGTGGGACGACAGATGGATCCCTGATCCACCTCACAATATTCTTGACAAAGTAAGGGCGCTTCCTAGAGAAGCAACAGTGGCCGACATCATAAGCAGGGAAGCTAACTGGTGGGACGTTCCCCTCATCAAAAACATTTTTTCGGAGGAAACCGTGGATAGGATTTGCAGCATTCCTATAAACCCTAGATTCCATGAGGACAAGCTCATCTGGAGGGGGACCAAAAAAGGTGGCTTTTCGGTACGCAGTGCCTATCACCTCGAAATGGAGAGAAGAGACAGGGAGAAGGGGAGTTCATCCTCCGTGCATTCTGATTCCCACCTATGGAGGCGTCTATGGAGCCTAAAATTACCCCGTCATATCCTTCTTTTCCTATGGAGAGCATGCAATGAAATTCTACCAACGAAAAATAACTTATTTAAGAGGAAAGTGGTCACTGACCAGTTATGCCCTATGTGCGGCTCCGAGGCAGAATCCGTCAGCCATGCTCTATGGAGGTGCGGCTCGGCTCAGGCGATTTGGGGCTCCTGCAGGGGGCCCATCCAAAAGTGCTCGACAGGAGCAGAGGAGTTCCTCAGGGTCTTCGCCGATCTCTGCGATAAGCTGGATGATAGGAACCTCGAGTACTTCGGCGCAGTCGCTCACAAGATTTGGTCCCGGCGAAATAGGGTGGTCTTCGGAGGTGCGATTCTGCCTCCGAATATCCTGATCAGAGAGGTCTTCGATCTGGTGGAGGAGTTTCGGACTACTAACTCGCGGGTTGAAACCCTAGGGCAAGGGGAGCAGTCGACCAGGATTGGTTGGAGCAAACCAGCGGAGAACCGCATCAAGATCAATTGGGACGCTGCTCTGGATGGGGGAAGGAAACTGATGGGGATTGGGATCATCGCCAGGGATCATCAAGGTAGAGTGAGGGCAGCCAAATGTGAAATCCTTCCCCATGTCAGGGACCCAGTGGCTGCGGAAGCAATCGGCGCTCGGAGCGCTGTCTCTTTTGGCTGTTTTATGGGGTTTCAAACGGTTGATCTAGAAGGTGAAACCCGAGAGATTATTCTAACTCTCTCTAATCCGGAGGAAGTGGATTCTGTCCATGGGCACTTTTTGGCTGAGACAAGGCAGATGTTGGGATCTTTGGCGTCCTGGAAGGTCTCCCACGTGAGACGAGAAGGAAACAAAGCAGCTCATAGTCTAGCTAAATTAGCTCTGTCAAAGCAGTGTAATCAAGTGTGGATTAACTCTTGTCCTAGTGAGTTGGTGTGTGTAGTTAATGCTGATATTTAATGGAAGCTATTGTTTCCCTTAAAAAAAAAAAGGTCACAAAAGAGAACCTCTCCATTTAACTTGAAATGAAAAAAATTCATGGTCAATATTAAATTTTACAAATTTAATAATGTATATGTTGCAACATCACCAATACCATTAAATATATCAAAATCTAATATTAATTATAAAATAGTTCATCTCGATCTAAGTTGAAATTGAGAAGATCCTTAATTATATCTAATACTAATGTAATTTTATCATACATGTCAAATAAATCACACACTATGAAAATAGATCAATTCAACACAAGTAGAATTATTATTCATAATTTATAGGGTTAAGATCAACCCATCTATAATCTCCCATTTATAATAAGCTTGATTATGATTGTCCTAAACCAAAACCAACTAATTTGATGTCATAACTTGAATTGTATTTAATATTGTCAGTATGTAAGATATTTAGGAAAGAGAAATGTTAAAAGTTACAATTTTATTATATAATTATTTCATAATGTTGATGTAAGAGTTATAACTCACTTTAAAATAGTCATTATTATATATATTTTAAAAAAATTCAACTAAATTATTGCATCAACATTATAAAATAAAAATAAAAATAAAAATAAAAATGATAGTATATTGCATTTCTCTCCCAGAAAAGCAATTGGGTAGGTTGAGTATGATTAGTTACCCAAAAACTAGTGCTAGTGGGACGTGAGTGCTGGCTTATTCCATCGAGACAGAAAAGAAGTGGGGGTGTGAAAAAGCGAAACGTGGCACAGTCGTTTTCAAAGCCAAATCACTATTACTTACGGCGGCGTCGACAGCTTTTGTTAGGGAATCAAAAGAGACAGCACCGATCATGAGCCGACAACCTTTTTTGGCCATTAGATGTTGAAAATTGTTTATGCCCATTGTTTCTCTTTCTCGGAAATGTTAGACATATTTCAATCGCACGTAGTTATGCCAAATTGTGAGAACGAGAGCATAGAAGTGAGAGTGAGCATTAAAACCACGTCAAAAGAATATGAGAATAGAAAAAGAAATGATATAAATATTTTTTTTACATATTTTTTATATATTTTATTTTCAAATTTATAATTAGATTTATAGAACCCACGCACGTTAAAATTAATAATAAATTTAAAATTTAAATGTATAGAGATATGTAGAGATATATATGCATCATTTTTCGAATGAAAATGTGTGTTAAAAGTCACGTCAAAGTACCTAAAGAGTAAAGAAAAGTGCAAATTGAGCCATTTTTTTCACAATTCACGTCGAAAAAGAACAAGAAAAAAATTAGTAAGTGAACCCATCTCCGTCGTCCATTTTCCCATTTTCATCATCCCGATCAAGCAGTTAGTGTTGATGGAGATTCCGGCCGGTGATGTGGAAGTTGGTGCTGGTATGATCGCACCCGGGTGACCTACAAAATAACAAGAACACATGGTGGGTTTCCCTAGTGGTTCTCCTCCGACGCCCAAGTCAGATAGATATTTTAGAGAGAGAGAGAGAGAGAGAGAGAGTGTGTGTGGTGTGAGAGTGAGAGTAAAAAATCCCCCATACCTCTTACATGATGGATATATATATAGGTTCTATTTTACTGTTGATGCATAGTAAAAGTCTTATTATTGTACAGTGTGAACAGTGACTGATAAAGTGTGTAGATATCAGGCATGATGCCCCATACTAATTCCTGACTTGATTTGACAAGTACCAAGATCCTAATAAATGCTAAAGATCATGGTCATTTCCGACCAACCATATAATCCCGAGACTTGGGTATAACCCGAGTAGTCGTTCCCGACAAAACATATAATTTGACTCGTGTACTACCCGAGTCGGGAATAATAATTCCTCAACAACATTATAGGCCATTGTGATCATGGTCAAGTAAGCTTATTCCGGTTTTTAAGAGACATCACTTCTCCTGACGTAAACAGTGTTCGGGTACACTCTCAATAGTGACTGACAAGTTGACCCCTCGCCTGGTGAAGCATGGGCCGCCTCCAGTAAATCCCGGATTTCTTGAGGTTCAACCACCTAACTGCATCCCTTTGTCAGTCTTATCATCATTGCCTTGCGTCGATCAATGGAGCATCCGACACTTACGCTGCTCGGACCTTCAGTGGTCGGCCAACGCCTCTCTCGGGAAGGTAGTTTTATCAACAGTTAGATCATTAATTAATAATTTCTCTCTCTTTTTTTCTTTTTTTTTTTTTTTTTTTTTAAATCTTTGTTGTGAGTTTTAATATTAGATCAGCTCGGCAGCCTTTATTGTTGTTAACGAGAATTTCTTTAGTCACATGTTCATTAATCATTTTGGTTTGGAAAGGATAATCAGTTGTTGACCACTTGACCACAAATCTGCAATGTTACATTGAAATATATTGCATCTTAGATTCTTAGGAATATTCAGGGGATTAAAAATATCATCAGTGATTATGGATCACACGTGTCATGCACATATAAATAAAAAATGATATCTTTTATATATGGTGCGTGAGTAATATTCCATCACGCAACCAAAAAAAAAGGAAAAAAAAGGTTGAATCAAATTAAGTCAAAGAGTGTGTCTGCTTATTGCGGAGCTGATACTACAAATCTGCACTATTAAAAAAGGTCATAATTTGACAGAATTTTGGTTTTATTTCAAGGAGTGGCATGATGATAGAGTGCCTGGACGGTAGGGTGTATTATCTATCTAATCCCAGGTTCGAAACCTAAGGGTACGTAGTACTACCTTCTTTTGGGGCCAGCCACCCGGGCGAAGTTCGGAATTCAATACTCAATATCTTAAGTGGCGTAGAGTATTGGGCCGGACATTAGCTTGGTAGATTCTGATTTAGCCTCTACGCTCGGTACTATTACTTCTTGTAGGCTAACTCAAGATACTGCTCGACTCATAGGTGAAACTACGATACGTACCCGGATTAAAAAAAAAAAGAATTAAAAAAAATATATATTTTAGACAGAAAAGCCTGAATTTGTGTCTCTGTGTCGACTGTCCGAGTTAAATTGTTGTTATCTTTGTCACTTTGTTCTTGGCATACATGCAGTAAAACCTTTTGAAATTTTCTTCTTTCAGCTAGCTAGCTGCACGTAGCTAGAACAGTCATTAAGGAGAAGCAAAGCATGTACGTCTAAAGCTACATGGGCGATAACCGTTGAAGTGTAAAATCAAGAGTAGTGTAAACGGCAGAGAATTACAAAAGACCAAAAGAATGAAAAAGGAACAGGTCTCTGTAGAACATGCATGTGATCATGTTGGGTGAACCCCACAAAAGGTAGAAAAAACAGTAGGAAGGTGAGATCAACATCTGATGGCAGTGGCCAGTGGACCAGACAAGAAGAGCAGATGATCAGTTCAGAGAGGTAGAGCTAGGGGGACCTCAAAGCTAGCCTTTTTTTTTTTTTGTTTCATTTCAATTTCCATGGCTACCTCTTGGCTTTGAGCTTGTTGCTTTGCTTCCACGTGATGAGCTCGATCTCTCACCAATACACGTATATATAGCTGATCGATATAGCTAGCCCCTTCTCCCTGCATTCAGGTGGCCACCTCAACAAAAGGGCATGCAAATTAAAAGCTTCACAAGCATATATAACAATAAGATATGAGAATTGCTAGTGTCCAAAATCTGGTCCCAAAAAATGATGTATCCTTATGAACAGACGATAATAAAATAGGTATATATAAGAAAATAGGAACTACGCCCATTGGATCGAATGATTTTGGACCGTTTGATGTGTTTAAAATCACTATAAATTTGATCATATATATATTTATAGACAACCATATAACTTTTGTGCAACAGTAATGTCATACATCACCTTGCCCACCCACGACCAAAGAACCAATTCTCACGCATACACCAAATGTTTTGGGAATTGCGCCGCATAGGATTTGAGAGATATAACTTATAAGAGAGGAACAAAGGGAATGATGTAATATTACTTTTGTAGAATTCTTTATGCTAGGAGTACCCTTTTTTTTTTTTTTTTTTTTTTTTTTTTTTAAAAAAAAAATTTTGTTCGTGTCCCCGCTCTTGGTATGGGACCAATTAAAAAGTGGACCTTTACTCCTTTTCCGTAAGTCAGATTTCAAAGATGAGAGAAAGCAATGGAATTTTGGAAGGGAAAAGATGAGACAAAAGGGGTTGGAGTAACAAGTAGAACGAAGGTGCCCTTTAAAGGAAATCTCATTCAATAGTGTCAAATCTTACGGATTGTCTCTGATTGTCTGTCCTAAAGCTGTGCCTGTGTCACTTTGTGTACAAGCAATGCTTTCTTTGGGTTGTTTGGTTGTTCGTGGACAGATCCTGATCTGTTTTCTGCAATATTTTTCTTCTAATAACCACAATTAAGAGGCTTTTTATTTTCACCGCTAGAAGCTTTTAACCGAATCATATTTTACCTTTGTTTACCGCTATGTGCGGACCTTAGAGAGGTCCGAATCCTTTTTGAAACCAGTAAGTCATTACTTACTGTTTGTTGTTACATCTGTATTGCCTTTTCCGTTTTATTGTTCAAAATTGGTTTTGATTTACACCATAATCACTTCTCAATCTACATTTCACTAGGGAAAGAGCAAAAGAACAAAGAAAGAGTATCTATTTTACACTGACTAACGTAACGTTTTACGTGACTTCTCATGTCAAGTACTTTTAAAAAATAAAAAAATAAAAGCCCACTTAAATTACGTCATGTAGAAAAATATTACAAGCCGGAATAGGATCTCTCCATTTTATTTGAAATGGATTGTATCGATTTCATAGTCAAAATTTAAAATTTGTGCATTTGTACAAGATATCAATGTTGGCACTTATTTTTTTCTTAAAATAATTAAGTAATGTGACATCACGTACACGGTTAAATGTACAAACTTTAAATATTGACCATGAAATAAATACTATCCATCTCATTTCCAAGATGCCCTTCTTCTTCAAGGCTTCACACGAATGAAACAATAACTTTACATGATCTAAAAAATTAGAGACCCCCCACAGAAATCTCAATGTAATCTTGATCATAATGATCATCACGATCATAAATGTTGGTATAGCAATCTCTGGCGATAACAGTCTTATTAATTGGCATTCTCTGAAAATATCAAGGAAAACACACCAGTCAACCAAATCATATGTTGTAGTTCGTGTTCTTCCAGTATATATATATCAGAGGAAAGAAAGCTACTACTATAAACCAAAGATAAAGCTTTAAAGGTTGGTTTGAATATGATACCATATAACAAGAACCTCAGAAATTAAAGAACTAGTGAAGCATCATTTTCTAATCAAAATGTTATCTTTCTGAAGTTCTAACACAAAAAAGTAAACCAAATACATGTCTCGAGTTCAGAGAATTTTGAACCAAACACCAGTTTTGCGATGCTTCTAACACAAAAGCCTAACATCACCACAGTAAACCTCACATGAAAAGCTTGCATATTATGCAAAGAAAATTACCTGGGGATGACATTGTACAGGTTTAAACTGTACAATACAAGAGAACTAATTTGCAGAATAATAATGGCTCAGTACCAACAATTAGCACAAACTCAGACAAAAGTTTCCATTTTTGTGGAATGGTGACCCAGAAGGAGCAATCAGACCAAGACTTTGCATCACTTTCGTTCTTCGGGCACTAAGTTCTTGGGACTTTCCAAATAAAGTTGTTTCCTGAGAGCAACGATGCAATTTTTTACAAATTAACATTTTTTATTATTAATTTACATATGCACATGATGAGTCTTGAACCTGTAATCTCACCCTCCATGACAGGTTTTATTTGAGTTAAAAAGCTCATTGCCAACTTTATATAAATTTATAGGGACAATGTACCATACATTCCCTGAAGTTAGGATTGATTTAACTACAGTCCCAAAGTTTTCAAAGATGAGACTAAGGCCCCTTGAGGCAAGAGCGTTTTTGGATCCAACCAGGCTATACCATCATGTTGCCTGTACTTTTCCGCCAGAAAGAATAATAATCATACAAAAGTAAAAACAAAAACATGTTTCCAAAAATTGATAAAAAAAAAAAAAAAAAACTATAAACTAACCCATCCCTTCTCACAGTTCCTCACAAAAACATTTTTTTTAGTTTTTTATTGTTTTTAATTTTCTATTTATGATTTTTATTAATTTTTTTACAGGAAACTACGACACGAGGTGGGACCCAAAACATGTGGTTTTCATTTCCTAAGTGGACGGACAACCTGACAAAGGAAGTGTTTCTCAAATGGAAATACTTCGGTTACAATAGTTATTATTACAATCTTCTAACAAATTGGAGAAATGCTAGGGGTACTTAAAGTTTTACCAAGAGAACCTTACAAAATGATGTGGCAGTCTGACGTGGCATTTCTTTAATTTAAAAACTCATTTAAACCTCCCACGTCATTCCTCTCTTCTTCTTTTTAAAAAAAAAATAAAAAATAAAAAATAATTAGCTGTCTTTGTTCTTTCTCGGTTTCTCCAACGTACACAGCTCTCTCTGTGCTTTTCATCTTCCTGAAAAATCTGTTCATCTTCCTACTTCATCTTCATGTTCATCTTCCATAAACTAACATGCTACATGTCAGTCTCTCTCCCTCTCCAAAAAATTTAGAAGAAAAAAAAAACTGTTTCTTCTGTCCCTGGTCTTCTCTCTCCAAAAAAAACTGCTTCTTCTCTCCAAAAGATTTAGAAAAAAAATCTTGCTTGTAGTTGGCGTTTGATTTGAGGATCAGTTTGTTTTGTCCTCTGTTATCTGCATACTTGTATTTTGTTTGTTTTGAGGCACAGCTTGTGCTGTCCTTTGTTGTCTGCAGACTTGATTTTTTGTTGCTTGTTTCTGTGTTGTTTCCTGTTGCTGTTTGTAGTAGTGGGCTGGTGGCTGTTGTTTATTCTCTTGTTGAGAATTTTAGTTCCAGTTTTTTCATGAATGTTGTAAATTGCTGAGTTTGGTTTTATGAAAGTTTTAATTCATCAAAAAAAAAAAAAAAAGTTGAGAATTGTTTGCAGTACATGCAAGAAATAGTCATCTTTGATATGTGATAATAATAGCATCATCTGCTATTGGCCTCTCTGTTTTTTTTTTTTTTTTTTTCTAAATCTTTTGGAGAGAAGAAGCAGTTTTTTTGGAGAGAGAAGACCAGGGACAGAAGAAGCAGTTTTTTTTTTTTTTTTTTTCTAAATCTTTTGGAGAGGGAGAGAGATTGACCCGTAGCATGTTAGTTTATGGAAGATGAACATGAAGATAAACATGAAGATGAAGCAGGAAGATGAAAAGCACACAGAGAGCTGTGTGCGTTGGAGAAACCGAGAAAGAACAAGTGTAGATAATTATTATTATTTTTTTTAAAAAAAAAAAAGAAAAAAGAAGAAGAGAGGAATGACGTGGGAGGTTTAAATGAGTTTTTCAATTAAAGAAATGCCACATCAATTTGTAAGGTTCTCTTAGTAAAACTTTAAGTACCCCTAGAATTTCTCAACAAATTGACATGGCAGTTCACAATTGAAGAAATAGCTAAACAAAGAAGCCACAAACTTATTAAATTGATAAGTTAAATTTTTTGCTTAATCATTTTTCACCAATTAAGAATTGCCATGCCAATTTTTAAAGAAACTTGTAGTAACCCGCACTCTTCTTAAATTACGTCTATCGTAGAGGTCTAAATCTCTCTTTTGAAACTTCTAGAAGCCACTTAAATTAACCCTAATTTCAGGGGGTCTATGAAACATTTTCCAAATTTATATATGAGAATAAGTAAAAGCTTCTCCAAAAATGGGGAAAAGGAAGTCAGGTATACTTACAGAGCTTGGGCTATTTAACTTGTTTTTCTTCAGCACCTCATCTTCCTTGCGGGTTCTAATTTTTGCATCCTCCTCAGTGCTTTGGTTATTTGGCTTAGATTTTTTCTGCACATCTTGATCAGGAATTTTGCATTTCTTCCCTTTCTCAGTGCCCGCATGCTCTGTCTTGAGATTATTCTGCACCTCGACTTGCTTAAAGTTTTTGCTGCTATTTGGCTTGAGTTTCTTCTGCATATCATCTAGCTCATGGGCTTTGTTATCTAGTTGTTCGTCACTACTTGGGCTCTTTCGCTTGAGACTCTGCCGTGCTCCTTGCATAGAGATTTTAATTCTTGCCTCCTTCTTGGCCCTTCGACTGGTTGGCCGAACGCTTGGGCTATCTAGCTTGAGTTTATTCTGCACCACATTTTGCTTAGAGGTTTTTTCCGCACCACTTGACCTACACTGTTTGAGATTCCTTTGCAACCTCCTATCTTGTTTAGAGGTTATATTTTCTGCTGCCCTCTCCTCAGAGCTTGAGCTATTTGGTTTAAGATTCTTTTTCATCCCATCTTGCTTAGAGGCCTCATTTTTTGCTTCCTCAGCTTTTCTGGAACTTCCATTCTTCACCTTCACTTTTGGAGTAATTGTTGGAGGATGCCCTCTTGGAGAAACCCTTACCTAACACCAAATTGGTATTCAAATATCAAATTCATAAGTAATGCAAGTCCAAAACACAAGACCAGGATAGAAGGCAGGCAAATAAAGCAGCAACAAGCTCACAGAAGCTTCAGTACTCCAACAAGTTAATCTCCTTGGCTCTACGTTGCATCTTTTTCTTTTTCAGAAACACTGTACTGGGAACTATTGGCATTATTACAAGCCATCAGTTATCCTAATACTTGTAGCCGGATATTTCCCAACCAATGGAATATAAATAGTCTTCGAAGCCAGCCAACGTGATAACAAGCATCAGCAGTTTAAGATATAGGATGCTTTGAGATCAAAACTAGACTTACATAATTTGAGGCTTCTATATCCTGATCCTTGACTTGATTTTGATTGGACTTATCTCTAGTTGCGTCAATTCCTACATTTTCTGTCCAAAAATAAAAATATTTTGACCAGTATAAGAATCTTTAATTGGAATGAAAAGGACACATTTTTTCTTTTTCAATAGTCTCCAACTTATATAGTATTGTGTATGTTGAATACCAAATGACAGCAACAACACACGTTATAACATACAATATCCATACATGGATATAAGCCTCATCTTCCAACACAAACACTAATTGTTGGATCATGGTAATCCCTTACATGGGATGGGACCAAACCTCTGTATGCATGTGCCATAGCTGGGTTTCATAGAAACCATGCAGAAAATATATATTCTTTTTTAAGTAAATCGAATTTCATTAAAAGGCATAAGGGCATGACCCAAGTACACAGGATATATATAAAAAAGAAACACCTAACTAGAAAAAGAAAAAAAGAGCAAGAAGATCGTGAAAGCCAAAAACATATCTTTATTCAGTTTGTATATGTGGAAAAACCCTAAAGCACGAGGTGTTCATGATACCAAACAAACAGAGAAAATCGGCTGAACCGATTCAAACTGATCAGTTGTGACCAGTGTGTTGATTCAGTGCAGTATGGTACTTATTTAGTTAAAACCAAAAAAAAAATTCAGTGATCGGTTTAGGAATCTAATGAACTATTCTACACCAAATAATGGGAGAATATTTATTCATCTACTCTATACACATGGCAAATTTTTTGGGTGTCTTTGATCGCCACACTCCCCCAAGAGGAGCGGCCGATATGCAATCATAGATTACAAGCAACTATTATTCATCTACTATTGTTCTCCTTTTCTTCCAGATTCAACAGTAACTCAATGGTTTTAGTGATAGATGATGTATATTGCATTTTGATATCATAACATTAAATCACAGAGCATTTCATGACAATACAAAAATGCACATTTTATATCAAAATTGGCATGCTTGAAAATAATCGTTTAGAGTTTCATGTGAGTTTCGGAAATCAGAAATTAATTATATATATATATATATATATATATATATATATATTTTTTTTTTATAAGTAAAGTATATTTCAAAAAGCGCAGAGGGGCGCAAACCTATAGTACATTGAATGTATACATGATACCCCTAATTCAAAGAGAAAAGAGAGCATATATCTAGAAAATCAGAATAAGAACACTCAGACATAGACTGTATCTTCACTCTCTACATAAACATGGTTTGTATCACCAACTTTTTCAAGTTAATCAAACCAATCTCACAATCTTCAAAACTGCGTGTATTCCGGTATCTTCATATACACCACATCAAACACAACGGAGCCATACGCCAAATCGGCATCAACGTCCGGTTACCCTTTTGCCCCCCTCCAACTCCCAACATCTCTTTTTCACCGATCGCGGCATTACCCACACAACACCAAACATCCTTAAGATCGTACTCCACCATTCTGTAGCAACCGTACAATGCAAGAATAAATGATCAATGGACTCTCCAGAAGTCTTACACATATAGCACCACTCCATCACAATAATATTCATCTTTCGTAAATTATCCAAAGTTAGAATTTTCCCTAAAGTCGCCGTCCAAACAAAGAAAGCCACTTTCAGGGGAATCTTAACTTCCCAAATACTTTTCCACGGAAAAAAAAGACTATATAGGACTAGATAAAACCTTATACTAAGACTTAACTTCAAAGGATTTTCTACGCGCTGGAATCCAAAAAATTTTATCATCTCCTTCACACTTTACTTTAAGAGAATACAACATCTCAAAAAATCTAGTAACCACTTCCAGCTCCCAATTATGAACAGGTCGAGTAAACAAAATATTTTATAGAAATGTGCCATTTTGCCTCTGCATATTCTCCTCTACCCATGTATCCTTGCCACATGCAATAAGAAACAGTTCTGGAAAAAGACTCTTCAAAGGTAACTCCCCACACCACATCATGCCAAAATAAGACTTGAGACCCATCCCCGACCTCATATCTCACATGAGATGCAAAAGCATCCCATCCCCTCCTAATACATTTCCATACTCCTACTCCAAAAGAACCCCCAACCTCCTTAGAGCACCAACCACCCCTCATACTCCCATATTTAATAGCCACCACCTTTCTCCAAAGAGCATCCCTTTCCATAGCAAACCTCCATAGCCATTTACCCATCAAAGCTCTATTAAACCGAATCATATTTCTCACTCCTAACCTCCCCAAACCTCCGATGAACAAATCATAGACCAATTCACCAAATGAAATTTAAACTCATCTCCAATACCACCCCAAAGGAAGTCCCTCTTAAGTTTTTCCAAACGATTAGCCACTCCCACTGAATAAGGAAGAGAGACAAAAAATATATAGGTAAACTCGAAAGAGTACAATTAATCAAAGTTAACCTGAGAATCCTTATACTTAGCACCCAACGGAAGACCCAAATACTTTATAGGAAGCGAAGCCACACCACACGCAAGAATGCTAGCCAACTCCTCCACATCCCCTACCTCACATATAGGAACAATCTCAGATTTAGACAAATTGATTTTCAATCCTGAAACTGCTAAAAAACATAGCAACATCTCAGATCTCGGAATTGGTCAACCTTAAGGTCACAAAAAATCAATGTATCATCTGCAAATAATAAAGGACAGAAATCTCCTACAAACTGGTTTGTAGGAAATTTCCTACAACCCACATATAAAAATGACATATGTCATTTGGCATGTGAGAATCATATGTTATTTTAATAGCATGTGTTTCTTACAAGCTTTTTTAATAGCATTAATTAAAAAACATGTGATTCTCGCATGATTAAGGGACACGTGTCATTTTTTTATGTGGGTTGTAAGAAATTTCCTACAAACCGGTTTGTAGGAAATTTCTGTCCAATAATAAATAAGACACCATCATAACCTCTTGAGATCTCGATCCCAATGAGAACCTAGAGAGTCGCCCACTTTCCACCCTTGCAGATATCATCCAACTTAAGGCCTCCATCACCAACACAAACAGTAGCAGAGACAAATGATCCCCTTGTTGTAGACCTTATGAGCTACTAAAAAACCCTGAAGGCGACCCATTGATAATGATAGAGAAGCAAACAGGTATCAAAGCTTCTAGAGAAGAAGGATCGGGCTATTGTTTGCGATCAGAATTGGGAGAATGATTGTTGGAGAATCGAGGCAGGGCTCTAGGGGAAGATCTTCGAGATGTATCCATTGGTGACTAAAGAACAGAGACAGAAGCATCGGGAGATTTGGGGTGAGATGATTGAGAGCAAGAAACGCAATAATAAGAGGGAGCTTCGGAATCTGCAAAGTTTCGTAAGATACAGAGACATCAAAGCTTCTTCGAGGTGTAGGAGTGACAAGGCCAATAGGGGCACCTATTGGCCTTGTGGGTGCTGTTTGGGTTCTTTTGTGGGTAATCTTTTGGTTGTTTATTTGTTTCAAGGTTTTGTCTTGGGGCTGTTTGCTGGGTTTTTGTTCGGGTTTTTTTGGGTCAGCTGTGGTTCTCTTGTGTATACTTCCTGTGCACGTAGGGGCGCTTTACGCTTTCTTTTCAATAAAATCTATTTATCAAAAAAAAAAAAAAACAATTGAAATACAATGAGCAATCCAGCCTCGCCGTCTCTCCCCAAAACCACATCTCTCCAATAAATAAAGTAGAACTGCAACTCTTGATATACTAATTATCTTTCCACAACGTATGTAGGTAAGTAGTGCATTTCCCCTTTTCAGAGGTCTGACAATTCTGTTTTGTATGTTCATTGAAATTGACATAAAATCAACATAAATACTACAGACCTTGCTCTCAGCTATAATGCTCTTTTTTACCTCTTCTTTCTTTCTTTCTTTCTTTTTTTTTTCTTTTTTTTTCTTTTTTTTAAATTTTATTTTATGTAAACTACAAATTATTTTTGTCTTTTATAAAATGCCCAAGGCTCGAAGGATTCATGTCCAACTCATGCATATTATGCCATACATAGTGCAGACTGCCAGGTGGGAAAACAATGAACATGACCACAAGAAAATTGGCTCACCCTTAGATTTGGCTCCTCGTCTCTTTGATATACCATATTTTGAGCGGGGACAATCCTACAGCCATATCCAAATGATAGGGAAAAACCATAAATTACAAGCATCTAACATCATTCACCACCCAAGAGGAGCAGCTTTACCACACTGATCAACCTCTTATACGTTGCCCAAAAAGGGTAAAAGAAAAGGCTACCTGCTCCAGTGCTTTCTCAAAAATTTTACGACGGCAACCATTATTCTGCTGGAGTATCTGAAGAGTTTAAAGATTCAGAATATCAGGCACATGTAAAGAATAATAATTGAAATGTGACGAAAACAAATATACTTGACGTCCATAGAAGGAAGCATCAAAATTTACGTAATCTACATTAAACACTTACTAACTCAAACTCAGAATGACATTTTACAGGATCCACATACAAGCTGTGAGATAGATGCCAGACATGTTAATCAACAGAAAGGTGTGAACGGGTGGAAAAACAAAAAAGTCAAACAAGGTCAAATCACTGACTATTTATAGCTTCCATAGAGCCTAACAAGAACTTCACCCGCTGATTTATTTCTGGGTTTAATGCTCCCATTCACAGTGTTCTCATCAGCAACCTACCACAGAATTGAGTACATAAACAAATAAACATCAAATATATTCTGGTAATATCAATAGGTAGCATTTGTGAAGACCAAATGAAACTAGAATGCATAGAATTTTGAATACCTGTGCAGGCCACCATGAGCCACCATTGAGTCTGACCCATATCAAATCCCCCCGAGTGACTCGAGTAGCTGCATCCTCCTCTACACCTTTCTTGCTAATCTGGCTTATTCCACTTCTAAGATGTCTGCGTTTCATAGTTTGCCTGCAAAATGGACTGTCTAATATCAAGAACAAGTACCAGATAGCATCCCAAGCATTACTATTTGCCATTGATGGTAAGATAATACGATTAGAAATTTAAACAGAACATTTCATTTTTCCCTCTTAACCTTGCGGTTATACTGGGTTCGTTTGTTAAAAAAGTGCTTTGATGAATTGATGTGTCATATAGGTGAAAATAGTTTCGAGTGTTTTGTGTTTGAGGTAGTTTGTTAATGTTTTTGCTTTTTAGCAACAATTTTTTTTTTTAAATAATAATAAAAAAAAACCCACTACTATGATGATGCCTTAATATTATATTATGTTGTCTTTCCATTTTTGAGCTGTAACCTTCTATTACTAGAGCCAATTATCCGATTAGACTACATCTTAACACATAGTAAGAGGCACAATTTATTAAATTGCATGTATATCATAAGGGAGCCAGATATAAGCGCTTTTCACTTTCATGTAATGTCTGGCGGAAGCTTAAGGTACCAGCTAGCTTAGCAAGTAAAAACTCTTAGCGCCATACCAAAGACCTCGAATCAACTTGTACTCATTATCACAAAGCAATGCCTTAATAAGAACGCTAACTGTGTACCACAATGATTGATTGCCCAAATATTTAAACACTGAGTAACCCACATACGCGAAAATGTTCGTAAAAGAAAAATGTGAAAATTTTTCACCAACCCATTAAAAGCGACATTCTTGTTTCACCCAAATGACATGCATCCACAGACAAAAACGTGCTCATCTCCAAAGAAATGGAAGCCCAGGTTCACCTTCCGTTTGGTTACCAGGAAAAACAAAGGGAAAAAACAGATATATGTCTCTATGTATCATGTATTTATTGTACATGCAAATGGGTCATTCTAGTCTGTTAACAACTAAGCAAATGTTTTTGTCTCCTAAGGTCCTGAGCAAAAAAAAAAAAAAAAACGATTCAAAGCTTAGATTTTCTTTCTGTTTTTCCTACTTTCTCTGGGCGACCAAACAATGCAGGTTTCGGACCCATAAAAGAAATTACATCTCCATCACAAAGGGAACTGTTAAACAATCAGAACTCGATCAAAGGAAGGCAGAGGCTGTGGGGACTTACAATCTACCGCGAAGACAGAGGAAAAGACCCACCAGCCCGGACGCACGTTAAACCCAAGAAGAAGAAGCAATGAGCTATTTAGCAGAGCGAAGCGCTAGGGTCTTACGAAACCCAGCCAGTTGCTTTAATTAGTTCCTGTGCATCGTCAGTGCGTGAGTGGTTGTGTCAGTACGTGTGCCGCACTCAAGTTGGTGACGCGGCTAAACCCATAATAATCTTAGCTTATCCCGGTGATGGACCGGTTGGCTTTTCACATTCTGGTTTAGAGCGTTCACACTTCACATTCCCCTAAGCAAATTTGCACTCTAATTTAGATAATTTTTTTTTAATTCTATTTATAACAAATAATAATAATAATAAAAACTCTATGACTAATCAAAAAAACTAAGCACTATAACTCAATAATATATAATTTATATTAATGCCTTAAAAAAATATAATTTATATTAATAAAAAAATCAATCAAATTCTCTCTTTTCTTTAGGAATAATAAAAGTAAATAAAGAAATAATATTTTAAATTGAAATGTGAAAATGGATAACTAAAATGTTGAATTGAGGTGTAGGTTCTATTTTCAAAGTGAGTAACTCAAATAGAAAAAAATGTGTTGATTAGCTAAATTTTAACTAAATATTAACTGAATCGGATGTGAATGCTCAAATAATGTTTTCGCTATCCATTTAAATATTCTACCTCAAAGATTTATTTTTTCTCTTTTTTTTTTTTTTTTTTGTTGAAAGGAGAGAGAATGTAGAAATTAACAAAATGTTATGTTTTTATATTTTTGTGAGTAAAAAGTAACTCACCAAATTTGGCAACCAAGATGTAGCTCTTTTTGTTTCTATTTTAGCTTCTCCACTAGCCAAATATAACATTTAGCTAGCCATATGAGATAATTTCTTTGTTATTTACATTTTTACTATGTTAGACACTTAAAACATTATTGTTACTATGTTTGAAAATGTTGTAGTTGGCTTTGCTCCCTCAACCACAAAGATTTCAAGTCAACCTTAAAAACCAAGGCATTAAGTAAAAGTTAACTTGATACACACACTGGAATGTGGATGATCTTTATAGTGCTTGAATCGCTTGGAACTAGGCATCTAAAAAATTTGGGAAAGAATGGTAATTACTAATTAATAACAAAAGTTGTCTAATGCTGTGATATGAAATCATGAAGTCCGTATTAACCAATCGTCTGCATTAACTGAATAGAAATTATAAACCTTAGGGATGCATTACATTTCAAAAGATAAACTCAACCTATGTAAATTGATCCAGATGGCAATAAAGACCATGGCTTCTCAAATGGAAACTTGCAAAGGAACCGAACCGAAGCACTATACAAGCGATGTCCTTTCATTTTTCTTTTCCCTGTTCTTTTTCGTTGCTTAGAAGTGTATAACAAAAAAGTCTATGATGTAACCTATGTGTACCTAGAAGCCAGTCAATCCAGCAAAGTGCTTACTCATGGCACGATCCTTCCTGTAATGATTGCTTCTACCCCCTCCCCCTCCCCCTCCCCTCCTTCCCCTGCCTCTGTGATTCCCCAAATCCCCCCTCACTTCCACCTCAGAAGTATCAGACTGCTTATCTTGCTCCTCATGAGACTCTCTTGGTCTTCCCCCTCCCCTTCTTCCCCTGCCTCTCGGGTTCCCCACATTTCCTCTCCCTTCCCCCTGAGAAACATCAATCTGGTTATCTTGTTCTTCGTATGCCTCATTCAGCTTCCTCACTGCACCAAGAGGAAGGTTGCCACCTCGTCCAAGGCCATAAATCAATTCTTGTTGCGCCTGAGACACTAGAGATGCTTCACTGCTATTTGCAGCTGCAACTGAACCTGCAACTTTGTAACTGTAGTTCTTACCATCCTTGACAAAGAATTGGGGCTTCTTCCTGGAGCCCCATTTTGAACTAGAAGCATTTTGAGCAGAGCTTTCAGTCTGTGTTCCCCAAGATTTCCCCAAATTTGAGCTCATTTTATCACCCAGTATCTCATTTTCCTCCACTCCCGTCTCCCCTACATTCAGACCCAGGTCATCAAAAGAGTCATCGTATTCATCTTCATACTCATACTGTGACACAAAAGCACCAGCAATTGCTGAATCCTTTTCATTTCTGGTATCAAGGATATTGGAATCAGGCAACTCAGCCCGAGACTTCCTAACATATCTCCCAAGAGAAGACGAGGATGAAAATGAGGGGCCCTCAACTGGTTGCTCCTTAATCACAGACACCGTATTAGTAGATGATAATGTTCTAGATTCAATCTTCCCTTTTTGTGATGTAGATTCCACTAGTTTCCCTTTCCCTTTATCATTTGAGCTCACAGTTGAAGCAGACATGGGCATTGGGATTGAATCTAGTGAAGTGTCCAAGGACTGCAGATCTTCATGGAGTGTTCCTTCTAGAATCCTCTGAATCACTTCTTCTGGATTCTGGTTATAGACTTCAAGACAGGCAGAAAGAAACCCTTTACCATAATCAGGGAAGAGGTCCTTAATCTGACAAATTTTGGAATCCATTATTGCAGCATCTTCATCCATCTGCACTTTGTTGTTCGCCAGAGGGGTTCTTGAAGAGGGTAGCTCCTTAATAATTGCTTTTGGAGAATGCATCAACCCAGATAGATACTGAAACTGTTCTTCATCCATGAAAATCCATCCTGCAAAAATTGTTTCGAGGAGTGCAATCAAACTTGAAAATGGCCCAAAAAAGATATGCTGGCAGAAATGAGAGAGATGAAGCACGTATGGTGAGAAAATAGTTATATACACAGGATGTGTGCATCAAAAATATTCCGAGTGAAACAAAAGGGGCAAAAATGTTACACCAAATGTATATATGATATTGGCAAATGGGGCAGATTCTTTACACATGTTACAAAGAAAGCGGAAAAAAAACGTATGAATTGCCTACAAATTATCTAAATAAAAGACCAATAATTTTATTATGTGAAATGAATCAAACAGGGGAAAAGTAAAAGAGTATCATAGTTTTGTGAAGAAGGAAAAAAAATGTGTAGTGTATTTTGCAATAACATTGATGAAGGTCAGATTCTAAATAAGCAAAGAAATGATCTGCAATCAAGCACTGAAAACATTTGCCCAGCAACCAACATGTCAAAAATATTGCCCATTCGTTTGGAATACACTTGCAGAAATGGCCACATGCAAGCCAGCCAAGTCAATTCTTATGTATGTTGGACCTTCCCATACAATGCACAGCAACTTAATTTATAAATTTTTGGTCAGGAAAGTTCAAACAATGTCTATGCTCCCTTTTCCACGAGTCAGTCTCCTTATAAGGCTAACAGTACATTTGAATTTCTCCCATATCAGCAGGTTCCACGGTCTACTATCTCCCTCATTAAGGTGCTGTTCTAGAATCATCATCCCATCCAATAATTGGAATACCCACTCCCCCATGCATTCTGTTATATTTTCTGGTGAAAACGCCAGCTAATCCAATTTGAGGAAAACCCAACACTTTTCGTCAAACAAACAAATACAGCAACCACTGGACACTTTCTGTGCCAGTAAGTTGGTGTACCTTCAGTTAAAATTTAAGTTTGTAGATACATGTTTGCTGCATAATTCCCTTTCTCATCAGAACATTCTCATACGAAAATGTAGAACCAAACAAACCAGGATCACAGTTAGTCCCATCCTATAAAACAAAAAAGACGAGGAGATGACAAAAAAAAGAAGCACATTTACAAAGTCATAATATCACCAAGACTCTTATTTAGGTAAGTCCTTGTTCTATGACAGATTAGTTATGTTTCAAACTTAGTTATATGCATAGCATACACTTTTGTTGTCTGGCCCTATCATCAGCAGTTAAGCATGTTCGTCTCTGTTATCTAAACCAAGTAATTCTAGATTAATAATTAGTACACATTGCTGCTAGTAAAACAAAGGTGAAAATATGATTTTAGCGTTTTGGTAGGAGCAGGAGTTTGGTAATGTGAAGAGACAAGATAGGCTTCACTTGGATGAATTATGAGTGTTTGATGGTTTGGAGGAAGAGAGACCTTTATCTGTTGATGAATAGTTGAGAAAGGACATAGTTATTAGTGATTTGGAGAGGACTATTTTGTTGGAGGAGATGAGTTGATGGCTCTATGGTTGAGAGAGGGTGACAGATGCATTAAGTTTTTTCATCAAGTGGCTAACTCAAACAGGAGAAACAACTCCATTGAATCATTGTTGGTAAATGGCTCAGTCACTTTCGATCATTCTGAGATCAGGGAACATATTGTGCATTTCTATGATAGATTGTTTTCCAAACAATTTAGTTGGCGATCCAAGCTGGATGGCCTTCCATTTGATTCCACCGATGAGAAGGAAGGCCACTTGGTTAGAAAGACCATTTGAGGAGAGTGAGGTCCATGAAGTGCTAAATGGTATGAATGGGGATATGATGCAATCAAATAATAAAAAGGAACAAAAGAAAAGATATGGGCTACTTCGAGAGAGCCTTGATCTCCAAAACAACCAATAAGGTCTATGTTTGATTATAATTCAGCATGTTTATTCATTGAGTAGGGTTACACTTAAATAGATGACGGCTAGGTCAAAAGACATAACCATTAGGTCTAGCCGTCATAACACAATGCAGGAAAATAAACTAAGAAGGAAATAACTAATGGAAAATACATTCCTTATTAAGCTAAGACACTTAGGGAAAGAAAATATGGAGAAGTATTCTACTCCTTATTTAGCTAGAGGCTTCTTATTATGCTAGAGGCGGCTAGGGTTAATGCAGCTACAGTGCCACATCAGCCCTAACTTGCTATCCATATCATCCCTCCCCCCTAACAACTTCCTTGTCCTCAAGGAAGAGTTCCAGCTTTGCACAATTCCCTCCCGGTCCTTCCACCTTTGGCCCCAACTCTTCTTCTTTCTTTTTTACATTCTGTTCCAGCATCTTCTTGCTGTTTTCGGCTGCTTCTGGATAGAGGTACTTGAACTCTTTTGACCTGCCCGACTTACCCTTAATGCCATGTAATATTATGGGCACCTTATTCCACTTAAACTGCATCTCTAAGGTCTCAAAATTCCAGCGGATGGGCCCCAATATTCGCAACCATTGAGTGCCTAGCACAACTTCATGATCTTCTACTGGCAGAATATAAAAGTCTATGGTAAAAGTCATGCCCTGCAGCTCAACTGGAATTTGAATACACTTACCGGGACTGTGGATCTTTTCCCCCGAGGAGATGGTCACATCCACCCCTCCCTCTTCCGCAAGTTGTAATTTCAACCCTCGAGCAAGGGATAAACTCATGAAATTATGAGTGCTGCCCGAATCAATGAGTACTACAAACGTTGACAACCCAATCCTCCCATAAGTCTTCATGGTTTCTGTAGGGTCCTTACCGGTAATGGCATTCAAGGAAACTTCTGGAGTGTCTACCTCTTCTGCATCTTGTGCTATCCCATCCCCATCTCCATCTTCTCTCAAGTATGCCTCAATCATGAACAACTTCTTGCAGCGATGCCCAGGTCCATACTTGTCGTTGCACTTGAAACAAAGACCCTTCTCTTGCCTCTCCTTAAGTTCTTCCGGTGTTAACCTCTTGATGGGAAACGGTGGCTGGCCGATGGTGCTTAGGGGGGTTAATGGTGGTCTCCGCATGTCCGAATGAACGTTTTTACCAAGAGCCATGTTACGGGCCTCATAGACCCTTGCTAGGCCGATGGCTGAGCTGAGCGTAAGAGGTCGTCCAGCAGTGACGTCCGCCTTGATTTCCTCCCTAAGGCCGCTTACAAAACAACTAACTTGTTGGCTTTGTGATAAATTTCCTATTTTTGAGAGTAGGGACTCAAATTTGGCTTGGTAGTCCCTTATACTTCCTTCTTGCTGTAATTTCGTGAGCTCTCCAAAGGGATCGTAGAATTGGGTTGGCCCAAAACGAGCGAATACCCCTTCCTTGAATTCCGTCCAGCCTATCTCCCTTCCTTCACGTAACAAGATTTGGAACCATAGCTGGGCTTCTCCCTCTAGATGGAAGGAAGCCAAAGCCGCCTTATCCTCCTCTTGGGTTCCTTGAAACCTGAAAAACTGCTCCGCTCTACAGACCCAGCTGGTTGGGTCTTCTTCTCCATTGAATCTAGGGAAATCCAGTTTAACATGGGGACGTCCGAATGCCCGCAGCCGTTCTCCATCCTGGAATTCTTCTCCTTCTCCTGCCCGTAACCTCCTACGCCCGTTCTCCTCTGCGTCACGTCGGTCCCTGGCGGACAGCATCTCAAATGCCTCGGTCATTCGGGCTGTCAAGGCCTGCACCGCTTGCTCCAAGCTGCCCATGCGTCCTTCCATAACTTGCTGTTCGTGTTGCTGGGTGAATGAACGCGTGGCTGGTCTTGCTTCCACCGCAAAATCCAAGTAGGCCTTGTTCTTGTTGCGGGAACGACCTATGGTGATTAACTGGAATTTTTCTCAAAAAATAAAAAAATAAAAAAAAATTCTGGTTTCTAGTGAGGGAAACCGGGCCTCAAGGTTTATCAATGCGATTAACGAGAGGAACCCCGGCTCTGATACCACTTGATGCAATCAAATAATAAAAAGGAACAAAAGAAAAGATATGGGCTACTTCGAGAGAGCCTTGATCTCCAAAACAACCAATAAGGTCTATGTTTAATTATAATTCAGCATGTTTATTCATTGAGTAGGGTTACACTTAAATAGATGACGGCTAGGTCAAAAGACATAACCATTAGGTCTAGCCGTCATAACACAATGCAGGAAAATAAACTAAGAAGGAAATAACTAATGGAAAATACATTCCTTATTAAGCTAAGACACTTAGGGAAAGAAAATATGGAGAAGTATTCTACTCCTTATTTAGCTAGAGGCTTCTTATTATGCTAGAGGCGGCTAGGGTTAATGCAGCTACAGTGCCACATCAGCCCTAACTTGCTATCCATATCAGGATAAGACGCTAGGCCCTGATGGTTTACTATGGCATCTTCCAAGCTTGTTGGGATGTGCTTAAAGAAGACATTATGAGTGTATTCCATGAGTTTCATGCCAGAAGCAAGTTTGAGAGAAGCCTTAATACCACGTTCATTGCTTTCATTCCGAAAAAAAAAACTTGAGGCTATCGATGTTAAAGATTCACCCTATTAGTGATGTTTACAAGATTATTGCCGAAGTTTTGGCTAACAGGTTGAGAGTGGTTGTAGAGAAGGTTATCTCAAAGCCCCAGAATGAGTTTGTCAAGGGTAGGAAGATCCTAGACTCCATTCTTATAGCTAACGAATGCCTGAATAGAAGGATCAAATCTGGTGAGCCAGGTGTGCTCTGCGAATTGGATATTGAGAATGCTTATTTTTTTTTATTTTTTTTTTGATAAGTTTGAGAATGCTTATGATTGTGTCAACTGGGGTTTCTTGTAATGTTTGTTGAGGTGCAGTTCTGGGGAGAAATGGCGTACTTTGATAGCGCATTGTATTTCTTTGATGCTTTTGGTAAATGGCTCTCCATCCGGCTTCTTTGGTAGTTCCCCTGGTTTGAGACAGGAAGATCCTTTGTCTCCTTTGTTGTTTATCATTGTTAAGGAAGCTTTAAGTAAAATGATTGCTGCTGTTATTGGGAGTTTCCTTTCAGGCTTCTTTTGTGGGGTCTAGGAGTGCTGGTGTGCTTAACATCATCTCATCTTCTATTTGTAGATGATACCTTGATATTTTGTGGGGCAAACCCAAATCACCTCTGCTATCTATGTGCCTTGTTCTTATGCTTCAAAGCTGTATCCAAGTTGAAAATTAATCTGGCCAAGTCAAAATTGGTTCCCGTGGGTAATGTCAATAATCTTGATGATCTAGCTAGTATTATGGGCAGTGGGGTTTCTTCTTTGCCTTTGAAATATCTTGGTCTTCCATTGAGAGCTTCTTTTAAGGCCAAATCTATTTGGGATGGTATAATTGAGAAGATCGAGTGCCATTTGGCTAGCTGGAAGAGGATTTATTTGTTTGAAGGTGGTAGGCTTACCTTGATCAAAAGCACCATTTCCAATTTGCTTGCTTACTTCGTGTCTCTCTTTCCCCTCCCTGTTAGTATTGCCAATTGTTTAAAAAAGTTACAACATGATTTCTTTTTCTTTTTTTTTTGATAAGTAAGTAGAAATTTTTATTAGAAAAACGCAAAGCGCAATCAAGTATACAGGGGGTATACAAGAGAGACAATTAGGAAGAAGAAGAAGAAAGCAATACAAGGAAATCGTTATAACTAATCTCTAGAGGAGCTAAATACGCAGCCGTCCAGGAGTACAAAGAATGAAGAAAAAAGGAAATGAGCTCCTCTATGGTTCTTTCTTTGTCCTCAAACTGTCTATCGTTACGTTCCGTCCACAAGCACCACATAAGACAGCAAGGAGCCATCTTCCACACGACCGCACTACGGGATCGTCCCCCCGACCACCAACATGCAAATAAGTCTATCACCCGAGAAGGCATCACCCAATACAGACCGAACCGGCTAAGGATGACATACCAAAGAGCGCGTGCAACCTCGCAATGAAGGAGAAGATGATCCACCGTCTCCCCGGTTATTTTACACATGCAGCATCTATCAATCACAATGACACGCTTCTTTCTGAGATTGTCCAAGGTGAGGATTTTCCCTAACGCTGCCGTCCAAGCGAAGAAGGCCACTTTCAATGGGGCCTTGGTCCGCCAAATACTTTTCCAGGGGAAAAAAGGAGCTTCTTTGCAGGCAAGAGCCTTATAGTATGATCTAACATCAAAAGACCCTTGGCGAGAGAGGGTCCACCAAAGCCGGTCCCCCCCATCTTGAGCCACCTTGGATGAATACAGTAAGGAGAAAAAGGAAGCCATAACGTCCACCTCCCAATCGTGAACATCACGGAAAAATCTGACATCCCACTGATAGAAACCACTTACCACTGCCAAATGGTCTTCTACCAAAGAATCCTTGACATAGGCTATATCATATAGAACTGGAAAGGCTTCCTTGAGGGACGTCTCTCCACACCAAACATCATCCCAAAATCGAATCCTCGAACCATTGCCCAAGATAAGTCTGGTATATCTACCAAACCAGCTCCACCCCTTCCTAATGTTCTTCCAAATCCCCACACCGTGAGACCCAAGGGGATCTAAGGAACACCAACCAGCCCTAGTAGAGCCATACTTCGCATCTACCACTGATTTCCACAGAGCTTCTCTCTCATAAGCATAACGCCACAACCACTTCCCTAACAGCGCCTTGTTGAAAATTCTCAAGTTTCGTATGCCCAAACCACCTTCAGAAATAGGATGGCAAACCTTGGACCAACTGACCAAGTGATATTTGAATTCGTCACCTATGCCACCCCACAAAAAGTCACGATGCAGCTTCTCAATACGACTAGCAACACTTGAGGGAATAGGGAATAGAGAGAGAAAATATGTAGGAAGGTTGGAGAGAGTACTCTTTATAAGGGTAACCCTACCCCCCTTCGACAAATACACCCGCTTCCAACTAGCCAACCGCCTCTCAATCTTCCCTACAACTTCATCCCAACAAGACTTAGCCTTGAAAGGAGCTCCCAACGGAAGACCAAGATACTTTATAGGAAGAGAGGACACTCCACAGCCCAAAATGTTAGCCAGACCGTCCATATTATCCACCTCACCCACAGGAACCATAACAGATTTGGCCAGATTAATCTTCAATCCTGACACAGCTTCAAAAGAAATAAGAAGCATACGAAGATAATGCAGATGATCAGAATTAGCCCCACAAAAGACTAAAGTATCGTCTGCGAACAATAGGTGAGAAATGTTGATAGCTTCGCTGTTGCCAAAACCCACAGAAAACCCTGAAAGGTAGCCCTTTTGAACAGTAGCGGAGAAGAACTTACTAAGAGCCTCCATCACAATGACGAACAATAGTGGTGACAGTGGGTCACCCTGTCTAAGGCCACGAGAGCTACTGAAAAAACCGGTTGGGGAACCATTCACCAGCACAGAGAACCGCACCGTAGATATACAGTGCGCTATCCAGGAGCACCATCTCTCCCCAAAGCCACATCTTCTCAACATATACAATAAGAAATCCCAGTTAACGTGGTCGTAGGCCTTCTCAACATCCAACTTACAAAGTAACCCTGGTTCGCCGGATTTGATTCGGCTATCCAAGCACTCATTGGCAATAAGAACTGAATCAAGAATTTGCCTGCCTTTCACAAAAGCATTTTGAGGGATGATATAATCTTCTCCACCACCTTTTTAAGTCTATTTGCAAGGACTTTTGCAATGATCTTGAACACACTGCTAACAAGACTGATAGGACGAAAGTCCTTTAGATCCACAGCCCCAGCCTTCTTCGGAATTAAGGCAATAAAAGTGGCGTTAACACTTTTGACAAACTTGCTATGAGAGTGAAAGTCCGAGAAAACTCTCATAAGATCTGTCTTGATCACATCCCAGCAGTCTTGGAAAAACGCAAGAGAAAACCCATCTGGACCAGGTGCCTTGTCTCGATTCATGCTTTTCACCACCTCTAAGACCTCCATCTCCTCGAAAGGAAGTTCTAAAGAAGAGGCCTCAGCTGCATCCAAGGTGTCAAAAGCAATATTATCCATTCTAGGTCTCCATGGGAAAGGTTCTGTAAAGAGAGACTCATAGAATTGAGCCACATGATCTCTGATAACCTGCTGGTCGGAAGAAACAGAGCCATTGATAGAGAGCGACTCTATGGAATTAGACCTCCTGTTCGAGTTAGCAATTCGGTGAAAGAATTTAGTGCATTTATCACCCTCTTTCAGCCACAGAACCCTAGACTTCTGTCTCCAACTAATCTCTTCCTGCAAGATAGAGTTCTCCAGGTCTCTGATGACCGCACATTTCCTCTCCTTTTCTTCAGAAGATAGACCTTGTTGTTCCTCCAGCCTATCAAGAGTACATAACTCTTCCATGTGCAATTTTTTGCGAAACTCCACATTGCCAAACTCCTGTTCATTCCATCTCTTGAGATCAACCTTTAAGGCCTTAAGTTTTTGAGTGAAGATGAAGCTAGGAGAACCCTGGAAGCTATAAGACTCCCACCAAAGCCGAACCCTATCCACAAACCCTTCAGCCTTCAGCCACATATTCTCAAACTTGAACGGTCTGGAACCCCATTGAATGCCACCACAATCCAGGAGGATAGGGAAATGATCAGAACACAATCTAGGAAGCCTTTTCTGAATAGATCCTGGAAACTTGACCTCCCAATCTGGAGAGACAAGAAATCTGTCAATACGAGACCAGGATGGGTTCTCCTGATTATTGGACCACGTGAAAGTCCCTCCAGCGAGAGGAAAGTCCATGAGGCCCTGCTCGAAAATAAAGTCTGAGAACTCCATCATAGCAGCGTTAAGGCGACCTTCCCTAGACCTTTCAGCAGGAAAACGAATGACATTGAAATCGCCCCCAATACACCAAGGCATCTCCCACCAAGAAGCAAGGCCAGCCAGCTCGTCCCAGAGCAATCTTCTTAAAGAGTCAAGGTTGGGACCATATACCCCGCGAAGGCCCAAGTAAAGTCATCGGCAACACTCCTAAAAGAACAAGCAACAACAAACTCCCCCACATACACATCTAACTTCTCAACAACCCTTCTATCCCACATGATAAGGATACCACCAGAGGCCCCACAAGAGGGTAAGTAACACCAATCAACGAAGTGACATCCCCAAAGGCTCCTCACTATGCTGTTGGAGATGAACTCCAATTTGGTTTCTTGCAAGCAAATAATGTCTGCCTTCCATTGTTTAATTAGGTTTTTAACTTTCAACCGCTTGCTACCCTCATTTAAGCCCCTGACATTCCACGAGAGAATTTTTGGCTTCATAAAATACCTCCAATCGCCCTCCCTTTACACCTACTCTGAGAACTGCTTCCGCTTCTCGCATCATAATTAATAGAACAAGATAATCTATTAAGTTCTCTATTGAACTTGTTGCCCGCTTTCAGAGAAGAACCCGTGTCCTTCTTGTCATTTTCAGCAAGGATAGCCTCAAACACGGCTGAAAGCTGACCTTCATAGCCTTCACACGTGACCCCAACCGACTGACTATACTCCAAAATCGCCTTCAAGAAGTCCAATGGAGATTTTTTACCGGAAAAACCCCTGAAATTATCACCCGGACAGCAACACAGAGGAGCCGGCTCTTCCTCCGGGGGCTCTATAAGCTTCATTCCATTCGTGGACCCCAAACCAGAAGGGGAGAAGAGAGTAATAGAGGCATCTTCAACTTCTAACTCCGAGGGAAAAGAGCCCGAAGAGATCAAAGGATCCAACGAACTCCGACCAGCCCAGACAACCATCACTGAGTCTGAACCCATTCGAACTGTGGCAGGGGCTTCCGGAATTTTGGTTACAACCTCCCATCTAGAACCGGGTAGCTCAGACCCATTACTAGGAGCCGGCTGGGAAGTTAAATTTTCCAAGGCAGGGACAACAGTCTGCCCTCCGGCGCAGAGCAGAGGTGGGCACATTCTGGTATCCCCCACGTTGATGAGTGGCCCGGGACCAAGCTCCAACAGCTTGGGGTTACATACCGGAGCTTGGATTTCGAGAGGAGCAGAAACACCACCGTTAGCCTCTGTGCATCCCGCAGGCTGAACCTCACTCCTGGCTATACCCATCTCTTCCGTTTCTTCCCTTGTATCCGCTTCTATGGTGTCAGGACGAGACCCCCGCTCTGGCCTGGAGGCAGACTCGACGCGTGTGGACTCCGGGGACGTGATCGTCGTAACAGGATGACAGAACCCATCAGAAGTCGACGCTCTCTCCGGAACACTCTCCTGTCCATCGGAACCGGACACTGCCAACGGTTCTGTTACTGTATGCGTTACTTTAGGCGTAGCCGGATCAGCCGTTGAAACACTTGGGTTGGGCTTAGATATCGGAACCCAACAAGTCCTCTGTTTTTTCTTCTTCCTGTTCTTCTTTCTCTTCCGCCTGTCACCATTGGGCTTGAAGCCCGGCCCAACTAGCAGCAGTCCTTCACGCACACTACTCAGTGCTCGGTCCACCTCATTTTTCAACTTCTCCAGCTGGCTCTGCCAGAGCAGCAGGGAGGGTAACGTGTCTTTCCCTCCAAACTTCTGAAATCCGTCGCTTTTTTCACCAACGGAGTAGTCTGTCTTGCCTCGGAAAACAGCAAGGGACTTTGCTTCCGTTTTGGGAAATCTCCTGACCCCCTGCTCAGTATCGTAACGGTCATGATGGTCTTTACCCAAGAGGTGCTCCGGCTGAACCTGCTTCAACCCTTCCTCCTCCGGTCGGCGAGGACCTGTGCATAGCACTTCAGCATAAGATGGTGCTTTGTCTGAGGTTGATCCAATAGCAGCATCAGTGCCGGCTCCATTATCGTGAACCCGCTCCATCGCAGGCGGAAGTCCAGTCCGTACCAGAACTTTCCCTACTGAGACTGAGAGAAAGTCCCTGGTCTTACCCAGCTCAGCCAGAAACCTGCTCCATCCCCACCCATTCCGTCCTTCAGGAATGTAAATAATCCCTTTCAGACCACCCAAAGCATAGGCTGCTACTTCAATAAAACTTCCAGCTGTGTTGCCTCCTCTCCTAACAATGAAGACCTTGGACCCCTCCCTAAAGGACCTTACAAAATCCTTCCCTGTAAAACTTATCACACACTCCAGGGTCGAGAGCAACCATCCACAGCTCTGGGCACCAAGCAGTACTAGCCCTGAAAATCTCCTCCTCCTTTCCTCCACTCTTACCACTGAAGCACCTTCTAACACCGAGAAGACAAACGTCTTAGATTCTACACAGCACCACCTCTCCATTTGTTTTACCCGTCAAAACTCACTCCAAAAGCTTCAGAATTCTGATTCTACTCCACCGCCAATACCCTCACGCACCACCCCCACACTCACGCGCTACCCCTCATAGAGAGAGAGAGAGAGAGAGAGAGAACTCATAAACTCTAGTTAGCCACAAAAATTAAAACAGGCAATTAATTCACAACATGATTTCTTATGGAGTGGGTTTGATGAAGAGTTCAAATTTCACATGGTAAGTTAGTCCAAGGTTTGTTCACCAACCTCTGAGTGAGGGTTGGGGGTTCGAAACTTGCTTTTGTTCAATCGTGTTGTTTCAGGAAAGTGGCTATGGCACTATTTGGATGAGAGAGAAGCCTTATGGAGGGTCGTAGTGGAATTTAAATATGAAAGCTCTTGGGGTGGGTGGTGTTCTAATGAGGTCCATGGTATGTATAGGGTGGGATTATGAAAAAATATTAGGAGGGACTGGGGGGGTGTTCTCTAGTCATGTCAGATATATAGTAGGTAATGGCTTCAAGATTAGATTCTGGCATGACATACGGTGTGGGGATCAAACACTTAAGGAAGCTTTCCTGGATATGTTCAATTCTGCTTGCGTTAAGGATGCTTTAGTGGCAGATCACTTGGAGTTGTCTAATGACTCTTAACGGTGGAATGTAAGACTTATCAGAACGTCTCACAATTGGGACATGGATGTCTTTGCTTCATTTTTCTATTTGCTATACTCCCTTAGATTGAGATGTGGAGTTGAAGATAAGCTTTGCTAGACCCCTTGCAAGATAGGATCGTTGACATTAGATCGTTCTATAATATCCTTGTTCACCATGAGTGCAATCATTTCCCTTGGAAGAGTATTTGGCGAAATAAGGTCCAAGAGTTGCGTTTTTCGCTTGGTCAGACATCCTTGAGAAAATCTTCACAATAGATAACCTTAGTAAGCGGTGTATCTTAGTAGTTGATTTGTGTTTGGATCATCTTCTTTTACATTGTGAGATTGCCATGGCGTTATGGAATGCTTTTTCAACCGCACTGGGATATCTTGGGTTGTCCCAAAAAGACTAGTAAGACCTTTTCGCTTGTTGGAGAGGGACGGGTGGCAGACTGGCAATCTTCAGAGTGCAACAGTGTGGAAGATGGTTTCTTCTTGCCTAATGTGATGTCTTTGGAGAGAAAGAAACAATAGAAGTTTTGATGACCGCGAGCGGATTGTGGCGGAATTAAATTATTTCTTCTTCAACACTCTACCACTAGACAACTGCTTTAGACTATATTAATATGCCTGATTTTCTTGATTTTCTTTCTCATATTGGCTACATATTTTTCTTACATACTTCATGTGTACTTGGGTTGCGCCTTAGCGAAAAAAAAAGGGGGGGGAGCATTTTGGGCCACATGCTGACATGGCATGTTGGACTATATGCTTGTCTTATAAAATCAAAACAGAGGGAGACACGTGACATGCACATTAGGGACCACTGTTTTCTATTTATTTTACAATTTTTTATATCCATTTATTAGACTCACATGTCTACATGTATTCTGATTTTGTGAAACCAAGATATATCACGTCAACAATACAAGGACATATGTACAAAAAGTGTCTGTCACATCAGAAACTATCATTTGATAGTGATAGTAACATTGAGGCATATTTAAAACTTCAGGTATTAAACTAGACTAATAGAGACTTCATAAATTAAATTAGTATCTGACACATATTTAAGGACTAAAATCATGTATTGATCCAAAATAAACTTTGCAAGTATAAAAAGCACTAACCAGTATTTTGTAAACTCTCAAGTTTGCTCATTGCATTGTGAACCTTCTCAACATTTTGAAGAAATGTTTCCTGGTGTTCATTCTCCTGAAATTGTAGGGAAACCCCATTTATTTCCCTAAAAGTCTGAACTATAATATCTGCTCTTATGACAGGATCCTCCACATTGGCTGGAAACATCTTTGTGGCAGGAGGAATGGGGAAGCTATCTTCAAACACTTCTTCACTTAGATGGCAAATTTCCAATAAATTCCAACCGAACTTGACTATTCTCATTGATAACATCTTCAAGCTTATAGCAATGTCAGATATCATTCCATCTTCCCTTGCTTTAAGGATGATTCTGAATCCCCGCTGTAGAGATGGTAGCAATGAATCATGCAATCTCACAAGGGTGTTTAGCAATTCCTCATTCCCAGAACTGCATGAACAGATAAACTTTGTATTAGAAGGAAACAGAGCTTTCTCTTTCTTTCTTTCTTTAATCTTTTCTTTTTTCAAGATAAGTACAACTTTCTTGGAACTATTCTCCTCAATGTAGAAACTATGACCAGAAAACAGATCACTCAAGGAGATTAGCAAGGAACGGAGGAAAAAAAAAATAAAATAAATATATATATATATATATAAAGAAAGTGTAGTTGTTACCGTTGATATTAAAACCACTAACAGCATAGTCTTTTTCTTTTTTTTGGTACTATATTAACAGCACTATCATTCAAGGAAGAAGCTACCATCTAATCTGTTAGAATGATGAGGTATTCCCTTCTAGAAGGTGGTTAGGTGTCTCTATGAGGTGTCATGCTGTTTTTTGATGAATAATAAGTTTAGGGAAGTGATACATGCACTACAAGTGCACAACTCCAAGGCGCATTGGGGTGGGGCCCACACATGTGCGTCCCCCCAATGTGCCTCGAAGTTGTGCACTTGTTGTAATTCTAGCATTTCCCATAAGTTTATTGAAAGAAAAGGGCAAAGTCCTCGTACACGAAAAGTACACAAGAGAGCCAAACACGCTATAGGCTTCTATAATCTTTTTTTTTTTTTTATAGGTAATCAGAGAAATTAATCAAATCTACCAAATCCACTAAGGAAAAGTTAAGAACATGTACAACAGCCCAATCCAAAAGAGATCAAAGAAAATAAGATTTTTGAGAAAGCACGTTGGACTCGTAGTCCTCAAAGAGGCGCCAACTCCTTTCTCTCCAAATGCTCCACAACGAAAGTAGGAATAACTTTCCAGATTGCCACTCTGGGATGTCTCAGCCCTTGGAATTTCCAGCAATGTTCATTCCAAATGAGATCAAAGAATAGAAGATTTTTGAGAAAACACGTTGGGACTCGTAGTCCTCAAAGAGGCGCCAACACCTTTCTTTCCAAATGCTCCACATTAAGAAAGCAAGAATAACTTTCTAGATTACCTCTAGGATTTTTTTATTTATTTATTTTATTATTATTATAAGTAAGAAAACTTTATATATAAGCGTAAGGCGCCTCTAAGTACACCAGAAGTATACACAGGAACAGGCAAATACCTCTAGGATGCTACTAGGTATCACCCAAACCCTGAATAAGTTAAGAACCAAGTGCCATAGATCACTATTGTACTCGCAATGGATGAGAAGGTGATTTAGTCTTCTCATTAGTTTTGCATAAGCAACACCAGTTAGCTAGAGAGAAACCCCGCCTTCTAAGGTTATCAACTGTAAGGATTCCACCCTTTGTTGTTGTCCATAAGAAGAAAGCAATGCGAGGAGGGGCCTTAACCTTCCAAATATTTTTTCCAAGGGAATGAACAATGCTCACTTGTCCGTAACGTTTTATAATAGCTCTTCACTGTGAAACTGTGGCTGCTAGCTGGGGTCCACAACATTCTATCCACTTCTCCTGGATGAGTTTTCGAGAAGTATAATAGATTAGGAAAGGAGTTAAGAGATTCCAGATCCCAATTCTAGGCAGCCCTAATGAACCTCAGATTCCAATGGATAAGAGAACGGGAGAGATTCAAGTGGTCTGACACAAAGGTGTCTTTGTTACGAGCTATAGAATGAAGTTTTGAAAATGAATACGTTCTTAGGGGGTAAGATGGTCTCATGGGAAAAGTAAAAAACAGATTGTGGTAGCAAGATCCAACACACAAACAGAGTACAGAGCAATGGCTCACACAACAAGCGAATTAACATGGTTACAACTAACAACACTTCCTCCAAGAAATTGGTTTTCCAACTCCTACTCCTATGCTAATATTTTGTGATAACCAAGCTGCCTTGCATATTGCCTCTAATCCTATGTTTTACGAAAGGACTAAGCATATTGAGGTTAACTGTCACTTCATCCGAGAAAATATTCAGAATGGAGATATATTTTACATCATTTGTGACATTTGGGAACCAACTTGTAGATGTATATGCTTTGATAAGTAATCGAAATATCATAAAAAGCGAAAAGCGCTACCCAGGTACACATAAAGTATACAAGAGAAACACTTAACTAGAAGGAGAAAAAAGAATAAGAAAAATCATGAAAACTAAGCACACTAGGACTTGTGGATATATTTACAAAGTCTTAGGTGTTTCGAAGACATGGAGAATTCCTTGAAGGATATTGTTGCCTCGTTCCTTCATATGCTGTATCTTTGGACGGTGTGGCCTTTTTGTCACCCTTGTCGATTAACCATTCTGATTTTCTTGTTCGTTTTTCTTTGCCTTCTTAGGCGTTTCCATGTATATACTTCCAGTGTACTTAGGGGCGCCTTACACTTTCAATAAAACTTTATTTACTTATAAAAAAAAAAAGATGGAATTGATTTGTTCCAAGCTGGATTTATATCAAACCCCAATCCCACATTGAAAAGATCAGGTCGTTTATAAAAACACTCATGAGTGCTAAATCCTACATTGGTTCCTTACTAGTTGAGACTGAGCTTTATAAATGATTTTAGGAAACTTCAATTGTAACTTGACTAATCATTTAGAATGATAGCACAAATATGCCTAGCGCTTTCCTTGCGTTGTTACAACATATATGATATATATGCTCCAACTTTTAGGAGGAGTATTAGAGTGATGAGGTTCCCCATCTAAAAGGTGGTTAGGTCTTCTTATAAGGTGTCATAGTAAGAGGTGTCCCATTGAGTTGTCCTAAATCTAGAACATTATATTTAGTCCTATAAATACTAGTGTACTAATAGATGAAAGAATGAAGGATTTTAGAATCACTTTTCTTCACATAATCAACCAAATAAACAGTTGTACTTCCCTCATTCAAAAGGTTTCACCATCAGATGCATTGCCATACAAGACCAAGTGAGGAGACGATCATAGTTTTTCCTTTCCTCCAACTAATTGTTGACTCCATCAACACTTTGCATTGGGAAAACTCAAACCAACCCCACACAAAAACTTTAGGTCTATGATATAAAATATTCATGATCTTTCACACACTTAAAAAATATATATATTAACAATTCTAGTAGTAAAAATGTACCTTAACTCAACAGGGCAAGAGAAATATACAGCCGCTGGTTTGTATGCAGTTACAAAAGCATCCATGGATACAATTGCATCATTTATGAAGTCCATCACCTATCAAGCAAAGAAAATAATTGAGTAGCATATAATCATGCACCTGCCCTTTTGTCACAAAAAGTAGAAAGAAATGGATAAATCTAAGGCTCTACTTGCTGCATTGGAAATCAATTTGTGACAAGAAAAGTATATTTTCCATCCACTTACTTTACTAAATGAGCAGCTAAACCTTGTTTCATAGAAATATTTTAACATATTATATAGTGTATAAAGCTGTGACAACATTTTCAATTAAAGAATTGAGTGGCAGTTAATGTGACCCCTTTGTCTAGCATGAAGCAAACTACAAGTTAAATACATATGGTTTGAAGCTATGTTTTATTCTGCATCTCTTCAAGGATTTTTTTTTTATTTTTTATTTTTATAAGCATCTCTTAAAGATAGAATTAACGAGAATCACCTCTAAATAATCAGCATGCAGTTGACTGGATCCCTGGTCTTCACAGCTTCCAGAGGAAAATAGGGCCTGTTGTAATGTTTGGCAGAAACTTTCCATCATGAATTACACAGATATCTAATCACACTTGACTTAAAGATACACTTATGAGAATTCCCACGAGGAAAAGAGATCATGGCAAACAAAGATGTCCATCTACATTAGCATAACTAGAGCAGTTTAAACAATATTTGTTGTGCAAAAGTATGAAACCTGATCATGGAACACTAAAATTCTGACCTACCGATTTATATTGCATTTACCAACTGATAACATTGAAGAAAGAGGGAGGGACCTATGGACTCTACTATTCAGCCAACTAGTAAGCATCTTTTGTAGTAAAATACTTATCTAAATCCTCAAAGATATATAATTCAAGTAATTGAATATATTAATACTCCTACCACTAATCAGCCTAAAAGGTAAGAATCCAGAAAATCAGAAAGAAATTTAGCCCTAAGAGGAATTTAAAAATAAAGACATCTGACATGGTTTTTAAATGATAACTACAAAAAAATTAGTATGCGTGAGATTAATACCATTAACATTTTTTTCGTGCCACAAGGGATAGTAGTAGAATTCAGAATAAAGAACGCCATGCAGCAGGACTTATTCATGCTGATGCTCAACCACTTCAATAGTGTTATTATTTAGCTCAAATATTTGCATCATTATGCCATAAGAAAGTCCAGATGGATATAAAGAAAAATGATGTATCTAAAACAAGAAAATTCTTTTTCGCTGAAAAAGAACCTTCAAAATTTTCCATGATCTTTTCCCAAAAATTACAAGAAAATAGAAACAATGGGTCTGTAGAAAAAGTGGGTCAAATGAGCTTTATAAGTCTGATGATATGTTTGAACTTTTCATAGGCATACAAGCTTAGAAATTTCCTGAAAACCATATCAACCTCTAAAGTTACAAAACTAACATGTAACTCATGACTGATGAGATATATCATATATGTGCAATACATACAAGAGCTCAACAAGTCTGCGAGCACAGCCCACAGCAAATTATACACAACATTCAGCAAAAGATATAACAAGTTTGGGAAATTCACTTTAGAACCTTGGCTGATTTGGAAAGAATACCTGCAAAGGTGAGCTGCAGCGTTGATTCATCGTGTGGACAATGCTCAGAAAATGTGACATCACTGCAGTTAAGTTATCATGGATCCTAGGCTGGGCTTTCAAAGCATTTGCAACCTGGAGAACATAATTGTAACAGACTATTGAATGAAAAATTATCTTTTCTATTTCTTTAACAAACATTATGTTGAAAGATCTCCAGTCAACTCAGATGCTGGAGGCTTCTCAAGCATAAAGTCTAGCCCAGTTGACAAGTTTAGAACAAACAAGACTTCAGAGTTTTAACTGACCTTGTTGAGGGCAATCGAGCCAATGTAAATTATACTCATTCAATTTGAAAGCAGCAGGCTTTTCAGATATAAATCCCAGCCCAGTTAAGATTTTTCTTTTGGTCAGAACAGTTGACAGGTTTAGGGCAGCAAGAGTTTATACCAACCCTAGGACATTTCAACACATTGAGAAAGATTTCTTCAGTAACTCATCATCTTTGGAGATTTTCACACTTAGTTTAATCAACCAACCAATAAAAAACCCTACGTTGGCAAAAAGAAATGGACTTTTTATTCATATATAACCCTATTATTAGCAACCAGATGTTATTTACATCGTCATGGCTTTGTTGTATAACTTTCACTAACTTAAGGATCTGGTCCATCGCTCAGAATTTCTCTATTCTTGGATATAAGCGCACACAAAAAAAAAAGGTCTTCACTAAGACTATATATATATATATTTTATTTTATTTTTAAAGCAGGAACAGAAAAGACATAGCAGTTGACGACATTATTATTGTTTAACATTATTAAACATTTAAGGCAATACTAAGCAAGAAAGGGTTCGATGCAATAGAGTATCAAAGGAAAGGCAAGCAATATAACACTTTTCCTGGTCAAATCTGGTCAAAAATTTGTTTTCATGTGTATAAGAAAGCAACATACTGAGAAATCTTCTGGTCAAATGCTTACCAATATTCTGGTCAAATCTTCATTTTCATGACCATAAATGGCACATATATCTAACAACTTAGGCAAGTCCAGCAACTTCTTTTCCTGCAAAATAACTACATGCAGAATTAGTGAACAAATGTGTATCAGAAAACAACATCAAAAATAGAAAAATACAAATAAGAAATAGACATCCTTAAATGTTTTCAATGAAATATGTTAGTTATTAGAAATAGCATTACATACCCTAGAAAAAATTAGAAATAGCATTGACGCTTTGGCATTATTAGTTTATTAAAGAAATGATACTGCACAGTTATTTTGGATGATACGACAAAACTGGATACAGATAAAATGATTTATAGACATCAACATACTGAGGAACTCCAACTGATTCACAGAAGTATTTAGCATTACATGCACATAGATTTATATATTGACGTAGACATTAAAGAAATATGGGATATAATAACCAAAAAAGAAGATTAAAAAAAAGGGTTGTGTTTTGATCTGCATCTGGGTGCACCTTGTTCATGAGTAGAACCAGGTGTGTGTCTCCATTGGCCTCTTCGGCACTACAATGCTCGACATGCCAAATCACATCATTCAACGAAACTATAGAAAATGGGCACAAAGCATACTACATAGGAATCACCTAACAAGGCCTTGTTCAAATGATTAAAGGTATGCTAAACCCACCCTCTCTCACCTAACTTTTCAGTATCTTTGTCAACTAGAAAACAGTTTACGTAAAAATTTCAAATTATAAGAGAGAGAACCACCTCCATGATCTTTTGGACTAAGACTATCAGCAGCCCGAGCACCAGGATCTCTATTGGAAGATCTGCAACAAAAATAAATTCCAAATAGTTGATGATAAGAACAGATAATTTGGAAACAAACAAACAAAAAACATATATAATGATCCAAAAGAGACCACTTAAAATTGAAACTTACATTCGATACAATACCATAAAGACACGGCGGCTTAACTCGAGCTCTCCGACAATGACCCCTGCAACTATTCCCTTGGCTCCATGATGAGGGAAATCATGCCATCTGCTCCTAAACTGTAGGAAGCTATCAAGAAATTCATGCAAGGAAGTGTCCCTAGCCACTGAGAAAAATAGGGAGGGAAAAAAAAAGTGAGATTTACCCAACAAGATAACAAACAAGACCTTCATACTGATTATTGAGACCCAAACATATTTCTAGGTGAAACAACATAATCTCTTCCAGAGCATGGAGCCACAACACTTAAATATTCAATATGGTAATGCGATTGCAGTAACTGTTACCAAACGAAGGCAGATAATACCCTCCTTTTAAAAGCAATCAACTCCAAATGCAAAACAACTATCGAGTAGAACGTAAATAACAATCAATTAATAAAATGACTTATAGCCCCATTAGGATAACATTACAAATCAAAGCACCCAACCATGATCGATTGCACCAACTTGAGAAGTAACACTTGCATCAATGCCAATATTAGTATCAATTTTAATTCAAACACGCACCATTTCATCAACTATACATCAAGAAACAAATATTGTACAAATAAAAACGAACGAAACATACAAATACAAAGTTGATAGAAAGCAAAATTTTCTGAAACTTCAAAAAACGCAATGATAATAAGCACTACCTTCTGTCCAGAAGTTCCTAGGGCTCAATTTGAGCAACCGAGACAACTCTCTGTTCAAAAGATCCACGACTCTCTGAGACTCCACGGGGTCCAATCCACCTTCGTTGGCGCCGAGCCCAGCCGCCACCGCCTCGTCTTGGGGCAAGTAATTTACGAAATTGCCACCCTGAGCTCTGCCGGATACCCACTCTCCGTTCTCCCCCATCCGAACCCTGCTCGTCGTCGGCGCCTCGGCGCTGGAGCTCGCAGTGGCGCCATCCGATTGATTCGAAAGCGATTGTCTCAGAGAAGTTGAGAGTGTGGGATTGGAGTTGGGGTTTGGGTTTGGATTCGGTTCTTTTGTGCTTGAGCTCTGATTTTTGGGTACGAATTTCTTCTGGGTTTTGCCGAAACCCTCCTTGTTTCCCTCTTGCCTGTTGCTACTGTAACGATTCGACATTTTTGCCCGATCAAATTCAGTCGAGAGAGAGGGACGGAGTGAGCCGGGAAAGGCGCGAAGGGAATGCTGAAGCCGGTGAATATGGAAAAAGGAGACGGTGTGATGACCAAAATTTTGATTTTTTTTATTTTTTGTTTTGCGAGCCACCCCAAACCTCCTTTTTATTTTTATTTTTTTAAAAAAAATTAATAAAATTTGAAGATTTAAATTTTAAAGATATTTATATTTTTTATTAAGAATGACATATGTCATGTTTTTATTAGACCAACATAACAACTTTATGGTTTTTGTTGAGCTTGTGGATGAAAAACAACTTTAGAAAGTAATTTGTAATTTTCGTCTACCACAAAAACCTTATAATTATTTTGTATACTACATGAAATGATTTGTAATTTAAGTCGATCACAAAATTTAGTGGTGCAATGTTTTCAAAAATAAACTTAAGATAAATCCAAGTCAAGCACCTTCTTTTATAAATTTATCGCGAATTTAAAATTGGCCATTCCATGAAATTTCTAACCAATATTTGAAACGTTCGCGAAGCCAAAAACATCAAATTGCCACGTATCTAGTGACAGCACTTTTTACGCCAACATCCACTTTCAAAATCGATCCCATGTATCACCCCTGACTTCGGGGCGAAGCTACCAAAGGGGCTTGGGAGCCTACCTCCCACCACCCCAAAAAAATTCTAAAAAAGTTAAAATTAAAATTAAAATTTTATCCTAAATTATTTTAGTTTTAACCCCCATTTTTTTTTTTTTTTTTTTTCAAGTTAGCCCCTCCAAATTCTAAATGCCCGCTCCGCCCTTGCTTGACACATAAGCCTAAAACGTGTGTTCAGTGAAAGAATGAGACAATTGAATGAAGAATCTTATTGTCTTTAGTTTGAGTCGAAAGATGAACATAAAGAAAATAATGTTGGATGAAGGAGAAAGAGGAGTATATCTCCAACGGAAAGTCGAAAAATGTAGATGAATTTTTCTCTACATTTCGTTTACGTTTTATGTTCATTGTTCAACCATGCAATCACCGTCACAGACATCTTCTCCAATATCGTTGGTTAGAAGGAAATGGATGCAGGGCAATGCAATTGCAGACTTCGAGCCCCGTTGAGAACTACCTGAACGGAGGCCAATCCTAGGAGACGCTTCCTTGGATGTGCCAGGTCCGGCAAAAAAAAAAAAATGATAAGTGAAATACTTTTTTATGTTTGATAAAATACCTGATTTACCTCACCACAATCTGTACACAAAAATAACAGTAAAATAAAATGGCGTCAACACAAAATTGAACACTCATAAAAGCTCAATACAGATCACAGCAGGAGATTGAAGTAAATAACTGAATTTCATAAGCTTCTAGTCAAATTCTATATGCACATATGACTTGCTTTCCTAAGTCAGAACTCCATTCTGAAAGTGTTGAAGACATCATAATCTTTGGAGATGAACAGCTCTGCTCTAAGCTTCCACCCAGTCAAACTATGAATGTTATGCCCATTCCAAGTTTGTTTCCTTGGGCAAAACCAAAGCAATGAGGCAATCAGACGGATTAGGAGCTATCGAGAGCATGGAACATATATCATGCGAGTAGGGGAGTATGAAGAGAAGCCTTGCCCATATGGACTTCACAGCTGGAATCTTGATTACTCCTGCACATTCCCTCTGCTTCAAGTATGATATGAAATCCTGAAACTGCAGAACAACATTTTTAAAACTAAAAAGTTTTTGCACCTACATCTATCTAACTCGTATTACAGAATCTGGGTTTCCATTATGCTTCATACTTAACAACACATTAGATCAGGACACTGAGCAAAGCTAAGTAGCTGACCGAGTGCTTGGTGAATGAATGCAATATAACCAATCTCTCCTAGCTAAATCGACAGTAAATTTAGGAAGGCCAATTATGAAACTAGGAGTTGCAAAAGTACAATTAGGACTCTGATTTAAAGTTTTAAGAGGACAGATCAGAAATTCTATATGTTGACTGTTACCAAATTTTGGTCCTTGGGTATCAAAAATATCTTAAAAGATCCCCGGGGTAAGCTATTTGTCCAAAATGGTTCCTATCTTCAACCTTTCAAAGGAAACCATTAGATGCACACGTGGATCCATGTGACAGCCAATCATCGATTGACATATGATATAGCTGATGAGTCGGCCATGGCTGGGGAGATTTGGATATGGTCTAGTCCTACCTTCAGCATTTCTGCATGAAGTGGCCACTCCCAAGAATCGAACCCTTGGACTAATGCTTAAGACCCGAAATTTTTACCATTAGACCAAACATTGGCAGCCTATCATAATCTGAGTATCATATTTGGCAAGAGCTTTTATTGTCACATTTGGTTGCTCTTTGGGTGATTCACGCAGTCTAAATTAATTTGACCAAAGTAACAATTACAACCGAGTCTCCATAGACATGATTTAATTAACCACTAGACAGAGAGAGAGTCGCTGGCTTCAAGGTCCAATTACTTTCATCAAAGAACCACAGAACCAAGATAAATAATCAGATAACTTACGCCTTTATGGTCGCCTGCAGAAGATGGGATCAGCTGACATACCTCCCTCTGCATCACATGTCAAAGCCAAAATAAATTAAAACTTAAATTATAAAAAGAAATTAACGAAATCAAATGTGCACAACAGTTTACTCAACAGGATTCCCGAAGTTTTGAATATTCAAAGACTCACTTTATGTGGCGGGGTACTAGTAAATGTTGATTTCACATGCCGGAAATCTGTGCGTTTGGTCATGTCTAATTTAGCAGGCCATCTGCGCCAAGCATTAGCAAGAAAAACTATTATTATAAATTAGTCACGGTTCAAACAAATTCATCCAATCAACAAGTAGATAATGGGAAATGAAGTCCTTACTCAGCTGGCTCAGAAATGGGGTTTGAATATTTGCAAAAATCGGAGGCCAATCTATGTGAATAAACTGTGCAGTAATGAACCCCACTTTTACACAATGTACCTTGCCACTGATATTGTGGACCCTGTTCAGAACTTTCCATATTGGACGGTTCTGCGACAGGTGGAAGTGGAGGGGGAGAACTGGGTGGAGGAGGGACTGAAGGTGGCTGTGACTGAGGCAAAGGAGGTGGAGATGGAGGCAATGGAGGTGGCAATTCAGGCTGAGGAGGTGGTAGGGACGATAAAGGTGGCGGTACGACAGGCAAGGAAAACATTTGGTCAAAATGCTGCATTGGAGTTCCTTGTATCTGCGCAAGTGGAGTCACAGAAGCAGGTACAAAAGGAGCTGCAACAGCATTACTGTGAAAATTATTAGGCATCACACCTGGAGAGACTGGGTTCAAAGGCATATGATGACTTAGACCCCGTGCATCCCAGGAACTGTTTGGAGGTAGGTAAACAGGTCGCATAAATGGAGATGACTGAATTTGCTGTGGTGGTGGAATAGGAGGTCCCTGTGTTGCTAAGGGTATACATGGAATGTTCGCTGGAGCAGAATGTAGCTCGATTTCAGGTTTCTTATACATCCACATTTGTTCAGCAGAACCAGAAACAACATGACCACCTAAAATAAATCCATTCCACAAAGAATCCTTCAGTAATATGGGGGTAAAAATGAGAAAGACCGACTATTTTTAAAAAATCTATAAATAAAATATCACCTCCTTGAGAAGGATCCAGCACCATGTTATTCTCATAACCATCAACTTTTCTCACCCCAACTTCAGACATCTCTACACAGCTAGAAACTGCCCAGTTTGACTGAAACGAATACCCACCCTGTGCTGTGTTTGCATGATTATCGGGTTTTATTCTGGGGGATACAAGTTCCATAGAGCTGCTCTCATGTTTGATTGAGAAAGGATGGTGCTTCCCTGGTTGACTGTTCAAAGGAGGAAAATTTACTAGGGCTTAATGAAAGTATTGTCATCTCATTGAAGAACTAAAAGGGATGTAACAGGAAACATAAGCATAATCCCAGAAGTTCAAACAATAACTCCTAGCAGATCTACATACCATGCATTGCTTACAAAACCATCAAGTTTCTGAGCAAGACAGAAATAATCGAGGGAAATATAAGAAGAATGTATTCCCAACGCAAAATTCAATAAATATTTGAACTCTTAGGCATACTTCAGCACTTACCTCGGTTAGCTAAGGCAGGGAACAGGCTAAATTTAAAAGGGGAAAATAGCAAAGAAAAACAGCATTGGAACAAACATACCAACTGAAACGTTGGGGTGCGAAACATATTAGAACAAAGGAAAGCAAGATACAACTTCCATTTAATATTAAAGCCTGAGGAGGATCAACAGGAAACAACAGATTCCAATTGTAACTGAACATACTCAGGATTTTGTTTTTTTGTTTAAATTTAGTATGTTACCCGTGCACTCAGTGGATCTTGAACCCACAACCCCATCCCTCATCCCATTTTTATGGGGGGAGAAGTTGCCATTCCGGCTAGGGCTCATTGGCTGCACAGAATCAGGAATTAGAAGAAAAATATATATGTATATCATTCAGTGTCAAGAGACCAGATTTGTTGGAGCTCCTTGGTTCTTGCCCAATAATTAGTTTTTAGATTATAATGTTGCCATCTTTCAACCCATAAGCATCTATGACAGCATGACCACCGGGGCAGATAATCCCCAGAATAGTCCACAGTTTACAAGAATGAAAACTGACAATACAGAGGACATAAACATCTACTTCCACACAAAGGATTTAATGTAATTATTCCTTAGATTAATATAGTTTTTTGATTGGTAAGTTACACACCCGGTGTTCTTGAAGCCACAATCTCTCACCTGAGGAAGTACCATTTAAGCTTAAAGCTTGTTGGCCATAAGTGAAAGGAACTATGGACATGCATCACTAACTTATATGACAAAACAAAGGCACATGCTAATAAAGGATAAGGAAAAACAATAAAAAGGATTCTACTTAATTCTGCAATAATGATTCAGTACTAAAAGATTAAAATGAAAGAACTGCACAGTGACTCCAAACCTGAATTCTATCTGAAAGAACACTCCAGGACAACCACGGAGATTCTTCAAAACTGTTATTGCCGCATCTACACTGCTGCATTCAACAAACCAACCACACCCCATCTGCATATTTGCTTGTGTCAGCCTGATCACAGACCCTACATTGCCGACAGCAAGACTACAAATGCCCATTAGGTCATCATCTGTGAGGAATGGGGAGCTAGTATTTGGAAGATTAATCCAGAGAGTACTTGATGGCACTTTATCTTCTTCTCTCATCATAGTAGTACGGCTGTTTCCAGATATATAATTGTCAAAATAGCTTGAGGTTTGATTGATATTATATTTTGTACGTAGCGATGAAAGTAAGGAAGATAAGTGAGACATCCTCGTCCTACAGCTGTCAGCAGGGCTCCCCGGTATGGTTCGAGTATGAGGTGATCCAATACTACTGCCAGACATGTTTCCAAGATTATTGCTTCTGATGTCAACATGGATAGACGCAGATCTTGGACCATCTACAAGAGGAACTGCAATGCTAGCTGGCCCCACATTTAGAGGCACCCGATAATTACATCTTTCCTTACGATGCTGTCTGAGATGGGCCATCACAGAGGCAGCTTCTTCAGGAGATTCAAATTCCATTAGTAATGCACCTTCACTACTAAGCTCAGTAACCATGTAAGGACCCTTATTATAAAGCACTTTCCTTGATTCATGCAGAATCTCATCCTTGGCCCATTGGCTAGAAATATTTCCTACATAAACATGCAAACTAGAACCAACCGCAACACCATTCATAGCACCCCTAGTTCCCAATCCTACATCCACGAACTTTATATGCCATGGATAATGCCGCCGCGTATACTCCCGAGCCTTTATGGCATCAATGATGTTTCTATACTCAACCAAGGCAAATCCTTTGATTGGAAAGAAAACAAATTGTTCTATAGGACCAAACCTCTCAAACTGAAACCGTATATGAGCTTCAGATGTATCAGGTCCTGAAAAACCCACCCAGAGCTCTTTAGAAGCAGAGACAATATCCATAGCTGCAGGGTCGCCGTCAGAGTACCAAACAATTTGAGTTGATGTGGAAGTACATGGTGTTGCCAAGCGATGTTTAGGAGATGCCAAAGCATTATGTATGCCTCCACTGGAGGACCTCATAGTAGGTAAACTGAAATCCATATTTGAAACCTGATTCTTCTCAACTTGAAAAAAATTACTTCTCCCATCAAATGAATTACTCCTGAAGTCTAATGGTGTTCTTCTGGCAGGTGAAAATATGTCCCTGGAAGACCTGCCATGCGACAAATCTCCATGCTCACCAGACTCAGAATCCATGGACCTCGGGCCTCCAATATCATGAGCAGAACCTGAATTTGAGTGGCGATCAGATCAAAAAGGAATTATTGAGGTGAAAGGTTTGAAATATTTATCTGAAGCTTTATCAGCAAAGATATCAACGCATTGCCAATCATGGACATTTAGTGTACCTTTTTTTCCAGATAGATCACTGGAGTGTTCATGTTGATTAGAGATCCTAGGCACAATATATTGCTGATTAATATACTTTGATGGATCAGGATCATCCTCATCACTATCTACCAGACTGTCTTCTACAGACATTACTTCTTTAAATGATTGAATGATTCCTTCCATAGCAGATGTAATTTCTGAAATAGTATTAGAAAATGATGAATTAGTTAACTTCTTGTACTTTGCGAAAATCCATCTCTGCAACGATCGGTCTTTTCCCAGAACCTGCATAAAAAGGAGCCCCAGTGAAAGGCATTATCATTCAGGAGCATAATTACAATGGAACATGCATACTACAAAGTCAACAGAAACTCCGAAAATTATTTAAATTGTCTTATTTTCAACCACAATTTGAAATAAACTGTGTTTTTCTCTTATTCAATCAACCGTACTGCAAAACCAAGAAATATATGATATGCAACAAAGCAAGGTCAATGAGTTTTTCCCTCAGAAAAGAAGAAAAAGAAATAAGTTAATGATAACATACTAGTGGACATAGGGGCAAAATCATCATCTTGTCAATTGCAACAAGAAGAAGCCAACTAATTTTCAGAAACCAATCAGATTTAGTAAAAGAAAATACCTTAGAAGTACATATAATTTATGCACATTAGAAATATGTAAACAATATATGAGACATCTTATCAAATAAAAGATACAAACAAATTCAAAAAAAAAAAATTGTAGTCATGAGCAATTCCATATTAATACATTTGTCCAAGCAAACATACTTCCTCTTTCAGGTAAATATGGAATTGAAGATCAATTATGCCTAGCTTAAGGTGCAGCAAATTCATTTTTCCATAGGATTTACCATCCATTATAGATACAAATACACATTCTCTTGAAGTCGTACAAACTCACATATGAATCACAACTCACATGAAGGATGTATCAAGCCGTGTCTTTCTATGAAAATCACTATATGAAAAAATCAGAAAGAGAAAGGAAAACATGCAATGAACGAACAAATAAAGCTTTAATGAAGCCATCAAACTGACACTTAAGAGAAGACAGAGAGAGAGAGAGAAATATAAAGTGCTACATATATAGCAAAACAGTTGTCTTTACCTGTAGCAATTAGTTTAGATTCACTATTATTTTATTTTATTTTAATGACGAGGAACCCCTCCAAGGCATGGCCACTTCGTATACCCACCCCTGTAGGGTAAACCTCGGACCCGTGCAAAGCGCCCCTTCCATACGGATCAGGTAATACTCCGGTTTCGCCGGTGGGCTGACCCCAAGGAATTGTTTGCACCCAAAGGTATTCAAACCTTAGACCTGATGGAAATGCCTCCAAGACCAAGGTTCTTACCACTTGAACCAACCCCTTGGGGTTTCACCGTTATTTTCCTTTGCTGAGGAAAATAAAAAACTTCTACCAGAATACTAATGTACATATGTTTTTGTGTATAATCAAAGATTTAGGTAGTAAATGTCGGCTGGCTGTAAGTGAGGCATTTAAGACTCCCAGTAGGACCTATTATTTGCACTTAGCTTTTTTTTAAAAAGAAAAGGAAGTAATGGCATTTGCGGTGCGATAGCGCAAAGAAATGTAAGGTACATAACGAAAATAAAGTCCTAATCCAGCAGCCAAAAATATTTTTCGCATAAAACAAGAAATAAGAATTACCATAGCCAACAAGCAGTTCTTTGGAACAGGTGATGCATATCCTGAAACATGGTTGACATCTGATACTAGCTCCTGACTACTATACTCGCTGCCTCTGGTGCTTTTGTCAAAAGAACCTATGCATGATTTAGATTCATCACTAGTTTTATCCGATACAGGAGCCACATCTCCGACAAGCCTGCTTGTCACCTGACTCAGAAAATACTGGCCCTCTTTGTTAACTGCCTCTGCTACACTGGAGTTGAGGAGCTCAAAAGAGGCAGCAAGCAAGTTTTTAGGGCAACAAAAGAAAATCTGTAGTAAACTTAGCACACGGAACTTGGATAGTTTTATTAATGAAGATACATCTTCATCTGAAAACTTAAGCTTTAGCTTAGCAAAGATGTCAGCAGAATCTTGCATCTTCAAAATTTCCTTATCAACAATCTGAAAGATATCCTTTCCCTCAAGAGAGGATATGAAGAAGGTAAGCACATTCTGAAAAACTGCAGAGCAAATGCCTCGGATGACAGATGATGTTGGTGCCTCTGAAGAAGCAGTGCAACAGATATCTACTAGACCAAGGATACAGGTTTTAGCAGTTTGAAATGCAACCCCATCAGAATCCTCTCCTCTATTTATCACTGCCAAGCACCAGTTATGCATGTTGATAACAACTTTTGCTGCAGCTTCAAGAGCAGTTGGACAATGTGACGCATATCGAGGAATGAGATCAGCCACTATACGTTGTACACTTGTACAACCTGCAAAGCTAGCAATAAACATAAAAGTAGTCAGTTTTTTTTCCTCTTCTTTTTTTATTGGTTTTTTTTTTTTTGGGGGGGGGGGGGGGGGGGTGGTGGTTTGGGGTTTGCAGACATGGTAGATATATATTGATATATCAAAACCTCTAGTGCAAGCTCAGAGATTACTTAGGTCGATTTGGCTGAAGGAAGAATCATTTTCATAAAACAATGTCTAATATTTATTTTATTCAACCCAAGTGGGTTCAGTAGTCTATTCTCCCACTAACAGCTTGACAGGATGATAGACATGTGGGCCCCGTTTGGCAAACCCCCCTCTCCTCCCCTCCCTTCTTTTTTTTTTCACTTTTCTCAAAAAAATCTACTTCAAAACATTCTAACTTTTTTCATTTTTTAAATCACATCAATCATTTTTTATTACGATTTAAATAAAAAAAACCCACAACAAAACAAAAGTTTTTCACTTTCCCATAAAAAAATTCAAACTTATTTCTACTTTATATCACATCAATCACATTTCATTACTATTCAAAAAAAAAAATCTCCCACAATGTTTACCAAATGGGGCCATGATGTAAGCATATTAATGCTGATAGATGATATAGGCAATCTAGCACCAATTACCACGCAACTCATTTGATATAATTTGATGCAAATTTATGCAAGAGAATCTACAAGTACACAAAAAAGTCAACATAGCTAGTAGAGACAGCAGCTGAAATGGGCTTTGAGCAAAGGAGGGCCCAACATTATAGCTGCAAACCAAGGTGGGAAGTAAATAATGCCCTTTGACAAAAATAGTTAAGTTACAATATTATTTAGAGGTTCTTTACAACTCAGGAGACTAGGGGCTTTTCTTATACACGATTTTTGTTTCTTGTCCAATTGAACCAAAGACATTGATGCTAGTTCATATTCGTAACAACGGACTCTAGCACTTCTCCAAATAATGTTTCGGATTGTAAATGATAGCCAGTTTCTATTGACCAAGGCCTGAGGCCAAAACCCTGAGTTTCGGAAAGTATTAAAGACTATGATTTTGCAGGACACTTCCCTATTGAAAATTCCGCATCTCAGAAAACTGAGGACATAACACTTGCATCTACTTGTACCCAAAACTCTTCTGAACCCTCACAATAAAAACCACCATCATTGAACTAAAAAGAGCGCAAAACTTTGAGGATGCTATCCTTTTTATATAGGGGAAACTATATTTACCCCCCACTAACTACCAACAAATTTGCAATGTCCCCCCAATCTACCATTGAGGTTGTAATGTCCCCATTTTGCTACCCAAAATGACAAAAATACTCCTGATAAAAAATAAAAAATAAAAATAAAAATAAAAAGAAGAAGAAGATTTTTTCTTCTTCTTTTTTTTCTAATTATTTTACCATAGTTATTTTCGTCATATTGGGTGTGGAAGGGGGGACATTGCAGCCCCAATGGTAGACTGGAGGAGACATTGCAAAAATTGAAAGATTGGGGAGCATTGCAAATTTGTAGGTAGTTAGAGGGAGGTAAATGTACTTTCCCTATATATATATATATATATATATATATAATTACTTGTCAGTATAATTGTACAATATGTGATTCTTATGCATATAAACAAGTAAAATGCAGATACACAAATAAGTTTCATTTTAAATAATTAAAAGTCTTGATTATTGGCTTTGCCACATCTGTGTTCAAACATGAAACTCTTGAGCATGTCTGCAACTGATAAAATAAGGTTCATGTGTAGAGGTACTACAACGGAAGTTAAAATTCTAAAAAATAAATTCTAGACCACCACCATCTTCCCAAAAGAGAAGCAGGCACCATCAACAAGCCAAATTCTAGATGTTAGCTTCCCTATTAAAGCAGGAAGGTTTGGAATTAGGAAACTAAGTACATTTAATTATATGTTGTTGGTTAAGAGCTTGTGGCATTATGCAGCTGAGAGAGGTCATCTTTGGAGTTGCCTAGTGAAGTTAACTATGGGGAAGGACAGGGGCCGTGGATGTCGGCTATTATTATGGCTACCCATGGTACAGTTATGGAAACGTATTAGAGGAGGCTGCAAGGAGTTTGCAAAATTTACAAAGTTTGAATTGGAAATGTGGGGTAGGTCCAATTTTGGCATAATGCGTGGTATGCAGATGAGCCGCTTAAGATCCTTTACCCTGAGTTATTCCAAATAGGACTTTTGAAGGAGTAGAACTGCCTCTCAGGAGGCTTATTGTATAAGTGATGTCTGTTGAAGGCAGTTTTTCTTCCACGTTTTTGGACCCTCAGGGTTCTTTACATGTATATTTGTAATTCTTTGGGTTCCCTACTGTAGCAAAGTAATTTAGGAATTAAAGAGGTCAGGAGCCGAAGGGGTTACCTGCACATCAACAGAATCCTAATCATGAAAGTTTCAACAGAAAAGCTCCCTAATATTATTCAAGGATTTATCAAAAATGAATTATATATTAACCCTCGGCTTTGTTGCTTTGGAAATGGGAAAACAAAAGAAAAAACAAAATGCAAATTACGTCAAAATAATATGCTCACCACCAGTATATTTACTAACAGTAATGCGAGAACGACAAAGGCTGCCTCAATTAAGCTTCATCCCATCTAATTTTTATTCTCTTTTCTTTTATTTAGTTTCTCGGTAACCAAAAGGAGCATAATTGATACTCAACATTTCTTCCACCAAAACAAGCTCCAATGGCGAATTTGAAGCTTCACTCATTTGAAGTAACAATATCTTGCAACCAAATTCACAACAATAAATAGGGGAGGCAAGAGGGTAAAACCCTAACCTCTGGAAGCGGTAATGAGAGAGAGATAAGTCTGCTCGATGTCAGGCATGGAAGCAGCGTCTTTCCGCGAGAGGCAAATCCTAATTCGCTTATAGCATTCATAAACGCTTCGAATCTCCTCTTTGTTCCTCCGCCTGATCAGAATTTCATCCTGAGACAGCGGCGGTGGTGTTGGCGGTGGAGCTACGGCGATCTGCTGTTGCTCGTCTAGGGTCTGTTGTGGCGGTGCCTCCGACGGTGGTGGATCAGGAGTTTCTGATAGGGTCTCGTACAGCCTTCGTTTCTTCGGAGGCTGCTCCACCGAGGCCATGGCCACGGCCCACGGAGAGAATTTGAAAGATCGAGAGAGAGAGAGAGAGAGAGAGAGAGTTCAAGCGCAGTCTCGCGCTCGCGTTTTGGTAAACATGCCAGACTGATAAAACTAAGTTGCCCTTTTCGTCACCGTTGGATTTTTCCTTTTTCGCCCTTTTTTTTCCCTTCGTTTCACTCAAGAATGAAATTGGATTAAACGGAGAACCAAATTCGTGCTCGACTTAATTTTTTTTTTCTTTTTTAGTGAAAAATTCATGATTTCGTTAAACTTTTCAAACACAGATGGAGAACGTTATTTTTAGAAAAAATTACACATAATCTCTTCGAACTACTACTTTATTATTAATCTCCTTTCAAATTGATATAGACAGAAATTTCTTACCAATTGATTTGTAGAAAATTTCATACAATCCACATATGAGATTAACATATATCATTTAAACATGCGAGAATCATATATTTTTTTATTAATGCTATTAAAAAATGTCAATATCCCTTCTAATAACAAAAATACATTTCATAAAATTATTAAAAAACTAAAAATTTATTAAAAAAAAACTAAAATAATAAAAGTTATACAAAAAATAAAAAATAAAAACAGGTTTTTTTATTTTGTTTTTTGTTTTTTTTTCTTAATTTGGATTTCGTTTTTCTTTAATTTTTTAATTTTGGTTTTTTAAAAATTTGTTTTAAAAAAAATTGTTTGTCATTTTTATTTTTTAGTTTTAGTTTTTTTTCACACTTTATAAGGATATTTTTGTCTTATTGAAAAAAAAAAATTTAGAGTCATTCTTGTTTTTTTGTTGGTCTTATGGGGATATTGACATTTTTTAGTAGTTTGAGATGAGATATTGACACAAATACACCACAATTGATAATTTTGGGGATATTAACAATTAAGTAGTAGTTTGAGGGAGATATATGTACTTTTCCCTTATTTTCAATTGAATTTGGTGAAATTTTTTTAAGAAAATATGTCACATGTTTTGTTCCTTTTATTAAAATTATATGTAAAAATTGCATTCTAAAAACAATGTCAGTTTAATATATTTTAAAAATAAATATCAATTTAATATACTAAAAAACAATAAAAATACTTCCCACCTTTTTTTTAAAAAAAAAAAATGAAGTAAATTAAGTAATTAAAAGATTTTAGTAGAGAGAATGAGGTAATTGAAAGAGAATAAAGTTGGTATAGTTTTTGTATAGGGAAAACAATATCAATATGGATGAATGAATGACAAAAGGAGAGAGCCAACAACTTGAGCATATTATCTTATGAAACAGTTTTGGGTCGCCGCAATTAGTCTCGCTGCTAATGAATCAGTTTCTTGTAGTGAACTTTTTAAGTAAATCTTAGGGAAAACTACAATTTACCCCCCTAATGTTTACACAAATTTGCAATTCTGGTACCAATGTTTAGATTGCTTCAATTGCACCTTAGAAAGTTTCAAAAATTTGCAATTTACCCCCTTCCGTCCAATTGTTCCGTCTGATGAGACGGAAGTCACACCATGTGCGCGGCACGTGCATATTTTGGTCTAGACTTACCGAAAATACCCTTATTTAAATGGCAGCGTTTCTCATTCAAATTCTTTTATATTGAAAAACGGTGTCGGACCAAAAATTCCCAAAAAAAAAAAAAAAAAAAAACAGAACACCAAAAAACTCAACTCCACGTCGTCGTCTTCTTCGCAGAGGACCGCCATGCGCTCCTGAGCATGCTTCACACGTCCGTTCATCTCTCAGTCTTTTGCTGACACTTCTGCCTCCATTGTCGACCTTCCCTTCCCTTGAAACGTGGCTAGTTGCATGTACCATAAATTCACATGTCGCACAAAGAACTCCAAGCTCACCCAGAACAAGAATTTTTTGCGCACTATTATTTACAGTGAAGCAACCAACAATATTGTTGGCATACTCCAAGTACGGTCTTCGGTGAGGTATACAGGAATGAAACAAGGTATACATTATGATTTTGTATTAAAATCTTTCAAGTTTCATATAAAAATGAAACAAGGTATAGAGGATGATTTTGTATAGTATTGACCTCTTATACAACCTCTCATTCATCCTTTTCTTCTTCCTCCCATATCTCTTCCTCACAGTACAAAGCATCTAGCAAGAATGAAGAGTTTTGTTCTTATTGTTGTTCTAGTTGTCGCTCCTCTGTTTTCATGTTCAAAAACAGAGGTGAACAGCTTCATCTCTTCCCAACACCATTTACTCCTTTCACGACCATATCATACTCCCTCTCTCTCTATCTGTCACTCTAAAGCATACCCATTTGTGGTCTTATGCTCACTGCAATGGTACGCTTGCTAGATCCGCCATTCTGAGCGAGACCCATTGCTCAAAGTCATCCCAAAATGGGCGTTCTGGGAGACTCTTGGTGTTTTTGCAAAGGTGTGGGAAAGTCCAAGAGAATGAAAGCTGCCATTTTCTCTAACAAAGCCTCGGCCATGGTCAGAGTCGGTGAGTTGAAAGAGACTGAAAGTTTTCTTGTATTGTGTTACAAAAATTCTTTCCAAATTCAAGAAGGTGTAGCACAGATTCTTTCCATAGCCGAAGGCAACAGCAGAAGCTAGACCAACGGAAGAAGACGACGACGTGGAAAGCACCGGACGATAGTGGTTTTTTTCATTTACATGGAATGCTGGGTTTCATTTTACATGAGGGTATTTTTGTTCGGTTTTTTGGCTATAAGTCACGTGAGGCGCACGTGAGTGCATTTCCGTCTCATCAAACGGAGCAATTGGACGGAAGGGGGTGGATTGCAAATTTTTGTAACTTTCTTGGGTACAATTGAAGCAATCTAAACATTGATACCAGGATTGCAAATTGGTGTAAACATTAAGGGGGTAAATTGCAGTTTTCCCTAAATCTTATGCTCTTTTGAGAGTTATATATGGAGCAACGTCTGATAAAGTAAACGTTACAAATTTAAATTATTTTTAGAACCAAATTTCCATATAAAATAAAGTATAAATTTTAGGGTTAAATACGTTTTTAGTACCTGAGTTTTGGAAACTTTATTTTTTGGTACCTAAGTTTCAATTCACATCATAAATGGTACCTCTGTTTTAGAAAAAGACCAAATTAGTACATCGGTCAAGTTTTCCGTCCAAAAACTAATGGTCCGACACGTCACTGCTATTTAGCACCACTAGGAACATAACACTTGTCCCTTGCGACACGTCAGCACCCACATCTTTAAAAATTAATTAAAAAAAAAAAAAAGAGGGGTGGCTCACTTGGCCGGTTTGAGGTGGCCGAACTACCCCATGGCAAAAAAAAAAAAAATGAAGGGTTTTGGCTCTCAAGGGTGGCCGAAAAAAAATTTAGAGGATTTGCCCATGGGGGTGGTCAAACCACCCCCAAGGGCCAAAACTCTTCAATTTTATTTTATTTATTTTTTCTTGTCATTGGGTGGTTCAGTCACCTCAGACCGGCCAAGGGGGTGGCTTAGCCACCTTTCTTCTTCTTTTTTTCAATTTTTTTTTAAATTATATTTTTTTTAATTAATTTAAAGATGTGGGTGATTTAGCAATTATGTAGGTGCTGACGTGTCGCAAGGGACAAGTGCCGTGTTTCTAGTGGTGCTAAGTGACAGTGACGTGGCGGGCCGTTAGTTTTTGGACGGAAAACTTGACTAAGATACTAATTTAGTATTTTCCTAAAACGGAGGTACCATCTGTGATACGAATTAAAACTCAAGTATCAAAAAATAAAGTTTTCAAAACTCATGTACTAAAAACGTATTTAACTCTAAATTTTATTACTGACACAAATTTTTGGCAAACCAACCTTTGAAAGTGACATGTGTCTTGTTGGGAAATATTCTCAATAGTTAATAGATGAGCATATCTAATCCATACAAGCCCATCTACAAATATTAATTCTAAAAAACCCTGCTATATTAGAAGGTTGAAGCCAAGGCCCATCAATAAATATATGCTAAAGCCTATCCAAGAGCAACTTGCGAGAAGCCAGGAGTATATCGAAAATATCAAATCCCAAGATACCTGGATTGTACATGGATCCTGGATAGCCCGATATCACCCCTCAGAATCAGAGAATCGATTCCCACCATATCTGGAGTGAACGGTTAAAGTCCCCTCTATAAATATGTACAAGCTATCAAGTATTTTCCAGTTGAGATTGTTGATTATAAGGACTTGATATAAATTCTCCCCAATGACTGACTTAAGCATCAGAGTGGGACCAACTAGCACCCTAGCAAGCTTATTTGCTGTCATTGCTGATATTTATTGTTTTAGAGAGAAGAATGAAGAACTTTCTAGAAGCTTGTGCTATCGTACCAAAAATTGCATGTCTTTTAACAAGTGAAAAATACACTTTTTTTTTTTTTTTTTAATAACATATGCTTTTCACCTGCTTTATGAATAGCTTAAACAGCACATGTTGCTTTTAAAAGCTTATTTTTATAGAAGCTTCTTACAAATCAATTTGTATACAAATTTTGTCAATTTATTATTGTTTGTTCTTATATATATTTCTTAAGTATATATTATATCCAATTGAATAGTTTGGAATAATTTGGATATTTACTGTATGCCAAGCTATTGAATTGGAATTGTGACACTAAACTCAAGGTTTCAAATGTATATAATAAAATAGAAGAGTCAACCTTAAGCTTTTTTTTTAGAGAGCTTAAACTCAATTATAAAGCTTAAATTAAAGTCACATTCACACAATTTAAGTTTAAAACATTTGTTCTAACTACTTATACATCATTTTGGACTGTTAAGCATATTCTTAAAACTATACAGGAGTTTGTAAGTTTGTCCATAAGTCTTGACTATGAGCTTAAGCAACTTAGGTTTGACTTTATTTTATGAAAAAAAAAAATAAAGTCGGTCAATCAAACCTTGGTATAAAAATGTTCTCAAAACGCATAATAAATAAGTCTCTACTGTCAAATAATGTCTAAAAATTTGACAGATTTCGTTATTGTGCCACGTCGGACACGTGTCTAATATAATTTCTGACTTTAAAAAGAAAAGAAAAAGAAAGACACGTAAGAATTTCCACGTCATGAACCTAAGCCACCTATCTTTGCCATGTCATATATTCTGTCCCGTCAGCAAAATAAATTAAAGGAGAAACACCTAAATTTTCAAATTTCACCACGCCGTTCATCTTCTTCGCCTAGCTCTTTCACCCAAATCACGGTACGTTCTTCACCCAGGGACTATGACTTGTTGTGTGAATGGTCTCCGTTTGTCGTAATGACAGCTTTTGCCTTGCTGACCATCCTGATATATCACCACCCGTATTCGAAGTTCCATTTTAATGGTAAATAAACAATGGTTAGTTATGGGTCCAGTGAGGGATCTCTTTGAGATGGTATCTTCGGCATGTAAGGGATCTCTTTGAGTTGGTATATCTAGTGCACTGGTGCAATGTCCCTTCCTTTCACCGGCCGCCTCGTGGATCGTCTATGAAGAATTGTCGTTGTATACTTGTATTGTTGCCTAAGATGAAATGAGCTTGAGGCGTTTTGTACGTACCTTTTACGTACAATTTACAAGATCTTTAACCCAAATATAGGCGAAGAAGATGAACGGCATGAAATTTGAAAATTTAGGTTTTTCTCCTTTAGTTTACCTTGCTTACATGGTGGAATGGATGATTTGAGATAGATAGGTGGCTTAGATACATAATGCATGTGAAAATTTCTACGTGTTTATTTATTTATTATTATTTTTTAAGTCTATAATTAAATATGTGTTGTAATTTCATTGGATTTGACGTAGCACACTAATGGAATTCGTCAAGTTTTAAGACGAAATTTGATATATAGTAGAGACTTATTTGTTATTTTTGTATATGACATGGAGCTCTCGTAACATTTTTATACTACAATGAGCTTATTGCAAATCAGTAAAATCAAAGGAACTGATTTTACGTTTTTCCCTTATTTTATCTGTGTTTATTGCATTCTATGTTATTGTATCATCCTGATACTCGATATTTGGAAATAACTAATGTCAATATTTTGGTGAAGGTTTGGGATAAGCAATTAAAAAATATTACTTGGCTAGAGTAACAGCCTTTACCCAAGAGATTTCTTTTTTAATTAATTATTTAGATTAACGTTGTTTGTACAGTGAAACAACATTAAATTTTTAGTCTCGTTTCACTGTTCAAACAACACCAACAGTTTAGTGTCTTTTGAACAATCTAACGACCACTAAATTGTTAGTGTCGTTTGAGCTCAAACGACTTTAATTATCACCGTTTGGGGGTCAATTGAGGATCATTCATTTGTAGATGTGTACGCGATATATTTTATAATTTGTTTTCAATATTAACTTTTGAAGCAATAATATTAGATTTTACCGAATAAAAATGGTGTATTAAGAATATTTCATTTCCTAAGATCTTGGATATATAGTTGCTTCAATTGGAAAAAAAAATTAAAAAATAAATCATCTTATAGCCATATACTTTGATGTTGAGACTATATATTAAAGATGTTTTTAAAAGTTGGTAAGTTGATCTCCTAAAAGGCTGAAAAGATATTTCTTTGGTTCTATTCATCTTTTGTGCTAAATATTAATTATAAATCATCATTTAAATTGTTTACTATATAAATGATCATTTAAATTGTTTTCAACTTTTGAAGTTAGAACAATTGTTTGTAAAGTCCATTTATTAGAAAGTTGGACTTGATTCCACTTAGTTTGTTAAGGTATTTGTATGCTTGACTTTTGTGTGCTTGTTTGTTAAAAGTGTGTGACAGATTAAAGCTTATGGTTCTAAAGTTGTTTTCACTAACTTGTGTGCTATATATTCTAAATCATCATTTAAATAGTTTTTAACTTCTAGAGGTGGAACAATTGGTTGGAAGGTAGGGAGTTGCACTTAATTGATTCCATTGGATTTGTTTAAGAATTGTATACTTGAGTTTTGTGTGTTTGTTTGTAGCAGAAGTGTGTGCCATTTAGGACATTCGAATACAACTTTTTGTTTTGAAATTGTTTTCATCAACTTTTGCACTATATATTTTTAAGCATTATTTAAATTTTTTTCAACTTTAGAGGTGAACCAATTGGTTGGAAGGTCCATTTATTAGGGAGTTGCACTTAATTTATTCCATTGGATTTGTGTTTATAAGAATTTGCATTTTTGAGTTTTGTTTGCTTGTTTATAGCATAAGTGTGTGACATTTAGGACTTGTGATTAAAGCTTATGGTTTTGAAGTTGTTTTCATCAATTTTTTTACAATATATTTGTATACCGTTGAGATAGAGAATGATGCAGACAATTGACAAGTTGATCTCTTAAAATGTTGAAAAGATACTTTTATGATTCCATCCATCTTTTATACTATATATGTCAAAATCATCTTCAACTTGAGGTAGAACAATTGTTTGTCTCCTAAAATGTTGAAAAAAAATATACTTTTATGATTCCATCCATCTTTTGTATTATATATGTCAAAATCATTTTCAACTTTTGGAAGTAGAACAATTGTTTGTGAAATCCACTTATTAGGGAGTTGCACTTGACTCCATTATATTGGTTTAAGACTTTGTATATGTACTTGAATTTTGTGTACTTATTTGTAGCAAAAGTGTACGTATGATCTTGTAGTTCTATATTTATTTTCAATCAGGTTGTAGCAGAAATTAGGCATTTTTTGCCTTCCAATAAGAGTTTGACATGTCAGTTTAGAACAAAAAAATGAAATAAAACCAAAACATCGATTATCTTATTTCTTCGTCTGCCTAAAAAAAAAAAAAAACAAAAAACAAAAAAAAACCCCTTGGTCATCTCCTCATATTTTCTCACTCTCTTCATATTCTCTGCTTCTTCCAACTTCTTCCATGGTAACAAATCCAAATCCTCTGCTTCTTTCGGTTGTTTTGTCATAAATCACCTGCCAAAAAAGTAATATTTCCAAGAAAAAATTTAATAAAAAAAAAAGGGGCAAACCACTAAATCCTGCACCAAAAAAAAAAAACAAACAGTGGGGAAAAAAGCCAAATTCGAGAATCAATACTTTGACCATTTCGACATTTCCAGCGCTTTCGAACAAACCGGTGAGTTGAGGATTGTCCACACTGAAAGGAAGATTACCCACGAAGCAGAAACGGAAATGGGCTTGCAATGAAGCCTGAGAGAAGACAAGGAGAGGGAGAACAGAGAAACCGAAGTGGGTTTGGGATTGCAGAGAAAAGCGGCTTTGGGGGTGAGCGAAGGAAGAGCGAGAGAAGACGATGTGGTAGACATGGTTTTACAACAGATAAGGTTCGAAGGAGGAGGAGAGTGTTGGAGTGTTTTAAGAAAGGGAGACGAAGCTGGGGTGATAAATGAAGAAAGACGTATAGTTGGGGTGCGGCCTGGGCGTAGGCGGCGTAGTCCAGTTCGGTCGGTGGCGGTAGCGTCCGGCCTGGGCAGTGCCACGGTGGGGCTGCGGATTTGGGGCAACGATGGGTGCAGATCTTCCAGTGGGGCGCCGATGGTGCAGATATTGTGATTTCTTCAATGTCCAGTATCGTGATTTGGGGGTTTTCTTTTTGAGAGCCCCTTCTGTCCGGTCTTGGCAGAAAACATGGGTCTTTTGCCCACCAATAATCAGTCGACACGCCAGCTTAGCACACCAAAGCACCATAGTTTGAAAACACCCAATCACACCCGTTGAAACCCATCCCCGTTCTCCATCACCACCTACCCAACCCAACCCGTCACCACAACCGGAGTCGCCACCAATGGGCCGGCCGGGGGAGTCGGAGTCGACTTGGACAGAAGGGTTGGCTCGAAGGCCACTCCTAGGTTCGGGCCAACCCCAGACCCCGGGGGTAGCCGCGCGGCCACCCCCCAGTGGCCGAGGGTGGCCGCGCAGAGCCTGGGGTGGCCATCATCTAGGGTTGGCCCGAAGACCACCCCCAGACCCCAGGGATGGCCGCACGGCCACCCCATGGACCGGGGGTGGCCGCGCAGGGCCTGGGGTGGCCATCGGGCCAGCCCTATATGGATCTAGGGTTGGCCCGAAGGCCACCCCCTTAACCCCGGGGATGGCCGCACGGCTGCCCCATGGACCGGGCCGAGGGTGGCCGCACGGCTACCCCTAGCCAACTTTGGGTCCAAGAAGAGTGGACGGGACTACCCACCTCGTTCGGCTCCGTCGCGTCGTCCGTGGAGTTGTCGATCTCGGTGTCCGGCGTGGCCGCGTGGGGCAGTGGCTCTGTGGCTGGGAGGAATTTTGGTTTTTGTTTAGGGTGAAAGGAGGGATGATCTGGTGTTTTGCCAAAATTTTGGTTTTTGTGTTTTTTTTGTTCCATGCTGATATGTCAACCTCTTATTGGTGGGCAGAAAGACATTGGTTTTTGCCACCACCGAATAGAAGTTATACTCTTTCTTTTTTGTAGAAGGGAAAAATGGGAAGATGTGGGAGGAATTCGGTGCATCAGCAGCATTTCATTTTTTGGTATTTAGCTAACGTGTTGATCGATTATTGGTGGGCAAAAAACTCATGTTTTTTGCCCACGACCGGACAAAATGGGCTCTCTATTTTTTATACTACTAAGAATATTTTGGATAGTTGATAAGTTGCAATAATCCCCTCAAATATTAACAATATATTATATCGTTCCATCCATTTTTATTCTAAATCACCTTTCAAGTTTTGAAGGGGTAACAATTATTTATAAAGTCCACTAATTATGAAGTTGCACTAGATTCCAATGGATATATTTAAGAATTTGTACACTTGAGTTTGGTGTGCTTGTTTGCAACAAAAATGTGTAGCCTTTAGGACTTGGTGGTTAAAGCTTATGATTCTAAAGTTGTTTTCATCAACTTATAATATTATTGAGAATGTTTAAGGTAGTTGACAGGTAAATATCTTAATAGGTTAAAATGATATTTCTATAGTTCCATCTCATCATCAATTTTTAGAGGCAGATGGAACAATTGTTCATAAAGTCCACTTAGTAAGGAGTTGCATTTGATTCCATTGAATTTGTTTAGGAATTTGTATACCTGAGTTTTGTGTGCTTGTTTATAACAAAAATGTGTGACCTAGCCTTAACGACTTAGGATTAAAGCTTTTAATTCTATAATTATTCTCATCAACTTATAATGTTTAATGCAGTTGACACGTTAATCTCCTAAAAGGTTGAAAAGACATTTCTATGGTTCCATCCATCTATTTGATTATATTTTCTAAATCTTCTCAAGTTTTGGAGGTAGAACAATTCTCTTATAAGTCCACTTGTTAGAGAGATGCATTTGATTTCACTTGATTTGTTTAAGAATTTGTAAACTTGAGTTTTGTGCGTTTGTTTATGGCAAACGTTTGTGATCTTTAGGACTTATGATTAAAGTGTGTGGTTTTAAAGTTGTTTTCATTAAATTATAATATGATGTATATTATTGAGAATGCTTAAAATAGTTTATTCGATCACCAAAAAGGTTGAAAAATATTTCCATGTGTCCATCCATATTTTGTGCCATATATTCAAGATTACCATTTAAATTGCTCTAAACTTTTGGAGGTGGAACAATTATTAATTTGTATAAGTCTATTTATTAGGGTTGCACTTGATTCCATTGAATTTGTTTAAGGATTTGTATTATTAAGTTGTGTGTGCTTGTGTTGTAACAAAATTGTGTAAATTTTAGGACTTGTAATTAATGCTTGTGATTTTAAAGTTGTTATCATCCACTTATAATAGATTATGTACACCATATATAGAGGTTTATCACCTAAAAAATTGAACATTTATTTCTATGTGGTTCCATTCATTTTGTGTTTTTATATATATATAAAGGAAAATTTTCATTTACCACTCATGATCTTTCATCATTTTTGTAATCATATTTTTACAATTTAGAAAGTGTCAATCTAGTGTATTCATCTTTCATTTTTATTTTTATTTTTTTAAAAAAAAAATCACCAATCCATTAGGATTTTCCGTTAAATCCTGACCAACGCTTAAATCATTGGAGGTTTTTTTTTTTTTTTTTTTCCCTAATAAAAAGCAGGGGTATTTTATGAATTTTGACACCCATATGTTAGGATTTAACGGAAAATTCAAACAGATTGGTGAAATTAAAAAAAAAAAAAAAATTAAATATGGATAAATTAAATTGGCACATTTTAAAATTTATGGGTATGATTGCAAAAGTAATGAAAGATCAAGGGTGATAAAGTGAAGTTTTCCTATATATAAATCATCATTTAAATTGTCTTTTACTTTACTTTTGGAGGTGGAACAACCGTTTGTAAAGTTAATTTATTATAGACTTGCTCTTGATTTTATTAGTCTTGTTTAGGAATTTGTATGCTTAAGTTTTGTGTGCTTGTTTGTTCCAAAAGTGTGGCATGTAGGAGTACTTGTGATTAATGCTTATTGTCTTAAAGTTGTTTATATAAACTTCACAAAACTTTCATGAACGTCCACTCGATTTGAAACTACCCCCTCAAAGTTAAAAAATTTACAATTTCACCCCTCAAACTACTAATTTGCTGCAATGTCCCACATCCGTTAGGAACTTAGGACTTGACATTAAATCAAATGGCAAAAGAGGTGAGATGACATTTTATGCACCTGAAACTTTTATAAAATTTTAAATTTACCTTTATTTTTTTTTTTAAAAAAATATATATATTTTAAGAACAATAGAAAAAAAGTTGACTCCGTTACCCAACGTGGGTCCGAGGACCCTGCCGTGAGTCTGGTCATTCACACTATATATTATATATTATCATTTAAAATGTTTTCAGCTTTTGGAAGCAGAACAATTGTTTGTAAAGCCATTTGATAGGGAGTTACACTTGATTCCATGGATTGGATAAGGAATTTGTCTACTTGTATTTTGTATGCTTGTTGGGAGTAAAAAGCGTGTGACCTTTAGACTTATGATGTATGCTTGTGGTTCTATAGTTGTCTTCATCAACTTATAGTATATTCTATATACCAAAGTCAATGGTTGTGATCATTTCATTTTTATTCTAACATGCTTTCACATTTAAATTAAAGGACAAAAATTTCCTATATATAAATCAATCCAAATATTTTGCATGCATTAACTTAATGACATAAATTTCCTACAAACTGATTTGTAAAAAATTTCATACAACCCACATATAAGAATGACAAATACTGTCATTTAAACATATGAAAACCACATTTTTTTTTATTAATGCTATTAAGAAAACATGTAAAAAGCACATACTATTAAAATAATATGTGCTTCTCACATGTCAATCTTATATATGGTTTGTATGAAATTTCCTACAAACCGGTTTGTAGGAAATTTCTGTCCTTAAATTAATGTATGCAAAATATTTGGATTAAACGTATACAATAAAAAATTTGGATAACAATTAAATAAATTAGTCATTCATATAAACTAGAATCTACCATATATGCTTAACATGCAATGAATTATGAAAATTATAAAGTCAATTATGAGTGCGTTTGGGATTGCGATTTCGTAAACAATAAGTGCGATTTTAAACCAAATTGCACAACATAATTTGTTTAGGAACTGCGTTTTTAAAAATTGTGATTTGAAAACGCAGAAAATTTGCCTTTTCAAATTGCAAGTAAGATGGTGCTTTTTTGAAAACACATAATTTTAAAAGCTAATTTGCGATTTTAAACGCTAAACTGCGTTTTTAAAAATTTCTTTTTTCAAATTGCTCATTTTAAAATCATGATTTTAAATCGCACTTTTTGAAATCGCAAACCCAAATGGATCCTATCTCTTAAACAAAGTAAAACATTTGTGTTAATCCTTGCATGTTTAGGTAATGGTTTTCCATAATTAATGCCCAATGAAACTTTTAGAAAATAGATGAATGCTTTCATCTTTATTTTAAAGAAATTATTTTTTCAACAGTTTAAATAGTATAATCACATAAAAATGATAAATTTGAAGAGAAAATAGATTGTTTGTAAATTCGATTAATTAGCTGGAACATAGGGGTATACTTCAATTAGGAAGGTTTCTTATACCATCTAGCTAGTATATAAATTATTTATTATTTATATTATTACTAACATTTGAAGAAGAAGATCGAAGTTGAATTATTGGATCGATCTACAGGACATGGTTCTAAAAAGGGAATTCATTTTGAATCATACAAACATACTCATTAATTTAAACTATAGAGATAATATTAATCATTTGCACGAGAACCGGCCACCACCAACTAATTAAGAATAATATTATCATAATCCTTTAAAGTCGTTAATTTATGACATGCAATTCAAATTACCCATCTGATCCATTGAAAAGATGCACTTTAATAGTTACTCAAAAATATCAATTACAATATTGGGAAAAAAAGAAAAAGAAAAAAAAAGAAAAAGAAAAACTTGTAAGCTATAAAATGAAGCAATTAATTTTTGGTAATCACATACCCCACTCTAATTATCAAGCCTTGTAAGGGTCTGATTGCATTTGCAGTTTCAAAACGTGCGACTTATTAAAAAAAAAAAAAAAAAATCAAAACACACGTTTTGAAAACGCAATTTTTCAAAAATTGCAGTTAAATGTTTGATAAAATCGCAATTTGGCTTATATATAAGACTATATAGATAAGTCAAACCACTCAACCTTAACACTTTAATTTTGTATTGAATTCATGCCGGGTTTGCGGGTTATATAAAAAATTATCTACCATTATGTCGTATGTCAGGTTCGATTTGTGTCAAGGCATGTGTATAAAACTATATAGGTCAACTATAACCCGACCCATTTAATTAAACGGTTCAGATTCCTCAAGCATAACTCTTTAATTTCGTATTGAGTTTGTATCGAGTTCGCAGGTCGTGTCAAAAAATACCAGCCTTAAGTTTAAGTAGCATTTAACATTGTGCATTTTAAAAATGCACCACCTTGAGTCCGATTTGAAAACACAGATTTTTCTATATTTTTAAATTTCAATTTTTTAAAAACGTACTCAATTAATTTCCATGATTTTGTTTAAAGACACAATACTTTTACCTGCGAAATCACAAGGCCAAACGAACTCTACATTATATATGACTCACTCATATGTATATTTTCCTTAGGCTCTATAGTACAGGCCAGGTGCCATATTTTAACTCTTTCAAATGAGATCCATATATATATATATATATATATATATACCAACCAATACATGAATTGTTGACAAATTTAACGTTTTTGGATGTTTACTATCAAGGATTTTGCTATTGGATATTCCATATATATATATATATATATATAACAATCAACCTATTTATAATTAAATGAAATTGTTTATCTACAATTTGCATGCGAGGTTAAAGCGTGGGGGGGAGTTTCTTTTTGGATGTATATATATATATATATATATATATATATATAGAGAGAGAGAGAGAGAGAGAGAGAGAGAGAGAGAGAGAGGTTAAAGCGTGGGGTGGAGCTTCTTTTTGGATGTATATATATATATATGCTCATATTAAAATTCTATGAATCTTGAAGAAGACCAACCTGAGGCCACCTGCTTCAGTTTAATCACTACACCACAAGAGCCAGGGTAGACATGATTATAAAAACAAGGATTTATATTCTCCTCGTGAGCGAACATGGAATTTATAATTATTGGGATAAACTTACAATTAGTGTACGTAATTAACGACATATTTATATATATAGCCTTTCTGATCATTTTGTTATTGTAATATTTAAGTAACATAATATATTAATTAATTGAATACAGCAGCTGCTAGCTGATCGATCCCTTCAAAGTCATAGAGGTGGAGAAATCTTCTGGCTGATCAGACCAATATCCATTCCATTGTAAGCGATGGGAGCATACATCCACATATCATCGGAGCTTAAAAGCTACAAATTAAGACAATGAGGAAATTAAGCGGTTAATTAGCCAATCCGATTTAATTGCTTCTTTTGGCCGGAGAAAGAAATTAATTTAATTAACATTTTAATATAATCCACATTCGTCCTTAATTACCTTGATTTGGAGCTGCAAAAACTTCACATAATGGACTGCCTCTTCAAGCATTGTGCTGATATCAACCTGTTAAACCATCCATGATGAAGATATCAAATTAATTAGGGTTTCATCTACGTTAAAGAGACATACAAACACCAATATTAATGTACATGAAAGAATATATATGTATTACTCACCTTTGTTCCATTAGGGACTAGACCTTGTAAGATTCTCAATCTTTCGTTTATCCTTTCCCTTCTTTTCTGCAAGGTTTGAATAAATAAAAATTTAGTTAGTTCAATTATTAAAGTATTGGTTAAATAGTTAAATTTTATTATATTTTTTTATCAGTTTAAGTTTCGAGAATAAATTGTGATTTAACATGATATTAGAGTCAGAAGTCTTAAGTTCGAAACCAACTTTACTTATTTCAGTTATATATTTCCCGTGTTGGGGCGTAGGTGGCTGAGTAAGTTTTCTTACTCTTGCATAAAGGCTTTGTGGATCGGTTGCTGATCCCCTAGTGGCTCTCATTTTCCCACTCAAGTTAAGAGCTGCAGAATCTTTGGACTCTGAATGTTCTCCTCCATTAGTCTCCTGGGAAGCATCGTCATCTGAGGTGCAACCACTAGAGCTCTGTCCATCACGTCCGGCATTACTCTCTTCTTCCTGACTAAGCTTCTGGTTCTTCTTTGACTTCACATTTTTCTCACTCTTTTGTACCTGCAAAGCAGTAGCAATGGAAATTATTACAGACTGTCAAAGAAATCTACTCCACTGCTGAAAGTATGTAAAGATCTAATAGTGATTTTCAAAAGTAGGAGATCGAATGACAGATCGAAGGAGGATGTATATCACATATCTAATTAATTTCATTTCGTTTCAAGGACTTACATTTCTTGAAACCCGAGGTTTCTTCTTCGTATTCGCGGATGACTGATTGCAGTTAGTTTTGTCTTCTTCTTTTGTGTGACACTCGGACACATCAAACTTTCTTTTCAGCAGCAACTCGTTGCCGGGAATATTAGCAATGGCTTCTAGCGACGCCTCATGAGGATTCATATGATCTTCATTGATACAGACCGTCTCACCCATTACAATGTCGGGAAACGCAGGAAAAAAAGAGCCAATATTTCTCTCATCCATCACACAAACATCATGATTTGCTACTGGAATATGCTTAGCATCGCTGAAGTAGTAGTTGTCATGGCTGGGATTAGCAAGAAAGAAGCTGCTACTACAATTACTACCATTGCTTCTTTCTTGAGAAATATATTGAAGATTAGAGTTGATATTCCCTAAAGAATAAAGTAAACTATCGTTAGCTTCAGAAGTTGGGAAAAAAGTTGATGGGGCTCGAGGGTCGTAATTCAAGCCCTCATGATGATCATGCTCCAGAAGAAATGAAGGCTGACCAAGAAATTGTGGTGTGAAATCAAGCTCTTCGGCCGAGAACATCTTGCTAAAGGACTCCCATTCTCCATCAGGAAAAGCTTCATGGCCAAGAGACTCCATTTTTTTTTTCCTGAGTTTTCTTTCTTCTGTGTGTTTTTGTACTGTAACTGCTAATAGAGGCTCTCTGTTAACTGCGAGTTGGGACAAGCTGAAGGCTGGAGACACAATATTTATACTCAAGCCTCATACATAGAATGTTAGTAAGGATTGACTTCATTTGTATACTGAATATTTAATGCATAATCATTGTCACGGCTGGTACCCTAATTCTATGCAACTAATCTAAACAGTCTACAGGGTGGGCGATACCAGGCAAAGTACAACTCAGAAGGGGCCAAGTTCATGCAATGATGGAATTAAATAATACAGTAAAAATTAAGAGAAATATATATATATAAGAACTGATCATTTTCACAACAGATAATCCCAGTTTCTTAAATATCATTACTTTGATAAATACAATGCTTTAATGGCGTTCTAAACACCGTGGACTTACTAAAAACTTCCCTGATGATAGAAAAAAAAGGGTCAAAGAGCAATCATGAGAGGTGTTTAAGTGGTCCCTAATTCACCATTTAGAAATTAGGTAAGCATGTATGCGTGGAGAAAACTCAGAAAAGACTCGTGTATTTGATAAAGTGAGAACGTGGAAGTTTTCTTGAATAGAAAACGAATAGAGAATGTTGTTGGCATATTAAACAAAGTGCGCGCAACCAAAAGGCGGCCAGATCGTGGGGATGATCTGAATTCTGACATTCTTTTACAAGTACTGATATATAGCCCGACAGGGTAACCGCATGGCTCGTTCCTTGTCTCTTCAATGGATTGAATATTTCTAACAGGTTTTCATTGGGCTGTAAGTCACCGATGGATTTGGCTAAGATATTGTTAAAAAACAAATAATAAATAAACAAATGAATTGTGTAATTTCTTTAACTGTTCATATTTAATTTTTTCTTTCAATATAAATTTGGAAAAAATTGAAAATAAATATAGCCCATAACTTTTTTATAGCACCTAAGCCAAATTCCACAGGCTGATCTACCATTAAACGGTTAAATAGGGTAATTCATGTACACCTCTAATCAACAATGCCATGATTCATTTGTTGTAGCTTCTTGTGTGGTTTTAGTTCAATGATATAGAAGACTTGTATGCAACGGTGTAATATGTTGGATTCTCCTACTGATCGGATAGATTTGATTGAGGAAGGATGTAGCAAATGGACTACTAAATCCATGTTGGGGGATGTTTGCATACTGGTTTTAAGCTATGCCGTTTAGGGAATCTAGAGGGCTAGAAATGAAATTAGATTTGGCAGTCATCCTAGAACTGAGGAACAGATTTTGAAGTTGATATTTTGGAAGGTTCGATGCCGGATCTCTGGAAAAGAAAGGTTTAAGAAAAACTTGGAAGATGTCAGGCTTTGTCTGAATTGGAATGTTGATGTTAACATCTTGATTTAGTTCCTGTTCTGTTTTGCTGGTTTTTTGAGTTGTCAGTTGTTTTTTCTGAGTTAGTTTTGCTTGTAATGAGCTTTGATGTGTAGTTGGTGGACTGGGTTTGTACATTTGGTTCTTTATTAATAATATTGTTCTACTTATTCGTCAAAAAAAAAAAAAAAATTTCATGCTTTTAATTATGTTAAATTATTATTGAAATCACCACTTATCTTAAAAGCAAAACATAATAATATATGGAATATTTAATCGAAATAATAATAAACTATAGAGTTAAGTGTTCGAATTCAAGATTGGTGTTCTAATATCATGTTAAATACTACTTATCTCAAAAGTTTAAGCTAATAACAAATTATATTAAATTTAATCATTTAATTAAATATTTTAACATACTAGTAATTAGGAAGACCACACTAATCCTTAATTTTCAACCATTTAACTCCATTAACTATTTATCTCATAATTAATAATAGATCATATATCTTAATATCATTATAATAATCCCATCGCTTTCATGCTTGTCGTATTATATTCTTGCCTCTAATAATTAGCTTCCAAAGGTTTTGTTCATCCTACTAACATAAATGGATCCTTAATAAATGGATCCTTAAGCATATGGGACAATCTGATATTGGCATCGTGATGCAGTAGTACTGGAGAAAAGCAAATGCACTATTAAACTTCTAATGACTACTCTGGAACCCACCCAAAAAAATAGAAAAATCTCAAAAAGATAAATATATGTTATTAATTCCATGAAATATTAAAATTTGATTAATGTTTTGTTACAAAAATATAAAAAGGGGAAAAAAAATTAAGAAGTATATATAAGAGTACGACCTTCCATTTTATATATAGTAGCTCTACTTGCATTACGAGTGTGGTGAAATAAAATATTCTACTTCTATTATTACTTATTAGCATTTTAGAAAGAAAAGAGTAGTATATATATAGAGTAATATATATATACACACTACAATTAAATGCTCAAATAATTAAGATAGTTAATTACATCTTAAAAGAGAGGATTATATTAATATATACCCTGATAATAATAATAAATAAATAAATAAAAGTGTATTTGTCCAAGTTAGAAGAGCTGTCTCAACTCTCAACTAAACTTCTGCATGAAATTGACAGCAGGAAGAGTATTAATTTGGGTCTATATAATCAAATGGCTCAAGCTTGGTAGACTCTCATGACCTTCTTGGTAAAGTGGAATATTCTGAAATTAAAGCTAACAAATTAATAACAACAATCACTTTGCAATGTGAGAGCTCAACAGAAAATAAGAGCTTTATTTTGGCTTACCAGGCCGGGATATATACACGGAGGTAGGTAGAAGAGAGATTCTTGTCGTTTGTGGATCACTCGTCTTTCTATATAGCCTTATTCGCATAGGACATCAATTTTATTTTTTTTAATTCAGTCTATAAAACTGCTATAGCATGTGAGAATGACATACATGTCCGTTCAAGCCAATTTATTAAACTAACATATGTTCTTAGAGCATTAAATTCTTTAATTAAAAAAGCATATGAAAATCCTCTACTCTAATTTAGAAGAGATATGATCAATTCCTCAACCCTAGCTAATTTAGCCAATATATAACTTTGTCCAATTCATATGATCATTATTAATATTCATCCTTATTATTATTTGCCAGCTGTACTCACCACTTAAACCTCGTTTAATTTTCAGCCCAAATCACTGATCTTTCTCGTTAATTAATTAATTGGTTTCATTATTTCACTTGCCATTAACTTGTGAGCCGTTTACCTGTCCATCTTTATATCGGAGTCAATCTCATGGCAGGTAGGAAAATACAAAAAGAAAAGAAGAAGTTATTATTCCTCTTGGCTGATCATACAACTGCTTTGAATTAATTATTTAATTTGTGGAAAATTAGGTATTCGATCTGCTACAGTAAAATGGCCCCAAAATATATTAACAAAGTAGATCATTCCCCAGATGTCACGTAGCAGCTATATAGCACAATATCTATGACAAACTCAAACCCCAGCTGTGGTATCTCACTTATTAACAATTTAACATTCATAAAAATAAATAAATAAAAAAATAAAATTCCAGTTCAAAAAACACACAGCCTGAAATTCTCAGTAATCCATCTAGATGATCTGAACAAAGCCATGGATGAAACACGCAGAAAACAGTCGCCTTCATGCCCACTGGAGATTCTACTGGCTCTTCCGCTTTGATCACACGCGTCAGTTAGACAGACCATTTCACAAACCCCTTTTATTATATCTTTTTCTCCTTTCGATGAAAGTTCGTGTTTTGATTAAAAATTGCACCGGCCATTGCACGACCTTCGATGAAACGAAAAACCCTCGTAAATATTCCCAAACCTCCCAATTTTAAAACCCATTAACAAAATGAATAAAATCTAAAAGTGCATTGTAGAATGAAGATTAAAACCCAAGAAATCTGATTTTATTCCTCCCATCACAAACCTTTTGTTAATTTGCTAAGCTCTCTCTCGCGGCCGGCTGCCATGATTATCATCGATGGTTAGGGTTGTTTGCGTCGACTCTTGAGCATTAAAAATAGCAATTATCTGAAAATACAGCTACTCCTGTCTTTATCAATTAAACTACCAAGTACCAACTGTCCTTGTTGCAGCTTGTGCTAGAAAGCTACATTCTAAGGCACGTCTTTAAAATAAAACAACAAAACAGCATATTATTAATTATATATATATATATATATATTTATATATATAAGGTGCATGTTTCGCTTACTATTTTGATACGTACATTATTAATTAATCTTTTTTTTTTTTTAAACAATTCATTTTATTACTTACAAAAGTGGAAGCTTCCCCATTGGGATAACTATCCCCTACACTTAGCCTGTCCGAATAAGGCTAAACGTAGGGAAACCTAATTCGTGATCGTTGGATATTTAATAATTTTGTTATTTGAATCGTTAGTAATTCAAACAGTAAATATTAGATAAGTTACTTAATTGAGCCCGATTTTTTTTTTTTTTTTTTTCAATCTGATTCATCAAGCAATACCCAAGAAATTAGATTGATGGGCTCTGTGATTAGATTAAGGGTCTCGTGAAGCATGCACTTGCCAATTGCCATCTCATTAGCAAAGTAGTTAAGAAAAAAAAAAACGATTTTCATATCTCTTGTTCATACATCTCATCATTTAAATTGTTGATCTCAAGATAAAAATAAAATAAAAAATAAAAATAAAAATTAGCAACTACTCTAGTTGTAAAGCCATTTAATAGAGTTCGTAGGACCTAGCTAAGAGCCTAACAACAAATAAAATAACAATATTAAGTCTTACTCCGTAGTCTGGGACAGCATTATTAGGGATTAAACTATTAAAGCTACATTATTTGTATTAATTTTAGGAAGAAACCAAAAAAAAAAAAAAAAAAAAAAAAAAACAGAAAGAGTTTAATTAATGATTGCATTAATAATATATTAGCTCTTATCTATTACGTGTATTCTGAGGCTTCGAAGTCCATGCTTGACTATAACTTCCAATATTATATATAATCGTCAAATTAAGTTATAAACATTTTTTTATTCAGAATTCAGTATATTATATCATTTCTCTGGAAAATTAATTTATTTTAATGGTATGTGCAATTAAAAAATAGTGAACCAAGGGACCAGTTCCAAATTCCCTAGTCGACACTCACCAAGAAATAAAAAAAAAAAAATCCGACGTCGGTAATAAGCCGAAAGAATGTTTCTATAAGAGTCGCTAAGGACAATTGCAGCTAGCTACTACCATGTTTGGCTTATGGTTACATCAAAATCAGCCTTCAAATAGCCCAAATGGGGGAGGAGTGCTGGGATTTATGTTTGGCCAAGCTAGTGAATGAGATCTTGCTGGTAATAAAACTTAGTTTTTTGAACAACAGAAATCTCAGGCATTATTGCCTTGTAGGTCAGCAGGTTCCTAGCTAGCCAAATTTTGGTCCAAATGGATGCTGCCAAAATTTAAAAATCTTGAGAATCCATTATTATGGAGATGGAGAGCCCATTGTGAGGCCTTAAAAGAGCTCTGATTTGGGCTTCAATAGGATTATTGTACATCGAGGTGTTTCCTGTTTAGGGGTCATTTAGTGCTCTTCCATATAATTCTAGCAAAAGAATAAGAGAAAATTTTACTTATAACTCTGGATTTTTTATTACTTTTGTAACTAAGTACTCAAACTTTAAAAAATATCAATTCAGGGTATCCATATTTTATTTTATTTTAATTTCAACTATCCGATAGAATTTTTCGTTAAATCCTGCAACATTCAAAAAAAAAAAAACCTTTTTTTTTAAGGAAAAAAAATTGCAAGGATTTAGATGTTGATCAGAATTTAACGGAATTTGTAAAAATACTCATGCCTAAATCTTAAAAAAAAAAAATTATAAAATTGGTATTTTGAAAATTTTGATAAGATTTAATGAAAAATTTTAACGGAGGGTAGAAATTAAAAAAAATTAAAAGATAGATGTCTTAAATTGATACCTTTTAAAGTGTGAGTATTTAATTGCAAAAATAATAAAGATAAGGAGTTATAAGTGAAGTTTTTCAGATAATAATTCAGAAAAATGTGTTGAATGGTTTATGGGAGGGTCTCTACGTAAGGATTGGACAATTCCAATCCTCCCTATTTCTTAAATGGATAAATCTGCCAATATTAGAAAGAATCGGCAGGAAGTTCCACACTATTTTTCAAAGCAGGTGCTTTAGCTTGGAGTTCTCCATAGCCCATAGGCAATCCCAATCCACAAGCTCTAGAGGGGAGGGTTTGGGGGGACCCATATCCAAAGATCAAGGGTGATATTTTGTAAGGGAAAATGATACATGCACTACAACTTCAAGGCACATTGAGGTGGAGCCCACACATGTGGGTCTCTCCCAATGTGCCTTAGAATTGTGCACTTGTAGTGCACTTGATGTAATTATAACATTTCTCTTTTGTAAGAGATGACTGTTAATTTTGAGAACGATTTGTAATTTATGCCAATTATAGGGATTGATTTTGTATTTATCCCTTAAAATTATTACCAAACAACTTTCTTCACCATTTCTCTCACAAAAAATAAAAAAAAATAAAAAAATAATCAAATACTTTTGCACATTTATCTCACATAAATAATTTCTTATTACTATTCAAATAAAAAATCCACTACAAAACTTTTTATCAAACACACCCAATAAAAGTTGAGGTGGATGGCAGGATGAGAGACGATGTGATTAGCAGAGCATTGAAAGATGATTGGAGCAGTGATAACCTTATCCATGAGTACGCCAAGGAACCAGAACCTGTGAGTGTTGACTAGGATAGTGTAGTGCTCTTAATAGGCCTAGAATTCGTTGGGAGCTAGAGTGCTTGAAAATTAGGGAGAAATAGTGATTTATAGATCAAAGCAATGTTGCAATGTATTTTGTTGTGTTTTGGCATCCTTTTGTGCTGTTTTCTTTTCTTTTTTTATTTTTATAAGTAAAGTCAATTCTATGCTTGCTTATGTTTTCTCAAAATAAGTATGTTCAATATTTATTTCTTTCAAAATACAACCAAATAATTTTCTTAATTAGATCCCACAGAAAACATGTCCTCAAATGTAGATCCCACCAAAAAACACTTTCACCCACCAAAAAATATTTCTCACCTTTATGTGATCAAACACATTTTCAAACCAAACCTAACAAACACTTTTCAAAACGATTATCAGAAATACCTTATTTAACATCCCCTTTTCCACAGCAGAATGGAGTCGCAAATAGTCTTTGAAATCAATAGAAGATGTGACTCGGCTTCAGGTGCCAGCAGCATCAAACAGAGTTCTTGACCAACTGATGGTGGAAATAAAAACACCGACTCGATTCATTTAAAAAAAAAAAAAAAACTCTAGTTCCTCAACCAAAATTCAATTGTTAATCACTGGGGGAAAGAAGAAAAGGCTGAATTTGGTCATCCCCTTTACAGCAGGCGATGTAAATTTATATCCAAAATATAACGAAAAAATCCATAACAAATTTATTACTGCTTATATCATTCAATATCAACTGATTGCAGCTCTTCCACCATCAAGCACAAACAAACCCTTTATTACCCAAAAAAAAAAAACAAAAAGAAGAAACAAACACAACTACCTCAGACACACTAGATCAAGCTGTGTCAACAAGAACGAACAATGGTTTGTCTCCCAACCGATCCCGACCCTGAAATAAGTCAATAATACATTAATTGAAACAGGTTGGGGGGGGGAAGGAATACAGATATGTTTACAGTTGCCTAATGCATTGAAGCAGAGAGAAAGATAGTCTATGTAGCTCAGTAGTGATTTCTGACTGTAAATCTAGAAGCAGTAGATAGTAGTATTTTTAATCTGAGTTCAGATTCCTGTGATAATCAATTCTATCAAAACATATAAAATATCCAAGAAAAAAAATCGAATCAAATTTTGAATCCTGACGCACTTCTGCAACATTAACCAAAATATGTTTTTTTAATAATAATCACAAAAGCATTTGATTTCGATTTTAGACTTAATTATCTTTTGTGAGCTTTATAGTGATGAGGAGGTGAAGACCTGTGAGTGTGTAAGTAGAAACAGACGAGATAGAAGATGACAAGGGAAAGTTGGAAACTGGTGTGCTGGGTTGTGTTGCAGAGGAAGATGCGTTGGTACTGTTTGTGGCCATAGTTGGATGAGAGACCCTAGTCTGAGACTCTGATACCATAAAATAATTCCAAACAACTCTGGTTGCTAAACGTTTTCCACACTGAACTGTGTGGTTTGGTGAAGTCTATTAATAGTCAAAGTGTGATGGTGTTTGTTATTCTCTGTCTGACCAACGTTATCTTCAATAAAAATTCCTATTCTTTCTCTTGTTTCTCTCACAAATCTTTCTATTTCTTAATCACTCTTAACTTTGCCTCTTTTCACTCACCTGGTGGTGGCAAATTTGTCCTATTTCTCTTTTTCTCTATGTATCTCAGAAATAATTTTGTTTCTAGATTTTGGGCATTGAATCTAAATTTGGAGATCACAGATATTTACCTCCAGGTTCTAAAGATCAGAAGAAAAGTTCTAGAGACAGCATTTTTGGCATGATTCTTCCCTGTGGGTTTCTTTGTCTTCTCCCAAACAATATACCTCTCTGCACACTTCCATGGCTACTTTCAATTCTCAAAGAGAGAGAGAGAGGGAGACAGACAAATGGAGTAGCAGGGGGAATGAGGAACCCAAGCGAAATGCCCGTTAGAGTGTGAGACATGATAATTTATAGGCCTTCAGATTTATTTTATTCTACGTGGCAACCACCCCTTTTAAGGCTCCCTATTCAATATCGCAGGGGCAAGGAACTCCATTGGACCATTGCCAAAGCATCACAACATAGCATAACATGGATGAATCTTGGTATTATGGACGTAGCAACCTTGCCATAAATATGTCAATCAACATACTAAGATACTAAACAAAAATTGCTGAGTTTTTTTTTTTCCTCTTTATTTTGGCTTATAATGCAGTAAACTAAATTCTGCCTTTCAAAACCCTGAGTCATTCTTGATAGGCGAAAGTCCAGTCATAGGCACTAACTTTCACATCAACTTTATACCATTTTGGTAAGAAAACTTTCAAGTTTCTTTACCACTCAATTTTAGCATATGCTGGTTTTTCATCCATAGATGAAACTTAAACTGTGGTTTTCTGCAACTTGGCTTTCTTCTTCATTACTTCAAGATTGCCTCTCTTTATTCATTGTAAGTTAGAATCATAGGCATAAGTTAATTAATATATAGCTGATTGCAATAGGAATTTGATAAATTTCATGTTCATTAATCATTTCTTTACTTCTTTTCTTTTTTTGAACCCAGCAATTTTCTTAAACATTTTATAATTTCATAATTCATAAAAACCTTATGTTTTAGATATGGAACTTACTTCTTCCCCTCCCTACCGAAAAGAAAAAGAAAGAAAAGTTGTATATCCGGTTATTCAATAGGGAGTAGATCATATTTCTAGCATCTTAATCATTTTAGTCAAAGGCCAGAAACAGCAAATCATATCTAACTTTAGATGGATAAATTTTCTAAATATGGCATCTTTGATATGCATGACTTTTGTTTGCAAACTGTAACTCCTGTTTGCTTATTAGTGCCCCCTTGATATTTTCCTAACTACACCAGAAATCTACCACAGAGAAGTTTATTATTTACTAGTTGGCATTGAAACCTTGCCTGTCATGGAATGGATATGATTCATAATGCTTTTGATATAGATTCATAATTCTACAAATAAGGTTTAGTCTAGACAAAGCTCAGCATAATTTTGAAGCTTCTAATCTCAACCAATCTTGACAGTCAAGTACAATAATTAAGCTAAATCGTTGTTTAGATAAAAGATATCCAATTATAACTAGGGACATACCTTCAGTTCTGGCAATTCGATGACACATGCACACTCAACCACATGCACTCCAACACGCTCTGCAACCAAAAAATTAGAATGAAGCGAATAGGCAGACTTAAGGTCGAGTATGAACAACACATACAATTAAAGACACTTCTTTAGAGGAATCACTTGAACTATATAGTGGTGACTAAACAATATTCTAATATTTATTAAACCGAAGTTGTCACATTGAAAAACCATGTCTCTCACTAAAAAATGTAAGAGAAAAGAACACTATATGCCTGTTGAAAGGTAGCTACAATCTCTCCCATCAGTCACATTTGAAACCAATTGCCATTTGTAAAGCCCCTAACAATGTCCATGAACCTGCCTGATCCACCATGCACATCATGAAGCAAAGCTCTCTGCTGATTGGCTTGACAATCATTATACTCAATATTCCTGTCTATCTGAAACACACCTCTGCTACAATTGTATGTAAAAAAAATTTGATAAGTAATTTTTTGTTCCTAAGGGGAGGGGGAAAGGAAGATTCGAACTAGTGACTTCTACTTCAAGAGGCATGGCCCCTAGCCAATTGAGCTACCCCTTAAATACACTTGCATGTAAAATTAAGTTGATGTTTAAGTTTAAACACGTTACCGAGTAGCCTGATTGCAGCACACAAGGTTCCCCCAGTTGCAATGAGATCGTCTATTACCAGTGCACGTTCTCCAGCTTGTACAGCCCCTACATGCATCTCCATTATGTCTGTTCCATACTCCAAAGAATACTCTTCCGAAATAACCTCCCCTGCCAAACCAAATAAACTGTTAACTATTCCGGAAATCCTATATGGCACCAAAAACATGCTGGTCAGATAAAAAGCACAATGACATCAGCATGGAAGTACTAAAAGTTCAAAAGTCCTTCACACTGCACAGGCATGCACACACAAGCACGGAATTTAACAGACCCACTATGGTTAGAAACAAAAGTTACTTCTTACAAAAATAAAGATACTGAAACTTAGAGCATTCCTAGCAGCCTGTGAGGCAATTTGGTGAAAATACACAAAAAGCATTCCCAGCAGCCTCACTACTATAACAAAAAAATTTTAGTGAATGAACAGTACTCACCAACAATAGTGAGTAACGTTCACTCATCAAATCATTAAAAAACTATAAAAATTTGGTCATTTCTCTCTCTCTTTGCATTCTTTTTTTTTTTTTTTTCTCACGCACAACTTTGTTTCGTTTTGCAATGTTTTAGGCTAAAAGTGTACTTTTTTTTTTCCTCTTAAATTACAATATTTCCACACTTTAGATATCCAATGCCGTAAAAATTTATTGTTCACATATTCCAACAGGTTTTGTGGAATTGAAGGGGCATGTTTGGGTAGCATTTTATTTTTGATTATTTTTTAAAAACATGTTTGGGTAGGTTTTTTAAATTCAAATTCTACTCAAGTTTTATCAAACTTTTTTCAATTTTGTCTCGAATTCTTTAAACCACCCAAACATAATTTTAAAAAACAAATTTTCTCGGTATTCGCAATTTTTTTTTTTTGATAAGTAATAAACATGTCTTATTAAAAGCGTAAGGCACCCCTAAGTACACCGGAAGTATACAAGAGAAAATACCTAACTAAAAATTGAAAAACGAACAATCGCAATTTTAAATATTGTAAAAAATAATATAATATAATACAAATTTTAAAAAATATGACCATTAGAATACGACAAATATTCAAAAATATGACCGTTAGGAAAAGACAAACATTCAAAAAATATTAAATAGAGAAAGAATAAAAAAAAAAAAGAGGCAAAGACCATTATCGACTTTACGTTACTTTTTGCGAGAATCATCTAATCAGACTTATATAATTGAGGAGATTGAGACAGTTCCTATAAATGGATCTGCAACCAAACTGATAATATTTTAAAGAAGAGTAATATTATTAAAGTAAACGCCATAGCACAAAAGCAATAGAAGCCTTTCAACACCAAACTAATGCAGCATCTGAGCTGTATACATATTGAGTCCCGTTGTTCTATTGAGCATTTTGTGTATACTGATCAAAGATACCATGAACTTCTCAAAAACAAAGAAAATGATGCAATTCGTGTGGAGGAAGAAAAAAAGTATTCAAAGAAACATACCAGGCAACTTATTAGGCTTTCTCATAGGAACAAACTTTGCCCCTATAGCCAATGCAATGGGAGGGCCAAAGATAAAACCTCTAGCTTCAATACCTGCATTGTGTTGTCAATAATAGATCATGTAATAATTAACAACCCCTTTACCTTAAAATGCAAGAAAAACCATCAATCAAAGAAAAACAAACAACAACTTGACCAAGTTCGTTATCTCAAAAATTACCAAGCCTTGACTCATAAAAGATAAGCAAAAATTAAAATAAGAATAAAAAGAAAAAAGAAAAATCTTGAGCATACATTTGAAGATTTATAGGCAGTGTGCAACTGAGTTACCACCAAGGGCAGGCAAACAAGCCTATTATGAAGGCACTATCGAAATATACACTATATAGGCTAACAAAACCTACAATCTTGACCTTGTTTTAAATTAGAAGGTAAATGGACTTGAAGAACAACATGCCCAAATCAAAAAAATAGGGCAGACAGAAACATTACATTTCAATTACATGTTTCTCTTTGTTCTCTCGCCACGTCATCACCGCCTTTGAAGGGCTTTGCGCGGGAAAATTTTTTTAGGATCTAAGATCGGCGCGTGTGGGTGCATCTGAACCGGAGAAGGGTGCCGGAGGTCGGCGATGACGTTTCCTCAAGATTATCTGTAGTTTGATCTCGGGTAATTCGAGCGGTGGAGGGGTATGGCGAAGAAGAAGGGTGCTGTAGGTTGAGGCAGGGGAAAAGGAAAAGAGAAATCGAGTACGCCGATTGGTAAAGGGGAGCTTTCTCCGCTTCCGGTGGGTGAAATCTCCTCGAAACCAGAACTCTTTGATGATGCGACTGATCTTGATGATAACAATTTAGGTTTGGCTATTCAACATGATCCTTTGGATTTGAGGACTGGCTCTAATAAGGGTTTTGATGAGAGGATGACTGAACAACCTGAGGTTGTGCTTGAGGAACCTGAGTTTGATGCGGTCTCTCTGCCGATCACCCAGGCTGATTGTGCTCCGCCGGGGCTTTTGGATGATGATCTGGTTGGCAATCCTGTGGTTTTAAATGATTCAGAGCCGGAGGATGATGGTGACGCTGTTGCTGGGGATTGCTTTGTTGACCATTATCCAATTCTAAAAACGCCGGGTCCTGTTCAGGGTCAGGGTTTGGCAGAGAGTTCTAAAGGCTGGACTAATAAGAATGTGGACTCCCAGAATGGTACTGATACTTTGGATGATTCTAAGGGTTGGAGCGGATTTTTCAAAAATGCTCGTACCATGGGGAACCTTAAATTCTTTCCGCCAAATAAGGGGATAAAACCTTCATCTACCCTCCTGATACAGTTGTAGAAGAAGGCATTTCACTATGGAAATCCAGTTTGGTGGGCCAATTCATTGATAAGTCTCTGCCTTATTTTCTGGTGAAAATGGCAGTGTCTGCTATGTGGAGCCAATTTGGTGAAGTGGAAGTCTTCTCACTTGAAAATGGAATGTATATCTTCCGGTTCCAGGATGAGGCAACTTGTGAAGAAATCCTGGAGTCCAGATTATGGCACATCTCGAATAAGCCTCTGATTCTTCGAAAGTGGAAACCAGGTATGCAAGTTCTCAAACTTGCCCTATCCTCTGTTCCTATATGGGTCAAATTTCTACATTTGCCTATGGAATTTTGGACCCCCAATGGCCTTAGTTATGTGGCTAGCGGGGTAGGAGTTCCACTTTATGCTGACAAAGTAATAGAGGAGCAGAAACGCCTAGGCTTTGCTAGAGTCCTAGTCAAGATTGATGTCCATTCTGAGTGCCCTAAGAAATTGATTATATGTAGAGATAATGGTGATACTGTTTCTGTTGGTGTTGTCTATTCATGGTTGCCACCCAAGTGCTCTACTTGTGGAACGTTTGGTCATACAACCTATACTTGCAATAAGAAAGAACAGAAGGTGTGAGTGCCTAAGAAGAACAGGAATAGTCCTCTCAAGAAGAATAGCCTTGGTGCTAAGCGGGCTTTTGACAAGACTATCAGGAATCCTTTGCTAGGCTCTCAGCCTAAGAACTCAAAAGAGGAGCTTCGGCTATCAAACTCTTTTGCTAGACTGAGCCAGGATGAGGGGTTTGAGGAGGAGGATAAGCCTAGAACCCCGACCACATTCTTGCAAGTCTTTGAGAAAGCCATGTCAGACAAGGGGAAGGGAATAGTGGAAGCTAGCCCTGCTGGAAAGGGTTTTGCTCCTCCTAGAAGTCTATGAAGATCCTTTCTTGGAATATTAGGGGTCTCAATATGCCCTTAAAACAGAAGGAGATTAGGAAGTTGATCTTTCAGCATAAAATTTATTCTGTGTGTGGTGGAAACTAGGGTGAAACTGGAGAATCTTCCAAAGGTTGCTCATTACATGCTTCTAGGTTGGGAAGTTATCAACAATTACTGTAAACACTGTTTAGGGAAGATATGGATTTGCTGGGATCCAGGGGGAGTCCAGATAGATGTTGTAGATGTTCATGCTCAAGTTATAACTTGTAGGGTGACATCTCAAGATTCTGGTGCCTCTTGGATGCTCTCAGCTGTATATGGAGCTACTCATGGGCCTGAAAGAAGAACTCTTTTCAAGGAATTGACTGTGGTAAAGGCTGATATGGGCAGAAAACCTTGGTTGATCACTGGAGATTTTAATGTTATTATATACCCGGATGAGAAATGGGGTAAGGAGGGATTTTCCTGCTATGAAAAGGAATTTGTTGATTGTATCCAGAATCTAGAAGTTGATGATATTGCCTACACCGGATGCATTCATACTTGGACAAACAAGCAGATTGGGGCTAATTTTGTTTCCAAGAAACTGGACAGGGTGTTGGCTAATGGCGACTGGTTGGCTTCTTTTAGTAACACGGCTGTGGAGTTCCTTGAAAGGGGGGTTTCTGATCACTCCCCTGCTCTTGTGACTGTTGCTAAATTGGTGAGTTATGGTCCTAAGCCTTTCAAATATTTCAATTTTTGGGCTGACCACAAGAACTTTCTGCAATGGGTTGAAGATGGTTGGAGGACTGAGGTGAATGGTTTTTCTATGTTTCGGTTTTACTCAAAACTGAAGTCTACCAAGATTGTCTTGAAAGCCAAGAATAGAGAGTTTTTTGGAGGGTTGGGGCAAAAGGTGATGCAGGCTAGGGCTAAACTAGAGGCTGCTCAAGCAGAATTTCTTACTTCCCGGTAGTGCAGATTGTCAGGTGAAGGAGGGGGAATGCCTTCATCTTCTGACTTCTCTTTTGATTGCTGAAGAAAATTTTCTCAAACAAAAATCTAGAGTAAAATGGCTTAATCTTGGGGATGGTAACACCTCTTTCTTTCATAATTCTGTTAAGGTTCGGAACTCCTCCAACCTAATCAAGATGGTAAAGGATGAGCATGGCCATAGCTTTCATGATTTCTTGAGATTAAAAGGCTGGCTATTTGTTTCAACAAGTACTTGTTGGGTTCCTCTTCCCATGTTTTCTCTTCTGAGAAGGCTGAGAGGGTAGCTACACTTGTCAAAAAGAAATTTTCAGCTGGCTGCATTGCAAAGATGGAAGTTCCTGTCACTAAAGCTAAGATTAAGAATGTTGTTTTTTCTATGAATCCTAGCAAGGCTCCAGGGCCAGATGGCTTTTCTGCAGGATTTTTTCAGATGGCCTGGACTGTAGTTGGAGATGATCTATGTGAAGCTATTCTGGAATTTTTCACCTTTGGAAAGCTGTTGGAAGGAAACTAATGCTACCATTCTCACTCTTGTCCTGAAAAAGAAGAATGATTCTTATATGAGTGAATACAGGCCTATTGCTTGCTGCAATGTAGTGTATAAATGTATCACCAAAATCCTAGCTAATAGGATGATTCAAGGGCTGGATGAAGTGATTAGCTCTAATCAAGGAGCCTTTATCCCTAAAAGGGGCATCGCAGAAAATATTCTTTTAGCCCAAGTTATCACAAGGCGAAGGGTGCTCCTAGGTGTACCCTCAAAGTTGACTTGATGAAGGCATATGATTCGCTAGATTAGGAGTATGTTTTGCACTGCCTTAAGTGTTTTGGAGCCCCCGGAAAATTTATTTCCTGGATTAGAGCTTGTATAACTAGTCCAAGTTTTACTATTGCTTTGAATGGTACTTTGGTGGGGTTCTTTCAAGGGAAGAAGGGGCTGAGACAAGGGGATCCCATCTCCCCTTATCTTTTTGTTCTCTGTCTCTGTTGATGGAGGAAGCTGCTGCTTCGCCTTATTTCGGTTACCATCCGAAATGTGCTGCTGTCAACTTAACTCATCTGTGTTTTGCAGATGACTTATTGGTTTTCTCAGCAGCCACTGTCACTTCAGTTACTACCATAGTTGGAGCCCTTGCTGAGTTTGAGCATCTTTCGGGATTAAAGGCTAATCCATCCAAAAGTTCTATTTTTCTTGCAGGAGTGGCTGATGATGTGAAGCAGAATCTTTTAGATATTCTGCACATGCCAGAGGGACTCTTCCAGCTAGATATCTTGGTGTCCCACTCATCACCAAGAGGCTTACTTCTATGGATTGTGATTCCTTGGTGAATAAGATCACTGCCCGGGTAGACTCTTGGCTTGTCAAAAAGCTTTCCTTTGCTGGCCGTCTACAATTGATCTCTTCCATCCTTCTAAGCATGCAGGTTTTTTGGGATAAAGTCTTTATCTTGCCTAAGAAAGTGATCCGATTGATTGAGCAGAAACTCAATCGGTTTCTTTGGAGTGGTAGAGACACTAAGGCGCGTGCTAAGGTAGCTTGGAGTAAACTTTGTGTTCCAAAACAGGAATGAGGACTTGGGATTAAAAGAATTGAAGTATGGAATACGACCTCTATGCTCAATCATATCTGGAGCTTATTCACTAAGGCCGGATCATTATGGGTTGCTTGGATTAATGCCAATTGGCTTAAGGGTAGATGTTTGCGGGAAATCTCTATACCGAACTCTTGTTCATGGAGTTGGAAAAAACTCTTAATGCTGCGTGATATAGCCAGGAGTTTTATTAGCTTCAAAGTTGGCAATGGCTCACGGGTATTTTTATGGCTTGATCACTGGCACCCTGCAGGGTACCTTTTGGAAAATTTTGGACACCATATTGTGTATAATTTTGGTTTTCCCTTACATTCTTGATGTTGTTATCAAGAATGGAGAGTGGATCTGGCCTCCTGCACGTTCAAATGCTCTGGTAGAAGTTCAAAGCAAACTCCAAGAGATTGAGCTTGGTGATACTGACTTAGCTGTTTGGAATGCTAAGAATGGGGAGTATAAATGTGCTGATACTTGGGAAAAATTAAGAGAGGCTCACCCGGTTGTAAGATGGTGGAAATTGGTCTGGTTCCCAACTTCAATCCCTCAGCACTCCTTTCTTCTCTGGCTTATGTTCTGGGATGCACTGGTCACTAAGCAAAGAATGTGTGGGTGGGGATACACAAGATGCTCCTTGTGTTTATTCTGCTATGGTGCCCAAGAGAGCCGAGAACACCTCTTCTTTAGGTGTAGTTTTAGTAGCCGAATTTGGACTAAAATCATGGCCGAATGTTCCATTCTTAATGCTCCTTTGGATTGGGATGCTATTGAAGATTGGGGCTTGAAGACTCTACAGGGCAGCAATATTCGGGCAAATTTGGGGAGGTTGTGGTTGGGGCTATTGTATATAATCTTTGGAAACAGAAGAATGCTGTTTTGCATAACTCTTCACCTAGAACAGAAGAATCTATTATGGATTATATTCGATGGGAAGTTCATTCAAGGCTGGTGACTAAAGGGCAATTCAAGAATCTCACTCATAACTTAGTGTTTCGATGGAACCTGCATTCCTCTGTTGGTTCGTTTTGAGACTGCAGGATTTGCCTGTTTGAGCTGTTGTCTAGTTGCTGCTCTTGTTGTCTCTGGTTTTTTCTTGTTTAGGGTGCTCTGCTCTCGGGACTTTGTGTTGTTTGTGGCTTGGGTATTGTTGTCTACTGCTCCTGTTTTGATGAGGTTGCAGTTTGTTTGGTTTTAGGCTTGTATTTCTGGAAAGGATTGATTTCTCTGTTTGAGTTTGTGTTCCAGTCTGTTTTCTTTCTGGAGTGCACTTTGGGTGTTGTTCAATGAAAGCTTTTATTCATCGAAAAAAAAAAAAAAATTACATGGAACACATAGGAGAGAATACCTGCGACCACAGAGATATCTTTGTCTTTGTACCTCTCAACAAACAAATCGATAGTGTCCCTGAAAGCCTTGATATCAAGAAGCAAGGTGGTTATATCGTGGAACATAATCCCTGCCAAATTGGGTGGCCAGTAAACCAAACATGTGCTCAGAATTCAAATACCGCAACTTGAATTAAATTACGCCAAAAAATACCCACTACCCAGAAGACAAATTCGAATCTCCCACAGTAATTATAGCACTCTAAAAAGAATATACATATATAATAATAAGAATATCACGAGTGGAAGAAGAGCACCTGGCTTAGGAAAGTCTGGGATGAATCGGATGGAAGAGGCAATTCTCGCTATGCGACCGTCTTGGCCCTCTTGGGCATCCTGAGAAGCCATTTCTTGTCGTTTCACCGAGCCAGTCGCTACCCAATAACAGTGAGATTGTCAGAGTGGGAGAATGAGAGATGCCTACTCTTGCCCTTTTGACGCATCGATTAGAAAAATGTCCCAAAGCCCAATGGGGGCAGAAAATGACCAATCGGGTTAAAATTATATTTTATGACCAAATTACCCATTCCTTAGAAGTCCTCTCTCTGTCCTAGTTTTTTTTTTTTTTTTGAAGTCAATCTCTCTCTCCTAGTTAGTAAAACACTAATAGAATCAGATCATATCTCAATATGCTCCGCTTTCTAAATTCAAATGATGTGTTCTTGATTAGACATGATTTACACGTCATTTGAATTTTTATTTTTATTTTTTTAAAAAAAAATTATATATAAAAAAGAAAGAAATGCGTGATCCAAGTGAGAGTGAGGATCGAACATGAAGGACTTAGAAATTACCATTGCAGCTCAGAGGGGAGAAAGCGGCGGGACTGTAATTCTGCGAGCGGTTCAGTGGTAATTGGGCGAAAGAGGAAACTGGGAACCTTCGAAACTGAGCGACGAGCGGTCGACGGGAGGTACATGGGGACGGAGCGAGTGCATTTGAGGAGGAGAGAAGTGAGGCTTTTTGCATCATTGACTTCATTATGAGTATTCCGACGAGACAGTGGTAGCAGGAAAGTGGCCCTTCTTACTGACTATGGAGATTCTGCAGATTGTGAATGATCATTGATAGACATAATACACTACTCCAACCTTTCTATGATTTGACGATGAAGGGCATTTTGGTCCAACCGGTGGCCGCCCCGGAAAGCAAGACCCATGTCCATGTAGCAGCCTAACAAGTTCGAAATTTTGTGTATAAAATAATGTTAGGCCTAAGCGGATAAATGTCTTTTTTATGCAGGCGCAAGGTGTGATTTGGGGATAAAGTCCAAAAGTAATGATTCTATCGTCTTTTTATACAACTTTACATCATCGTCTTTTTATACAACTTTACATCATCTTGTTTATGTAGTAAGGTGGCATCTTAATACATTTTGAGTTTTAAAAATAAAATAAGATGGTGGACTATCTTGTCACATAAGCAAAATGGTAAAAAATTGTATAAAAATGTGGCAATGAATCATTACTCATAGTCCAATGTCATAATATTCACTCCATATACGCTAGTTCTGTTTGTTTTGAAGTCAAATATTTTTTGTTGTTTGGCTCGTACGAAAAATTAGCAATGATGGATAACGACCGGCATCTTTCGATGGCGGCAAAAAACGGTTGGCAACTTTTAGCAAACACTGGTGGCGGATTTCGGGCAGTCAATAGCCGAATCCGGCGAACTTTGTGCGACTGGCAACTGTTTCCGGCAAAATCCTGCGAACTCTAGTGATTGGCAGCAGTAGATAATGAATTGTAGGTGAGTGTGTGCAAAAATGAGAAGCTCTAACATGAAAAATGATTTACGGTTTTAAAAAATGAAAACTATTTTATAGAAATTAAATGAAGTTTTCCTGGTTAACCGAAAATGTTTTTAATTTGATCACGATTCTCGGTCATACCAAACACCAAAAAATCGGAAATACATTTTCTAAATAACATTTTACGTCGAAAAAAGTGGAAGCAAAAAGATAGTAAAGACACAGATAATTTTGAAGTGGTCCGGTGTTAGATACTTACTATGGAAAATATATATTCTAACTTACACCTCCAAAAACCCTCTAGCTCCATCTGATTATGCAAAAAAACAAAAAATAAATAAATAAGCAACTAGTACTCTATATGATTTCCTGGGATATTATAGTATGTGTCAATAACCATTAATGTGTGATTGGTCAATCTTATATATATTATAGGTGGAACAAACTCATTCAAAAACCATTTGAGGAGAGTGATGATCGAGAGATGGTTGAAGTTGGTTCAGTCCATTTTAAAGCCAATCATGCTAAGGAGAACAAAATTTAGCATTGATCGAGAAAGCAGGGGAGTAATATCACATATCCTATATCCACTTTTTGGATGTTTAATTTGCTCTAAAATTCTTGTTTGCTTACAGGCCAATTATCATTCTTCATCCAGCTGATATTCAGATTATCTATTGTGAACTCACATTGTTAAGGAATATTCCTCCCCCACCCGAGGTGGGGCCAAATTTGCCCTACAAGTGGGATTTCGGACACCGGAAATGATTGGTCCCTGGACAATGACCTTGGTCGCAGGAAGCCTTCAATATTTATGAAACCAGTCAAATCAAGTCAGGGAAGATATGGGACGTCTACATGGAGCCCTGTGCTTAACAGGGGTAAAAGAGACATATAGCACATAGGGGTATAAAAGGGGAGTATAGAAATTATTAAAGGACAATTCATTCTCTGGTATCTCTCTCTCTCTCTCCTTCTTAAAAACACTTGGCTGACTTGATCGTCGGAGGAGGCTCCGCCGGCCAACCCCCGGCAGACCTTTCTTGTTTTGCAGGCCAAGGCGCGGGCGAAGGGGACGTCTCTGATGATGCCACGTCACCGGACCAAAAAATTGCATCAACACACATAAACTCAAAAAGACTTATGAACTTGCTCAACTGATTTCTTGTCCAATGTTGTGCTTGCTGCACCACATAAGTTGTAGGGCTAAAGGATTTTCAAGGAGAAAATGTTATGCAATCTGTTATGTACAGCTGTAGGGGAACAGAAGCCCAAAAGCTGTAATTGACTTGCTGTTTCTGTAGAAAACATTTAGAATTAGATGCCTAGGACTTGACAGTGTAGAAGCTGTTTTTTTTCTTTCTATTTTACTATGTTTATTGGCAAACAAATATATGATATATATAACATTGATTTATAACAAAATAAAGTTGCGTTTGTTCTCTTCGGTTCATGGGGACCCTACATTTTTCTTACCAACTCTTGAGTTGCTGCAAAATGTTTTGTCTTATTTCTTTGTCGGTGCATGAAATGCTTTTAGGAACGTTGACCACAAAGGATATATACCATCGACAAGATACTATCTCATTATCTAATTATTACCGTTGGCTGAATAGTTGAACTGAGGTGCACGCCATTCAGCGAGCTTGGTAAATAGAGAAGAATATTTTAGCACGTTGATATCACTACGAGACACTAATAACCAAAAAAACGCGTGTCATATCCAAAAAACGTATAACGCCGCAACTAGCTTCTAACATAATTGTTAGTTCACGAATACGACCATCAAATGTTCATTCCCATGCACTCGAACAGTTCTCCTATTTACCGTCCATGCAATGAATGCTCTCCAACATCCTCGGAAATCCACGACTTTGTCCAACCTCTAGCAATCTAGCAATGTACATCATTGTTGTTTGGTGACCTCGAGTACTTGTCAGAAAAAATTGAAATCACTACTTTAACAAAATATTTCAACACTGTTTTGCAGTGTTTTTAGCATCCTATAGTATTTATCCATAAAATCATGTGATACTCCATAAACAAGTATCCTAAGTTTGGCGATCATCTTCTGAAGGGAATAATGCAACTTGAGCCTTATAACTGCATCTCTTCTTTATACGAAATATGATTCGTGAGCTTCTATTTCATATTGAATATTGAGAAACAAAGAATGTGTGTTCGAAATCTTCTTCGAAATACATTGAGAGCGTATACTGGTGATTTTGCAAAATAGTCAAAGAAAAGGCGTTGATTGCCTTCCAAAGAATTATGTGTGATGAATGTGTAGCGTTGAATAGAACCATGATATGATGTTGAGCCTCTTTCATTACGCAACTGTTCTTCTGCCACAACAAAAGCTAAAATTATGTCAAATTCATCCTGAGAGGAGGAAGAGTCTAAAAGTTCAAAAATAAGATCCATAAAGAGAGTGGAAAAAAGAAAAGAAGAGAGAATTGTCAAAATAAGCTTATGTTTTCTTATGTGTGAAACTTTACAATAACTTGGGCTATTAATAGCTAAATAAAGCCATTGAAAAAATATAATGAATCAATAAAATGAATATTTTATAATTTCCTTAAGAATATTATGAGAATATCTATTACAATTATCCAAAAAGAATATTCTATCTCATCATATGCCTGATAATATTTTATTTTAATTTTTAAAAATGAATATTCTCATAATACGCATGAGAATATGAAATGAAAGGGTGGCCGAACCACCCTACACACACTAGGGGGTGGTTCATGTAATGCCATGCTCAAAGACTTGGCAAATTGAAGATAAAGAAAAACATTTTAACAAATATGAGAACAAGATTAGGACAAAAAAATGAGTAAGGTCGATAATTAAGGAGGGAGACAGAATGTAATTGGAACATAAGAAAACAAAGTTCAAAACACTTAAAAAAATTCAGATCAAGTGCCATGTCTGAATATGCTGGAATTGCGTTCGAACATGCCACGTAGAGTGCCATGATTTAAATAATTTGAAAGTCCTATTTAAACGGGACACAAACCATTCAAATGAGAACGCCTTGCATGTGAAATGAATTAAAAAATTTGGGGGTGGGTTTTTTTTAACCCTAGAAGAAACCCTAGAGCCTCATTCCTTCGTCTAGCTACCAGCAGTCCTAGAGAGAAGTAGTGAGGCTAGAAGGTTTTTGGGACTCAAAATGATGTTAGGATGAATAAAAATGGTGACTTTAATTTAGGGTTTAAGATTGTTTGGGGGTTCAGTGAAGTGAGCTGAGAGTCAACGAGAAAGATTTTGGGGGACAGGGAAGTACTGTAAAAGTGGGACACGTGCAATGACGGAGAGAGGGGGGGGGGCCGGTGGGGACCATGCCCCCCCCCCCCCCCCCCCAAACTCTTGAGAAAAAAAAATTAAGGTAAAAAAAAAAATTAAGGTTTTTTTTGGCCTATTAGCCCATAGTAAGAAATTTTTGTGGTTGGATCCTTGGTCTATTCCCTTTTATCATCTCTTTAACTAGTTTCATCTCATTTGGAACGATAGCTTTATTGTCAAAAAAATTTCTTTTAACATTTCACGGGTAGCAACGGACATGCATGTCTTAGAATGCTAACAATGAAAGAAGTTTTACAAAGTTGTAGAGATTTTGTTCAAAGTAAATGAAAATGGTTTAGTAAATTAGTGTATTGAAAGAAGGCAGATGTGGATTTGAGGAGTCGCACGCCTGACAAAGTTCAATTTTTTAAGGATGTATGGCCAAAGATAACATGAAATGGAGATTCATTTTAATATAACTAGATGGCATTAGAAAAGTCTAGAAGATATGTATTTCATTTGTTGTGTTGCGTTTAGCATAATTTGTTTTGTGTAGAATATAATGTGTTTTGTATAATAGTTAGTGGGCTATTGTGTTAGTTAGAGTGAGTTGTTCTAACAAAAGGAGTAAGAAAATGTTAGTTTTAAGAGCCATGTCATTCAAGTAAAGTCTTGCGAGAACGTCAAGAAACATACAATTCATCTAACTCAAATTTCTCAATTTTAGTACAGAAACTAAGATTTTTTTTTTTTTTTCAAAAAACTCTTTTCAATTTTGCTTATTAATTTTTAATTTAAAGGGAATAATAAAAATATTAAAACTGGGTTATGTTTAATTTACTTAAAATTTCCCTTAATATATATTCATACTTCAACCCCTACTTAAGAAAAAAATTTATTTGGCCCCCTCCCATTAAAATGTCTGGTTCCGTCCCTGGACACGTGGAAGGCATTAAGAGCTTATTGGAATTCTTGGATTATGTGGCATTCTTGATTTTTTGTGTGTTGCGGAGGTGGTAGCTGCAGTGGAAAAAACGTGAAATTATGATTCTTTATAATTATTTGTTCGAATTTAACAAAATTCGAGCAGGTGATTATGAGAAATTATTTATGAAACTCACCTGACCAAATAAAAATTAGGTTGTTTAATAACTTATCTGGTCAGGTGGGTCATATAAGTGATCTCTCATAATCACTTGTTTGAATTCTCTCAAATTCGAACAAATAATCGTAAATTTTTTTGATCCGAAACGTGGGCTTAAGTTCGGGGGATGGGCTGTTTGTTAATTAGTTTCTAAGGCCAGGGGCCCATTGACATTTGTACAAAGGCTTTCGCTTGTATAATTGAACGTTATCCAGATTCTTTTCATTCTCTTCATTTCCTTCCTTACAAACAAATTCCAGAAATTCAACAAATTAAATATCAGAAATTAGGCACTAAATAGCCCACATAGCTAGGCCTTTTGCTCGGACCTCTTGTCATTTTTCCTCCTCATACATTTCTGACGCTAAAGCCCACCATAAATGCTTTTTGGACTTCTATATGCCATTTTTGTCCTTTACCTTGTCGGGACCTGTTGCCACTGCCTACTGAATTTACTTTAAATGGAAAAAATAGCAGCAACTTATGATGTCAACAGTAATGGATTGAGATCTTTTCACAAAGTCTTTATTTTTTATTATTTCGCTTCATTTTATTTTAGCTTTATGAAAAAATAATAAAAGACACAAACTTAAGGTGGTTCGGCAATATGCCTACATCCACTTACGAAAGCCCTATAGGCTACATATTGTTTTTTTTTTATTGAATAAATGAATACAAAGAGTGTTCTTTTATTTATAGAGAGGAGAGAATATGAATGAGCCTTCTAACTTAGCAATGCGGGACTACCAACATATTATCTTTAACATTCCCCCTCAAACTCAAGGTGAAAACTTGTGAAATCTTGAGTTTGCTTCTTGACTGTCACTGAAGAAGGTGATGGTGCCAGATTTGGCTCTTGAATATCGGCAACTTTTGGGCTAGAACATGCCAACTATGGGCCTTACATGGAAGCCAACTGAGGGCTGAAATGGGCATGGGCTTAAAACAGTACCACAAATGTCAAATTACAAATAATTGGCCAACTATGTACCTTACATGGAAGCCAACTGATGGCTGAAATGGGCATGGACTTAAAACAATACCACAAATGCCAAATTACAAATAATGGGCCAACTATGGACCAAATATGAAAATCAACAATGGATTGAAATAGGCCTGGGTTTGAAACAATACCATATAGGCCGAGTGTAAGTAACGGGCCAACAAAGGGCCAGAACAATGTGGGCAACTTTGGCCTCTTTTGCCTCTAGATTTTTTTTTTTTTTTTTTTTTTTTATATGCTGTCTCCCTTACGATTTTAGGGTTTAACCACACTTTGAAACGCACCTCCAGAGGAGGCACTTGAAGCCAATTGGCTTTTCTTTTTTTTCTTTTTTCATCAGATTACAGCAAAATAAAATCAAATACAAAGGGAAACGATCTACAGTAGCAAAACGATCCCCTCCACTGGAAAAACTTGATAGAAAAATGTATTAATTGATAGAAACGATCACCTTTGTATTGATAGAAACAATCACCTAACCAATGTGGTTGAAAAAATCGTAGAGCTGCGAATCGGCCACGTTCTATGTAAGATCTCTGACGTACAAAGGCATTGACACAAACTGGCTCACTCTGCAAGAAACGACGCTGGGCAAAACGACTCGACACTTTCTTCTTTTTTTGTAACAAAAATAAAAAAGGGAAAAAAAAAACTTACTGTCTCATATGGTTTTGTCGTATGATATAATGGGATGATTAGAGACAGAACCATGAGAAAAATAAGGAAAGAGAAAAAGAAGCATAAGCCTTTCTTAAGAATATAAGCTTAAAACATAAAGATAAGAAAAAGAAATGCTATTCTCTTTGACTCAAAGAGACATGGGCAAGAAACCAGGGAATAGTACTAAAATGATTTCGTGATTGTGAAAACACGATCACAATCTGATTGTGATTACAGAAAAATAAAAGAAAATAAGGGTTTCGTGATTGTGAAAACAATCTAAACCAAAAAGAAATAACAGGGAAATAAAAGGACTAAAAAAAATAGAAATAAGTAAACAATAGAAAATATAAACAAAAAAGGACTTAGCCCAGAATCTAACAATTGGCGTTAGCCTATTAGCTCTGATACCATGAAAGAAAACATAAAACTAAAATAAAATGAAGCGGAATAATAAAAAATAAAGACTTGCGAAAATAATAAAAGACACAAACTTAAGGTAGTTCGGCAATATGCCTACATCCACAAACGAATTGAAAGCCCTATTGGCTACATATTGTTTTTTTTATTGAATGAATGAATACAAAGAATGCTCTTTTATTTATAGAGAGGAGAATAGGAATGAGCCTTCTAACTTAGCAATGTGGGACTACCAACATATTATCTTTAACAATTCCTAATAAAGTCCCAATTCCACATGTATCAGCAGTTCAGCACTTTTAATTAATTTTTCCTGAGCACACGTATCAGGACTGGATGTTAGCCTAAAGGCCAACAAAGGAATCACACGCATCAGCACTTGCTCTCAAGAAGAGAAAAAAGAAAGAAAAACAAAACAAACCAAAGTAGAAAGCTATGCAGCCTATGCCGCTTCTTTTAATTCAAAGGTTAAGACTGACTGGTCGAGTGGTCGTTTCCTTATATCTTCCAATTATAAAGGTAAGCATCGGATACTCTTGACGCATATATCCTATATATGACTTCTATTATGTATTTTCGCGAAGAAATAAATAAATAAATAAACGACAAAAAAGCAAAAAATGAAGCCATGGAGAACCTGCTTCCATATTCTTATCAGAAGTACAAATATGTTTCGGGTTGAAAATGTTTGATAGAGTGATACGGGTCGGAAACTTGGTTGATTTATCATTGAATTTGTATGGTTTCACAAATTCAATAATGTCTAACATGTCCCTTCTCTTTATAGAATTTCTTCAAGCAAGTTTATGGGTGGGCATGGGTCACATCGCGCCGGTTTTTGCAATTTTCTAAAGCCCAACCTGCAAGTCACGGGTTTGAAAACCTTGATCCGCAACCCGCAATTTTATAATGTTAATTCGTTAGGTATCGGGTAACATGGGGTGAGGCAAGAGAGAGAATTATACTTCAAACGATGGCTGGCGATGGAAGTTGAAGAGTTAAGCTTCAGCACAGAGGGGTTGAGGCATAGATTGAGGGCCGGACGGTGGAATTTTCTAAAGAGTGATGAAGAATCTATTTGATTTCAAACCCTAAAGTGTATAAGAAACGAAATAAGGGGTTGGAATTAGAAAGAATCGCGCCGCTTGATCTTCGGGATGAGGATGTCGTTTGAGAATGATAAAGAAGTTGATGAATTGCTGGCTGGGTGAGAGAGATACGTTGTCTCTAATTTAAGATTTTTGTTATGGGGGAAGAAAGCCTGGTGTTATATACTAACCACTTAACCAGATGCATTTGCGGGCCGGGGCGGGTTTAGGGTTGGGAGAAACTAGTTTTCGCGAGCTGCCCCGCAAGTCATGGCTCAGCCAAACCAATGCCCGCCTCATGGGTTTTTCACTTAATGTCCATAAATTTCGAGGCGGGGTGAGTAGGATTCGCGAGTACGGACGGGTTTTGCCCACTCCTAATTAAGTCAAGTGCGTCTGTCGGTCCGATATGGTAAGCATAAGAGGTAAGTGATTCATTCTTGAAAGGCCGTAGATTCCCAAGAATATCTATCCTTTTATGGTGCCCAAATAGGCAAGGTTGGAGCTGACTTTTAGACTTTAGATGGTCAAATTGAAAAAAAAAAAATAAATAAAATTGAGGGGCCAAAACTATAAAAAAAGAAAAAAGAAAAAAGAAAAAGGAATAAAACTTATTTATTTATTTTTTTTGGAGGGATATTTAGGCAATTAGCAACGAGTGTTTGTCGGCTTATGAAACTTCTTGAGGGATCGTCGGTCAACTGATCTCTTTGGAGTTGTCGGTGGGTCGAAGCGACATTCTTCGATGAAACCTTTGAGGGATCCCATGCCGAGAGAACGTTTGGTCCTTCCTACGGGGCTATCGGGCCTCGGTGGTTTGTACTAGCGTCCGATGGGCCCGCGGCATTTCCTACCACAAGCTCACATGCAATTCATTTTATTAAGCCGGACAGAGGGGAAGTATCTCAGACGTTATGTCATTATGACTCTTTATTTTACTTTAATTTGGACAATTAGAAAGGGAAAAACCCACGTGTGAATTAAATTGTGATAGAATCTGGCCCCGTTTCAACTGCGGGCTGCGGTGTAAACTTCGAAAACAATCATTATGTAAGCAATGACTTCAGCTACACTTATCATTTATCGTGTATTTTATTATATTTTGTTATTACTTTTTAATAATCCTCTTGACTTAATGCAAAATTTCTTATTTGCTAAATACCATCAAACTTTCCCTTCTCTTTGTATAAAATTTCGTTCCACCATAAATACCACAGAGGGTTGACTTTGACCAGGAAAGGTATCGTTTGGTTTAAACAAAGACTTTCTCCAAATGGTGATAAACCTCCTGATTTTCGGCATTGCTAGTCAACTTTTTTCTATTTCAACGTTGCCTCACACTCCAATTATCGTTTTAGCCCTTATCTCATGGCTAGCTAATCTATTTACTTGTTTTATCGTTGGAGAAATTTAAAATATTAATTATGTAATTAAATAATTCACGTATTGAACTCTATAAATAATAATAATAATAATAAAAATTAAATTCATCGGTTCATGTCTTTCTTTCTGAAATTAAACTCTTTGTCCTTGCATACACGTTTGATATCTGATTATCGGAGTCCGACAATGGTCTGTCATCGAAATCTCCAGGTTCCGTTGGAATCCGGCAACATCTGGCCACCGAAATACTGTTGGTGTCGAAATTCGGCTACATCCGGCCACCGTCGCCAGATGCCGGCGGACCAGATTCAGGTCGAAACTGATCGAAATCCGGCCATGTTCAGAAGTCGGCTTGATCTGGCCAAAATGGCTGGAATTCGGTCAGATCTGACTGGATCTGGCAACGGCAATCGGATGTTACCAGATTCCGGCGACAATTGCATTTTCGTCTTTCGTAATTTTTTCGTGCGAACCAAAAGTTGGAAAATATTTTCGAGAAAATCATTTTTTTTTTAAAATGATTTCGTAAAAAATATTTTACGACGGAAACTATTTTACGTCGAAATAAACGGAGTATAAACGCTAAACACATTCCCTACATGACAAAATAGCACGTTTTTTTAATTACAAGATAATTTACTGCTTGGTTGTTAGTGCCAAACATAAATAATAAATAATAATTGAATTATGCTTGTATGGTATTAGAGCATTCCTAGTTTCATTAAATTTTATTCACCAAAGTAGCTAAAAATCATTTTTTTTCTATTCTGGTGAGCCACTTTTTTAAAATTCTCTCAGTAGTTTCACCATTTTAACTATTCATTATCACTATTTCATTTAAATAATTTTTTTTTTATATTTCTTTATTATTTCCCTATTTAATCTTTTTATACAACAAGCTACCATACACCTTTAACTTGAGATTAGATCATTGCTAATAAATTCACATAAATTTTCATTTGCTTCTCAACCAAATTCAAGAAAGAAAGAAAGAAAGAAAGAAATCAAAGATAAATGAAAAAATCATAAAGTTTATGTAAGGGACAATGAAACCTTCGTATCAATGAAATAAGGACATCATCATGTGAGAGAGATGAGAGAAGAAAATGGGAGAAAAAAATAAAAAAGTGTGTTGATCATACGAGAGAGAAAAAAGAAACAAATTTGGTGAAAGAGTTGGTGAATGAATATTAGTTATCAAAATTGGTGAATATTTTTACTCACCAAAACTTTTTTGTTAAAGTTGTGAAGCTACTTGGAGTAGTTTTTTAATGTTTTCATCAAATTGACTCATCAAAATAATTATTTTGGTGAAGTTGCTAGCTAGGAATACTCTTATAGACTCAGTAAGAGTTAATTAAGCATTCTCTTGTCATTCGAATAACATAAAAATTCGAATATTTTAGGAGAGATGATGCATGACTTCCTTGTTCATAACAGTTTAAAATATAAAACTCAATAACTATCTATACATCTTAATAATATGAGACGACTCATAAATTTACTCAACAATCTTTCCATTATTCGTGAGTCTCTTATTACATTTTAAAAAAACGCCAAAATATATCGAACAGAAACTGATACTTCCATACACTCGTCCCATTCAAGTTCTTTTTTTTTTTTTTCTAATTTTTTATATTTTCTACCACCAATCAACATCAAAAGATTATCATTTTTTTTTATTTTTTATATCACATCAATAATTTTTTATTATTATTCAAATAAAAAAATTCACTACAATACAAAATTTTTTCACTTTTTTATATAAATTCTTTTTATTTTATATTACATCATCACTTTTTACTAATTTCAAAACTAACAACCCACTATTTTGTTCTGTACATATCTTTGTCAAATAAACCGACTGTTGCGACAAATTAAGCAATGCCAACGACGCAGATTCTTACGGTAAACAATTGAATGTTCTTGTAGCTAATGTTCTAGATTGTGGGAGGCCAGGGCTATATATATAATCGAACGAAAAGAAACGGTGGGAAGATTCAGTTGACGGGAGCACGTGTGAGAATTACCTTGTTGGTTCGCGTAGTTTCCCGTGTTTTTCTAGAAATCATCCAAATTAGAAGCTTCAAGTCGGGTTCCAACCGCCTTTCTTGAAGCGGATTAGTATAACGTATGACTGAGCTCCCCAAACCCCATCCTCCCACTTCCCAGTTTCTTCTCGACACAATTTTCGCTTGCCCATCTCATGACGTCATCGTCTATGCATGCGACACTACGAAATTTTTGTCGCTAGCTAAATTCGTGACAGGTGTCTTCCTAACTGAAAGAGGTTATCCAGCTTCATGCTTCATCCACAAAATCACTTCCTTAAATTGCGCCCGATAAAATCCCAAACCTCGTGAGAACTGTTTTTCTTTTTCTTCTTCTTTTTTTTTTTTAAAAAAAAAATAAAAAAATTCCCTAAAAAAGGTTACGTATTTTGGTTAATGTTGATTACCGTGACAAATGCATCAAAAATTTACCGAATGGGTAGGGCTCGTGTGACGTGCCTGCATTTTGGATATTTATATAAAATTATTATCTCTCTCTAATTAAGTCTTACCTAAATGAATAGAAAATTATTGAAATGATTATTTAATAGAATAGATAAAGAATTTAGATAAGCAGATGCATAATATTTATGAAAGCGATTATCTTTAAAATTAAAAAAAAAAGAGCTTTTAATTAGTCATTTTAGAAAGAAATTTAGAAAAGTCAATGAAAATACTCTTAAGAAATTGATTTATTGAGAAAGAGGGTTTTTAATTTCCTTTGATTTCTTATTTTGAAAATCTAGAAGGAATATATATAGCAAAATTTGTCGAATAGTAGTGTTAGGGAAATATTTGTCCCCACTTTGGAGTGGGACCAGGTTTGCCCCAGAGTGGGATTTCGGACCCCGGAATGGGTTAGTCCCCGAAATGGGCCTTGGTCGCAGGAAGCCTCCAATGTTTATGGGACCAGTCAAATCAAGTCAGAGAAGGTATCAGACGTCCCTATTGGACAGTGTACTTGACAAGGGTAAAACGGACATTTAACATGCAGGGATATAAAAAGGCTATAAGGACTACTTGACGGGGGGATTTTTCGATCCTCTTGGATTCTCTCTCTCTCTCTCTGTCTCCCCTCTTCACGTAAATACTGGACTGACTTGATCGTCGGAGGAGGCTCCGCCGGCCAACCCCCGGCGGGTCTTTCCTATTTTGCAGGCCAGCACAGGGAAGAAAGGAGGCCTCTGATCATGCCATGTCACCGGTTCAAAAATATCATCAACAATTGGCGCCGTCTGTGGGAACGACGTGGTTGCTCCTACCAAAACGAAAATCTAGAATGGTGACTGGTGATCAGAACACCCTTTGTCAAAGGAGGGAGAGCGGATGGAGCAGATTTGGAGTTTTTTCGTCGGACAGATCTGAACCTAAAGCAGTGTGTTTGCACTCACGCTGTGGTTTTATGAAAGCCTATCCTAGTATGGCTCTTTGACGACATCAACGTCGGAGGATAGGGCTTACCTTCGCCAAATCTGTGGGCGCGAGTTCGCAGACATGTGGTTGTCTCCCCGAGCTGGCAAATACCTTTGCAGGCGCATTAGATAAGTCCTTTATTTTGTCATTACTCGATTCAATTGTTCATTTATGCTCTTCTATACTATGGATTTTGATGAAAGGAGAAGGCTTCTTCCCAAAGAAATAAGAGAACTCTTCAGGCTTGTTCGAGTTTCGCACCAAGTGCAGTTGTTGACTAGTTTGGCACGTGAGAGGAGCAGCTTTATTAGAAAATAAAAGAAGGAGAAGTGGACACGTATCAAGCTGCAGGAAAACTGTGGGAGACATAAATGTGACTTTATTGGCTTTTGTGTTTATCTCATAAGGGATCCTTTAAATTGATATGACTCCCACGGTCGGAAGCCAGGGCTTGGGGCTGGTCTCGCAGCACTGCCAAAACGCCAAGCATCTAGAACCGAACGCAACTGCCGAAAGACTAAACAAGATAATGTCAGCCGATCTACAGATTTTTGCTGAGGGGCGGGGAGCTAGCGCACGTGAGCAGGTATCAAACGGCCCAGAGTCTGGGGCGTGGACTATTCACGTTGGGTTCCAGTTAGGGGAATGTTCATCGAGAGGATGCTGCCGATCAGATCAGTCACTAAGCAGTCCTAGAACAATAGAAGTATGGGTCTACAAAGTATACCAAGGTCGAATTCTGAGTGGGTGTCCGGGGAAGGTTTGGGTTACAAAAGGTGCAGCCAAACCTTCCGAAATTACTTCCGAGGTCGTGCCCACTGTCATCTCTGAAGATTGTTCCTGAGAGACCGTCCGACGTCCGGGGGATGGAGCTTGAGTTGGACGCGGCAGAGAGATGCTGTTGACCCCCGGTAGTAAGCTATCTAAGGAATTAAAGGAGGAGATCGAGAGCGAGAACTGCGTGCTGTGTGGATATTGGGGTGGCCTCCGCCCCAATCTGCCCAGATTCCCTGGATCGGTGGTTGAGAGGCCGAAGTTCTCACCGGGGTTAGAAATGACCATGAAAGGTCTGGCAGTAGATAAGATTGTCGAGGCTGGGATCGGGTTGTGTAGAAAGGTTGAGGAGAAGCCATGTTTCGGATAGAGGAAGCTTCTTGTCGGAGAAGTGAGAGACTTTTTAGAAGCAGTCTTGTCAAGGAATAAAAGAAGGAGAAGCAGCCACGTTTTAAGCTGCAAAGAGGACACGAAATGCGGGCCCCACCGGCAGACAGTCACATCTTTGTTTTACTTTGCAGCTATAAGAGCGTAACGTGCAAACTGCATGCTGCATGCCTTGTATTCGTGTTTGGCCCATTCAGTGTCCTCTCCGGCCAAAGGCAGCAGAGTGTAAGTAAAACATGGTTCCGGAGAGGCTGACTTGTTTGTTCTTGGGTTCTGGATCGTTTGGGTTGGTCTTCGAACGAAGGGTCTTGGGTTCGGCTAAGCGTCAAATCTGAGGACTTTAGATCCAAGTTGAAGTAAAGGCCTGGCTTTTGGGCGTTGATGGATTCCGGTGGAAGATATTTGGCTGCATTTGAGAATTCCGTAAAGACATGTCTGAGGTCAGTTCCGAGGTCATTTCCGAGAACCTGTCCGATGACAATTCCAGGATCGTTTCCCTGCTGCTCTAGAGCTCAGTAGCGCTGCATCATTGGCGGAATGACGTTAGGGTCCCTGTAGGAGAAGCATGCCATGATCAGAAAGGTTCTTTTGGTTTCTAACCCTTTTAAGTCTGCCACAAATTGCTGTCTTCCTTAGGTGGGCGATTGTTAATGGTTAGAGGTTGTGATCCTCTGAGAATTTGGTACGCACGGAACAAATGCATGCGTAAAATGGAGTTCGAGCTTCTGAGGTCCTGTTTCCCGTGACACTTGGACCGCTAATTACCAGGCCAACATGACTTTACTGAGTTTGGATGTTGGGCGACGCTATTAACAGCATGTCACAGAAACTCGTGAATAAGCAGAAATATCCCGGCTGCACCTGGCCCCCACACTGTAATCCCCGGATCTTCAGCACATGCAAGCTATGTGGTCGGATCGAGCAGCAATCCTGCATGGTAACGATAACCGTTGCTTCCCTAGTATGTTCTCAAGTGGAGTGGTCGTACAATACGCACATCCGTCAAATGTGGGTTAGCACCGAACATTTGTGAATAGTGGGTTGTTAGCCTGTTGAAGAATAACGATATGTGGAAGCCCATGCATCAACAGAATGTGTGGTAGATGGTGTTGAGTGATTGTTGAGAAGAGCATTTCCGAGGACCTGTTCGTGAAGTATTTCGCAGTTCCGACTAGATGATGAGTGTCCGGACTTCACTGTTGGGTGAAACGAGAAATTTGGGGAAGGAAGTCTGGGTTCCTGAAACTGCGGTAACCATCCGGTCAGTTCTCCTTGGTCGGGCGTTAGCTTCCCACCAGTGACGAAGACGTCTAAGGTCTAGGTGCAAAGAGGGACGATCGTAGGTTTTCATCCAGACTCTACCAGGATCGAAGATCGTCGTTGAGAAGTTTTGATCGTAGGCTTGGTGGGCTTCAGCGCCACCAAGTCAAGTAGCCAACACGTGGTGCCCATCGGCAAGTTGAGAGACATTAAGCTCATATTCGGGTTCAAGGTTTGGTGGCTCTAACGGCCGAGAACTCGAGCGTGAGACCCAGATGGTGATCCTTGAAAACTCGCAATCTGGTCGTCCTTATGTTCTCCTCCTTCCTCTTCTGGAAGGCCCTGTCCGAGCCTCGATTCAGTGCGGCCACGAAGACAACGTCGATCTCTACGTTGAGAGCGGATCCTCGGAGGTCGCCAGAGCTCCTTTCCGAAGTATCATGCACGTGTACGCTGTTGAGGACCCATTCATGTTATCTAGAAAGGTTCTCAAGTTTAGAGAGATTACCTCAGCTCGGTGTACTCCATGACGGTTGGGCCTGAAGTTTTGATTTCTGTCCCTTAAGCTTGGGAGCTCCAGGTAGAGACTCCCCTCCATGCACAATCGGCGTCGCCGAAGATTTGAGTTGTAGTGTGCAGTCCTGTCCGAGATCAACTTTCTGTTCCGACGTCCGGGGTCAATTAATGGCATGGCTTCTTATCTAAAGGGATCTTCACCAGATACAAAGAGGCCCAGGGTGCTAAAGGAAAGGCGAACGCAGTGTTGATCTGGCTGGTTTGCACTTCACTGCAGTGTGAGGAAAGTTTGTGGCTGGGTCCGAGGATCAGTGAGAGTTTCAAGGTCAGGACGCCGAGGTTCACCCCTCGTCTAGTCCCCGGACATCCACGTCAAAGAAGCTTAGGCTATGGCTACCTGATAGCGTACCAGACCAGTGGCAATCCTCGCCTTGTTTTCGAAAGAAGCTTCCTCTGCAGTATGTTCAGCTACACTTTGTAAGCAGGAAGGGGGGTCCGATCGACTGAAACGTAAGAACGGTTCAAGTGCTGATTCTCTAGTTGTTTTACTGAGATCTAGCCATCACTGCTTAGGTTAAACTATAAGGTAAATAACGAAGAAGATTTCGCTCAACCTTCCGGCTCAGGGGATCCTTACTTGGTGAACTCTTCAGAATCTAGGGGTAGATTCTGAGTGTTTGACATTATCAAAGATCAGGAAATTGACTCATCTCCACAGAAAAATCGTCTGACAGCAGAGATCTTTATTATGGTAGTGTTGGGCCCACCCCCCGGACGTTGTTCCGAAAAGTTTGTTATAGTGGAAAAAAGGCTCCAAAACAGTTATGTCAGATTAATACTATTAGTTGTACCTACTAGATGGATGGGAACCCAAGTATGCCAGGATCCCATGGCATACGTGCACAAGTCATTTTAGAAGGTCGGTGGTCTCGGATACGAAGAGGTCAGGGATGCTAAAGAAAGTGAGTACTGTATGGTTGTCAGTACGCTTGACAGGCCCATTTCGGGAAGGAAGGCTGAGGACGTGTGAAGGGTCCCTCGAACCCCGGCATGGTAGACAAGAAATTTAAATCAACTTCTCCTAGAGGGCTCCCCAGAGCCTAATTTTCTGTTTCGATGTCCGGGATCCCCTGACTTTTAACTACTCAGATGCCCGTCATCCATCTGAGCTCACTTTTGAATTTCATTAAAAAGAAGAAATAGTTATGAAGCTACTTTTCATCCCGGACACATGCAGTAGCAGGTTGGCAACCTACCCGAGTTCGGGCTTAAAGATCCAAATGGAGGGGAGACTTTGCACGCTCTTCAAAGGTCGGAGGGGCTGAGATAAGTTCCCTTTTCTCTTTTTATTCCATTTTATCAAATTCTGGATATTAAATATTGATAGCAGGAATTAAGAAGGAAAGGCAGAACACTAGCCATGCTCGTGGTCCCCGGACAGGTTAGACCACAAAATGGAAGGAGAACAAAGTTTGCGAGGACGCAAAAGCATACGTGCTCAACGGGTTTCAGAGGAGTGAGAACCTCGGTAAAAAATCAGGAACCCGCCCTTAACAGGGGATTACCGGGGGAATCGAGGAGGTGACCTCGTTAAAAAACTATGGCAGAGGAGTGAGAACCTCGGTAAAAAATCAGGAACCCGCCCTTAACAGGGGATTACCGGGGGAATCGAGGAGGTGACCTCGTTAAAAAACTATGGAAGAGGAGTGAGAACCTCGGTAAAAAATCAGGAACCCGCCCTTAACAGGGGATTACCGGGGGAATCGAGGAGGTGACCTCGTTAAAAAACTATGGAAGAGGAGTAAGAACCTCGGTAAAAAATCAGGAACCCGCCCTTAACAGGGGATTACCGGGGGAATCGAGAAATAACCTCGTTAAAAAATCGGAAGAGGAGTAATAACCTCGTTAAAAAATCGGGAGAGGAGTAATAACCTCGTTAAAAAATCGTGAGAGGAGTAATAACCTCGTTAAAAAATCGGGAGAGGAGTAATAACCTCGAGAAAAGTCCAATTTTGGACAAAGAACCACCCCCCTTGGTAGAGGACAGGGGGGTGATGAGGAAAGTCTGATCTCGGACAATGGACCACCCCTCTCGGTAGAGGACAGGGGGGTGACGAAAAAAGTCCGATCTCGGACAAAGGATCTCCCCTCCTGGTAGAGGACCAGGGAGGTGAGGAGAAAAGTCCAATTTTGGACAAAGAACCACCCCCCTTGGTAGAGGACAGGGGGGTGATGAGGAAAGTCCGATCTCGGACAAAGGATCTCCCCTCCTGGTAGAAGACCAGGGAGGTGAGGAGAAAAGTCCAATTTTGGACAAAGAGTCACCCCTCCTGGTAGAGGACAGAGGGGTGATGAGAAAAGTCCGATCTCGGACAATGGATCTCCCCTCCTAGTAGAGGACCAGAGAGGTGATGAGAAATGTCCAGTATCTTGGACAGGGGGGTGATGGCAGCCGGAGTCGACACTGGTTAATTTGCCGATATTAAAGACAGAAATAAATTCTCAATTGCCTGCCGTAAATGGCTTGGAGCCGCATAGTGCGGCAGTAGAAGAAACGCTTAAGTTTTCCCGGAATCCGAGGAGAGCACTACATGGATTGGATGATGGAAGGCCGGTGGGATTGGTCGAATTACAGAGGCTCCATTGGGTAAATTCTCTCTACCTTTATAACAAAGATAGGAGAATTGGGGGGTAATTGTTAGGGAAATATTTGTCCCCACTTTGGAGTGGGACCAGGTTTGCCCCAGAGTGGGATTTCGGACCCCGGAATGGGTTAGTCCCCGGAAATGGGCCTTGGTCGCAGGAAGCCTCCAATGTTTATGGGACCAGTCAAATCAAGTCAGAGAAGGTATCAGACGTCCCTATTGGACAGTGTACTTGACAAGGGTAAAACGGACATTTAACATGCAGGGATATAAAAAGGCTATAAGGACTACTTGACGGGGGGATTTTTCGATCCTCTTGGATTCTCTCTCTCTCTCTCTGTCTCCCCTCTTCACGTAAATACTGGACTGACTTGATCGTCGGAGGAGGCTCCGCCGGCCAACCCCCGGCGGGTCTTTCCTATTTTGCAGGCCAGCACAGGGAAGAAAGGAGGCCTCTGATCATGCCATGTCACCGGTTCAAAAATACATCAACAAGTAGGATTCCCTATTTGAAAAATCTTAGATCTGATTAACATAGAATAAGTTTGAAATGAAAAAGATTTCTCTTGACTTTTATGAAAACCCCAACTAAGAGGCCACGTACGTAGCTGTCCGTGTTACAGCTCAGCACAAGAAAAGAAAGGCACGCACCATCGATCCGTCCATCACTCCTTGAAATGAAATAATTCTCCTGATTTATAAATTTTCCCAGCACCTTTGGCATAATATAAGATTCTTGAAGGCATACCTCTATTCGAGTGGATTTATTAGCAGCACGAAAGTTTTATTATGTGTTATTGAAATTTAATTTGTCAGGAGTTAAATAGCAATAATAAGAATAAATAGTTGATATAATATTATATATAGTGCGTCAAAACTTTATTTAAATTTAAAAAAAATTCACTTCTAATTTTTTTATTTTTCATCATTTTTGCAATTAAGTACTCAAACTTTAAAAAATGTCAATTTAAAATATTCATCTTTCAATTATTTTCAATTTCAACTATCCGTTAGAATTTTTCGTTAAATCTCGTTAAAATTTTCAAAGAAAAAGAAAAATGAGTATTTTGAGAATTTAGATATCTTAAATTAACATTTTTTAAAATTTAAATATTTAATTAAAAAAATAAAAAAATATCACAAATTATAAATAAAATTTTACATGAAATGTTGTTGTTTTGTCAATATTTATATTCCCACTAAAATTAACTGAAAAGCTTATCATGCAGAGAAAGATGCATTTTTAAACACTACACTTGCTTCCACGTTAAGAAAACCCCCAAATGACGTGGCAACTGATTACCTAACAAGTAACAATTTACTAAAGGCGGTGGTACTTATAAAAAAAAAATTAAAGGCGGTGGTGGCCTAATACATTGAATCGTTGCCACCCAATTTGCCAAACATCAACTGGGTAAGGAGGGCGGCCCGAAATGACAAGTCGCAGTGCTTACTTGTGGCTGCTGGTGGCTGCTGGTGGGCACGTGGAATTTCTTGACCCCTTCCTGTTAGAAACGTGTGTTCAGTGTTCACATATGTTGACCTGGAAGCAGTCTTTGAGCCTTCAGTCTTTATATTGTACTAAACTTAAAACTCTACTCACTCTCACTCTCTCTTTGACCCACTCCAGTCATCCTTGGCCACCAAGAAAACTCTCCCCCTTGCACAAAACGTGCTTCACTTCCTTTCTATTTTACCAAATAAATAAAATTATTTTTCCCTCCACTTGTCCCACGCAACTTCCTTCGCACTCTCCCATTCATCTCTCCATATAAACCCATCACACCCTCCTCACTCTCTCACTCACAAACCGTTCAACAAAAATCAAAAGATTCTCTCTGAGTGTTTTAGCTGCTAACTACTACAGATCCGAAGAAGCGAACACATGGCTCTTGAAGCTCTCAACTCTCCGACCGCAGCCGCCCCTTCGTTCCACTTCGACGACGCCAACCTCCACTGCCTAGACACATGGACCAAGCGCAAGCGTTCAAAGCGTCAGCGTTTTGAAAGCGCTCCCACCGAGGAAGAGTACCTCGCTCTCTGCCTCATCATGCTCGCTCGTGGCGGCGGATCAACCACCGCCACCGCTACCGCTACCTCACAGCGCTACAACTCTCCTATTCGGAATTTGGCACCCGAGGTAGCGGCAGGTACACCCGCCAAGCTCGTCTACAAGTGCTCTGTTTGCGACAAGGGTTTCTCCTCTTACCAGGCGCTCGGTGGGCACAAGGCCAGCCACCGAAAGCTCGCCGCCGCAGCCGCCGGCGACGACCAGTCCGCCTCCTCCACCACCTCCACCACCGTCACGGCCTCCCACAGCGGCAGCGGTAAGGTCCACGAGTGCTCCATCTGCCACAAGTCCTTCCCTACCGGACAGGCCTTGGGTGGACACAAGCGTTGTCACTACGAAGGCGGCAGCGGCGGCGTGAGCAGCGTCGTAACAACCTCAGAAGGTGTAGGCTCCACCCACACCCACACCCACAGCCACAGCCACAACAACAACCACCTTCACTTCGACCTGAACCTCCCTGCCTTGCCGGAGTTCCCGCCTAAAATCTTCATCTCCGGGGAAGACGAAGTCGAGAGCCCCCATCCAGCGAAGAAGCCCCGCCTCTTGATGCCACCGAAGATCGAAATCTCTTAAGATCAGCAAAATTTAGGACTTCCAGAGATTTTTTCAATTAGATGAATATCTGTTCGTTCGTTCGTTTGTTTGTTTTTTTTTTTTTTTTTTTTTTTGATTTCGTAGTATTGGGTGAGAGAATTTTTTCCTGTATATACTACTAGAAATATCTCTGATTGCTCAGCTCAGTTTGTAATAGTGGTGATTCAATTAATTTTTTTCTTTCCCCTCATTTTGGAATTAAATCAATATTAATTCTCCTGCTCAATATTTCCAAATTCTCTTGCAATTAGTCTAACATGCGCCAAGTCAAAAGTCTCGCACTTATCCTAGACGCAGAATTGCCATCATGACAGAGAGCATCATAGCCGCGCCGCTCACGCGGCAAGGACTGGTGCCAGATCAATTTGTTGATTCAGTTGAGACCGACCGCCACTTGCGCATGTTTAGACAAAGAAAAGCGTGTGTGTCCGGTGGGTACGTTGAGTATGCGACGGTTTTTAAGTTGTTGGTAGTTAGTACAGTGGGCGCTGTCCGGCTCGAGTCGATGAGGTTCACGCGCAAGTGCATGGTGGTGGCCAAATGATTCGTATAATGTTTGACGAGGACGCGAGGGGATGGATGTTTGGTGTGGATAAGAAGATGGCTTTCGGCTTTGGCACGCTGTTTCTAATGTGGAACTGATTGGGATGACACGTGGCCTTACTTTATGCCCACGTCCCTCCCCCCGGCCATATTGTAAAAATCTGCTCGTTAATTTGGAGGATGCTGACCCTTTGTTTTCAACTTTTCAATTCCCAAGTGGCAAACTCCTCTGTGGCCACGACAAATGATGCTACTGTTTGCATATTAAAAAAACCAAAATAATTGGTCATGTTTTACATACTTACTTCAAATCGAATTCCCTTATCTTGTTGTCCCTGCTGATGCCAATTGACTCTGTTTTTCCGATAAGGATGTACTGTAATTATTTGATAAAGATGTTTTATTTGCACACAATTTGTACACACAACGTTTATGTTAAAAGACGTGTACAAATCGTGTGTAAATAACATATCAGATTTAATATAAATTATCTTATATAATTTATGTAAATTATTAACCATTTTTATACAAATAATTATTGTAAATTTTCTATTCGTGTTTTTCAAATATGTCAACGGTCGTCCAATTGGCATCCGCATGATACAGATGTGCCTTAAACAGATTCAGACACCCAAGAGAGAGCAAAATAAAATGATATTTTAAGCACGGCTTACTCACCATGGTGGACCACATTTCTACATAATTAATGCTCCTTCCAGTAGTCTTAGTTGGCGCACTCACTAAGATATGGCCAGTGCAAAACTAGTCTTCGTCTTCCAATTGGCAGTGCCAAACCCAAATGAAAGGACGGCTATTTTTTTGACGGAGGGGGAAGAGGAGCCTTGGAAAACCTAATAATGTTCTGAACAAGTTAAATTTTTCTTGTATACAATTTAGGTTACGATTGGGTTTGTGATTATAAAATGTCCGATTTCATAAATACAATTAAGCGATTCGTGAAATTTTTATATTTTGACCTTTAACATCGTGAGTTTTTAAAAATGTATATCTTTACATGCAATTTGAAAACACAAATTTTTCTACGTTTTTAAATCTCAATTTTTTTAAAAACCGACTCTCAAACAATACATTTCTTGCGATTTGGTTTACGATTGCATTTTTATATGCAAAATCACATTGCCAAATACACTATTAGTTTGTTGAATTTTTGAAGTATGTAACCTATATGTGAAATTTAACTATAATGATTGATTTCATTGTATTAGTCACTGACTCACTGTTACGAGTCATAGTTTTTGGAGTTAATACAAATAATTCAATTGTGACCTTGTATAATGGAACATGTCGAAGTTGATCTACCACTAAGGTGGTAGTTGAGATGGTAAAGCAGAAGGGGATAAGGTTCAACTCCCCCCCCCCCTCATTTCTTCCTAGTGGTCACAGGGTCGAACTCGCTTACAGTAGTAGTTCGCGAACTAGATGCTACTAAGAGAAGGGGTTTATTAACTTGCACTTTGATGAGGCTGTGGTGACGAACTCGCTTTTCAAGGCAATAGCTATGGCTCAAACCGAATATTCCACGGCGGGTGGAAACCCCGATGGTCACTAAGTCTAACGCTTCGTCTTTCCTTTAATGTTGTAATACTTGATCTTTGATATAGCCATTGCACATTGCTTCATGTTCTCAATCCAGTCACCCGTGAATCTTTTATCAGGAAATAATTTAGTAAAATGATTGCTTTCTAAGCGACAGTGAAACTTTGGAATCTAATTTCCTCACCCACTTATAAATGGTATATTTTCCTTGTAAGTGGTCCTCCAATACAATCATACAAGACGTACACTTAACTAAATAAAAGAAAAATAATTATCTTTGATATTGACTAAAAGATGGAAAGGTGTATCATCTTGAATTATTGAGTGAATTAGGTAAATCACTTGGCATCAACCAACCCAAACCATACATTAAGAAATAGTTAATGATACTAAACCTAATTAACCCTCTACATTCCCATACCAAGTCAATGCTTTTAATCTGAATATCAATGATGTCCAAGCATGCGACCCTCATAATCCGTCATTTCTTAGCAATTCAGACAGTAAATCTGAGAGTACTCTAATGAGATTCACATGTTCAAACAGTGAAGATGCTGTTTAAAATCTGTTCGGACAAATAAGGTGTAACGACCCACCCCCAATGACACAATACTGTCCGCTTTTGGCTCCCCATATCAGACTTCCCAGGAGGTCACCCATCCTGGAATTGCTCTCGCAGTGGCTCGCTTAACTGCGGAGTTCTGATAGGTTCATGACCATCACGGCTTTAAAACGCGTTGTGTTATATAGGGTGCATTTATACATATAAGCACATCCTCATTCCCAGGCGATGTGGGACGTCACAATCACCCCCCCTTTGGACCCAGCGTCCTCGCTGGCGACCCTCATGGGATCACCCCATTCTTGGCATCCCAGCGAGTGCCCGCCGGCAACCCTCTTGGGCTTGTGCACGCTCCCACCATCTCAGGCTGGGCAATGGCTCTGATACCATTTGTAACGACTCAAGGAAAAGCGCTAGCCACATCTGCGCTATCACCCCAAAAGGACTAGTCAATTTGAAACTTCCTTAGAATCCATTATAAAGCCCAGTTTCACCTAGTAACGCCAGGTCATGTGGTACTGGAGCATTGCATGACATGGCCCTGACGAGGACGTCAGGGGTTTAAGGGGGGGAGTTTGTAACACCCCGGTCCCATATTGGGAAGAGATGAATAGTTCACAGAGTGAATAGTTTATAAAGATACTCATGGATGCTAAGTCCCACATTGCCTAGTTACTAGGTGAAACTGGGCTTTATAATGGATTCTAAGGAAGTTTCAAATTGATTAGTCCTTTTGGGGTGATAGCGTAGATGTGGCTAGCGCTTTTCCTTGAGTCGTTACATAAGGTCTTTGAAAACTCTCCCATATTTACTGTTTCAAAAGTTGAAAATATCTATTGCCGGCCAACCAAAAGTCGAGAATGAGGATAATTTTAACATTTATTTGGTAGTAGCTAGGGAAAAGTACGATAACTATGAATGAGGGTAGGCTTTGCGTGTGGGAGAGAAATTTGAATGCGAAAAGTTACTCTAATTTGGTATTCACCCAAACTATTTTTCACTCACTTGGAGATAAAATTGATAATTATTTTTTTAAAAAAAGTAAAAAAAAAAAAAATCACTGTATAATTTAATTTAGTGGGGACAATCGCACGTGCATTCGTATTTCAGACCTCAGTTAAGATATATTAATGCTTAAAATTAGTTAGATTATTGTTTTCAACTTTGTAATGATTTTCCAACTAGCTAGCTGATCAGCAGACCCCATCTTTGATGGGTCAACCTGTGGCTATCATCCCTTGCTCCACGATTGACCGTTGGATCTGCTGACTACGTTGGATCTACATCATGGTTCGCTAAATCCAGCAAAAAATGGTTCAATTAATTTATTAGTCGGTCGGCTAACCAACCTGGTTTGGCAAGGACGGGCGGTGGGATGGCCTACATTCATCCGGATAGACATTGAAACAACACCCACTTGATGAAGATAATTCCTATCAAGACCGCATTTATTTATTATTAATTTTTTTTTAAGAAAAAAGAATACTCACTCAATTAAGTATCTTGATTCGATCTGATCCAGATCATCGTATCCACAAAATATTTCATGGCGGAACATTTATATTTTGCCCGACTGGAATTTTACGATTTGACAATGAAAATTAATCATTTGTTTATTTATTTAGAAGTATCGATTCAAGAGTTGATTTTCAATCTAATGCAAATATTGGGTAGAACTTAGGATTGAAAATTGGCTTGCGAGAGGAGGGTGTCAAAAAGATTATATACACATGATTAAGATTAGACTTAAACCATGTAGGACACAATAATCATATATAACATACCACCATGCTCCACAGCCGACATTTACGGCAGCTCACCCTATCTCATAGGTCGCTTCCTCCGTGACTCGAACCCAATGACGTGGTGTTAGCTCTAATACTACCATGAAGCAAATAAGGTAGCCCATGTTTTGGCCAAGTTTGCTACAACTCAGTTGCTAGACAAGGTGTGGAGAGATAGTAACGCACACCGTCACAACCCTAGTTTGATGTTGTAGGGGTACATCATACATGGATAATGGATTGAATCCCAGAAGCAAATTCCAATTATTCGGGAACTCGTTATCCAGCTGCTTGCTCTTCCTCAGTGGAAGTACTACTTTATTTCATATTTTGGCCGACATTAAATGGGACGATGTCAGTTGGTCGACATGTGGCTTCCGGAGACACCACCAATTGTGCTAGTAGTGCTACACCCCACGTGAAGCTCCGATTGTATAGATTTTGTTAATAATGAAAATAATAATTAATGAGAGGTGGGCAGATCTGACTGTACTTATTTGGGTTTTTTTTTTTTTTTTTTTTTTTAATGAAAAAGAAAAAAGAAAAAAGAAAAAAGAAAAAAGAAAAAAGAAAAAAGAAAAAAAAAAAGAAAAAAGAAAAAAGAAAAAAGAAAAAAGAAAAAAGAAATTGGTATATGGGATTTGTGCTTGTGTGACAAATAACTTTTTAGGGATTCAAAAGTCACAAATAACTCTTTGTTGTATGCACATGTAACAAATAATTTAATGAGTACAAATTCTAGTCATTTTCCCAACTGGGTAATTATGAAAATAAAAATTTAGTCTAGAAAAATTGTTAAGTTTTTAATTGGCATATTTGATGTCCAAAATAAGAGCCTTTGTGTTTTGTGGCATTGGGTAGAATTGTACTCAAGTTTGAGTTGAAGAGTACTGCTCAAGAAAAACAAGTACAAGAAGCTTAGTGTGCAAGCTCATCTGTTGATGTCTGGTCCTGGTAGAAAGTCTCGTGCGTTGGCTTGTTTGCACATGTCCAAATAGTGTGGTGAAACAGAAAGCTTTGTGTGCTGGTCCGTGTGCGCATGGTCGAACAGTATGGAGAAACAGAGAGTTTTGCGCGCTAGCGCGTGCGCACATGTCCGAATAGGATAGAGAGCTAGAGAGTTTCGTGCGCTAAGCAGTGCAATTTGTTATTGATACTGAGTGTTTCTATATACCGAGGGCTTAACATTGATTTGTGTGTCATGAGAAATTGATGGCACGTGCTTAGAAGACTAATTCTTTTGAAGTGATCAAACCACAAGGTGTTGTACTGAATTTCATATCTCATACTGCAATGAAGTGATCTTAGTACTCATATATATATATCGTCAATAAGATCAAATCATATATAAAGCGTTGAGTACGTGAACAAAAAAGATGTAGTCTTTTGAGCTGTTGTGTCAAGAAGGAGAGCCATGTGGGTGAATGAAAAGATGTAACTTTGTGTCAAGAATGAATAAAGGCCATAGGAGAGGAGTGTTACATGTGCCCCACACTAAGGCTAGAAAGAAGGAAAGTTTGCTTAGCAAGGAAAGTCAAGAACTGCACAACACGGCTAAGGAAGGAAAGATTTTGCGTGGAGAAGGCAGTGGCTAAATTAGGCAAAAAGATCCTCTGTAATCGTGGGATGCATGCTCGTAAAGCAAGGATCCTGCTTAGAGAGAAAAATAAGGAATTTGTTTCCATAAAAGTTAGAAGCAATATTTTATTTACGTAATGCTACTTATGTAATCATGGCTATTTAAACCTAATGGGGTGGTGAATAAAATTATCGGTAGATTATTCCTCAACTCTGGTAGTTGAATTGGGGAGGCAGGGCACCTTGAATGCCCATTATCCATCACCATAGATAGGCCAAGGAAGCTTTATTCCGAAGCTTTGTCTATGTCCAAACCACAAACACGTTCTCAAACACAAGCACACAACAAGAGCAAATTGATGTGCTCACAGAGTCACAGTATCATTTCTCATAAAGCATTCCCATAGACTACCCCTTCCTTAGCCTCTGGTTAGATAGTGGTAAGGATCTCCTCTGTAATTTGGTTGTTTGTTTATCTTAATCACAAAAAAAATAAAGAAAGAAGAAGGAATGAAGGCCAAATGGATCTAAACCTTTGGACTATTATGTCGTGAAGGAAGCCAGTTGGGTGTCTCTTCCTTTACTAATTTTCCATAATATTTCAAATTTTACCATGAACGCAGTGGCAAAATAAGAGTGACTACGGTCTACAGTCTACATATGAAAGCCACGAACCTACAGACATGCTACCAATGACCCATATCAATTACGTAGTGAAAGTCAATAATTTCCTGATGTTGGATAGCATATCTAGTTGAAACTGAAGTGTGCATGCTTTGCAGTCCAGGAGATCTAATTAGTCTTTCTTCAAGAGAATTAGTCTTCTAAGCATACTGTGTATAATATGCTTAATATATATATATATATATGTGGGTGAAATAAACAATTACGGTGAATAATGGGCCCGAAGTCCAAAGACATCCATACCAAGACACCTCGGTCCGAAGACCATCTCGGGTTTTGAGGGAATCCAGATGAGGGATCCGCCCCGAGAGCCGAATCAACTCGGACAGGAACCTTTTTCGGGATCAGGATCATCTCGATCAGAAATCAAATCAAGTTAGAAGACTCCGAGCCCTCTAGCACGACCTTATAATTCCAGAAATCTTGGTGCCATCAAAAGGCAACGAAAGATCCTGGATATTACGCCCCACCAGATCAACAGTTATCATGATATCACGATGTCCCGAAGTTCTGCATATTACAACCCACGTAGCCACCAACTGAGGAGTTCCAGGAATTCAGGAAGGCGAACAGGACTTCAAACCCACGGAGCCACCAACTGAGGAGTTCCAGGAATTCAGGGCACTGAGCAGATTTATAACCGCCACCCAAATCCTATAAATAGGAGGTATCTACGAGAACAAAGGTAAGCTTCTTCTTGAATATAAAAGCATTTCTCAATTCTCTCAAACAGTCTCTAACTTAAGCATCGGAGTGGGATCGTCGGCATCCCTCGACGCATTCTCTCTCTTTTTCAGATACCTCCAAGGAGTAGTGGTTGTGAGAGACAAGTCAGCAATCAAACAAATTGTCAACAGTTTGGCGCCGTCTATGGGAACGACTAATATTGTTTGCTTTTTCAACAAATCCTGAAATGGTGACTACAAGGTCAGACACAAACAGAGGATCTCGGAATGTCCAAAATGTTCGAGAAGAAGGCAATTCCAACGATCCTCACATCATTCTCTTGAATGAAAGGATGGAGCGAATGGAGAAGAGTATCGAGGATCTGGCAAACTTGAATGCCATCCTTCAAGCCCGGATTCCGGAACACTCTCGCCCTGCAACGGAGAATCGAGAAGATCGTGATAATGTGGATGGCGAACGACATGAGGAGGAAGTGCATGAAAGCAGCCGGGTGGAAGGAACGGGAGAGAGGGTAGAGAACCGAGGATTTATTCCTGGGGATTTACCTCCCCCGTAAACCAATGCAGAGCGAGCAATGCATGGGATGATCAACCGGTTAGAACAAAAGTGCAATGTTCTAACCGCAGTTATCCAACGCAACGATAAGGGGAAAGCTTCCCTAGTTGAGGATCTTCTACAAAAGACAGCGTCACCTTTCACCGAGGAAGTGGCTGGTTTCAATCTACTCGAAAAGTTCAAAGTACCAGACGTATCTTTCTACACAGGCCTTGAAGATCCCCATTGAGCACATGGAGAACTTTAGCGCTCACATTGATCTCCACAGGACATCGGAAAAAGTGGCCTGTCGAGCTTTTCCCCTCACACTCTTGGGTAATGCCCGAGATTGGTTCCGAAAGCTCCCCCTGAATTCAATTAATGACTTTGATCAACTCAGCAAAATGTTCCTCATGCAATTCATGGCTGGAAGGGTGAGGCGAAAGCCCTCTGGATCCTTGATGTCATTACATCAAGGTCCCGAGAAATCCTTAAAAGACTTCTTTATGAGGTTCAATCAAGCAAGGCTGGATGCAGAAAGTGCCACCGACGACTTCATATATGGAGCACTTTTCCAGGGAATCAGGAAGGATGGGGCCCTCATGGCGGATATAGCTCGGAAACCACCACGAAATCTTGACGGTTTTATGAGCAAGGCCAAGAAATACATCAACCAGGAGGAGACATTGCGGGCACTCTTGGGTCCCAACCCGAGTCTGGCCTCGGGATTCGAATCTCGCAAGTTGAAGAAGAAGGATTCCCACAACGAAGAACGCATGGAACAAGTAGAAGGAGACGAAACCAAAGTTAAACGAGAAAGAAAGTTGCTCAAAAACCATAACTGGACCACTCTTAACGCTCCCATTATGGATATTCTGATGGAAATCAAGAGGGATCTGATGTACCAAAAGCCCCGGCCAATGTTGCCGAATCCACAGTTCGCGAACCAGTATTGCACATTTCATGATACTACTGGTCACCGGACCGAGGCGTGCATATCTCTGAGGATCTTGATTGAACGATTTATTGAGAATGGTAAACTTGTTCGATTCTTCGTTGATCAAAGAAGCCAGGCAAATCTCCCGCTGGATAATCTTCCCCGGGAGGATCAACAAAGAGCTCATCAAAATTGGGGTAACCACAGGGCTGACCGAGAAAGGCGTCATGATGAAGATAGAGAGCCAAATCCTCAGGGAGACAGAGAAAGAAGGGAAAGAAGCCGAAGCCGAGCGCATCAAGCCTCACAAGAAAACCTTCCAGAAATTCAAACGATCGCTGGGGGTTTCGGGGGAGGAGGCGAATCCAGTTCGGCTAGAAAGGCCTATGCAAGGCAAATAAGGAATTTTGAAGTGTATTCCATTCAGAAGCCTCCGAAGTCAAGGAAACGCGAGACCGAGATCATCGAATTTTCGGACGATGATTATGCAGGAGTCTTTCTCCCACATACTGATGCTTTGGTATTGAGCTTGGCCATTGCCAATCATAAGATACACAGGATTTTGATTGACACTGGAAGCTTGGCCGATATACTATATAAATCTGCCTTCGAGCTCATAAAAATTGATCCAAGCAAAGTCATCCTGGCCCGACACTCATTAGTGGGTTTCTCAGGAGAACAGGTGCTCCCTCTCGGGTCAATTGAACTCCCGGTAATGGAGGGAACGTACCCGAAGCAGAAGACAATCATGGTAAAATTCCTAATAATAAATCATTTTTCAGCCTACAAAGTCATCCTTGGAAGAACAACACTAAATGATCTCAAAGCGGTGACATCAACCCCACATCTGAGTATGAAGTTCCCTACCGAAGAAGGAATCGGTACCGAGAAGGGTTATCAGAGAATGGCTCGAGAATGCTACAACATGAGTTTGAGAAAGCTACCCAAGACCATCGGTTATGATGGAAAATCAAAGGAAGAAGGAAAATAGCAATCACAGTTGGGGGAGCCAGTCGAGGATCTGGAGGACTTCGAGCTTGGCGACCCAAGGAAGAAAGTCCGAGTAGGTTCACAACTCCCTCGAGAATTGAAGGAAACGCTACTTGCATTTCTAAAGTAAAATGATGACGTGTTTGCCTGGAGTCATGAGGATATGTCGGGAATACCACCCTCGGTAATAGTTCACAAGTTAATGGTCGACCCGAGTCACCGACCAGTTAAGCAGAAAAGGCGAAACTTTGCCTCGGAGCGGAATCAGGCTGGAGCCGAGGAGATACGAAAGTTGTTGCAAGCCGGATTCATCCGGGAAGTAGACTATCCGGAATGGTTGTCAAATGTGGTTTTGGTCAAAAAATCGAATGGAAAATGGAGGATGTGCGTCGACTTCACCGATCTTAACAAAGCATGTCCCAAGGATAGTTTTCCGCTGCCTCGAATAGACCTTCTTGTAGATTCAACCTCGGGCCACGAACTCCTTAGCTTCATGGACGCTTTCTCGGGATACAACCAGATACATCTAGACGATGCCGATCAGGAAAAGACGGCCTTTATCACTGATCGAGGCTTATACTGCTATAAAATGATATCATTTGGATTAAAAAATGCAGGGGCCACTTACCAGAGGCTTGTCAACAAGATGTTCCGAGATCAAATCGGTCGAAATATGGAAGTATATGTAAATGACACGTTGGTGAAAAGTGCCCGAGCCCTGAGCCACATCCTCGACTTAGATGAAACCTTCAAGACGTTAAGGTACCACAAGATGAAGATGAATCCTGCCAAGTGTGCCTTCGGAGTTTCCTCAGGGAAGTTTTTGGGATTCATGGTCTCACAAAGGGTAATTGAGGCAAATCCCGAGAAGGTAAGAGCAGTTTTAGACATGTAGGCACCCCGGACTATCAAACAGCCACAACAACTAACCGGAAAGATTGCAGCCTTGAATCGGTTTATCTCTCACTCTACCGACAAATGCTTGCCCTTCTTCAAAATCCAGAGAAAAACATTTACATGGAGTGACGAGTGTGAAGGCGCTTTTGGATAGCTGAAAAAATATCTTGCCAACCCACCGCTCCTGAGTCGACCAGAGGAAGGTGAAATACTTTATCTTTACCTAGCAGTTTCAGCTTCGGCCGTTAGTTCGGCATCAGTATGAGTGGAGTCGGGGATCCAGAAGCCCGTGTATTTCACAAGCCGAGCCCTTCACGGAGTCGAAGAAAGGTACCCTCGAATCGAAAAACTGGCTTTTGCCCTAATCACTTCAGCACGAAGGTTGTGACCATATTTTCAAGCACATGCAATCCGGGTATTAACTGAATATCCTATGAAGAAAATATTGCAGAAACCGGACCTCTCGGGTCGGTTAGTAAATTGGGCCATCGAGTTAGGACAATTCGACATAGAGTTCTGTCCTCAGACATCAATCAAAGGCCAGGCTCTAGCAGATTTCCTCATAGAACTCAGTGACATTCCTGAGAGTGAAGAACTACCAAAAGACGCCACATGGGTGGCCTACGTAGACAGGTATTCAGCCAATCAAAAAGGTGGAGTCTGCGTCACACTGTCCAACCCAGAAGGTGAAAATTTCCAATACGCTATCAAGCTTGACTTCGTCACCACAAACAACGAAGCAAAATACGAAGCGGTTCTAGCTGGGCTTACAATAGCCCGAGAGAAGGGAGCTAAATCTAGAAGTCTGAAGCGATTCCCAAGTGGTGGTTGATCACATACAAGGGCAATCAGAAGCTCATGGAGAGAAAATGATCCAATATTTAAACAAGGTACATGAAATTCAATCTGCTTTTGACAGGGTTGTACTAACAAAGATCCCCCGGGAAAACAACATCCGAGCTGATGCTCTCTCGAAAATGGGTTCCAGAGGTGGACCCGAGATGAAAAACTACCCCAATGAGGTTATGTTGCAAAGCGAACCATCTATTCTCTCGAATAAAGAAGTAATGAACACCGAAGAAGAATCCACGGATCCCGAGTGGGCTACGGGAATTATTCAGTATCTTAGGAGCGGACGGCTTCCAGATGACAAGCCCTTATCTCGAAAGGTGAAGATGCACTCGGCTCGGTATACTATAATAGGAGGGCAAATATACCAGAAGGGATACACCGAGCCTCTATTGAAATGTCTCCGAAATTCAGAGGCAGAGTATGTGCTAAGGGAGATACATGAAGGGGTTTGTGGAAACCACTCAGGGTCTCGGATGTTGGCACACAAAGCAATGTGAGCAGGCTATTACTGGCCCACCATGAACAAAGATTCTATTGAAATGGTTCAGAAGTGTGACAAGTGCAAGAGATTTGCCCAAGTAATGAAAAGTCCACCCGAGAATCTTAGCCCGATCACTTCACGATGGCCATTTACGAAGTAAGGGGTTGATATTGTCGGCCGGATGCCCCCAGGAAAAGGAGGTCGGAAGTTTCTATGTGTTGCTGTCGACTATTTCTCCAAATGGGCCGAAGCCGAAGTTCTAACCGCCATTACCACAAAGAATGTGACGAAATTCTTATGGAAAATGATTGTGTGTAGGTTTGGTATTCCCCACGCCTTTATCATTGACAATGGAAAACAGTTTGACTATGGACCGTTCCGACGATGGTGCGCAGAACTCCATATCCGCAATTATTTCTCCACTCCGATACACCCCTCAGCAAACGGGCAAGTCGAAGCAACAAATAAAACACTGGTGAAAGCACTGAAGAAGAAGCTCGGGGCTAAAAAAGGGGCTTGGGTGGACTATGTCCCCGAGGTACTCTGAGCTTGCCGTACCACCACCAGGACCCAACCGGAGTCACACCATTCGCCTTAACTTACGGAATCGAGGCGGTCATTCCAGCAGTGGTGGGGTCACCTAGTTTTTGCGTGTCACATTACAACCCGGGACTCAATGACGAAGGAATCAAACTTCATCTGGACCTGCTTCAAGAACGAAGAGACGAAGCTCAGGTCACATGGGCAGCATATCAGGACCGAGTCGCCCGCTACTTCAACAAGATTGTAAACCCTCAGAAATTTCAACTCGGAGATTAGGTTCTCAGAAAAGTAAGCCTGATCACCAGAGACCCAGAACACAGGAAGCTCGGACCTCAGTGGGAAGGCCCTTACAAAGTAATCAAATGTCAAGGCAAAGGCGCATACCACCTAGTTGATACAAATGGACAAGCATTACCGAGAGCTTGGAACGCGGAACATCTACTGAAATGACTTAGACGAAACTCGTAAATTTTCTAAGTCATTGGGGGGTACCTCAGTGAGATTCAACCCGGATCGATTCAAATCAAACAAATCGAATCGTCTCGGGTATCATCTACTGAAATGACTTAGACGAATCTCGTAAATTGTCTAAGTCATTGGGGGTACCTCGGTGAGATTCAACCTGGATCGATTCAAATCAAACAACGAGTATCATCTACTGAAATGACTTAGACGAATCTCCTAAATCGTCTAAGTCATTTGGGGGTACCTCGGTGAGATTCAACCTGGATCGATTCAAATCAATCAACGAGTATCATCTACTTAAATGACTTAGACGAATCTCGTAAATTCAATCTAAAACAACGAGTCATAAGTTGAAAAGGGCGACATAATCATTCAACAACCAAAATGTTCAAGATTATACAAAATTTGTTTTTAGAAAGTCGAAGTTGAATCTTCGGTCTCTGTTTCGTGGCACTCTTCGGCATTAGGATCTGAAATCACCAGGCTCTTCCAGGGGTCAGGAGCATCATCACTCCAGTCAGGAACATTTGGGAGAAAACTCTTCCCTAACTCCTCAACTTCGTCAATAGCCTCTTTAGGTATCCCAACTAGAAATGGGCTGATTGTAGCCGGGTCAAATGTATAGATGTTAGGGTTCATCACAAGAGATCAAAAACTTTCGAATCCCCAACTAAATCCCTGACCCCAGACCAAATCTCGGAGCTTTGGAATGAAGGAAAGTTGCTGAAGAAGATGCTTCGACTTATTCTTATAGTGATTATATTTCCTCCGAAGTCTTCTGTACCGACTCTCGGAGAGCTCCTCAGATTTCAACTTTTCGGCCATTGCTGCCTCCTTTGCAAATTCAGCCTTCTCTTTCGCCGCCTCAGAAACCGAGAGCTGTATTGATAAAGTTAAAAGATGAGCTCGGCAAGCACCAAGTTCCGCTTCTAGATTGTCTCGAAATTATAGATCCTCGGTCATGTGCTCGACCGCTCGAACATAGCGAGTCTCGGCATCTTGGGCTTCCTTCTTGAACTTCTCTTTTAATCTTCTCTCCTCAGCAAGTTCCTGATCCTTAGCATAGATCCTTTCTTTTCGATCCCTCAATAACTGTTTCAACCTATCAACTTCCCCATCGAGATCTTTTACCTGAGCTTCGGTCTCGGGGGCAGCAGTACGAGGATTGGTCTCCAAGAACCTTCGAAAGTTGCGCCATATGGCCGTCATCTTTACCAAAAACTATAGGAAACACAAGTTAGTAAGAAACCCTTGTGTGTCAAGAGCACAAAAACCGAAGGAAAAAAAAAAACTCACCTGATAATGAGCATGCATTAAGCCTCCAGTAAACCTCTCGGGTGAGGTGGCCCCAGCTTCACCCACAAATCCTTCCGGGATCAGAGCCATTACCGCGGCCATCGGGTCCCCGAGCAAACCCTCGCACAGATTTTCGAGGGGCGGTCTCGTCCGAGAAGCACTCTGCCTTTCAGTACCAGAATTGGAACCACCGCGACAGCCCTAGGGTTGAGACGATTGCCGATTTTCAGTATTATTCCTGAAAGCCTCGGAATCAACTAATTCCACCGCTTCGGTTTCGACTTCATTATCCTGAGGAACTGTTGGTCTACCCTCGGCCTTCTCTTCGACCTGGGGTGTAGGCGGTTCACGCGACCTTGTTGTAGGTTGCTCGCCCTCAATGTTTGCTTCGGCCTCTAGAGGTGGGGGAGTTATTGGACGTTCTGCAGAGGGGGTTTGAGGAACGGAATCTTCAGGGAGTGGGCGTCCATCCGAGGAGTGGTCAGCCACCTCCTTCTCTATCTCCTCGCCCATCTCGTAAGAATCTTTAGAGCGCCCAGAATCCCCCGAAGAGAGACCCGGCTGGGTTACAGGTTCGTTACCAGGAACAATTACCGGTCGGCCCAAGACATGTCCGGCCTCGGTTACAGCGTTAGCCCATCGGTTCATAGTTTTTAACCGATTTGCCTTAGACTTAATCCTTCGAACATTAGCCTTCGGAGTACTCTTTGGTAACTCCTCTGCCAACCCAAGTTCTTCAGAAACCTGGTTTGCGTCCACGAACTGCTATGGAGAATTCAGACTCTGAACTGGACTATGGCCCAGGGTCTCCTCGTCTACCGAACGGAAGGATGGCAGAATTACAGTCTCGCGCACCAGAGTGTTCTCCGGGACGTAGCCTTCAATATCCGCAAAAACATCCTCAAACTCCCCCTCGGACATTTCCTCTCGGGAAATGCTCTCGATCGGTTGTTTAGCATCCCTCATAGGTGGAACACGCCTCGGGGGACAAGCAGCTAAAGGAATGGCCTTCTTCTTCTTCGCCATTCTTTCCATAACAGTGGTTTCAATTTCTGCTGGCCTCTTCTGTACCGGTTTCCTAGAATCTCTGGGTGCAGCACCTTCAGGCTTCTTAGCCCTGCCCTTTATGCTCAACAAGGTTTTGTTTTCAGGAATACTGTACCCGAGATGATCCCTCATTACTGTATCGGTCACGAGCTTATCAAAATCAATATCGTCGAACTTTTTGATCTTCGACCACTTGGCAGACCACGCTGTTATCTGGTCCACTTCGTCTCGATCAGCATCGCTAAGGGCCGGAATCTCGAGTTGCCTATTTCGTAAAATTCTCCAATCCCAAGGCATCCTTCTGTCCTCAGGTAAAACGGTGCTCCCAGAACAGTCCCAATTTCCCGAAACACGGAACACCTGTTGCTCCCAGAATTTGTTGTTGGAGTATTCGTTCTTCAACCATATGAAAATCGATGGATGCCGGACTGTCAGCTCCACAGTACCATCTGAGTTTTGTCTTGGGCGATATATGTTAAAAAACTGCCTTATGCTCATCTCTGACCTGAGTACGGTCTTCCATAGAATGTAAGAGGCAAAGAGGTACCTCCAGGCGTTTGGAATGACCTGGCTCGACGCCACCATAAGAAAAAGTATGAAATCCCGTTCTATCTCCGAAAAGGGAAGACGCAGGCCAGCCATAAACATCCTTTGAAATAAAGTGATGTCGCTGCCGTCGATTGATCTGGTTTCGGGATTTTGAAAAGACAGCTGGATAGAAGATGGAATATCGTAGTTCCATCGGAGCGCCTCCTCGTTAACCTCAGAAAGAGTAGCTTCGTGGCGGCTTGCCAAAGGCTGTAAGGTCAGAACAACCCCGGCACGGTTACAGGCTCGCGAGGATCTCGGAACAGACGATGACACATTGAGATTCAGAGGGTTCGCCATTTCGAAGGAAGTTAAAGGAGGCAAGAAACAAGTAGATCTGGTTTTCTCTGAGGGTGAAAAGCACAGGCAAAGTAAAAAGTGAAAAACGAAAATGAATTAGTGAGAAATTTATAGGGGGATGGAGCTTTAATGCTCTCACACATTCCCCAAGAAACGCCATCATTAGAGAATCTTCAAAAATAAAAAACGCCATCTATAATGATCTAACGTTTGGATTCCCCACCAGAGCAACTCCTCGAAAGTTTAAGCTCGAAGTCAGAAAATTGGCGCCTGCATTTTACTCAAAGTCTCAACATTTAATATGACAGACACCTAGCGATTGACAGGTGATGGGCACGGATATCAAAAAGATTTTTTGAATATTTAAAATTCAATATTTAAATTCACTTATTTTCTAAATTCAAATAAATGAATTGGGGGGTAACTGTGGGTGAAATAAACAATTACTGTGAATAATGGGCCCGAAGTCCAAAGACATCCATACCAAGACACCTTGGTCCGAAGACCAGCTCGGGTTTTGAGGGAATCCAGATGAAGGATCCGGCCCGAGAGCCGAATCAACTCGGACAGGAACCTTTTTCGGGATCAGGATCATCTCGGTCAGAAATCAAATCAAGTTAGAAGACTTCGAGCCCTCTAGCACGACCTTATAATTCCAGAAATCTTGGTTCCATCAAAAGGCAACGAAAGTCCCGGATGATCAGCAGTTATCATGATATCACGATGCCCCGAAGTTCTGCATATTACAACCCACGTAGCCACCAACTGAGGAGTTCCAAGAATTCAGGAGGGCGAACAGGACTTCAAACCCACGTAGCCACCAACTGAGGAGTTCCAGGAATTCATGGCACTGAACGGATTTATAACCGCCACCCAAATCCTATAAATATGAGGTATCTATGAGAATAAAGGTAAGCTTCTTCTTGAATATAAAAGAATTTCTCAATTCTCTCAAACAGTCTCTAACTTAAGCATCGGAGTGGAATCGTCGGGGGAGATCGTCGGCATCCCCCGACGCATTCTCTCTCTTTTTCAAATACCTCCAGGGAGTAGTGGCTGTGAGAGACACGTCAGCAATCAAACAAATTGTCAACAATATATATATAAGATCACTTCATTAACTATATATATGCTAAATAAATCAAATATGTACTGGATTTTGTTCTCTTCTTGCATTGCACTATGAGACAGCACAAAACAAAGCTTCCAATCCAGGAGGTTTGGGATGATGAACATGCTATCAGACCATCAGTGTGCTTCAATTATTTTCCTTGTAATTTTAACACACTTGTGCTTCAGTATTTTACTGGGTTTTATGGAGGGTGTTGCTGGTTTACTTAGTAATTTGTTATTGTCATCTTCAAAAGAGATCAAATCTGTGGATAAACTTTTTTTTTATCTCCTTCAATCTTGCCCCAAGCTATTGAAGGTGAATTATAATATTGTCTCTTCTCTGCACCTTTACCTTATTATGTTCCATAAAATCAATGACTTTTTTTTTTTCCTTCTGTGTGCTTATTCTGAAGCATTTAGTTAAATTTTGAAGGGGAGGGCCTCTGCAAACCATTTTGAAAATGTTCAATCTTTGTTGCCACCAAATTCATGGCTGGAGGGATTCTATCCAGTTCCTAGTAAGTTCAGCTTGATAGAAGCTATTGTGGTTTCTTTTCCATTTAAATCCATGAATTGATGGATTCAGTAGTTTAGGCTTCTGGAGTTGTGAAAAGTGTGCTATTTTTCTGTTGAATATGAAGGGGCGTCCACATGGGCACGCCCCTCAGGATTCAAGCTAGGCAATACAACGCCTGGCTAGTGTAAAAAAAAAATAATAATAACTGATTTTCAGTTATTTTTTTCCTATAGTATAACTGCTCCAAACTGCTCTCTATAAATAGTCTCCTAGTAAATGGGTTGAGTATTTTTATTTTTCTGAAAGAAAAAAATCAGACTTTCAATATTTCCTGTGCATCTAGACCATGGATATAGTGAATATTACTCCATTACGTTTTGGTAGTGTATTCCACCGCCAAGAAGAAGAGACTTATTGAAAAATCATGTGGGACAATATTTGATTGCAGTGCATATAAGGTATGCTCTATTCCGCTGTGCATGACAATTCTATTTCTAACATTGGTATCAGAGCTAGGTTATTGTTCTCGTGGTTTACAAGTTTCTGTGTATTTTATTTTTTATCCGAAACATAGTAACTGTGTTTATGCCATTTATGGCTGTGCTCCACCACACCAATGCGCATATAAGTGTCGTGCAATGGCAAGAGCACCACCGTGCCTTACAATTTCAGTCACGTGTGCCCAAAGGGGCTGAAATCTCCTCCAAAACGTCATGACGGTGCACCATTATGTGGCGGCGTGTTGCCGCCGCACTGTGAAACAAAATGGTGGTGCTGTGTTTATAAAATAAAAACAAAAAAGAAAAAGGAAGGAGAGAACCCGTGGCAGGCGGTGGCTGTACTGCTGCTGGAAGACGAGTGTGCGGTGGCCTTCGGCGACGGGCTGCAGTGGTGATGGCCATGGCTGTGTGACACTGTTTGTGATAGTGTGTTTTGTGTGTGCGGCTATTGATGATAGTGATGTTGAAAACTTGAAATACAAACAAGAAGATGCATCGGGTAGGGTTTTGTTTCTTAAAAACCAAAATGGGCTTGGCCTATTTCACAAGTTTTATTAAAAAAAAAAAAACACTTTTTTTTTTTACTTGGGTCAGTCGACCCAGCCCAATCTAGTGATTCCTTTCTGGTTTAGTAAAAGAAATAAAACCTGTTGATTTATGAGCATGTGGGGAGTAGAACTCAAGTCCTCATTATACCAAGTCCCAAAGCCTCACCACTGGGCTGCAAGAACTCGTTAGTAAAGGGAGGCCTATATTAGTTTTATATATGTGAATGAATATTGTTTTTCAGTTTTTTTTTCTTCCATACATAATTTTGCGCGAAAATTAAGTTTAAAATTAATAATTTGACACTTGTGGCGCAGGAGATGATTAGGAAGCTTAGCGAATTTTCGATCCCGCGATGTGTCAATAATTTTTTTTAAAACTTAGATTAACGCGGTAAAATTTTTTTGTTTGATGTGTGTGTAATATCCCTTGCGTATTTTTTTTTTGTAGTAATATGGCTTCAAAAAGCATTGTTGCTGATTTGAATAAGGGGGAAAAATTGGATGGGGAAAATTATGACATTTGGCATCGAAAGATTCGATATGTCCTAAATGAACAAGAGGTCTTAGAGACCTTGTCCCATTCATTGATTGAATTTGAGCCAGAGCAAGAGGATACCGAACAAGACACATGAGATATTGCTGCTTTTGAAAATTGGCGCAAAAAGGATCAATGTGCGTGCTTTACCATGTTAAGCAGCATGCACAATGATCTAATTGGTGAGTTCGAGGTACATCCAACGGCTAAAGGCATGTGGGAAGCACTGAAGTTAAAGTTTGGTGGCACTTCTGCCACTAGACTGGGCGGATTGACCATGAGATTTGACTCCTACAAGATGCGCTTAGATCAAACAATGAAGCAGCATCTCAGGGTGATGTCATCCATGATCCGCGAACTCAAAGCAGCCGGAAACAACCTTACTGATGAGCAGTAGGTCCAAGCGGTGATTCGTTCACTACCTAGTTCCTGGGATGCCATGAGCCAAAATTTGACGCACAATGAGAACATTAAAACTTTTGAAGATGTTTCGCGTCATTTGGAACTTGAAGCTGAGCGCCTAGAGGCTGCTAAGCCCAATAGTTCTGCATACTTGGCTGAGTCAAGTTCGCGCAAGGCTTTTAGGCTCAAGCGCAAGAACAATGGTAAACATGGAACTGCTGGACCAGCGCCCAAGAAGGAAAGGACTAACAAGCGCAAGAGAGGTAAGCGCGTTGGTAGAAAAGATAAGTCCAAGATGGTTTGTTTTAACTGCGGAAAGGAAGGCCATTTCGCTCGTGAGTGTACTGAGCCGAAGAAGGTACTCTCTGACTTTTCTCGCTATGTTTATGTTACTAGTCATGTTATGGTTGCTCACTCCTATCCTATGTGGACTGTAGACTCAGCAGCAACCGAGCATGTAGCTCGAGATCGGGTCGGATTTGTGGAGTATCGTCGAGTTCCTGCTGGGAGTCGAGATATCAAAGTGGGGAATGGAGCTAGGGTGGAGGTACTCGGAATCGGTACCTACAAGCTAGACTTACGAGGTGGTCGTACTCTATTACTCCATGATGTGTTATACTCTCCCGAGATTCGACGAAACTTGCTTTTTGTAGTTACTTTGATTAAACTTGGTTTTCGGTTTGTATTTGACAATGGTGTTTTCATTTATCTGGGAACAACTTATTATGGATGTGGTTTTATTTCAGACGGATTTATGATTTTGGATTTGAATTATTATAATTATGACAAATCATTTGTTTTATTGACTTCTTCTGATGATGTGGATTCAATTAAATGGCATGCTCGGCTTGGCCATATTGGGAAAGATAAGATGATTAGATTAGCAAGAGAAGGCCTCATAGGCAATCTCGCTAAGGTCACTCTATCCACATGTGAACACTGTCTAATGGGAAAGTCAATTAGAAAACCGTTTGGAAAAGCTACCAGGGCATTTTTTTCATTGCAATTAGTCCACTCAGACATATGTGGCCCAATGAATGTGAGGGCAAGACATGGCAGTTTCTATTTCATTACATTTATAGATGATTTTTCACGATACGGTCATGTCTATTTGATCTCCCATAAATCTGAAGCATTGGATTGTTTTAGACAATATATGAATATGGTTGAGAATCAATTAGACAAGACTATTAAGGCTCTAAGAACTGATCGTGGACGCGAATATCTCTCTGAGCAATTTAAAAGGCTCTGTGATGAAAAAGGAATAAAAAGGCAGTTAACGATGCCAAGTACGCCACAACAAAATGGCGTGGCGGAAAGGAGAAATCGAACGCTTCTGGAAATGGTTAGGTCAATGATGGCGCAAGCAAACTTACCAATATCATATTGGGGAGATGCACTTTTGAATGCAGCCTACATTCTTAACTGAGTGCCCTCCAAATCAGTATCTTCCACACCTTATGAGTTATGGACTGGTAAGAAACCCAATTTGAGTTACTTTCGGCCATGGGGCTCAGAGGGTATTGTTCACGACACTTCTCATAAATATGGGAAATTAGGTCCCAGAGGAAAGAAATGTATCTTTATAAGGTATTCAGAGCATTCCAAGGGTTATGTGTTGATAGGTGAACAAACCGATGGAAGGGTGACTGAAATTGAGTCACAAGATGTGGATTTCATTGAGGATGAGTTTCCAACCAGAGGTGAGGTTGAAAGAAACTTGGAGTTTTATGAAACTATGGATCGAGAGGAAAGCGCTCTAAGTAGACTAGTTGAGAATGATGAAGAAATTCCTCAAACTACTAGGGACAGTGGGAGTGACTTACCGCCTAGTGGGAGTATACCACTACAGGTGGATTCACAACAACCTCAGCCGCGAAGAAGCAAACGCAGAAATCTTCCCCGTCGTCGTTTTGAGATTGAAGGGGAAGCTTTCATGATTGCTCTGCATGATGATGATGAGCCTAGGACAGTACAAGAGGCTCTCTCATCTTCGGCAAAAGATGAGTGGATTAAAGCAATGAATGATGAGATTGAGTCAATGAGAACTAATCAGGTTTGGGATTTGGTGAATCTACCGCTAGGGCGAAAGGCCATTGGGAACCAATGGGTTCTTAAGGTCAAACGCAAGGCGGACGGTTCAATAGATAGGTACAAGGCTCGCCTTGTGGCAAAAGGTTATACCCAACAAGAGGGTGTAGACTATGATGAAACCTTCTCACCAGTAGTAAGGTTTGCCTCAATACGTCTAATTCTGGCCAGTGTTGCTTATATGAATTTGGAACTCTACCAAATGGACGTTAAGACAGCTTTTCTCAATGGAGAACTAGATGAGGAGATCTATATGGATCAACCAGTTGGCTTTGTGGTCGATGGACAAGAACGCAAAGTTTGTAAGCTCAAACGGTCCATCTACGGCTTAAAGCAATCATCTAGACAATCGTATCTTAGATTCCATCGAGCCGTTCTATTGAATAAGTTTACGATGATCGAAGAAGACCATTGTGTTTATGTTAAAGGGGAGTTTCATCATTTTTTCATTGTATGTTGATGACATATTATTGGATGGAAATGATAAGAATATGATAGTCTCCACCAAAAGGTGGTTGTCCTCCAACTTTGAGATGAAGGACATGGGTGAGGCAGACTACATTCTGGGAGTTAAGATCTTTAGGGATCTATCAAAGAAAATTCTAGGTTTGTCTCAACAAACCTATATAAAGAAGGTTCTTGAACGCTTTCAGATGTATGATTGTAAACCCATTGATAATGCTATTGCTAAAAGCGAGAACTTGTCCTTAGATATGTGTCCTAAGACTCAAGATGAGATAGAAAAGATGGCTCGTGTTCCCTATGCTAACGCCGTAGGAAGCCTGATGTATGCTATGATGTGTACTCGGCCAGATATATGCTATGCAGTTGGCTTGGTCAGCAGATTCCAGTCTAACCCTGGATTGGCCCATTGGAAAGCAGTCAAAAGGATATTGAGATACCTCAAAGGAACGATGGACTATGTTCTGTGCTATCAAGGTTTAGATTTGCGACTTGTTGGGTATAGTGATGCTGATTGGGGCGGTAACATAGATGAGCGCAAACAGCTGTTCAGGAAGCTGTTTGGTTAAGAAGGTTCCTTCAGCATCTTGAGATTGTCAGGGATGGTCTAGATCCTGTGACAATTTATTGTGATAGTACGGCAGCTCTTGCCTATGCTAAGGACCCCAAATATCATGGGAGAACCAAACACATTGACATACGGTATCAATACATTAGAGACATGATTGCGCAAAAGGAGGTGGTCCTGAAACACATTTCTACGAGTCGCATGATTGCAGATCCCCTGACAAAGCCTATAGCTAGAGATGTTTTTCAGGCTCATGTTAGGAGTTTAGGACTGCGTAGAATGTAATGGTTTGTTATTCAGTTGACTGTTAATGTACTCTTTTGGGATATTTATTTATTTATTATTGCATATGATGATATTCATTATTTTTGGTTTGGGTTTATCATATGGCATGTTGATTAAAGCACACACTTACCATGTGATTGGTTCCATGGTATAAAAAGTATGTCGGCAGGCAAAGATTGGCTCACTCACACGAGCGATTGACTTTGGCGCTTAAGTAGCGAGCAGAGAATGGATGTTGTGTCCCTTGATACTTGTTTAGCAAGTAAAAGTGGGTGATACGAACATATGTTACCTTAGTAAGAGCTAAGATGAGGTCTATTGTATTATTTAGACCATGCATGGAAAGCCCACAATTCATGTAGCCTGTGATTAGCCTGATGTGAGACCTTAATTTGGCGCCTGAGATGGTGAGCAAATTGAAGACTCAGGTTAGGCGCTTGAATAGCGACTAGACTAAGATCTGTATGGTGTATTGAGTTTAGACATACACTCTTTTATTGGAAAGAGAATTTCACCGTAGCATGTATTTCATACTACATGTGCTTATTCGACCAAATGTGGAGGTGAGCGAATTGATCCTTATTTTTTCACTGTGTGAGTCCATGAGTCATTTATGACTCTAAATTATGCCCTTATTGACTTTCAGACTATGTCATTAAACGGAGTTTTTGATGTCTGGTACTCTAGTATGTTATCTATGACTATGATTAATTCAGTCGAAAGAGACATAACTGGGAAAGCGATTGGACCAAAGTTGAGTGACATGAGGGCGAAGGGAAGACTATTTTGGCAACACATCACTAAGTGTATTCACTGTCAACAGGTTAAGGCGCTATGTAGTGATAGCGACATAATTGTGAATGCATCACGGTATTATGGGTCGGTCAAACATTGTTCTGAGTTTTCTTTGAAACTTGAAAGGATTATAAGTGTTTGATCGGATGTGTTCGGATGAGTCTAGGACATAACAAGACATTTTTTCTGTTTTGGGATGTTGCTATGCTGGTCTTTTTATGTATAGATTTGGTATAGTGCTCCAACCCTTTTATGCAGGTGTTCTCGGTGGTCGCACGGTCTATTTGCAAGTATGAATAATGGAAAATACATTGAAAGATGCATGACTGGGTCGTGCCCATTGTGTGCGAGTGGGAGATGTTGAATATGAAAGGGCGTCCACATGGGCACGCCCCTTAGGATTCAAGCCAGGCAATACAACGCCTGGCTAGTGTAAAAAAAAAAAAAAAAAACTGATTTTCAGTTATTTTTTTCCTATAGTATAACTGCTCCAAACTGCCACAAACTGCTCTCTATAAATAGTCTCCTAGTAAATGGGTTGAGTAGTTTTATTTTTCTGAAAGAAAAAAAATCAGACTTTCAATATTTCCTGTGCATTTAGACCGTGGATATAGTGAATATTACTCCATTACGTTTTGGTAGTGTATTCCACCGCCAAGAAGAAGAGACTTATTGAAAAATCACGTGAGACAATATTTGATTGCAGTGCATATAAGGTATGCTCTATTCCGCTGTGCATGACAATTCTATTTCTAGCTTTAAATTTTATACTCAAGAACCCCTTTTCTACTATAATATTCTAGAACAATTTTTACATTTAGCTTAAGACTTGGGCTAGCTTACTGTTGGCCTAATTTAGGCATTTCTGCTTCCTGTTGGTGCATTTTATTAACTTTTTCTTCTATATGATTTCCAGCCTCTTCTCTACTACTTACAAAGGTAATTTCGTTGCAGGATTCTGCGGGATAGTGGTGCAGCTGGTGCTGTTAGAGTGAACAGAAGATGTATAGCACCCCCAATAAATCCAACAGATCCAGAGTGCTTTAACATGTTAGTGGGATCTTAAAAGAGTATAGCCTCTTTTTCTTTTTGTATGTTTTTTCTTCTTTTAAGGAATTCATTTCAAAAGGGTAATTAACACGTTTTAATTGGCTATTTACTGTTGATTACTATATATCTTTGTACCTCAAAGTTGAAAACACGTATTCCAGCTTAGTAAGCTAATTAGTATTAAGTGTAAGTGCAGGCTTTAAAGTGCCTTGATTTAGATGTGGTGTCACGTGTTAATGTGAGACTAAGACTTTGCTTTGCTTTGCATCTTTAGATAAGGATTCTTAAGGCTTTATATAAAAATAGATGACTTTTTCTTTTCCCCCCCACTTTTTTATGTAGTTTTGGAACTTTGATTAATGTGAGTGTTGTGTTCTTGAGAAGCTTTTGATTGAATACTTGTACGATGTAGGAGTTTTAATAATTAGTTGTTTTCTATCGAGTGACTGCCAAAAATCAATGGCAATTGAAAATTATATAAATAAAATAAAAAATTTATAGCGATGACATAGTGCGTCGTCGCTATTAGCTCATTATTAGCGACGACGCACTATGTCATCGCTATAAATGAGTTATCAGTGGCTAATAATTATGCTGATAACTTATCATCAATGAAGACATGTCAGTTTAAGTACTTAAGCTATCTGCGATCGGCGACCTCAAACATTGTCATCGTTGATGATCTTTCTCGACGGAACAACTGTAACGACTTATTAGTGGTGACTTTTAGACTTAAAGACCAAAATTCTTGTATAGTGTGATTTTATTTGAGTTATTGTTGTATTGTTACAAACTAAAGAATAGAAATGATCATTCTATTCTAGCTTCTTGTATTCGTGGTAATACTCATTTCTTTATTAAGTAATCATTTCGCGAGTTTATCAAACGTATCCTTATACTTAGATCTTTTGAGCTTCTACGGCCGGGCAATTATTTGCATTAAATTTTGAACAAAATTTTTAACGCAGAGGTTTATTTTCACTCTTGAATTTAGAAGTAATTAAAATACAAATCTAACAACTATATTTTTCATGAGAGAAAAATAAAACCAATATTTTGGATGACGCTATTTTTGTATTCATTTTTAATTTCTTAATCAAAATACATACATGTACAATGTGTACTAACAAATTATGCTGTGGCAAGAAACAAACGAACCTAGTTGGTCATCATGTGTAAACAAAAGTGGCGGAATTAGAATTTTGGTTCATCTTTTACAATGTGATATTCCAACTACTTAGTATGTTCTTTGAGCGAAATTAGATTAAAATGACTTAATATTTTTTCAAATTGTTTTTGTAGAAAATTATGATTAATTGGTTGATAATGTCTTTTTTGTAAATATGCTCCTCAAATTTAGTCTTTGTTATTAAGATGGTAATTAAATATTTTTCTTAGATGTACTGAAAAAATTCACTAAATTTACCTCGATACGAGCTCGTTAAAATTCCGTTGGGATTTACTAGAATTATTGTTCTCCAGAATCTAACTAAAATTGTATTTTTCATACAAGCAAAATATGTAATATATATGCATCAACAATTATATATATATATATATTTTAAAAAAAAAATCTAAATATAAAAAAGTTTATATAAATAATTTTATTAATTAATAGTAAATTTAAAAACAAATCAATATAATAAAAATCTTTGAAAAACTTCACTAAACCCTCTGGACTTTCATCACTTTTGCAATTTCTCTCCAAAGTTAAAAAACTCTCAATTTAGTGTATCAAACTTTCAATTTTTTACAATTTTACACAAACTTTTGTTAGAATTTTCTTTTAAATCTTAATAGAGAACATGAAATGACCAAAATACCCTAGTTTTTTTTGTTTTGATTTTTTTTTTTTAAGGGAACGATCTGGTAATTTTGTGATTTTATAAAATTTACAGGAATATAAGAGTCATTTTACCATTTGACCACTCACCAAGGTCCGATCTGCTTGAGCACAGCTTCTCCAAGTATCAACTAGCGAACAGACGATCATTCCCATAACACCTCACATAACAACATTCTCCCATACCCCCACTGATCTTCCTAACTGCTCGGGGAGAGAAGAGGCACCCTAGCTCTAGATGGATGCCAGGCCATGACCTCTCCAAAAAAACCCTAGAAGACTCTAGAAGACCCTCCAGTCCTCTAGTCAAAATAAATTTACACAAGAGACCCTTTTGTTTTTCAAGGTGGACAGTCAAATAAGTCTTGTTTTTCAAGACTGGGCAATGAGATCGTGTAACACTCCGGTCTCATATTATGAAGATTGATAACTCATATAAAGTGGGTGGTTTATAAAGATAATCATAAGTACTAATTAAGTCTCACATTGTCTAGTTATTAAGTAAAACTTATAGGTTTTATAAAGAATTCTAAGAAAACTCCAAATTGACTAGTCATTTTGAAAGTGATAGCGTAGATATGATTAACATCTTTCCCTGAAAAATTCTAGCCGTTATATCCTTGTCCCTCCAAAATTGATATCTTTTAAAATCACAATTTGATTAAAATCTAATAGTGATCTATGATCTATTATAAATCAAACGGTGAATTAAAAATGCACATCAATTTTAACATAACACATAAAGACATGAATATAATGTTTAGAATTACCATTTTTACCGGTGGTTACATATCGTTTGTCCCATCTTGGTCTCCACTTACTCCGCCTACGTCACTAGGTGTAGAAGCAGCACACGTGGCTGTATCAGCGGCGCAGCAGTCAGTGAGTCCTGATTCTTTAGCGTCGTTATCCGCATGGAATAGCTGACCAGGTGTTGTACCGAAGAGGAGTACCCGCATGCAGTTGCTAGCTGGGGAGTGGGAGTGGGAGGGCAGTGAGTGAATGGAACAAATGGATAAGAGAGGCGGGTCCCACCCATTTTTATGTCTTTGATTATAAATTAATTATATATGGAAACGAAATATGTGCGGTGCACGTCAGCCACCCCTCCTCCTATGGAAGTAGGTTCCACGGCATACTCCACCAATTTTATTAATTTCTTTAGGGAAAAGCTATGGAGAATATTAAATAATATAATAATATAAAGTTGAAATAACATTGGACAAGGACTCACACCACAAACAAAAAGATGTGGCAGATGGCTTCCAATCCCATTCGTTTCGCCGCGTCTCTCACCTCTGGATCCGACAATACCTTACCCGAGGAATAATACCCGGTCAAAAACGAAAAATCATATTTTAAGGTAAATGCCTCCTCCGATCCAATCAAATATTCTTTCCCAAATCAAAATTAATATTGAGTCCTCCTTGAATTGGTAAATTGTGTTTCAAACCAAGTATATATCCTGATTCTAAATAACATGATAATTAATTAATATAAGATTATGGTTTTTACTCTTGAAAAGAATGACAAATTGTTTTCAATAGTCTCTTAAAGGTAAAATCAGATATTTAAATTAGGCAGAAAGAAGTCCAAATTAAGTTTAAAGCTATTTATGAAAAATAATATTTCCACAGAAAATGTATAATTTAGCTTGGAATGGCACAAAGAGTACTAACGATGCTTTTATCATATTCATTTATTCCGGTTGACGTAGAGTGTTTTTAAAACACATTTTTTTTAGTAATTGATATAGAAAGCCACTTAAACACCCCGCGTTAGTCGATGTAAAATGAATATAATAAACAAGTGTAGAGAATAACATTACTAGCGAAAAAAATAGAGGAATGCGGGAGTAAAAGTTAAGCGGCCCGGAAATTATTTTACTTTGAAATGATTCAAATATACAAATCATGCTATAAGTTGCTTTTATTTATCTTAAAAATATCTTTTTACCTCGTCAGAGATGTTATTAAATTTCTTTTTAATCTTCTTTTGTTTTCAGTAAGTAAGAGAGTTACAATGTCCATTTTCTCTCCTTATTCTACACATGCACATCAAATTTGTCATTTGGCTACTCAATTTCCAAATAGGTCCTGTAGAGTGTAGATCAGATTGATTATACAATTAGAATTAGAATCACAAAAGCATTTTTCTTAAATGAATAAAAAATGACTAAAATATTTGAATATATATACATATATATATATAAAGTAACATCAAAGTGGGACAGTGAGGACACTACACCAATAAGGCGTAAACATCATCTCTTCATAGGAAGGCATGTCATAGGGCTGCGGCTAAACTCCAATAGATTTGCTTCTTACAGCTCACCTGCCTCCTACTCGAGAGATTTTACAGAAAGTCCCATCGATTTTTTCATGGACGGTGGAAAACAAGCAATCCAGTGGGGCTCCACTGTCCACTTTATGGGACTTGGGAATCTTCACCCTGCTCCCAGTTGCTACACAAAATTATCAGAAGCAAAATAATAATAAAGAAAGAAAGAAGAAATCCAACGGTGTGAGTTCGTTCAATATCTATTACCATGGCTGAGATCCAACGATTAGATGCACATGAAAGAAATTGCGGAAACACGGAGCCGCTCTTGCCCAGAGTTTGGAAGATTACCCTCGACCTCGACAACCCCACCCCCGCGGGCCCCGCCACACCCCAATGCCCACCCCACCGTACACAAAACAAAAGTCCTTCGTCAAACTGCCTTTTAACTCGACCATAGTTTGTTTTTAACTCAACCAACGCACGAACACCAGTACTCTCTCTCTCTCTCTCTCTTTCCTCCTTTCTTCTATTTATTTAATGCTTAATTCCGCACTCTCGCCCGCTTGCTTGATCGTCACGACAAATCGGTCAGAATGAGCTGCAACGGCTGCCGAGTGCTGCGAAAGGGGTGTGGCGAGGAGTGCGTTCTCAGATCGTGCCTGCAGTGGATCGACTCTCCGAAAGCCCAAGGCAACGCGGTCCTATTGCTCGCCAGGTTCTTTGGCCGGAGCGACCTCATTTCGTTCGTCTCCGCCGTCCCCGAATCCCAGAGGCCCGGTGGGTATTATTACTATTCTCTCTCATGATCTGACTTTTTCTCCCTTGGAAAAAGAAAAGAAATAGCGTGTACGTTACACAATTTTGGTTAACTTTGGTCTTTAATTTTGTGTTTTAAATCTTCAGCTATGCTCCAGTCCTTGCTGTATGAAGCGTGTGGGCGTACGGTGAACCCGGTGGACGGTGCGGTGGGACTTCTATCACGTGGCAAGTGGCACGTGTGCCAGCAGGCGGTGGAGACGGCGCTCGCCGGTGGTTCTCTGACGCCTTTGGTGGAGAATACTAGCGCATTCGGTACCGACGAATCTGCGGTGAAAAATCTCTCCTGTCCATCCGCTCCGTCCATGCATGAAAATCAGCCGTCCGATCTTCTCACTCTCTCACTGGCCCTAAGTTCTCCAACGAGATCCGTTCTGCCCTGAGACCCGGCCCATGGAGTGACTGTCAGAGAGTCAAACGGTCGAAGGATGTGAAGATGTCGTTGAATTCCGAGGAGTCCATGATGACGAGCTTTGGGAGTTCTGGCAACGATCGGAAGCTTCTTAATTTGTTTGTGTGAGAGAGAGGTAGGTAGAGAGAAAGTTTTTGTCTCCGATGAAACCCTGCGGTTTAGAGGTGACTGAGAGACGATGTAAGAGAGAAATAATACTGGTAATAAGAACCTTTTAGCTTCATGTGCCGGAAAGTTCTCCGGCGAGTTTTTGGACAAGTTTCCCGGGAATGTTTGTTGTTTATGAGTTTTTGGGTTTGTTGAAAATTATGACGTCTGACGTTGTCGTTTTATAAGTAGCGTTGTCTGCTTGCATGGATTTGTGCGGGCCGTACATGTCCACTTGGGGGCATTGGGGGCACCTGAGGCGAGATAAGCCGGTGGTCCCGGCTAAGATTGCACAAATGGTTCAATTAATTTTAGCCATGTGATTTTTATCATGGATTTTATTTTTTTTGAAACGATTTTTATCATGGATTTTAAATTATAAAGTAAAACAAAATAGAAGAAACAAAGCAGAAAACAAGAGATTTAGGTGGCTCCATTTTATAGAATGGATAATGTTTCATAAGACTACATTTTTATGTATTCCAATAGATTCTTTTTCTTTTTCTTTTTCTTTTTTTCAAGAGCCAATAGATTCTATTTATAGAACACAAAATGATATATGGCAATGTTGGTTACGAGTAATTTTAAATGTCAATCAAATGTCCATCAAGCGTCTATCAAATAATGATGTGGTTTTTAAAATCATCATTGAGCGTGTGATTGAACAAATGAAAATTTGATCAAATTGTTATTTTAAAACCACCTTATTATTTGATGGATACTTAATGGATATTTGATTGACATTTAGAATTACTCATTGGTAACTCTTAGCCATTGGATCCAAGGTAACTATTTATAAAAATAAACGTGGATATTAGTGTATCACAACATTATAATGAGTATCACAATAATTTAATTCTAATTGGGAACATTCTTCACTTCTTTTTTCAATGGTGGTACGTCACACAACATTATAATTCTAATTGGGAACATAATTTATTTCATGAGTATCACAATAAATATCAATGCTTTTTCATGTCAACATTTATAAAATATTTGGGCTCATGACATATTTTCAAGAGAAGCATGCACGTAAAAAAAAATGCACAATTTCTAAGTGAAAAATTCATGCTTGATGATAATTTATTTTGGTATTTTCATAGGCGATTGCTTATCTCGAGAGCTAAAATTCCCACGTGAGCTTCTTGTGAAGATACTAGCTCATTACTCTGCATTACACTTTAATATTAGACAAGACTCTAAGCAAAAATCCGAATCTATGCTTAAAACTTGATTTACACATTCTACCATAAAAACGTTCGAACATTCCTTGAGTGTCGTTGGAACAGTCTGCACCATTGGAATGGTGCTCGACACCATGTGGACATTTTTGTCTCAGAATGTGTTTTTCCCACTTTTTATTTAACAAGAATCTGATCTACCACTCTCCCTTCACTCCAAGAGGTTCCACAACCCTTTGAGGTGGTCCTAACGCATGAAGCAACGTTGAAAACAATCAAGGTTACAACTTACCTATCAAGAACACAACTTTCTTCTCATTTCTGCTATCTCCTATTGTTAAACAACCTATGAATGTTTTATATGCGTTGAAAGTTAAGTGTTTAAACATTGACCTAAGGTCAAAACAGAGGCTATTCCTCAAAGTTTTGACCTTTCATGCAAAGGCCCAATATATCTACCTAAAGGACCCGACATTTAGTGATATTAAGAAAAGACAAGCACGCATACATACTACTACCGAAATTAGGGCTCTAGTATGAAACATAACACATAAATCAAGACTAAATCAAGGTTTCTTACCTCAAAGGTGAGAGCTCTTTGTTCTAAGGACACAAAATCCCAAGGAAAAGCCTCTCTCATTCTCTCATTTTCTCTCTCTAGGGTTGCTGTGATGCGAACCAAAATGGCTACCCTAGGTTTCCTTAAGCTTATATAAGACCTCCATATGTTTCCTTTAAATTTGGACGTATGATAGTCGCATGCACAGTGTAACCAATCGAATGCTTATCCTCAATATTTAGAACGACTTTCCCAAAAAATTCATTACCTAATACTAAGCACTGGTCGAACGTTGCACGTAAAACTTGGAAACCCTAAATTTTTATGTCCTTGAATCAAGCATTTTAACGCCTTAAGACTCAATTGGGTGTTTTATAAACACTATCTTCTACTTTTGTATATAAGGTAATATATTTATATATAAAATGAGATTTGTCACATTTAAAAAAGAAAAATAGGTCATACACACGCGCCCAAACATATTTAAAAAGATAATACATATATACAAATGCTTGAACTAGTTATTTGTAAATGAGAATTGTCACGTGTTTGTTCGGGGTATTATATATATGATGGGTAACAGAAAAATAGGTCACAAGGAAGTGGTTATGATACTATGTTGAATTATAAAATAAAATAAAATAGCATAAGAGGATTTTGGAGAAGAAAAAGAAAAAAGAAAAAAAGGAAGACATAAGGGTTTTAAGTGGTAAGCCTTAGAGACCTACATTTACCATAAGTAATACCTTGTTAAAGTAAAAACAAAAAATGAAATTAAAGTACATGTGGATGAGTATTTTTGGGAGAATAGAAAATGAAAGGAAACAAGATATTTAAGTTGGTTGCAAGTAATTAATGCCTAATAGGACTATATATATATATATATATATATATATATATATATATATATATATATATATATATATATATATATATATATATTTTTTTTTTTTTTGACATGATATTTTTATTGAATTGCTTGAATATATCGTATTACAATACATCTTATTTACAGATAAGATATTGTTATTGTTATTGTTATGTGAGGAAAATATTTATTTATGACATTAACAAAGGACTTGATTGGTTCTTGTTAGATACGTTAGGATGAGAGAAAATAGATTTGACATGAAAATGCAAAGATTATCATTTACATCGATCAAGATGGAATAAGAGAGATGAGTTGGGAAGATAGAACACAAAGAATAATTTAGTTTTCTTATTGATGGCATGGCTTACATCCATGACACACAAAATGTTTCAAAAAGTGGTTAATTATATATTTTTTATTCACTTTAAAATAAATACCCATATAATTACAATGGCGCAAATAAGATATGTTAGACATCATTATACAAAATCACAATATTATTAGAGATCGATCATGATTGAAAATATCAATGATATTATTTAGATATAAAACACCTACATCTTTGAGTTTAATTTGTTGGAAATTAAAAAGAAAGAAATCCAACATAATTATTTAGATATAACCGGCTCTTTCTAAGGAGTAATGATATAAGGAGTACCTATGTCTTATTTTAATCATTTCAAAATTGATGTGGCTTTTAAAATCATCATTGAATCAAATTTTTTAAAATGATCTATCACACATCTAATAGTGATTTTAGAAGCAACATCAATTTGAAGAGGGTTCAAGAAAGACATAAGTCTTCCTTTTAATTAGTATTGTTCCTTTTTAGGTACTATATATAATATTTCCTAAACGTGTTTTGGCACATTTATACAATTATTGGGTTTTCGCAATTTATTCCATCCCAAGACAAAAAAACAACAAAACAATTTTGTTGCTTCGAGTACATCGAAAAAGGCATCTCATCTTTTTAGAATATAAGAAAACGTGTCAAAAATATGAATGCCGTAGAAAGTTGCTGGCCATTTTCTGCCATCGTTGGGTCATACTAACCATAACCGTCACCATGCATGTCTAGGTTGAGTGACGCAACCCAACCACCTTTTTCTGTTCTTTTTTAATTTTTATCCTATGAGCATAATTATGTTTTTATGTTGACGGGTCTTGAATTTAGAATGTGTTTAAACTCACGTCTTAAATCTATCAAATTGAAAATTGAAGTTTTAAAGTCAAAATAGTAAAAAACACGGGGGATTTGTGACCCGATTTCCTTGATAAGTTCCTTTCCAAAAATAATTCAATTAATAACTTCATTATCATGAATACATCAAAAAGAAAAAAAAAAAAAGAAAAAAAAAAAGAGAACAATAATTTTTCAAAGTATATATTGTCTATACTGTCATCAAGACTTATCTTAACCATAATGGAATAACAATATTGGCATGATTGTTTATTGTTTTTAGGAAATTTTACATTGCATTTTTTTTTTTTAAAGTAATTTGAAATTTACAACTTAATATTTAACACATGATATCCTATATGCGCAAATTGGTATTGATGTCATGCATGACAGAACTACTCTTGACTTTGGGGGCACTACCCCTTAAACAAATTTTAAATTTTTTTATTTCTAATTTTTTATTTTTTAATGAATTGGACCCCTTAAAACTATTTTTTTTTACGTCATGGAATTTTTATTGTTTTTTTTTAAAATTATTATGAATTTGAATAAACCCTAATTGCTGCTCACTAAAAAAGTGGAAAAGGATCTTCAATTCAATCACGGCACTCCAAAGAAACGCTTCTATAAAGTTGAGGTGCTTTTTGGAGTGATGCTGATCAGATGCTCTTTGTATTGTAGCCAAGCAGGGAAATGTAGAAAGGGAACACCGTAAGCATGCTGCATGCGTGCGTACGTGCGCGCCTGAAATGGGGACCCGACCCACAAGGATTCGGATTTGAAATGGGAAGGAATACAAGGACCCCGAAAATGGGCGGCGTTTGTAAAAGACGCAGTTCTCGTCCACCGGTAATGGGTCCCACGGCATCTCCACGTGTATGTATGACGAAAGCTGACATTTATGAAAAGGACGCCCCACTCAAGTCTTCACATCCCATTCGCACCGCCGCGTCTGCTGTGGACCCTACCACCCAACTCCTCCTCCCTTAGATTTTACGTGTAAATGCTCGCACCAATCAATCATCTTAACTAAGGATTAACGTAAGCTACATGCTCATACCTCTCTCTATATAATAATTGTTAATATATATATATATATATATATATATTTTTTTTTTTCAATTTTTAAGGAAATGGATGATTTAACATAATATTTCTTTTTAAAAAAAATCCAGAATTTGAATCTTATGTTGAGTTTTACTTATTAAAAAGATATTTGAATCCACACTTAAAATCAAGGGTCAAAATACTAATTAAATAATTAAATTCACCTTTTTTTGCTAGTTTAATCTTGAGGAAACTATGTGTATCCCATCAATCAACCGCCTAATTTTCAATGCTTACCAAATCTTTGAATTTGGTTAATGTACTATACTAATCTACTATTAGGTTGGAATGTCTCCCCTTTCTCACCAAAATCACAAAAATATCCTACATAAAAAACAAAAAAGTGATATTTTATGTTTTGTTTTTACTGGTTTTTTTTTTTTTTGGTCTTATGCAGGGTATTTTTGTCATTTTAGGTTATAGAATTGAGACACTGCAACCCAATAGTAAATCATCAGTAGGGCACGTTAACTAAATTAAAAAATTAAAAAATATTGTAAATTGAATGGTAGCTTGAGGGGAATGTAATTTCTTCTTTAATCTTTTAAAAGAACCAGTGATTTAATACGAGTAATTCTACATATCACCTTATATTCTCTCAAAATTAATGTGACTTTTAAAATTACAATTGTTTCAAAAATTTAAAATTCAATGTTAATTTATCATAAATTCAAAAATAATTTTATAAGTCTCATCAATTTTAAAAAAGACATCGGGTGAAATATATTATTACCCATTTAATTATAACAAAAAATTTAATAAAGAGGGTCGTCGTTGTGGATCAATCTTCAATTACCACAAAGGGTTCCTCTATCATGATTTTCAAAGGCCAGTAAGTAATGAAACTTGCAACACTTATCTACAAGAATTGATAAACTATTATTCTTTTACGCCTAATAAATTCTATACACGAGTGGGTGACGGCAGTAACCATAACAGGTGAATTTCTATTTCTCTTTCTTTTGTTTATTTTTCATACTTTTTTTCTTTAAAAGAAAAATAAAAAAAATCAATCATTATGTCAGTAGGATCTACACCTTTACCCATGTGGGCCATAAAGATTTAATGGGCAATTTTTATTTTTTAAAAAAACTGTATAAAAAAAACACAAAAAAAGAACATCCAGGCTTTATTTCATAAAAAAAAAAAAAAAATGCAGAGAATTAAGAACAGTCAAAACTAATGCTACTCTTTTTTTCTTTGCCCAGAAGAATTCAAGAAAATAATGTATTGATTTTTCATTTTGAAATTAGATTTTAGACACATAAAATTATTAAATTTCCCAAATAAAGGATTACAAAACATTTTTAAAAACACAATCAAGTAAAATCACGACTCGGCATTTAAAATCACGGTTTGACCTCTAAAATCGTGTGTTGTTAAAAATGCACATCTTTGCCTATAGGTTGAAAATGTGAAAATATATATATATATATATATATATATATATATATATATATATATATTTTCAAACGCACTCCCAAACACAATATTTTCCGTAATTTAGTTCAAAAACGCATTTTTAGCTTGGGGGCCAACACACCCTTAGAACCTAGAACTTTGCACACATAATTGAGTTTTAAACCTATAAGAAATATATTCAAAACTAACAGACATTTTTAGTGAGAAAATGTCTGACTTCTCTCTAAACTCCTCACCCTAACTTTTTGCCATTTGTCCCCAACTCTATCCCTATCTCCTTTATTCATTTACTTCCATACCTCCCCTTTTTTCTCAAACCATCACTATCTTAGTACGAAGTTGGCTGATTCTATCCCACCATCACTCCTTTTTCACTCACTATGGCTTTGGCCTCAACCACTCTACAAGCACTCATCAAGGTTACTGCAGCTCTTAACTGCGATGATCCGTTTCCCCTTGAGTCAGTGCCTCTCACTCTTCCACAAATAGCAAGTTTTCGTCTACTTGGTCGTCTCATATCACCAAGCCCACCATCAGTTTTAACAGTATGTGACTTTCTTCTTCATGCTTGGAAATTTGCTACTCCCTTCACGGTTGATCTCCTTCCAGGTGATCGTCTGCTTTTTACTGTTACTTTTGGGGATTTGGTTGGAAAGATTATGAATAATGGACCGTGGAATGTCAAAGGGGCTTTGATAGTGGTTAAACCATGGACACCAGAACAAACTATTGAAGAGGTTGATTTGTCCACTTGTGCCTTTTGGGTGCAAGTTCAAGGCCTACCTTTGCAAAATCTGATAGCAGTTAATGATATCAAGATAGGGAAGTTTATTGGTATAGATGTGCTTAATGTTGAAAATGGTGATAAAGAGGGGATTATTGCTCACCATCATCTCCATATCAGAATTTTGATTAATGTTTTACAGCCTCTTGTTCTAGGTTTCTTTCTACCTAGTCAAGATCTTCCCTCTATTTGGATTAAATTCAAGTTTGAACGTTTGGCCGATTATTGTGGTTTGATTGGTCATCGAAAGTATTTTTGCCCGGGTCTTATTCAACCATATCAACAAGAGTTGTTTGTTTATACTCTCAGGGGGTATGTTTATACGGGTACAAAGTTTGCACCTTCCCAACCAGCTCAAACTCCAGCGATGTTTTCTACTTCATCTTTGCTCTGCACAGAGGATCTTGGCACCCTCTTTCAGACACATCTGGAAGCTTCTCATCGAGGTAAGCGATCTCATTCGTTTCTCCTTGAACCACCTCCGGCAAAGCACGGTGCAACTCGGCCTGCTTCTTCCCCGCACGTTGAAAGTGTGTTGCATGGCCCTCCTTTGGCCATGTCTCACCAGCCAGAGCAGGACAGGTGTCCCAAAGGAAAATAAAAAAAATCTCCTCTCACTTGGGTTCTCAATCGGGTCATGCTGAGTATTTTACCCATGCAGGTCTGGATACCTAGTCCACGAGCAGCCCAGTCTCACCTTCTTACCCACTGGGCTTTGGACCACCTCATATCTCGTTGGGGCCTTCTATCACGGGCCCTATTCTCCTCGGGCCAATTGATCAACACAGCCACACGGGCCATTTGCAGTTGGCCCAGCAGCTTACAGGTGTGATGGGGCATTCCTCTTCGGGCTTAACTCTCTTTGGGCCGTCAGGTCTTCATTTCTACCAAGGTCCACCATCAACGGCCCTCTCTCTCTTTTGGATCCGGAGCCCATGATCCCAAGCCCTCTAATGACTCGTGACAATCAAGTAAGTCAGCCCACACCTTCACCTTGTCCATTTCCTAATATGATGCCTGATATACTTGTTCTATGAACATTCCCATGCATGCTCAACATCTGGTTTCTCATATTAATCCCATGAATGCACCACCCCAAGTTTACACCAACCCCATCATCTCCCTGCCACCTTTACCATTTCAAATTTACATCACACACCCTACTAATCTAGCCTACCCGAATGCACTAACCACACACAAATTGTCCTCTCCATCCTCTAGGTCAACCACCCGACATCACCCCTACCAAAGGAAAGGACAAGCTTTGGCTACTCGGGAAAAATCACAGATTGAAGATATCTATTCGTCTCCTCTCTCAGAGTTGAGCAAAATTACTGGTCTAAAAAGGATGGCTGTTTATGAACTTTTCACTAATCTGTCCAAAAAACTAGCCACTTTCAGTAGCTTCCAGAACAGGATGATGTTCACTGCTCACTCTCTTTCGGCCTTGAAGAACTCTCCACCAGCTCCAAATACACCAGTTCTTCAAAAGGTATCTTCGGCCAAGGATTTGGTTCCATTTTCTGTGACTCAGTCATCATATGCAGAGTCCTCTCCCACAACCAGAGTTGACACTTTCCTTGCCGAAGTAGGAGACATAAGAGCAGTTTGGAGGCCCATGGTGTCAACTTTGGTCGTGGGAGAGGACTCTGCATATGATGACTGAGTCACAGAAAATGGAACCAAATCCTTGGCCGAAGATACCTTTTGAAGAATTGGTGTATTTGGAGCTGGTGGAGAGTTCTTCAAGGCCGAAAGAGAGTGAGCAGCGAACATCATCCTGTCTTGGAAGCTACTGGAAGTGGCTAGTTTTTTGGACGGATTAGTGAAAAGTTCAGAAACAGCCATCCTTTTTAGACCAATAATTTTGCTCAACTCTGAGAGAGGAGATGGATAGATATCTCCAATCTGTGATTTTTCCCGAGTAGCCGAAGCTTGTCCTTTCATTTGGTAGGGGTGATGTCGGGTGGTTGACCTAGAGGATGGAGAGGACAATTTGTGTGTGGTTGGTGCATTCGGGTAGGCTAGATTAGTAGGGTGCGTGGTGTAAATTTGAAATGGTAAAGGTGGCATGGAGATGATGGGGTTGGTGTAAACTTGGGGTGGTGCATTCATGGGATTAATATGAGAAACCAGATGTTGAGCATGCATGGGAGTGTTCATAGAACCAGGTATATCAGGCATCATATTAGGAAATGGACAAGGTGAAGGTGTGGGCTGACTTACTTGAGCTCCAAATCCAAAAGAGAGAGGGCCGTTGATGGTGGACCTTGGTAGAAATGAAGAGCTGACGGCCCAAAGAGAGTTAAGCCCGAAGAGGAATGCCCCATCACACCTGTAAGCTGCTGGGCCAACTGCAAATGGCCCGTGTGGCTGTGTTGATCGATTGGCCCGAGGAGAATAGGGCCCGTGATAGAAGGCCCCAACGAGATATGAGGTGGTCCAAAGCCCAGTGGGTAAGAAGGTGAGACTAGGTTGCTCGTGGACTGGGTATCCAGACCTGCATGGGTAAAATACTCAGCATGACCCGATTGAGAACCCGAGTGAGAGGAGATTTTTTATTTTCCTTTGGGACACCCGTCCTGCTCTGGCTGGTGAGACATGGCCAAAGGAGGGCCATGCAACACACTTTCAACGTGCGGGGAAGAAGCAGGCCGAGTTGCACCGTGCTTTGTCGGAGGTGGTTCAAGGAGAAACGAATGAGATCGCTTACCTCGATGAGAAGCTTCCAGATGGGTCTGAAATAGGGTGCCAAGATCTTCTGTGCAGAGCAAAGATGAAGTAGAAAATGTCGCTGGAGTTTGAGCTGGTCGAGAAGGTGCAAACTTTGTACTCGGATAAACATACCCCATGAGAGTATGAACAAACAACTCTTGCTGATATGGTGAAATAGGAACCGGGCAAAAATACTTTTGATGACCAATCAAACCACAATAAACACAATAGTTAGCCAAACGTTCAAACTGAAATTTAATCCAAATAGAGGGAAGATCTTGACGAGGTAGAAAGAAACTTGGAACAAGAGGCTGTAAAGCATTAATCAAAATTCTGATACAGAGATGATGGTGAGCAATAATCTCCTCTTTATCACCATTTTCAACATTAAGCATATCTATACCAATAAACTTCCTTATCTAGATAGCATTAACCGTTGTCAAATTTTGCAAAGATAGACCATGAACTTGTACCCAAAAGGCACAAGTGGACATATCAACCTCTTCAATAGTGAGTTCTGGTGGCCATGGTTTAACCACCATCAAAGCCCCTTTGACATTCCACGGTCCATTATCCATAATCTTTCTAACCAAATCCGTAATAGTAACAGTAAAAAGCAGACGATCACTCGGAAGGAGATCAACCGTGAAGGGATTAGCAAATTTCCAAGCATGAAGAAGAAAGTCACGTATTGTAAAAACCGAAGGTGGGCTTGGTGATATGAGACGACCAAGTAGACGAAAACCTGTCGTTTGTGGAAGAGTGAGAGGCACCGACTCAAAGGGAAACATATCATCATAGTTAAGAGTTGCAGTAGCCTTGATGGGTGCTTGTAGAGTGGTTGAGGCCGAAGCCATAGTGAGTGAAAAATGAGTTATGGTGGGGTGGAATCAGCCTACTTCGTACTAAGATAGTGATGGTTTGAGAAAAAAGGGGAGGTATGGAAGTAAAGGAATAAAGGAGATGGGGACAGAGTTGGGGACAAATGTCGAAAAGTTAGGGTGAGGAGTTTAACTAAATATAATCTTTGGTCTGGCTAGTCAGTGAATGTGGATAAGTCAAACATTATGTTTAGCCCTAATACTACTCTTTCCATCGAGGCAAGCATTTTGGAAATTTTTCCCTATGCTGAAACTCCTCTCTCGGCTAAGCATTTGGGTCTTCCTATGTTTTTTGGTAGATCTATACAGTCTTCTTTCATGGACATTCTGGAGAAAGTGAAAAGCAAAATAGAAGGTTAGAGATCTAAAACCTTCTCTCAAGCTGGAAAATCTGTCTTACTAAAAGTGGTGGTGATGTGGTCTTTTGTTTACCAAAATATATTAATAATAAAAATAACCACTTGCAATAGGACGAATCCTTGTAGGATATGGCTATATTGAGGGTGTCGAACTTCAAGGACTTCTTAGGAATTGCTATCAAGTTTTTCAAGATTAAATATAACTTAATTTAAAAGATGTTTGATTTGGATTTTAACTAAGTTAAATGCATAAAAATAAAGAGAGTTGTGATGAGAGAAAGAATAGGGGATTGATTTCACCACTCACCGCATAACAATGGTCAATCATAAATTAACAAGGAAAATTTATACTATGCATGATATAAAGCTCGTCTCACTCGAGTAATTAAGAAATTATCTCTAAAGAATAAGTATAATCCATCTTTGGTTGGCACAGACCGTCTACCTAAACACTAAGATGCGGTACGACCCGTCTTCCCTAGGTATGGATTAGCTACGTCTTTAATAAGATACACACAATCAATGGAATAGAATAACCCATCTTTGGTTGGTACGAACTGTCTACCTAAATTACACTAAACTAGGGTGTAGTACAATCTGTTTCCCTATGCATGGCCTATCTAAACCTCTTAATCATACGTCAATTAAAACCGTTGTATAACAATCATTCACATAATCATAGAAAATATGATGGATTGAATTCAATCCATATAAAAGACTTTTTAAGATAAGATAAGAAATTCATAATGATTTAATATAAACATTAATATCAATTCTCATAGTTATACAACCATCATCCATAAAGAAAATCCCAAATTAAAATACAATTAAACCATTGTTATTTGGAAAGGGCTACATCATCACCCTTGTACGAATTTAGCCGCTCATCGTGGTGCTGGGATGGCCTCCTGCCATGTTCTTCTCCTCTTTAACTTGTCAAGCTTCTATGAAGAATTTTCTATCTAAAGCTAAGCACAAGCACCATTCTCTTGAAGCTTAAGGATCTATTTATAGAGACTAGGAGAGGCCTAAAAGCTCTAGAAATCCAAGAAAATTGAAACTTAGTCTCTTAGTCCAAGTAGGAGATTGAAAATTCAATCAAAGTAAGAAATGATTACAAATTCGTCCAGATTTGAAGTCTTTTATTGCGGGAAAAATTTGACATAGTAAACGTCCGAATTAGGAAAGAGATATTTCAAACATATTTGTTTAGTTTTTTATTAGATTTCCAACGCCACCAATTTCATTGCAATCCAATATCTAAGTAGAAAGTTATGATCAAAACACTGAGATGTGTGCAAAATTCAAATTTGAATCCAATCCGATTTTGACTCTTATTGGAGAAATTTCGATTTAATCATTCATTTGATTTGATTAAACTTAACCACATCATATAGGTCTTCTATTATGATTGGCTAAGTTTAATCATATCTTCTAGGTCTTCTCAAAGTGTGCTTTAAGCCTAAAATCAATGGAATTAATTGTATGTTTATTTAAAACCTGAAAATAATAAAACTACACAAAATCAAACAAATAATAATGCTAAAGAATTAACATATGCAAGTTAAGGGGCTTGATTGTGCATCATTCGACGCTTATAAGGTGGCATCTTCTATTCCTTCATATGTTATGAGTTCTTTTATGTTCCCGGATATTCTTTGTCATCGTCTTGATACTGCTTTCAAGAATTTTTGGTGGGGTTTTCTCAAATGAAAGAATCGGAATCTCACCCTAAAATCCTGGAATTCTTTATGTCTGCCTAAGGATCAGGGTGACATGGGTTTTCGTTTAATGAAAGATATCAATATTTCCCTTATTACCAAACTTGGTTGGAATATTCTTTCGAATTATGATAGTCTTTAGGTTTCTTTATTCAAGAAAAATATATGTCAAGTATGGTTCTATTATTTCTAGTCCTTTGAGTTCGGGTTGCTATGTTTGGAATGAAACTAAATCTATTGTTCCCCTGTTGAAATCAGGTTCCTGCTACATTCCACATGTTTTGTGCTCTCTGGCCATATGGTTTTCTCCATGAATTCCTACATTGCCTAATTTTCGACCTATTCCCCGAGTCTCGGGATTGATTGCTCATCATCCTTTAGCAATTTCAGATCTTACTAATCCTGATTCTTTGACATAGAATTTGTCCCTTTTAACATTTCTGTTTGATTCATCTACTATGACAGAGATTTTAAGTATTAAAATAAGAGCAAATTCTGATGCTCTTCTTTGGACCGCTTCTTCCTCGGGGAGTTTTACTACAAAATCAGCTCATCATCTTTATACTTCTCGCAGGCCTCTCCAATCTTCACCGGTGATTTCTACAAGTTGGAAGGGTCTCTGGAAAATGGTATGGAACATTGTTCCTACAAAGGATCGTATTTCTTTATCCATCAATTCTATGTTGGATACATCTTGTTCTCTCTGTTCCCATTCTATAGATTCTCTGCTTCATTTATTTTTCTCCTGTCCTATTGCACGAGTTATATGGAGAAATTCTTTCTGGCCTCTGGATATCACAGCTTTGCGTATTTCTACTATGTCTGACTGGTTGAATATTATTTGCATCCGGAGACTATAGGTATTCCTTCGGCAGATTCACACATATTTCAAATATTTGCTGTGGTTGCTTGCAATCAGATATGATTCTTATGCAATAAAGCTTTTCATGAAGGCTTGGTTCCAAATGCATTATCTATACCTTCTGCGGTTAATCAAGCCTCTCGGACTCATTTCTCTACCTGGACAAACAAAAGTATCTTAGCGAAACAAGCATGAAAGAAGCCAGAACCTGATTGCTTCAAGATTAATTATGATACATCCATCAGGATCAATTTCTCAACACAAGCTGCTGTTTGAAGGGATTCCAATGGAGCCATTATCCAATGTATTACTAAGATTAGTCCACCACGCACCCCATTGTATGGAGAAGCTACTACAACCCTTCTTGCTGCACAACTCTGCCTTTCAATGCAACTGTCTCATGTCATTTTCAAAGACGATTCTCTCACAATTAACCTTGCCATCAACAATCCGACAATCACACAACATTGGCGTATCTCGTCAATTATCTCGGATTTCACTTCCGCCATCCCACCTTCAACTAGCTGGTCAGCCAGTAATATTAACCGAAGTTCAAACTTCTATGCCCATCATGTGGTAAATTGGGCTGCGACTAGATTTTCTTCTAGCTACATTCTCACCTCTTCTTTATCTTTACTTTCTGCAACCATTCCTCCATGTTTTGGGATGGACTTCTAAAAGAGATTTAGAGTTCCTTACCTTTCTAGTTTTTTCTGTTGTACTTCGAAAGAATAAAGAAAAAACCCTATAAGAAATAAGGAATCAAATGTCCATCCTACTTATGATCATGCCACCACCAGCATATGGTTGATATTTTTATGTTTACATATGGAAAGCAGCGAGGGCCAAGGCCAAACTGGGCTAAGAGATTGATAGAAGCATATTGAGGTCTCTTTCAACTCCAATGATTTGGAGGGGTCTGCAGTTCCAAAGATTCAAACCATTTATTTGAATGAACGGTTTGGATTTAAACACGTAAATTAAAAAAAAATAAAAAATAAAATCAAAAGAAGCTAATAGGTGGCTGGACCATTCTTTCAGGTGGTTTGTCATCCATTGAGGGAGTGGCTGACCACTCCAAGGGCGTTGTTGGGATTGGCCGACCACCCCTAACTAAGGGGATGGCCAACCACGCCCCCTCAAACTTAAAAGGGGTAACCAACTACTACCCCTCAAAGGTTGAAGGAGGGTGTAGTTGGGGTAGCCGATCACCCCAATTGGGTTGTTGTAGTAATCCGACCATCGGCTCGAAGGGTATAACAGTAATCAGTCACTTCTCAATGTTTAGAATTACATCGGACCTCAATCCGATGGAAGCACCGTAGTAGCCCATAAAAAAAAAGGATTTTATTGATCCAGATTCTAGCTATTAAGCATGTCATTAACTCACACACCTCTTGCTCCGAAAAAAAAAAGGGAAGAAAAGAAGAAGAGAAGAAAACTAGCTATTAAGCATGTCATTAACCCACGGAAGTTGAAAAGATAAAACGCTGTTTGTAACTAAATTATATACAAAGAGAACATTAGGGCAAAGAGAGGAGGAGACAAAGTGAATGAGAATTTAAGAAAAGAACACTATTGAATTAATTAAGGAAAGCTGTAACCATCATTACACAAATTTACATATACATTCCTCAGGCCTATAAGAAAATACATGTATGCGATCTAATTTCGATATTTAAGAACGTCCATTTCCTGCCATTCATAGGAAATACCATCATACCGCTAAATTTTATGTACCAACAAAGGGCCAAAGATCAGCACTCTTTTATGCCACAACCAAACATAACTCTCTTTTATTGCCTCTGATTCTAAGGATCCAAGGAAAAAAGGTGTGATGTGATGTTAGGTATTAAGGTGGGCAGTCAAATGGTAGGAGCTTTATACTTTCGTTGTCAGGTTAGGAGCTTTATACTTTCATTGTACACGCTTTACTTGTACAATATGTGTTCTCAGGCTACATTCCGTCACCTGGCCAAAATTTACAATTGTCATGACAGATATGTTGTTTATTCAATGAAGAAGAAGCAAATTAGACATCTACTTTTTCTTGGGTTTATTGGGAATGGCGGCTACTCGCACAGCCATGGCGGCAGGGGGACGTGGCTGTGGGAATAGCTGTTGCCACGTTCCCGGGATTATGCAATGACTACAAAATAGAACAATTACCTGCATGGCTGCAACTGTTGACAGGAAATCCTTGCACTGATCAAGCAACGCCCGCTCTTTGGCACTTACATTTGCAAGTTCATCAACCAAAGAGTTCACATCCCCAACCTATATCAATAACAAATTGTTTTAGGCTTAAGGAAAAATAAGCTAGGATTGGACCAAATGATTCCAAACAGGACGATTCAAAGTTTGTTGAACTAGGGTAATATGTTGTCATTCACAAAGCGAGTGGCAACTTTATCTTGTCGGATGGACTAAAAAAAGAACTCGCAATTGTTCTTTATCACCTAACTAAACTGAAATATCTATATATACATATACACACACACACATCTTTACTTCTAAGAAAGCAAAAGACAAGAAAGATGGGATTAAGTTGAGCATGGTTTGCTGCATGTCCGTTGTGTATGAGGACTTTAAGGTGCTAATAAAGGCCCATGATTGCAGGTGCTAAATGAGATTGCTAGACTATAAAATCTTTTGGCCCCTGCAGTATAGATGATGAATGATAAACTGCGTAACTTCTTTTACCAGAAAGAATTGCATAGGTGCACACAGATTCTTGGATAAGGCTAGTTAGTGTTGAACAATGTTTTAAGTAGCAGGCTAATTTAATTGCTAGACAAAGTGTGACTTCAATATCCCAAATCATTAAAATGGAAAAGAATTTGAAGAATATACAAGGATGAAAATTCTAAAGGGAGAGAAAAAGTAAATTTGCAGAAGACATTTGCAATATCCAAGACACTGTAAGCGCACACACTCACACAGATTAGCAGTATGTTTTGGTTTCATTTACCTTCAAAATTTCATTATGTTTACAGTGTTTGTAAAAGCCAATGTATGTGGCTGTACAGAAATTTTACGTTGAGGGACCAATACAGATTAATTAAATAAGTTGAATACATCCAGAAATTAAATCAGACACATGCATGTCCAATATAAGTGCTTGTGTGAGTGTTGCAAGCGTAAAAGCATATACAGTATGCAGATAATATCGCTGACTGGAGATAAATTGACATACAACATGGCATTTATGGATTAAAATAACTCCAACTCCAATTTGGCTGTAAGGAATCCTTTGCAGGAGATGTCACAAGTTGAAATGTAAAATAAAAAACAATCTAACCAAATTAAACAAATAAAAAAGACAGATAAAAAAAAGGAAAAAAAAAAAAAAACTAGAATTGTCTAGTGTTATTTCAGAATGACATTAGAGTTTCTTCCCCGGGGGAGGATATAAGGAACAAATTGAAGAGATACGAGGAAAAGTGGAGGTGCCATTAATTAAAAGAAGAAAAGCAGAAAAGTTGAAACACCCACAACGAAGTAAATGACCTCCACATCTGCTGATATAAGAATCCATGAGGACCGAAAGAGGAGGATATAATAAGGAATAAATTGAAGAGAGGGTGTGTTAAGAGGAAAAGTGGAGGTGCCATTAATTAGATGGAAGTGACCTCAAGGGTTATTAGTTATAGCACCCACTCAGAGAAGAAAATGGCCTTCACTCAAAGAATCCATGAGGACCATAAGAGGAGGATAAATCAGTCATGTATTAACAAATTATTACATCTCCATGGACAAAATTATCTGTTGCTCACATCTTCACCAAGGCCATGGAGATCTGATTAATGCCATTACTAGGGAAAGCAACAGATTATTTTATAACCTACTATTTCAACCATGACATATTCTATAAAATTAGTTTATTAGGGATTTATATTGTATTTAACATTTTTGCTAGGCAAGTTTCAAACCTTAGACCTACCACAACCACCACCTATGCACACAGCTTAGCTTATGCTCCATTTAAAATTAATACAACATGCAATGTTTGCAAATTCCTGCATATAAAATCTTTCTATTTTTTCCCCCTCTTAAAGAAGAAACTAGATGCAACAACCATAGAACAACTCGGGATTAAAAAAAAATAAAAAATCACCTTTGATAACAATAAACAGATTGAGGATGCCATAGCTTGCAAAACATCAAGAGCTGAACAAATAGCATCCTTCACATTTTGGACATCAGCCTGTAGAAACAAAAGAGAACCAAATGAAATTTTTATTGCCAAAATAATGACAACTTTTTTGGCAGCAGAGATGCTAATGCTTACCTTTGCCCCAGCAACAACTGGAAGGCGGAGAGTGCTAGCCTTCAAAGCTTCAGTAGCCCCTGACAGAGAACTGCAGTAATCCTGGTCCACAAGACCCCACTCTTCCAAATATGTCATCTGCACTCATCAAGCATAATTAGAACAAAATGCAACACTTAGACAGAAAGCAGTGCTAACAAACCCTCTTATTTACAATCATGCAGGCATCTCAACATCTTCATGACATCAACAGGAGAGATTTTTTTTAAAAAAAAAAACTAAGAGTTAGCTGTTGTTAACATTTTTAAGCAAGCGTGAATTATAGAATTGCATTCAAGCCAATGACCGAGGAGAGAATTAGGTGTATCATAGACCGTTTTGTAAGAATTTGCTTCCCTAGCTCATCCAGCAATTATTCATATTTTATCAAATCATTCAATACCAGTTGCATACCTATTAACTGAATCATTCACAAACAACTATGGAAAACATGGATAAGCCAAACTAAAAATAAACTAAATGACAGCGGCAATTCTCTTAAACAGTAAATGACCTTTAGGCACATTTAACAGTTGATTACATACATAAGAAAAGTGTAGTCACAAAACTTACTTGCCCCTTTAGGATGGAAGTTAGCTTCAAACTTTGCTTCAGCAGTTGTAACTCAGTTCTCTTGGCTCTAACAGATTCCCGTAGTTTTAAGGTAGTTACTCGTGCGTTATAAAGGTTTCTCTGATACAAAGAAACATTTATACAAGAAAATTGCTCTTAATAACTTGAGATGTTAAACTGAATAGCTAAAAGTAAAACATTCGAAACACTAAAAAAGTGACAAGCAAAACAAGAAAATAAACATATTCTCTGTTTGTGTGCGCGCGCACATGTGCATGCGCATGTCACCTCAACAGGCATAGATGTTGTCTTCAAGATATAACCATGGCATATTTGGAAATCCTACATAGCTTGAGTTCTTTGGCATAACCAGAGAATTTTTTCGGGGGGTCCACACACATACACACAACACCAAGGTTTTGGCTTGCATCTTCTACAAACATAACACAATATGGTGGCATATACATCTTACATAGGACCCAACCTATGCATATAATGCATGGAATGTGAAAGAACGAGACCTATTGAATGCGATCATCACCAGATTACCATTTGTTCATGCACATTTTCAATATGATGCTAATGTCCGAAGCCTATCTGAACAACTAATGACTGGGTCGCAAGACAATCTGTCACAAATTTATTGACCCCATATATATCACACTAGCATGAATATGTGGCCTACTGAGGAGTGATTAATCAAAATCATGTATGTAGACAATAGTTTTAAGCTTAAAAATTAAAACATTAGTGACATATTATATGGATTATATTAAAGAGTTTGAAAAGTAAGAAGTAAAAGATTTTCTTACGGTGTAAGGGAGGATTCTCTTATACTTTTGGGCAACTAAAACGAATAAAGAATGAAAGGAAAGAAAAAATATAAGGGGGCCTAATCTAGAAACTTTTGAGGCCAAGTATAGTGAAGCCATTACAATAAAGGAGGGATTTGAAAAGCCGCAAGGGGAAGGGAGTGCACCGCACCCCAACCCCCCGGCCATAGGAACACATAATTTAGAAGAACAATGTCAAGTTAATGGTAGGGAGATTAACAGTTCATGGGCAGATCGATCCATTTTGTGAAAAAAAAATGATAACATGCATTTTGGAGAACTAATTTGTACTCACAACAGTTGATGGTAATTATAACAAGATTATTCTGAAATGAAGCTTTCCATATTGCTGGTTATCAGAGGAAATTGAAAATTTTACTCTTTCTATAAGACCAAGATGAAACTCAACAGCTCTAATGAAGGATCAATTTGGAGAAACTATTGCTACTGATGAGTCACTGATATGGTGCTATTAATAAGGGCCACTAACTAAATGACTCAAATACTGCAAAGTGATTCTCAGTTCTGTTGATTCAGTTATAAGTAAAATATAAGAGCATGAAGTTATATCAAGAAGGCGAGGATACTTAGGGAAGGGGTTTCGTTGAAGTGGAACGATGTGCTTCTATCAGATTCCTTGAAAGCCTTGAAGTTGGTTGCCGACTTAGCTGTTAATAAGGTTGCGGTTGCAGAGCCTCCAACGAAGAAGGTTGCAGAGTCTCTAGTGAAGACGGGCATTCTTAGAAAGGGGTTTCTTAACCCTCGCCCAAAGATGCCAGCTACTCCCGCTTCGCCTCGGAAGGTCTTCGATGTTGGGATGGTTGGGATGGTTGGGCCTTCCTCCCCTCTCCTAGAGGTTGTTCCATTTCTTCACCTGGTGAGGGTAATAGTTTCTCCCAATCTCGGAATTGGCCGATCGGTTTTGATCATAACGGGGAGATTGTGGTTTGGGAGGAGGACGTTGATCTTTGGGATGTTTCGCCTTTGAATTGGGCGTTAGAGGGCGCTTTTGGGGACGAGGCATTGGCCATTCGGGATGCCATGGAAGAAGAATTTCAGCGTGACAAGATGATATCGCGCCAAAAGTCCAAAGGCAAGAGGGAGCTTCTAAACCTGCATAGCTATATCAACTATGGCGACGCTAAATCTTCCGCTAGGCGTAGGAAAGGAAAGGGCCTTATGTTGTAGAGTTGTGTGCCTTTGTGTGTTTGGGTGGGTTTGTGGGCCATTCCTCGGGTTCGGTTTTTGCTTGGATTATTTTGAGGGGTGTTTCTCTTGGGTTTTTCTCGGGTTCTAGGGTTTTTTTTTCTTTTCGGTTTAGGGGGTCTTGTTGGGGGGTTTTTGGGGTTGGTTTGGGTGCTTTTAGGGTTTTTTTTGTATTCGGGGGTTACTATTGGGGGTTTCTTTTGTTTTGTGAAGGTTTCTATTATGCTTGTTAGGGGTTTTCTTGTGGGTTCCTTGTTATACATCATGTGTACTTAGAGGCGCCTTACGCTTTTTTAATGAAATTCCCTTACTTATCAAAAAAAAAGTTTTGAGATCACTAGTCAATCCACTATTGATCACTATTCAACCCTTACTCTTTGCTAACTTCATGTTCGACCCAGATGCTAACTATAAAACATAGCAGCATGTGCCCCCTTTGACTCAGACACTAATGGAATCTCCAGGTTGCATATTCCCAAAATCTATTCTCTGCAGAAGAAAATCTAAGTTTTTCCATCACTCTAAAACATTTTTCAAGACAAAGTTGTGTTTAGAGCCTTATTCCTCTAAAAATAATCATACAAATGCAACACTACAGAAATTAACCACCAAATATTTCAACAAGAATTACTTTAATTGCATGTAATCTATCCATGAACTAATCTTAAACTGGCCTGTAATCTTCTCTCTATATGTACAGCCTATAACATTTTAAGGAACTAAAAAATATTCATTCGGTCCCTTCTCGAAATCACACCTTTACAAAACTGACAATTGATATTAACTCTTAACAGAAGTGCACAAAATATTCATGCTGCTCCTTGTTAACACATATCATTATCTAACTCAGGACGAAATTTGTCTCCTTTCTCTTCTACATTTCCATCATCCCCTCTACAACAACTTCCCTCCCCAGCCACCTGAGTTCAGATATTACAATTGTTTTTTTCTTCAATCATATGAAATTAATAAAAGCTTCATTTATGTTGAACAATTCCATTTCTTCACTCTTCGCTGCTCATTCACAAATTTATCACCAAACTACCAATGTGATCAACCATTTAACAAATAATAGCTAGATGTTTAAAAAATTGTAAGACTGCTCTTTTTAAGCCAGATATCCCAAATCTTTGCCTCCTGCAATTCCTACTGCATCAATCTATTGAACACACCTTTCAACTTCTTCCTCAGAGCAACTTCTCCTTATAAACCAATCATTCTCCCTCCTAGACATTCAACTTTTTTAACCTTCGACCTCCCTTGCCTCCACTGAACTCTCCACTCCACCATGCTCATTGCTAGTTCCACACAAAGTATTGCACAAGACACTTTTTCTTTCATTCTTTTTTCTTTTTTTTTTGACCCACCTTATTCATCTGATCTATCCAGCATTCAACAAGCATACTACATATACTATTCTCTTTTTCTCGCCTACCTCATACTGCATCCTTTCTCCCCTTATCATGAGTTTTTCATTTTGAAGATAACATGGTACCAGATCATAATATGGTACAGCTTATACTTTCCGTGGGTAACAGAACATGAAATCAATGCCACACTATATTTTAAGTAATCAACAGTTTTTGCAAGCAAAAGAATCCTAATGATGAACCAGAAAAACAAAATAATTTTTTATGGAAAACACAACAACAAAAAGGAAAATTACACCATGTATCAACTGATAATTGAATTTCCACATTCAACAAAAAAAGACCACCATTGAAAGAACAATGTAGCAACAGAGAAAATAGAAATATAATACAATCAACATCAGCTCAGGATTAAGTTCAGGACCTATACCTCTGCATTCGACCTCTGCGCAGAGAGGGCAGCACCAGCTCTAGCATTCACAAAACGCCATTGCAAGAAACGGTTATGCAAGATCCTCAACAAATGCGCATCAACCATCCGGTTGTCCCCAATCCTCCCTCTCCGAACATCAACAGCAAAACTTAAAATCGACGGCGTGTTGCTCCAACTACTATTGGGTGTACCAGCCACCAAATTCCGCATTCGAGACGGGCTCATTCCCCTCAACGGCGACGATGGTCCAAGCTTACTCGGTGACGCTGGCCGAGCCGCCCCTCGAACAGGAGACAATTGTCCCCTGCTATTTGCAACCCCTCGGGGGGAAGATACTGGACTATCAATGGACAACTTCTTGGGCGCAATAAGCTTTGGTGGAGGAGGGGCCATAGTTTTGGTGCCAACAGTCTTCGCCGTTGACACCGAGCAGGGCTCTGGTTGGCGCCGCAACCGGTTGTTAGTCTCTTGCCAAAACCTCGCCGGGACTACTATCCCACGAGGCCCACAACGCTGCCCTTGTGCTCCACCATCACCACCACCACAGTCCTGTGCTCCAGAAGTACTATCAGAAGAGACGCTTTCGGTATCAGAAGCAACTATGCCTGAATCGCCCTCAACAGCAAGCTCAACTGCCTTCTCCGATTCCGAACAAAGTCTCGCGCTAACGTCCACCGTTGAATTTTGCAATGCCCTAACCACACTACCGGCGGATCCATCGACCTTTTTCCTCTCGTCGGTGAAATCCAAGCTCCGACTCATACAATTCGGTTGCCTTAACCTCCCAGGCCATCGCTGCTGATCCGTTACCGGCCTCGAATTCTCGGTATGATCGGCAGCTCTCGCCGGCGTCGTAGCCTTCCTCCTCTCCGGCGTACCCTTCCTCACGCTCGGCGCCGGCGCCGACTTCGTCTTGCTGACCTGGAGCGAGAACGACTCGCCCTGAAACGATACCGATAAGCTCCTCGCCGATGTGAACAACAGCTTCTGAGCCGCGGACACTTCACCATTGGCTCTCAAATCCAGAGAATTAGGCCGCGGAGTGGCCATCCGCCTCCGCTCCACCGACTGAGACCGCTTCGCCAGAGTCGAAACCGACGGCATAGGCGTCATCGTAGCCGTCCTCGAAACCAACGGCGATGGACATCGTCGAGAATTCGAAGCCGAAGAAGAAGTAGAAGTAGAAGAAGAGGAGGACGAGGAGGAGGACATGTAGCGAGAAGTGACTTCTCGGGCTTTGGGCCTGCGGTGAGGAGCGATGCCATTGTCGGGCTCGGAGGGCAGCAGAGGTGGCCTTTTAGGGTTTTGCAGAGGCCCACCGCGGGTCGTTGTTTTCGGGTTCAACGCCGTGGACACAGCAGCTACCATCTTCAATATCCCAAAATCAACCCCAATCTCATTCTTCCAAGTCTCCTCAGCTCTCATATACCAGCAGCCGAAACCTGCAAGCTTGGATTGGAAACAGAGCGACACAGAGAGAGAGAGAGTAGAAGAAGAAAGAATTAGAGAGAGCGAGTGCGAGCCAAATCTTGATGAGTTTATCAGAGAGGCTTTATTGTAGTAAAAAATTTTAAAGAGACAAATTGACCGGAAATATGACCGTTAGTGTCGCCGGCCAGAGAGCGACTGGGAAAGTGTTTAGGCGAGATTTGAGAGCATAACTGTCATACTAAGGAACGGTGCTTGGGCCGGAGATTTTAACTAAATTCTTTTACTTTTTTAAATCACAAGAATGAAATCACTACTCGCGCAGTTTATAAAAACTGGCAACTCGCGTGTTCAAAACGCAACGTGTGTAGGTGAAGGGTATTTATGTAAATGTGGTTAAGTGCTTTGGTGGGGTTTTAGTGAGAGGTTTTAGTCGTTTGCACGGCACACGAGCAAAGCAAATCCCATCCGAAAAGATTGCAAGGAGACCCGTGGGCGTGGAGTGGGATGTCGTGGAGTGTGAATCTTCGGAGAGACGTTACGCAAACGACACTGGAATTTAAATTATTATTATTAATTTTTTTTCTTTTGGGGAAAGAAATTAAAAATAGCCGTTTTAGCTTTTGCTTTAAAGTCTGATTCAGACCAAAGCGCCCCAAATTGAATCAATCTAATGTTAATTTGAGAAATGATTAGTCATGATTATAGTCCATGGCCATCCAATCTACGGCACACATCAAGCTTAACAAAAATAAATGTATGAGATGATGATGATATACTTAATAGTTAATATTGTGATGTTGTTATGAAGAGGAAAATTAAAAGAATATGGCATGTCTATTTTGATATTATGAATGGTTGCTTTCATACTTTCTTTTTCTTTTTTCTCACTATACATTGTGGACATTATTATGGGAGAAAAAAACAAGTACCAAAAAAAAAAAAATCAATTATGACATGAAAATATTTTTGAATAGAGTAATGTTATTCTTCATACTCATTCAGTCACTTAAAACACGTTATATCAGTCAGTGTGATATAGTGTGAAGAGTAACATTACTCTTCTAATTAATATGTTTTTAAAATATGTAAAAAAAAAAAAATCGAATTGAAAAAGCTAAGTTGGATGTGTTTTTTCAATCCAAATTAACCCCTAAAAAAAAAAAGACATAATACATTGTCACCTCAAGACACAACTCCTAATCACATTTGCTCAGGTGGTAACTTTTATTTATTTTTATTTTATTTTTAAAAAAAAAATCTTAAAGCTAGATAATGGACCACTTTACTACATGGGTAAGGTAGTAAAGAGTTGTGTTTTGAAGTAGTAAAAGATCATATTTAAAAAAAAAACAAAAAACAAAAAAAACTATAATAGCCAAAGAGATATGATATTTTGCCACCTTAGGACACAACTCTAATTAGATTTAGGGTTTTTTTTTTCTATAAAAATAAAAATAAAAATAAAAATAAAAGTTGTCACGTGAACAAATGTAGTCAAGAATTGTAACTTGAAGTGACAATGTATCATATCTCATAGCCAAATATTATAATGCTATTCTTTTTAGGTTAAGTTTATATTGTAGTTAGTGTTACACTATCTAATACCTCAACAAACTCATTCTTGTCGATTATAACACCTAGATGTCAAAAAAAAAAAAAAAAAAAGATTATAACACCTAGAAACAATTATCTTAGAAAATCTATGATTATAATGATTTTTTTTTTTTTCTTTTTTTTTTTTTTTGGGGGGGGGGGGGGGGTTGATGGGCGATTATTGACCAATAACATATGCGTGCTAATTTGCTATTTCTTTAATTAGTATAATTACGGTATAAGAAGATTAAGAATGATGCCACCACCTAATTAAACAAGTCGGAAAAATATAACAAAGTCACTTAGCGTCAGCAACAACCAAAGGCTAACAAACTTTGAATCTTATAAAAGTGAAAAGGACAATCATCCTCCGATCCCATCTTTTAGGTTTAGCAACTAATTCAATATCTTTAAGTTAATCCTAAGCCACACTGGCTAACTGCCTCTCTACCAGTGGGATATCAAACCCAACAAACTCCTTCCTACCCCAAACCCCTACATTTCTAACTACAATTATTATTTTAGATGGAATAGGATCTTTTTCATTTTAAGTTAAATAAAAGAAATCATTTTACGCTCAAGATTTTATTCCGTAGTATCTAATGGTGTACATGTTCTTAAAATTTTGGCTTCGTCCCCGGCGGCCATAAGGCAACATATTCGCCATTAAATCGGTGAAATTTAATCTGAAATATGAAATGGACCGGTGAATATCCATCACCAAATATTAAATGCATACTTATATCAAGTTATTCGATAGCTTGACGGCTAATACCAGGATCCATCATCAACTTTTCATTACTAATTAATTAAGATGCCTTTTCTACCCTAAGCATGTAAGTAAATTGTCCAGTTGAATGGCCTACAAGCAAAAATGCCCCAACTGCTCAGAAAAGAAAAGAAAGGCACAAATGCCCCAACTTGCACTGACTACCTACTAAAGAAAAGGGGGGAGAAGTACTTAAAGCTGCAAACCCACTTTTCCCTATTCATCCACAAGAGTGCATGTCTTTCTCTCTAGACTGCACACCAACTCTTATCTATCTGCCCATGCACTCTAAAACTTACGAAATTCTAATCATGTCAACCATTTATAATATATTACGTCAGCCGTGTACAATGAGTGTGATAAATAGATGTGAAGAGAAGCATATATTATTCTTTTTCCCTCTGAGAAAACGGGTAGCTAACCTGTCTTTATATTAGAGAACAATGTTCTCCATATGCGTTGAGGATAAATTTGTGCTTCTCAAAAGCCGGGCAATACAATCACCTTAATGCAGCAGTAATAAGAATGCCTCCATTTATGAAAAGTATGTACATGCATCAAACTCTCTAACTCAACAGTGAGAGGATGTGTAGAAAATTTTTACTCATGCATAAATATGACACAACCCAGCTGGCCATTTAATTCCATCTTTTACTCATATATAATTCTGTGTGCCCCTTTGATCTACAATTGATCGATCTGATAGATTGTCTATGCAATTATAACTCTAACTCTTTTCAGTCTGTGGTTAGTCTGAAAAGATAATTCACAGATCTGCCGACAATATTGCCCAATGAGCTTCCCTGTCACTTAATTAGTTACAGGCTCCATTGAATCTCTTTCCTACCTTCCTAGCTCTCAATAGTTCTCTTCGTCCTTAATTGCATTCTTCCCTTCTATCTGTTAATTAATGCATAATTTGAATACAGATGTTGAGACTGCTTGAATGCATGCGTGAGGTCTATTAATTGAAATCACATATAGTGGACAATAACACCTGCATGAGTGAAGGTTAACGCGTTAAAGGACCCCCCCCCCCCCCCCCCCCCACATAGTTCTTTTCTTCTTTGGCACTCAATCCATAAAAGTTTCTTCTTTTTCTTTGTATCTATCTGCAAACATGAACCCCATATTCCCACTTCCAGTGAAAGCACGTTTTATTCATCTCTTTCTCTGGAATGTGTAATATTGTGCCACTTCTCATCAACTTTGATACAGATCAAGTGGAAAAAGTTTTACTGTTCTGATGATGTTTCTTCACAATTAAATCGCCAATGAAGGAGTTGAAACAATATTTAAATTATGAAAATCTTATATAAGATCGAGGGAGACCCCCAATTATAAGAAATAAATGGGAAGTCATGATTCATAATGATGATCAGATAGCTTTCTCCAAAAACTACTGATGGCAAGTAATCATTGTTTATTCAGATAGAATCATACGACAGTGAGACATGATTACCTGCCTAAAAGGATGCAACCAAAGCCAAATTTCCTTCAATTTGTTCGCTAAGTACAACACCTGATCCGTACTGTTTTATTGCAAATGCGAGAAACCTGATTACTGTTCTATTGGAACTATAATGAAGCCTAATCACCCACTTCCCCACATGAAGATTAAAGACGATTAAAGAGGGGCAACACTTCAGTGGCAATGATTTTGCAAGCTAAGCAGAAAAAGAAAAAAGAAAGCATCACTTTCTAGGATTCCCCGTCCCATACTGTCTGTTTCTGTCTCTGCCCCTCGATCTTTCCCCTTGCTTTAATTTGTGACTCTTAGGGGTCCTACGTCTCTCTATTGTCAAAGGCACTGCACTCAGACTCACATATTAATTACTGAATAATTATATTAATCCATGTTATAGCATGTCAACATACCAAATTGGAAGGATAAAGGATGATTGCCACTCGACTTATTCATCACATTCTTACAGTCCTACGAACTCCAATATTCTCAATCGGCCTAATTGATAGGATTTCCAAAATATTCTCCATAATATTCCCTTGATATGTCCCTTAATATTATTCTTCTAATATTTTTCATAATCATAATGATGGCATATTATTGCAATCTCCTCATTTTATGCATTATTCTATAACAATTATTTTCCTAAAATAAGTTGTAATGCTCTCTATAAAATGACATAGATGACGTATGACAATTTAATCAATGAAAGTTTATTTACAAACTATGTGTTTATCAAAAGGTCTAGGTTCCCTCTAAAAACCTAATTTATTCAGTTATCATTACAAAAATTTCAAGAATTGAAACCGTCCAGAAATTGCAAAAAACCGTACAGAAAAAGGTCAAGACGGTTTCAAACCGTCCAAGAAAATGTGTCGTTAATTCGGGTTATGGACGGTTTGGGCCAAACTATCCGCAATTACAGACGATTTGGACAAAACAGTTCAGAAAAATTCTGGAAGGTTTTGCCCAAAACCGTCCAGAATTTGTTATTTTTTTAAAATCATTTATTATTATTATATAATTAGAATTCTTACTATTTTTTTTAATATAATTATTATTATTGTCCAGCGGTCAAAGACTCAAAACTTCTATGTTCTACTGGAGTCTGGAAATATCCACCGAAAATTAGCTCCGGTCACGACCATCCACAATCCAGCCGTTCAGCTGCACCAAACCCCCATCGAAGCTAGACATCTTCCTCTGTTTCTCTTCCACTCCAAGAGAAACTAAGAGAGACAAGTGGTAGCCCATATCTCCTCCCTCATTGCACAACCCAACAACCACAGTCACAGCCAAACACCCCCCTTTCACCAATCAACCAAAAAATATAGTACCTCAAATAATCAAAACAAACAAAGGGTGTACCTCAATCGATCGATAATGAATTTCAAAACTCCAAAACCCAAATCAAATAACCATTGAAATTATAAAACAACCCAGAAACACGAAAAGCCACCCCAATTACCAACCCGTTAGCGCCAACCCAAAACGACCTAGAGCCGGTTTCGGCCGGAAACCCCAACGACCTCGCCAGATCGGCCGGTGTGCGTGGGTTTGACAGATTTGGCACTCCATCTCTGGCACTCTCCCTCCATTTCGTTCCCGTCGTCCCGATCCCGCCATTCCGTCTAGATCCCATCGCCTGTCTTTAGTACTCGCCGACCGGAGAGAAAGAAGAAGAACGAGACCTGTGCACCCTGCCTCTTGGGAATTCTTTGGCCAAGTCTGTGAATAAAGTAAAGAGAGATTGTGTGATTGTGGGGTGTTATGAGTCGTTGATAAATTTGAAAGAGACGGTTGAGATGTAAACTTTATTTTGTGGTGCGGATCAATGACATGGAATATGGATGAGTGGTATTTTCAATGAGTGGTGCGGAGTACTCCTTTTTAAAAACCAAATTACAGACGGTTTCATTAAAACCGCCTGAAAATTTACATTTCCAGATGGTTCATCTAAACTTACAGACGGTCTGTAAAAATTTAATTCTAGACTGTTTTTAAAACCGTTTGAAAAAAAAAAAGAAAAACCGTCAATAATTGAGGTTTTTTTTGTAGTGTACGGATTTAATATTTAGGTTCGTGACATACTTCTACTCCATTTCTTCACTTTGAAGATATTATGAAATCGGGTCTATATATGTTGAAAATTGAATGTCATGTCGTACCACACCCTCCAGCTGCTGGTTTCTCTTTGAATAATTTAGTACTAATAATAGACAACTCACCAAATGGGTATGTTTAGAAGTGATTTGATTGTCGTAGCAGAGATGATTCACTAACTCAGATTGCCAACCAAACGACAATCCACAATTTGGTCGCAGAGAAAATGATTAGCGCGCAGAATTTACATATACATATGTATATGTTACCACTTCAAGTATAATCAAATATACTTTGCCATTTGTTTTGGTGTAAAATATTTTTTTATTAAAAAATGTTTTCAGTTGAAAATGTTTTTCAGAAAAAAGTGGGTATTTTTGCTGTTTGTTTGCAACCCTGAAAATGATTAGAAAGACATTATCTAGCGTTTGGTTCGTATGAAAAATCGTCAAAAATTTCGTACTTTCATATAATCTGAGGAGTTGCGAAGAGGAGCTATGGAGGAAGAGACTGTATGAAAATAGAAGGCCTTCGACGGTGGGATTGAGATCTAGTGTATGCCTAGTGAGACAAGAGTTACTAGCACTCAAGAGACAATAGTTATAAGATGATAAATTAGATTTATTGTTCTTAATGTAGAAGTATAAGAGATTTGTAACGTTCAGACTATTTCTCTATAAATAGTCTTGTATACAATCAAATAATCAAGGAAAGATGTAGCTGAAGAAAAGGCTTTGACATGTGGATGTAAGTCATAGGCCGAACCACTTCAAATCTATGTTTTCTCTCTTTCCTTTATCTCTCTTTCAATTATTATCGGTTCTTTCAATGTCCATATTACTTGCAATTTGAACAGAATATTGCGAGAGAGTCATTGTGTAACCCACCTGTCGAGACATGCTCTGGTAGATGTAGGCTTCATAAGGGACATTCTTACAATTGTTTGCCCGAGTGTTTGGAAGAGTGGCGGAAAATCCTTAGTCAACTGAAAACATTTTCAGGTTGATCAATATTTTACGCCACGCCAAACACTTCAAAATAAGAAAAAACTTCATAAGAAACGTATATATCTTGCTTCAATTTGATCTGCAATCAAACAATTAAAAGAAATTCTATCATTAGAAGCGATTAAATAGGATCGGAAAAGTTGACAAGGACAGCACATGGGCGGAGCTGAAATCTGGTATCAGTCAATAGGCTAATTTACTATTAATTTGATAAAGATGACATTTAGTAGAACAAGACCTTTATTGATAAATAATGTTCGTTTGTTAGGAGTTGGAGAGCATCATCACTTGAGAGACACTTCATATTGTAATTGGTTTGTTACTTAAAAGTAACACAATCATAAGTAATGTTTCTGAACTTAAGTATGAAAGTGACTCTAGGCTTAGGAGCAATGATATTCTTGCATGGTCCCTATTACTTTCATGACTATTTTCACTTTTAGACTAGTGTGACGGTAGGGACTAAAACCAGAAAGACTTCCTTCTAGCAATTCTCATCATGAAAGGGATAAAAGCAAACGAAGCACAGAAGCAGAAGAAAAGCACATAGTATGATCATGTGGATTGAGATGAGGTTCTCAACTCCCAAAAGTGTTTATTTTGGTGGTAAAGGATTGGGTGATGATATTTGAGGAAGAACCAAAATGGGTGGTAGTCTTAATTTGGTGCCTGAAAAGAGCACCAGAGAGGGGGTACGTTATTGTATAGGTTGTTATGTCTAATGATTCTTACTATGTTTTCTGATGCTAATTAGGCAGCAGGCAACCGTATTGATAGACAGTCTACATCTATTTATTGTATGTTTCTTGGTGGTAATTGTGTTATTTGTCTTAGTAAGAAACACGTTCCGGTGCGGAAGCTCAATACGATGCCACGACTCATATGCGTGTGAGATGTTATGGGTTCGCTCTGTGCTTCATGATATAGGTGTTGATGTACCTTATCCTATGCGAATGAAATGTGACAATTAATCAGGCCGTTTATTGTTAGTAATCTAGTGTTTCATGAGCGAATTAAAGTTGATTGCCATTTTATTCGGGATCTCTTAATGCAAAAGCAAATTGTCATTATGTCAAAGTCCGAGGATCGATTGGTGACATTCTTACCAAACCATTGGCTCGTTCTCTCTTCAGCAGTCTTTGTTGTTCCAAGTTGGGCATGCTTGATCTCTATGCTAGCTCCGGCTTGAAGGGGAGTGTTGGAGTTCTTGAGTTAACGATTATTGTTGCTTAGTCAAGGATAATTGTGTACTTCTATTGCTTATAAAGATAAATAAGAGGATGTTTGTGAAGGAAATTATGTCTAGCACAAATTTAGAAATTATTTCTCACAATTCTCAAACCTAACCCTAGATATTCAATTTGTGCCTTTTTAACTGAGGATCTATAAGAAATTAATCTCAATAGAATGATTACCCTGCACAAGAATCTGTTATTGTACCTTAAAACCCTTACCCTTCATCAATTAGAACAAAAAAAAAAAATCCACATTAATAAACACAAAGAAACTAGTACACCAGAAACAGAAGTTGGCCGCATAAAGCATAACACAATATACAAGCAAGGTTTGAACAATAATACGTGCATATTAAGTTGCAAGATTTCTTCTTTTTTCTTCTTCTTCTTTTTTTTTTTGGGAGGGGGGGCATATATATCTACTACTGCAGAAGAGATCTTAAGTAGGGTAATTAAGTAGATCATCCATTTATGGGTTGAGTAGGAGTAGGAGGGGAAGGTCTTGGAATATATGGCATGAGAGGAGTCCCATGCTGGATAGGTCCGGGTCTTATGGAAGCCTTTGAACTTGGAACTGGATCGATCGGGTGGTAATCATCCAGATTCACATTGCCTACGTGTCTCTTCTTCTCAGAACCCGGATTATTGCCATTTTCCTGCATTTTTTTTTAAAATAAAAAATAAAAAAACCAAAATAACAGATTCCAAATTTCAATAAAACAAAAATATAATCAGTGTGAAATGCTAATCCAGTATATATATAGCCAGACTCTCCTGAGTTATATAAGAATACGGTTTTTTTTTAAAGAACGATTTAAAATTATTAAAAAGTTTACGTTTTCAAATCGTAAATAAGGTATTACTTTTTTTAAAGGTTAAATTACAATTTTATTAAACATTTAAACATTATTTTAAACATTTAAACATTCTATTAAACATTTAACTGTTTTTTAAAACATTATTTTTAAATAATACATTTTAAAATTACTATTTTTAAATCGCACGATTTAAAATCGTAAATTCATTCTGAATTTAAGTTGAGACAAGTTGCTGGATAGGTGAAAATGATGGAAAATACTACACATCCAAATAAATTTCGTTAAAATTTAATTCTCAAATAATGTGTCACAATCTCATATAATCTTTCATTTTGAGAAATATGTCACAATCTTGACATATCATTTGAGAACAAAGTTTTAAAAGAAAAATTTGAAAATTCTAGCATTTTTCGAAAAGGATTGCTGAGCCGTAAAGCCCTGGAATTACAGTGAAGGTACCTTCAGCCTCCTGCTTCTTATGGTCATTGCCATACCATCACCATGGTGAGCCAATACCGTTTCTGGAATAAATTCAGGATACTGTCAGTACCTTAAAAAGAGTAATTTTGAAGTCCTAAATGAGTAAATAGTATGAGAGGAGAAATAGATATGAGATTCCATGTGATCATATTCGTTTTAATTTCATGAATTTGGCCTTTTTCCGAAGAGAATTTTTTCTTTTCTTTTCTTTTCAAAAAGCACATGATCGATCATTTCAGCCTGCAAAACCAGTTAAGCCATCACAAACGCCATAGCATGGCTGGCATGTTTATCTATATCAACCAACAAAACGTATAAATGATCCAACAAGCAAGGGATCTCAAGACAAAACCATGGTAGAAAAATCCACTAACTGCATCCAACATCTCATCATATATATATATCATATGTAATGAGAAACAACAGCAATAAATTAGAGAATGCAATATTTCCCATTGCATGAATCCTTCACCAACAAAGGAAAGGAACATTGCAGGTCGAAAAACAAAAGTATTTACCGGGAATAAAGGAGCCAGTTAAGCTGCCGGAGAAGTTAAGGAACAAGAAAGCCGTCCCAACCACGAAGAACAAGACCCACAACCCAGAAAGCTTCATAATGTCCAAATTAATATCAGTGAGAATGACCTCCAGAGAAGACTAGTAGTAAACCCTGGGTTTTTAAGCAAGTTAGCCCATCCGGGAAATTAATAGACAAGAAATATCAGAAGCACCGGCCTTTCGTCACCCCAAGATTGAGAGAACCCGAAAGTCTACCAGAAAATCCGTGGAGATAAGGAGGAGAAGAGAGCGCGTAGAGGACTAAACACCCATACCTTGAAAAAAATATAGTTATATGTATATATGATTGTTTATGAAGGAGTGGGAAGAGAGAAATAAAGGAGACCATGTGGGTTTCATTGTCTTTCGTAGCCATTGAAGATGCGCAGAGTAGTTATTGCCCTTGTTTAGTGTTTGCAGAAACAGTGGGGAATGTGGCGACTTTAATTGCGCAGAGTTGCGGTGGATTGCGAGCCGTTGGGCACGTCTCGGAGCTGCTTGCTGTTGCTGACAGTAAAGTCAAGCACTTCGCCTACTCCCAAGCGGTAAAACAACACAGTAACTTGTTGCCCACAAAAATGATTGTTACATTAACAAGACCGGCGTGAGGGGGTGTAGCTCATATGGTAGAGCGCTCGCTTCGCATGCGAGAGGCACGGGGTTCGATTCCCCGCACCTCCATGTATCCTTTCATTTTTTGTTCTGAAAAATATAAGGTTTAGAAAAAAAAATGAGAGAGAAAAAGGCCCAACATGCTCTTTTCTTTCTTTCTTTCTTCTTCTTTTTATTTTTATTTTTTATCATTATTATTATTTTTATATATCTTCTCAGTCATGGAGAAGATGTTGATTTAGGGTATGTTTGAAATTGCGATTTCGTAGATAAAAAATTTAATTTTAATCCAAATCGTCGAAAATTAATCGTTTGAAAATTGCGTTTTTAAAAAATTATGATTTGAAAATGTAGAAAATTGCTTTTTCAAATCGCAGGCAAGTGAATGTTTTTTTGAAAACACAGAATTTTTTTATGATAACTTGCGATTTTAAAGATTATTGAAATATTAATTAAGTGATTAAATTTACATATTTTTATCTACTTTTAGAATAAGTAGTAATTTAAAATTGGTATCAGAGTCAAAGGTCTTGAGTTCGAGTCTTGACTTCGTCATTCACCTCATTTCAATTATATTTCACGTATTGAGCATCACCTATTAAAATATAGTTTGAACTCACACGTGAGGGGGAGAGAATTGAAATATTGACTAAGTGATTAAATTTACCTCTTCTTATCACAATTTTGCTAAACGTTTTACTGCGTTTTCATAAATCAATTTTTTAAATCGCATTTTTTGAAATCACAAACTTAAATAGACCCTTAAAGTGATGAGTGTTACCGTGCTACATAACTTATTGACGTAACGTTGAAAATTACCTTACGAAACAATAAATAAAAGTATACTTGGCACATTAGAGTATAGATAGCATTTCTCTTTCCAATAATATGGTTTCCTCTCTTTGCAATTCTCGTCAAGGGTTCCCCAAATCTGTTGGTCAAAGATTGTAGAGCGCACCATTGTAGAAATGGAAGTGGTTGAAGCGGGAATGATGAGCGCCACCTCGTTACTTCCGGCTTTCATTGTTTCCCACCTCAGGAAGAGGCATTAGAGTTGTCTGGCGGCGATTATGAGCGAGATGGGCATGCATGAAATGGAGGGAACGAAAGGATGGCTTGAAGTGCGATTATTACGACGAGTCCTCCACTCCTGCAGCCGTAGACCGTAGTGGCTAATGCGGACCCAAATAATGTGGCACAATTTGCGGAACTACTTGACAGTTGACTTTTGGTATACCGTATGCGGATAGAGAAAAGGTATCTACCGTATTCATGTTAAAGGAAAAAGTACACAAACTTTCCTTCAAACTATCACTTAATTATTAACTGCCTCCAAAATTATTAATTGTATTAATACAACAACTGTACAACAACCCCTCACATGAGGGTGGGTTCCACCCCAGTACGTGGAACCCACCCTCATGTGAGGGATTGTTGTACCGTTGTTGTATTGGTATTGTAAATCTAACATTTTCTTTGTATCAATGTCTTCCTCTTAAACTACCAAACAATGTCAATGTCCCTCTTAATGACAAAAATATTTTTTCTAAAATTATAAAAATTCTTAAAATTATATGAAAACAAAACAAAACAATATATATATTAAAAAAAAAAATTAACATTTTGAAAAAAAAAACAAATAAAAAAAATTAAAAAAATTAAAAAAAAACCAAGGTTTTTTTTTTTTTTTAAGATTTTGTTTTATATAATTTTCAGTTTGGCCAGCCCTTGGGTTTTTATTTTTCAATCTTTCAATTTTTTTTTTTGTTTTTTTGTTTTTTTTTTCAAATTTAGAAGGATATATTTGTTTTATTAAAACTTTTTTAAGGCTATTTTTGTCTTTTTGTTGGCTTTAGAGGGGACATTGACACAATTGATAGTTTGGGGGGCATATTGACAATTGAGTAGTAGTTTGAGAGGAATATGTGTACTTTTCTCCCTATTAAAATATGATACAAACAACAATTTATTCACAAATGTTTTTCACTATCATATTAATAATGTAGGGCAAGAGTGATAAAGGTAAGATAAGCTTTTCGAAAGAGAAGCATCTTCAAACTGCAGATCAAAGTTCTTCGCCCTGACACACCTATGACATAGTATTTTATTTTATTTTATTTTATTTTTTAATTTAAAAAAGGTAGGCGAGAGAGATCAATTGTAACTATTCTATCTGGGCGTGATTATAGTAGCACGTGCCCACTGAGAGTCACACAAAACAGGCCTAGACATTGAGAACCGCATGCACTCTTTTAAGTCTGACTGAATCATAGCTTTGACCTAATTACGTTAGGGTATCCCTGAAACTTAAGGCAGCTAATAATTAACTATCTTAGTTAAAAGTACATATGGGGTACTTGATTTTATTTACTAACATGTTAACATGCAATAGTAAGAAAAATCAACTGGTCCTACTCCGAGTAGGCCCAAGTTTTTATTGCCACACATAGGCATGACGCTGGCACTGAGTACATAATTTTGAATTAATTTGCCAATATTTATTTATTTTTTTCCTTGTTTGCAATTAGCTTAAGATGCTACTTACTATTTCCTATTTATGATTTGTTCCTGGCACAGGTGAAGGAGCTCTTAGCAGAAGCCTCCAAAACACACAAGGGGTAGGAACTGAACCTGACTTGGGCTCCAAATGATGCCCATGCACAAGTGATGGGCCAACGCGGCATGGCAATGTAAATAGATTAGGTACGAGTCGTATGACCACCATTGACCGCCATGGCCATGTAAAAAATAATCACTATTTTCTTTATTATTTTCTTAAAACTAATTTATAAGTTTTATTTATTTATATTTTGATATATTTATATTTTTTTTATTGTAATGTACATGTGTCATTTTGCTATTGGATCTAACTTGACAAACTAAAAAATATTCTGTTACCTGATAGACAATCAAAATACAAGTTCAAAAAATTATTCGTAATTATAGTTTTTCGCAAAAATCTTCCATGAGCTTTAATTTATAATTTAAGCCAACTTTAAAGACCAATAGTGTAATTATTCATTTTTATCTACCAAAACATCATTTTGAATGATTATTTTTGTCCTTCAAAATGACACCGTTTGAGATGGCGAAGTGGTGTCATTGGTTCTTGACACATCTCATTTCTTAAAACCTAATCCTCCTAGTCTCGATCTCTCTGATTTCTTTGCCACTCATGACCGACATTACCGACCGCAACTGCCGCCATATTCAACAAGTCGATGACAAAAACATTGATTGGCGAAAAAAGTCCAAAGAAAATTCCAACTTTACCGATTGGGGGGGGGTGGGGATGCAAAAATGGCTATCCCGTTACCAAGTTGTTATCTGACTCGCAACCCTTGTGTACCATGCTCTAAGTTCAAATGAGTGTACCATAAGGCTACCCGTCGGTCTCGGCTATTAACGACTGATGTGCAAAAACCTCTACGAGAGAGAGAGAACATTAACCATTCGAGGATAGGATTCCCACGATGGCTTCCCACAAGCCTCGTCACTTTCGAATATGAGACAGAACAGAGGCCATTCGAGGCCAACTCTGCATTTGTTAGTCGTAGACTCGTATAGAAGCTGATGCAAACAAATGGCTAAACATCTACAAACATATCAGCCCATAAAAACTATAATGCAACGTAGAGAAATTATGAGGGTCTTATTGCAAGAGCTCAACTCTATCAAAACTATAATGCAACGTAGAGAAATTATACGTCCAACAAAAGCCACTATTAGATAGGATTGGTTAATAAAAACACAACTTCAAGTTCAAGCAAAACCGACTACAACATTTATGGAAGAAACAAAAGTGATTGGGTAGAAGCAAAGGAGGAACCATATTCCGGGACGAATACTTCATCAATGTAGCCAGTCTTCAGCGGTACTGCAAACCATAGAAAACAAGCATGAATTCCAGAGAAAATAGACAGATAAACGAATAAATACAAATCAAACAAATGATGGATCGTGAAATTAAAGTAGAACGGCCAAACTTCAAGCAATTATATCCACAATATATTTTCTCTGTTAAAAAAAATGACTTCACTTGCCATTTCCATTGGGTTGGCACATAAAGAATTAAAAGTATAACCCCAAAAATGGTGGGTAGTGAAATTAAAGTAAAAGAGCTGAATTTCAAGCAATCGCATGAGGAATAATTCAGTCCATATATTGAAGAAATAAATTGAAACAAAATAAAACCAACAATTTACCTTAATAAAGCCAATTTCCTTGGCATTGCTGCGGAAGCACTGCCTGCAGCACATCAGCCCGTACTTCCGGATCAATCCATGAGGGTTACCGCATACACGGCTGCGAAAGTGATAAAAAATTTCCAGAAATCAGTATTCCATTAAAGGTTCAAATCACATTTAAAACAATATCTCAACACATTTACGAAAACCTTTTCAACAGAAAACAGTTCAGAGAGGAGGTAAAATATCAAAAAGAAGAGATTAATCCAAGAAATTAAAAGGCACCAAAAGTTTTGTCACAGCCTTGTTGCTATTGATCTTGGTTTATATGAAGTCAAATAGAACCAAAACTACCTCAGCTCTTCCAAATGGAACAACATGATACGCAAGCAGACAAATCCATACAAGCAACTTAAACGTAAGGTTCTAGCGATGAGTGTGAACTATTAAGATTTAAGCAGTTTCTGATTAATCAACATCTTTCAGAACCTCTAATTAGAAAACCAAAATCAGGGAAAAATAAAAGAAGAAGATTGGACCAACAAGAAAAATACAGCTCAATAGAGATTTCAAATTGATAATGGGAATTTGGGAATCAAATAGTTACCAGGTACGAGAACCAGGACCGTAGGTTTTGGGATGCGAATTCCAGACGTTGGTATGACCCATTTTTCCTCAGAGAAACTCCAACGTTTTGCGCCGCTTCGGTAGCTGGAATAAAATGAAGTCTTCTAAAAACCCTAACCCTTTTGGATACTCTTATATACGAAGTCTCGGTTTGGAATAGTAGATACCGCCTAAAGGTCGGCATAGCCAAGCCGAATCGCACCGTTTCGTCTATCTGTCCACAATATGAAACGCATCGTTCAATCCTAGCATTCTCTCTCTCTCCCCCTTTTTTCTTTTTTTTTTCTTTTTTTTTTTGTAATTACATCAGATAAAACGGAAAGGGTTATAATGAAACAAAAATAAAAGAGGGGTAAGCTTTCTGACAACAAACTCATACGAAAGAAACCATATCAAAACTGGAAACCAAAAAAAAAAAAGGGGGTTTATAAATGATCTCAAATGGACTATAAACAACCGATCGTCTCTATTTTGAGCAAAAGTTAAGAAAATATCCCCATAAAGCGGTACAAGCACTAAAATAGAGGACAAACAAGGTAATGACTCTCGTGAAACCTTTCAACTCTACTTAAACTTTCAAAAAATGAGACCTAAGCAGATGCATAACCCTCGAAAGATATTATATTTGTTTGTTAATACTTTTATTAAGATTTATATATATTTGAAAAAATGTTCTGACATGATATAAATGTAAAAATAATGTAAAATATTTTCATGTTTTGGATTATTTGTTAATGTTTTTTGTTTTGAAAAAATAATACAAAAGGAAGAATGAAAAAGTATTATCAAACAAAGTTTGTATTTTCTTGTTGCCTCGTAACCTACTTAGAATGTAAGTGAGAAACATACCTCTTCTATGGAATATAAGGTTAGTCAGTTTTGAAGAATACATTCCTAATAATGTGTTCCGATCTTTGAATGCCTCCTAATTATAATATAGTCATCTTGATATTCAATTCTATGAGTGAATTATTGCACTTTATATCTTTATTTGAAGGGTTATAAACTGTTGATACAGTTTTCAGTATGGTGTAAATATAACATATTCTTCAATGTTCTTTACGCTTTTCAAAAATTTGCAAAACAACTAAAATTAAAGACCCTTTTGGGATCTCGTTCCAATGCTTAAATTATCTTATAAGAGAAAGAGTCTGCTTAATAAAAAAAAAATAACTTTTTATACCTGGGGTATTGGGCTATTTATAGGCTGTGTGATGAGCACCCTTACTGCTAAGGTTTCGTGCTCTTTGACTTGAGAATGCTATTAGAGTCTGATTTAGACTCGGACTCTCATTTCCTCCAATATTGGGATTCTTTACTTATAAACCTCCATGCGAGATTTTTGACAGAAATTTGAAATTTATCTTCAATCCGAACTTCATGAGGCTAAGTGCGATTCCATGAAATCCAGGCTGCGACTCATTCTTAATTGGGCTGATGACTGAGTCTCGAGACATACTTGTCTTGGCCTTGCTAGCTAAGTTGACTTTGGTTCCAGTATCTGCATTCCCGAGACCTAATCAAAGTATACATTTTGTCGCCTATTTTTGACAGAAAATTTGAAATTTATCTTCAATCCCGAACTTCATGAGGCTAAGTGCGATTCCATGAAATCCAGGCTGCGACTCATTCCTTAATTGGGGCTGATGACTGAGTCCTCGAGACATACTTGTCTTGGGCCTTGGCTAGCTAAGTTGACTTTGGGTTCCAGGTAGTCTGCATTCCCGAGACCTAATCAAAGTATACATTTTGTCGCCTATTTTTGACAATAGCTGCTTAGTGTCTATCTCTCGGGATATGACTTTTCCGGAAGTCTTGCTGTTGTCTTCTTCTTGGGCCGGTACTAACTTGAAGGTTGGTTTGAGTGAGATTATTCCTAACAAAAACCATTTGGGTTGCATTGAAATTCAAGGATTTGGAATCAAGTGCTTCTCATTATGATTTTAAATTGTCTTCTATAAATTGCTTAATGAAGTTTGAACATTACACGACCATCGAGAAAAGGAGAAAAATAGTAGTGAACGGAAGAATGAGACAAGCCATTGTTTTGACCAAGTCACCTCTATAATGCATTTGAAACACACTATGCATCTACTTCATTCAGGCAGCTTCTAGTAACTTTTACGGCAGTTTGCATAATTGAAGCATGATCCAATCTTCTGTCTAAATATCTTTTGCTTGTGCAATATCACCATAACCCAGAAACAGTAGAGAATGTTCAAAACAGAACAAAAAGGCACCATTCATTATTTTGAGGGTCATGGGTCATTTTTTACCTATTTCTTACCGTTTGTATGCATTATCTGCACTGTAATTTTCATTTTGGATTTGTTGTTTGAGAGATCACCCTTTTTAGGTCCTCCACTCTCTTTCGGATCAAGAGTGGAAAAAACCATCATTTTAACCTTTTTCCCATTTCAATTGGAAAAAAAAAAAAAAAAGAACCATTCACAGTATGCAGGCATAATATGCGACTGTACATACTAAAATATGAAACACCGGCACATAACACATATACTAGTTCATTCCACACCGGAAAAAACATGGAGAGAAGAGATGGTTCATGTCGAACATATCTACAGAGAGCTGACTTGGTAAGGAGAAGAGACCATGATACATGCGGAGCACTTCGATACCTTTTATTGTTGATGGAACAAAATCCACATCCATACCGTTCAGACACAACAAGTGGATTTTGTGAGCTGAGAAGATTCATACATGACACGATCAAAAGCTGCGGCAAAGATACGGAGTACACCTAGTCCACTCAAAGAAATTCAAATAGAATCTCTTCTTGCTCCTTTCAGGCGATGGCTCTGTTTCATTTCTCTTAAGCATCTCCCACATCACTTGCACATCTTCATATTCACAAGCCCTCACATCACGTCGCAGCTTCAATAGCCCTGTTCAATTTCCAGACATTAGCACTGACATACAAAGCTTGAGTGTTACAACAACAACAACAGTAGCAGCAGCAACTTTTAATAGCAAGATAACTAGTTTTACAATTCATTACTGACAGATCTTTGCTGTTTAATAACCAACTGAACTGTCAATTAATTTCTTAAATGTGCTACCAAAGAAGAAGAAGGTTTGAAGCATATTTCATCGAAATAGATAAATTTAGAGAAAACAAAACACTGATTTAGAAAGGGTCTGAATTGAGCATTATAATAGCTCAAACTAACAGCTGCACAGGCAACATTTATTCTTATCTGCACCACCAACATGAACCAGAACAATTTTTTGGTTTAAATTCTGTACCCAATAGGAAACATGATTGCCATATGGAATGCCTTAAAAGCACTCTACCTTGACCATGTTTCCAAATTTACATTCTGCCATCATAACACAATCCCCAACACAGTAACCATTCTAAAGTGTGAGAATGCCATCTACAGCGGATGAAGATTCTCTACAATTATTTGTCGGACAGGTGACCATGAGATTATTTATGAAACCTATCTGAATTACCCAACCACTTATCTTGTCAGGGGAGTATTATAAATAGTATTTCACAATTACTTGCCAATTTCACTCAAATTCCCGAAAACAATAGTAAAGGATCCTGAAAGCACCAAGGATGGCTATACAAGGTTTGAATAAACAAAGTCAAACAAACCTAATTTCTATGAAAACATAAAGAACAAGGAACAGTTCCTATGCAGTGTGCACCGACAGCTTCAATAATCCACATGGTCACCAATAATACACTAACATCAATAACGCACCGACACCTAACTTACCCCATCAACCAGTAAGAAAAACAAAACAAAAAGAATAACTAGCCGCAACAATTAAATCAATCACAGAATCATTCGGTTCGGGAGTGATTCTGTTCAAGCGCATGAACAAAAAAACACCCTGTTAATTAATGTGAATGACTACATGGCATTACGATGATCGGACGGCAGTCACTTACCGCTTTTGCGAAGACCGAGACGCGTGACCATGCCGCCCCAGGCTCGCCCCAGGGGAAAAGTCACAGAATCCCACCACTCCATTCCACCAAGAACTTTCCAATACAGTGCGAGGAGAGATCTCTGAAGAAGGAAGGCAAATCGACAATACTCTTGACCTTAGCAGATCAACATATATCTTAAATCCAAACAATATTTTAAACAAACATATATTAAATGCGTAAGAAATCTCTCTCTCTCTCTCTCCTCTCTCCCTGTGTGAATCTCGGTGGCTGAACTAACTACTACTGGCTCACGTATCCCAGATGACGAAATCGTATCGTCCACGCACGCCACGTGTCGGATCGAATGCTTGTTATATAGCGTCGAAAGCAAAGTATTTTTTGGCGTGCCGATTTCCCGCTCGTGGTGAGTTTCTGAGGCAGTACGGGGCTCGCGAAGATATTTATGCATCGAGGGACACGTGTTATACGAAAGAGGGGTTGGACGGAATAAATATATGAGTGGTGTACGAGAGCACGCGTGGTCCCTGTACTACGTTGTGGGTCCCCTCATCAAAGATAGGCCGAGCGCCGAGGCACCCCAGTTGCCGGCAGTCGGTCACCCACCCACCACGTATTTGCTTACCTCTATTTGTGTGTGAATATCAATATTTCTCGTTTCTCGACCTGACAGTTGACATCCTACCAATCAGCCAATAAATTGATGGTAATTGATTGGTAGGACGTTGAACCATCATCAACCAAAGTAAAGCGATGCCATTTATAGGGACAGGTCGGCTATTTTTATTAATTAATATTAATTACTTTCTTTTTGTGGTGCTAAAAGATGCCACGACTTTTTCCGATGTCGATGCGGCAAACGTTACCGCTATACACATAAAACAGTAGAAGCGTTTAAATTTGAATCAAAATGAGCCACATCATGATCATTATCCTCAAACATTAATCATTTATTTTAACGGTACCATCCGCATCAACGACTTTAACTCCTTTTTAAGTGCTCATTTTTTTCTTTTCTTACGTGATAATAAAAATTATTTTTAAAAGAAATATCAAATAAAAGTACATGTATTATTTAATAGTAATTTTTATTAAAACAATTCTAATTGGGTTTTGGGTTTCAGTTTTTCTTTTGATTATGGGTTGTGTCGGGTTAGTAGAGTTGAAATCTTAATTGAGATCAAAGAGTAGTAGATTAGGGGGAGTTTTTTGATAACTGAATAACCCTCGTTTTAAATTAAGATTGTTTTCTTTATAGGAGTAGCTAGAACGAGTGGTCAGTTCGCATCTTTCTTTGGCCAAGAGGACAACATTTTGGGTCGAATATTTCACAAAGAATTGAGCATATTTTCTGTAGCTGCAATATATTGGTGGTGGAAATGAAGGAAAGTCGCACCCACACAATAAATCTAACTAGTCTGTCTTTACCGTAGAAGCCTAAGAGATCGAATAGAGGCTCTTCAGATACCAATAGCGATTGAAGCCTCGTCGGAGGATCTCCGTTGCTTGGGGAAGCTTCTTGTCACTATGGAGAGTCCTTTTTCTTTTTCTAAATATTTTTTAGGCTAACAGAAGTCGACGTTAATGAAAAGATGGAAAGAAAAAAGAAGTTTCGCCGCTCCCATAATCTTAAAATTAAGAAATATAATACGATTACAACTTTTTTAAAATCAACCGTTGAATGTATATGACCACATGTAGGAAAACAGATTCAATGATTATTTCTCATCTTAAAATATACACTTTTGTTCTTGTTTGACAAACCATAACTGCAAAAGAAGAAGCCCAAAAGCCCCCCCCCCCAAAAAAAAAAAAAAAAAAACATAAGTGTATCACTCTTCACGTTGGATTGTGATCTAGTCAATTACCTACTCGAATTGCTTGAACAAGTAGATACTATATATATAAGCTCTCTTATATTACCTAAAATTCGAATAAATAATTGTCGTGAATTCTTATCCCTGTACGTCACTCCCATGCCGACTATCCCTAGCTCCTGGTTTCTTCTTCCAAAAAAAGCAAATGATAAAAGCGACTCGTCTCCCATCGCATTATCATAATTGAAGTCAACAAGTAAAGAAGATGACCGTTGAGATGATTAAGATACATCAAATTCATGTCATAATCAGTATATCTCCTAATCCACGTTAGTTTCTTATCAAAATACGTACGGGAATGGTTATAGAATTACAGATTTCTCAATCTACAGCCGACAAATTTCAATTTCAATTTCAACGGCAGTAAAAAGAATTGTGTACAGAAAATGTATGAACAAGTTATAAAATAAAACATAATTCTGTAGAACTAAAAAGCATTTGAAAAATAAAAGTAGACATGCAATTTTCGCAAATTTATACCTGAATTGCGTGACCAACAAGCCTTCTTTTCTTCCCTTGGTAACGGATGATGTCACTCTACATGAGCAGAAGTCAAAAATCCCACCACTAATTGTTGCTCGCTTTTTTCAAGCTTGCCATGTATGTCAAATAAACTGTCCATACATATGAACACGAACTGTTCACCAATGGCTACAAACATATATTAGGAAAAAATGATAGCCAAATAGCTTTGAGCTAAGTCCAAAAGCAAAGGGTTTTTTTTTTTTTTTTTTTTTTTTTGTGGGTGTCCAAAACTAAAGCTGTTAATTCAAGCACAAGAAAGCTGCAAAAATTGAAATATAATTTTTCCTTAAGACTCTGGTCAGACCAACCATGTAAAGAGAGGAGAGAGAGAAGTGACCTAAACATACCTGTAGATGAACAGGTATAAATTTGAATGTAACAAAATCGCAGATCGGCCAGTATAAAACACCGTTTTTTAATGTTGGCAGCAAATCACGCTTCAATCTTCCAACAATCTCTTGACCACTTTCACCTAAGTTTGGCATCATGATGGTAACTCAGTATGACCACAGAAGTATAACCAAATTTACCACAGCAAAACCAGAAAACTTGGTACTTGGTATGTCTGGAGGTGGTCATAAACTAGTAATGATAGGAGGGTCCAAAAACTTTAGTCAATGCAGAAATTTTGTTTACCTTGTAAACCTGCATTATAGGAGAAGAAAACAGTGGTGATTGAAGGTCCATAAATAGCCTGTCCCATGAAAATTTTCTTCAAGGTTGTCAGCATATCACGCTCTGGTAAAATCTTTGACAAAAAATTAAACCACAGATGCTGGCTTGGCCCTAAAATTAGCAAGCCGTATGCAGCCATGCGGAATGTCCTTACTTTGTCAAAAGAACCTGAAGGTGGTAGCGTAATCATCTAAAAAATACGTTTCTCATAATCAGTTCACCATTACAAGCTGGGGAAAACTATAGGCTGCCAAACACATATATCAGAAAATGTAGTAATTTAGAACCAGAATCAGAACCAAATATATCAAAAGACTACTGAGCTAAAGAATTTTTTTGCAATGAGAAAGGTTTGAAGGTGGAGATTGAGCAGGAAGTAAATAAACAGATCAAAGAAAGTATTGAAAGGAATACTTGAACAAAACAATCAATTAAGTTGCCCGCTGCTTTCTCACACACTACCACTAGAGCCAGAGCAATCATAGAGAACAGAAGCCAACACAAACACCGAGAGGGTGCTGGTCAAGTTGCTGACTTATTATGTTTTATTTTTTTTTGGCTCATTGAAGGTACTTGGGCCAATGGCATTACAAAAAGAGGTAGCTAAATCCCATCTATTAAATCCAGCATTCCCTGTGAAGCAGTATTTGACCCTAAGTCTGGTATAACAGCATAGACATTACATTGCAATTTTTTTACCAGATCTCAAGCATTTTTTCAAGGCCAAGAAAAAGGATTTTAAATAAACAAAGATGAGAAAGAAAGATAGTGAGTAATTGAAGACAGAATATATTCTCTCTTTATGCAGATACACTTCTTATTAACTTGTTGTAAAGAAATCTATCCCCTTATAAGGATGAGTGTGCCTTGGGTGGTGTGGATAGGAGCGGCCCTCTAGTTAATGTTTCACCGCCTTTTTGGATTTCAAAGTGCTCCATGGGGAAGAGCCCCCCCACTGAGCTCTTGCCCTCCACTTGCGATTGAGACAAGTGCTGGGCAGGGGCGGAACTAGAATTTTAAGTGGGGGGTGGGCAGAACTAAAAAGAACACTTTTTGGGTGCGGTTAAAGGCTGAAGGTTTTGTGGAGGTATTCATGGTGGTAGAAGATATTGCAATTTCGAGAATATGTGGTTAAAGGCCGAAGGTTTTGTGGACAAAGAAAAAAAGTGGGGGTCTTCCTATCGTTTTCAAGGCTCCCTGTGTTTCATTTTGGCTCGCAAACTCAAGGCATTGAAAGCTGATTTAAGAGTTTGGAATAAGTAAGTGTTTGGTAATGTTGAGATTGAGAAGAAGAACCTCTTGGATGAGCTACGTGTTCTTGATGGTATGGAGGAAGAGAGAGCCTTATGTAATGAAGAGAAGTTGAGGAAAGAGAGAGTCATTAGTGATTTGGGGAGGGTTAACCTATTGGAAGAGACGAGTTGGAGGCAGAAGTCAAGGACGCTTTGGTTAAGAGAGGGTGACAAATGTCTAAAGTTCTTCTATCAAGTGGCTAACTTGAATAGGGGAAACAACTCCATCGAGTCGCTATTGGTAAATGGCTCAGTTACGTCCGATCAAACTCAGATCATGGATCACATTGCGCAATTCTATGATAGATTGTTTACCAAATAGTTTGGTTGGCAGCCCAAGCTGGATGGCCTTGCTTTTGATATCATTGATGAAGACGAGGCCACTTGGTTTCAAAGACTGTTTGAGAAGTGTGGGGTTCTTGAGGTGATGAGAGGTATAATCAGTGATAGGGTGCTGGGTCCTGATGGGTTTACTATGGTTTTCTTCCAAGCTTGTTGGAATGTGATTAAAGAAAATATTATGAGGTTGTTCCATGATTTTCATGCCAGAATCCAGTTTGAAAAAAGCTTTAATGCCACTTTCATTGCTCTCATCCTGAAGGAACTCGGGGTTGTTGATGTCAAAGATTATCGATCTATTAGTCTAGTGAGTGGAGTTTATAAGATTCTTGCCAAAGTCCTAGCTAATAGGTTGAAAATGGTTGTAGAGAAGATTATTTTGCAGCCTCATAATGCGTTTGTTAGAGGTAGGCAAACCCTAGACTTCGTACTTATAGCTAATGAATGCCTGGATAGTAGGATTAAATCGGGAGTTCCAAGGGTGCTTTGCAAATTAGGCATTGAAAAGGCCTATGATTGTGTCAATTGGGAGTCTTATTATACTTGTTGAGGAGATGTGGTTTTTGGGTGAAATGGCGTTGTTGGAAAGCGCATTGTATTTCTTCAATGCGCTTCTCTGTTTTGGTAAATGGTACTTCTTCTGGATTCTTCAGTGGCTCCCGCAGTCTAAGACAAGGGGATCTTTTGTCTCCTTTGTTCTTTATCATTGTCATGGAGGCCCTTAGTAATTTTTTTTTTTTTGGCTACTGTAGATGAAGGCCTTCTTTTAGACTTTTTTGTGGAGTCTAGGAACATGGGAACGCTTCACATCCCCACCTCTTGTTTGAGAATGACACCTTGATATATTGTGGGGTAAACCAGACCACCTATGCTATATCTGTGCCTTATTCTTATGCTTCAAAGCTATTTCCAGTTTTAAAATAAATATGGCCAAGTCATAATTTGTTCTTGTGGGTAATGTCAATAATGTTTTTGGATTGGCTAGTATTTTCGGATGCGGGGTTTCTTTCTTGCCTATGAAGTATCTTGGCCTCCGATTAGAAGCTTTTTTTAAGACCAAATCTATTTGGGATGGTGTTATTGAGAAGATAGAGCATCGGTTTGCTGGCTGGAAAAGGATATACTTGTCTAAGGGTGGAAAGATTACATTAATCAAAAGTACTCTATCTAATTGGCCCACGTATTTCATGTCTTTTTTTCCCCTACTTGTTGGTGTTGCTAATCGCATAGAAAAGTTAAAGCGGGATTTCTTAAGGAGTGGACTAGATGAAGAGTTCAAATTTCATTTGGTAAGCTGGTCCAAAGTTTGTTCCCCGATTTCTTAGGGAGGGTTAGGGATTCGAAACTTGCTTTTGTTCACCCATGCTCTTTTTGGGGAAGTGGCTTTGACGCTATTTGCATGAGAGAGGCCTTGTGGAGAGTCGTAGTAGATACTAAATATGGTAGCACGTGGGGTGGGTAGTGTTCAAATAAGGTCAACGGTCCTACAGGGTAGGGTTATATATATATAACAGGATATCTGGGGCTTCGCCTCGACTAGATCCCCAGGATACCGAACAAAGCACCCTTTCCACACGAGTTTGGTAAAGCTCGAGCATTCGCCTACGGGAGTGGCCCCAAGGAATTGTTTGCACTCAAAGGGGGTCGAACTTTAGATCAGATTATTCATGAGGCACCAGGATCAAGTGACTTACCACTCAAGAATTTTTCTATTCATACCAGATTTGAGGTGAGAGATGACTCTAAGATTAGATTTTTGCATGACTTGTGGTGTAGGGATCGGACCCTTAAGGAAGCTTTTTCGGTTTGGTATAGTATTGCTTGCGTTAAAGATGCTTCCTTGGCAGATTACTTGGAGTTATCTACCGATTAACATAAGTAGAATGTAAGCTTTCTCAAAGCTGCTCACGAATGAGAGATGGATGCATTTGCTTCGTTCTTTAACCTGGTGTACTCCCTTAGATTGAGACAGGGATGGGAAGACAACCTTCGTTGGCCCCTTCCAAGAGAGGGATGTTTACCGTTAAATATTTCTTTAATGTCCTTGTACCTCATGAGAGCACTCCCTTCCCTTGGAAGTGTATTTGGTGGAATAAGGCCCCATTGAGAACGGCATTTTTTGCTTGGACAGCTGTCCTAGGAAGATCCTCACCATAGATAACCTTAAAAAACATGTCATTGTGGTTGATTGGTCATGTATGTGTAAGAAGAATGAAAAGTTTGTGGATCATCTTCTACTCTATTATGAGATTGCCAATGCCTTATAGAATGCTATTTTCAGCCATGTTGGGTTAGCTTGGGTTACGCATAAAAGAGTAGTAGATCTCCTTGCTTGTTGGAGAGGGGTGTACAGTAGTCCTCAAGGTGCATTAGTATGGAAGATGGTTCCGTCCTTTTTTTGTGGTGTCTTGGAGGAAAAACAACACACCACAACTCATTAGGATTAGGAGCTTAAGGCCATTGTCCAGAAACTCGTGACATCCCATAGTATTCAAATTCAAATAAACTCTAATTCTAATTAACTAATTTAATCCTAATCATTCCAACTCCACCTCTTTCCCTAATCCCACCCCTATCAAAAACATGATCAACATAGACTTGCAACTAAAACCACTAAAATTGATGATGAAACTGAGTACAATAAGCAGCTCCATATTATCACCAACAAACTTCCACAGTCCATGTCTGGCAGAACATTCGATATCACGTTTCTGTTGGAAAAGGGACTAAGGGAGGGTTTAGTTCATTTAATAAGTTAAAGTCTAATCCCATGATAGAGGAAGTGACGTCATGTACACTTGGACACCATATTTGCAAACAATGATCAAGGACAGTTCACGACAATGCTCAAACAAATTGCTGACCCAGTGAATTGGAGGAACAATATGTGGGTCTGAAAATGAAAAGAATTTGAAGCACCAACTATTGGGGTCTAAAAAGGTAAGAGAACTCTAAAGAACTTAACCACAAGAAACAGTTGGGAGGAAGATGAGCCAACCAATCCTCGTCTTGTCCCCACTACACCCCCTGGCTCTTTTAAAAAATCTAAATAATGTGACAAAATGAACACAGTTATATACACCAATGTTAAATCATGACTTAAACATCTAAATGATGTTATATAATGTACACAGTTAGATACACCTAACTGTAAATCCTGACCCCTGGCCTGAAATGGAGAGGATCCTATTCCCTATCCTCCCTTCTCTAAACCTTTCGTATGAGAAGTGTCCACCCTTATAAGTTATAACCTATCGCAGTAGCTTTTCATCAAACAAAATGGCCCAATTGAGCTCAATTCGCAGTTAATTAATGTGCATGCCATTATCTCAGTTCAAGATTCCATGTTAGAGAGGACTAATAACACAATAGTCATTATCATCTTTATCACGGATTTCAAAAAAGCAACTTGCTAGAGAACTTTCAAAGACAAATAAAAAGACTGCAGGTTTAGAGTTCTTTACTTGGGAAGTCAAGTCTGCGGCTGTATAAATAAGAGAAGATGAGATGCATTTCGTGATAAGTGGCCAAGATTCAAGCTTGCCCAAATACCATCCCACAAAAGCAGCCTTTGAATACGAGGAATGGGATGAAGACGAAGACGAAGGCGACGAGGAACATGGACGACGTGAAGGCGATGACGAAGTGTTGGAACCTCTGGTTTTGCTGGGTTGAGTAGGAAATCGAGCATAGGCTCGCCACTGTTGGTGTTTTGAGAGGCATTGAGCTTCGGCCGTGAAAATTCCGACATGGGCGATAAACAATCTTGTCTCGTGCACTCGGAGGCGGCTCCACTTACTGACGTTCCTCAAGAAATTGCAGCCCATTTCTGCACGAGGATCCCAGAGGCCTAAACATTGCCCACTATAAGGGAAGGATATTTAATGAAACAACAAAAGTATGATAGATTATTAAGTTTCTCGGATTTTTAATTTGAAACATTTTATGTGAAAAGAAAAAAGAAATAATGATGCAGCAATTAGATTATTAATAATAATTAGGGGTGCTACGGGGCGAGGTGGATTTCCGCCCTTTTTGCCTCCATCCTACACCCTTGCGGGTTGAGAATTTTTCACCCGGAATTCACGTAAAAATATTTTTTCTAAAGATAATCAAAAACTGATTTACATCATATATATATATATATATATATATATATATATATATATATATACATCACAGACTTCACTGTATTACCTTCTAATTAATAAATAACATGGATGCTTTGTATTATAACTCATACAGATAATTAAACTTATCATGATTGGATTATGATATCTTACAATTTTAAAGAAATTGTAAATTTTAAAATTATGTGAATTCAGATTATTTCTTGCATTAAAATACTACATATTAAAAATGTAGCATATTATCAAGGCAGTTAAAATGAATTTTCTTTTTAAAACACTTTTTTTTTTTTAAACTTTTGAAGAGACGCTTCTTTTTCATAAAATTAAAAAATAGTTTTTGACTCAGTTTTTTTACGGCATAAAGCATAAGAACATGATGAAATTGAAATATACTAAATTCTCATTGAATATCATGTCACTTTTTTAATATGTATCATTTTTTCATGCTGTTCGATACAAGAAACGATTTAAATTCATATAATTTGAGAATTTACGATTTATTTGAAATTGTAGGGAATCATTATCCAGATCTCTTTTCATTTTATTGTTTTGATTATGTTGTCTATTTGTTTTATTGGTTGCGTTGATTTCAATGTAATTTTTTTTTTTTTTTTTGTAAGATCAATTTTAGATTCTAGAGGAATTGAAAATAAATATTTCAAAGTCTCTCTTTATCAAAGTAAATGGTTATTTAAATGGAAAACACAATAGAGGAATGCCATATACCATGTAAACACCCCATAAATATCCTACAAAGTTGACCTAGTAAGATATAATAGTCATTAGATTTTTTCTTTTAATAAGGGCTAATGCAAAGGTTATTAAACCTTATCAGGTTAGCTTTATGGGATATTTGTGGGAGGTTTACTCAAAACACCATATATTTTCTTTCCACGTTAATTGACCAAAATACTTTCGAATAATTGTTTAAAATGTTCAAAAAATACCCACCAATAGTTGGTTCTAGTTTTTGTATCCGACAATATTGAAAATTTCAAATTCAAAAATAATGTCAAGTAAACAAATTATGGATAAATTTCAAAATTGAAAATTAAGTAAATCAAACCTCAGAAGATTGAATCTATTTTAAAATTATCTGAAATTATCGAACTATTTTTTCTTGCAAAGTAAAAAAGAAAGTAAGGAGAAGAGGGCGCTGGAGAGCCTTTCCCATTATCCCCTCTCCCGAGAATTATTAACTAATTCTCTAGAGCTCGTGCAGAAAACAGTCTGCTTCTTGCCTTTGAGCATAACACAAATATTTACTCCCCTGAACGGGGCAAAAACATCGGGAGTCCAAAATCTTTGAGGGAGAAGGCTGACCAATAACCACATTGTAGTCTCTTGAGCAAAATGACCAGAACCAGATTTACTAGTGCTCTATAAAATTTAACGGAGAAATAAAGAATTTCTGAAGTACATTGAACTTTTGTACAACAAACATGAATAGTTTCCTTATTAATGTAACATATATTTGGCATACAGATTTCTGTACAAAATCAAGATATGTATAAACTCCAGTAGTGGTTTAGAACGCTGCTTATATGGGTTGCAGTCTATAAACACATGTTTCCATTTGCAGATACTTAAAAGGCAACCGGTATATGCATAAACAGAAGCAGAAGTCCTCCATGCCAAGGCAAAGGGAATAACCGTGAGTGACACGATTATAAAGCAAGGACGAGATACCTTTCACCTTCCTTCTCCAATAATATCACTGATCATTGATTTTGTGATGTTTGTAGGTGAGGGCATTGGATCATTCGTTAGGTTTAAGTTGGTTGTGTTGCCATCTTGGATTTTCGGCTGGCTGTTACGACTAGGAGTAGCTAACGGAGTAACTTCTTGACTTAAAAAGTTGCTTGTTACATCTTTGAAATTATATTCTGTTAAATAACTTGGCTTTGATGTAACGGCGCCCACTTCAATATCTCCAGCAAGCATGGCCACGACGCGTGACATGGGTGGGCGCATCATTGGTGATGCTTGAGTGCACAAAAGAGCCACTCCTATCACTCGTGTGGCTTCATTTTCATCAAACTCCAGTAATCTGGGATCCACCAGTCCCAAAGCCTGGTTATTTTCATGCAGAGCCCATGCCTGAAAAACATAATAGAGATTTTATCACAAGAAAAACAAGTTTTCAATTAAGTAGTAATTTGATAGAGAGATACTCATGTTGTATACCCATTCTAGCAGATAAATCTTTTCGGTCTCCACGCTATTGTCTGTGTTTGGCCTCCCACTGAGGATCTCCAAAGCAACAACACCAAAACCGAAAACATCTGCCTTTTCTGTCAAGTGCCCACGCATTGCATACTCTGGTGCTAGATAGCCACTACAAGAATAACATCAATTAAAACAAACGCCGAGTGAAGAAATTTTGGATGATATCTCCTCAATTACATGGTGAAGTGTGGGATAAGAGGCTCACGAAATAGCAAGCTTAAAGATCAAAATCAAAATACCGAAAAGCATTGTATAATTTCGAATTTGGGGCCTAGTCAACACACTCTGCAGGCAAATCTTTATTTGGGGCCTCACCGGCACCATCTGTAGGCCATGCTAGTTACTTTAAGTCATTTTCATGCTTCTTTAGCATTAAGCTGTTGGTTTAGTTTATTTATGTTTCCTTAGGTTTTTAAGTTAGCATTCCCAGAACAGCTCCACGGAGTAGTATTGCTATTCTCTTTCTTGCTTATTTCAAAGCACCAACCATTCCTCTCTTGTGACACCATAAAATAACCATAAACCAATATACAAACCATTCCAACCTTTTCCCACAATAGATCCTAACCTAGCTATCCCAAAACCCTAGAAATAACCTGCTAAACAATACAATTCCTGCAGGCTCAATCTGAATAGCAATCAAGACTCAATATTTCCAAGCCCTTTTAAAGTTACATACCCATATTCACTGCTCCCTTATTTGACCTTTAAAGCCACAATTTTTTCCAAAGATTTTGCCCACCATATATGTCAATTCGCAGGAAGCATATTGAATAACTAGTGCTGTACTATATCAGTCAGATTGCTGTGGACAGATTTGGAAAATAATTCATAAATAGGACCAATGCAATACCTCTGAAACCCATCCTGTTTTTACTTACAAATGCAATGTGATCAGGTACCTGGTCCCAAAAAATGTAGTAATTTTTCTGAACTTCGAAGTATCAGATGACTAGACAGCTATAATTAAATTAAGAGTAAATGTATCATAACTCCTTGAATCGGAGCGCGATTTGAAAATTGTCACTTGCTTTCTAAAAATTAATATTAACTCCTTCAGTTTTTCGCAAATTTGAAATCAGTCATTTCCGTCACTTTTCCATCCATTTTCGCAACTTTCGTTAGTGCCACGTCAGCATTTTCGCCACATCATCTTAAAATATTATTTGTTTATTATATTATAAATTTAAAAACTTAAATTTTATTTTTTAAATAAAAAAAAAAATTGGAAAAGGGGGGGTTTTGGGGGGTGGAGGTATGGGTGGATTCAGGAAAAAAAAGAAAAAAAGAAAAAGAAAAGAGAAGATGGGTATGAATGTGATGGAGGCCGACTTGATGGTGGTTGTGCTTCGGGAATTTTGTGGTGTTGCAAGGATCTGGAGTTGGATTCTGAGACTCTAGCAGCTTCACCAAACCTTCAATCTCAGTTTTCTTCGCAGATGGGATTCCAAATATACCTCTATTTACTCCTTGTGAAGATATTTAGATGAAATCCATGTTAAACTTCACCTCAAATTGTCCACCATTTTCGTTACAGTAAAGCAATATAAAAGGAATTATATGTATTTGGCATACCTTGTACAGCCTGGTAAAGCTCTGTTTTGATCTGGGCAAGTGTTTCATCCCCAACTATGCCATTGCCAGAGCTCTGTTCTGTAACTTTGGTGGTGTAAATGGGAGTAAACCCAGATGGGAAGTTGCCGAAGATTGTGCTCTTGGTCCATGGATGTGTGGCTGGGAGAAATCTCTGAGTTTTAATCATTTTTGTGGTTCTTGGGTTTGGAGAAATTACAGGGGAAGCTTGGATTGGTGGCTGGAGAATCTTAGTACAGCAAGCTCAGCTTCTATTGAGGTTTAGTCAGAAGGAAGAAGCCGAAGGTCATGGCCAGCAAGCTGGGAGGATGTGATATCTTGCTCGCTCATAGGCCAACCTGAACTTCCACTCTCGCTCTCTCACAGAGCTCACTCTTCTCCACCTCAATTACCAGCTACGAAATGCAGCTCAAAACCCTAGCTCACCCTTCCCACACTCCCATCCCAAACCCCAATCTTCAACGACGACTCTCTCGCCCTTCAATATCCTTCAACACCCAACTCTCTTGCTGCCTCAGCAACCCCATTGCTCCGCCGAGCATTCGCATCTCTCCGACGAAGATTCATCGCAATAGGTCAGTAACTGCTTGCGTTGGTGCCCATAGCAATGAACTCATCGAAGATGAGCTCGAAGCTATTGTGAGCGAGAGTTATGGTGATGGCAATAACATTGGCAATGGTAGTGTCGTGGGATCGAAGAGTGAGGAGTTGGCGAATCAGAGCATATGGAGCAAGATGAAGGAGATTATGATGTTGTCGGCCCATGGGGGTGGCCGCGAGCCACTCTAGAGGTGGCGTAACGAAAGTTGCAAAAATGGACAGAAAAGTGATGGAATGACTGATTTCAAATTCGCGAAAAACTGAAAGAGTTAATATTGATTTTTAGAAAGTGAGGGACCATTTTCAAATCATGCTATGACTCAGGGAGTTATGATACATTTACCCTTAAATTAAAGGGGTAATTACCTTTTCTCCCATGAACTACCAGCCTGCGTCAATATGCTCCCACAATTGACACTCTCACCACCTGACCTCATCGAACTACCATTTACTTACCAAAACTCCCCTTCCGTCAATCAACCATGTTAAAAAACTTGAAATGACTCGAATACCCTAACTTTATAATCAAAATTTACAACCCTCAAAATCAAACAAATTAAAAAAAAAAAAAAAAAAAAAAAGAGAGAGAAAAAAAGGAAAAGAAAGGGGGTGGCTGCCACCCTTGGGGGAGGGGGCTGGCCTACGAGCCACCCCTGAACACGCCACCCCATAAGTCGGTGGCAGCCACCAACTCTTTTTTTTTTATTTTTAGTTTTAAATTTTTTGAGGTTTGATATTTTTCATATATTTGTATATTTAGGTTTGGTAATTTTTTATTAAATTATTTTTTGAGGGTATTTCTGTCTTTAAACAAAATTTAACGTCTAAAAATAGAATATTTCATCTGATTTAACAAGATTCCCCAACGGCGGGGGGTTTTGGTAAGTTAATGGTAGTTTGATGCGGTCGGGTGGTGAGAGTGTCAGTTCATGGGGTCATATTGACAGAGGCTAATAATTCATAGGAGAAAAAAGTAATTACCCTTAAATTAAAATACCCCATAACCTTACATTTGTATATGATGGTTACATAATTATACTGATAATAAAGCTATTTTTCTTATCTTTTTTATTTTTATTTTTATTTATTTATTTTTACATTTAGTGAAATATATAATTCAAAATAGTAGTTATGAACTATGTGGACCATCCCAATGGGGTGGTGAAGGGAAGGACAAAATTGGTAGAAAAAGAACTTGCAACCCCTTGGGATTATCCTGCACTTCAAAGAAGTAGAAAAAGAAACAAAAAAAATAAGGGGTAATTAAAGAGATCGTGCTCCAGAGCGTCATTCCTGGGAGCGAAGATGGCGATGTTGCTCTTCCAATCCAACCCAAATCCCCCTCTTCCATCCCCACTTTCTTAATAGACTGAGCAGAGGACTGAGACCCACCAACCCACGTGTGAGACTTTGCCGTAGCTTGGAAGCTCTTTGCCGGAATCTGGTTCTCCTTTAGCGACTTCGTCTGAGAAGGGTACATCATCGGAACTTGACGGTGCTCCACCGTAATTGTAGCTGGTCTTACCGAAGCTTGGGTTCTCTTCCCCAGAACTGGGATGCCTTCGACATCATCGTCTGAGAATGCGTCTTCGCCGCATGATCAATCGGCCCTGTGGCTGCCCTCGCTTGAGTTTGAACATTCTCCACCAAAGCATGGAATCTCTTCACAATCTTCGACCCAGTGTCACACGGCGTTCGGGGAAGGGGGGAGAGAAGGGTAAAGGTGCGGTCTTTTGGGCGTGGAAGAGAGAAGAGAAGGCGAATTGGAGTTTACGTGGCAGCTTCCGAAGTGGGTTAGGTTGATGGTGTTTTCAGCTGGCTTCTAGAAGGATAGCAGACGGTGCGTTTTTTGGGGCTGGCCTAGGGTTATGCGTTTTAGCCTTAGTGCTGTCGTTTTGTGTCTTGTTTTTCTTCATACCGTTTTATTACTTAAGGGTTGCGTTTTGTAAGGGCTCTATATAAAGCCTCAAGGGTAGTCTCTTAGGGATCATCTGTAGATTGAAGAATTAAGCACTGGAGGGTGGCTACCTCGAATTGGCCTAGATTTGTTTATCAGAATTATCAATATATATTCCCATTAATTTCCTCTTAATTTCATCCTAAAAAATTACAAAAAACCCTTGAACAGTAATTGAATTGTTCCAATTGGTATCAGAGCCCTCGATCCTTGACTTATGAAAACCAGATCTGCTGCTATGGCTGATGAATCCCAGCATTTGAAGAACTTGCAAGGGCAACTCACCCAATTGCAGGCTGAGATGGTTACTAGTGGGGAGATTGCACGGTCTGAAATGCAGAATCAGCGGGCGGCTGTGGAGAGTTTAACCCAACTGGTCCGGAAGCTGTTGGATGAGCGGCCGCGCTCACCAAGGGCAGGGGCGGAGTCCGGTCCGCATTCCCGCAATTTTGAGCAAGGGACGAGCAGTGGAGGTTCCCACCAGGAGGGGACTAGTACCGGCGAGGGAATCAAACCGAAGTCCTTTCGGTTGGAGTTTCCACGCTTTGATGGTGAAGACCCGGAGACTTGGTGCTGCCGTGCAGAGCAGTTCTTCGACTTCTATGGCACTCCCGACAACCAGCGGCTCTCGATCTCTGCTTTCCACATGGACGGTAAGGCCCTTGTCTGGTTCCAAGAACTAAAGGCGAGCAACACTATTACCACCTGGGACGCCCTGGTGAACACTATGCAGACTCGATTCGGTCGGGGTCCTTATGATGATCCCATGGAAAATCTTTCCAATCTCAAACAAGATGGGTCGTTAGAGGATTATAAGAACCAGTTTGATATACTGGCTCTTAAGGTCCACAACCTCCCCGAAGCTCACAAGCTGAGCTGTTTCATAGGGGGGTTGAAGGCGGATATCCGCTTACCCCTAAGGATGTTCCATCCAAAGAATTTGGTGGAAGCTTATTCACTTGCCCGAATTCAGGAGGAGTGCGTGCTCAACTCTGCTAAGAGTGCACGCCTTGTCTGGAAATCCTCCTGTTTACCCACTCATCGCGGAGCATGAGTTCTGAATTACCGGTCGGCCCGACCAAGGGAGCTCCCTGGTCGCACTTCCGAGGCACCCCAAACACTCAGCCTCAGGGCCGCACTGGGCTTTGGCCTCCGCGGGGCAACCAGCCGAGTCAGGCTCTTGTCCCTGTCCAGAAGATCACGCAGGCCCAGATGGAGGACCGCCGCAAGCGGGGACTCTGTTACTATTGTGATGCGAAATGGACCCGAGGACATGTGTGCTCCACGCCTAAGTTATTCCTCCTGGAAGCAGTGGAGAAGGAAGAAGAGCCCCCTGGGAAAACACCCGAGCCTGCAGAAGAGGATCCGGGCGATTTTTTCTTGGAAGAGTTTCCGGAGATCTCGCTAAACGCCATTACAGGAACGCCCAGCCCTAAAACCATGCGACTCATTGGCATTATCCGGTACGGCAAGGCCATCATCCTCATTGATTCCGGCAGCACCCACAACTTTGTGGATACGAAGTTGGCTGCTACCTTGGGCATTCATCCGTTGCAGCATGACGGTATCACAGTTCAGGTCGCTAATGGGCAGGAAATCTCCAGTCCAGGTCGCTGCAAGGCTGTCGAAGTTAAGCTTCAGGGCCTGGTCTTCCAGACTGACTTCTTCTTCCTTCCCCTGGCCGGATGTGATGCTGTTCTTGGCATCCAGTGGCTGCGGACCCTTGGGCCCATTCTATGGGACTTCACAGCTCTTACAATGGCCTTCACGTTTGGAGGAGAACGTTGTCAGCTTCAGGGCTTACAACAGGGCCCCAGCCTAAGTCTGGAAGATAGTGAATCCTTCAAGCTCTCCAAACATGAGAAGAAAGGGGTTCTCTTACAGTTGGTGGGACCAGCCCCACAAGCTCCCCACCTGTCCTTCCCTTCGGAACCCTCCATCCTGCCAGGCCCCATTTCTTCGATCCTCACGGATTTTGCGGATGTCTTCCAAGAACCGCAGGGCCTCACCCCTCACCGTGCCCATGACCATTCGATTCCCTTGGAAGAGGGCGCACAGCCAGTCTCCGTCCGTCCCTACCGCTACCCGTACTATCAAAAAAAGGAGATTGAAAAGATAGTGCAGGAACTCTTGGACTCGGGCGTCATTCGCCCCAGCCACAGCCCCTTCTCCTCCCCAGTCTTGTTGGTGCGAAAGGCGGATGGCACTTGGCGGATGTGCATGGACTACCGGGCTCTAAATCAGGTGACTATCAAGGACAAGTTTCCTATCCCTGTGGTGGATGAGCTATTGGATGAACTATGGGGTGCTAAGGTATTCTCTAAGTTGGACTTAAGGTCTGGTTACCACCAAATCAGGGTGGCTGAGGCTGATATCCCTAAGACAGCCTTTAGGACTCATGCAGGACACTATGAGTTCCTGGTAATGCCCTTCGGGCTAACCAACGCTCCATCTACATTCCAAAGTTTAATGAACCACATCTTCCAACCCTACCTAAGGAGGTTCATCTTGGTCTTCTTTGATGACATCCTGATTTATAGTAAGGACTTGGACTCTCATCTCACTCACCTCACCCAAACACTAGACCTCCTACGGCAAAACCAACTCTTTGCTAAAATGTCTAAGTGCGGTTTGGGTGTTCGGAAATTGAGTACTTGGGACAAATAGTTTCTGCCCTGGGGGTTTGTGCAGATCCGGGTAAGATAAGAGCTATGGTGGACTGGCCATTTCCTAGAACCCTTAAGACTTTAAGGGGCTTCTTGGGTTTGACAGGGTATTATAGGAAATTTATTAAGGGTTATGGCTCCATTGCTGCACCCCTCATAGATATGCTCAGAAAGAACTCCTTCTCCTGGTCTGAACCGGCTGAGGCAACCTTCCAAGCCCTCAAGGAGGCTGTTACACACGCCCCTGTATTGGCCTTGCCCGACTTCACTCAGCCTTTCCTTATCGAGTGTGATGCCAGTGGCAGAGGGATTGGGGCTGTACTGATGCAGGGCAACCGCCCCATCGCTTTCTTCAACAAGGCCCTTAAGGGCAAAGCTCTACACATGTCCACCTACGAAAAGGAATTATTTGCCTTGGTCTCGGTAATTCAGAAGTGGAGGCCCTATTTATTGGGCCAGTCCTTCGTGGTTAAAACTGACCAACAGAGCCTTAAGTTCCTGCTGGAGCAAAAGTTGGGGACCCCGTTCCAGCAGAAATGGATTTCAAAACTCCTAGGGTATGATTTTGTGGTGGAATACAAAAAGGGGGTGGAAAATAGGGTGGTGGATGCCCTATCCAGGAAAGAGGGATGGGAGGAGGAGGATCCGTCCCTATCCATGCTGACTATTCCCGTGGCCAGCTGGATCGAGGAGCTAAAACAGCAGTATGCTGTTGATCCAGAGTTGCTGCAGTTGATGGCTAAATGGCAAGGAAATGAACTAGACACCAGGAAGTACTCACTCCGTGATGGACTCATGTTCTACAAGCAAAAAATCTTGCTGGGCCAATCTCCCCTGCTCAAGGCTCAGGTGCTCCAGTATATACATAGTGACCCCATGGCTGGACATTCGGGGTATGACAAAACTCTACAGAGGGCAAAAAGGGATTTCTACTAGAAGGGAATGAAGAAGGAGATCAAACAGTTTATTCGGGCTTGTGATGTGTGTCAACAAAACAAGCATGAGAATTCTTACCCCGCAGGGCTGCTCCAACCTCTACCTATCCCTACTAGGGTATGGACTGACATATCAATGGACTTTGTGGAAGGCTTACCCCCGTCCCAAGGCCATTCAGTCATTCTTGTGGTGGTCGACCGACTTTCAAAGTACAGCCATTTCACCTCACTCTCTCACCCCTACACAGCCACTAAGGTCGCACAGCTCTTCATCCACACTGTTTTCAAACTCCATGGCATGCCCCAATCCATTGTCTCCGACAAGGACCCTACGTTTACTAGCCTGTTTTGGAGGGAGCTGTTCCGGCTCCAGGGCACATCCCTTAAACTGAGCACTAGTTACCACCCGCAGACTGACGGTCAAACGGAAGTGGTGAACAAATGCCTCGAGAACTATTTGCACTGTTTTGCTCAGGACAGCCCTAAGCATTGGACCTACTGGCTGCCTTGGGCGGAGTACTGGTACAATACCTCCTGGCATTCTACCATCAAGATGACCCCTTTCGAGGCCGTTTACGGTGTTCCCCCCCCCCCCCCCCCACGACTCCTAAGCTATGTTCCGGGGACCACCCGTGTGGAGGCAGTAGATGAGGTGCTGCGCAACCGCGAGCAAATCCTCAATCTCCTCCGCCAAAATATCAAACATGCACAACAGAGGATGAAAAAATATGCAGATCTAAAACGTACCGAACGGGAACTGGAGATCGGGCAGCAGGTTTACCTGCTTCTGCAGCCGTACCGACAAACTTCCATCTCTCACCGCCGAGCTCTCAAACTGGCACCACGGTTCTACGGACCGTTTCGGATCACCCGCCGTGTGGGGAAGGTGGCGTACGAACTTGACCTCCCACCGGAGGCCCGGATCCACCCCATCTTCCATGTCTCCCAATTGAAACCGAGACTCGGATCGGCCTCCGTAGCTTTGCCCAAGTTGCCCCCAGTTGACGCCAACAGGGTCCTTCGACCGGAACCTGCAGAAGTGCTGGATCGCCGCTCACGACCGAAGGATAATCGGCCTCTAATAGAACTCTTGATTCGCTGGGACGGACAGACGGTCGACGACGCCACGTGGGAAGAGTTCCACAGCCTCAAAATCGCCTACCCACACCTTGTGGGCAAGGTGTTTTGATCGGAGGGGTATTGTCACACGGCGTTCGGGGAAGGGGGGAGAGAAGGGTAAAGGTGCGGTCTTTTGGGCGTGGAAGAGAGAAGAGAAGGCGAATTGGAGTTTACGTGGCAGCTTCCGAAGTGGGTTAGGTTGATGGTGTTTTCAGCTGGCTTCTAGAAGGATAGTAGACGGTGCGTTTTTTGGGGCTGGCCTAGGGTTATGCATTTTAGCCTTAGTGCTGTCGTTTTGTATCTTGTTTTTCTTCATACCGTTTTATTACTTAAGGGTTGCGTTTTGTAAGGGCTCTATATAAAGCCTCAAGGGTAGTCTCTTAGGGATCATCTGTAGATTGAAGAATTAAGCACTGGAGGGTGGCTACCTCGAATTGGCCTAGATCTGTTTATCAGAATTATCAATATATATTCCCATTAATTTCCTCTTAATTTCATCCTAAAAAATTACAAAAAACCCTTGAACAGTAATTGAACTGTTCCACCCAGCTTCCTTTGATCAATCTTGTAACCATCTCGGCACCGTCGCTAACGGCAACGAAGAGAACCCAAAGCTCTCCTTCATTTGTGGCAGTGACGCGGACAAAATCTCTGCGTAGCTCCTCTTGCCCCTACCCTCCTCAGCCTATGGGTCTTTCGGCACGTCTTGGTCCAAATGAAACTGGTTAATGGCCAGGTGAAGCTCTGAAGCAAGGCGAGCCCAGCCTTCACCATTTCTCCCTTCCGGCATGAAGACCAATCCACTCCTTTTCCTTCCATTGAATTCCTCTACCACCAGGAAGTAGCCATGTCACCAAATCAAAAAGAGTATCAAGCAACCACTATGTCTCATCTCTACCCAAAACAATGGACCGACGAAGACCTTTGCCCTTTCATGGATCCTCAAAGCTGTATCTCCTCCCACCACCATCTCATAATCCTTGGATTCTACGGACCACAAACTCGAATACTATTGAATATTCATTCAGCAAAGTACACGTGTATACATTTCAGTTTGTATTGTTTGTATTTAGTTAAAAGACAGTTAGATTGTTTTCTGTTAGTAGAATTAGTTAAGCTAGTTTATATCTTCTTGAGTTGTATATAAATAGTAGGCGCATGTAATCTTCAGTTAAGTTTTGAATGAAATTGAGTTTTATTCTCTTCTAAACTCAAAATCTAATATGTTATCAGAGCATTTTCTCTGAACTTTCCGCATTTTTTCTTCTTCTTCTCAATCATTTCAACCTTTTCTTCTCTATGGCGTCCTCTGTTCCAACTGATGTTCATTCTTTTCTTTCTGATATGGATTATTCTAATCCGTTTTTTCTTCATCATGGCGATAGTCCAGGTGCTGCACTGGTTTCTCAACCACTCACCGGTGACAACTATAGCTCCCGGAGGCGAGCTATGATCATGGCTTTAACTGCAAAGAATAAGCTAGGGTTTGTTATTGGTACTCTGTCTCCGCCAAATGTTCCTGAATCCGATCCTCTCAATTTTTCATGGTGCCGATGCAATAACATGGTGCTATCTTGGTTGATCAACTCTGTTTCTAAAGAGATAGCAGCCAGTATAATCTACATTGATTCCGCAGCAGAAATGTGGACAGACCTTCAGGATCGATTTTCTCATCTCAATGGTCCGAGGGTTTTTCAATTGCAGCAGAAGTTATCTTCTCTTTCTCAAGAGAATGATTCTGTCAGCACTTATTTTACTACTCTGAAGGCTCTTTGGGATGAACTTGAGCATCAAGAATCTCTTATTTTCTCATATTTCTTGAAGGGGGTTTTTCTGATCACTCCCTAGCAGTGGTTAATGTTGGTGAGTTTCAAGCTTTGGTCCCAAACCCTTTGAGTTCTTTGGGTTTTGGGCAGAGCATGATTTGTTTTGTCTTGGGTTGAAGAAGGTTGGAGTTGTATTGTGGATGGTATTCCTATGTTTGGGCTTATAAGAAACTTAAAGCTGTGAAGAAAATTTTGAAAGCTTAATATATAGAGGTTTTTGATGGTATTAAGCAGAGAGTTTTACAAGCAAAAGCTAGGCATGATTGTGCTCAAAGGGAGGCATTGCTGCAACATGGGAAGGCTGGCTATGTGAAACGTGAACATGACAACTCTTTTATTTATAAGAAAAAAAATATTGGCCGGATCATGTGCTCGTTGAGCCTTTCAGATTTCCTCCACAGATGCCCTTTTTGACCGCGTGACTCAACTAGTCTCTAAAGAGCAAGAAACAGTTAACCTCGATCGGACTTTCTTTTATGCTTAACGTGAAGGTTGTGAGATTGAAAGAGAGGCTTGTGGTTGATGCCTTGGTGGGAAGGGAAATAACAGTGAAGGATCTATTTTGCAAAAAAATTATTTATGGTGGTGTTGGTGGCTTTGCAAGGATGGGTGGCTATGGGGTGCTGGGGGCCTAGGTGGTGGTGCAGGTGGTCTCGCTGGTGCTGGTTAGCGTGTACATATAATGCAGTGAATGAGAGTATATATGTGCTGCATGCATTTCATTTTTCCATGGCGACCACATCTACAACACTGAGCAAGTGCCTGTATTTTTGTTTCTAATGCCTAACTACGGTACTCTCATGGCCAATTATAATTTATTCGTTCCATTTTTTGAGAAAAAAGAAAAGTAAAAACTAGTTAAAATGAGAAAAGATGAAAGTGAGGGCAAAATAGGGAGAATAATTTTTTTTTAAAAAAAGCATGTGAAGCGCACGTGATGGGTTGACCTTTTGATTTAACGAGGTTGACTGACGGAATGAGAATTTTGGTTAGTAAACGGTAGTTCAATGCGGTCGGATGATGAGCGCGTCAATTGATGGGGGCATATTGACGGAGGCTGGTAGTTCATGAGAGAAAAATGTAATTACCCTAAAAAATAAATAGTGATAATTTGATTCTTCGTCACCAAACAATTTAAAATTTAAAATGTTCTAATTAATAGTGTTTAATTATACATTATAATACGATCTAAATAAAAACATTAGGAAGAATAGTACAATATAATGGTTGAAAGAGCTAGCTTACATGGTCCCAGCTACTCGAGTGCTGATGTGTGTTTTCTTATCATCGTATAGCTTTGCCAATCCAAAATCTGAAATTTTGGGGCAAAGTTCTGCATCAAGCAAAATATTACTAGCCTTGACATCTCGATGTACAATTCTTGGCCTTGACTCCTCATGAAGATAAGCTAGCCCTCTTGCAGTTCCTAAGCATATGCTGAATCGGGTTGGCCAATCAAGATGCAAGCCATTGTTACCTGCATAAATAGTGGCTCCATCTGATAAAAACTTAAAAAATAGTTGCAATTTGTGGTCAATCATTTCTAGCCAAGAATAACTTGGGGTGCAAAAAGCATTGTTAATAATGGCATCTATGTAAACCCTAAATCACTAAAATAGAGGACTATTATCATTTGAGAGTTGAACTACTTCAAATCATGTGCAAATTCTCCATAACCTACAAAAAACACTTGCAATACTTTTAGAAGTTGTGAATAACCCCAAGATGTAGGTTTGAATGGTAGATATATAGAAATCCATAAAACTATAATCAGACAATCAACACAAACAGATTAGATATAAATGATTCAGCTCTTGAGCTGAATCCTCATACAAAGTGTTAAGTCCCAACATCGTATTAGTATATACTTTTGATAAAACACTGGTAAAAAATAGGTTGAAGTCTTAAGTAAAGGGATTCATGTAATACTCCATTGAAGAACTTTTGCGCAAGTTCACGGAGACATCGTCATACATGAATTGATCTCAAACAACTTATGACAGTGACTTAGAAACTTAAGAATTCAACCTTCGGAGGACATATTGGACCACCCCAAGACCTCGGGCTAAAGCATTGTGAGTTGGCTATGAATGGTGTTAGTTTTTATTTTAAAAAATTTTGATTTTTACAAAACTATTCAATGGCATTCGAATGGCATCCTTAGTTTTCTAACTTTTCTTTTAGAAGTGATATGATTTGAGTTGGACTAGGTCTCAAGGTTTTTCCCTACTTAAGAGTTTTTTATGTAAAAAAAAACCGCATGTTTCAGATGTCTGATGCTTTTTACATTATGTGATTTATGCGGTTGATTGTTGATAACTACACATATTAATAGCTAAATAGATTTGCAATTCTCATTCACAATTATTTAAGCGAGTGTTATACCTGTAATGATCAATATTGTTCAATTCTGCAGCATATTATTATTGATTAATTAGCACTTGAGATTCATTTCATTTACAAAAAATTGCACAAAAATTGGTATATAAACCAATTAGTTGGACTTTAGACAAAGGTATAAAAATTCATTATGGATTATGGATACCACAACATGGCTCTCAAGAAGTTCAAACCCTAGCAGTAAACACGACTCGTTCTCTCTCTCAAGGTCTAGTAAGAAACTCTACAACAGTCTCTTGTAATAAACCCAAAACCTAACCTGAATGAAATGAATCAAACGGTATAAAGTTTCTTCCCTATCCCTATTGCAACGATAAGTCATAAAATTGAATAATTTGTGACAAGACCTGATAACATGTACTTCTGTTGTCTTTTCTTACAAACAAACTACGAGAAGAGAGTTTTTGTAATTTAACTATGCAATATAAGTAAAATCCTTTCTTCTTCCCTTTTTTCTTTTGTCTTAAGAAACAATTGTACGCCAAAAATATTAGTAATATCTGATACTTTAATAAGCACAAAGAATGCTTGATCAAAGAGTGGTTATTTAGAAACATACCAAAGAGTGCTTGATCAAGGCTTTTGTTCTCAAGATATTCATAAACCAGGAGACGTCTATCTCCTTCGATGCAGCATCCATACAGAGTTACAAGATTGCGATGTTGTACTGCAGATATGGTAGCAATCTCGGCTATAAATTGACGATTCCCTTGGTGAGATAATACTGAAAGTTGCTTCACAGCCACCACCCTCCCGTCAGAAAGTTTACCCTATAACATAGCACAATTAAGAAACATAAGACAGAGGCCCTCTTGGGTGAGATCTAAATGTTGAAATAACTTATTTTTCTTTTTGAAATGTTAAGTCATCATGTATAATGTGGTTTTGTAGTAAGATGAAGTTTACCTTGTAAACAGGTCCAAAACCCCCCTCTCCTAGCTTGTTAGAAGGAATAAAGTCTTCTGTAGCAGATCTCAGCTCAGCATAACTAAAAGTAGTTGGTCTGGGGCCAATGCCAAGAAGCTCTGCAAAGTCAAGCAAGGATGACGTGAGATATAAGTTCTAGTATAAGGTACATAAAATGATACCTGTAGCACTCATGAGGATTTTAAGGCATATATGTGGTTCATCAATGATTGGTACATAGATCCTGCACATTAGAGTGTTATTTTTTTGGATGAATAAATATTATTAAAAGAAAAATAAAGAGAATACAGAAACAGCAGGGCCACACATGAAGCCCCTAAGCTAAACTCCCACTCAGCAGGGCGACAACCCAACCACCCAAAGAAACTACAAGGGTCAAACAGCACAAAGGAAAACTACCACCCTAAGAAAACAATCAGTAGAGCCACACATGAAGCCCCTAACCTAAACTCTCACTCGGCGGGGCAACACAACCACCCAAAGAAACTACAAGGGTCAAACAGAACAAAGGAAAACTACCACCCTAAGAAAACAATCAGCCAAGCACAAACATCAACTAATAACATTCTCAGAAAGGGAAGACTGGATCCCAAGCAAAGAATTTATCCTCAATCTAACCCAGAAGAGGATGTCCAAGAGCACATTGACTACATTTCTAGTCTTTCCACATAAGATTCTGGTGTCTCTCTTACTCCATTTTGCGTCCACAGCAGCCAAAAATATCAACTTGGCAACAAACATAGAAGATAATTCTATTAAATCACCAATTATCCAAAAGCTTAAGCTGACAAGGGATGAATTTAATCATTTAATATTCTAACACTCTTAGTCATGTGTGGTTTGAAACTCCCCCTTTATAAGTGAGATCGAACACGTGAAATATTTAATTGAAATAAGAGATGAATGACGGAGACAATGTTTTTTATTTTTTTGATAAGTAAGATGATTTCATTAAAAAAAGCGTTAGGCGCCCCTAAGTACACAGGAAGTATACACAGGAACAACTCAGCTAGCCCACGTAAAAAACCCAAGAAAACCCACAAGGATCTACATACCCACAACACCCAAAACCCACATGAAACCCAAAAACAAGAAACCCCCAACAAACACCATCGACCACCCAAGATACAAAAGAAAAGAAGCCCCCATAATACAATAAAATCCCCTATCAAATACCCAAACCTGCCCCGAAAACCCCGAAAACCCATACAACACCCCGAACAACCAACCACAAAAACCACAGGCCCAAACCCACGAGAAACACCCAAAACCCGAGCCGACCGAACCCGAATTACAAAGCAAACCCAAATTACATAGTAAACCCAAAATACAAAGCAAAGGAAAAAAAAAAAAAAAAAAAAAAAAAAAAAAAAAAAAAAAATAAGGCAGTATCGCCGGCGCGTGGAGTCCACGCGCATCCACCGGTGACGGCGCGTGGCCGCCACGCGCTCCGGCGATCCGCGGAACCACCCGGGGACGATGCGGAATCAGCCGAAGAAGCCACCTGAGATGCGCGTGCGCGGAGAAAATGCCCCTAACACCGTAGATCTAACTCCCAAGATTCAGAACCTCTCTCGGCCACACGTGCCAGTACGGCACGTGGCGGCGGCCTGCTGCTGCTCCGACGAAGGGGAAGGGCCTGAACACGACGGAGAGTGCCCCGGTGAGGCATGCGCTCGGAGAGGAGGTCCCATTAGCCGTAGATCTACCACCCAAGAAAAAGACCCAAAATCCACCAACACCGGCACGGCGGCGAATCACAGAAGCGGCGTCGATGGAAGCAGGCCGGCGAGGCCATAGGCGGGACGCGAGAACGCTGAAGAACACCCAACCACTGCATATCTAAACCCAAAAACAGAGAAGCCCAAATCCAAAAGACCAATAAGCAGAAAAGAGACCCCTAGACCTAAACCTGGAAGAAAACAGGAAGAGGATGGAGACTAGACGAAGACGGAGAAGCTACCAAGAGATAGGCAGAGAGGGAGACGAGAGAGAGAGAGAGGTTCAAAGGACGGAGACAATGTTCCAACTCAAAACCTTACTCTGATACCATATTAAATCACCAATTATAATAAAAACTTAAGCTAATAGGAATGGGTGAATCTAATCATTTAATTAATATTAAAAAAAAATTCTCTTGTAACTTCTAAGAATCTACTAGATGGATTCTTCCCAGCTTCTAATAAACCAAGGGAGGTTGCACTGATCACAAAGGATGCACCAGATTTTATAAGAGAACGGGATGCAGGAAGAAAAAATGGTCAAGTATGGGAAAGCTAGATATTCCAAGGCTTTGTGTGAAAGAAACTACTATGCTCTTACCTTCCTCATCACTGCTGCCTGATTTTCTTTTCAGAAAACAAACTGCAAATATCAGTATCAAGCTCACAACTCCTACAGGGACTGCAATACCAACAATCAATCCTGTCCTGCTCTTCCCTTCAGTAGTACTTGGTGGAATCCCACTAACAGTTGGCTGGAAATCTGAGCAATAAAAGTTAGTTAATGAGCGGTAGCAGTTGCCAGTAGATAAGTAAATTATACCATCTGATACATAAAGATCTGCAACTATCATATACATTACCTGAAACAACATGGAGGGCTGAAATCATTGGCCCATAGTCACCTGTAACTGGTGTGCAGCAGGTCCCCTTACCAGCCCAAAACAAATGAATTTCAAGGTAGTTCTCAGACACAGTAGCATTGAAAACCTTTGAGATTGCTTTCTCAATACCACCTGCCTCCTTTGATATGTCAAAGTCCTTTTGTCGAAGACTCCCCTATAGAACCAGCAGACAGGAGCATAATTGATATATTCAATTCTAAGAATAATTTGCTGAAACTTTTATTTGAAGAAATATTTGAGAGTTCCTACTTCAATATTGAGCAGTTTAGAGTTTTGTTTATACTGTTCTTACCTGAATATAGATATCAAATACACGCCGTCCTAGACTATCCCAAGTTTGTGCGCTTCGATCTTTAAAGACTGTTTCTGCAAATAGCATGTATACAGTGTAAGGTCCATTCTCAAGACCCAGGCCATAGTATCTAAGTGATCCAGGGGATATTCTCGACGTCTGGTAAAGCCCTGGGGTGTCCGTCCCAGTTACTTGTGCATAGGTATATTTCACATATTGTGGATTTTCGCGGTTAAAAAACAACCCCACATTACTCACTGCCCATTTTTGAATACTGGTGACATTGAATGATGCTGCACCAAGAGATGTGTTTTCAGCCTCATACACTATGCCATCAGCAGCTCTAATCATTTCGCCACCACATTTGATTGAGAAGTTCGCGTCTGTAAGATTCAATATGAAAGCATTTGTGTTGATCTTATACATAGGTAAACCAAGGTGGACTGACACTCTGAGAAATCAAAAAGGAATTCCAAATTCTGGTGTAACAAATATGTGTAATAGAAAGAATGAAACTCCCAATTCCTACAAATCAATCATATAAAAAAGTAATAATAAAAACAGCTGAGAGCCACCGCAATCCATTTCTAATATAAACCTTTTCTTTGTCTATACTGAGTTATAAAGCATGCCATGCTTGCGTCTAGATGCCCATAGTGAATATATTATCATATATATATATATATATATATAAAAGCTGAGTTCTCTTTTGGAGAGGGCCTAAATTCTGTACACGTGGCATGAACCGATTATTTTGAAAGGGTGAACCGTGTACTGAACCCATAGAACCGTGCGTGCGTAGTCATTTATGTGTTTCAATAAAAACAAAACGCTCTCACAAACGCTCCCTCTCCCTCTCCCTCTCTTTCTTTCTCTTCTATTCTTTTTCTCCTCTTTCTTCTTCTCCCCTATTCTTTCTTCTTTCTTCTTCTGTTTTCCTTTTCTTTCTCCAGACACTCCCTCTCCCTCTCCTTCTTTCTGTTATGTTCTTTTTCAGGGCAGATTCTGGCAACTCGTGGACTGTTCCATTGATGACCTTCCGGTGGGTGATTTAGAAGAGTTTTCCGGTGATTTTTCCCAAGTTTCAAGCATGAAATTATCAAAGGTAATCCTAACAATTTCTCTTGATTCTTTTGGGTTATTGAAATATGAAATGCGTTTTGGTTTGCTGATTGTTGGATTTGTGATTCACGGCTGGGTGTTACGGTTGAGCCATGATTATGGGTTGATGGATTTTGGGTAGAACCCGTTTTTTATCCTCCCATCTGCATTATCCATGTGATCTGCAGAATTTGTTGGTTCAGGATTTTCTGCTGCATGACTTTCGGGACTCTTAGTTGCTGCTGTCTGAGGCAAAATTCTGCTTCCAAAATGTTTTAAATTTCATATTCAATGTGAGTTTCAAATGACATACAAATACAACGATTGATTTTTTCTATTTCAAACTCTCATTTGAATAAATTGTTGTAACCCTTTTTAAAAAAATTTGGAGGGGCCGGGCCTTTATCCTTTTTCTAGGTTCATTGGGGTTTTTATTTGTTGGAATTTCCAGTTATCTTGGTAGGAATTTTATATCTTTATTTCCGTCTCCACAAATAATTTTTTTTTCCACAGGGGATTGTGATGTCTTTCTATGGGATTGCAGGTCTCTTTACTAGCAAACCTTGATGAAAGTTTTCTGAGAACACGCTGCAATCTTGGCTATAGAGCAAGTCGCGTATTGAAACTTGCTCAGGGTATTGTTGAAGGCATAATTCAACCAACACAACTTGAAGAAGCCTGTAAAGGAGCAAGCTTATCCAGCTACAATATGTTGGATGACCAGTTGAAAGGAATTGATGGATTTGGTCCTTTTACATGTGCCAATGTGCGTATGTGCATGGGATTTTACCACGTCATTCCAATAGATTCTGAAACTATTAGGCATTTAAGACAGGTATTCATTTGGTTCTTCCTCTGGCTTTATCAGAAGTATTGAAAATGTGCCTGATATGATTGAAGTTTTTCTTAATAAAATGCAGGTCCATGCAAGAAAACTCTCAAACAGTGTAGAGAGATGTTGAACATATCTATGGGAAGTATGAGCCATTTCAGTTCTTGGCATACTGGTATATGATACAACAACTCTAATTTCGTATGGACTATAGCTTCTTCATATTTTCCTATCATGCTTTTGTAATCCTTCATAATTATTTTTTTTGATAAGTAAATATTCAGCCTACATATAATTGCAGTTGTAATCCTTCATAATTAGTTTCACTACATAATATCTCCTCTGTTTTCTATTAGGTCTGAACTCTGGCACTTCTATGAGAAAAGATTTGGTAAGCTAAGTGAAATGCCATGCTCCGATTATCACCTAATCACTGCCAGTAATATGAGAATCGCAAGTGAAATGCCAACTCTCTACATTTTTTTTGTTTATTATTACCAAAAATAAAATGATGTGAGATTACATAGAGTTCTATAAGAAAACACATGAATGAATATTTGCAGTAGATCAAGAGAACCAAGTAAATCTAAGATTACTTGGTTATTTATTTGAAGTTCAATGCTTAATTATTTATTTAATGTTTCAAAACTATTTCTATTCTTTTTTTGTACAACCGTTTCTATTCTTTATTTTTTTTTATTCAACTGCCTTATTTTTCCTTTTGTAAATTTTACACTGAATTCAGAGAAATGATGGTGAGAGAGAGAGGGAGAGTTTCTTATCATTGTTTGTAATGCACATTGTTTACATTCTTAATTGATGACCAACATTAGCTTTCGAGGTTTTATAATGTATTATGATTTGTTTTTATAGTTTTTTTTATGTTCGTACACCAATATAGTTCATTTCGTTTTAGACTACATCTATGGGAACAATTATTTAACATGTTCCAATTTATAAGGATATTAAACTTTATAAATTTTTAAATTTATTTAGTATGTGTGTTTATACTATTGAGTGAAAAATTGTTGTTCAAAATGATCTTATAAACAATTTTTTTTATATATTTTTTGGTAGCAATTAGTTAAATGAGTGAAAAAAAAATATTTGAAAACTAATAGTCCCGCTCATCGAGCGGGTTATAAGCTAGTGAATATAATAATGCAGTAAAAATGGGAAAGAAAAGTATAGCAGACAAGCCGTTGCTTTTCCCACGAGTTGGTATTTGTTAATTACCCAATCTAAAGAATTAACTTTAGAACAAAACAGCTTACAGCGTGGAGAATTCCTATTGCACGGAAAGTTCCTCTGAAGACAATCCAATCCTAGCAAAATACTGCAAGCAGAGAGAATTATTAATGCTCAATCTAGACTGAAATGCCCATTCTTCTTCTTCTTCTTCTTTTTTATCACCAAAAGTAAAAATTGCAGTTACTCTGTGTAGCTCCTGTTCTTAAAAGCAGTTTTTACTCTTAGATTCACAAAGAAATCAGTGCAGAAATGCGTAACAATGCATTTTGTTAGAAGAGTTTATTAGGGTTAATATGTTACATTGGTATTTTGGTTTTTGTATATATATATATATATATGGATTATGAGGGGAGAGAGGCTACGCGAGAAAACGAGCCTCCTTCTATTTTGCATGGAAACCTCTTAACACAAGTTTTCAAAATTATTATTCTTAAAGACAGCCTATATCAAAGAACATCATTGTGATGTTTTCTGTTTCCTTCTTCTGTCCCATTCAGGATAGATGAAAGCACTAAAAAAAATGTTTTTGAAATGAGTGCTGAAATGTGTTACCACACACCAGGTATAACCTAAACCTAAACTTCTAAATCTTCGTCTTGTTTTGTTTTCAGAAAACACACTAAAACAGGTTTGCTTCTAAATCCTATTGTTTTTTTTTTTTTTTGGTAAATAATCATTCATATAGTTAGTAATGGTTTTGTTATGAATGGATAAGAGATACCATAACTCAATTACTAACCTTCTGTTTGAGCTATCGAAAATGAAATTGTTGGCCACTAAGTTCCTGCACAATTCCATGAAAGGACAACATATTACTGTCTAAGCAATAATTCTTAAAGATGCAAGGACAAAGAAATTGATTAGGGTGCATCTCTTAGAATTAGTACTCTAAAAATCAATTTAAAATTTGACATTATTTCAGTAAAACCATTTTATTTAGAGAATCTGAATATTTTTGTTTAAGCAATTATAATTCATGAGATGAATTGCTATCCTCAAGTTATATTGTATATGATTTAGGTGCATTGAACGTGACTCACACATAGGAGATCTAAATCACAAATTCCTTGTAAAACTGTGTTCATAGTCAATTGTTGAAGATAGTGATTCATATTCACGAGTGTAACATTATTTCTTAGGTTAAATGGAACTCACGGCATGTTAAGCTGTAACGACCCAAAAAAAGCAATAGTCACATCTGCGCTATCACACCCCAAAAGGACTAGCCAATTTGGAACTTCCCTAAAATTACTTATAAAGCCTAGTTTCATCTAGTAAGTGAGCAATGTGAGACTTAGCACCTATAAGTGTCTTTATAAACCATCCACTCTATGTGGGCTACTCATCTTCCCAATATGGAACTGGGGTGTTATAGTCTCCCTTCCTTAAACCCCTGACGTCCTCGTTAGAGCCACGTTAAGCAGTGCTCTAGTACCACATAGCGTATGACAGCAAGTTTTGAAGAAATGCAGCTTCATGACAGCAAGTTTTGTTATTGGGGTATGAAGTCTCTTCTCGAGGAATTCGAGTAGATCAATCAAAGGTGCAGGCCATTCTAGATTGGCCAACTCCTACAAACATTCATCAGATACGAAGTTTTTATGGTTTAGCTTCTTTCTATCGGTGTTTCATTCAGAATTTTAGCTCTTTAGTTGCACCTATTACTGATTGCATGAAGAAGAGGGCATTTAAGTGGGTTATTGAAGCTGGATAAAGCTTTAAAATCATCAAAAGAAAGCTGGCAGAAGCACCGGTTCTTTCTCTACCAGATTTTGCTAATGTTTTTGAATTGCAATGCAATGCTTCAAAGCTTGGCATTGTAGGAGTACTTAGTCAAGAAGGGAAGGCTGTGGCATTCTTTAGTGAGAAGCTAAGTGGTTCAAGGCTGTGAATTTCAACTTATGACGTGGAGCTCTATGTTCATGTGAATCATGTTATCTACCATTGGAGAGAGTATTTATATCAGCAGGATTTCATTTTATATTCAGATCATGAGGCTTTAAGGTATCTGAATGGGTAGCAACATTTGAATCGTAGGTATGGGAAATGGGCAGTTTATTTGCAACAATTCTCTTTTACATTAAAGCATAAATCAGGCGCACAAATCGAGGTGGCTTTAAGTAGGTCTCTTTTGTTATCAACTATGCAGGTTCAGGTTGTTGGGTTTGATTGCTTCAAAGATCTATATTCAACTGAACCCTACTTCGGACAGATTTAAGAGGAGGTTTCCAATGGCAAAGGGAGGCTTAAAGATTTATGTTTGCACTCCGGTTTTCTCTTCAAGGGAACAAGATTGTGTGTTCTTAATTGTTCTCTTAGAGAGATCCTTTTTCAGCTGCATAGTGAAGGGCACTTTGGTAGGGATAACACTTAGCATTGGTTGTGGCAAATTATTTCTGGCCTAAGTTAACAAGATATGTTCATCAACTTACTAATTGTTGTCACATCTGCATTGGAGTGTACAAACCCTACCAATGCTGGTTAGTACACACCATTGCCCACTCCAACCAGTTCGTGGACTAATGTTAGCACGGATTTCATTCTTGGTTTGCCTCGAACACAAAGGGGTTGGATTCTATTCTTCTTGTTGTGGATAAATTTTCTAAAATGGCACATTTTATACCATGTCGAAAGACTATGGATGCTTCAAACATTGCCAAATTATACTTCTTCTTTTTTAATAAGTAATTGACAATATCATTAAAAATGTAAGGAGCCCCTAAGTACATAGGGAATATACAAAAGGAACACCTAACTAGAAGAAGCAAAAAGAGTAAGGAAAACACTAACGAATCAACAAATGAGTTACATAAGCAATTGTCCACAAATACAAAGTTCTAAAGAATAAAGATAAAATCTCCTCCATTGTCTTTTTCCGGTTCTCAAAACTTCTATCATTCATTTCCCTCTATAAACACCATAAAATGCATGTAGACACCATCTTTCACATTGCTCTACGGACTGCCAGAAATCCACAAGCAAGCATACACAACATGTCAAAGCATAACCCACAACAACCCAAAACAATTGAAAAAAGCAATCCAAATGGCATAAGCAATGTCACAATGAAGAAGGTGGTCTGCGTACTTCCCATTCCTCTTACACATGCAACATATGTCCATCACAATGACGTGTCGCTTCCTGAGATTTTTCATGGTAAGGATCTTACTTAGAGTCCCAGACCACGCGAAAAAGATCGCCCTTAAAGGAAGCTGAGTCTACCACAAACTCTTCCAAGGAAAGTGACTCCCTTCAGTACAAGCCAGGGAGCTATAGAAGGATTAGACCTTAAACAACCCTCTTTTGGATGGGATCCACCACAACTTATCTTCACTTACTATTTTCACTCTAGTAGAGTGCAACACTTGGAAGAAAGAGGCAAAGATATCCACCACCCAATTTTGCGCCGCTCTAGCAAAACTCACATTCCACCGGTTAGAACCACCAAATAACTCCAAGTGATCCGCAATAGATGCATCCTTTACACGAGCAATACCATATAAAACTGGGAAAGTTGCCTTAAGAGCTACATCCATGCACCACTTATCATGCCAAAAACTAATCTGGGATCTATCTCCCACCTCAAACTTGGTATGACACGAGAAATTCTCCCATACTTTCCTGATATTCTTCCATAACCCCACCCCGAACACACCAGCAGGCTCAAGAGAACACCACCCATCCCATAAACTGCCAAATTTAGAGTCCATCGCAACTCTCCACCAAGCTTCTCTCTCAAGCCCATAATGCCACAACCAACCCTCCATCAAATTCTTAATACCCAACCCTCCCTCAGAAATTGGTGAACAAACCTTGGACCAACTCACCAAGTGATATTTGAACTCTACACCTAACCCACCCCACAAGAAATCACGCTGGAGCTTCTCAATGCGTTTAGCAACACTCACCAGGAGAAGAAAGAGAAACATAAAGTACATAGGCAAATTAGCAAGGGTACTCTTAATGAGGATAACTCTGCCACCCTTTGATAAAAATACATCATTTTCCAACTAGCCAACTGACACTATCTTTTCAATAACGTCATCCCAGATATGCTTGGCTTTATAGAAAGCCCCCAATGCCAAATTGAGATACTTCACCGGCAAAGTGGAAACCCCACAACTTAGCAATCTCACCAACCTTTCCACCTGATCCACATTCCCCATAGGAACCAACTCTAACTTGGTTAACTTAACCTTTAAGCCGGAGGCAGCTTCAAAGCAAAGGAATAAGCTTTGCAAAAGATGCAGATGTTTTGGAAAAGCACCACAGAAAATCAAGGTATCATTAGCAAACAAAAAATGAGAAAAACCAATGTTGCCCACTGAAAAAGCATCCAACAGCCCCCACTAATTGCAACAGAAATCATTCTACCCAAAGCCACCATCTCAAAAACAAACAACAAGGGGATAAGGGATTCCCTTGTCACAAACCATGGGAACTACTGAAGAAACTTGTTGGCGTGCCGTTAATCAAAACTGAGAAACGCACAGAAGATATGCAATGAGCTATCCAAGGGCATCATTTCTCCCCAAAGCCACACTTCCTCAGCATATACAACAGAAAGTCCCAATTCACATGATCATAAGCTTTTTCGAGATCCATTTTGCAAATAACACCTGGCTCACTAGATCTTAATCTACTATCAAGACATTCATTGGCAATAGGGAAAGGATCAAAGATTTGCCTACCTCTAATGAAAGCACTCTGTGACTTAGAGATAATCTTCGCCATCACCATCTTAAGCCAATTTGCAAGGATCTTAGCAATTATTTTGTAGATAACCCCCACAAGGCTAAATCGGGCAGAAGTCCTTGAGATTGATAGCCCCTGTATCTTCGAAATGAGAGTAATAAACGAAGCATTGAGACTTCTCTCAAACTTGCCTCTAGCATGAAAGTCACAAAAAACCTTCATGATATCTCCACTTTGACCACATTCCAACAAGCTTGGAAGAACGCTATAGAGAAACCGTCAGGGCCTAGTGCCTTGTTATCCACTACCTTCCTCACCTCCTCTTCCTCAAACTCTCTCTCCAACCAACTTGCCTCAGTCTCCAACCATCCACCAATGGCCTCCAACCACCTTGCTCAGAATATAACTAAAGATAAAACCAGCTAATGTGCACGTTAATCTTTGTCTGATTGATAGAGAGACTACCACCAATCAATAAAGAGTCTATAGAGTTCGTCCTTCTATTGGAATTAGCTATGGTGTGAAAGAATTTAGTACACTTATCCCCCTCCCTTAACCACAACACCCTAGATTTCCGCTCCCGCCAAATACACC